>CM065589.1:204980984-206230546 GCA_033119425.1 Bufotes viridis | reverse complement strand
TGGAGTCTCCTCAGTGGAGTGTAAAGTGCTGTAATGGGTGTTTTCTGAGGGTCCAATAACCCCCAAGTTCTCACTTGGAGAATATACTAGAGTCCCACAGTATAAAAGAGGTGAATAGAGTAGTAGTGGTACTAATGTGCAGAAAAAAGCGTTACCGCTCAGTGGTAAAATGTTGCAGATGGCGGCTAGATCTCCACATGTAGCTATAAATGGCATCACTTTCCTGTGATGCTTCAGGCACACAGTTGCATGCAGCGTCCCACATGACGTGTCCTACGACCAGGTAAAAGTGTTCTCTGAGTGGAATAGGTCCTAAAGTCCACCTTATTATAGGAAATTTTGTAGGAGCCTGTCAATCCTTGACTGGATAATGATGTATCCGCACAAAATATGCAGAAATCAGCAGAAGATCCACGTAGAAATGGTTACGCCCAATGCTGCCCAACCATGCGCGTCGGAGGTCCTCCTCCTTCACTCAGTGTGTATGCAGCTAATGGGCATAATAGTTGGCTTTTATAGGGCAGTCATCAGTTCTCCAGGTGTAGGGTGGAAACATATAAAACCTGTTTTGGATTGCTTCTTTTACCTTTCTGAAAGGTCCACATAGAAAAAGGGGTTATTAAATGTATTTCTCCCTTCATTTTAGCTCAAATGTCCCTGTAGAGATTATAATTCACAAGATTTACTTTATTTTCCCATGGAAGCATATGTGGTTTCTATGCATTTTTGATGCGTTTTCCGCCATGTGCGTTTTGATGCGTTATCTACGTTGCTGAGACCTCATATATCACCCCCCATAGCCATAAAATGTAAAATAAAGTGAAATAAAAACAAATATCATCCATGAAACATGGTAAAAAACACATATTCCATACAAACAGATGATCTCACCGACAGAATACATTTTAGAATATACCAAAATGTGAGAAAAGTCTGCTTAGTCCCGGTGCGTTGGGGGTGGAGGCCCATAGAGGAGAGTGCCATCGAGACGGACAGGCCTAAGTCTGAGATGGGCAATCTGCTTAGCGGGCGCCCATCAACCTTGAATGTAGTTATAGAAACCCAAATAATTCCTAACTACGGCATTTATTTAAGCCGGGCGCAGATGATATCGTTTCCAAAGAAGTAAAAATAAATCTTGATTCGATTCTCGACTTATATGTGCCACATGATCTCCCTCCCTTACGTTGTCTCTTCACCTTCTGCTGAAAGCTATAAAGGTGAAGTCTCTCGGATCCTGATTGTGAACCTCCTTGAAGTGTTTAGACACTGAATGTTGCATGTAACCCTTCTTGATATTGGCAATGTGCTCTCCAATTCTGACCTTGAGAGCTCGTTTTGTTCTCCCTATATATTGTTTTTGGCACCTACATTGCTAATAAATAGATGACATCTGTACTAGAACATGTTAGATGTTCACCGATATTATAATGCGAAAACCATTTTGGGTAGAGATGACTGTATCTGTCTTTTTCTGAAATTTCGTAGCTCTACAGTTAGTGCAGCCCCACACCGAAAAAAACCTTTCAAAGATAACCAATTGGTTTTATTGGTAGAACTTGTATACTTGACAGTAGGTGCCACCTTAGGGAGGCTAGATTCGGAGCTCTAGTATACACTATAGAAGGTCTAGCATCCATTGTGGGACCAATGATTTTTATCTTTAAATAAAAAAGTGCCAGTGAGTATTAATTATATGTTCTATTTTTATATTGTTTTTGAAACGGTAATATAATCCTTAGGTATCAAAGGTCAATGCCTTTTCCGTCTTTTTCACTGAAAAAGAACATCTGTCCATCTTATTAACCTTGTCCAAAGCACTATCTACAATTTTTGTAGGGTAATCTTTCTCCAAAAATTGGGCGTTAAATTCTTTGCTTCCTCCTCAAATTGTTTATTATTAGTACAATTACGTTTCAGTCGTCTAAACTGACTGACTGGGATGTTAGACATCCATCTGGGCAAGTGGCAACTTGTATAGTGTAGAAAGTTATTTTCGTGACGGGTTTGCGGTATGTTTGACATATAAGTTTTTCATCCTCTACTTTAATCAAAAGATCTAAAAATTCAATTTGCGTGTACTAACATTGTGATGCAAATGTCAGATTTCGATCACCTTTTTACAGCAGGTTGAAGGAATTCATCTATATACTTGGACAGATTAGTCGTAAGGGAATCTACACCTGAAATAATAGGGCGTCCTGGGGTGTCTCCATATTTTTATGTATTTTAGGTATACAATAAAATGTGGGTAACCTTCGTTGAGTATTTAAAATGAATTTTCTCTCTTGTTCTTCTAATTTACCCTTTTCATATCCTATATTGGACAAGTTGACTAATTGTCCATAGTACTCACTAGTAGAGATGTCGCGAACATAAAATTTTCTGTTCGCGAACAGCAAACCCGAACTTACTCAAATGTTCGCGAACAGGACTGAACCGCAATAGACTTCTATTGGCAGGCGAATATTAAAACCCACAGTGACTCTTTCTAGCTACAATAGTGATAGAAAAGTTGTTTTAAGTTGACTAACATCTGGACTGTGGTAATCCAGAATGGGATCCATGGCAAAAGTCCCATGAAAAAAATATTTAAATGATGCAAAGTCAAATTTTTACTCCTTAAAGGGCATAAATCACCTAATATTTTTAATGGTTTAAAATAACCTATTTTATAACATCTAAATATACTCTAACCTACTTTTAAGTGCTAATTTTATTATTTAACATTCTTTTATTATTTGTAATAAAAATCGCTCTACACCATGTCAAAAGCCAGGTATGTGCAGGCTGACTATCTATCTATAAGACAGGGTGTCAGTATACCTTACAATGACAGGTTTAAGCAATTTTTTGATTGAAGACAACTTTATTTCAGTCAATCAATATACATACATACTTTTGGTGCTTGTCAGCACTCAATAAATTATATAACTCACAGAAAAAAGATGCACCACATGGATAAGCAATTGACAACACTGGCTAATCCCTCACTCTGGTGTTAAAAGCTGAGAGATTCGCCAATATTTCCAATCAGGAACATATCGGAGCCCCTTTAGGCACCACTACACGGTATCTCAGCATGACATGGGGTCCTACCACTAGACTACCTATGGTGTGTGAACAAGGTCTGAACAGGTATTAAGTAGCCTACAGCCCCATCCCACTCACCTGCACTGCAGGACCAACAATGCAATGGGGAACACATGAGGCCGCAAGCTACACCTACAACAGACCATGTGACACCGGCTTCCAGGTGCAACAGAATGTTTACAAGCCATATGCAATGGCACATTCAATACATATAAAACAAGAATCACAAAAATAAACGTGGCCTAAATGGGTGGGACTGCTCCAGACCCCAAACACTGTGGCGTGTTTCTAACTGGGGGCAGTTCCTCCGCATGTGGTTCGCAGCGAACGGCTATCCCCAGCAAAAATTGCATACAATGGAGGATGCCGGCGCGAACCACAAGCACCACACAAACATCCTACACAAAATAAAAACATGTGCGGATGAAAATATATAAACACATAACTCACAGAAAAAGATGCACCACATGGATAAGCAACTGACAACACTGGCTAATCCCTCACTCTGGTGTTAAAAGCTGAGAGATTCGCCAATATTTCCAATCAGGAACATATCGGAGCCCCTTTAGGCACCACTACACGGTATCTCAGCATGACATGGGGTCCTACCACTAGACTACCTATGGTGTGTGAACAAGGTCTGAACAGGTATTAAGTAGCCTACAGCCCCATCCCACTCACCTGCACTGCAGGACCAACAATGCAATGGGGAACACATGAGGCCGCAAGCTACACCTACAACAGACCATGTGACACCGGCTTCCAGGTGCAACAGAATGTTTACAAGCCATATGCAATGGCACATTCAATACATATAAAACAAGAATCACAAAAATAAACGTGGCCTAAATGGGTGGGACTGCTCCAGACCCCAAACACTGTGGCGTGTTTCTAACTGGGGGCAGTTCCTCCGAATGTGGTTCGCAGCGAACGGCTATCCCCAGCAAAAATTGCATACAATGGAGGATGCCGGCGCGAACCACAAGCACCACACAAACATCCTACACAAAATAAAACATGTGCGGATGAAAATATATAAACACATAACTCACAGAAAAAAGATGCACCACATGGATAAGCAACTGACAACACTGGCTAATCCTCACTCTGGTGTTAAAAGCTGAGAGATTCGCCAATATTTCCAATCAGGAACATATCGGAGCCCCTTTAGGCACCACTACACGGTATCTCAGCATGACATGGGGTCCTACCACTAGACTACCTATGGTGTGTGAACAAGGTCTGAACAGGTATTAAGTAGCCTACAGCCCCATCCCACTCACCTGCACTGCAGGACCAACAATGCAATGGGGAACACATGAGGCCGCAAGCTACACCTACAACAGACCATGTGACACCGGCTTCCAGGTGCAACAGAATGTTTACAAGCCATATGCAATGGCACATTCAATACATATAAAACAAGAATCACAAAAATAAACGTGGCCTAAATGGGTGGGACTGCTCCAGACCCCAAACACTGTGGCGTGTTTCTAACTGGGGGGCAGTTCCTCGCATGTGGTTCGCAGCGAGCGGCTATCCCCAGCAAAAATTGCATACAATGGAGGATGCCGGCGCGAACCACAAGCACCACACAAACATCCTACACAAAATAAAACATGTGCGGATGAAAATATATAAACACATAACTCACAGAAAAAGATGCACCACATGGATAAGCAACTGACAACACTGGCTAATCCCTCACTCTGGTGTTAAAAGCTGAGAGATTCGCCAATATTTCCAATCAGGAACATATCGGAGCCCCTTTAGGCACCACTACACGGTATCTCAGCATGACATGGGGTCCTACCACTAGACTACCTATGGTGTGTGAACAAGGTCTGAACAGGTATTAGTAGCCTACAGCCCCATCCCACTCACCTGCACTGCAGGACCAACAATGCAATGGGGGAACACATGAGGCCGCAAGCTACACCTACAACAGACCATGTGACACCGGCTTCCAGGTGCAACAGAATGTTTACAAGCCATATGCAATGGCACATTCAATACATATAAAACAAGAATCACAAAAATAAACGTGGCCTAAATGGGTGGGACTGCTCCAGACCCCAAACACTGTGGCGTGTTTCTAACTGGGGGGGCAGTTCCTCCGAATGTGGTTCGCAGCGAACGGCTATCCCCAGCAAAAATTGCATACAATGGAGGATGCCGGCGCGAACCACAAGCACCACACAAACATCCTACACAAAATAAAACATGTGCGGATGAAAATATATAAACATGATAATGGTCTAGGGTCCAGGCCCCTCTAGATAGCCAACCAATGCTAAGCAATTTCTCTCCTTTCAGATTGAGAACTTATGCTTGTATGTTTTAAAACTCATGATTGTCATTGTAAGGTATGCTGATGCCCTGTCTTATGGATCGATAGTCAGCCTGCACATACCTGGCTTTTGGCATGATCTGAGTGGTTTATGTTAAATGTGATAGAAGATGATCATTAATGATACATCATTTTTAGAAAGGGCTTTTCTTGGTTTGAGGATTGGGGTGGATAGAGGACACTAGTTTATACTCTCCCTGCTCTAACACTACAGCTTTAAATTGAATTCACTATGCTTGGCTTTGGTAGGAAGGTAAGCTGAATGTAAGAATGCAGGGTGAATCGAACATAGCATAATGTTCGCTGGAAGAAGCCGAACAAGCAATGTTTGCAGGGAACTGTTTACTGTCGAACAGTTCGGGACATGTCTACTCACTAGTAGGATCCATTTTTAAATGTAAATATGTTGAAGAATCAGCCAACTGGCGGTGACATTCGGTATTATATTGTGTAATATCCTGTATCACAATGGCCCCCCTTATCTGCTGGTCTTATTAGTATATTATGATCTTCCTGTAATTCTTTAATCGCTCTGACCTCCCTATTGGTTAGATTGTTCCCTTTCTGGTTAATCCTCATTTTACGTATATCTGTCTCTATATTCTTTCTAAACGCAGAAATTTCAGCGCCAATTTCCTGTCTTGGGAATTTTTTAGATTTAGCTTTTAAACTGGTATGTTTATACATAGAAGGAATAGATGTTGAACTGGGATTTGTTAGAATTGGATTTTTGATGAAATATTTTTAAGGCACAGATTACGGATGAATTTTTCAATCCCAACAAACACAGAAAATTTATCTGCCTTGACTGTAGGTGAGAATTTTAATCCCTTATTGAGCAATGAAACCTGGGCTTCAGTTAATGTAACACTACTAAGATTAACTATATTGTTTTTTCCCCTAATTTCTTGTCCTGTAGTGATTGCGTGGACTTCTTCTTACATCTCCCTCTTCGTGTCTTTTTCTGTGATTCTGGTACCCATTTCTGTGAATGTGCCGGTCGTGATCCTCTCTTTGATAGCGGAAGCTGTTCTGTGTTTGTGTCGTCTCCCTGTATTGTGGTCGTTGCCTCAAATTGTAATCGTGATAGTGATTCCAAATCGGTGATTGATTCGTTTGTGTGGGTGATTTGTATATTCTTTTTGTCCTGTGATGTGGTGGAGTTTGATCCAAAAATAAGGTGAATTGAGAGGTTCAAATCTATTGTGAGTGACAATATTAAATTAATTTTTATCTTGATTGGTTTGAGTACTAACTTTCTCAACAACTTTGCCCTTATGTGTTTGCGTATCTGTTTCTCTAGTTGCGACAAGGGGAAATTCTCTATTGGCATTATTTCTATATTTTTTAACTTTTTATTGAACATTTCTTGTTCTAACCTATCTAGACCCCTACAAATACGTTCTTGATATTTTATCACTGTCTCATCCTGTGGGATAGCATCTATTTCTCCCCTCAGTTTGGCAATTTGTGTCACAGTTTCCGCTAGAATCTCAGACCGTCTATCAATGATCATCTGGACCAACGTCAGTGATTGCTCTTTAAGGAAATTATTCCCCAACTGTCCAAACTGATCATTAACCAGATCCTGAGCTGCACCTTTCTGTAATAGAAGACCCTTTGGGACTATCCTTTTTACAATACATCCGGATAAAAATTTAATCTCCCAATGTTGTTTCAGTTGTCTAATCAATAAATATTCCAGTTCTCTAAACAATTCCTCTGTTGTTTTAGACAAATTCGAGAAGGTAGTGTTATCGCCTTCTTTAAACGTATACAAATCTATCCTTTTTCTTTTCTCTTCCATACATGCCCAGATATCCATTTGAGACACTCAGAAAGGGCTCACTAGACACAGGAGCGAGGTAACAATGCAAAAATGGAGTAATGTGTCAGGTGGCTCAATTAATCAGGATCTCATGGAAAAGGTGCTCTCACTCTGAATGGCCACCTCGCAAAGGCCAAAAACAGAGAAATGCGTATGTAAGTAGATTACAGAGTGGGCACTCAGTATCAGGACAGGATGCAAGGAAACGCAAATAGTAAAGTAAAAGTTATTTTAATAAAATGACAGAAAATCTACAACATACTGAAATATAAACATGAACATAAACCCCACGCTAAAACTTTACAAGTAGATGGCGTAAAAATGCGGATGTAACATTCATGGAGTAACAGAATGAAAATACTGACATAAACGGCAACGGAGTCTCCTCAGTGGATGTAAATTGCTGTAATGGTGTTTGCTGAGGTCCAATAACCCCAAGTTCTCACTTGGAGAATATACTAGAGTCCCACAGTATAAAAAAGAGGTGAATAGAGTATTAGTGGTACTAATGTGCAGAAAAACGTTACAGCTCCAGTGGTAAATGTTGCAGATGGCGGCTGGATCTCCACATGTAGCTATAAATGGCATCCACTTTCCTGTGATGCTTCAGACACAGTTGCATGCAGCATCCCACGTGACGTGTCATACGACCAGGTAAAGTGTTCTCTGAGTGGAGACCAGGTCCTAAAGTCCACCTTGTATAGGAAATTTTGTGGAGCCTTTGAATCCTTAACTGGATAATGATGTATCCGCACAAAAATCAACAGAGAAGATCCACGTAAGGTAGTTCGCCCAATGCTGCCCAACCATACGCGTTCGGAGGTCCTCCTCCTTCCTCAGTGGTATGCAGCAATGGACATAATGGTTGGCTTTTATAGGGCAGTCATCAGTTCTCCAGGTGTAGGTGGAAACATATAAAACCTGTTTTGGATTGCTTCTTTTACCTTTCTGAAAGGTCCACATAGAAAAGGGGTTATTAAATGTATTTCTCCCTTCATTTAGCACCAAATGTCCTTGTAGAGTTATAATACACAAGATTTATTTATTTTCCATGGAAAAACGCATATGTGGTTTCTATCTCGTGTTTTGATGCGTTTTTCCGCCATATTATGCGTTTTTGATGCGTTATTTGCAAAACGATGCCAGACCTCATATATCACCCCCCATAGCCATAAAATGTAAAATAAGTGAAATAAAACAAATATAATCCATGAAACATGATAAAAAACATATATTCCATACAAACAGATGATCTCACCGACAGAATACATTTAGAATATACCAAATATAAGAAAAGTCTCTTATTTCTCCGATTTTCATCACTTCATCTCAACAAAAAATTGCAAAAATCATACACACTCCAAGATAAATAAAGCTGCAGATCACCGCACAAAAACTGATCCCTAGACATAGCTACAGTATAAAAATGTTAATGGCATCAGAATATGGATGATGACTGTATGTTGGACAGGACCGGGGAGCTGCCCGTGGGTGCAGCAGGCCCAAAATTTGCCAGACCCAAACCAAACTCCTGCTGCCACTAGGTTCTGCGTAAGTATCTCCCCATCTGGCAGTTTTTCGTCACACTGCCAGAAGACAACAGCACTGCCCTATGTAATATCTACAAGAGTAAAATAAGCCATGGGCAGTAAAAACATAAACATAGGCAACACAGCTGTGATTGAACCACATGAAGCAGCATCACCCAATCCACTGGGAAAACAGGTGGGAACCAATTAGTGCAACAAGAGTTTCATACTTCTCCCAGTTTCCTTTGTAGCAGCTAGGCTGCATCCACATGCAGTATGGTGTTATTTTCATTGTTATCATCGGTTACCACTTCTCCTTCTCAGATTCTTACTCCTCTTCTACCCTGTCATCAGCCTTTGATATGGCACGCAGATAGTGCGCAAGCTTAATTCCCACCTGGCCATGTTGCTGGTGGTGCAGTCACTGCCATATTATTTAGTAGAGAAGAGCAAACCCATTAGATGTACCCGATCTTGACCCTGCACTCGAACCCCATAGAAGTCAATGGGGACTCGAACTTTGGTGCTGTAAAATGGCTGTAAAATAGTCGTAGTAAGGGCTAGAGGGCTGCAAAGAAAACAAAAGAGCTTCTAAAATCCTTTAAGAGCAGGACAATTTCCTGCAAACAAATGTGGATAGGGAAATGACTTAAAAATAACATAGAACAGAAAAACATTAAAAATAATAATCCTGAACCAAGAAGCGAGGCCCAAGTGGAGTAGGAGGTTGAGGAGACGGTGGACTTGGTAGTGTAGGTGGAAGAGGCGGAGGAGGTAGCCAACACTGTTTTTGTGTTTTGTTTTGTTTTTATATGGGGAGGCTCCAAAACATTGGGAAATGGCAAACAGAATGAACAAACTGCGCTGGAGTATAACAATGACTGGGTGTGGCTGGTATACTTCTCTACTCAGCCCAAGGTACGGGCTCCTCATTATCATCCTCCAAAACTGTGCCCTGGCTGGACAGTTGTGTACCTGAGCCACGTGTGGACGACTGGCCTGATAACCATTCCCTGCTCCTCCTTCTCTTCCTCCTGTGCCGCCACCTCATCTACCATCGCCTGAAGTGTTTTTTCAAGGAGGCATAGATGAGGGATAGTAAATCTGATGACGGTGTAACCACTGCTGCACCCTGCTACTGTCTGTATTGCACTAACAAAGCGTCATCTTATGTATTTTGTTCAGGTCCTATACACTGTGCATTTCTAATGTTTGTAACTGTTATGTTCCTATGTAATGCACCTGGTTCACCAGCAGGTGGCAGCAAATATGGCAGAGCTACATTTAGATAGAATGGAACCTTCCATTCCATTCTAAACCCCCTCTGTGGAGAAGTGGGTGTAGTCCCATTTCCTGCAAGAAGGGTAGGGACCAGTAAGAGTCAAGACTAGCTTACCCCTGTCTGGCGAAGGTGTGCAGGGCACGTCTCTGCCAGACACGCCCAAGCCAGCGAGAGCACCCTCAGCTCTGCTGGCCATGGAGGCCAAAGCTTGAAGCCTTGAAGCCAGGAGAATAGTTCCTTGGCATAACTTAAAAGTCAGACTACAGAGAGAAGTACATCAGACAGAAGAAGCAGAGTTATACAGCCAGCCTGTCAGTACAGCAGAGCCAGAGAGAAACAGATGTAGCAGAGTGGAGTTTGCCTGCCAGTTTTAATGCTAAAGCCTGCTGGGACCAAGATAAAGTTTGGAGACTGTTTCTGATGAACATTTATTCAAGTAAAGCTGCTGTTCAACTACATATAAGGTCTGGACTCAATTTTTCTTGCAAATTCTTTAATTATTCCCCTATTTATTGCTTCCAAGCCAAAGCCTTAGGAGGATGAGGAGGCGGTAGAGGAGGAAGCAGAGTAGTAGGAGGAGACAACAGGAGACACCAAGAAACGTCCAGCAATGCTTGGTAGCGGCAGGACATGCGCCAAACACTGCTGAGTGGTGTTGGTAGTGCTGTCACATACTCTCTTTGTGGTAAGCCAGGTGCCCTGTCGCTCCAGAGGGGGATGAAGAGGCTGAGACTGTGGAAGAAGGGGGAGCAGGAGGAGCTTCAGATCTTTTGTGGTTCTTCAGGTGTCTACTCCACTGCAGCTTGTGCTTTTGATTTAGATCCCTGGTCATGCAGGTGTCTTGCCATCAGCACATTTCCTGAAGAACTGCCACATCAGAGAACTCCTTTGAGCTGGCTTTGGTGTGCTCAGTCCCTAGGCGTGATGGGCAGGAGCGGACATATTGGCTAGGGGCCGGCCGCTCTGGTTTTGCACCCTGCTCCCTCTTTTGCTATGCGCCTGGTGCTGTGTGACCACCAACTCTTCCTCCGACCTGCACACGTCACTCGGATGACCTTGATTCCATGTGGTGTCTAGGACCTTATCATCCTCCACATCATCTTCCACCGACACCTCACCCCTGCCCTTCTTGCCGGTCTGCACACTGCAGAAAGCTGCATCAGTTGACACCTGTGTTTCATCATCATCAACATCATCAAAGACGTGCTGTGGTGGTCCTCCCACGTCCTCATACTCAAGCATAAGTGGTTGGTTTAAAAAAAAGAAAACATAAGTGGTTGGGCATCAGTGCACTCAATCTCTTCCACTTCTGGGGCAGGGCTAGGTGGATGGCCCAAGGAATCCCCACAAGCTGAGTCATCAAAAAACATAAGTGACTGCTGCATGACTTGGGGCTCAGACTACTTGGTTGTGAGGTGGAGGACAGATGCCCATGGGCTGCTGGTGCCAACTATGCACTATCAGCAGGGGGCCGAGTGGAAGACAATGTACAGGAAGTGGAGACACTGTCAGTCATCCAATCTACTACTGCCTCTACTTGTTTTGGCCTCACCATTCATATAGCGGTATTCGGGCCTACAAAATGACACAGAACATCCTGTTGCCTGTGTGCACCATAAGAAGGTGTTTCATTTCATTTGGGCATGTAGCTGGCACATATCGACAACTTCTTCTCCTGCAGCAGGAGCTCCACCAACACCAACACCAGCAGCACCACGGCCACCTCTGTTATTTGATGTTCCCCTCATTCTTTAAGGGCACCCACAAAAGTGACAGCCAGATTAATAATTGCAAAGGGGGTGTTTTGCAACCCAAAAATAGGTTTATGTCACCCACAGAGTTAACAGACAGATTAAGTATTTTATTTCTGTGTCACGGATGCAAAGGAGGTGTTTTGAGCACCAAAATGGGTTTATGTCAGCTACAGAATTAATAGACTGATTAACTATTCTATTTAAGGGTCACTGGTGCAAAGGAGGTGTTTTGCACACCAAAAAATGATTATAGGTCACTGACAAAATTAACAGACTGATTAACTATTCTATGACAGTGTCACAAATGCAAAGGATGTGTTTTGCAGCTCCAAAAATGGGTTTATGTCACCCACAGAATTAACAGACTGACTAACTATTCTATTTCTGTGTCACGGATGGAAAGGAGGTGTTTGGCGTCCCAAAAATGGGTTTATGTCACAGACAAAATAACAGACCGATTAACGCTTCTATTTCTGTGTTACGGATGCAAAAGAGGTGTTTTGGGCACCATAAATTGGGTTTATGTCACCCACAGGATTAACAGACAGATTAACTATTGTATTTCTGTGTCACTGGTGCAAAGTAGGTGTATTGCACCCACAAAAAATGGCTATAGGTCATCCACAGAATTAACAGACAAATTAAGTATTTTATTTCCGTGTCACAGATGTTAATGAGGTGTTTTACTCACCAGGAATTGGGTTTATGTCATCAACAGAATTAACAGACTGTTTAAGTATTCTATTTCAGTGTCACAAATGCAAAGGAGTTGTTTTGCGCCCCAACAAATGGGCTTATGCCACTGACAAAATTAACAGACTGATTAACCATTCTATTACAGTGCCACAGAATTTAACAGACTGATTAACTATTATATTTCTGTGTCACGGATGCAAAGGAGGTGTTTGGTGCCCCAAAAATGGGTTTATGTTACAGACAAAATTAACAGACTGATTAACCTTTCTATTTCTGTGTCATGGATGCAAAAGAGGTGTTTTGCACATCAAATATTGGGTTTATGTCACCCACATAATTAACAGACAGATTAACTATTCTATTTCTGTGTCACGCATGCAAAGGAGGTGTTTTGTGCACTAAAAAATGGATGTATGTCACCCATAGAATTAACAGGCAGATTAACTATTGTAATTCTGTGTCACTGGTGCAAAGTAGGTGTATTGCACCCACAAAAATGACTATAGGTCACCCACAGAATTAACAGTTTTATTTATGTGTCACGGATGCAAAAGAGGTGTTTTACTCACCAAAAAATGGGTTTATGTTACCGACAGAATTAACAAGACTGATTAACTATTCTATTACGGTGTCACAGATGCAAAGGAGGTGTTTTGCGCACCAAAAATGGGTTTATGTTACCCACAGAATTAACAGACTGATTTGCTATTCTTTTTCAGTGTCATGGATGCAAAGGAGGTGTTTGGCGCACCAAAAAATGGGTTTATGTCACCCACAGAATTAGCAGACTGATTAACTATTCTAGTTCTGTGTCAGGGATGCAAAGGAGGTGTTTGGAGCCCCAAAACAAGGGTTTATGTTACAGACAAAATGAACAGACTGATTAACCCTTCTTTTTCTGTATCACGGGTGCAAAAAAGGTGTTTTGCACATCAAATATTGGGTTTACGTCACCCACAGAATTAACAGACAGATAAACTATTCTATTTCAGTGTCATGGATGCAAAGGAGGTGTTTTGCTCCACAAAAAATGGGTTTATGTCACCGACAGAATTAAGTGACTGATTAACTATTCAATTTCTGTGTCATGCATGCAAAGGAGGTGTTTTGTGCACTAAAAATGGATTTATGTCACCCATAGGATTAACAGACAGATTAACTATTGTATTTCTGTGTCACTGGTGCAAAGTAGGTGTATTGCACCCACAAAAAGGACTATAGGTCACCCACAGAATTAACAGACAGATTAAGTATTTTATTTATGTGTCACGGATGCAAAATAGGTGTTTTGCGCATCAAATATTGCATTTATGTCACCCACAGAATTCCTGAAATTGTGTCTCACTTCCTGTCCATAGAATCAGCACATCATCTATATATCTAACCCACGCGGGTATCAGTGCTGTAAAATGTTCCAGATGTTCGCCGAATACAATTTACCTCTCCCACCAGCCCAGGTAGGGATTAGCGAAGGTGGGGGCACAAGGGCTCCCCATCGCAACTCCCTGAGCTGGTGGAAGATTCGGCCATCAAACAGAAAAGTATTATGGGTCATAAAAATAAAGCAGCTCCAAAACATACATGTTGTGGTGTTTGAGATGTTCACCCCTCTGTTTAGGTAAAGAGGACCGCTTTACAGCCCAAATCATGTGGAATGGAACTGTGAAGGGCTTCGACGTCCAAACTTGCCAACTTGGTACCCGGTTCACATTGGATATCGTGCAATCGTCCTAACACATCCATGGTGTCTCGGAGGTATGAAGGGAGACTGGTGACAAACGGACGCAGCACGATTTCCACGTATGTACCAATGTTGGCTGTCAGGCTACCTACACCGGACACTATCGGTCTGCTCCTTTATGGATTTTGGGCAGACCGTAAAAGGCAGCTGTAATAGGGAATTCTGGAAGAAGGAAAGCAAATTCAGTTTTATTTATTAATTTCGCCTCCAAAGCTCTATTAAGAATTCTGGACAACTCTGATCTAAATGCCAGTGTGGGATTTGATGGTAATTCCCGAAAGGTACACTTATCGTCAAGAATTCTGTGGCACATTTGTTTGTATTCATCGTGCCCCATGATGACATTGCCTCCCTTGTCAGAGGGTTTAATCACTAGTGATGGACTAACATCTGCTGGGGTGGTTCAGTGAGCAGCGTTACGCGAACGCAATCAAATGTTCAGCTAACTAATATCACTAACTAATAAACCATATAATGATCATAAAGATCACTAACTAACGTATTGAGATTTAAATCGTCAATGTGTATAAAGACTTAAAAAAAAAAGGTAAACAATAGACAAACAGACATATTTTGTACCGCCGTCTACATATCGATTGTCTATATAAAAGTATCATATGATATTGATATTACCCCTCCGGTGAACAATTTAAATTTAAAAAATAAATAAAAAATTAAATGAAAATATGAATTTATTCAACCTAACATAACTAAAAGTGCAACACCAAGCTAGCTAAAGAGGCATATGCCCCCAAAATAGTAACAATCGGTCAGCGCATTCTGCTAAAAATGAGACCCAACCGTTAGACAATTGCCACATAAAATAAATAATTTGATTCTCAAAATATGGAGACAGTAAAACATGAATTGTTTTTGGTTCAACAATGCTTTTATAGTGTAAAAGACAATTTACTATAAAATAAGGGAAAATAGTAGGTTTGGCCGCACCTGTAACAACCAGCTGTCTAAAAAGATCATACCAAATAACCCCTCTGTTGGACACCTTTTAAACAAAAATTTAAAAATTTTAAACAAGGCAATTTTATGGACAGCTTTTCTCACAAAAAGGTGTAATAGCAAGCGATCATAAAGTCATATGCACCACAAATTAAAGGTTTAATAAGAGTTGCAAATAATGTTAATTTTTATTTTTTTCAAATACAGGTCTCAAAAATTAGCCGACAGGCAAATAACTTTGTATTCTGTTGCTGGTGGTACATTAGGCATTCACAGGATACAGAAGTAAGTGTCAGCCATTACAGGCCATTAAAAATTAGCCGACAGGCAAATAACTTTGTATTCTGTTGCTGGTGGTACATTAGGCATTCACAGGATACAGAAGTAAGTGTCAGCCATTACAGGCCTCAAAAATTAGCCGACAGGCGTTCCCTGACAGCAAATAACTTTGTATTCTGTTGCTGGTGGTACATTTGGCATTCAGAGGATACAGAAATAAGTGTCAGCCATTACAGGCCTCAAAAATTAGGCATTCAACGTACATAAAAGGCATTTTATGCCGCTGTATTTACCGAAGACAGGGACCATAAATTGTTATGGGTGGTGGCGAATATGGGCTGTCATGAGGAATTTTAAACAAACATGGTCTACTGTTCACATGTGTTGAATTCCTCAGAGATCCATGCCTCATTCATTTTTAGAAATGTGAGGTAGTCAACACTGTCGTGAGCTAGGCGAGTCCGCTCATTGGTCACGATCCCCATCTGCTGAACGCCTTTCAGACAGGACACTTGATGAAGGGCAAGCCAACAGTTCCATTGCAAATTGTGCAAGTTCTGGCCAGAGGTCAAGCCTGCCCATCCAGTAGTCCAGAGGTTCATCACTTCTCAGAGCATCCAAATCGGCCGTTAAACCAATGTAGTCGACCACCTGCCGGTCTAGGCGTTCCTGAGGCTGTTGATGGGTCGGCTGAAAGAATGTTCTCATATCAGAAGTGACCAACACATCTTCAAACCGCCCTCTTCTTGCAGTTGCTGTTGTATTGGACCCACAACTGTTTCTCTGTGAGTGGAAACTCCTCTGCCAGTGTCCAAAAAAGCAGAATGCAGCATTTCTCTAAGCAAGGCCTGGAAGTGCTGCATTCTGACAATCCTCTGTGATGGTGGTAACATTTCCACCACTTTTGGTTTGTAATGGGGGTCTAAATACGTTGCCACCCAGTACTGGTCCTTGCCCTTTATGATTTTTATACGGTGGTCACGAGGGATCCCATACAGGTTTAAAGCATTCTCTTCTTGAACCTCCTCCCCGACACCATCCTTTTCTGACTCCTCTTCAGACTCCTGTTGTTGACTTGTCTCAGATGGAATAGCCCCCCTGGGAATTCATCCAGCATTGCTATTTCCTCCTCTTCCTGCTCCTGCTCCTCGACAGCTTGATCAACGACACGACGCAATGCACGCTCCAGAAAGAAGAAGTAAGGTACGATGTCACTGATGGCACCCTGGCTGCGACTAACCAGTTTGGTGATCTCTTCAAATGGCTGTAGAAGTCTGCATGCGTCGCGCATGAGCAGCCACTGGAGCGGTGAAAAAAAAAACAAGCTCCCCAGAATCTGTCCTGCCGCAGAGTTCGTACAGGTAGATGTTAACTGCACGTTTCTGCTGGAGAAGCCTATCGAGCATATGCAAGGTTAAGTTCCATTGTGTCGGGCAGTAACAAATAAGACGTCTGATGGGCAGGTTGTGTCGCCGCTGGATTTCAGCAAGGCGAGCCATGGCAGTGTAAGATCTTCTGAAATGGCCCGTGATTTACTTGACCTGCCGCAAGACGTCCTGGACACTGGGGTATTTTGAAACGAATCGCTGCACAACTAAGTTCAGGACGTGTGCCATTAAGGGCACGTGTGTCATTTTGCCCTGTTTCAGAGCGCTCAGCAGATTGGCACCGTTGTCGCACACCACATTACCAACTGTCAAATTGAGTGGTGTTAGCCACTAATCTGCCTGTGAACGCAAAGCTGAAAGGAGTGCAGGACCGGTATAGCTCTTGGCTTCCAGGCACAAAAAACGCAGCACAGCATGGCAACGTCTAACCTGGCATGTCAAATAGGTTCTGGGGATCTTGGCTGGCACAGTGGAAGAGACGGTAGCAGCAGAAAAGGAGGAGTCAGCCGTGGAGGAGAGGGAGGATAGAGTAGGAGGAGGAGAAGAAGAGGCAGGCTCGGTGATGTGAGGCCAGGTGCCTTCTTAAGGTGGTCGTCCCTAGGTGAGTGTTGGGCTTACCGCGACTTATGTATTGACTGCAAAGGCTGCAGATGGCAACACTATTGTCAGCAGCTGACACATTAAAAAAGCCCACACTGTGGAGCCATGTGCCGAGCGCCATGGAAGCGCCAGATGTGACCGTACATACATTAGCAGTCTGGTTTGTCCCTCCTGTGCAATGTAAGTTCGGCTTGATTCTCCTCCCTATCTGCTGGTCCATCTCTCCCTCTGAACTCCCTCCTCTTCCTCTCTTGTGGGCACCCATGTTACGTCCATAGACACGTTATCATCTACGCCACCTTCCCCACCACTAACATTAGAGATCTCTGAGTAGGCAGCAACAGTGGGGACCAACCTCCTTGGGCTGATCTGGGTACTGTCGTCAGACTGATGAGTGGCAGCTGTTGCACTAGCTACCTCCTCTTCCTGATCTGATGCCAAGAACGGCAGCACATTGGAAATGTCTTTTGATGGATCGGAAAATAATTCCTGTGACTCAAGTGGAGGGTATATGGTGGTGTTGGTGGTGGTGTCTTTGTGGTGCACACAGCAGAGAGTGAAGAGGGTGCGAATAGAGAGGATTAGGAGGGTACAGAAGTGGAAGGCTGAGTGAGCCACTCAACCAGTCTGGTGCGTCCTTTGACAATATTGGATAAAGTATGGGGCTCAATGGCTCGCTGGGCTAAGCTGTATGGGATCGGTACCGATGTTCCCTTAGCTGCCATTGCCATTCTTTTCTTTACATATATCTTGGCCTGGGAACCATTCCCTGTGACCCACACCACTCAGGTGGAGCACCACCCAACCTATCTAACTTTGACAATATTGAACACACCTTCTGCAACTTCCTACTTTGGCTCCGGCCTGGTGCTCCTGCCCTACCTCTACCATCCCTGCGAAAGGGCCTGCCTCTTCCTCTGCCTGTCATTTTTTAAATGACCCGGTGACAAAAGTCTATAGAGAAGTATATAATAGGTTGTCAACTGGTCTATAATCACACCAGTTAAAAAAATATATATATTTAAAATTTTATCACTGTGTCTAGCAGAGGTAACGCAGTGAAAGCGGCTAAATTTATCCAGTAGTGTGTTAGTAGAAGATACCCTGCATCTATATGTCGTTTTGGTGTCAACTGGTCTATACTCACATCAGTTTGTGGTGTGAGGGGGCGGGGGGAGAGGAAAAGAAGCCTGCACATGAATTTTGGGGATGGGGGGCACATGATTGGGGTGGGGGTGGGAAGAAATGGAGGCTGCACATGAATTGGGGGGAAGGAGCCTGCACATGAATTTGGGGGAAAGGAAAGGAGCCTGCACATGAATTAGGGGGAGAAGAAAGGAGCCTGCACATGAATTTGGGGGATGGGGGGAGAAGAAAAGGAGCCTGCACATGAATTGGGGGGGAGGGGGAAGAAAAGGAGCCTGCACATGAAGTTGGGGGATGGGGGAGAAGAAAAGGGGCCTGCACATGATTGGGGGGAAGTTGAGAAGAAAAGGAGCCTGCACATGAATTTGAGGGGAAAGAAAAGGAGCCTGCACATGAATTTGGGGGAAAGAAATGGAGCCTGCACATGAATTGGGGGTGAGGGGTAAAAAGGAGTCTGCACATGAATTGGGGGAGAAAAGGAGCCTGTGCATGAATTTGGGGGAGCCTGCACATGAATTGAGGGGGGAGCCTGCACATGAATTGGGGGAGTGAAGAAAAGGAGCCTGCACATGAATTTGGGGGAAAGAAAAGAAGCCTGCACATGAATTGGGGGAAAGAGAAAGTATTGGGGGTTGTAGGATGATTTGTCCAGAATTTGAAAGGATGATGGAAAAGTTGTAAACTAAGATTTATTTTGCTGTCAAACTGCAGAGATGAAAACTGGTGGTCTGGTCTGCAGGTCTGAAAGGAGAAAATGAGGACAGAGAACATCTACATCAAAGGAGACGTCACTGGATGTAAGAGGTAAGGGGGCTGTATTTCTGTAGTGATCGGAGCAGGGGCATATCGATTGCCGGAAATGTCCCTCCTGAGACCAGGCTCTGGATCCGCCACTGCGTCGGACTGGCCTGTGCCCAGTGGCGGGGCCAGTTGACATTAGGCAAGTCATCAAGATTAGACTAAGTGAGCGGGGCCCTAGAAATTCTACTATATGGGGCCCCGCTCACTTAGTCTAATCTTACCTAACCTGAATGTAGGCATAATAAAAATTATCTTTCATGCAGCCTGCATACACAGGTTGGTAACCGGGCCTCAAGTAGTAAAAAATATATGGTGAGAGTGTTGCAAGTTCTCTTCTGTGGCGCTGCTGCCTGTGAAGATGTAGGAGGCTAGGAGGCGGAGCTGACTTACTTACCTCACGCTCCAGCTTGCGGAGGGAGACGGCCGTGGAGGTATGCTGCCGCCAGACTGTCTCTGCGCTGCCATAAAGAGGAGTGTCAGGACGGGAGTGAAGCCGCGCAATTCGCTCTCAGGACAGGTGCAGGAGCAGGAGGTAAGTATAAAAGTATAAATGTTGGGGCCTGGACTCTGGCACATTATAGGGAGGCCCTGGACTGGTATATTATAGGGGAGGCTATGGCTACTGGCACAATATAGGGGGCTTATGGCTACTGGCACAATATAGGGGGCCTATGGCTACTGGCAGATTAAAGGGGGACTATGGCTACTGGCAGATTAAAGGGGGCATATTGGCTACTGGCAGATTATAGGGGGCTATCATACTGGCACATTATAGGGGGCCTATTGGCTACTGGCACATTATAGGGGGCCTATCATACTGGCACATTATAGGGGTACCTATGGCTACTGGCACAACATAGGGGGCCTATGGCTACTGGCAGATTATAGGGGGCCTATTGGCTACTGGCAGATTATAGGGGGCCTATTGGCTACTGGCACATTATAGTGGGGGCTATCATACTGGCAGATTATAGGGGGCCTATTGGCTACTGGCACATTATAGGGGCCTATCATACTGGCAAATTATAGGGGGACCTATGGCCGCTGGCACAACATAGGGGGCCTATGGCTACTGGCAGATTATAGGGGGCCCATGGCTACTGGCAGATTATAGGGGGCCTATGGCTACTGGCAGATTATAGGGGGCCTATTGGCTACTGGAACAATATAGGGGCCTATTGGCTACTGGCACATTATAGTGGGGGCTTTCATACTGGCACATTATAGGAGGGCCAATTGGCTACTGGCACATTATAGGGTAGGCCTATCATACTGGCACATTATAGGGGGACCTATGGCTACTGGCACAATATATGGGGGCCTATTGGCTACTGGCACATTATAGGGGGCTATTGGCTACTGGCACATTATAGAGGGGCCTACAGGAAAAAGCTGTCAGTGAGGTGGTGTTGTGGTTCGCCTGTGTACGGAATTGGTGGTATTTGCAGAGAACTGTGAATGCTATTTCGGGGCACTGACCTGTTCAGGGTGTGGAGGATGGGGAGGTTGAGATCCACTGAGGATATTATAAGACTTTTCTGCAGCTTCCTATATTGTTGCAAGGTCTGTATGTTAGTTGTTGCAAAACTTGTGTGTTGGCTGAAGCCTTCTTATCTTACTGGTGGCTGGCCCTGCCCCTCAATTGTGCTTCCGGTTTTGTCTCCGCCCCTAGACTGCAAGGGGTGGGGCCTGTTGGGAGTCATGTGATTGGGCTGCTCAGTCAAAAGGGCCTATTTTTTGTCCCAGTCCGGCCGTGGTAGCAGAGGTAACGCAGTGAAAGCGGATTAATTTGTGCAGCACAGTACCTGGGGAAATATGCTTGGAGGACATGGTTAACCTAGTTCTGCAATGCTTTTTAAAAAGTACACTAGCTTGCAAAGGTGATGGTAGTGTCCAGGAAACTGTCTTTCCATTTCAGCCATTCTTAAGTGGCATGGAATGCTCTCCTGCACTTGCTGCAACCAAATGTTGAATGCTGCAATGGTGTGGTCTGTTTTCAGAGATGTGTTTACCCATAGCTATGCATGTCAGTGTAACTCTGACATTATTTGCAATTGAAGTCATTGCGTTCAAGAGCTTAGGGAGGGAGGTGGAACAGAGAAGGCAAAAATTCGTAAAAAAATTAGGAAAAGAGATAACATATTTTCCTAAAAAGTCCTGAAAGATTAGAAGGCATTATATACCAATTTTCAGGGCATTGGATCAACTTTGGTTCGGGTAGAAAATTCAGCAAACTTGAAACAAACTGAATATCATTTCTGAATTGAAAAATGGCTGCTTGTCTCTAGGTAATGTTGTCATGTTGTTAATAAAGTTTGGTATAAAAAACACACAAAGATCTTATTCTACACAGACTTTGACAGACTTGATGACATACTGCTGCAGGTACTAATACTCTATATACTGTACATGTTCAGCTTCTAAGTACACTACTATTCAACTGTTAGCTGCCTGGTCGGTTAACTGAAAGCCAGGTCACATGATACTTGTTGTCACGAACCAGCGGGTGTGAACCCACTGTGCCACATGACCAACCTCCTCTAAGGACGTTGTCTAAGTGAACCCTTCGTTCTTCATAGTAATCCTGATGTTGGGGATAGAGTTTCCTGAGAGGAACGCCAGGTCACTACCTCTTGATTAGGAGTAGTAAAGGGGTATATGTTTCGTCAAACTGCAAAGTGACAGGTACCACGCCCCCTTTTATACAGCTACCCCCGCCTCTTTTATATTGCTTGATATAAAATTTATATTGCTAGATATAAAATTTATATTGTTTAATATTAAATTTATATTACATATATATTGCTTGATATTAAATGTATATAGTTTGATATTAAATTTATATTAAATTTACATTGCTTGATATTAAATTTATATTGCTTGATATTAATTTAATACAAGAATATGACATCTTACTACACACTTCTCAGATTCTGGCTAATGTCCACAGTTTACATCTGTTTATCAACTTATCAGACCTATTAAATTCTTATGAAATGTGTTAGGTGCTTTAATAATAATAGCATTAAAATCAAAACGATGACAAATTTAATTAGTTTTAAAAGCTTTATTAATTTTCCTTATTTACAATACAAGACCGTACATTTTTCAACAGCCCGTAGGGACAGACACGTTTGATTGTAATTACAGCATCGTATACATAATCGTTTAATGCGTTTTGTTACAAATGAACGCATAATACGGTCATTTTTTCTAAAATCGTTAGAGAACATTTTTAACAAATTTTCAAAAGACATTTCTTTAGCGAGACATTGTAAGATATAGATATAGTAATGGCCGCAGACCGTGCTAACGGCGTCTTGTATCTGTCAGTTTTGATACTTTATAGTCTTAGAATTTTTATATAAAAACTTCATAAACTCGCCAGGAAATATTTCATTTGCGGGTGATAAACCATAACTATAAAAAAAAATAGATACATCATTCGGGTATAATATAATTAAAATCCAATGCTTCCCCTGCTGATACGAATTGTCCGTATTTACAATGTAGGCCGCGGGCCTGTCGATGATTTTATCCCCCGGTAATAAATCACACGGAAATACCCCTTTAAACATGCGCCGGGCGTTAATATCAGCTTTAATAACACAGGCAATTTCATAATTATTAATGTTTATTGAAAATCATATAATACCTCCCGCAGATTATTTATTTCAATAATATTTTCATGAACTGAATATACAATCATGTTAATTGTGTTTGCAATCGGCTTGGCAAATCTAATTTCAGCTCTCAGATTTCCAGTTTTTACTAAGGAGAAATGACCGCCGGGTTCTTGAACCGGCGATAAATCAAAAGCGAACAAAGTGTAACCGTTCAAAAACTTGTGACGATCCACGGATAAAGCGTTGTCGGCCTTGTGTTTCCCCGAAATATGTACTAGGGACATATATTCACGAACAGCTGATTCGTCTTGGAAGTTAGGTTGAAAAGGTTTTGCCTGTATCTGTTGCCCATCCAAATATAAGGCTGCATAATTCACATTATAGTGGTTGAAGCACAAAGGATTTCTTTGGTAACTCCTGGAAAATGATTCGTTATCCACAAACGCTAGTATTACTGTTTTTGGTAGGTTTCGAGAAAAAGATTCTCGTGGTTAGATATGCGAGTACCGGCGGGTACGCTATACACTTTAAGCGACGCCCGATCGACCGAATACTTTGCGTTAGCTGTTAACAGAGCGAGACTGTGACCGATTCTTACAGCGGGCGATACTTGTACTCTTTTGACAAACAGGGAAGCGTGCTGTATTTGGACTGTAAAATGGGGCACCTCGGCCGACATAAGGCAGAAAGTGTCTTTGTTTCTGGTCAATTTTATCTTTAGATCTAAACCGTTCAGTATTAACTTCGGTTGATTAAATATATCGGCGTAAACGGGCCCCATTAATTCCACACTTCTAGACTGTGCTGAATAATGCGCTCTCTTGCTGAAACCGACATTACGTCTGTTGAGAGCCCTGTCATCATGATATACCGCTGTGTTTTTATAGAATAAACCGGCTGTAAATTGTGATGCTAAAGTTTGTGAATTATAATTTATTAGGGCCTCTATATACGCTCTATACGTATAAAGTTTGTCGCTTCTTGAAATCAGCGTGTCGCCGATCGTTATATCCAGTTGATTAAAAAGACTCGCTATAGGATAGTTAATAAGTGCCACGCGGGATCCTTCTGGTATGGTTGTGTTATCAGGACTAACGATTTTGCAAATGACATGTAACAACGTGTTATTAAGGTCGTAATAATATTCACCGCTGCCCGAGATGTAGAATTCCAAAGGTGCATTGTCAATGATTGCGGCGATTGGTTGCACCTCTACATAAAGTGATTTTTCAATGCTTGTTTGTGTAGGTGGTATTTGAAAGACGTCCAACTCTGATTTGGCATACTCGGCGGATGCGTCTGACTCATGCACAAAAGCCATAACGTCTGACTAGAAGATGTTGCTCAGTGAACGACTTCTTGTTTTCTGGCGGCGATGTCTCTTAGGTTGTGATACTTTATTCATAAAAGTTGGTAAGACAATGGCAGCGCGTTCACGTTTTCTTTTACGCATTTTCTTACGTATTTGTACAACACCAGAGCCCTCCTGGCCTTGCGCCGACCTAGTTATAGATCCATAACGGCTGTCGATGCCGTCGTGACAACGTCTTTAGCGATGTTATGGGTGGCTGTTTTCACGTAAGGCTTTACTAGCTCCACACCTTTCTTAAATAGGGGTACGACACGCTGGAACAGACCCCGAAATAACCCTGCGAGGCCCGAACCATGCATGAATTCTGTACCATGAAATACGTCTAAACCATGACTGGCTTGCATTATGTAATAATGCGTATACGTATCCGGGTCACCGTACACTCTCTGGGACAACATTTTAGTGCGTCGTCACAGCGCGCGGTCTAAAGTGTAATCGCACAATAGTCTTGCCGTATTTGAATTTAACAGGTTTAGCCTGATCAGTGAGTATGGATATTGAAACCGTGTCAAAATGATGTTTACAAACAGGTATGGCCGGTAATACTTTTGCGTGACTATACCACAATTTTTACCGCCTAACTCGACAGTTCTTAAAAGTTGTATGTAACTATCGCCAACAAGTTGATGTTGGACGATATCTATATAAAATTTATGTAAAGCAAATAAAAACATTATAAGATGTTTAATACAAAGAAAAGTTATATACAATCGCCAAAGTAAGAAAATTTACAACGTTAACCAAGCCGCTTGCAAAAAGGCGGTAGCCTCCTTTTAGGTAGTAATGACCCACGCGTCGATACCGTCGGTGGTGTTAATAACACCGGCGGTGTAAAAGGGCTTTGAGCAGCGTCAAAGGGGTCACTCAGCGCCCGCTTTTCAATGTGTAGCATAGCGGAAACATTAGTTTTTATTTAGCTTTACAGGCAGGACCGGAAAAATAAATCTCTGGGTGGGTACACTTTAACTTTGGCAATGCCAAAGTATTTTTGATGTAACCAAAATGATCATAAATGATTTTTGGGTGTCCTACAGGGTAAGTCTTAGTTTTATTAACAAAAGGATACAGACTGGTGAAATCGTAATAATGCACTGTTTCATCGGGCTGCACCTTGTGATAAAGTTTAATGGCGTTAGTGCGACCTGCCGTAAAGAGCGTCACGAGGGACCAAAGGTATCGGGAATTTCATTTTAATCAGAAAGTCTTTGACCCCGAGTCGTTTGCAATCATTTCCCGCCACTCGTGTTCCCACAGGACGCGGACCGTAAATCCTTGTCGCTGTAGTCGGCTTTTCCTGACTAGGAAAGATTGGTACAGCTGCCCGTAGGACGATTTAGTAAGCTCGTTACTGTCATGTGCGTTATAGCACACAGGACACCCGTGATAAAAACAGCCCTGAAATTCAAAAGCGGTGTGTTTACCGTTAACAAACGCATAACCGTCCAAAAATATTTACCGACCTTTTTTCACCGCCCTTTAACGCGTGTTGTATAGAAATGCCTTCAGCATGTTCAATGTACATGAGCCACTGTATAGCAGGTGTTGAAAATCGTTTCTGGATCTTGTGGTAATTATCTGCAGGGACAATCGCTATGGTATTTTTGGGTAGAAATTTAAACCGATACATAGCCATGCACACGGATGCCAATGTGATAAGTTGGAACGGATCAATACATTTAGTGACCGTTCTGTATTTCTTTTCACGCTTAATGTATTGCAGAACTTTTTTTCCGTCATGGCCATAATCGTGTCCCTGTAACACTCACAAGCCCTTCTCAAAACCTCAACATTCTGCTTAAAGTAGGCTTTTAACTCTTCCTGAAAATTAAAGGTGTCATTTTTATGTTTCTCGTACCAAACCGTGAATTCCTTTTTCTCACCGGGCATCATGTAACCGATGCCGTAATACCGAGCGGTAGGACGCCTGTGTAGTTTTGATTTTCTGCCGTACCTTCCAGATCAACCGGTTGGTGTCAGCTGCTTTGGCGTGGTGACAAAGCTTTTCCATATGTCGGCCATGCTAACCCTGCCTTCTTAGGTGCTGGCTGTGACACAGCTGCGTTGGCGACCTCTTCTTCCTCCTCCTCCTCCTCTGCCTTCGCCTTGTGTTCCACTTGTCCCCCGGTGTCAGTTGGGAATGCCTTCAGGAGCGCGCCTAACAGCAGTGCGCTTGTAGTCGAGCATCTTTCTATCACGCTCCAGTAAGGGAATTAAGAATGGCACATTGTCTTTATAACAGGGATCCAGCAGGGTGGCAATCCAGTAGTCAATACATGTTAAAATGTGGGCAACTCTGCGGTCGTTGCGCAGGCAATACAGCATGTAGTTGCTCATGTGTGCCAGGCTGCCCAGAGGTAAGAGATACGCTGTCCTCTGTGGGTGGTGTATCTTGTGTGTCCTTCAGTATTCCCCCAGCCATGCTCCAGTGATGGCCATGAGCTGCGTTGGGTGCCACCCTGCTGTGAACCCGGTTCCTCCCTCCTCCTCCTCTACCTCATCCTCCTTGTCCTCCAGAACTGTGCCCTGGCTGGCCAAATGTGTACCTGGCCTCTGCTGGTGCAGGAACCCACCCTCTGAGCCACTTCTGAATGACTGGCCTGAAACCCTTTGAAATGCCCCCACTTCCTCCTGTGCCACATCCTCTTCCATGATCGCCCTAAGTGTTTTTTCAAGGAGACATAGAAGTAGTATTGTAACGCTGAGAGCGGCGTCATCACCATTGGCCATGTAGGTTGAGTACTCGAAACACCGCAACAAGGCACACAGGTCTCGCAAGGAGGCCCACTCATTGGTGGTGAAGTGGTGCTGTTCCGCAGAGCGACTGACCCGTGCGTGCTACAACTTAAACTCCACTATTGCCTGCTGTTGCTCGCACAGTCTCTCCAGTATATGCAAGGTGGAGTTCCACCTGGTGGGCATGTCGCATATGTGACAGTGAGCGGGAAGGCTGTAGTTATGCTGCAGGCAGACAGGCGAGCAGCAGCAGGGTGAGAACGCCGAGTGCAAACACACGGACCGCACTTTCTGCAGCAACTTTGACATTTCTGGGTAGTTTTTAAGGACTTTCTGCACCACCAAATTTAGCACATGTGCCAGACGAGGATGTGCGTCAAACCGGCTAGTCCCAGTGCTGCTACAAGATTTCGCCCAATATCGCAAACCACCAGGCTGGGCTTGAGGCTCACTGGCAGCAACCACTTATTGATCTGTTCTTCTATGACCCTCCACAGCTCCTGTGCGGTGTGGGGTTTGTCCCCAAACACATGAGTTTTAAAACCGCCTGCTGACGCTTACCCCTGGCTGTGCTGAAGTTGGTGTTGAAGGTCTTTCGCTGACCAGATGAGGAGGTGGTAGAAGAGGAGGAGGAGCAAGCGGAGTAGGAGGAGGAGGCAACAGGAGGCAAAGAATAATTCCTTGCGATCCTTTGTGGTGGAAGGACATGCGCCAAACTGCTATCTGCCTCGGCCCAGCCCCCACTACATATACCCAGTGTACGGTTAGGGAGATATATAGCATCCCTGCCTGTGCTTACTGGTCCATGTATCTGTGGTTATGTGGACCTTGCCACAGATGGTGTTGCGCAGTGCACACTTGATTTTATCCTCCACTTGGTTGTGCAGGGAAAGGACGGCTCACCTGGAAAAGCAGTGGCGGCTGAGAATGAATTACTGTGGGACAGCCACCGCCATTAGCTGTTTAAAACAGTCCGTTTCCACCAGATGGAATGACAGCATTTCAAAGGCCAGTAATTTTAAATGCTGGCATTCAGGGCCAGGGATCAAGGGTGGGTAGGTGTGTATTTCCTCTTTCTCTCCAGTGTTTGGGAGATGGACAGCTGAACGCTTGCGTGTGACATGGTGGACATGCTTAGTGATGGTGACGGAGATGGTGGTGTTGGTGGCACATTCTCTGTTTGCTGGCTGGCAGGTGCCACTGTGACTCCAGAGGTGGAGGAAGAGGCAGAGACAGCAGCAGAAGAGGAAGCAGGATGAGCCTTAGACCTTTCTTGGTTTTTAAGGTGTTTACTCCACTGCAGTTCATGCTTTGCATGTAGATGTCTGGTCATGCAGGTTGTGTTCAGGTTTAGAACGTTTATGCCTCGCTTCAGGTTCTGATGGCACAACGTGCAAACCACTCGTGTCTTCAAGACATTGTCTGAAGAACTACCACGCCAATGAACTCCTTGCAGCTGGCTTTGGTGTGCTCTGTCCCTGAGTGCGGTGGGCAGTAGCAGGCGTACTGTCTCGGGATGGCCGCTCCGCTTTGCACCCTGCTCCTCTTTTGCTGTGCTGTTGCCTCTGTATGACCACCGCCTCTTTCTCAGAACTTCACACGTCACTAGCATGAACTTGAGTCCAGTCGGGGGTCTAGGACCTCATCATCCTCCACATCATCTTCCACCCATTCTTGACCCCTGCCCTCCTCGTCGGTCTGCACACTTCAGAAAGCCAAAACAGTTGGCACCTGTGTTTTGTCATCATCAGAGACGTGCTGCGGTGGTAGTTCTCATGTCCTCATCCTGCAACATATGTGGTTGGGCATTAGTGCATTCAATGTCTTCCACTTTTGGGGCAGGGCTATGTGGATGGCCCGGGGAAACCCTGCCAGAAGAGTCATCAAAAGCATAAGAGTCTGCTGCATGACTTGGAGCTCAGACTGCTTGGCTTATTTGCAAGGGGTGAGGTGAAAGACTGATGGGCATGGGCTGCAGGTGCCAACTCTGAGCTTTCTGCAGAAGGACTGGCTGAGAGATACTGTGAAGGAACTGGGGCCACTGTCAGCCAGCCTACTGGATCTACTATCTGGATCCTACTGGATCTACTATCGCCTGTACTTGTTCTGACCTCACCATCCGTAGAGCGGCATTCGGGCCTACCAAATAACACTGCAGGTTCTGTCGCCTACTCACACCTTAGGAAGGTGTTTCACTTGGACCTGTAGCTGGCGCAAAGGGCCACATACTCTTCCAGCAACAGGAGATCCACCAACACCACAACGACCATGTCCACGTCCCTTATTTAATGTTCTCCTCATTATTTGCGTTCATCCACCAAACTAACAGATGGTTTATCTCCGGTGTCAATTTAACTGCCAATAGTCAACAATTAGGTTCACTAACAGTAAGGCAGTGCCCGTGTCATAAACAAAATAAATTTCTTTAGGTCACACAACAGTGTAACGGAGCAATTCAATACAATTACTTCACTATCACCAAAAATTTGATTTTTCAAACCAACAATGTAAAAGCAGAAGTTAACGGTTTAATTTGACTGTCAGAAATGCAGCGTACACTGCTAATGTGCTATCTACCACAAAACCTGTGTGAGCAATGTAAATGCGGAGTTCAAAAGATTACTTAAAATGACTGAAATACAGGGTAGGCCTCAGATCAGCTATGTAGCACAGAACCAGTGTTTATTGCAACAAACTACAGACATGCAGTATGTCACTGCTAAATTTTTAAATTGTTTTTGTGCGTTGTATGCCAAACTGCTCTGTGGAACAACAATACGAATTTATTTCCCCAAATACAGAAATGCTGTATGTCACTGCTAAATTTAAAAATAGGTTTTGTGTGTTGTATGCCAAACTGCTCTGTGGAATAACAATACGGGTTTATTTTCCCAAATACAGGAATGCAGTATGTCACTGCTAAATTTTAAAATAGGTTTTTCAGCTGCTCAATGCAAAACTGCTCTGATGAACAACAATACGGGTTTATTTCCCGAATACACAAATGCTGTATGTCACTGCAAAATTTTAAAATAGGTTTCTGTGCGTTGTATGCAAAACTGCTCTGTAGAACAACAATACAGGTGTATTTCCCCAAATACTGGAATGCGGTATGTCACAGCAAAATTTTTAAATAGGTTTTTCAGCATTCTATGCAAAACTCCTCTGTGGAACAACAATACCGGTTTATTTACCCCAAATAGACAAATGCTGTATGTCACTGCTAAATTTGAAAATACGTTTTTGTGCGTTGTATGCAAAACTGCTCTGTGGAACAACAATACGGGTTTATTTCCCCAAATACAGAAATGCAGTATGTCACCGCTAAATTTTAAAATAGGGTTAATTTGGCTGAGATCCTAGACCCCGACTGGACTCAAGCTCATGCTAGTGAGTGTGCAGTTCTGCGAAGATGCGGTGGTCGCGCAGAGGCAACATCACAGCAAAATAGGGAGCAGAGTGCAAAAGCAGAGCGGCTGTCTCTGAGACAGTACGCCTGCTACTGCCCACGGAGGATACAGACGATACACCACCTACAGAGGACAGCTTATCCTTACCTCTGGGCAGCCTGGCACACATGAGCGACTACATTCTGCAGTGCCTGCGAAACGACTGCAGAGTTGCCCATATTTTAACTTGTGCTGACTACTGGGTTGCCACCCTGCTGGATCCTCGTTACAAAGACAACGTGCCATCCTTAATTTCCTCAATGGAGCATCATAGGAAGATGCGCAACTACAAGAGCACGCTGGTAGATGCGCTCCTAAGGGCATTTCCAACTGAAACTTGGGGACAAGTGGAAGCACAAGGAGAAGGCAGAGGAGGAGGAGGAGGAAGAAGAGGGCGCCAACGCAGATATGCCGGTAAATCTGCCATTCTTTGTTCTTCGGTAGGTCTACGTGCCTTTCTGCACACTGCACATATACTTATATACTTACTTTGCTTCCTTTCACAATCCAGTAACCACCTTTTCTCAAACAGCTTTGGGTAAAGCTTCTCCCTGGTGCAAGGATTTGTTGTGGAAGTGATCAATAATGAATCTTGTGAAGGTAGAACCTTTGGGTAGAATTGCTGGATGCTTTACTCTGCCAAGTAACAATGCATTTTCCAGTTTCCCTCCTACCTTCAGTATACCATCCTGCAGAACAAGATTTAAGCTTGTACAATGGGTGGTTGCTGGGAAGCCTTTTAGGTTATTGACTGTCTCTTCAACTCTTTACTGTAGAATCTCTGTTGAATGAGTAATAAATAAAAGAATAAACCTGTATTGACATGACACAGAGCACTTTTGCATACAACGCTGAAAACCCTGTTTTTAAATTTTGCGGTGAAATACTGCATTTCTGTAGTTGGGGGAATAAATCCGTATTGTGGTTCCACAGAGCACTTTTGCATACAACGCTGAAAAACCTGTTTTAAAATTTTGTGGTGACATACTGCATTTCTGTAGTTGGGGGAATAAACCCGTATTGTCGTGCCACAGAGCACTTTTGCCTACAACACTGAAAAACCTGTTTTAAATTTTAGCGGTGACATACTGCATTTCAGTAGTTGGGGGAATAAACCCGTATTGTCGTGCCACAGAGCACTTTTGCCTACAACACTGAAAAACCTGTTTTAAATTTTAGCGGTGACATACTTCATTTCTGTAGTTGGGGGAATAAACCCGTATTGTCATGCCACAGAGCACTTTTGCATACAACACTGAAAAACCTGTTTTATAATTTAGCGGAGACATACCGCTTTTCTGTAGTTTGCTGCAATAAACATTGGCTTTGTGCTTCATAGCAGATTTGAGGCCTACCCTGTATTTCAGTAATTTTAATTAACTTGTGGAACTCTGCATACCTGGTGGGCGTGATGACGTGAGGAGCTTGCGTCACGCTCTCCTCCTCTTCCTCCGGCCCTCCTCCTCCCCCCTCGCTCACCAGCCGTAGCCTGCTGCTGTCGCGATGCTCCTAAGGCCTCGCGCACTCTGATCCCTGCCGTACCGGTCTGCTGATCCTGACACTGCTCCAGCTGCCCCGGCCGTGTCTTCTGGACCTCCGACCTCTGCCTCCGGTTCCTGGTGCCTTCTGCTCTTTCCGCTTCTCCTGCTCCCTGGCGCTGCAGCGAGGCTCTCTCCTCCACCTCCACCTTTACCTCGATCTGCCTCGATCTGCCTCGGTCTGCCTGGATCCCGCGGGTCTTCTCAAGGCCCTCCTCCTCCTTTCGTGCCTCTCTACCTGCTGTTCTGCTGTCCGTCTGGACGGCTTATTGTGTGTTCCAGGTTTCCATCTGCCCCCGTCTTGGTGGGTGAAGACGCCGGACATGTAAGATTCTGCATCCCTGTGTGACCCTTTTGTGACTGTGTGTCTGGGGATATTTACTCCGCTCCCGCTTGCCCTTTTGCCCTCCTGCCCTTCTTAGTGCTGCTCCTGCTCCCGCTCCCTGCTCCCTGTGTGATTTATGGCAATCGCCTGTCTATGACTGTTTAAAAACAAGGGAGTGAAAGAAAGGGAGAAATAAACAGAAGTTAAAGGGTTAAGGATGGGCTAAGGGAAAAAGAAGAAAAAAAAAAAAGGGGAAAAAAATAAGTGACTAATTCACAAAGGTGGAAAGAAAAAAAAAAAAAAGGGGATTCACAAAGGTGGAAGGAAAAAAAAAGGAGGAGAGGCGAAGGAGGAGGGGAGAGGGGGAGAGAAGTCCTCAAATAGCTTTAAATGGCTCCGAGCGACGATCAGTCGATTCCTCTGGAACTAGGACAGGGGTTAAGGTCACTGAGGGAAAAATTGACCAACTTTGGAAATCCCCAATTGAGAAGGGACTCGTTAAAGGGAAACTAGGGGTGAATTCAAAAAAAATGTGACTGTTTCCCAAGTAGAAGAATTTTCTGAGGACGGGCGATCAGTAGCAGACTCTGAGAAAGGGGAGGAAAGTTTGTTATTACCTGCAGAAAGTGAGAACGAACCCTTAGCGTTGGAAAAATTTTGTGTGCCGTAAAAATAACGGTATTTTAATGCAAGGGATGGCTACCCAATTGGGGTCAATGCAGAGTGATATATCCCTAATAAGGGAAGACCTGGCTAAAATCCGAGATCGAGTTCTCAATATGGAGAAAGCGGTCGATTCCCTTCAAACGGATGTGGACACGTTAAAATTGAGGACTTTAACCGCTGCCTCAGAAAATCAGCGCTTACAAGCTAAGCTTGAGGACCTGGAAAATAGATCTAGGCGATATAATATCCGCATAGTAGGATTTCCAGAAGGAGCTGAAGGCCCACAGCTGATCAAACAGCTCAAAGAGGTGATACTTAATAATCTGGGCGACGAACATTTTTCCTCCATGTTTCAAATAGAGAGAGCTCATCGTATTCCAGGGGGAAGCCTATACCAGGGAAATTACCGCGAGCAATTTTAATGAAGCTGTTATTATCCGCGGACAGAGATACAATTCTGAGAAGAGCTAGAGAATGCTCACCTATTGAACATCAAGGGACTAAATTGTTATTCTTTCCTGACTTTGCCCGGGAGACTCAGGAAAAAAGAAGAAGCTTTGTTGAGATAAAGAAACAACTGGCCGTTAAAGACATTAAATATTCCCTACAGTTTCCAGCGAAGCTAAGAGTGATTTATAATGGGACCTCTCTTTTTTTGAAAACCGGAGCAAGTGCGAGAATGGATGGACCGGTTGGGCATTTGAAATTTTGTGGCGCGGTGATGGGGGGGCTTGGTGTGATCAATGGTGGTTAGAATCCTTTCTTGGAATGTCAGAGGCCTCGGAGAGAGGGTCAAGAGACAAGCCATCATGGATGCAATAAAAGAGTTCTCCCAGCTATTGTCTGCATAGTAGAGACTCATCTCACTAAGGAGACGGTGTCTCGATTGACAGTGGGGTGGCAAGCTCAATCATATCATTCTATCTTTAGTAGCTCCTCAAGGGAGTTTCAGTTCTAATCCACCGTTCTATAGATTTCACGTTAATAGAGTCTTCCATAGATGATCAGGGAGATTTATTTTTTGTATGGTAGACTCTATGGACGTGATTACACTCTGGCCTTTTTTACATACCTCCGCCGTTTCGGTTTATTTACTTAATCGGTTGTTGGTATTTTTGGAAAAGAGACCGGAGTGCCGACTTGTTTTGATGGGAGATTTTAACGCTGGTATGGATCCTAAAAGGGACAGACTGACGTTGGATGCAGACTTGGGTAGGAACTCTGGTACTTCTCCACTGGCCCAGTTCTGTATGGAGGTGGGCTTGGTGGATATATGGGAACATCTGGGTGGAGGTAAGAGAGTGTACTCCTGTGTTAGTAGGGGCGGTAGAGCAATGTCCAGAATTGACTTAGCGCTCACTAATGTCAACAATCGGAATAATATTAAAACCATTCGATATGGAGTAAGAACAATTTCAGATCATTCCCCTGTAACAATTGAACTTTGCAGTGGGGGGATAGAGACACTATGGGGCTTGGGTTCAAGCTGAATCCATACTGGCTTACCATTATGGATAATTCCCTTCTATCAAATTATTGATATCCTCCTTTTGGGAGGTGAACCTCCCCTCTGCTAAGATCAATATAGTATGGGATGCCTTAAAAGCATATCTGAGAGGAGTTCTGATAAGTGAGATTACTGCTATGAGGAGGACCTTTAGAAAAAAGAAGGTGAATTGGCTAGGAACGTGGCGTTTGCAACTGAGCGGTTTACGAATCAATCTACGGACGAAAATAGAGACAAGATGCAGAAAGCTAGCCGCTCTCTTGAGGAATATGTAGTTGAAAAGGCAAATCATAGTTTATTTTTTAAAGGACAAAAATATTTCTCAGAGTCTGGCCGCCCTGGTAAGCTCCTTGCCAGAATAGTTTCACAACAGGAGAAGAAAAAGAAGTCTATAACTTTGATTCGTAGTCCAGACGGCGTAAACATACATGAACCTGAGGGAGTTAGAGATATTTTCCTGCAATACTTTTCACAAATATATAAGGCATCCCCTAGTGTTACATTGGATTTGGCGAGGTGTTTCCTGGACGGAATTTCTCTGCCGTCCTTAGCAGAGACTCAAAAACTCTCTGGAAAGAAGTGACCCTCCTGGAGCTCCAGGAGGCTCTGAGGTCCGTCTTGGGGAACTCCTCGCCGGGTCTAGATGGCATTCCGTATGAGTTTTACCGTAAGTATAGTGAAGATATTCTTCCTCATCTGTTGGAAGTATTTTCCCACGCGTTGGACGAGGGAAATCTCCCAACTTCTATGATGGAAGCCTTAATAGTTTTAATCCCAAAAAGGATAAGGATCCGTCGGATTTGAGCTCTTATAGGCCTATCTCACTATTAAATACGGATGTTAAGTTATTGTCAAAAGTTATGGCTAGGAGACTTTCTAGGGTCTTGCCTTCGGTTATTCATCCAGACCAGAACGGTTTCATGCCAGGAAGGGGCACACATTATAATCTGCATAGGTTCTTTTCTAATATTCAGACGTCCGGGAGTGAGGCCCGCTCCATTCTGTCACTAGACGCCACAAAGGCGTTTGACAGAGTCGAGTGGGTTTTCCTCTGGGAAGTGATGAGAAAAATGAATTTTGGTCCTAAATTTATAGCAATGATACAGCTGTTATATAAATCTCCAACCGCTAGGATTAGGATCAATGATATGTTAACTGAGAGTTTTGAACTAGGGAGAGGTACCCGACAAGGATGTCCCCTTTCTCCTCTGTTGTTTAATATTTACATTGAGCCCCTTGCAGTCAGTATAAGGCAGGATACAGGGGTGGCTGGTTTCGGGGTAACGGGAGAACAGGATCGCATCTCTCTTTATGCGGATGATATCCTGTTTTTTATCCAACAAACAGATAGTACACTTCCCGAGTAATGGAGTTAGTTAATCTTTTTGGGAATTCTTCCGGGTTGGAGGTCAATTGGGCCAAGACGACTCTCCTTCCAGTGGATGAAATGCGAGGATCCACTGGTCTGTTGACTAGTGGATTATCGGTTTCGGAGACGTTGAAATACCTGGGGATGACAGTTTCTGCTAACATTCAAGATTATCTACAGCTCAACCTGGCTCCTTTATTACAAAGATTGAGATCTAAAATTAAGATATGGCATAAAATCCTGTTCGCTAGAGCGGATAGAGTCTCGTTAATAAAAATGGTGGTGCTGCCCCAGGTTCTCTACGTTCTTCGTAATTCCCTATATGGATAGAGGACAAGTACTTTAAATTAATTGAGCGGATGTTAAATGATTTACTATGGGGAGGAAACGGGTGAGACTAAAGGCTATGTATTTTTCTATGCCCTATAGGCAGGGAGGTCTTAATCTCCCTTACTTTAAGGGCTATGCTATGGCTTCTCAACTCTGTTTTTTAACGATTGGGAAAATAGCCATCTCTGCAGGAAGTTGGTTAAAGACTCAGGTTTCTCAGACTTCTTTACAGTTTTGGAGTCTGATTATCTACGTAAGATACAGGACGAATATAAACCCTTCTGCAGAATGGCTATGAAAGCATGGAGGGTTATTAAAAGTTGGATGAAAGTTAGTGCATCATTGATTTGTACCCCATTGTGGCATAACCAAAAGTTATTGAGCTTGGATGACTTAAATTGTCAGCAATATTGGAAGAATAAGAATATCTATTTTTTGAGTCAAGTGATAAAAATGGGCAGATTCTTACTCGTTTGGAGCTAGAACAAGAGGAGAATGTAGGTGAGGTGGTTTGGTATGCATACTTTCAACTTCGTTCGGCACTGCTTAGTATTTCTGATAAGCACTTATTTAATATAGACACTCCTGAATTTTTACACAAGTTGATTCAAAAGAAGGGTGGTATGAAAGTTAGAATCTCACATTGTTATAGGTACCTTATAAAAATTATTTCACGGATTGTTTATCTCCAGGGCAAAGATCCTGGTCTACTTTACTGTCAGATTCGGGTTCCCGGATTGGGAGAATGTAGGTGACAATTTAAGTTGGGTTTCGCACAATTTTAATCACACGGTAGTACAGTTTAATATTATGCATAAAATATATGTAACACCTCTGTGGCTTCATAGGAGAGGATTAAGAGCTTCCTCTGAGTGCCCCCGCTGCGGCAGTCCCGGGCAGACCATTTACATCTGTTCTGGGATTGCCCATCGGTGAGCAGATACTGGAAGTTGATTCAAAGAACCTTACTCCAAAGACTAAATGTGGATATTCCTTTTTCTCCCAAGGTATGGATTTTAGGGGACCTATCGGAGGTTAGCTGCCAGGTTTTGAAGTCCCGATTGTTGACTAAACTTTTGTTTTTAGCTAGGCTTTTTATAGCTAGAAAATGGTTTTCTCCCTCCGCTCCAGACTGTAAAAATTGGCTAAATTTAGTCACTAAGGTTAAAAGTTATGAAAAAATTTTGTATAGACAAAGAGGATCTTATGAAAAGTGGGATAGTATCTGGAAGGAATGGGGTGTTTGATGAATTTAGTGTTTTTCTTCTTTTTTTTTTTTTTCTTTCTTTCCTCTGCAAGGCGGGGGAGGGGCGGGTTGATTTTGCAATTATGTTATTATGTTCTTTTTGTAAACTTTATATGTTGTTAATATCGAAATAAAGGATTAAAATTATTAAAAAAAAAAAAAAACTTGTGGAACTCTGCATTTGCATAGTTGGTTGCAAAAACACAGGTTTTGTGGTAGATAGCACATTTGCTGTTACGCTTCGTTTCTGACAGTCAAATTGAACCGTTAACTACTGCTGTTACATTGTTGTTTTGAAAAATCTAATTTTTGGTGATAATGAAGTAATTGTATGGAATTGCTCCGTTACACTGTTGTGCGAACTAAGGAAATTTATTATGTTTATGACACGGGCACTGCTTTACTGTTAGTGAACCACATTGTTGACTATCGGCAGTTAAATTGACACCTGAGATAAACCATCTGTTAGTTTTGTGGGTGAACTCAAATAATGAGGAGAACGTGGACGTGGACTTGGACTTGGTCGTGTTGGTGCAGCTCCTGTTGCTGGGAGAGGACGTGGCCGTTCTGTAGCAGCTACAGGTCCGGGCCATCCACATAGCTCTGCCCCAAAAGTGGAAGACATTGAATGGACTGATGCCCAAACATTTATGTTGCATGATGAGGACATGGGAATACCACCACAGCACGTTTCTGATGATGACGAAACACAGGAGCCAACTACTGTGGCTTTCTGCAGTGTGCAGACCGACAAGGAGGGCAGGGGTCAAGATTGGGTGGAAGACGATGTGGAGGATGATGAGATCCTAGACCTCGACTGGACTCAAGCTCATGCTAGTGAGGTGTGCAGTTCTGCAAAGAGGCGGTGGTCGCACAGAGGCAACATCACAGCAAAATAGGGAGCAGAGTGCAAAAGCAGAGCGGCTGTCTCTGAGACAGTACGCCTGCTACTGCCCACGGAGGATACAGAAGATACACCACCTACAGAGGACAGCTTATCCTTACCTCTGGACAGCCTGGCACACATGAGCGACTACATTCTGCAGTGCCTGCGCAACGACTGCAGAGTTGCCCACATTTTAACTTGTGCTGACTACTGGGTTGCCACCCTGCTGGATCCTCGTTACAAAGACAACGTGTCGCCCTAAATTTCCTCAATGGAGCGTCATAGGAAGATGCGCAACTACAAGAGCACACTGGTAGATGCGCTCCTAAGGGCATTTCCAACTGAAACTTGGGGACAAGTGGAAGCACAAGCCGAAGGCAGAGGAGGAGGAGGAGAAAGAAGAGGTCGCTAACGCAGCTGGGTCACGGCCAGCACCTCAGAAGACAGGGTTAGCATGGTCGACATGTGGAAAAGCTTTGTCACCACGCCACAGCAACTGGCACCACCAGCTGATATGGAACGCCTTAGCAGGAGGCAGCATTTGAACAAAATGGTGAAACAGTACATGTGCACATGCCTATACATACTGACTGATGGTTCTGCCCCATTCAACTTCTGGGTCTCCAAATTGTCCACATGGACTGAGCTGGCCCTTTATGCCTTGAGGTGCTGGCCTGCCCTGCAGCCAGTGTATTGTCTGAACGTGTATTTAGCATGGGAGGGGCATCATTACAGTCAAACGCAGCCACTTGTCCACAGCCAACGTGGACAAGCTCACGTTCATAAAAATGAACCAGGCTTGGATCCCAAAAGACTTGTCTGTACCTTGTGCAGAATAGACATTTATACCTGCCTCAACCATGCATTCTTGTACTCAAGTGCACTTATTCTTTGATTTCCTTTTTTTATTTGTCCCATTATTTTGGGGCTACCCCAATTTAAAAACAAAAACTAAAAAATGTTAAGTTATTTCCCTATCCACATTTGTTTGCACGGCACTTACCCATATTTTGCTCCCTCTAGCCCTTTCCAGGACTTTTTTACAGCTATTTTAGTGCCCAAAGGTTCGGGTCCCTATTAACTTTTTGTGAAGTTCGGCCGAACCCGTCAAAACCGAACTTCCAGGTGTCCGCTCAAATCTACTCATCATATATCCAGGCTGAACTTTTTCTCTTTAATGCTGCTTCTTGCTTTAAATTTTCCAGCATCTTTGTCGTCGGTTTTCTGGCATGTGATGAATGTCTTAGTTCATATGTCTGGGATATATTTGTTTTTGAGGCAAGACTCATGCTGCATCAGACTCTTCTACCTCAGACAGGTCCCCTTGCTCTTCACCTTCTATTCTATCTATCCTTGTATCCTCTAACAGTGGCATGGTAATACTAGGCTCAGACCTTTTACTTTAAATGCTATAACAATCAATTCGAATATTAAAGAAATTTTCATTTTAAATGCAATACCTACAAATGCAGAAATAAATTACTTTTTTTAATAATAGAATATATTGATATTTTATCATAAGTGAAACAGTAGATGTACAGCAATAAAGTACATGTCAATAAAATGTAATAAGTGTAGTATTATATCCAGAAGAGTCACCAAGTATGCATGGTAAAACAGAATATAACTCGGATTCAAGGTCCTAGTACATAGATTGAAGTTAGCATGAATATAAGCTTCAAAATACAAGTGCAAAATTTGGTAATATTTAGTGGACCAGTGATTCAATTGGGTTGTGATGCAATTTAAAACACTTATTTTCTAATGAAAGAGTCTGGTGGAATATTACACTGACTACTTTGAAGCCATGTCGACCAGTTGCGGAGAAAGACACATTTTTATTCCTTGAGGAGGCCCAAATTCCTTCGAACCAACAGTTGTTGTCTATTTCCCTAATGATTCTACGAATATTGGGTATATCACTGTCTTTCCAGTAAGTTGCAATTTTGAGTCTAGTTGCCATGATGCAATGTAAAATAATGGTTCTATATTGAACAGGAAAGGTATCAATACCTATAGCCAGTAGCGATAATTCTGGAGATGGTTGGATTGTATGTGAGCAGATACTAGTGATAAGTGCTTACATCTGTCTCCACAACTGTCCGACGGGGGTCACTCCCACCACATATGAAAATATGTACCTATGGCTGATTGGCACCTCTAACCAAGCTATGTAGCTACCTGCTCTTGTTAGGCTGTGGATAGGGTTCCCAGTCCCATTAACATACCAAATATAAATCACAGCCAGAAGGTTTGTTTTGGTTAATTGCGATTTTTTTATTCAGCAAAGTGTGATATGCTGCTTTCTTTGTGCGAACGTTCTCGGACGATAATTCAGCCTTCGTCAGGCACTGTGTCGCTGGAGGGTAGAATATGCAGTAAAAGCACACCAGGTGTGGTAAGAGGGGCGCAAAGGCTGCCTGTTGTGAGTGGCATCTCCAGCATAAAGGTGATAAAGTAGGGTATATTTTATTTAATAGTAGAGGTGTTTGGTACCACCTGTATAGTATCTTTCTGCCATTTTCAAGATGACCAGCGCATCTGGAGAGTTTAGAAGTTATTGGGTTATTATATTGGGTTATTTTAAGGGGCAAGTTATTGGGTTATTATAAGGGAGGCGTGGCCAGATGCCTAGTGAAGTATGAGCTCCATGCAGCGCGATCCACAACGGCACACAGCACAAGCCCAGGGAGGATCACAGGGCTTACAAAGTCTCCCCACAGTGGTCAGCGCTACCAAAGCCTCCTCCGATGATGACAAGAGGCAAGAAAGATCACAAGCCCTCAGAAGATGACGGCCTTCTTCTCCTCCACCTCTGCGCTCACCCAAGATGGCGCTGCTTCCTTCCTGCAGCAGGAACTGCTTATCCCTCACTGGCCTCATCCAGCTCTCCTCTCATTCACCACAAGCCTCCTCAAAGGACCTACAGAGAGGCAAAAGATCAATCCAGGCAGCACCTGAATCCAAGGCCCAGGGAGGGGTGAGTAAAAATATGTACCCAGCATCTGCTGAACAATATGGAGACCATAATATAGTGAATAATACCGCTATTACTATCAGCGTTATGCAGAGCATGCTCAATGATCTCAAAACTCCATTCATAGAGACTTTCGAGAGACTATCTCCACTATACATGCAGAAAAAAGCTCTATAGGAGAGAGAACAGCCTATTTAGAATAAAAAATGGAGGAATTTGTAACAGCACATAACACCATAGTCGATGGTCACAATCTAGTTGATGACTAGCTATTCGTCATCAAATTAAAAATTGCTGATCTGGAAGTTTGTTCCAGAAGAAATAATATCCGCTTTAGGAATAACCCTGAAACAATTTATGACTCAAGATGACTTACAGAATTCATTATAGACCTAATAGTGTCCTATCTTCTAGACACTCCTACTTCTGTGTTGGTAATCGATAGGGCACACAGGGTACCCAAGCACAAGTTCTTACCATGTTCAGTACCCAGAGATGTTCACTTTTTCCCCTTAAAGAAGCTGTGATGAAAGCGGCCCAGAGCAAACATAATGCTCCATATAGATTTCAAAGTGTATCCCTGTATACGGACCTATCACCAGTAACATTAGCAAGAAGGAGGGATCACTTGCCAACTACTAAAATCCTCAGACACAATAATATACCGTATAAATAGGGTTTTCCAGTCAAGCTTATTGTTCACTACCAGAACTCTTTTCATGCTCTCTTGTCACCTAAAGAAGCAGCTGAAGCTCTTGCCAAATAGAACTTACCTCTGCCACCAGAGGGAGACAAAGCCAAAGAACCAAGTGCATCAAGTTCTCCTCCAAGGAAGAAACCAGCATAACTACAAGCTGAATGGATAAAATTGTGAAAAGCTTCGCCATGAGAGACTTCTTCCTTGGTCTGTCCTTACCTGCTTCATTGGATCCACAGTACGATGCCACTGAAGAATCTTCACCTTCTCTCACCAATCTTTTGTTACTTTACACCTCGTAAAAGTAACATCTGACCTGATTTATTGAACGGTTTCAAGGTCCCAGTTGGTCCAATGTCAGTTTTTTTGTTCTTCTCTTTTTCTCTCTTTTTGTTTAATTCAACAGGTCTCCTTTACAGAAATGTCGCAATTTTTCAAATCTCCAGTGATGTGCTCCTTGAAATTGGACTCTCGCTGTTCAAATTATCTCAACAGTATTTCATATATGAAGTGTAGCGTCTGGTTAAGGTCGTATACGCTTGTGCACTGTTATGTCTCAGCAACTCATTGCACTTTTTACCCAAACCCATAATGGTAATTAAACTTATGTCTTTAAATGTTAAAGGGCTAAATAGCCCATTTAAAAGGGCTACCCTGTGGTCTGAAATAAAAAACAAAAATGCAATATCATATGTATTCAGGAATCGCACCTGAATCCATCTGATGCCTTCAGACTACGCCACTCCTTTTTTCCTCATATGTATTATGCTCATGCCACACACAAAAGGGTGGAGTCATTTTAAAAACTCTATTTCTTTTCAATGTCATGATACATTAATTAATGATAACGGAAGATTCATAATTGTAGTTTGTTCTATCAATAATTACAAATACACTTTAGTGAATCTTTATGCACCTTATAAGCACCAGTTACGCTTTATAAAAAAAAAACATTAAAAATCCCAAGAAATCAAGCAAGGTCCAGTCATAAGATGTGGGGATTTTAACATACCCCCTGACCCCGCAATTGATAAATCAAACTCCACTGTGCATTCTTCAAACCAACCTAAACTGCAAGATTTCTTGTTTATAAATGGTTTATATGACACGTGGCGCTCTAATGAAGAAGATTATACTTTCTTTTCACACCTGCACAATACCTTTTCGCATATAGACCTATTTATTGTAGACAAATGGCTACTTCAAAAGATAACCTCCTCAGAAATTACAAACATAACTTGGTCAGACCGCGCCTCGATAACTCTTACAATACAATCAGATATCTTGAGTTCTCTGAAAGAATATTTCTCATTTAATGACAATAACTCAGTCTCAGACTCTACCCTATGGATTGCTCACAAAGCATTCTTCAGAAGGCACTTCCTCAAACATGCGGCTACGCAAAAAAAAATGAGACAAGGGACCATTGAATCTCTTCTGTCAAACATTTAAGATCTAGAGAAACAACATAAAAATACACGATCCTAAAATTGGTAAGAAATCAAGACTAGCTAGACACCACTTATACCTCCATCTCCACAGTGGGTATGAATTTCAATTAAGAAAACTTAAGTCGTACCATTAGTGGCAAGGCAAGCCTCAAAACTTTTAGCCAATAGGATAAAAAAAGAAAAGACAAAACCAAAATCCCTTATCTATTGGATCAAAACAAGTGGAAAATGTCAACCCCAAATTGATCTCAGAAGAATTCACTAGATATTATTCTGAGCTGTAAAACTTGGAGATGTCCCAAGATGCTACTCAACCCACCACAACCCCTATTAACAATTTTCTAGACGGAATATCCCTTCCTAAATTGACGCGCCTTCAGTGCCAAGACATAAACAAAGATATAACCGCTTTGGAAGTTTCCAACGCCATTAATTCTTTGAAACCTAATAAGTCACCTGGCCCAGACGGCCTTACTAGTGAATATTATAAGACATTCTCCTCTTTTCTGATTTCATTTCTGGTCAGAACTAGAGATGAGCGAACATTAAAAGTCAGTTGCTGGTGTCTGGTGGTCGCGCATCTCGTTATGGATTCCACTATAGCGCATATGGAATCCATAAGGCGGCTGCCACCAACTCGAACTGTTGAACAGCCGAGACCTGGGGTGACGTCACTGTCATGTGATCAGTGCAGGGGCGTGGCTCAGCACGGGATTAAATCCAGTGCTGAGCCACGCTCCTGCACTGATCACATGACAGTGACGTCACCCCAGGTCCTTCGGCTGTTCAACAGTTCGGGTTGGTGGCAGCCGCCCTTATGGATTCCATATGCCACTATAGTGGAATCCATAACGGGATGCGCGACTTACCACCACCCGAACGCCGAACAACTGACTTTTTTTTAATGTTCGCTCATCTCTAGTCAGAACTTTTAACTCACTGGCCACTCAAGGTGATATTCCACATGGAATGCTTAAAGCATTGCTAATTACACTCCCTAAGTCTGGCAAGCCAAATGACCTGCCCTCCCACTTTGGACCAATTTCATTACTCAATTCTGATATTAAAATATACACAAAAATATTAGCAGATAGAATAATTAACATATTGCCTTCGCTCATAAACTATGATAAAATAGGCTTCATTCAAAGCAGGCAATCATCCGATGGAACTAGACGCTTCATAGACTTAATTGATGTTTCACATGCTTCTCGGACGCCTTCTCTGCTTCTATCCTTAGATGCGGAGAAGGCGATCGATAGAATCCACTGGGGCTATGTGAGAGAGACCTTATTCTGAAGAGCAGGGACAAATGTCAGTCTTAAAGGAGATGTGTCTTTTCTTGCTTGCACTTGCTCGAAAAGTTTCTATTGATGTGATGTGATGCTTGCGCTGACTTGTGATGCCCTGTGCTGACTTGCGATGCGCTGGCTTGGATACGCTGCTTGCGATGTTCTGTGCTGACTTGCGAAGCTTTGTGTTGACTTGCAATGCTTTGTGTTGACTTGCGATGCACTGGCTTGCATACACTGCTGCAGGCTTTGGGTCTAGTGGCGGGAAACTAGCTGGCTGCAGTACGTGGTCTCTTCGTGGGCTGCGGTGAGAGCACTCTAGCTCTGGACTTTGGCCTCCCACCATGCATCTTTTTCTCTCTCTAGGGATTGCAGGAGGGTTGGCTATCTCTCTCTGACTATCTTGCCTTTGCCGTTCTGCCCTTTTAAGGGTCGGCTGCAGTTTGACTAATACACACGTTCTATGGCCTCTATGGTAGCTCCGCTGAGGTGTCTTTGCTTGCTCACTCAGGGAACAGTTGCTGCACAGCGGTGTATGCTGGCGCTCCGCTGCTCAAATGCGCTGTTTACTGTGCAAGTTGAGGAGCGCTATCGCTTCGCCCTCTGACGGTAATAGTTCCACTGTGGGAGGCAAACACTATGAAGTGCCTTTTGCACTGTGGGATTAGAAGAATTTTGATATCTATGACCTTTGAGTCTAACCAGACTGTCTATTACTCTGCAATTCCTCTAGCGCCATTCTATGGAAGCAGTAGGTTTAAAGAGCAGACCAAATGCTTGAAATAACTTCTTTATTAACTTCAACTTTTCTTCATATATAACACTGCCACTTTCTCAGCAGATAGTCCATGTACAAAACACATGTTAAATAAAATATCACAAAATGGCGGTTTAACTGTTCAATCTTGTCTTTTAACTTAAAATGGTGGATATATTTCTCTCTTCAGTATCTGTACGGTCACTTTACGTTATTTAAGCACTTTATGATCTCTCTGAGAGGTATTTCTGAGGTTTAACCAATAGTTCTACTTGCTCTATTTGGTTTGCAGTTTGGTCTATACAATTGCTTTGAGCAGTTTGGATGCTTTTATGCAATTTGGTCGAAATTATGCAATTTGGTCGCAATTTGTCTCAATTTTGTTCAACTGTAAGTAAACACATATAACTAGTTCAGTATACAGTTCTTATCACTTCACTACATTAACAATAGGAACATATCATAACTGTTCAAAATACCTAGTTTGGCCTCTTTGCTTCCATAAAACTCAGCTCTGACTGGAGTGAATGTCTGTTCTGCTCCTCTCCTCTGGTGGAATGAATTCTAGCAGCTCCTGCCAGGAATTTCCCAGACAGACTGTGTGAGTCTGGCTATGATTGGCCAAGACTCTTGCTCAGTGTGAGGCTGGCTGTGATTGGCCAAGACTCCTGCTCATTAACAACAGCTTAACTCTATGCTTTCTGTTAATAATTGTGCTGTGTTATTGAGCTTACCATACAGTAATATAATGAAACTTAAAGGCATAGTATCTTTTTTGCTTCTGTGAAAACAATATATAACTGTTACATGACATCCAAATACATGAAATCATGCCAAATGTGCCATTCTTATTTCCATCACTGGAGCGTGATTGGAAGATGTGCAAGTACAAGCGCACGCTAGTAGACACGCTGCTGATGGAATTCCTACCTGACAGTTGGGTCTCAGTGGAAACACAAGGCAAAGGCAGAGGAGGAGAAAGAAGTCACTAACGCAGCTGGGGCACCGCCAGCACCTCAAAATGTAGAAAAGCTTTGTCAGCACTCCTCAACAACCAGCACCACCATCTGATACGGAACATCTTAGCAGGAGGCAGCATTTCAGCAACATGGTGGAACAGTACTTGTGCACACGCCCACACTTACTAACTGATGAGTCTGCCCCATTCAACTTCTGGGTCTCCAAATTGGGCACATGGCCTGAGCTTGCCCTTTATGCCTTGGAGGTGCTGGCCTGTGGCCAGTGTATTGTCCGAACATGTGTTTAGCCTGGCGTGGGGGTTAATCAAAGACAAGTGCAGCCTCCTGTCCACAGGCAGCATGGACAAGCTAACATTCATTAAAATGAACCAGGCATGGATACTACAGAACTTGTCTGTACATTGTGCTGAATAGACAAGTATATCGGCCGCACTCCAGGCATTGTTAGACTCCAGAGCACTTTCTCTTTGCATTCTATTTTATAGTTCCTAATGTTTAGGGGTCTTCTCAAATTTATAAAAAAACTAATAAATAAAGGAAAAAATAAAAATAAAAACAACAAAAACAGTGTTGGCTACCGCCTCCTCCTCCACCGCTGCTTCCACCTACACCGCCACATCCACCACCTCCTCAACCTCCTACTCCACTTTGACCTCTGCTTAATAGTTCAAGATTATCATTTTTTAATTCTTTTATATTTTATGTTATTTAAAGTCATTTTACCATCCAAATTGTTTTACAGGGCAATTGTCTTGCTCTTACCCCCATTTTGCTTACTTTTGCAGTCCTCTAGCCCTCACTATGAGTATTTTAGTGCACCAAAAGACATGGGAAAGACATGCAAATAGTATTTTAGCTGAAAACAAGACAGATTCTGCTAATCTGCATGTCTTTTCCACATTCACTTTTGTGCAAATAAGTTTACATGACAAAACAGTGTAGAAAGGTTATTGAATATTATATTAGGACACTTAGAAAACTGAAAATTTGTATGCAGAACTCTAAGCAGTGAAAGAAGATTTAGCTGGCATCCCAAATTTAAAAAATTTTTTTGTCACCCTAATAATAATGATCTAGGTGCGCAGGTCCCCCAAGCGATCCAACTGAAATTAAGCAACTTTGAGGCTTATTTGCTCTCAGTCAGATGAGAGCTGGTTTTGAATGTCTCAGAGCTCACAAGGCTGCCATTGTACAGTGTTGAGGGAATTGCCCCTGAGATGAAGAACCTCCTCTACGCAGCAACATAGGACAACAAAGAACGGCACCAAAGAAGATAACCTCTCGTCAAAAGTGAGTATGGAGTCTGGACTTCTCAACAATGCAACACCTCAGTAAACGTAGCACGTTCAATCCCATCATCCCCACCACATACAAATCCACTGAGCTGCTATGGTCCACTTTATTGGACCAGGCATACGCTCATGATAAAATCTGTATCAATAAGAGTATTTTCAAGAAAACCAAAAGCGGCTCCAAATGTTAGCCAAATTGGTTCTCACCTTTGAGGATACCATTTGGAAGCCAGAACATCTTGAAAAACTAACCAACACTACAAGGGCAGAGGAAGTTACCAACACGGCAAACTTTCACTGCAATTGTTTTGTTGAGAACATCAAACAGTTACACACATTACAAACACAACTACAAGAAAAGGCCCAGTGTACAGTCCAGAGGGGCGAGAGATTTGCGTGTTAGAGTCTAGACTCTCGGACAAGGAGAGTGTCTACTCTAACATGGACAGAGAGCTGCTCAGACTGTACACTGAGATAAATCAGTTTAGGAACAATGCAATATCTACGGATACCATGATGGTTCAACTCGAGAGGACCTGACTGCAAAACGCAAACCATAGCGGATTTGCAGCAGGTCATTTCGAACCTGTCTCGGCCTGGTGCTAACAGCATGATACCCACGAAACAGGTTAGTGTTTCGGGAATGGCACAGGGGAAACAGCGACATCGGCGCCAAGGTCTCCCACGGATCAAACATCCGAGGGGACAGACACTAGAGGTCAGGTGGAACGGATGCTACATTTCACCCAAGCACCCGTGGAGAATAGATATAGCAGCCGCTTCCAGGATCAGGACAACAATTGGGGAGAGGAAAGTGGTTGGCCATTTACCACTTCCAATCCGCCAACGCGTCCAGAAAGACAGGAAGACTTCTATCCTAACCATTTAAGTATGGAAAGGATAAACTTCCTGTTACGGATCTGCAAGGAGATCCCAAAATATGATCCCAGTTTAGATCCGTTTACTTCATATGATATCTTTGAGGGTCACTGTAACAAGTATTCAGTGGCTCCCAAATATCGCATGGAGTTATTCAAGTTATGGTTACCTACACACCTAAACCAAAGGTATGAGGTAACTGGGAGGACGCAACCCATGAATGGACAGTTTTATGATAAGGAGGAACGTCTCTCCATACTCATGAGACTGGCAACGGGCCATTGGGACGTCACTCCAGATATCCTGTCCAAATTCAGACCCACTATACATGACGAACCTCTGTCTCTGTGTAGTCGGTTTGAAGCAATGTACAGGAGGGTCACAAAGGATAATGGTATTGGAATTCCACAGGGTATGATACGTATGTTTGTGGAAAAATTCCCATACCTGGACACTGCAATCCGGCTAAGTGCAGCTAGGGAGCCATCCCTTACGGATGCAGCTATGATTATTGAGCAGTGTAGACAGGATACACTGCTCAGTAAGAAATCCGTCAGAGTGACAGAACGTGTACCTGTACATGTTTCATCTCAACATGAATGGGTACAGAACACAAAGGCTAATGCAGCTGTTCGCTCCACAGCCCCGCCATTGGAAAAGACAGGAGGCATTCGATGCTTCCTGTGTTTACAATGCGGGCACATTAAGAGGAATTGTCCACAATGGCCACGTAATAACCGGACAAATCCTGAGAAAACGGGCAATAACAATGGTTTCAAATGAAACCAATTATGCCAAATCAGTGGAGGAATATGTTGATAAAAGTCTGGGACATTCACAGGTCCAGACACCAAAACGTGTGGCTGTGGTGAATGTCCCATCATGTTCAGAAAGGGGTGTGGAATCCAAGGAATCCACACCAAGTGTCCATGGCAACAACTCACAAGTGGCAGTATGTACCACACAGGTACCTACTGGGAGTCTGGTAGAAATTGATTGAAGAACAGGGATCCCTAGAGACCTGGCGCCACTATGTCCTATCATACTGGATTCTTCAGGGAGACCCGACATAAAAGCCAATATAAAGGATCAGTACACTGAGATCATGCTTGACACGGGTGCGGAAATCTCCATTACCAATGTCAAACATGATTTACACCCCAACAGCCCTCAGTGTGTGGTGATCGGATTTGATCACCAACAAGGGGGTGAAGGCCCACAGAATTGAAGAGGTAATTGTCCAGATTACCAATTGCATGACCCTTAGGGTCCCAATGTGGTATTACCCGGTTCTGATAACATCATTGGAACCGATGTAATGACACACAATGGGTGGATTTTAGATCTGGCAAACTGTATTGTATGGAAGGGCCCCAGACGATCAAAGGTGTTTGTCATCAGACACCAATGTCTGGGACCACCATTGCCGACAGTAGAAAATTCTACTGAAGTACTTGAACACAAATGGCCGGAGATCTTGCATAATCCAGATCTTGAGCCTATTGTGTATGAGTACCCGATCTGTGGGCCCAGAGCAAAAATGATTGTCGCAGACTGATTGGAGTTCAGGTGGACATACAAGGTACCGACCCTCCACCTCAACGCCAATACCGCTTTCCGCCAGAAGCCACCCATTCAATTTTGGACACTGTCCAGGAATTGAAAACTAGGGGCATGGTTATAGAGGGAAATTCTAAATGTAACAATGCCCTCTGGCCAGTAAAGAAGAAGGACACCAATGCATGGAGGCTCACCATAGACCTCCGGGTCCTTAACAAATACACCCCAATGTCCGCTCCAGTGGTGGCACAGACTCCCGACATCATGGCCAGAATAAGCGGCAAAAGTCGCTTATTCTCTACCATAGATGTTACCAATGGATTCTTTTCAATTGAACTCACTGAAAACTGTAGGTACAAATTTGCCTTTATAGTGGGGGACAAACAGTACATGTTTGGTGTACTCCCCAGGGGTTCCACAGTAGCCCTACGTATTTTCACCAGGCATTCGCGGCCGTTCTGAGTGTGTTCTCAAGGCCGAAATGCCTTCTGCAATACGTGGATGACTTACTCTTGCACACAGAAACCATAGAAGAACACTTGGTTCTGTTGAAAGAACTATTGGGACTTCTGGCCAGGTCAGGACTCAAGTTGAGTCCCTACAAGGCAAATTTGGCCAGAACAGAGGTGACTTTCCTCTGTTCCTCTTGGAGCCAAAGGAATTGTGGCAGCCAGAGTGGAGGCCATGGTGAAATTACCTAGGCCTGGCACGCTACAGGATTTGAGAAAATTCCTGGGAGTCGCCAACTTCATGAGGGAGTTCATAGAGGATTTCGCGGCCAAGCGAAACCCCTCTATGAACTCCTCCGTGGAGAAGACCCCTCAACCAAAGGGTGGTCTGATGCACAGGAAGAGGATTTTTCTACTTTAAAAGGGACCTCTCCTCTGCCCCTGTACTGGCCACTCCCCATCCTAAAGGGGAAATAGCCATACAGGCGCATGCAGGGACGGAGTCTATATCAGCGGTCCTCCTACAGCAGATAGGGTATGACACTAGACCGCTGGGATATTTCTTCAGGTTGCTTTCGCCCATTGAACGAGGGTTTGACGAGTGTGCCAAACAACTGGCGGCCATACACTATGCCGTCAAAACTACTGAACATATTGTAGGCTTCAGGCCCCTCACTTTGCAGACTCCACACTCTCCATTGGCCCTCTTGCTCCGTGATACACTCCCTTGAGTCTCCCAGCAGAGATTCGGGAGGTGGATCATGGATCTCAGCGGCCGGAGTCTGCAGGTGAACCACAAAGCCAAGTATGTTCTGTCCCAGTTACTGAATCTGACGTGAACCGAACATGATTGTGGCCAACCAGCGCATATTAATGCGCCACAAATGTTCAGGACTGATAGACATCCAGAAGACAGAGTCATCTTTGTTGATGGCTCTCGATTCTACTTGGATGGTACTTATGTCACAGGTTTTGCTGTGCTGGATGAGACCACAGGTACCCAGAGGCTCGTCAAGTTACCAGGTCACATGTCGGCACAGCGGGCAGAACTGGAGGCGGTCAAGGAATGCTTGGTTCTTCAGCCCCAGGGAAACGAACTATATATAGCGACAGTTCATATGTAGTCCGTTCTCTCACCCTGCACCTGGACATATGGAAAAGACGAGGATTTGTGGACAGCTAAAACAAACCTCTGGCTCATTTATCGGTTCTAAAAGAACTATGGGAATGGGGCATGGCACACACGGCGGAAGCAGCCATCATTAAAATCCCTGCGCATCAGAAAGGGGACGAGCCTTTAACGCTAGGTAATAACAAAGCGGATGAATTGGCCAAACTAGCGGCAGTGTCTGGGTTCCTTCGGAAACAGACACTGAACCCATACCAGTTTACCAGATTGCAGTTCGTACCAACCTGAAAAAGCCCGGTGTCATTTGAAGAGGAACAAGCCAAAGATCCTCTTCTAATGACACACCTCACATCTCCACAGCATTCCTGGTCAACACAGCAAGGTATCCTGTGTTATGATACCGGTACACAGTAACTTCCTCTTCCGGGGGTTCCGCAGCATCTGCAAGCAGAGCTAACAAGATTGATCCACCAACTGTTCGGACACCTTGGACGGGATAAACTCTTGTCTCTCCTGACAGACAAATTATACTGGCCAGGAATTTCCACTACAGTAGAGGAAGTTACACAGCAGTGCCTCGTATGTGCTCAGGTAAACCCAAGGGTGTCTGCCCTGACGCCAGTGTTGCAGCGAGTCCCTCCTGCAGATGGTCCGTGGTCCGCAATTCAAATTGATTTTATTGGACCTTTACCCACAGGAAGTCGTAACTGTCGTTACGCACTGGTGGTAGTAAATGTCTTTTCTAAATGGGTAGAAGCCATCCCCACGGTCAATGATTCGGCTTCAACCACTGCCCGTGTTCTTTGGGAACAGGTTCTGTCACGATGGGGTATCCCCAGAGTGATAGAGTCAGACAGAGGAACCCATTTTACGGGTAAGGTAATGAAGGTAAGGTAGATGAAAGCAAAGGTTTCATGTACCTTATCACCCTCAGTCTGCGGGCATTGTGGAACGGATGAAACGGACCATTAAGACATGACTTTCCAAAGCACTACTTGAGAAAGGTTCCTCATGGGTAATCTCTCTTCCAGCTGTGCTAATGGGAATCTGAGCTACCGAGGCTACCAGTACCGGTATCACACCATACGAACTTATGACCGAAATATGACGAAAAATGCCCCTATGCCTGCCCAATGAACCTCTAGTGTCAGAACCCGTGAAGAATGCCATCGCTAGAGACATGTTCCTCCAACAGGTCCAACAGAACCTGAAAGAGTTACTGCCTCATGCAGCGATACGGCTTCACAAACCGTATCTACAGGGGGAGACACCTATGCCCTCTGTAGGAGAACGGGTGATGGTTAAAATCTTCCATCGGTCTGGTCCTTGGGACGCAAACTGGGAAGGACCTTATCAGGTCCTTGAAGTAATGGGTGACACAATGCTGAAGGTACAAAGGCCGATGACGACCAATAAAAAGTCACGCAGGCGACAGGACGTTTTGTGGATTCACATAGACCAGGCCAAGGCGACCCGGGCCTCCCCAACTCAATAACGGGTACCCACTTAGAGTTGGATGAGGGGGGGGGTTCGGTGGGTCTATGGTAGGATCCTTGTACTGACACATATACATTGAATTGACAGATCATGGGAGGGAGACCCGCCAAGGTTCTGAATAGCCAGAAAAGATTTAGGGACCCTCTGAACATGGCACATAGTAACATAGTATATAAGACCAAAAAAAGACATTTGTCCATCCAGTTCGGCCTGTTTCCTACAAGTTGATCCAGAGGAAGGCAAAAAACCCCTGTGAGGCAGAAGCCAATTTTCCTCACTTAAGGGGAAAAATTCCTTCCCGACTCCAATCAGGCAATCAGAATAACTCCCTGGATCAACGACCCTCTCTAGTAGCTGTAGCCTGTAATAATATTACACTTCAGGAATACATCCAGGCCCCTCTTGAATTCCTTTATTGTACTTACCATCACCACCTCCTTAGGCAGAGAGTTCCATAGTCTCACTACTCTTACAGTGAAGAATCCTTTTCTATGTTTGTGTACAAACCTTCTTTCCTCCAGACGCAGAGGATGTCCCCTTGTCACAGTCACAGTCCTGGGGATAAATAGATGATGGGACAGATCTCTGTACTGACCCCTGATATATTTATACATAGTTATTAGATCTCCCTCAGTCGTCTTTTTTCTAAAGTGAATAACCCTAATTTTGATAACCTTTCAGGGTACTGTAGATCCCTCATTCCAGTAATTACTTTAGTTGCCCTCCTCTGAACCCTCTCCAGCTCTGCTATGTCTGTCTTGTTCACAGGAGCCCAGAACTGTACACTGTACTCCATGTGTGGTCTGACTAGTGATTTGTAAAGTGGTAGGACTATGTTCTCATCACGGGCGTCTATGCCCCTTTGATGCAACCCATTATCTTATTGGCCTTGGCAGTAGCTGCCTGACACTGGTTTGTGCAGCTTAATTTGCTGTTTATTAAAATTCCTAGATCCTTTTCCATGTCAGTGTTACCGAGTGTTTTACCATTTAATATGTACGGGTGACTTGCATTATTCCTTCCCATGTGCATAACTTTACATTTGTCAGTGTTAAACCTCATCTGCCATTTTTCTGCCCAAGCCTCCAATCTATCCAGATCCCTCTGTAGCAGAAAACTGTCCTCTTCAGTGTTAATTACTTTACACAGTTTAGTGTCATCTGCAAAAATAGATATTTTACTGTGCAGGCCTTCTACAAGATCATTAATAAATATATTGAAGAGAATAGGGCCCAATACTGACCCCTGAGGTACCCCACTAGTTACAGTGACCCAATCTGAGTATCTACTGTTAATAACCACTCAGCCAGTTACTTACCCACATACAGACATTTTCTCCCAGTCTGAGCATCCTCATTTTATATACTAAACTTTTATGAGGTACGGTGTCAAATGCTTTGGAGAAGTCCAGATATACGACATCCATTGATTCACCGCTGTCAAGTCTAGAACTTACCTCCTCATAGAAGCTGATTAAATTTGTTTGGCATGACCGATCCCTCATGAAGCCATGCTGATATGGCGTTATTTGCTTATTTTCATTGAGATACTCCAAAATAGCATCTCTTAGAAACCCTTCAAACAGTTTACCAACAATAGATGTTAAACTTACCGGCCTATAATTTCCAGGCTCTGTTTTTGGACCCTTTTTGAATATTGGCACCACATTTGCTATGCGCCAATCCTGTGGAACATTCCCTGTTATTATAGAGTCCGTAAATATCAGAAATAATGGTCTGGCTATGACATCACTTAATTCCCTTAGGATACAACCAGACAATTGTGACTGGTTGTGAGGTGACTGGTTATTATTTCGTCACCTATGCCCACTGGTTGTGAGGTGACTGGTTATTATTTCGTCACCTATGCCCACTGGGAACCAGACACCCAGATGGTTATGTTGGACACTAATCCCTGGAGTTGGGATTTAGTGTGCAATGGGGTGGATACCCCACTGTGGATGTATGGATGGATGGTACCCTATGACTGAGGAAAACCAGGGTAGGTATGTGTCTTCCGACTGGAAGGACCCCAGTGGCAGGGATATTAACTTTGACATCAATATAGATGGTTCGTTTAAATGGCATTTTTGCGAGGCAGTAGATGAAGGGTGCTGGACATTTACACAGTGGGTCTACCTGTCCAAATTCAAACCCATAGGAAAACCAGTGTTACAGGCCGGAGAAAGTGACCAATGGTATCCGTTCGGAGGTAGAGGACAAGTGTGTATTACCATGGTCAGGATCGCCTATGAAACAACAGGTCTTCAGCCAGTGAAACCGCATTCAGACTCTTGCAACGACCCTATCCATCAATTGGCAGATCCTATTATTCCCCAACTGTCATCCCCTTGGAAGATCATCACTGGTACGAAATTTGTCCTATTCACCTGGAGAATTTCCGTGGATGACTTCAGAGTGGATCATTGGGACCACAGATGTGGGGAGTTTGTGAGGAACCAAATTGACATGATCAGAGGTTGGATAGAGGCGGGGCAAGAGGTAACACAAGAGTACCCTCGGCACGGGAAAATCAGGGGGAAGAGAGATCTGGTTGCATTGGGATTAGGCGGAGGTGCTTTGGGAGTAGGTGCCCTGAACACTATGGATATGGAAGTCCTGAGAAGTAAACTTGGGGATGTTGAGCGACACGCCGGGGAAGGATTCAATACCCAGCTTGACATAAAACACGTCCTAGAGGGTTTGCAACACTCGCACATAGATGCCACTACCTCTCTATCCTCTGCTCTACGAGAGAAGTTTAGAAGGTTAGTTGTGGGGCTCTCGGAGGAGCAGGATAGAACTCAGCTGGCTCTGGCATGTACGCAGGTCCAAGGCGAACTCTCGGGCAACCTTAAACATATTGTATCTTCCTTGTACAATGGCCATTTCCCATTCAACCTCCGTCAATGGGTCAAGTCCCCTGATCTCCCCTTTTGCAGCCAATCAGACCAACTGGTGGATGATCTAGTGGCACAGATGTCAAAACCTCACTTGCACGGCTTCATCATTGGCACCTGTATCTGGCCATCTCAGACAGGGATACAGTGTCATCAACCTAGGGATTGTTATAAATAACCAGACGGTACTTCATCCACAGCTCCCCTCGGGCGTTCTGACATACGAGGGAGGCCATCCTTATCTGTTTGACACAGAGGGATGTTGGAAGAGAGAGGATGCTATCCTCTGTCAAGGGAGTCAGGATAGGGTGCTCAGACACCAGTGTTGGAGCACAGATGGGTCATGTGAGATGAAGGCCAGCCCAATACCCTCCTCCCCTAAATACTTGGGACAGGGGTATTGGTGTTGGTACCAAAGGCCAAATATGTCTTATACAATCTATGGTACTAATTGCACTGAGAGAGGAGAACTCCTCCCCGGAGCGTATTGCACCCTTAGTCCTGTCTTAGGTGTAGACGTTGCCGAGCAGCAAGGAAGGACACCAGTCACCCCGGAGAAGAGACTCGACATCCGCCCTGACATTCCTGTGAGACTCCAGAGGATTCCTCTGGGTTTTGGGATAGAACTCAAACGTCTCCTACTAGACTTCAGCCAAGAGGATGAAGTACTTCAGAAGCTCCGAGAGACAGAGAAACAGGCCACCATTCAACTGTTGCACGACAAGAATAAAATAACTGAGATCGCTACCGCCTTGGACAAGGACTCCAAGGTTTCCTGGTGGGAAAGTCTGTTCGGCTACAGTTCAAAGGCAACATCCTTCTTTAACCTATTGATACACCCGGTGATAGTTCTCCTGGTTCTGGAAATTATCATATACCTGGGACTGTGTCTAATTTACAGGAGGGTCAAGAGACTTGTGGACCAAATAAACCAGAACCAGACAGAACTTCACGAAGTCAATCGTAGGAGGCTCAGGACGTAGTTTCAACTATGTCCTGAAGCCAGAGATCACATGGACATACTGATTCCTATGAGGGTTCAGGATGAAAATCCAAAGTCATCCGGAAACCCCATAGTACAGTATGATGCACGAGTATATGGATATAATTGTATTGTGTTTTCATATGAGGGTTCGGGATATAATCCATTGCTATCCCGTCACCTCATAGTGTTATATGTATATATATATTGATAATGTGTTGTCGGGATGGTTGTGTACCCATGGACATTCTAGGGACAAATGTGTGATAGCCCATACTACATTATGGCTGGACACACAGTTGCATCCTATAGTCGTTTCCGATCGACACGTGGGTCTGTGACCTACCTGTCTTTGGAGGTGTAGAAAGATATGCCAGGTTGCATGAGTCTCTATGGGTACACACCAAACCTAATTTTGAAGGTGTTGGGAGGGGGGAGGAATGTGTTTTTGTTTGGTGTGAATGAGGAGGAATAGACCCCTCAGGGACAGGCCCCCTCTTTTACATGTGATTTGCCACCTTAACTCCACAAACAGTGAAGTTTGTAAGGGTTGGACGGAATGACAGTTAGTGCGGTGTTATTTTCCCGCAGTTAGACTTTAGATACCCTGACATCGCCTCTTCGGGAAGTCTGACCTGCCTTGAAAAAAGAAAAACTTGCGTATGTGTCCATGGGAGAACCTAATATTCAACAGATCCTTCAATCAAGAAGGAAAGGGAAATGTCAGATGAAAGATTGACCTAAAGACTGTGAGGGCAAAGCCATTCCAGAACAATGGGGGTGGCTGACACCCGAAGACCATTACAGAAAGAAAGATCGACTTAAAGACTGAGAGGGCAAGGCCATTTCAAAATATTGTTGGTGGCCGACACCCGAAGAACGTTACAGAAAAGAAAGATCGACCTAAAGACTGTGAGGGCAAGGCCATTCCAGAATATTGGGGGTGGCCGACACCTGAAGACCGTTACAGAAAGAAAGATCGACCTATTCACCTTAAGGTTGTAAAGGAAGAGGCCAAGGAAGCGCCTGGCCAAGCCAGAGGGAAGAAGATGGAGTATCCTGTGGATGGAAACATTTTAGTTACAGTAACGGGCAGGTCAGAGGTGGTAGCCGCGACGGACGATGTCTGGGTACCTAAGGGCCAGATTACTTCAGTCCTTCCTAAACTGTCACCAACAGTTAAGTGGGGTTGAGGAGGCAAATATGTCCCAGCACTTCATCAAACTATATTGTCGTGTTCTCGACAACAGGGGGATTGTTGAAGGAAGTGCCCCTAAGATATGTGGGCCGCTGGCCTGGGTATACTACATATATATGTGTGTATATATATATATATATATATATATATATCCATGTATATACATACATGTATATGTGTATAAATGTGTGTATAGGGAGGCATGCATGTGTATGGATGGGCCCCTGGCATCCATACAGATGTATGCTCCCATAAATATATGTATATGTGTATACGCGTGTGGATGTGCCCCAAGCATCCATACGCGTGTATACTCCCCAAATATCTCGTGTATACTCCCCAAATATCTATTTAATGTATACATGTATATGGATGTGCCCCAAGCATCCATATGCATGTATATTATATACATATCTGCCCCTGATTTACCTGAAACCAGAGGTATCAGTGTGAATGTGCCCCAAGCATTCACACGGATACCATCTGGTTAATTGCATCAGGGTGACAGGACAAGAGTCCGGTCATCCTGTATGCTTCAAAGAACTCTGATTCAATAGAATCGGAGTCCTTTGTAGTAATTACCTCCAGCGCTGCTGGAGATAATTATGCATGATATTATGCACATTCCGGCAGCGCGATTACTATCGCGCTGCCCGAATGTATGTGCTACAGGCGGGAGATCAAAGGCTTCTCCCACCTGTAAGCAAGTCGCACGGCCCTGCCGTGCGCGTGCAGGACGCGCGTGGACGGGCGCGGTGACATCATATCACCGCGCCGGCCCACGTGTCCCTGCAGGTGGCGCGCACATACGCGCCACAGCACGGCAGATCCAGGAGTGCGGGCTGCTGGATATAAATATCCGGCAGCCCGACACTGGCCCAAAAGATCCTGCCTCCCGGACCCCGAGGACCCCCTAGAGACAAGCACCCCTAGAGACGAGCAACCCCTGGACAACGAGCATATTAAGTATCCCTATTAACCCCTATACCACCAACGATTTCCCTGTCTATTAACCCCTACTTGCCTAAAACCCTACCACTACCCCACCAACGCTATTAACCCCTACTTGCCCAAAACCCTACTACTACCCCACCAACGATTAACCCCTACTTGCCTAAAAACCCTACCACTACCCCACCAACGATTTCCTCACACCCCTGAACCCCTGCTATCTATTAACCCTTACCTGCCCCTACTCCCACTATCCCACCAACGCTTCCCTTGAACCACCTACCCCTGCTCCCTTGCAGGTGCATCCCTGCTCCTTTTATTCCTTTAACCCCTGCCGTACTCCTATAGCCCTGTGTCTGTGGCCTGCATACCCCTGCAGCGCCACAGTTAACCTTTGTTGCTCCTTTAGGGATAGTTTAGAACCAGGAAGGGTGGTTTGCTACTGTGTGTGTGTATGTATAAGATAGTTTGTGGGTGGAACTTGGGATTGTGTTAGCATAGATAGGATCTTATTGCTGTATTGTTGTAGTGTGATTTATATATATTCTCTGTTAGTTGTTATAAATATATATAGCTACCCCCATTGATTTAGCTATATATATTTATAAGCCATTAGTAGACTTTGACGAGTAGAGTATTAATAAATACCTTTCTATTTAAAGTACTGTGTGTAGTCTTTTGTTACAGTAGTAGCCACAGCAATAGCCGCAGGTAGTTCCGTATAGAGTGAGGTAATAAACATTATATGTTTCATTGGTATAAATAGGCGGAGGCGTCACTAGACAACTCACTCCTATTTATGAATATTAATTAGTGATATTTGCATAAATATTAATAATTAATATTCCCCTTTAACATACAGTATCCTGACTGTACCTGTCGGATTGATAGGTTGTTGGCATACAGCCTTTGTGTGATTGTCTGTTTATTACGTTATAAGTAATGAAATTGCATATGCATATCGTGAATTTGAATGTTGCCTATGCCGCTCATTACTAATGACCCCCACTATGTAGGAATGTATCTGATGAGGTCCCTTTCTATACGATGTAACTCTACTAACCTTTGTTATGTACACATACTGTTGGAAAAGATCTGCTACAACAAAAATTAGTGGCTATAATCCCTTGTGCATATAATCTGATTCACCTGGACTGTATTGGAATTGTATACCCAATAAAGGATGAAGCATATCACATTTGAGCGCCATGAAATTTATCTTTACTGGAACAAAAGGAACTGGGAACATTTCATATTTGTACCGGTAATGGCTTTGTTTGGTAGGATCTGGCTCCATTGTATATGTATTCATCTCATCTTCCATTAAATAGTGTTAAGTGCCATTATTTGGTATAATGTGTGAGAGGTCAAATTTACAAAAAGTCCTTCTTTAACATTTTAGTATAACTGAAAGTCATGGTAAAATCACGTTAAAAACACTGTTGACATGTGGCTTACATTTATCCCTTTGTGGATAAAAATAAACTTCTGGCCTTCATTGCGAGTATTAGGGGTCATAATCTCTGCCTTCTGGGGAACCCACTCATCAGAGATTGGTGGCATATCCTAGCAATAGGCCATCAATGTTTATTGGACTACCTCTTGAAAACACATAAATCAATTTCTGTCTTATGGTTCAACTTAATTTTAATAATAAAAAATGTACACTAATCTTTTGGCAACTTCATGCTAATTTGAAACAATGTCCCATGTGTCTACTTGTAGTAACCATAGAAAACCTTTTCCCTAGGTAAAACAAATGATTATAAAAGTAATAACTTCACGTGGTCTAACTTGGTCATCATGTGTTTAGTGTGCTGCTATATAACTGATGCCTAATGATACATGACAACACCATTCCAGAAATATTTCTACAATGAGAAAGTGCTGTATTACTCTTCTCCTAATATGCATTTTTCTTCCTGCAGCTACTCATATCTGCATTTACTTTATCAACAGCCTGGGTAAGGGTAAGCTACACAATGAACAATCAGGTCTCTTGTTTGAATTATCATTTTGTTGTAAACCAGTGTGTTTGTGCTGTCTTCACAAATGATGCACTAAATAGATATTACATAGATAGATAGATTCTGTAAATTCCCAGTAAGAGGACTGAAACATCGCTATATGGAAGAAAAAAGGACACCATGTTTTTTTCACTTACTTTGGATGTACTGCAGATACTTTTTTATATTTTTATAATTTGGATGTTTGTCAATCCAGACTGCTGGCACTCCGTGCACTTTAAATACTGATTGTGCTGCCCTGATTCTTGTAGATAGATAGATAGATATAGACAGATAGATCCTGGAGATACATGATTGATATAGATAGAATTAGATGGATAATAGATAGATAGATAGATAGATAGATAGATAGATACTGGAGATACATGGATTGATAACAAAAAATTTTGTTGGCCAATAGAGATGAGAGAATCGAAGTTGATGAAGTGGAATTCGATCCGAATTTCAGGAAAAATTTGATTTGCACTAAATCCGACTTTCCTCACGCTCGTGGTAACGAATTGCATTTTTCCTAAAATGGCTGCTGCACGTGTGAGCACATGGAGCAAAGAACTCTGGGAAGGCGGGATCACCCAAAATGCCATGCATGTAGCCAAAAATATTTCTATGTTTTATTTGCTCTTGTGCGGTGCACTTATATGTTCTAAAGCATTTTTGGCTTGTATTAGTGGGAAAATTGGGCTTATTCGGCGTTGTGTGGGTAAGTGAGAAAATTGCAGCCCTTTTGGCGTGTATTAGGGGCAAAAGTAAAATTTATTTGCCGTTCAGTGGTGTAGTTATATGTTCTAAAGCCTTTTGTGGCGTGTATAAGTGGAAAAAAATATATATTTGCCGTTCAGCAGTGCAGTTATATATTCTAAAGCATTTTGTGTCGTGTATAAGTGGAAATATATATTTGCCGTTCAGCAGTGCAGTTATATGTTCTAAAGCGCTTTTTGGAGTGTAATAGTTGCAAAATAAAAATACTGTATATTTGCCATTCAGCAGTGCAGTTATATGTTCTAAAGCCTTTTGTGTCATGTTTTGTATAAGTGGAAAAAAGAAAAATATATTTGCCGTTCAGCGGTGCAGTTATATGTTCTAAAGCCCTTTTTGTCGTGTATTAGTGGCAAAAGATAGATATATTTGCCGTTTAGTGACGCAGTTATATGTTCTAAAGCGCTTTTTGGCATGTAATAGTGGCAAAATTAAAAATATATTTGCCGTTTAGTGAAGTAGTTATATGTTCTAAAGCGCTTTTTGTCATGTATTAGTGGCAAAAGAAAAATAAATTTGCCGTTCAGTGGTGCAGTTATATCTTCTAAAGCCCTTTTTGGCATGTAATAGTGGCAAAATAAAAATATATTTGCCGTTCAGTGGTGTAGTTATATGTTCTAAAGCCCTTTTTGTCATGTATTAGTGGCAAAAGAAAAATATATTTGCCGTTCAGCGGTGCAGTTTTATGTTCAAAAGCCTTTTGTTGCGTGTATAAGTGGACAAAAGAAAAATATATTTGCCATTCAGCGGTGCAGTTATATGTTCGAAAGCCCTTTTTGACATGTATTAGTGAAAAAAAAAAAAAATTTCACAAAGAGAGAAGATCGGGCGGCACTGCCGTAATTAATAGTCCTTTATTAGCGAGTATATCTGCGTTTATTCAGACTGCCGGTAAGGTAGTATAAGGATCAGCGGTGTTGCTCAGCTCTGACAATAGATCATAAATGTAACGATATGAGAGGTAAAAGAAGACGAGCAGCACTCACCAAGTCCAACAAACAGACCTACTTTATTAATCCATGACTTTCGAACGGACCAGCGTCACTAAAGGCATCGGGAGGGGGGGAGACACATATGAGGTTGCGGTAAAGGAACGGTGACGGCCGTTTAGCGCTAGTTTACGCAGCGTCTTCAGGCCAATACAAAGTCAAGCCGAGCACAGCGCACCTTTATGATGTCACCACACCCCAACCAGGTGAGCGCTGATCACTGACAACTTGTAACTTTATAAAAACAATACACAAGTGATACAGGTACACGAGAACATTATAATCATAAACACCTAATCGTGAACCATTGACATAGATAAGGCTGGACCAGAGCGTCATTACCCCATAAATATTAATCGCAGACAAACCGCATGCAAAACGCAGCAGCGGTATAAAAACCGCACTAATGTGAAAAACGGTTGCAGTACTACCATACTTTGGCACGACTAAATCTCACCTATTCACATAGGGATGGTTCACAACCAGACTGGACGGCCGAGGGACGTAGACAATGCCACGATTTGTTTAAAGAAAACCCTAGATAGGGGACTAACCAGGAAAAATTTGCTTTCACCTTTCGATATAGCCCTATGGCAGAAACAATAAAACGGGCAATCTTTAATAATTGGGGATTATTAAGAGGGGAACCTGGTTTGCGTAACATTACACAAGCTAAACCTTTGGTAGCCTTTAAAAAATGCAGCACCATTCAAGACAAGGTGGTACACAGCATGCTTCCCAAAAGAAACGCAGCAAGTTGGCTCACTCTAAAAAAGCCAGTTGGCAATTTTAGATGTGGCAATTGTACGTTCTGTCCCCACAATAACCAAAGTAAATGGTTAAGACTGGGGAGTGTAACACACCAAGTCCGTGACTTTATCACCTGTCGCACAACATACGTGGTCGATGTCATTCTATGTAGATGTGGAGCATTCTATATAGGTAAAACTAAGAGAACCTTGATGGAACGTGTTAGAGAACATATGGCTTCAATTAGAACTGGCAAGGGGTGTCCCCACCTCATAGACCACGTACGTTTGCGACATGATGGTAACTGTAGATGCCTTTCATTTGCTGGAATAGAAGTTGTAGCGGAATCTCCACGGGGTGGTGACAGACATAGGCACCTGCTTCAAAAAGAAGCTTGGTGGATACTACATACAAATGCAATGGGCCCACATGGGCTTAACGATAGAAATGATTTGGCAGTCTTTTTATAAAATGGCTCTGTTTTAATATTAGCCGTCCAGCCTGGTTGCGAACCATCCCTAAGTGAATAGGTGAGATTTAGTCGTGCCAAAGTATGGTAGTACTCCAACCGTTTTTCACATTAGTGCGGTTTTTATACCGCTGCTGCGTTTTGCATGCGGTTTGTCTGCGATTAATATTGATGGGGTAATGACGCTCTGGTCCAGCCTTATCTATGTCAATGTTGCACAATTAGGGGTTTATGATTATAATGTTCTCGTGTACCTGTATCACTTGTGTATTGTTTTTATAAAGTTACAAGTTGTCAGTGATCAGCGCTCACCTGGTTGGGGTGTGGTGAGGTCATAAAGGTGCGCTGTGCTCGGCTTGACTTTGTATTGGCCTGAAGACGCGCGTGAACTAGCGCTAAATGGCCGTCGCCGTTCCTTTACCGCAACCTTATATGTGTCTCCCCCCCTCCCGATGCCTTTAGTGACGCTGGTTCGTTCGAAAGTCATGGATCAATAAAGTAGGTCTGTTTGTTGGACTTGGTGAGTGCCGCTCGTCTTCGTTTACCTCTCATATCATTACGTAAAAAATATATATATTTGCCGTTCAGCGGATATGTTCTAAATCCCTTTTTGGCGTGTATTAGTGGGGAAAAAGAAAAGGGGCTTATTAGCCGTTGTGTGTTGAAGTGAGAAAATTACAGCCCTTTTTGGTGTGTATTAGTGGCAAATAAAATATTTGCTGTTCAGCGGTGAAGTTCCACTGTACTACAGCCATTTACAGGGTGTATTAATAGGATAGATACGTACGTCCTATTAGCCATTCTGTGGTGAATTGTGATTGTTATATTTATTTTTGGGGGTGTATTAATAGGAAAAGAATAAGGGAAAATTGATGGGTTCTTGTAGACTTTCTTCTGTATGAACCGAATTATGTTGATTAGCCAATCAGTGGTGATTTTTTTTTGATACAGTCTTTTTTAAAATTGATCGGTTGCTATAACTATGGTCAAGGACAATATATGTCCTTTTGGCCCACTTGGTAAATGTGGTTCCTACCCAACCACACCAGCATGCCGTTGGTCCTGCAACAATGTCCGCCTCTGCCTCTTCATCCTCCACTGTTTCCTCAGCCTCCACTGCAGGGACAATTCACAGTGCCCCTCCAGCATACCACATGTGCAGTGCACCTCGTTTGCCTGGGCAGGTCTGACCGGGGAGCCATCTGCGCTCACGTTACTCTGCCATGGCTGCTGTGGCAGAGTGGGGGTAGGAGCAGTTCCAGCTCCATCAGCAGCAACTTGGGTCTAGAGTCGATGATGAGCAGCTTTCTCACCCGCCTAGGGAAGAAACTACTCACCAGAAGCAGCAGCTAGACATGGAGCTGGACCTGAACCAGCATGTGGTGACATACTTGGACAGTACTCTGCCACCCCACATTGAAGATCCGCTGGACTACTGGGCAGCCAAACTGTATTTGTGGCTGCAACTAGCAGAGTTTGCCCTGAAAACGTTGTTCTGTCTGGCCAGTAGTGTGGCATCAAAGCGGGTGTTTAGTGTGGCAGGGGCCATAGTTACCCCAAGAAGAACACGCCTGGCCACCCAAAATGTGGAGAGACTGACCTTTGTCAAGATGAATCAGACGTGGATCCGCCAGGATTTCTACCCCCAATGCATCAGACTAGATCATCCATGGTGCCACACCAACACTTTGACAAAAGAAACCGTTTTCTTCTGTTCTTCTGGTCCTCCTCTACTATTCTGATGCTGCCACCCGCCTGATGCCACACATGATGCCAAGTGCTCTTTTTCACTCACCAACTTCAGCTGGTACTCGTATTGGCATCCACCTCCCCACTCTGTAACCGGGTCACTCTATGGTCTCCTAATGCTGCTGCCATCTCCACACTCTGTCACCTTGCCTCTCTGTGGTCTCCTGATGCTTCTGCCATCTCCACACTATGTCACCTTGCCACTCTGTGGTCTCCTGATGCTGCTTGCACCTCTACACTATGTCACCTTGCGACTCTGTGGTCTCCTGATGCTGCAGCTACCTCAACACTATGTCACTTTTCCACTCTGGCCTCCTGATGATGCTGCTGCCACCTCCACACTCTGTCATTGTGCCACTCTGTGGCCTCCTGATGCTACCACCACCTCCATACTCTGTCATGGTGCCTCTCTGTGGCCTCTTGATGCTGCTGCTATCTCCACACTGTCATTGTGCCACTCTGTGGCATCCTCCTGATGCTGCTGCCACCTACAGACTTTGTCATTGGGCCACTCTGTGGTCTCCTTATTCACGTGTCATCTCTGTTTTGGATCCACTCTTTTCTTTTTTTTGGGGGGGCATTAGCAATACTGATGGATTACTGACCAAATACTGACCAAGTAAAGGCGGATGCTCAACAGACAGGATCTGTTTTTGTTCTGACAGTTCAGAGAAAGGGCAAAATAATCAGTGACGTCAACACAAACTGCTGACACCCTCTCCACTCTGCCGAGGGGCTCTACTTGTATAAGCATTTAATAGAACAGGTTCTGTAGACATCTATGTGGAATCAGCTGACAACGGTGTAAAAGGAGTGCACTTATTCTTGGCACTAACATTGACCTGTAAGGCTGAGTTCATACTTAAGTTATTTGGTCACTTTTGGCCCAGTGACTGCACAAATAAATGAAGTGTGCAGTGATTCTAAGAGTGACTCCTGTCATCTGATTCACAGTATAATTTCACTACAACAGCAGACTCCTTATGTATGTTACTGCAAGGCACAGTGTTCTACATTACTATAAAGGCTCTCTGAAGCGAGGAAATAGCCGTTTTTTAACACGATTTGCTGCAAATTAATTGTTCTAATCGATTTTTGAAAAATTCTTTCATCTCTATTGGCCAGACTGCCCTTTTAACTCCTAGCAATTAACCTATGCTTATAAAGGAAAACTGACACATAGCAGCATTGTCATCATTATAAGGTCTTATCAAAACAAGGAGGAAAGACAAGGTCTGAAGCTGAAGAAAAAAGGCTAAATCTCCACATGCTTAATGGCTCATAGTAAAACTATGGAACAGTTAATTCAAGAACTGGTCTGGGCAGAAATAGTGCAAAGAATTGTACTTCTCTGAAACAACAAAAGTTACATTTTTACTCAAATGTATACAATTTTACTTTCAGTGATGGAGTATGTTACCCTTGTGAGAGTTTAGCTTCATCTCTTGTATGGGTGCAGCCGTGCACCTGGGAACCGCTGTATACCCTTCTTGCTATTTTTATTCTAAAGCATCACAGTGTCGACCCTCATTTATTTTAAATTTGAGAATAAATGTTAAGTTTTAAACATATCAGCTAGAGATGATCGAATCGAAGTTGATGAAGTGGAATCTAATCGAATTTATGAAAATATTCAATTTGCACCGAATCTGAATTTCCTCACGCTTTATGGTAATGAATCGCATTATTTCCTAAAATGGCTGCTGCACATGTTAGGACATGGAGCAAAGAACCTGGGAATGAGGGATCACCCATAATGATATGCATGCAGCTAGCCCCTGTGATGTAACAGCCCTATAAATAGCCTCAGCCATTTTGGATTCTGCCATTTTCCAGTGTCCTTAGTGCAGGAAGAGACGTCAGCAGGCTCTAGGGACAGTGTTAGAAAAGACCTTATTGTGCTTAAAAACAATTTACAAGTTCAGGGAAATATTATTCAAGGTGTAGAGAAAGGATAGGGAGGCATCATCCACACTTTAAAAGGAGAACAGGGTGCAATAAGAGAGTGTACAGCGTTGGTTATTAGGAGAGATTCTATTTCATCTTGCTGCCCTAATTGGAGATCCAAATTGCTATTATACTGCTGCTTTTAGGTTTTCAATAAATAATACCTCTGTAATTCCAGCAAACCTTGTTTGTTATTGGGGTGAAAGTGCTGTGTTGCTGGGTGTAGTTATAGGAAATATTCGTACGTCATATTAAACGTTCTGCTGTGCATTTAAATTGTTCTAAGTTTCTTTTGGGGTGTAAGAGTCTAAAAAGTATGTATTATTTGCCATTCTGCGGTGCAGTTACATTGTACTACAGCATTTTTAAGGTGTATAAGTGTAAAAAAACAAAGTACGTATTATTTGCCGTTCTGGGGTGCAGTTACTTTGTACTACAGCCTTTTTGGGGTGTATAAGTGTAAAAAAAAAGGACATCTTATTTGCCGTTCTGTGGTGCAGTTACTTTGTATGGCCTTTTTGGGGTGTAAAGGTGTAAAAAAGGACATCTTATTTGCCATTCTGCTGTGCTGTTACATTGTTCTACACCTTTTTTTTGGGTGTATAAGTGTAAAAAAGGACATCTTATTTGCCGTTCTGAAGTGCACTTACTTTGTACTGCAGCCTTTTTTCGGTTTATTTGTATTAAAAAGTATGTCTTATTTACTGTTCTGCGGTGCAGTTACTTTATACTACAGCCTTTTTTGGGGTGTATAAGTATAAAAAAGTAGATCTTATTTGTCATTCTGCGATGCAGTTACATTGTACTGCACACTTTTTGGGGGTTTTAATAGTATAAAAGTAAGTATTATTTTCCGTTCTGCAGTGCAGTTACATTGTTGTACAATGTCATTTACTGGAAGACTGCGCTGCTGTTCACTCCTCTGAGCCTCCTTTTTCCTCAGCACAAAGCCAATCGTTCCTCTGAACATGGAAAAAAAACATCAAGCTCCACAGATAGCCATTAGTGATGATCGAGGACCCCGATGCTTAGGTGCTCTGCCCGAGCACATCGGGATGCTCGGGTGCTCTACTGAGCACCCGAGCCCTATAGAAGTCAATGGGAGAACCCGAGCATTAAACCAGGCACCCCTGCTCTGAAGAGGGAGGGTGCACGGTTCATAGGAAAAGGTCAGAAATTGATGGAAACACCACCGAAATGGGTCGGAGACAGCATGGGGAGGATGTCTCGCTGCATCTTGGACTACAATGTCACTGCTGGGAACGATGTTGCCCAAGTTGTACGTCACTTTTACAGCCTGACCATAAAACTCACAAAACCGAAGATAAAAGCGATTTTAGATATAAGATTGTTAGGAAACATTCTTTCCTGTATATTTACTTTTATATAAATAGCAAGTTCAGACAAAAATTTCATGATTTTCGAACCGGGGCCATGACTAAGAAGGACGGCCGGTGGCTTCGATTGTATTGACCGGACTATCATCTGATGATAATGAACTTTTAAGAGGAACGGAGTGGACGTTGAGCTGACCAGTGACTGTGTATATAAAATTGTAGGTGAGGATCTGCTGCCGCTTTGTTAACTCTAGATAACTTCTAAGCTGATTGCACGTCCCGTGATGCAGACTATCGATGTCTGCTCTTTCAACTTTGATGTTCTTTTATGTGCCTGCCATGGTGACCACGAGTAATGGGGAATCAGGGTTCGCTTCCGGAGAGGGAGGCTGAGGGATGGCCACGGTTGCCACTTCCAAGAAAGGCAGACGGGGACGCTCCAATTTCCCAGTACCGCCTCAGTGAGGTAGTGACAATAAATAACAATACAGGACTCTTAAGAGAGGTAAAGTATGATTGATGGCCTGCTGGTGACCCACCAAAACATTAGGCGTGAAGGTCTTCAGCTGAGCTGACCATCTAAAACATTATTTATGCGAGGGCCTGCGGGTGAGCTGACCATTGAAAACATTATTTATGCAAGGGCCTGGGGGTGAGCTGACTATCCGAAAAGGCATATAAGCGATGGTATTATATCCGACAATTAAGCATGTAGATATGATGGACAAGGAGGAGGAGGAGGATGAGAAAAGGAAGATTTAACCATATACCCTTTCTTGTGGCGGAAGGGGTGCATGGGAATACAGAGTATTCACTATTCAGTACATTCTAAACAACACATTTAAAGTGCCTTGATGTTCAGTCGTGGCTTTCCTTTGGTGGAGCGGAGAATTAAGGGGCAATCCAGGCCTTGTTCATTTTTATCTGAGTCAACCTGTTAGCATTATCAGTTGACAGCCGGATACGCTTATCTGTTATAATGCCACCAGCAGCACTAAATACCCGCTCAGACAAAATGCTGGTGGTAGGGCAGGCCAGCACCTCCAAGGCGTAGAGCGGCAGTTCGTGCCACGTGTCCAGCTTGGACACCCAGTAGTTGTAAGGCACTGAGGGATCACTGAAGACGCTGACACGGTCTGCTACGTACTCCTTCACCATATTCCAAAACTTTTCCCTCATTGTGAAACCAGGACGTACATCATGTTGAGGGTGCTGGCGGGGTGTCATAAAACTGTCCCAGGCCTTGGAGAGTGTTGCCCTGTCTTTGCTGGAAGTGCTGTGTGTTCCCCTTGTCTCCCCACCTTGTTTGCCCAAGGAAGTACGGACTCTGCTGCCAGCACTGTCAGATGGAAATTTTTGCAGCAATCTGTCAACAAGAAACTTCTGGTACAGCACCATTTTGCTCGTCCTCTCCACTGGAGGAATGAGAGATAAGAAGTTCTCTTTGCAGCGGGGTCCAGAAGGGTGAACACCCAGTAATCCCTGTTATCTAAAATGCGTATAACATGGGGGTCATGGGAAAGGAAGTCTAACATGAAGTCAGCCATGTGTGCCAGAGTACCAGTGAGCAAGACTTCGCTGTCGTCATCAGGAGGATGACTGTCCATTTCCTCATACTCCTCTTCTGTCCATCCACGCTGAACAGATGGAATTAAAGTTCCACCCTGTGTAGCGGAGGCAACCGTCCCCTGATCCTCCTCCAATACGCCCTGAGAAGACAAACTGAGGGTGTTCTGGCTATCACCCAGGGTCATGTCTTCTTCCCCATTTCCAACTCTTCCCCACGAACAGAGTCGGCCTTAATTGTGAGCAGCGAGTGTTTGAGTAGACACAGAAGTGGGATGCTTACACTGACAATAGCGTTATCGCCGCTCACCATCTGTGTCGATTCTTCAAAGTTTCTTAACACCTCACAGAGGTCAGACATCCATACCCACTCCTCGCTTGTGAAGAGCGGAAGCTGACTGGAAAGGCGACGACTGTGCTGCAGCTGGTATTCCATTACTGCCCTTTGCTGCTCACAAAGCCTGGCCAACATGAGTAATGTGGTGTTCCAGTGCGTGCTCACGTCGCACAATAGCCGGTGAGCTGGCAATTTCAAGCGCTGCTGCAGCGTCAACAGACCGACTGAAGCTGTTGATGACTTGCGGAAATGTGCACACACACGGCACACCTTCGCGAGTAGCTCGGGCAAATTGGGGTAGGTTTTCAGAAATGCTGAACTACTAAGTTAAAGACTTGGGCTAGGCATGGGATGTGTGTGAGCTTGCCGAGCTCCAAAACCGCCACCAAGTTACGCTCATTATCACACACAACCACAGCTCAGTCTGTTCTCTTATACCCTGCCACAGCTCTGCGGGGGTGTGCTGTTTATACCCTAAGCATATCATCTTCAGCACGGCCTGTTGACGCATCCCCACAGCAGTGCTACACTGCTTCCAGCTACCAGCTGATGGCTGACTGGTGCTGCAAGCGGAGAATTCGGAGGTGGAAGTGGAGGAAGAGGAGCTACTTACATAGGTGCTGGCGGTAACGCTGATGGAAGTAGGGCCCGCAATCCTGGGTGTTGGTAGCAGCTGTGCCATCCCAGGGTACAAGTTGCTCCCAGCCTCCACTACGTTCACCCAGTGTGCTGTCAGGGAAATGTAGCGTCCCTGGCCACAAGCACTTGTCCATGTGTCAGTCGTTAGGTGGACCTTAGCAGTAACTGCGTTGGTCAGGGCACGGGTGATGTTAGCAGACACATGCTGGTGTAAGGCGGGGATGGCAAACCGGAAAAAATAGTGGCGGCAGGGGACTGAATACCGAGGTACGGCCGCTGACATCAGGCTGCGAAAGGCCTCAGTGTTCACAAGCCTAAATGGCAACATTTCAACCGCCAGTAACTTAGAAAGTTGGACAGTTAGTGCCATGGCCTGTGGGTGGGTGGGTGAATGGGTATTTGCGCTTGTGTTCAAATGCCTGGGGTAAAGACATTTGGACGCTTTGCTGGGACAGGGAAGTGGATGTGGTCATTGATGGTGCTTGCGACGGTATAGGTAAAGCGCGGGAGGCATCCGGGTCTGCGCCTTCGACAGGCGATTGGTCGTCACCCAACATAGGGGAAGAGGAGGCAGTGGTGTGACCTGCGGACACACATTGTGGACCCAGTCTGCCATGTGGCGGAACATGCTGGTGGTGATGAGGTTGCTACTGTTCACACCTCGGCTCATTTTGGTGTGGCACAGGTTGCAAACTACTATTCTTTTGTCGTCTGCACGTTCTGCAAAAAAGTGCCATACCGCGGAACACCTACCCCTTGGCAAGGGAGATTTCGGCATGGAGTTGCTCCATGGAACACTTGAGGGCCTGTTTGGCATGGCCTGCCTTCTCCCTGTTGCCACCCCACTGCCTCTTTCAGCCTGTTGCGGTGCTGCAGATCGCTCCCCCTCGGGACTGCTGTCCTCGCTCGCGTTCCCGCCTTCCCATGTTGGGTCAGTGACCTCATCGTCCACCAGGTCCTCTTCAACTTCCCCACTGCGATCATCCTCCTCATTTGCTGACCCCTACTCAACTTCAGAGATTGACAACGGTATATCATCCTCTTCATCAACCTCTGCAGACAGTAATTGTGGTTGACTTGATGGCAACTGTCTCTCGTCATCATCCATAATCCTTAAACACATCATCATGTGAGTGTGAAGGCTCGAGAGGTTGAGAATCAGGGCACAAGATGTCTCTCTTCAAGAGTGCTTGGGGAGAGGGCCAAATTAAGTGATGGGGGTGAAAATAGCTCCTCGGAACATCCCAGTACCGGATCGCTTGTTTGGCCAGACTCTACATGGTGGGAGGAAGCAGGGAATTGCTAACGGCTCATGGGCTCTGGTGCAAGAGTTCAGCTTGGGCCCCTCTTCCCTCAGTGCTTTGTGTGTGTTCTTATGTGGCACAAGTGTCTTTGGGCCCCTCAGGCTCCTAGGCCCAGTAGCGACTGCTACCTCTGCACCCCGTATAGCTACGCCCATGGGAAGAAGGATGATCAGGGTGAGGATTGTGTTGTTGACCAGACTGTTGGCTACTGAGACTAGACTGGTGGAAGACCACCTATTTGCACTGGTCTGACTTCAAGAGTGTTTTCTTGCGACGCCCTGCAAACTGGGACATGAAGCTAGGTATATTGGATGACTGTTTTCCTTGTGCTCTTGCAGCAGGCACAGTTGCAACGCGCCCTGAGCCACGGCCTCTGCGTGAACCATCAGAATCACGTCTACTTCCCCGTCCCTTAATACTCGCCTTCTTCATATTGACAGTGGATGTCACTGCTATTTGGATTAAATATAGACTGCACACAGTCTAGATATAAGTGTAGATTTGCATCTCACTTCTCACAGCAAGCAGAGTTTGTGGAATACAGAAAATGACTGTCTGTCACTGGTATTTTTAATTAAATATAGACCGCACACAGTCTAGATATAAGTGTAGATTTGCGTCTCACTGCTCACAGCAAGCAGAGTTTGTGGAATACAGAAAATGACTGTCTGTCACTGGTATTTTTGAATAAAATATAGACCGCACGCAGTATAGATATAAGGGTAGATTTGCGTCTCACTGCTCATAGCAAGCAGAGTTTGTGGAATACAGAAAATTACTGTCTGTCACTGGTATTTTTGAATTAAATATAGACCACACACAGTCTAGATATAAGTGTAGATTTTTATCTCACTGCTCACAGCAAGCAGAGTTTGTGGAATAAAGAAAATAAATGTCTGTCACTGGTATCTGAATTAAAAATAGTCCGCACGCGGTCTAGCTATAGGTGTAGATTTGCGTCTCACTGCTGACAGAAAGCAGAGTTTGTGGAATACAGAAAATGTCACTAACGGTCGCCCTGAAAAAATAAAAAATTCCCAAAACTATTTTGGCTGCCCGCCACCTCTAACAATAGTCTTTAAAAGGACTGTTAGTTCCTTGAAACGTCTTCTTAATTTTAATTTTTAGATGAATTTTTGCCCTACTCTGTCTGTCCCTTCCTAACAGCAGCTCTCCCTGATTCACAATGAGCCGAACCCACGTGACCGGGTGCTATATAGAACCCGATGACATGTTCCGGCCAGCCAATCACTGTAATGCCAGTAGAAAACATGTCTAATGGCATTACAGTGATGGCAATACTTACCTGCACGTTTATTGGCTGCTTAGCAAGTGCCAAACATGTGGGGAGGAGACTCGAGCATAGCGCTCGAGCACATGTGGTACTCAGTCAAGTGCTCGGATCTGCCGAGCATGCTCACTCAACACTAATAGCCATCTCTCCTCTACCAGACCCTCCTATAGGTAATCAAGGAATCAAAGCCATAGTAAAGCACTGACTTCCTCCGTATATAGAAATGATTTATTATACTTACAAGAGAATTCTTGTTACAAACACATAAAATCATTGGACTGCATACAAAGTATCACCCGATACTTTGTATCATATGCAGTCCAATGATTTTATGTGTTTGTAACTAAGAATTCTCTTGTGACTATAATAAATCATTTCTATATACGGAGGAAGTCAGTGATGTTTTTTTCCATGTTCAGAGGAACAATTGGCTTTGTGCTGAGGAAAAAGGAGGCTCAGAGGAGTGAACAGCAGCGCGGTCTTTCAGTAAACGACATTGCTTGGTATTGTGATTTCTACCCACCTCACATTGAGGACCTGTAGCGCAAAAATACAGCTATGTATCTGAGTATATTTTCTTTTGTACATTGTTCTACAGCCTTTTTTGGGGTGTATTAGTTAAAAAACAAGTACGTTTAATTTGCTGCTCTTTGGTTAAGTTACATTGTTCTACAGCTTTTTTGGGGTGTATTCATTTTCTTTTAATTTCATTATTTTATCTAACAGTATGTCAGACAGACAAGTGACAGGCCCTTCAAAGGGAATGGGCAGTGGGCAAAATGTTTCTGTCGCAGGCAGCAGAAGAAGGGGGGGAGGGGGGTTGCAGCAGGAGTCACAGCGAGAAGCCTGAGCTCCTGGTTTCATCTAGTGGTCGTGTCTTGACTAGTAACCCAGAGGTGCTTGAATGTCGCAAATGTGACATCAGACACCCCAGCCAAGAGTCGGTGGGTTCTTCAGAAACAACGCTTAGTTGGCATGGCCCGGGAGCAGGCCCTATGCCCTAGTCTGTTCTCAACCTGCCTTTGTCCTTTTATATTCCCTCTGCTAGAGAAGTATTATATGCTGTAGGCTCCGCTCCACTTTTCAGAAGGGACGAGCTACTAGAGGACAGTCAGCAGCTACAGCCAAGATCTGGAAGAGACATCAGCCACTTCCTCTGGTAGCCGGACAAGAAGTGATGATGAGAGTCGCGTGGGAGCTGATATTGCTAGTGGTCAGGCTCCTGGCTCTGAGACCATTGAGGGGACATCAGTGATGTGGAGAACGTAGTGGATGATGATGAAGCCGATCGCACTTGGGAGCCGGGTGAAGAAGGGGCTTGATCATCATCAGTAGAAGAGGGTGGCAGCTTGCACATGAGGCAACGGTTGAGCAAGCAAGGTGGTAGCGTGGCCGGGAGTAAGCAGGGTGGCAGAAGTGGGAGGTCGGAAGCCAAACGTGCCCAGAGTAGACCGCCAACTTTGCAGGAGACTACCTGCCTTGGAAGTAACGGTGCAAGGGTTCACAGTGGCAGCAGTAGCAGGCAGTTAGTATGGAGTGTTGGGGGGAATATGGCACACCGTCCTACATGAACACATGCATTGTCACCATAAAGTGGCCTGGGAGAACCGTGGCTCCGCAACCGCTGCATCACACAGTGGCACGCATCCAATTTAATGCAGTCAAGGCTCCACCACCTCAGCCGAAGGGAGCTGTCTGTCTTTCCAATCATCTGCTGGTCCTGATGCTCCTGCTCCTTCCTGTCAGTCATTCCGTCAGCAATCGATCACCAAAGCGATTGCCAAGAGACTAACAGTATGCGTGCACTCATTCAACGGCACAGAAGCTGAATGTGCTCCTGGCCAAGTTGCTGGTGCTGCAGTCCCTCCCTTTCCAAGTGGTGGACTCTGCACCTTTCAGAGAACTGATGGCTTGTGCCAAGCCGAGGTTGAGAGTCCTAAGCCGTCATTTCTTTGCCAGAAAGGCAGTACCAGCCCTGCACACGTATGTATAACAGAAGGTGGGCCAGCCCTTGAGCCTGTTGGAATCTGCCAAAGTGCACAGCAGCGCCGATGTGTGGAGCTGTGACTACGGTAAAGGACAATATATGTTGTTTATGGCCCACTGGGTAAATGTGGTTCCTGCCCAGCCACACCAGCAACTTGGCCAGGTGACAGCACGTCCGCTTGCACATTCTCACGCTGTTGGTCCTGCGACAATATCTGCCTCTGCCTCCTCACCCTCTACTGTATCCTCAGCCTCCACTGCAGGGACAATTCACAGTGCTCCACCAGCATACCACAGGTGCAGGACACAGCGGTGTTACGTTGTTCTGCACCTATTTCAACTGGGCGAATGGAATCACACAGGGTAGGAACCGCTCCGTGTCCTTCATCAAGAAATCAAATCCTGACATTCTCCTCGACAACTCAAAATCGGAACCATGGGAAGAACATGGTGTCGGCGCTGTGTCAAGGAGGGCTAAGCCATGCGCTCTGCATGGTGCACGTGTTCAGTCTAGTTGTAAAGCGGTTCCTGTAGTCTTCACCCCATCTGCAACACATCCTGAAAATGGTCAGGAAACTTTGCATGCACTTCAGCCACTCATACACTGCAAAGCACACCCTTCTTGAGCTGCAGCGGCAGAATGGCATCCCCCAACATAGGCTGAAATGCGACATTTCCACCCGTTTGAATTCCACCCTCCATATGTTGGACCGATTATATGAACAGAGAAAGTCCATAAATGATTTCTTGATGATACAGGCGGACAGAGGTACTCCCCTCTGTAACTCGATGTTAGACAGTGGCAGCTAATACGTGACACCTGCCATTTGAGGAGGCAACGTTATTTGTCAGTCACCAGGACTACAGGAACAACGTAATTCTTCCGATTCATGTCCTGCAAACAGGTGCTGCTAAATCTGGCTGGCCAAGGGAACTGGAGACGTGGCAACTACATCTGACAGCCACATAAGCCTTCTGGGGGCTGAACTAGAAGAGGAGGAGAAGGAGGAGGAGGACATTCAAGAAGAAGCAATGTGTAGAGAAATGGATGGTTTTTCTACACACGTGACAGAAGAGGAGGAGAAGGAGGGTCAGGTGCAGCCAGAGAAGCTACAGGGCGATGAGGAAGACGAGGCAGAGGACCCAGACACACCATGGAAGTATGCAGTGGAGATGGAGGCAGGGAGTCCCTCCTAGTCACTTGCGCAAATGACCAAATGCATGCTTACTTGCTTGCGTAGGGACTGCCGAATTGTCAACATTCGCCAGAGGGATGACTACTGACTCTCTACGATGTTAGACCCTCGCTACCGATCCAAAATGGGGGTCTTTTTTACACTCGCTGACAGGGAGAACAAACTGAACTACTATCGAGACATCCTATCTAGTCAGTTCGCTGCTACCTATTAGTGTTGAGTGCGAATATTCAAAAAGCGAATTTTTATCGCGAATATCGCAACTTTTATAATTCACGAATATTGCGAATATAGCGCTATATATTCGCAATTTCGAATATTCGTTTTTTTTTTTTTTTTTTTTTGTTACTCCTTGTTGATCTCTTGTTGTCTTCCCACTTCCCAAACTGTTCATACCTGTCCGGAAGATTCCTGGCTCCCTGCCTGCTCCAGTTGATGTCTGTTGCCGCTTCTGCCGACTTCCTGTGTGCATGGAGCATCCCCATCCCAATGGGAACGCCTCCATGCTAAAATGTACTGTCGGATGTAAGAATTACGATCTCACAAATTTGACTAAGTTGTAATCGCAATGCAATTAATATAACCTGAATTATTCGCATTGCGATATTCGTTATATTCTAGCAATACAACCATTAGGAACCCAGCTTTAAGTTGAATTTGCAATGCAAACATATACTCGCATTGCGAAATCAACTTAGAGCTGAGTTCCTAATGGCTGTATTGCTAGAATATAACGAAGATAGAGAATATAGTGCTATATTCGTGAATTTGTGATATTCGTCATCTTCGTTATATTCTAGCAATACAACCATTAGGAACTTAGCTCTAAGATCAATTCGCAATAGAGTATATGTTCGCTTCACGAATGAAACAGAGCTGAGTTGCTAATGGTTGTTGCTAGAATATAACGAAGATTGAGAATATAGTGCTATATTCGTGAATTCGTGATATCCGTCATCTTCGTTAAATTCTAGCAATGCAACCATTAGGAACTCAGATCTAAGTTGTAATCGCAATGCGATTAATATAACCTGTATTAATCGCATTGCGATTGCAACTTAGATCTGAGTTCCCATTGGTTGTATTGCTAGAATATAACAAAGATTAGGAACTCAGCTGTAAGTTTAATTCGTGATGCGAATATAAATTTTGCATAACATTCGCAATATATAGAATAATGATGAATATTCGATTTCGACGAATATTCAATCGAACATTCGCGAAATATCGTGAAATCGAACATGGCACCTCCCACTCATCACTACTGCCTATGAGCGCCATCACCCATCCTCACACAGGCCTGCCTGGTGGGCCCTCTGCGCTCACATTCCACTGCCATGGCTGCTGGGGGGGTAGGAGGAACAGGCAGGAGCAGTACCAGCTCCATCAGCAGCAACTTAAGTCTAGAGTTGCTGATGAGCAGTTTTTGTAACCTGCCTACAAAAAAACTCCAGCAGCAGAAGGTAGACTTAGAGCAGAACCTGAACCAGCAGGTTGTCGCATACTTGGAGTGCACCCTGCCACCCCACATTGAAGATCTCCTGGACTACTGGGCAGCCAAACTAGGTTTGTGGCCGCAACTGGCCGAGTTTGCCCTGGACAAGCTTTCCTGACGGCCAGCAGTGTGCATCAGAGCGGGTGTTTAGTGCAGCGCGGGTCATAGTTACCCCAAGGACAACTCGCCTGTCCACCCAAAATGTGGCGAAGCTGACCTTTGTGAAGATGAATCAGGCGTAGATCAGCCAGGATTTTCAAACACCAGTGCCTGATGCATGAGTAGATCATACATGGTGCCACACTTACACTTTGACAAATGAGGCCTGTTTCTTCTGGATACCTTCTTCAGTTAATATTCTGATGCAGCCCCCGACTGATGCCACACCTCATGCCAGGTGGTCCAACTGCCAGCCACCATATTCAGCTAGTACTGGTATTGTCCCCCACCTCCCCACTCTGACTGTCACTGGGCCACTCTGTGGTCTCCTCATGCTGCTGCCACCTCACCACTCTGTAGTCTCCTCATGCTGCTGCTACCTCAACACTATGTCAATGGGCCAATCTGTGGTTTCCTCATTCTGCTCCCATATCACTACTCTGTGGTCTCCTCATGCTGCTGCCACCTCACCGCTATGTCACTGGGCCACTCTGTGGTCTCCTCATGCTGCTGCAACTTCCCCATGCTGTCACTGGGCCACTCTGTGGTCTCCTCACGCTGCTGCCACATCACTACTCTGTAGTCTCCTCATGCTGCTGCCACCTGAACACTATGTCACTGGGCCACTCTGTAGTCTTCTCATGCTGCTACCATATCACTACTCTGTGGTCTCTACATACTGCTGTCACCTCCACACTATGTTACTGGCCCACTCTGCGGTCTCCTCATGCAGCTGCAACTTGACCACTCTGTGGTCTCCTCATGCTGCTGCCACCTCAACACTATGTTACTGGGCCAAACTGTGGTCTCCTCATGCTGCTGCCACCTTACTACTCTGTAATCTCCTCATGCTGCTTCCACCCACTACTCTGTGGTCTCCTCATGCTGCTGCTACCTTAACACTATGTCACTGGGCCAGTCTGTGGTCTCCTCATGCTGCTGCTTCCTCAACACTATGTCACTGGGCCACTCTGTGGTCTCCTCATGCTGCTGCCACCTCCCCACTCTGTCACTGTGCCACTCTTTGTTCTCCTCATGCTGTTGCAACTAAAACACTATGTCACTGGGCCACTCTGTGGTCTCCTCATGCTGCTGCCACATCACCACTCTTTGGTCTCATCATGCTGCTGCAACCTTAACAATATGTCACTGTGCCACTCTGTTATCTCCTAATGCATCTGCTACTTCATCACTCCGTGGCATCCTCTTGCTGCTGCCACCTCACTACGCTGTGGTCTCCTCATGCTGCTGCCACATCACTACTCTGTGGTCTCCCCATGCTGCTGCCACCTCAACCCTATGTAAGTGGGCTACTATGTGGTCTTCTCATGCTGCTGCCACATCACTACTCTGTGGTCTCCTCAAGCTTCTGCCACCTTAACACTATGTAACTGGGCCACTCTGTGGTCTCCTCATGCTGCCTCCACTTCACTACTCTGTGGTCTCCACATGCTGCTTCTACTTTACCACTCTGTGGTCTCCTCATGCTGCTGCCACCTAATTACTCTATGGTCTCCTCATGCTGCTGCCACCTCAACACTATTTCACTGGGCCACTCTGTGGTCTCCTCATGCTGCTTCGACTTCACTACTCTGTGGTCTCCTCATGCTGCTGCTACCTTAACAATATGTCCCTGGGCCACTCTGTGGTCTCCTAATGCTGCTGCTACCTCAATACTATGTCACTGGTCCACTCTGTGTTCTCCTCATGCTTCCGTCACATCACCACTATGTCAATGGGCCACCCTGTGGTCTCCTCATTCTGCTATCACATCACATTCACTACTCTATGGTCTCCTCATGCTGCTGCTACTTTCTCACTCTTTCTTGGGCCACGTTGCGTTTTTTTTCATACTTCTTCCACACCACTACTCTGTGGCTCTTCACGCTGCTTCCACCATAACACTATTTCACTGGGCCACTCTGTGGTCTCCTCATGCTGCTGCCACCTCCCCACTCTGTCATTGGGCCACTCTGTGGTCACCTTATGCTGCCATATCACTACTCTTTGGTCTCCTCATGCTGCTGCCACTTCAACACTATGTCCCTGGGCCACTCTTTGGTCTTGTGATGGTGCTGCTACCTCCCCCCTATGTCACTGAGTCACTCTGTGGTCTCCTCATGCTGCTGTCACCTCACCACTCTGTGGTCTCCTAATGCTGCTGCCATCTCTCCACGCTGTCACTGGCCAACTCTGTGGTCTCCTCATGCTGCTGCCAACTCCCCACTCTTAAAATGGGCCACTCTGTGGTCTCCTCATGCTGCTTCCACTTCGCCATTCTGTGGTCTCCTCATGCTGCTGCCACATCACTACTCTGTGATCTCCACACAATGATGCGACCTCAACACTTGTCACTGGGCCACTCTGTGGTCTCCTCATGCATCTGCCATTTCACCACTCTTTGGTCTCCTTATGCTTCTGCCACATCAACACTATGCCACTGGGCCACTCTGTGGTCTCCTCACGTGGCTACCGCGTTACTATTCTTTGGTCTCCTCATGCTGCTGTCACCAACTACTCTGTGGTCTCCTCATGTTGCTGCTACCTCAACACTATGTTACTGGGCCACTCTGTGGTCTCCTCATGCTGCTGCTACCTCAACACTATGTCAGTGGGCCACTCTATGGTCTCCTCATGCTGCCGCCACCCACTACTCGGTGGTCTCCTCATGCTGCTGTCACCTCACCACTGTGTCATTGGGCCACTCCGTGGTCTCCTAATGCTGCTGCCATCTCTCCACGCTGTCACTGGGCAACTCTGTGGTCTCCTCATGCTGCTGCCAACTCCCCACTCTTAAAATGGGCCACTCTGTGGTCTCCTCATGCTGCTGCCACTTCACCATTCTGTGGTCTCCTCATGCTGCTGCCACATCACTAATCTGTGATCTCCACACAATGCTGCGACCTCAACACTATGTCACTGGGCCACTCTGTGGTCTCCTCATGCAGCTGCCATTTTACAACTCTGTGGTCTCCTTATGCTTCTGCCACATCAACACTATGTCACTGGGCCACTCTGTGGTCTCCTCATGCGGCTACCACGTTACTACTCTGTGGTCTCCTCATGCTGCTGCCACCTCACCACTATGTCATTGGGCCACTCTGTGGTCTTCTTATGCTGCTGCCACATCACTACTCTGTGGTCTCCTCGTGCTGCTGCCACCTCCCCACTCTGTCACTGGGCCACTCTGTGGTCTCCTCATGCTTCTGCTGCATCACTACTCTGTGGTCTCCTTCTGCTGCTGCTACATCACTACTCTGTGGTCTTCTCATGCGGCTGCCACCTCCCCACTCTATCACAGGGCCACTCTGTGGTCTCCTCATGCTGCTGCTACATCACCCCTCTGTGGTCTCTCATGCTGCTGTCACCTCACTACTCTGTGGTCTCCACATGCTACTGCACCCGCAACACTATGTCACTGGGCCACTCTGTGGTCTCCTCATGCTGCTGCCATCTTAGTACTCTGTGGTCTCATCATGCTGCTGCCACCCACTACTCTGTGATATCTTTTGCTGCTGTTACCTCAACACTATGTCACTGGGCCACTCTGTGGTCTCCTCATGCTGCTGCTACCTCAACACTATGTCAAGGGTCCACTTGTGGTCTCCTCATGCTGCTGCTACCTCAACACTATGTCACTGGGTCACTCTATGGTCTCCTCATGCTGCTGCCACCTCACCACTATGTCGTTTGGCCTCTCTGTGGTCTCCTCATGCTGCTGCCACATCACTACTCCGTGGTCTCCTCATGCTGCTGCCACCTCCCCACTCTGTCACTGGGCCACTCTCTGGTCTTCTCATGCTTCTGCCGCATCACTACTCTGTGGTCTCCTCATGCTTCTGTCGACTCACTACTCTGTGGTCTCCACATGCTGCTGCCACCTCATCACTATGTCACTGGGCTACTGTGTGGTTTCCTCATGCTGCTGCCACTTCACCACTCTGTGGTCTCTCATGCTGCTGTCACCTCACTACTCTGGGTTTCCACATACTGCTGCCACCTCAACACAATGTTACTGGGCTACTCTGTGGTTTCCTCATGCTGCTGCCACATCACTACTCTGTGGTCTCCTCAAACTGCTGCCACCTTAAAACTATGAAACTGGGCCACTCTGTGGTCTCCTCATGCTTCTTCCACTTCACTACTCTGTGGTCTCCTTATTCTGCCGCCACTTCACTACTCTGTGGTCTCCTCATGCTGTTGCCACCTAACTACTCTGTGGTCTCCTCATACTGCTGCCACCTCAACACTATTTCACTGGGCCACTCTGTAGTCTCCTCATGCTGCTGCCACTTCACTTCTCTGTGGTCTCCTCATGCTGCTGCCACCCACTACTCTGTGGTCTCCTCATACTGCTGCCACCTCACCACTATGTTGCTGGGCCACCCTGTGGTCTCCTCATGCTGCTGCCACATCACTACTCTGTGGTCTCCTCATGCTGCTGCCACCTCCTCACTCAGTCACTGGGCCACTCTGTGGTCTCCTCATGCTGCTGCCACCTCTCCACGCTATCACTAGGCAACTCTGTGGTCTCCTCATTGCTTCTGCCACTTCACTACTCTATGGTCTCCTCATGCTGCTGCCACTTCACCACTCTGCGGTCTCCTCATGCTGCTGCCACATCACTACTCTGTGGACTCCACATAATGCTGCCACCTCATCACTATGTCACTGGGCCACTCTGTGGTCTCCTCATGCAGCTGCCATTTCACCACTCTGTTGTCTCCTCATGCTTCTACCATATCAACTCTATGTCAGTGGGCCACTCTGTGGTCTTCTCATGCTGCTGCCACCTTACTACTCTGTGGTCTCCTCATACTGCAGTCACACACTACTCTGTGGTCTCCTCATGCTGCTGCTACCTCAACACTATGTCACTGGGCAACTCTGTGGTCTCCACATGCTGCTGCTACCTCAACACTATGTCAGTGGGCCACTCTATGGTCTCCTCATGCTGCTGCCACCTCACCACTATGTCACTGGGCCACACTGTGGTCTCCTCATGCTGCTGCCACATCACTACTCTGTGGTCTTCTCATGCTGCTGCCACCTCCCCACTCTGTCACTGGGCCACTCTTTGGTTTCCTCAGGCTTCTGCTGCATCACTACTCTGTGCAGTGTTCTACACCACTATAAAGGCTCTCTGCAGCCAGGAAATGGCTGTTTTTAACACGTTCGCTGCAAATAAATTCGGATCAAATTAAATCTTTTCGGAAAATTCGGCAACCGACTGAATCGAATTTTTAGAAATTCGCTCATTTCTGATATCAGCTATACCATACAGGCTTTCACCCATTTAATTTATTTGCAATTGAGGACGGTGAATTAGGCCCTGGTGCAAGAGTTAAACCTACAAAAATACCAGTCCACATAATTATCATCAAAATTACTTTATTAAACAATACATAGAGATAGTTAGAAAGGTTTAAAAGCAACAGTGCACGTAAGATGGAAACATCACTGGAGGGGACCACATGGGCAATATCATATATCAGTATATTATCAAAACACCAGATGCAAAGTGAAAATGCAACTACTGGCTAAAGTGACATTGAAAAACTGTAAAGTTACCCATAGTGTATCTCTGTCCAGGATGGCACCAACCCCTGGTTCAGCTTTGGCCCTATCTTTCCTTGTGGCCAGAGGCTTCATGCTGCCTGAGGCAAAAATTGAAATGGTACCCCCCATGCCAAATTCTTGACCTAATCCCTTCCCTCCAGCCAGTGGTGTAACTTGACCAGCATGAACTTTCTATAATACCAGTGTTTTCTTATGTGGCACAAAGTTATTTGGGCCCCCTCAGGCCCCTGGGTCCAGTAGCGACTGCTACCTCTGCACCCCATATAGCTACGTCCCTGCCTTACACCTATCAGTGCAAGGTCTTTTGTAATCTGATCTGTCTTTTGCTCTAATCAAATTAAGAAAAGTATGCTCATTATAGTAAATAAAGCTTGAATTGTAAGATTTTGACACTGTATTTCTACTGTTTTATGTATCATCTGCAGGTATGTTCCATAATGGAAACTCATAATGCTAAGAACATCACTGAATTCATCCTAATCGGCTTTCCGACACGTCCACAGTTGCAGCATGTTCTTTTTGCAGTGTTCCTAATAATATATATTTTAACTGTCTTGGAAAATGTAGTCATCATCATAACTATTAAATGTAATGTAAAACTCCATAAGCCCATGTACTATCTTCTAGCTAGCCTGTCCTTCTTAGAAATCTGGTACGTTACAGTTACTGTCCCCAATCTTCTAAACAACTTCTTGACTCAGAACAATAAGATCTCTTTCTTTGCTTGCATGCTTCAGTTGTATATTTTCATATCATTGGCCTGTACTGAATGTGTGCTTTTAGCAGCTATGGCATTTGACAGATACATTGCTATATGTTTCCCGCTACTTTATCCAGTCATCATGAACAACACCTTCTGTTTGCAGTTGACTATTGGCACCTGGGTACTGGGATTCTCCACAGCCCTGATTAAAGCTATTTTTATTTTTAGGTTGAATTTTTGTGGCCCAAATGTCATCAACCACTTTTTTGTGACATTTCTCCAGTGCTAAACTTAGCTTGCACAGACATGTCTTTTACGGAGTTGGTTGATTTCATCCTCGCCATGGTAATTATCATGATTCCTCTTGTAATGATAATCATAACCTACATATGCATTCTCTGGGCAGTATTCACAATACCTAATAACACGGGCCGTCAAAAGGCCTTTTCTACCTGTGCATCCCATTTAACTGTTGTTATTATATTTTATACAACAACACTGTTCATATACGCCAGGCCTAAAAGGGCTAGCCCATATAATAGGAATAAACTGGTCACTATTTTGTATTCTATTTTGACGCCATTTCTGAACCCAATCATTTATTGCCTAAGAAATGAAGAAGTGAAACAGACAATAAAAAATCATTTGTGACATTACATAGCATAGTCCTAGGGTGGTTAGCATACTCTCCAGCCAGCTAAAACATGCTTTTACTATTGGAATATTGTTTTATTAGCATACTGCACTTTGCATTTAAATCACAGCATAGTTATGGTATATATATGTTTACTGTATAGTTACGGTATGCTTGTTGTATAGTGATTGCATGTTTGTGGTCATTATATAATTAATATTAACATTCTGTCAAGCTACACAATTCATGATCTGATAATACATCCTCAAAATACAGTTCACAGTGAATAAAAATCATGTTCTGACCATTTCAGGAAACATTCAAATAGTTTTATGTCTTTCTATGTTTAAGTACACCTTTGCAACATGACATCTAATATTTGGTATAATAAAATACCAGGGCTGTAAAACTAAACTTTACAATCTATATCGAACTTTGCAACCATTTTGTTATTATAATGCATCTAAAATGAAATAGAAGTAACTTTGTACAAAGTATAAAAAGGTTTCTATTGTTTTTGTTGTTATTGTGGTTATTTTATGTCTACAGTACAATACATCTCTTTACTTGCCTATATCTATTCATGGTAACAGGATTTACATGGGACAAATGTAAGGCTGATTATCGGGAACTGACGTTAGTACAAATATTCGTTCCCAATAATTGTCTGCAGATCTTCCGAAAAACAAGCAAAATGTTCATTCATTGGGTGAAATCATCATTTATGTGGACACTTTATCACTTGTCCCCATACAACAGAGGTGATTGCTGCATGTAAATGCACTTGTAGTTCTTTATCTCTACTGACAAGGATTGGTTTCTTTCTAATAATTGCTTGCTAAGTCAGCGCCTGAAAATGCTCGTTTACATGTATTGGTTAGGTAGGAAAGAAGTAGGGGACAGAGGACTAAAGGATCTGTTACTGTAGAACCTCATGGGCCAATATAATAACTGTTGGCAGACATTTTTTGACAATTTGCAAAGTTTCTCCTTTTTTCATTTTTGATGCACTGAAAGAATAAAAATAAAGTCTTCCTTAGTCTGCCCCAGTGAATACACTACTGATCCATTCATCTCTATGAGACTGCCGCAGTCCGTGCGCTGTTCTTGGCCTTTCTTTTGGCAGTGCCATTGCAAACAGTTGCATCACTTTATTCACTCTGGGACTCAGGGACCCTATTCTCATAACCATAGAAGGTCCCAGTGGTCAGACCAACATCGGTTGCTTAGCACTTATCCTGTTGAAATATGATAAATTTATATGGTAGGCAACCCCTTTAATGATGGGGTAAGTAACACTCCTCAGCAAAAAAATCCTTGCTTTGTGGGTTCCTGCTAATTTAGCTAGTACATAAAATCTGACAATTCCTGGACAGTTTCTGACATTCCATGCACAAGTGCCCTCCATTAATTTCTTTGGGACTGCTGTGAATAGCTGGGCGCTGGTTTGGCTATTTTCCTAACCCCATAGAAGTGAATGGAGCGATGGCTGCCCTTGCACTGTGCGTTTCCCATTCATTTCAAAGTGACGTCTGAAAAAAGCCAAGCACCCAGCTCGTCTGTTTTCGGCAGTCACATAGAAATGAATGGGGGGCAGCTGCACATGTGCGGTTCAACCTCTGGCACTTTGTGGGCTCCGTTCTAAGTATAGGTGTCGGTCTCAGAGGTGGGACCCTTACCTATCAGACATTGTGGGCATATCCTAGTTATATGCCCCCAATGTCCAAGATGGGAATATCCCTTTAAAGTGTAATTGCATTTATTACACAGGATCCATCAGTTTGTATGCCACCAGGGGACTGAAAGTACAGTGCAACTCTTATGCAATTTCTTGCAAAAAGTTGCAATGAGCTGGGTTACCACCATGTGGAGCTATAACAGGTACTGTGAAATACAAAATGTACCAAGGTAAGCCCCTTTCTCACTTCTAAATAGTGTCATAGGTAGGCCAAATTGCCTTTCGCGGTTATGGAAAGCTGGGTTAAAACGATGTGGAGCTGTCATAGACTGCAGAATACTAAATATACCATGTCAAATACATCCCCTGCTCTCTGACATGGTGCAAGATATGAAAAGATTTTCCTTTCAAAGTCCTGTGAAAGCTGGGTGTTACGACCAGAGGAAGTGGATCCTCTGTGTCAGCTGATAGAGGACTAGGAATTTGCCCAATATTGCTGACTGCTGACTCACAGAGTCAGGACACTGGTGTTTGCACCAGTCACCCAGAATGCAGCTAACTGCAGCAATGTGAACAGAGTCCAACAAATGCAGAATAAAGGAACAGAAGGTCTTTACTGGCAGACGGTATACAAAAGTCACTTGAGATAAAGGCAAAACAAAGTTCAGAGTAATGCAGTGTGCAGATTAAAGCTGTCTCGTTGTCAGGCAGTGCAGGGTCAGGAATCCAGGCAGACTTACAGGAGACGATGGACAGAAGCGTAGACAGAAGATGCAGTGTTCAATAATCCAGGTGATTCAACAAACAGATGGCAGGCAGATACGTAGTCAAACCGAGCAGGGATCCATAGTCCAGGCAATCCAGCAAGTAGATGGTAGGCAGAGTCAGGGTCCAGCAAAGCAGGGGTCAGAATCCAGAAAATCCAACAAACAGACACAGATGGACGCTTCAGCGGGAGTCAAGAGGTACAACAACCACGCTTGGGCACCTCCTCCAGAGTGAAGCTGCCCTAAATACTCAAAGCCCCACCTATGGGTGGGGAGGATAATCAGGACCAGCTGCTTATCCCCTATAAGACAGGGAGAGGTGCACGCGCATGCTCTATAGCGCCTCAGATGACACCTGGTAGTGAGGATGGATGTGGCGATATGCTGGAGGACGCCTGCGTCTCTTATAAGGTAAGCCAGCCCTGGAATCCATGGTGCTGAGCTGTGCAGACAGGGATCTGACAGTACCCCCTCTTACACCCCCTCCTCCGCACGGTCGACCTGGAGTGAAATTTCTTCAACAACAGGGGGCATGGATATTGGCTGCGGCCTCCCATGACCTCTCTTCAGGACCATAGCCCTTCCAGTCCACCAAATAGAAGGTCTTACCTCGGATAACCTTCCTATCTAGAATGTCCTTGACCTCAAATTCGTCATTTGTAGTGACAGGAGGAGGGTTCAGTGAGGTACCTTTGCAAAACCTGTTAAAGACAGCTGGTTTAAGTAACGACACATGAAAAGAATTGGGAATCCGCAAGGTAGCTGGTAATTTGAGTTTGTAAGCAACAGGATTAATTTTTCTTATCACAGGAAAAGGTCCCAGGAATCGCGGAGCCAGTTTGTAGGAGGGCAGTCTGAGACGGATATTCTTAGAAGAAAGCCATACCTTGTCTCCAATGGCAAACTGAGGAGAAGGTCTACGCCTCTTATCTGCGGACCTTTTCATCCGGTCAGCTGTTCTCTGAAGAAATTCCTTTGTGTCAGACCAGACACGAGAAAGCTGCTCCACACAAGAATCTGCTGCAGGAACCCCTGATGAAGGTTGTACAGGGAGAGGAATACTCGGATGTCGGCCGTAGATTACAAAAAATGGAGAGTTACCTGTGGCTTGGCTGACTTGGTTATTATGGGCAAACTCCGCCCAGGGAAGATGCTTCACCCAGTCATCCTGAAGGGCATTAGAGAAATGTCGCAGGAAGTTCACCAATATTTGATTCATGCGTCCACCTGACCATTAGACTGTGGATGGTAAGCAGAAGAAAAATCCAGAGATACATTCAGAGACTTACATAAAGATCTCCAGAACCGGGAGGTGAATTGTACTCCTCTATCTGAGACGATGTGGAGAGGAAATCCATGAAGACGGAAAATATGTAAGATGAATAGCTCAGCCAGCCGAGGAGCAGATGGTAGACCTGGAAGCGGGATAAAGTGTGACATCTTGGAAAAACGGTCAACGACAACCCAAATGACTGTACAACCCTCGGAGACAGGTAAATCGGTTATAAAGTCCATACCAATATGCTGCCAGGGGACCTCCGGTACTGGCAGTGGCAATAATAAACCTGCAGGTTTCATCCTGGGAGATTTATTCTGGGCGCACGAGGTACAGGATGCCACGAAGTCCCCAATATCCGCTGTCATGGAAGGCCACCAGTAATGTCTGGAAATGAGATTCAAGGTCCCCCGTTGACCTGGATGGCCAGCAATCTTGGACGCATGTCCCCACCGTAGGATTTCCCTACGTTTGGATTCTGGAACAAAGATCTTACCTGGGGAACCTTGGACAGGTTGACTGGAGCCACTGGGACTACTTTAGTCGGTTCAATAATGAACTGGGGTTCCTCCTCAGTATCTGTGGTTTCAAAAGACCTAGATAGCGCGTCCGCTTTGGTATTTTTATCAGCAGGCCGGAAGTGAAGTTGAAAATTAAATCGAGCAAAGAAGAGAGACCAACGAGCCTGACGAGGATTGAGCCGCTGAGCTGTCTGCAGGTACGTCAGGTTTTTGTGATCTGTGTAAATTATGACTGGTAGACAGGAACCCTCCAGAAGGTATCTCCATTCCTCTAGAGCCATCTTGATTGCTAGGAGTTCCCTGTCTCCAATAGAATAGTTCTTTTCTGCAACAGAAAATAACTTAGAAAAGAAACCACAAGGATACATACGACCCGAGTCATTCTTCTGTGACAGGACCGCCCGGCTCCTACAGAGGATGCGTCCACCTCCAAGAAGAACTGTTTGTGAAGTTCCGGGCGCCTAAGGACTGGAGCTGAAGAAAAGGCCTGCTTGAGGGAGGAGAATGCCGTCTCTGCTTCAGAGGACCACTGTTTGGGATTGGCACCCTTCCTGGTGAGACTGGAAATAGGAGCTGTCAAGGTAGAAAAATTACGAATGAACTGACGATAATAATTAGCAAAGCCCAAGAACCTCTGTATTGCCTTTCAGGCCGGAAGGACGGGGCCAGTTGAGCACTGCAGCCACCTTTCCAGGATCCATTTCGAGACCCTGATCAGAGATGATATATCCCAGGAAGGGCAGGGATGATTTTTCAAAGACACACTTCTCCAGTTTAGCGTATAGACGATTTTCCCGTAAGCGTTGTAAGACCAGCTGCACATGCCTGCGATGAGTTTTGATGTCTCTGGAAAAATAAGAATATCATCCAAATAGACTACAACACAAGAATAGAGCAGATCACGAAAAATGTCATTTACAAACTCCTGAAAGACAGCAGGGGCATTACAGAGACCAAATGGCATAACGAGGTATTCATAGTGGCCATCCCTGGTGTTAAAGGCTGTCTTCCATTCGTCACCCTTACGAATACGTATTAAATTGTAAGCCCCCGCAAGTCCAATTTAGAGAAGATCCGAGCCCCACGGAGTCTATCAAATAGCTCGGAAATTAATGGTAACGGATACTTATTCTTGATGGTGATCTTATTTAGACCACGGTAGTCTATACAGGGGCGAAGGGACCCATCCTTCTTTTTCACGAAAAAGAATCCTGCCCCTGCAGGTGATGAAGACCTCCTGATGAAACCCCTTTCAAGATTCTCCTTGATATAATCTGCTGTAGCTAGCATTTCAGCAGGAGACAGTGGGTACACACGACCTCGAGGAGGAGATGTACCAGGTAGCAGATCGATAGGACAGTCATAGGGGCGATGGGGTGGTAGTACCTCAGCCTCCTTTTTATCAAATACGTCAGCAAAGGAATGATAGACAACTGGCAAAGCCTCCAGGCCTTTAGGAGGAGGAGTAGAAACCCTTCGTTGGCAAGAACATAGGCACCTGTCTTGACACTGCGGTCCCCATCGAAGAACCTCTCCAGAAGTCCACTCGATTATGGGATTGTGCATTCTAAGCCAGGGTATCCCCAGCAAGAGAGAATGGGACAGTTCAGGGAGCACATACAGAGAAATCCTTTCTACATGTAACACCCCTACCTGCAGTTCCAACGGCTCAGTGACAAACCGGACTGGATCCGTCAGCACTTGCCCGCTGACAGCCGTCACCAGTAGGGGATTCTTTAGCAGGCGTACAGGGATGTGATATTGATTTACTATATGCTGATGTATAAAGTTCCCGCCGATCCGGAATCCAAGGAAGCAGGTATGGAGACTTTGACGCCCCAAGAAACAGAGTTACAGGAATCTGGAGAGTGGAATAATTCTCGCCTAGGGCCGCCTCCCACAGAGACCCTAAGCGCTGGAGTTTCCCGACTTTTGAGGACAATTATGGACACGGTGGCCCGGGCCACCACAGTAGAGGCAGAGTCCAGAAGACATGCGGAGACGACGTTCCTCATCCGAAAGCCGAGTGGAATTCACCTGCATGGGTTCAGGATCCGAAAAAGAGGGGCGTAATGGAGGCTGAGACAAATTAGACTTAAACTGGAGTTTTGGAAGTCTTTTTTCCCGGCTGACCTCCCGAGCTCGCTCCGAAAACCGTATGTCGATTCTTGTTGCCAGAGAGATCAGTGACTCAAGGGAGGTAGGCACATCACGACCTGCGAGTTCATCCTTAATATGTCCAGACAAACCCTCCCAAAAAGCCGCCACCAGAGCCTCCTCATTCCAGGAAACCTCAGACGCTAAGGTGCGGAACTGAATCGCATATTGGCCCACCGACCGGCCTCCTTGATGGACGTGCAGCAGCGAGGAAGCCGCAGAAGAAGCTCGACCTGGCTCCTCAAACACCCTCTTAAAAGAGTCCATAAATAATGCCACATTACTGGTGATAGGTCCAGATCTCTCCCATATTGGATTCGCCCAGGCCAGAGCCTCACCCTCAAGATGAGAGATAATGAACGCCACTTTAGCCCGGTCAGATTGAAAGTGATGAGGAAGCAGTTCAAAGTGAATTGTACACTGGTTAAGAAACCCACGACAGGTTTTTGGGTTGCCGCTGTAACGGGGCGGAGCAGATAATCGCGGTCCGGAAAGCTTGGCTGCGCTGCAGCCGCAACAGGAACAGCCGGGGCAGTAGGGCCCTGTGCAGACGGTGCTGGAGAAAGGGAGTCCAGGCGAGCTGCTACATGCTGCAAGTAATTTATCACTTGTTTCTGGGTGGTACGCTGTTGTTCGAGTTCCTGTAGAAGTTCAGACATTCCTGGGTTAGAGCCAGCGGAATCCATGGCCCAAGCGTACTGTTACGACCAGAGGAAGTGGATCCTCTGTGTCAGCTGATAGAGGACTAGGAATTTGCCCAATATTGCTGACTGCTGACTCACAGAGTCAGGACACTGGTGTTTGCACCAGTCACCCAGAATGCAGCTAACTGCAGCAATGTGAACAGAGTCCAACAAATGCAGAATAAAGGAACAGAAGGTCTTTACTGGCAGACGGTATACAAAAGTCACTTGAGATAAAGGCAAAACAAAGTTCAGAGTAATGCAGTGTGCAGATTAAAGCTGTCTCGTTGTCAGGCAGTGCAGGGTCAGGAATCCAGGCAGACTTACAGGAGACGATGGACAGAAGCGTAGACAGAAGATGCAGTGTTCAATAATCCAGGTGATTCAACAAACAGATGGCAGGCAGATACGTAGTCAAACCGAGCAGGGATCCATAGTCCAGGCAATCCAGCAAGTAGATGGTAGGCAGAGTCAGGGTCCAGCAAAGCAGGGGTCAGAATCCAGAAAATCCAACAAACAGACACAGATGGACGCTTCAGCGGGAGTCAAGAGGTACAACAACCACGCTTGGGCACCTCCTCCAGAGTGAAGCTGCCCTAAATACTCAAAGCCCCACCTATGGGTGGGGAGGATAATCAGGACCAGCTGCTTATCCCCTATAAGACAGGGAGAGGTGCACGCGCATGCTCTATAGTGCCTCAGATGACACCTGGTAGTGAGGATGGATGTGGCGATATGCTGGAGGACGCCTGCGTCTCTTATAAGGTAAGCCAGCCCTGGAATCCATGGTGCTGAGCTGTGCAGACAGGGATCTGACACTGGGTTACCACCATGTGTCAGTATCCTGGTACTGTATAGTATACCTGAAGTATATTGAAGCTCTTTCACAGTGCTCTGTGTGTCCTTTAAAGTGTTTTGGAGATAAGCCCCACCCGGTTCCCAAATTTCCGTTTGGAATGTAAGATCATGCTTATAACAGCCTGTCTTCAGCCAAAGATGGAGGGCTTTGGAGGCATTGCATCCGGACAGCTGTAAATAGGCTAAAAATGCTTTTGGTAGTAGGTTGCAGATGTCCAGAAAGTGCTATAGACAAACTTTACTTTGCACTTTTCCTCTTGTTTTTCAGGATTTAATGGTCCCAGGAGTGGGGTGGTCCTACTTTCTGACTAGAGAAACAGTGTACAGATAATGCATACTGTAAGCTAGAGTAAGTGAAGAGGGAGGAAGCAAGTCCATGTGTTCCTTCTCCTTAGGCCTCAGGGTCCAGAGACTAACCGATCTCTGTGAAAGTTACTGCTTTTGTTACAGCAAGCGAGAAAGAAAGATGAACTTAGAAACAGATGGCGTACCAAGAGTGACATTATTTTCCACTTTGCCAGCTTCCATACCTCATTTTCTGGGGAAAGAATTTGTACTGTGTCCAGATTTTTGTATGTACTTAAACTCCTATTTTGCAATCAATAATAAGATATGTTTATTCTTCCACCTCTGTCCTGGTTTTCTGACTTCTACTGCACCATACAGTATGCTAACCATTGCATCTTGCAGTACATGCCCAGCCTTGCATCTACTGTACATGTACAGTTAACATCACAGGCACCCCAGCTACCATCAGGCAGGAAACATCAGCATTAGGGTGTGCCCCGATGGAAGAATGGGCGTACCCTCCATTAGCTGCACTTGTCCTAGTGAGCAACAGCCTAAGGGAGACCACTGAGACACATCATATCATTAGAACAACTACTACACCCATCCTCGGCTTAGGCTCCTCATGGGCCACTGCATGGAGTTACAGAAATTTTTTGTCTCACTCCACTCGCTCTCTTTCTGGAAAATAACCCTTTTTAGTGGTTTGATACAAGTAAGCGTCTTTCATGGACATTTTGTTCAGCCACTGTTAATACTAAAATAAAATTGAACATTTTTCATTTTTTTTAAAAGTCCACAGGCAGCTCACCTAATCAAATCGATGGATAAATGCTGGTGCCACAATCCTGCTGGTAGCCTGACACCAGACTCAGAAGACAAACAGTACAACAATTTGCACTCTTGAAAATGGCAGCCAAATATATCACAAAAATAGTCCACATTTAGTCCTTTATTAGTGCAAAGTATCTATTGCTATTTGTTATTAGTTAGCTGATTTCATGTTCGGACAAGTCTTTGCTGCAGGCGTTACAATTAATTCACCTTTTGTATAAAGTTCTGTATACGGAAGCCACTTATGAATATATATTCTGGCACTCTGCACCTCTTACCATTAGTGATTAGCGACAGGGTCAATATTCGAATTTGCGATATTTCACGAATATTCGGAAGAATATTTGTGATATATTCACGAATATTCGTATTCAAGATTATTCTATTGATTGCGAGAAATTGACAATGAAATATTCGTGTAATGCGAATATTCTTAAACCGAATATATAGCACTGTGGGATATAGTGCTATATATTCTTTTTTGAGAATATTCGGCATTTTTTCCCATCTGAATGATTCCCCCCTGCATAAGTTGATTTTGGGCCAATGACTGTTCGCATTACATTGGAAAAAATTATGAACATTCTAAAAAACACGAATATATAGCACTATATTCTATAGTGCTATATATTCGTGTTTTAGAATATTCGCATTACGCAAATATTACATTGTCGATTTTTCGCATTATTTTCTTAGGCGAAAAATCAGCAATGTAATATTCGCGTAATGTGATATTCTGAAACACGAATATATAGCACTATAGAATATAGTGCTATATATTCTTTTTTTAGAATATTCATCATTTTTTCCAATTTAATGTGAACAGTCATTGGCCAAAAGCAACTTAAGCAGGGAGGAATCATGACTTTAGATGGAAAAAAATTAACCAATATTCTAAAAAACGAAAATATAGCACTATATTCGGGTGTTAAAATATTCGCATTACGCGAATATTACATTGACGATTTTTGGCATAAGAGAAAAAAAAATAAAAAACAACATTCTAATTCACTACTGACTACAATATTGCAGCCTTCTCACATTGGCCCACAAGCAAGAAGCAGGTAGGTACAGTATATTAGGTAATTAGGTAATGGGTTCAGATGAAAAAAAAAAACTCAAAAAAAAGAATATTTGTTTTTACAAATATATATCACTATATTCAAAATATCCACGAATTTTCAAAGTGCAGATATTCGCGATAAAAATGCTAAATTCTAATATTTGCGCTCAACACTACTTACCATCTCCCAACTTCTGCGGTTTACATCTTCACTTGCTTATCAGAGTCGATGTGTCAAGGCCCTGTTGCCAAATACCAGATATGCCGATCTCACAGCCTGTTACTGCTCTCGCTGCTTGTGTCAGTATGCTGCAGCCTCGCTGATGGATATGTTGCGATGTCGCCACGTGGTGCACTTCATCAGAGTCTGCTTTCCATACAAATCACCGATACTCAGATGTCCCGAGTTATCTGTAGTTTTGGCAGTAGGGCTAAGAATAAAAGCTTGCAAGTGCAGATTAATAGATCATCTTTTTCAAGGTAAAAAATAAGGAATAAAAATAAAAACTCCTGGTGTGTACTCAGTAGTGATGAGCGGCATAGGCAATACTCGAATTTGCGAATTTGTGATCTCCAGTCATTATTTACTTGATTGCGAAAATTGGCAATGTAATAAATTCACAATAAAGAGGTAGGCAACTTTCCTATTGGTTGCTAGGGATGTTCGCGATAAATTCACGATTAGAATATTCGCGATCAACACTATTCGCGAATATCAATATATAGCACAATATTCAAAATATTTGCGAATTCTCGAAGTGGCGATATTTGTGATTAAAATTCGCAATTCGAATATTCGCGTCCAACACTAGTACTCAGTCAAGCCAGACATGTTTTGGGTCACTCTTAGTTCCTTCCTCAGTGACCATAACTTTTGATCTCAAGACAGCTGTTGCCTATCATTAATATAATATCATTAATAGCATCCACAGAATATGCCATAAATGTCTGGGTTTGCGATAGCCTGGTTTGAAGTGGCCCCAATGCTATGCTGGGTCCCCCAGACACAGTCGAGGTGTCACCACTAGTGATGAGCGAGCACCAAAGTGTTCGGGTGTTCGGTAATCGGTCCGAACACATAGCGATATTTGTGTGCTCGGCCGAGCACCCGAGTATAATGAAAGTCAATGGGAGACAACCAGGCACACCCTGCTTGGATCAGGGATGCCTAGTCCATTGGAAAGGGTCAGAAAGTGACAGAAACACCACCAAAATGGATCTGGAACAGCACGGGGACCATGTCTGGGTGAATCTTGGACTCCAATGTTGCTGCTGGGAACCATATTGTCCCAGTTGTCCGCTACTTTTACACAGCGACAAAATCATGCCCAAAATCCAGCAACCTCAAAAAAAAAAAGGCATTTTTAGAGGTAAAATTGTTAGGAAACATTCTTTCCTGTATATTCAATTGTATATACAGTGCAAATGCTGCCAAAAATTACAAGGAAGAAGCACTCCGATACAGCCTATATATCACATAAAGGAGGGCCTTATTCACATGGTGGTACAATTGTTCAGGTACACTGCTGCACACATAAAGCCTATGCAGTGAAAGGGCTGCCAAAAATTACAAGGAATAATCACTCTAATACATCCTTTATTACACATAAAGGAGGGCATCATACACACCCTTGAAAAATTATAATTGATGGCCTGCTGGTGACTCTCAAAAACATTTGGAGCAAGGGCCTGCTGGTTACCCTCTAAAACATTATAGTTGAGGGCCTGAAGGTGAGCGGACCCCATAAAACATTGCAGTGATGGCCTACAGGTGAGCAGACGGTATAAAACATTGGAGGTGAGGTCCTGAAGCCTAGTGAACCCCATAAAACATTGCAGTAATGGCCTACAGGTGAGCAGACAGTATAAAGCATTGTAGCTGAGGGCCTGAAGCCTAGAGAACCCCATAAAACATTGCAGTGGTGGCCTACAGGTGAGCAGACGGTATAAAGCATTGGAGGTGAGGGCCTGAAGACTAGAGAACCCGATAAAACATTGCAGTAATGGCCTACAGGTGAGCAAACGGTATAAAGCATTGGAGGTGAGGGCCTGAAGACTAGAGAACCCGATAAAACACTGCGGTGATGGGCTACAGGTGAGCAGACCTTATAAAGCATTGGAGCTGAGGGCATGAAGCCTAGCGAACCCCATAAAACATTGCAGTAGTGGCCTACAGGTGAGCAGACGGTATAAAACATTGGAGGTGAGGTCCTGAAGCCTAGTGAACCCCATAAAACATTGCAGTAATGGCCTACAGGTGAGCAAACGGTATAAAGCATTGGAGGTGAGGGCCTGAAGACTAGAGAACCCGATAAAACATTGCAGTAATGGCCTACAGGAGAAGCAGACGGTAAAAAACATTGGAGGTGAGGGCCTGAAGCCTAGCGAACCCCATAAAACACTGCAGTGAAAGCCTACTGGTGTGCAGACTGTACAAAAACATTAGAGGTGAAGGCCTGAAGCCTAGTGAACCCCATAAAACATTGCAGTAATGGCCTACAGGTGAGCAGATGGTATAAAGCATTGGAGTTGAGGGCCTATAGCCTAGAGAACCCGATAAAACATTGTAGTGATGGGCTACAGGTGAGCAGACGGTATAAAGCATTGGAGTTGAGGGCCTGAAGACTAGAGAACCCGATAAAACATTGCAGTGATGGGCTACAGGTGAGCAGACTGTATAAAGCATTGGAGGTGAGGGCCTATAGCCTAGTGAACCCCCATAAAACTTTGCAATGATGGGCTACAGCTGAGCAGATGGTATAAAACATTGAAGGTGAGGTCCTGAAGCCTAGTGAAACCCATAAATCATTGCAGTAATGGTCTACAGGTGAGCAGATGGTATAAAGCATTTGAGGTGAGGGCCTGAAGCCTAGAGAACCCCATAAAACTTTGCAGTGATGGGCTACAGGTGAGCATCTTGGACACCCAGTAGTTGTAAGGCACCGAGGTATCATTTAGGATGCTGACACAGTCTGCAATGTATTCCTTCACCATCTTCCAAACCTTTTCCCTTCTTGTAGCACTGGGCCGCGATTCAGGGTCAGGTTGCTGGAGGAGTGTCATGAAAGTGTCCCATGCCTTGGAAAGTGTTGCCCTGCCTCTGTTGGAACTACTGTGTGTTCCCCTTGTCTCCCTATCTCAGTTGCCTAAGCAAGTACGGACTCTGGCGGCAGCATTGTCAGATGGAAAATTTTGGCGCAATCTGTCAAAAAGTACCTTCTGGTATTGCACCCTTTTACTCATCCTCTCCACCACAGGAATCAGAGATGAGAAGTTCTCTTTGTAGCGGGGGTTGAGATGGGTGAACACCCAGTAATCTGTGTTACCTAAAATGCGTATAAAGCGAGGGTCGCGGGAAAGGCACTCTAACATGAAGTCAGCCATGAGTACGAACGGACAAGACGTCAATGTCAACTTCTGGATGACTCTCCATACCCTCATCCTCCTCCTCCTCTTCTGCCCATCCATGCTGAACAGATGGGATTAAAGTTCCATAAGTACTTGCCTCAGTAGCAGAAGCAAGTGTCTCCAGCTCCTCCTCGTCATCCTCTTCATGGCCCAATTATCGCTGAGAAGACGAAATGGGTGAGGTCTGGCTATTACCCTGTGTCATCTCCTCCCCCATTACCTTGTCTGCCACATTCAAAGCATCCTCTTTAATTGTGAGCAGCAATCGTTTGAGTAGACACAACAGTGGGATGGTTACACTGATAATAGCGTTATCGCCACTAACCATCTTTGTGGATTGATCAACGTTTTTTAAAACCTCACATAGGTCTGACATCAATGCCAACTCCTTGCTTGTGAATAGTGGCAGTTGACTGGAAAGGCGACGACCATGTTGCAGCTGGTATTCCACAACCACCCTCTGCTACTCACAAAGCCTGGCCAACATGTAGAACGCAGAGTTCCACCACGTGCTCACGTCACACAACAGTCGGTGAGCTGGAAGCCGCAAGCGCTGCTGCAGCGTTGACAGACCGGCTGAAGCTGTGGACGACTTTCGGAAATGGGCACACAAGCGGCGCGCCTTCACTAGTAGCTCCTGCAAATTGGGGTAGGTTTTGATAAACCGCTGAACCACTAAGTTTAAGATGTGGGCAAGGCATGGAATGTGTGTCAGGTTGCCGGCCTCCAAAGCCGCCACCAAGTTTCGGCCATTGTCAGACAAAATCATGCCTGTTTCTAGGTTGAGTGGCGAGAGCTACAGCTCGGTCTGGTCCCTTATACCCTGCCATAGCTCTGCGGCGGTGTGCTGTTTGTTCCCTAAGCAGATCAGCTTCAGCACGTGCTGTTGACACTTACCCACAGCAGAGCTACACTGCTTACAGCTAGTGACTGATGGCTGACTGCTTTTAGAGGTGGAATTAGAGGAGGCGGCTGAGGAGGAAAAGTGGGGGTTGGAGCCAGTAACATAGCTGAAGGCGGAGACCTTGATGGATGTAGGTTCTCAAAATATCCGCACGTTTTGGATCCTTTCCTGTTGTGAGACTTCCAGCGTCCTGGACACCGAACACAAATCTCCCGTCTCCAGTTAGGCTGAAATGAAGTGGAGACGGGAGATTTGTGTTCGGTGTCCAGGACGCTGGAAGTCTCACACCAGGAAAGGATCCAAAACGCGCAGATATTTTGAGAAGCGATTTTAAAAGCAGCGCGGTTCCAATTTTTTGAACGTTTCATTTGGATGCCAGACCCACAGCATTAGAGGAGCCTGCAGCAGCGCAAGTACCTGTGTTAATTTCCTGATTGTCAGAAAAAGTATATTTAAATTTGATGGATGTAGGGCCTGCAATCCTCGGCGTGGGTAGCACCTGTGCCATCCCAGGGTCCGACTCACTCCCAGCCTCCACAACATTCACCCAGTGTGGCTACAGAGACTGGACTTCATGGAAGAGAGGGTTGTGCTTTACCGACTGGAAGCATTATCTTCTGCAATCCAACCAACCACCTGTTCGCACTGCTCCGACTTGGACAGTGTTGTCCTGACCCACCCAGCTAAGTTGGACATGCAGTAAAGTAAGGTGGGATTTTTTTTTTTTTTTCTGGTGCACTGGCAGCAGGCACAGTTTCATTGCTCGCAGGTCGCAGCATCACGCCCAGGGCCACGGCCTCTGCTTGAACCATCAGCATCACGCCCACTTCCCCCTCCCTTTGTGCTCGCCTTCTTCATATTAATGGTGTGTCTGTAGATGTGGCGCAGATTGTTTTACTGTCCGCTAAAGACATAGTTTTCTGATGCAGGACAGTACTGGATACAGAAAAATACTGATTTTTGGCACTACACTAGCCAAGAGATAATGTCATTTTTATAGTACACACTGTATAGGCTTGCTGTTATGTACTGTAGACAGAGAAACACTAATTTTCGGCACCACACTAGCCCATAGATAATGAAATTTTTACAGTATACAATGTACTGGCATGCTGTAATGTACTGAATACAAAAAAAAATATTTTCAGGAGTACACTAGACCAGAGATAATGTAATTTTTACAGTACACACTGTATAAGCTTGCTATAATGTACTGTAGACAGAGAAATACAGGTTTTCGTCATTACAGTAGGCCACAGAAAATGACATTTAAACTGTACATACTGTATTGGCTTGCTGTAATGTACTGAATACAGAAAAATAAATATTTTCAGTAGTACACTAGATCAGAGATAATGTAATTTTTATAGTACACACGCTATAGGCTTGCTGTAATGTACTGTAGACAGATAAATACACATTTTCGTCACTACAGTAGGCCACCGATAATTAAATTTTTACAGTACATACTGTATAGGCTTGCTGTAATGTACTGTAGACAGAGAAATACAAATTTTCGGCACCACACTGGCCAATAGATAATTAAATTTTTACAGTACACACTGTATTGGATTGCTGTAATGTACTGAATACAGAAAAATATATATTTTCAGGAGTACATTAGACCAGAGATAATTTAATTTTTTATAGTACACACGCTATAAGCTTGCTGTAATGTACTGTGGACAGAGAAATACAAATTTTTGGCACCACACTAGCCAATAGATAATGAAATTTTTACAGTATACAATGTATTGGCTTGCTGTAATGTACTGCATACAGAAAAATAAATATTTTCAGGAGTACACTAGACCAGAGATAATGTAAATTTTACAGTACACACTGTATAGGCTCGCTGTAATGTACTGTAGACAGAGAAATACAAATTTCCGGCACTACACTAAGCCACATATAATGACATTTTTCCAGTACACACAGTATTGGCTTCCTGTAATGTACTGTAGACAGAGAAATACAAATTTCAGGCACTACAGTAGACCACAGATAATGAAATTTTTACAGTACTAACTGTATTGGCTTGCTATAATGTACTGAATACAGAAAAATAAATATTTTCAGGCGTACACTAGCCCAGAGATAATGTAATTTTACACTACTGTAATTTTTACAGTACACACTGTATAGGCTTGCTGTAATGTACTGTAGACAGAGAAATACAAATTTTAGGCACTACAGTAGGCCACAGATAATGAATTTTTTACAGTACACACTTTATTGGCTTGCTGTAATGTACCGTAGAGAGAGAAATGCAAATTTTCGGTACCACACTAACCAAGAGATAATTACATTTTTACAGTACACACTGTATTGGCTTGCTGTAATGTACTGAATTCAGAAAAATTAATATTTTCAGGAGTACACTAGACCAGAGATAATAAAAATTTTACAGTACACACTGTATAGGCTTGCTGTAATGTACTGTAGACAGAGAAATACAAATTTTCGGTACTACACTAGCCCAGAGATAATGAAATTTTGACAGTACACACTGTATTAGCTTGCTGTAATGTACTGAATACAGAAAAATAAATATTTTCAGGAGTGCACTAGACCAGAAATGTCATTTTTAAAGTACACACTGTATAGGCTTGCTGTAATGTACTGTAGACAGAGAAATACAAATTTTAGGCCACAGTAGCATAGTGAAATACATCACATGCATAGGCTTGCTGTAATGTACTGAATACAGAAAAATAAATATTTTCAGGAGTGCACTAGACCAGAGATAATGAAATTTTTAAATTACACACTGTATAGGCTTGCTGTAATGTACTGTAGACAGAGAAATACACATTTTAGGCACTACAGTAGGCCACAGATAATGAAATTCTTACAGTACACACTGTATTGGCTTTCTGTAATGCACTGTAGACAGAGAAATACAAATTTTCGGCACTTCACTAGCCCAGAGATAATGTAATTTTTACAGTACACACTGTATTGGCTTGCTGTAATGTATTGAATATAGAAAAATAAATATTTTCCCGAGTACACCAGACCAGAGATAATGTCATTTTTAGAGTACACACTGTTTAGCCTTGCTGTAATGTATTGTAGACAGAGAAATACACATTTTAGGCGCTACAGTAGGCCACAGATAATGAAATTTTTACAGTACACACTGTATTGGCTTGCTGTAATGTACTGTAGACAGAAAAATACAGATTTTTGGCACTACACTAGCCCAGAGATAATGTTACTTTGACAATACACACAGTATTCTGATGTCGTCCTATATTGGATACAAATTTGTCGCAAATAAAATGTATTCTCTGCGGGAATACTGTATATACAGTTGCGGCCTAAACGCACACACAGATGTTCCCAAAACTAGTTAACTATGGCCAAAATATAACTCACTCTCTGCTGGAGTAATTAAGATAACGGTTGTGGATTGAACGCACACACAGATATGGCACAAGTTAGGTTAATTTCCCCAGAAAAAACAATTTCTCTGATGGTGCAGTGTATATCTCAGTACCAGGCACACTGTTGTGAATAAGCCCCTTTTTTATAATGTCTGTCCAACACACTGCTTTATGATGGTGCAGTTTATATCTCAGTACCAAGGAACACTGTAGTGAATAAGCCCCTTTTGATAATATTTGCCCCACACACTACTGACTGATGGCGTATTGTAGATGTCACTAATCGGAAATCTTTCTGTCTTTTAGAAGTTATAAAAGCGATTTTCAAGCCCTGCACTATCTGTCCCTTCCTGGTGATGCCTGTTCCTGAAAGTATCACCAAATGACCATAAAGGGACACGCAATACAATTTCATAAACTTTATTAGTTGATAAAAAGACCAACAATACACATAATATCAATATTAAAAAATATATATGGCGGCAATACAAATAGTAGCCAAGACATGTGACTCCCCTCCCATGCGTAGAAGACCCCGATTATCTCTCCTATAGAAAACCCTATCACAGTGCTGACATGAACAAACACACCCCCAATATAGAATATATATAAAAAATGGAACAGTACCTAACAGAACTAGCCTGATGGGCAATAGCACACATACAATACAGCAACGAGACACATATGTCCCATAAAGATATACCTGAGGGACACTTGGAAAGGAGGACACGGGCTTCTTAGCAGAGAGGAGAGCCCACCCCGACGTACGTTTCGCTCCGCTTTCTCAAGGGACGTATCTAAATCAGTCCCTCTAACCACTAAATATATCCATGTCAATCAGGTGAAAATATAAGACACGTGTGTATGTTTGAACTGACCTCACTACCGTATGTATGCTGGGAGTATGTCATATTTCCACGCCGGTGACGTCACAACAACGCGAGACAACGTCCGCCACACATCCAGTCAGCCTGGATCATGGCATCATGACGCCATCACGGGAACACGCGAGATGACGCCCACCAGACAGCCAGCTAGCCGCGAAATCTCGCAACATCACATCATCATCACAGGGGCGCGCACCCAATACAAATCATGTATACGGCAGTACGCCGCATTAGTGACGTTCCAGGGCAACACCCTCCCCCCAGAGGAGCACTCACGAGACTTCATCCGTCTCTATACGGAGACGCGCGAAGCCCACCAACAATCGCGAGACTAAGCCCGCGACTAGGCACCCAGCAAATAAAAATAAAATAAATAAATAAATAAAAAAGACCAGGGGCAAAGTTATCATACCATGTCTAGCTAGACTAGAACCTTCTCTCTGTTCCTGATAGTGCTGAATTAACCCCCTTCAAAAAAAAAAAAAAAAAAAAAAAAAAAGGTGCTGCACTGCTGTCAAACACAAACTCTAGTCCTTAAAAGGTAAGGTTTTTGGAGTGAAATCAGTAAGTTTAGTGAAAAATCTGTCCCTGCCTACTGTCTGCTCTTCCTGACGCTGAATGAGCTGAGCGCCGGACCTCAGCTCCTATATGAAATGGTATCACATGTTCCGGCCAGTCAATCAGTGTAAGGCTTACAGCTAACATTACTATGTCCAACACTCGGTCGAGCATGCTCGCTCATCACTAGTCACCACGTGTTTCTGCTCTCTGTAAGGGAGGGTAAGGCATGGTGCACCCCAGTGGGAAATAAATCCAGAGAGTGGGGGGCTGCAGTTAACCAGTGTGCTTCTTTACTGGAGGAATTCAGATGTAAAAGAATACAGGCGAGGCATAGGGCTGGCTTCTCCAGTCCCCTCCCTAGCAGAAGAAGGGTTTGATGCTGAGGAAAGGCCTAAGCAAGCTATCTCTCTCTCTTTCAGAAGGCTGGTACCCTGATTAAGGGCCCATGGTCTGTAGCTCAGTCGTCCAAGTGGCTTCTTGGTCACAGGGCTGGTGACCCATGGTCTGTGGCTCAGTGTCCCTATCTCAGCGTCTTCTTCTGGTCACTCATAGCTGCATGGCATGAGTCTCCCCCTCCAAGCACTGGTCCCTAACTGCAGAACACTAGGGGCTCTGCCTGCTCTCCTTATATGCCATGTCTAGCTAGACTGGAACCTTCTATTGGAAGGGGTCGAGTGGAGAAACTCAGTACAAACAATTACAAAGTTACCACTCCCATCTGTCATAGACTTACATTAGAGTTGTAATGATACCCAATGGTAATGACACAGCAGTTTTTCCAGACAAAAAACAGTTTCCAGATATAATAACAAAGCTAAAACCAGACATTCATAAGGTCAGTCTGTCTGGTTTATGGTGGTAAACAAGCTTTTTCCCTGAAAAACATGCTCTTCTTTAAACCCTATGGAAGCAGTGGAACATTGCCTGCTTCTTATTCAAAGTCACAGAAGTCTCTTAGTATCCATTAACCCTTTCCACAGAACCTCGCAAATGCAAGTTGGGGGGGGGGCGTGGCCAGCAGCCAACATGAGCAGACGCATGTAGCTGAGCTCCAGAACAGTGACCCTGACTTCTCTATTATCCTGAACTTTACCGATCGCAATCATTTCATCCGCGGTGGGGAGAGGACCGGGAAGACCCCAAGGACCGAGAATGTCCTGCAACAAATCTTTGTCAGCGTCTGAAAAGCTCCGTGAGTAACCCCGGTCTAAAAGTCAAGATGGAGTTGGCTCAGGGATGCACTCGCTCACACCAGCTGCATCAAGGAACTCACCTGCTCCTAGTGAGGATCCCGCCCAAGAGCCCAAGCCTACACTGAAGCAAGTTACCGAGCACCTTCTACAAGCTATAGCTGTTTGCCACTCTTCTCTGTCTGGGAAGCTGGAGGGGGTGAAAGTAGATATTGGCCTCCTACGGCATGACATGTAAAATATGCGGGAATGGATCAAAGTGACAGAGGATCGGATCTCTACCCTGGAGGACCGCACCGCCCCCATGCCTGTGCAGGCAGTTGGAGAAGAGGGTGGAATTCTGGCAGCAGAAATGTGATGACTATGAAAACCGGACATGTTGCAATAATCTGCATATCATAGGGTTATAGGGTTACCGGAGAGAGCGGAGGGCAATAACCCGTGTGAGTTTGTGACCACATGGTTGCGGTTTACTTTTCGCCATCTTTTCCTCTGCCTTCATAGTTGAAAGGGCCCAACATGTGCCAGCCAAACTATTACTGCCGGGAGCGACTCCAAGGCCTATGTTAGCCTGACTACTCAACTCTACAGACAGAGATTATATATTACAATTAGTCCGCCACAAGCAGCTGTTAGGCTTTGAAAATGCCACGATCATGCTCTTTCCAGATTTTTCAGCAGAGCTCCAAAAATGCAGGGCAACCTTTAATGCTGTTAAAAGGCGGCTCAGAGAACTGAATCTACCATATTCCATGGCATACCCTGCCAGGCTGAGGGTCGTAGACGGGGAGGCCAGCAAGTTCCTCAATACGCTGATGGAGGCCACCAATTGGTTAGATGGCAAAGCCCGACCGGCAAGGGCTCCGAGATGAACAGCTACTTAAGAACTGAACCTACTGTTACCTCAGCTAAAGGAGAATAAAGCAGACCCCAGGTTTCTTTTGGGCCTGTTCTCCTCTTCATCTTTTCTTATCTTTTTATCTTTCATCACCTTCCCTCTCCCCCCCCCCCCCCTATACTATACCTGTCGTCTCCCTTTTTTCAACTGCTTCTACTATCTCAGCTGCACAATTGTGATTCTTACCCTATTATAACTGAGTGAAGTCACAACCCAAACTGGCCTGTCTTGCCATTGCTCTTGGGACTCAGGGGTCACGGAATATACCTCACAAGGAACTTCTTCCTCAGAGATTACCACCTGATACCTCTTTCTCTAACCTCCTATGTTTGCGTGATTCACAATGTGCTGAAGTTTGGGTGCATGTTTCAAATGTTGTAACTCAGTCTGTTAAGTGCAACTGGCAAATACTGCCATTAGCACACCCTGTGAGATTACTGCCATGGAAGTTTTGACATTTTTCATCTTAAATGTCAGGGTATCTAGGATAGGCTTTTGAGTCCTTAACTCAAATACTATATACCTTTCGGTATGTTTATGTTCAATACTTGTTTTTTTCTTGTTACACACTATTATCCTATGCATACATTGGATCAACAATGGTATATGTCTCAACTACTGATGGGTCACTGGATGCTGAGAACAAATGAGGTGGGAGGGTGGCATTATGATTTTTATGATAGTCTGTTATGGCGGATATCCGTATAATGTCCTGGAATATCAGGGGACTAGGGAGTGTTAGGAAGCGTGTTCTGGTGTTTTCAGCAGTCAGACAGTTTAACTCCCATATTTTGTGCCTACAAGAGACACACTTAATTTCAGGCTTCACTAGAAGGGTCCATAAACCCTGGGTTCAGTGGGCACAACATTCATGTCACACCAATTTATCTTGACGTGTTTCTCTGCTGGTGCATAAATCCCTGCAGTTGGAGGTTGAGAGGTTACAGATAGATCCTGAAGGGAGGTTTGTTTTTGTAGCAGCATACATCAATGGTTCTCGGTATGTGATTATGGGCGTGTACATACCCCGACCCTCCTCCCTGCACATGCTACATCAGGCTTTGAGTTTCGCCACGTCATACCCATTGGCTAGGGTCCTGTGTATAGGGGATTGCAATATGACGCTAAGTACAAGCTTGGACAGATTCCACCCAGGTGGGACACCCGAGGAATCAGGTGATTCTAAATTGCAACTGGCCAGGCCAGACTGTTGGAGGAGGTGGAGTGGATGGACATGTGGCGTCTTTAATGTCCTAATGTTATGGCCTATTCATGCCAATCTGCCAGCCACAACACCCTATCCCGTATAGATTACGCCTTTGGAAATCTGGCTACATGTTCAGTTGATTATAATGTAGAATATGGAACTAGAGGAGTCTCTGACCACTCTTCTTTGAATCCAATGTCAGAGAATACACCCTTTTGGGATTACTTTATTCTCACCTTCTGATCACATTCCTGATAAGTTGTCGGTATTTATGTCTGACCATGAAGTTCATGAGGATGCGTCGCTAGTAATGGAGACCCTGAAGGCATACCTGAGGGAATGCTTGAGATCAACCATCTCCTTTATTAAACGAGCTACTGCTAGACAGGAAAAGGAGCTGGAAACTAATTGCTCTAGGTTGGAGGGGGTGTATGTGGCAGACCCCACGGACCAGAATAGAGAGGAATGGCTATTGAAGGGACGCCAATATCTCACCTTATTAAAAGAAAAAGCTCAACGTAAACAGTTTTTTTTATTAAACAATCCTGTTTTGAGTTAAGGAATCAGTCTGGCAGACTCCTAGCCCATACAGTATGACAGAATCAGGCTTCCCCTGCGAGATTCTGGGAATTTTATCAGGAACTATACAAAGCGCGGCTGGGGTATACCTCAGGTGAAGGCTTAGATTACCTCCAGGAGCTTGAATTCCCCAAACTGTCGCACGAGGCGGTGGAGATGCTAGAAGCCCCAATAAAATCCCATGAGGTTGCGGACGCTATTGCCTCATTGGCAAATGGGAAGTCCCCCAGCCCAGATGGCCTGCCACTGAAGGTTTATGCTAGATATGTGGATGTCTTGATGCCTCCCCTGATGCAAATGTATGAAGATTCCTTTGTGAAAGGGAGTTTGCCACCATCATTATATGATGCTACTATCGTAGTTCTTTTCAAAACAGGAAAGGACCCGACTGAGTGTGGCTCATTTTGTGATCTTTTGGTGCAGCAGCACATGTTTTGAGCTGCCACCAAGTTTAACATACATTTTTGGGTTCAATAGTCAAAGGATAGATTTTTTTTCTGGGGTGAAATTCAATTGCCAAAATACCAATCCCCTAAGTCTGGGGTTCCAGCTGTGGCTGGCCAAGTGTAATACTGTCCGTCAAAGGATAGATTTTTTTCTGGGGTGAAATTCAATTGACAAAATACCAATCCCCTAAGTCTGGGGTTCCAGCTGTGGCTGGCCAAGTGTAATACTGTCCGTCAAAGGATAGATTTTTTTCTCGGGTGAAATTCAATTGCCAAAATACCAATCCCCTAAATCTGGGGTTCCAGCTGTGGCTGGCCAAGTGTAATACTGTCCGTCAAAAGATAGATTTTTTTCTGGGGTGAAATTCAATTGCCAAAATACCAATCCCCTAAATCTGGTGTTCCAGCTGTGGCTGGCCAAGTGTAATACAGTCCGTCAAAAGATAGATTTTTTTCTGGAGTGAAATTCAATTGCCAAAATAGCAATACCGTAAATCAGTGGTTTCAGCTGTGGCTGGCCAAGTTTAATAGTGTCCGGCAAAGGATATATTTTTTTCTGGGGTTAAATTCAGTTGCAAAAATAGAAATACCCTAAAACCGGTGTTCCAGCTGTGATTGGACAAGTATCATAGTGTCCGTCAAAGGATATACTATTTTCTTGGGTGAAATTCAGTTGCAAAAATAGAAATAGTGTAAATCTGGTGTTCCAGCTGTGACTGGACAAGTTTCATAGTGTCCGTCAAAGGATATATTATTTTCTGGGGTAAAATTCAGTTTCAAAAAAAGAAATACCGTAAATCTAGTGTTCCAGCTGTGACTGGACAAGTTTCATAGTGTACGTCAAAGGATATGTAATTTTCTGGGGTGAAATCCAGTTGCAAAAATAGAAATACTGTAAATCTGGTGTTCCAGCTGTGACTGGACAAGTTTCATAGTGTCCGTCAAAGGATATATTATTTTCTGGGGTGAAATTCAGTTGCGAAAATAGAAATACCAGAAATCTGGTGTTCCAGCTGTGACTGGACAAGTTTCATAGTGTCTGTCAAAGGATATATTATTTTCTGGGGTGAAATTCAGTTTCAAAAATAGAAATACCCTAAACTTGGTGTTCCAGCTGTGACTGGACAAGTTTCATAGTGTCCCACAAAGGATATATTATTTTCTGCGGTGAAATTCAGTTGCAAAAATAGAAATACAGTAAATCTGGTGTTCTAGCTGTGGCTGGACAAGTAGTTGAATAGTATCCGTCAAAGAATATATTTTGTTCTGGGGTGAAATTCAATTGCCAAAATATCAATACCCAAAATCTGGTGTAAATCTGTCCGTAAAAGGGTATATTACAGTAAGTGTTAAAATACAGCATAATCCTCTACATTTGCACACACTGTTTTGCATCTCTAAGTGTATTTCTTTCCGTTAAAGGGTATATTTCGCAAAGTGTTAAAATATAAGTGCTTTCAATCCTATATATTTGTTCACATGCTACTGTGCATCTCCAAGTGTAAATCTGTCCGTAAAAGGATACCTTTCATCTAGGGCCTAAATACTAGGCCTACAATTGATATTCCCCTAAATATGTGGTTACTGCTGTGCCTGGATTAGTGTAATACGGCACATAAATACGTAGATAGCCAGATAGTGTTAGGTGCCTGTAAAAAAGTCCTGAATTTGAATTCAATACATTGGGCCAAATAATTTTTTTCTTATTGAGGTGAACGGTAACAATGCGGAAAATATCTAGTAAGGGACGTGGACGCAGACATGGTCGTGCTGTTGTTAGTGGACCCTCTGATGCTGGGAGAGGACGTGGCCGTTCTGCCACAGCCACACATCCTAGTGAATCAACTACCTCAGCTTCCGGTACCTGCCAGAATTTACAGCGATATGGGCCTGAGAAGTACAGGCACTAGTCAATTGGGTGGCCGACAGTGGATCCAGCATGTTCACAACATTATCTCCCACCCAGTCTTCTGCAGAAAGCGCACAGATGGCGCCTGAAAACCAAGCCATCAGTCTGTCACATCACCCTCATGCATGGAAATAGTGTTGAGCGAACAGTTCGAGCATCGTTCGGGTTCGTACCGAATTTTGGGGTGTCCGGGACCCGGACCCGAACCCGGACATTTTCAAAAAAGTTCGGGTTCGGGTTCGTCGTTCGGCATGTATTTAGGCGCATTTTGAAAGGCTGCAAAGCAGCCAATCAACATGCATCATACTACTTGCCCTAAGATGCCATCGCAGCCATGCCTACTATTGGCAAGGCTGTGATTGGCCGAGTGCAGCATGTGACTCAGCCTCTTTATAAGCTTGTGCGCACGTCGGGACGTGCTCACTCCCGATGTGAATAGAACAGGGATAGACGCAGCTGATGCTAGGGCGAGAATAGGCAGGGATAATTGAATAACTGGAAGCAAATTTCTCTCCTCCACCTGTGATTCATCTGAACAACTGCAGCTGAGCTGCTTTTTTGATAGGATTGGCTATTTTTAGAGTGGCCAGAGTGATTTTTCCATCCACATGTACCTAGGCTGACCGCCGGCCGCCATTTTGCGACTTGTAGTGCTGCAGCAGAAGCTGCCACAGTGTGCATTCCAAAGCTCCAAACAAGTCAGACATCTACACCTGGGATTCAGACCAATAGCGATTTAGCAGCACAGTCCAAGGCTATTTTTTTAAAGGTTGTGCAGACCATTTTGTGGCACATGTTACTGGGCTGATAGGCGGCGGCCATCTTGGGACTAGTGCTGCAGCACAATCTCTCCCAACGTCCATTAATCACTTGTAATAGTGGTCTGTGCCATAGAAATCCTACATCAGGGACTTGGGTGTGCTTGTGTCACCCCTACTAATACCAGTCCACCTGTAATCCATACAGTCAAAAGACTGAAAGTATTCCAGTGAGGGAATTTTTTTTTATTTAAAAAGGCCAAGTTAGTTTATCTGGCGCTCAATATACTAGATACAGTTAGGCTCATGCGTTTCATACATCTGGAATTAGCAAATTAATGTGCTGGGGTTGGGAAAACATATATGTACCCATACTAGAATCTGTCAAAGAAAGCGGTACTCACATATAACAGTCATTCCATCTGTAATCCATACAGTCAAAAGACTGAAAGTATTCCAGTGAGGGAATTTTTTTTATTTAAAAAGGCCAAGTTAGTTTATCTGGCGCTCAATATACTAGATACAGTTAGGCCTGCATGCTTCATACATCTGGAATTAGCAAATTAATGTGCTGGGGTTGGGAAAACATATATGTACCCATACTAGAATCTGTCAAAGAAAGCGGTACTCACATATAACAGTCATTCCATCTGTAATCCATACAGTCAAAAGACTGAAAGTATTCCAGTGAGGGAATTTTTATTTATTTAAAAAGGCCAAGTTAGTTTATCTGGCGCTCAATATACTAGATACAGTTAGGCCTATGCTTTCATACATCTGGAATTAGCAAATTAATGTGCTGGGGTTGGGAAAACATATATGTACCCATACTAGAATCTGTCAAAGAAAGCGGTACTCACATATAACAGTCATTCCATCTGTAATCCATACAGTCAAAAGACTGAAAGTATTCCAGTGAGGGAATTTTTTTATTTAAAAAGGCCAAGTTAGTTTATCTGGCGTTCAATATACTAGATACAGTTAGGCCTGCGTTTCATACATCTGGAATTAGCAAATTAATGTGCTGGGGTTGGGAAAACATATATGTACCCATACTAGAATCTGTCAAAGAAAGCGGTACTCACATATAACAGTCATTCCATCTGTAATCCATACAGTCAAAAGACTGAAAGTATTCCAGTGAGGGAATTTTTTTATTTAAAAAGGCCAAGTTAGTTTATCTGATGCTCAATATACTAGATACAGTTAGGCCTATGCTTTCATACATCTGGAATTAGCAAACTAATGTGCTGGGGTTGGGAAAACATATATGTACCCATACTAGAATCTGTCAAAGAAAGCGGTACTCACATATAACAAGTCATTCCATCTGTAATCCATACAGTCAAAAGACTGAAAGTATTCCAGTGAGGGAATTTTTTTTTATTTAAAAAGGCCAAGTTAGTTTATCTGATGCTCAATATACTAGATACAGTTAGGCCTATGCGTTTCATACATCTGGAATTAGCAAATTAATGTGCTGGGGTTGGGAAAACATATATGTACCCATACTAGAATCTGTCAAAGAAAGCGGTACTCACATATAACAGTCATTCCATCTGTAATCCATACAGTCAAAAGACTGAAAGTATTCCAGTGAGGGAATTTTTTTATTTAAAAAGGCCAAGTTAGTTTATCTGGCGTTCAATATACTAGATACAGTTAGGCCTCATGCTTTCATACATCTGGAATTAGCAAACTAATGTGCTGGGGTTGGGAAAACATATATGTACCCATACTAGAATCTGTCAAAGAAAGCGGTACTCACATATAACAGTCATTCCATCTGTAATCCATACAGTCAAAAGACTGAAAGTATTCCAGTGAGGGAATTTTTTTATTTAAAAAGGCCAAGTTAGTTTATCTGATGCTCAATATACTAGATACAGTTAGGCTCATGCGTTTCATACATCTGGAATTAGCAAACTAATGTGCTGGGGTTGGGAAAACATATATGTACCCATACTAGAATCTGTCAAAGAAAGCGGTACTCACATATAACAGTCATTCCATCTGTAATCCATACAGTCAAAAGACTGAAAGTATTCCAGTGAGGGAATTTTTTTTATTTAAAAAGGCCAAGTTAGTTTATCTGGCGCTCAATATACTAGATACAGTTAGGCCTATGCTTTCATACATCTGGAATTAGCAAACTAATGTGCTGGGGTTGGGAAAACATATATGTACCCATACTAGAATCTGTCAAAGAAAGCGGTACTCACATATAACAGTCATTCCATCTGTAATCCATACAGTCAAAAGACTGAAAGTATTCCAGTGAGGGAATTTTTTTATTTAAAAAGGCCAAGTTAGTTTATCTGGCGTTCAATATACTAGATACAGTTAGGCCTCATGCTTCATACATCTGGAATTAGCAAACTAATGTGCTGGGGTTGGGAAAACATATATGTACCCATACTAGAATCTGTCAAAGAAAGCGGTACTCACATATAACAAAGTCATTCCATCTGTAATCCATACAGTCAAAAGACTGAAAGTATTCCAGTGAGGGAATTTTTTTATTTAAAAAGGCCAAGTTAGTTTATCTGGCGCTCAATATACTAGATACAGTTAGGCTCATGCTTCATACATCTGGAATTAGCAAACTAATGTGCTGGGGTTGGGAAAACATATATGTACCCATACTAGAATCTGTCAAAGAAAGCGGTACTCACATATAACAGTCATTCCATCTGTAATCCATACAGTCAAAAGACTGAAAGTATTCCAGTGAGGGAATTTTTTTTTATTTAAAAAGGCCAAGTTAGTTTATCTGGCGTTCAATATACTAGATACAGTTAGGCCTGCGTTTCATACATCTGGAATTAGCAAACTAATGTGCTGGGGTTGGGAAAACATATATGTACCCATACTAGAATCTGTCAAAGAAAGCGGTACTCACATATAACAGTCATTCCATCTGTAATCCATACAGTCAAAAGACTGAAAGTATTCCAGTGAGGGAATTTTTTTTTATTTAAAAAGGCCAAGTTAGTTTATCTGATGCTCAATATACTAGATACAGTTAGGCCTATGCTTCATACATCTGGAATTAGCAAATTAATGTGCTGGGGTTGGGAAAACATATATGTACCCATACTAGAATCTGTCAAAGAAAGCGGTACTCACATATAACAAAGTCATTCCATCTGTAATCCATACAGTCAAAAGACTGAAAGTATTCCAGTGAGGGGATTTTGCTTATAAAATAATATATTTCATTGTGGTGCGAAGTTGAATCGCAACAATGAAGAAAATACTATTAAGGGACGAGGACGCGGTCGTGGTGGTGTCCGTGGAGCCTCTGTTGCTGGTAGAGGACGGGCCGCTCGGCCCCAGGCGCACACAGTAGGGAACGAACTCCCTCAACTAGCCGGCAGAATGTACCGCAATATCTCGTGGGGCCCAATGCCGCTCTTAGGATGGTAAGGCCTGAGCAGGTACAGGCATTAATCGACAGGGCCGACAGTGCTTCCAGCACGCTCACCACATGGTCTTCCACCCAGTCTTCTGCGAAAGCGCACAGGTGGCACCTGAAAACCAAGCCCATCAGTCTGTCACATCACCCCCAAGCATATCAGGGAAACGGTCTGAGCCACAAGTTATGCAGCAGTCTCTTCTTCTGTTTGAAGACTCTGCTTCCAGGGTTTCCTAGGGCGCCCACCTAGCCCTTCCCCAGTGGAGGAAGACATACCATGCACTGACGCACAACCACTTATGTCTCCAGATGAAGAGGACATGGGAATACCACCTCATCGGAGTCCGCACGCCTCTGATGATGACGAAACACAGGTGCCCACTGCCGCGTCTTTTGCAGTGTGCAGACTGAACAGGAGGAGGTCAGGAGGGAGACTGGGTGGAAGACGATGCAGAGGACGATGAGGTCTTAGACCCCACATGGACTGAAGGTCGTGGCGATGACTTTCACAGTTCAGAGGAAGAGGTAGTGGTGAGACCGAGACAACAGCGAAGCCAAAGAGGGAGCAGGGGGCCAAAGCAGACGACGCCGCCCCCAGAGTTCGCCTCGCTACTGGACATCGCCAGCAGGGACCCAGCCCCACAAAGGCAGCTTCAAAGAGTTCCCTGGCATGGCACTTCTTAAACAATGTCCTACCGACAAGACCCGAGTGACTTGCACGCTCTGCCATCAGAGCCTGAGGCGAGGCATTAACGTTCTGAACCTCAGCACAACCTGCATGACCAGGCATCTACATGCAAAGCATGAACTGCAGTGGGGTACACACCTTAAAAACCAGGCACTCGCTGAGGCTCCCCTGCTCCCTCTACCGCTGCTGCCTCGGCTTCCGCCTCGAGAGGAATGCTGCCACCTGCCGAGCAGCAAACAGAGGATGTGCCACCGACACCACCACCACCGCCACCGTCAACTAGCGCCTCCACTATATCACACAGCAGCGTTCAGCTCTCAATATCTCAAACCTTAGAGAGGAAGCGCAAATTCCCCGAGTCACCCTCGAGCCTCTGGCCTGAACGCCAGCATTTCTAAACTGCTGGCCTTTGAAATGCTGTCATTCCGGCTGGTGGACACAGACAGCTTCAAACAGCTGATGGCCATGGCTGTCCCGCAGTATGTGGTTCCCAGCCGCCACTACTTCTCCAAGACAGCCGTGCCTTCCTGCACATGCAAGTGTCCGATAAAATCAAGTGTGCACTGCGCAACGCCATTTGTGGCAAGGTCCACCTAACCACAGATACGTGGACCAGTAAGCACGGCCAGGGACGCTATATCTCACTAACTGCACACTGATGAATGTAGTGGCGGCTGGGCCCCGGCGGACAGTTCCTTGGCGCACGTCCTTCCGCCCCTAGGATCGCAGGGGCATCATTCTCTGCCTCCTGTAGCCTCCTCCTCCTACTCGGCTTCCTCCTCCACTGCTTCCACCAGCTCATCCGGTCAGCCACACACCTTCACCACCAACTTCAGCACAGCCCGGGTAAACGCCAGCAGGCCATTCTGAAACTCATATGTTTGGGGGACAGGCCCCACACCGCGCAGGAGTTGTGGCGGGGTATTGAACAACAGACCGACGAGTGGTTTCTGCCGGTGGGCCTCAAGCCAGGCCTGGTGGTATGCGATAATGGGCGAAATCTCGTGGCAGCTCTGGGACTAGCCGGTTTGACGCACATCCCTTGCCTGGCGCATGTGCTGAACTTGGTGGTGCAGAGGTTCATTCACCACTACCCCAACATGTCAGAGCTGCTGCATAAAGTGCGGGCCGCCTGTGCGCGCTCCGCCGCTCACATCCTGCCGCTGCTCGCCTGTCTGGCGCTACAGCGGAACTCTCGGCCTTCCCGCCACCGCCTCATATGCGACGTGCCCACCCGGTGGAACTCCACCTTGCACATGCTGGAGAGACTGTGCAGCAGCAGCAGGCCATAGTGGAGTTTCAGCTGCAGCACGCTCGCGTCAGTCGTACTGCCGAACAGCACCACTTCACCACCAATGATTGGGCCTCCATGCGAGACCTGTGTGCCCTGCTGCGCTGTTTCGAGTACTCCACCAACATGGCCAGTGGCGATGACACTGTTATCAGCGTTACAATACCACTTCTATGTCTCCTTGAGAAAACACTTAGGGCAATGATGTTAGAGGAGGTGGCCCAGGTGGAGGAGGAGGAGGAGGATGAGGGCTCGTTTCTAACACTTTCGGGCCAGTCTGTTCGAATTGGCTCAGAGGGAGGTTTGTTTAAGCAGCAGAGGACAGGTTCACAAGTCGCCAGCCAAGGCACTGTACTGGAGGACGAGGAGGATGAGGAGGATGGAGGGGGACGAGGATGACGCAAGTTAACAGCGGGGTGGCAGCCCAGGCCCATCACTGGTGCGTGGCTGGGGGATACGGTGGACGATGACGATACGCCTCCCACAGAGGACAGCTTGTCCTTACCCATGGGTAGCCTGGCCCACATGAGCGAATATATGCTCCAATGCCTGCGCAACGACAGCAGAGTTGCCCACGTTTTAACGTGTGCAGACTACTGGGTGGCCACCCTGCTGGATCCCCGGTATAAAGACAATGTGCCCACTTTAATTCCTGAACTGGAGCGCGACCGTAAGATGCGCGAGTACAAGCGCACGCTGATAGAGGCGCTCTTGAGAGCATTCCCACATGTCACAGGGGAACAGGTGGAAGGTGAAGGCAGAGGAGTGGCAAGAGGTCGCCAACGCAGCTGTGTCACGGCCAGCTCATCTGAGGGCAGGGTTAGCATGGCAGAAATGTGGAAAAGTTTTGTCTCCACGCCACAGCTATCTGCACCGACACCTGATACGGAACGTGTTAGCAGGAGGCAGCATTTCACTAACATGGTTGAACAGTATGTCTGCACACCTCTCCACATCCTGACGGATGGTTCGGCCCCATTCAACTACTGGGTTTCAAATTGTCCACGTGGCCAGAGTTAGCATGTTATGCCTTGAGGTGCTTTCCTGCCCGGCGGCCAGCGCTTTATCTGAACGCGTATTCAGCACGGCAGGGGCGCCATTACTGACAAGCGCAGCCGCCTGTCCACAGCCAACGTGGACAAGCTGACCTTCATAAAGATGAACCAGGCATGGATCCCACAGGACCTGTCCCTCCCTTGTGCAGAGTAGTCCTTATTAACTGCCTAAAACATGTCTTGTTGTGCTACGGGCCACTTCTTTATTTGATACAAATTTTATGAAACCCACAGTTGAATGAAACTCTTCTCTGTCTGGGCGCCGGGCCTAACCAGATGAAAGTGGCCGGTTAAACTAACGGGTGACATGAAGCCATAACCTCTGCCATGCTACCTCTGTCTTCTGTCTGGGTGCTGAGGCCTAAGTCAAATAAAGCGGTCTTCTGCTGTGCTGGGGATATGAAGCTAATCTCTGACCTCTCTCCTCTGTCTGGGTCCAAAGGCCTAAATCACTGAAAGAGGCCTTCTCCTGTGGTGTGTGATATGATGCCAGAATATGTGCTGTGGGGCCTCTCTCCTCTTCCTGGGTGCAGGGGTCAAATAAACTAAATTGTGGCCTACTCCTGTGGTGGTTGATATGATGCCTGATTCTCTGATGTGGAACCTCTCTCCTCTGTTTGGGTGAAGGGTCAAAGTCTTTCAAAGTCGCCTTCTCCTGTGCTGATTGATATGAAGCTGATGGTTGTGCCATCTGACATGGTTGCCGGGGTCCCATTAAATTGGGGCCTACTCCTGTGGTGGGTGATCTAAATGCCTGATTCTCTGCTTTGAAACCTCTCTCCTCCGTCCGGGTGTAGGGTCAAAGTCTGTCAAAGTCGCTTCTCCTGTGCTGATTGGATATAAAGCTTATGCTTGTGCCATCTGACATGGTTGCCGGGGTCTGATTCAATGGTGGCCTACTCCTGTGGTGGGTGATCTAAATGCCTGATTCTCTGCTGTGTAACCTCTCTCCTCCGTCTGGGTGTAGGGGTCAAAGTAACTAAATGGTGGCCTACTCCTGTGGTGGGTGATATGATGCCAGAATATGTGCTGTGGGGCCTCTCTCCTCTTCCTGGGTGCAGGGGTCAAAGTAACTCAATGGTGGCTTCTCCTGTGGTGGCTGATATGATGCCAGAATATGTGCTGTGGTGCCTCTCTCCTCTTCCTGGGTGCAGGGGTCAAAGTAACTCAATGGTGGCTTCTCCTGTGGTGGTTGATATGATGCCAGAATATGTGCTGTGGGGCCTCTCTCCTCTTCCTGGGTGCAGGGGTCAAAGTAACTCAATGGTGGCTTCTCCTGTGGTGGCTGATATGATGCCAGAATATGTGCTGTGGGGCCTCTCTCCTCTTCCTGGGTGCAGGGGTCAAAGTAACTCAATGGTGGCTTCTCCTGTGGTGGTTGATATGATGCCAGAATATGTGCTGTGGGGCCTCTCTCCTCTTCCTGGGTGCAGGGGTCAAAGTAACTCAATGGTGGCTTCTCCTGTGGTGGCTGATATGATGCCAGAATATGTGCTGTGGGGCCTCTCTCCTCTTCCTGGGTGCAGGGGTCAAAGTAACTCAATGGTGGCTTCTCCTGTGGTGGCTGATATGATGCCAGAATATGTGCTGTGGTGCCTCTCTCCTCTTCCTGGGTGCAGGGGTCAAAGTAACTCAATGGTGGCTTCTCCTGTGGTGGCTAGATATGATGCCAGAATATGTGCTGTGGGGCCTCTCTCTCTTCCTGGGTGCAGGGGTCAAAGTAACTCAATGGTGGCTTCTCCTGTGGTGGTTGAGTATGATGCCAGAATATGTGCTGTGGGGCCTCTCTCCTCTTCCTGGGTGCAGGGGTCAAAGTAACTCAATGGTGGCTTCTCCTGTGGTGGCTGATATGATGCCAGAATATGTGCTGTGGAGCCTCTCTCCTCTTCCTGGGTGCAGGGGTCAAAGTAACTAAATGGTGGCTTCTCCTGTGGTGGTTGATATGATGCCTGATTCTCTGCTGTGTAACCTCTCTCCTCCGTCTGGGTGTAGGGGTCAAAGTAACTAAATGGTGGCCTACTCCTGTGGTGGGTGATATGATGCCTGGTTCTCTGCTGTGGGACCTCTCTCCTTTGTCTGGGTGCTGTGGTCAAAATAATAGTAAGTGACCTTCTCCATTGGTGGGTGACTTGAAGCCTGATTCTGTGCTATGGGACCTCACTCCAATTAATATTGTTTAATTTTTATTTATTTTATGTTAACTCATCATTTCCCTATCTACATTTGTTTGCAGGGGATTTAACTACATTTTGCTGCCTTTTGCAGCCCTCTAGCCCTTTCCGGGTGTGTTTTACAGCCTTTTTAGTGCCCAAAAGTTCGGGTCCCCATTGACTTCTATGGGGTTCGGGTTCGGGATGAAGTTCGGGTCGAGTTCGGATCCCGAACCCGAACATTTTTCGAAAGTTCGGCCGAACTCGTCGAACCCGAACATCCAGGTGTTCGCTCAACTCTACATGGAAACTGTCTGAACCTCAAGTCTTGCAGCAGTCTCTTATGCTGTTTGAAGACTCTGCTGGCAGGGTTTCCCAAGGGAATCCATTTAAACCTTCCCCAGTGGTGGAAGACATAGAATGCACTGACGCACAACCACTTATGTTTCCTGATGATGAGGACATGGGAATACCACCTCATCAGACTCTGCACATCTCTGATGATGACGAAGCACAGGTGCCAACTGCTGCGTCTTTTTGCAGTGTGCAGACCGAACAGGAGGTCAGGGAGGAAGAGTGTGTGGAAGACGATGCAGGGGACGATGAGGTCCTAGACCCCACATGACTTTCATAGTTTAGAGGAAGAGGCAGTGGTAAGATCGAGAGGGAGCAGGGGGCAAAAGAAGAACAGCCGCCGCCAAGAGAGTTCGCCTGCTACTGGCCACCGCTACCAGGGACCAAGCACCCCAAAAGCAGCTTCAAGGAGTTACCTGGCATGGCACTTCTTTAAACAATGTGCTGACGACAAGAACCAAGTGGTTTGCATGCTGTGCCATCAGAGCCTGAAGCGAGGCATTTTAACGTTCTGAACCATAGCACAACCTGCATGACCAGGCATCTACATGCAAAGCATGAACTGCAGTGGAGTAAACACCTTAAAAGCAAGGAACTCACTCTGGCTCCCCCTGCTCTCTCTTCTGCTGCTGACTCGGCCTCTTCCTCCGCCTCGGGAGGTATGTTGGCACCTGCCGCCCACTAAACAGAGGATGTGCCACCGACACCACCACCTGCGTCACCAAGCATCTCCACCATGTCACATGGCAGCGTTCAGCTCTCTATCTCACAAACCTTGGAGAGAAAGCGTAAATTCCCACCTAGCCACCCTCGAGCCCTGGGCCTTAATGCCAGCATTTCTAAACTACTGGCCTTTGAAATGCTGTCATTCAGGCTGGTGGACACAGACAGCTTCAAACAGCTGATGGCCATGGCTGTCCCACAGTATGTTGTTCCCAGCCGCCACTACTTCTCCAAGACAGCCGTGCCTTCCCTGCACAACCAAGTATCCGATAAAATCAAGTGTGCACTGCGCAACGCCATCTGTGGCAAGGTCTACCTAACCACAGATACGTGGACCAGTAAGCACGGCCAGGGACGCTATATCTCCCTAACTGCACACTGGGTAAATGTAGTGGCGGCTGGGCCCCAGGCGGAGAGTTCTTTGGCGCACGTCCTTCCGCCGCCAAGGGCATCATTCTTTGCCTCCTGTAGCCTCCTCCTCCTACTCGGCTTCCTCCTCCTCTTCTTCCACCTGCTCATCCAGTCAGCCACACACCTTCACCGCCAACGTCAGCACAGCCCGGGGTAAACGTCAGCAGGCCGTTCTGAAATTCATATGTTTGGGGGACAGGCCCCACACCGTGCAGGAGTTGTGGCGGGGTACCTGGAGATACTGTGCGAGCAGCAGCAGGCCATAATGGAGTTTCAGCTGCAGCACGCACGGGTCAGTGGCACTGCGGAACAGCACCAATTCACCATCAATGACTGGGCCTCCATGCGAGACCTGTGTGCCCTGTTGCTCTGTTTCGAGTACTCCACCAACATGGCCAGTGGCGATGACGCCGTTATCAGCGTTACAATACCACTTCTATGTCTCCTTGGAAAACATTTAGGGCGATGATGGAAGAGGAGGTGGCCCAGGAGGAGGAGGAGGAGGAGGAGGAAGAGGGGTCATTTTTAGCACTTTCAGGCCAGTCTCTTAGAAGTGGCTCAGAGGGAGGTTTTTTGCAAAAGCAGAGGCCAGGTACAAATGTGGCCAGCCAGGGCCAACTACTGGAGGACGAGTAGGATGAGGAGGAGGTGGAAGAGGATGAGGATGAAGCATGTTAACAGCGGTATGGCACCCAACGCAGCTCAGGCCTATCACTGGTGCGTGGCTGGGGGGAAACGGAGGACGATGACGATACACCTCCCACAGAGGGCAGCTTGTTCTTACCTCTTGGCCTGGCACACATGAGCGACTACATGCTGCAGTGCCTGCACAACGACAGTGGAGTTGCCCACATTTTACCGTGTACGGACTACTGGGTTGCCACCCTGCTGGATCCACGGTACAAAGACAATGTGCCCACCTTACTTCCGGCACTGGAGCGTGATTGGAAGATGCGCGAGTACAAGCGCACGTTGGTAGACGCGCTACTGAGAACATTTCCAAATGTCACAGGGGAACAAGTGGAAGCCCAAGGCGAAGGCAGAGGAGGAGCGAGAGGTTGCCAACACAGCTGTGTCACGGCCAGCTCCTCTGAGGGCAGGGTTAGCATGGCAGATGTGGAAAAGTTTTGTCACCACGCCACAGCTAACTGCACCACCACCTGATATGGAACGTGTTAGCAGGAGGCAGCATTTCACTAACATGGTGGAACAGTACGCGTGCACACCCCTCCACATACTGGCCGATGGTTCGGCCCCATTCAAATTCTGGTACTCCAAATTGTCCACGTGGCCAGAGCTAGCCTTTAATGCCTCGGAGGTGCTGGCCCGCCCGGTGGCCAGCGTTTTGTCTAAACATGTATTCAGCACGGCAGGTGGCGTCATTACTGACAAACACAGCCGCCTGTCCATAGCCAACGTGGACAAGCTGACGTTCATAAAAATGAACCAGACATGGATCCCACAGGACCTGTCCATCCCTTGTGCAGAATAGACATTTATAACTACCTCCCCTTAACCATATATTCTTGTACTCCAGGTCACTTCTTTATTGAATCCTCTTTTTGAAATGTTACCATTATTTTGCCGGGCAACCCAAAGTTGAATGAACCTCTCCTCCGTCTGGGTGCCAGGGGCCTAAATATCTGAAAGTGGCCTTCTCCATTGGTGGGTGATATGAAGCCAGATTCTCTGCTTTGGGACCTCTCTCCTCTGTCTGGGTGCTGGGGCCTAAATAACTAAAAGTAGCCTTCTCCGATAGTGGGTGAAATGATGCCTTTTTTGCTGTTATGGGACCTCTCTCCTCTGTCTGGATGTCAGGGGCCTAACTTTTACGTACTTGCTTGCTGTCTTGGTGGCAGACATTTAACACTTTTTACTGTCTAATGACCTCCCCATTGTCTGGGTGTCAGTGGTCTATATTTCGTTTAATTGCTTGCTGTCTGGGTGAGAGACATTAAACTCTTTTTACTGTCAAATTGCCTCTCCTCTGTCTGTGTGTCAGGGGCCTACATAAATGATAATGGCCTGTTCCATTGCAGGTTGACCTGTGGCCGGTGTTGCTGTTACGGGACCGCTCTCCTCTTTGAGGGTGCCATGGCCCTGAGTCTGTGAATGAGGCCTGTGGCACTGCAGGCAGACATGAATCCTTTTTGGCTGTGATAAGAACATCAACTCACATAGCATTCCCACCTGATGCCACCCCAACCTCCTATTCCACCTCCTCCTCCTCCAAGTTGCCAATTGATATTGGTTAATTTTTATTTATTTTATTTTAAGTCATTTCCCTATCCACATTTGTTTGCAGGGGATTTACCTACATGTTGCTGCCTTTTGCAGCCCTCTAGCCCTTTCCTGGGCTATTTTACAGCCTTTTTAGTGCCCAAAAGTTTGGGTCCCCATTGACTTCAATGGGGTTCGGGATGAAGTTCGGGTCCAGTTCGGATCCCGAACCCTAACATTTTTCGGGAAGTTCGGCCGAAATTCTCAAACCCGAACATCCAGGTGTTCGCTGAACTCTACTGGCCAATCCCCTGTTGAAGGCGCAGGCCCGGATGCCCCTTGCCCTTCACTTGGACCTTCGTATGAACCGTCAGCAACAACATCCACTTCCCTGTCCCAGCGCGAACTGGGAGTCCAAGATTCATCCAGACATGTTTGTGTCACTTTCTGACCTTTTCCAATTGACCAGGCACCCTCCCCTCTTCAGAGCAGGGGGTGCCTGGGTGTCTCCCATTGACTTCCATTATACCCGGGTGCTTGGCCGAGCACACGAATATAGCAATGTTTTCAGGCTGAACACCCAAATACTTTGGTGCTCGCTCATCACAATTAGCCCCTATTCAGGAAGAAGATCCTGCAGTGGAGCAGCCACAACCTCTGGGAGGACGAGGAGGTTTTCCAGGCACCAAACCCACTTTGGCCAGCCCTAATGGCAGAAATCTGAGCCGCCGTATTGCAAAGACTAACAGAAAAAAGTATACTTCGTAGAACTGGCTAAAAGACTAGTGGAACATCCCGAAGAATGCCTCCCACAATTGGAAATACGGATGGGAACCGTCTTATCCTTCGATAAAGAGCGTGGATTCGGGTTCCTGCGGGACCTTGGCACTGGCAGATACTATTTTGTCAACAGACACTCAATAAAGAGGGTGTATCTGCCTGATCGCCTTCACAATCTACAAGAAGGGGAGACAGTGGAAAATACCCCCACCGAGGGCCTTAGAGGTCAATATGCCACAGCTGTAGCAAGACCACAACCAGTGCCGGAAAACTGGGAGGATCCAGACAGCGTTACTGAACCTGCATCAGAATTAGAGGCCCCACCAGTGCCTGTTAAGGCCACCTACCAACACCAAGCTTCCTTTGTTTGGCCCAACATATTCTGGCAGCCCCTAGCCATGGAAATAGAACCCCGTACCTATCTGTCACCTGATACCCGCCGGAGAAGAGAAGATATTCTCATCGCTGAGGCTCGAGCGAGGTGTCGGGCCTACCATGAAGGACAGCGCCAGTTAGCAGTGCAGCTCCGACTAGGCGTTGGGCGTGTTCGTCCCAAACCTGCACACAATGATGATTCCCAAGGTCTGGAGCCCAAACCACAACCTTTAGGTCAAGAAACAGCTCCTGTTGCCGCCGCTGCTCCTGTACCGATCCCGCAGCGCAGATGTAAACCGGAGCGGTAGACCTATGCCAGAAGTAAGAGATGTTCCGTGGCGGATCTCATCAGTCGCCTAGAGACCTCCGTAACTCTCGGAGTGACACCCCGAACCAGCCCATATGATAATGATAAGGACCGATTTGACCACTGAGGAAGAAGTCGGTTATACAAAAGACTTCGAAACGCGTATGGGGACATTTTACTAACCTTCGTGACACGAGAATTGCAAGTGCACACTAAAGAACTGTAAGATTGGCCAATCTGAAACGTGACTCCAAGTCTCAACCACGTTAAAATCACTGGGAGACTGTTGAGCACGCACACGAGGAGACGTCAAGGTGATTTGAAGCCGGCTGGAGAGCCCGACTGCACGAGGCGCGATACCAAGCGAAGTGCAGTAAAGACGGGTCAGAAGGCAGTCTAAGAGTTTGAACAAAGCGATCATCTAACGGTAGGAGGAGGACATTATTAGTACGGTGGGACGCCACCAACGCTTTGATACTTACCTGTACTGACTAATATACAGGGTGTCAAACCCTGATGGTAACATCTCTAACTTAAACACTCTTAACTTGTACAACCTCAAATGAACACTTTCAAAACACCCATGCCTTAATCGGTCCTTAGTCGACTCTCTCCTACCAGCCCGTCACATTATATTTTACCTAACCGGTCTGGGCTGATATCTACTCTTATTTTATATTTATTTTAATCCTAATTTTATTTTATCTGTTATATTATCTGTTATATTATCTGTTATTTTATGTCGAATAATCCTGTATTTATATAGATATGATTATTGAATTTATTAAATTTGTATAATTGCGACCCAGCATTCCAGAGTTTGAGTGCCATATCCCCCTATTTAGATGTACTTTTTCCTTTTCGATACATAGGAGCTTGTATCAATTGATATAGAGCACCATTTTAGTCCATTTTACACACCGGTGGAGCCACCTATCCACTATTGACAAATTCTAATAAGGACTACCCTGCTGGACATTAGCAGGATTACATATCCCAATTACACATTTTTTTTATTTTCGCCATTGTTCCCCCTTTCTCAGGTTGTCTGGGACTTTAAAAACAAAAGTCAGGAGATTTTCTGTGCCTGTTTCATGCAATACTCATGTTTACAATACCAGAACGTTTTGCACTTTAATGGATTACAAATATTTTATACCTCAATATTAAGTTTGACTTTGACCAATGGACTTTGCAATGGACTGAATTGTTTATTCCCAGATCAACGCCCAGTTTTGTCACCATCAAACAAAGAAAAGAGTACAATGCCCATTATCCCTTTTTGCACCATGAGACCAAAAAAAGTATTAACCTGTGATATTTTGATAATGTGTATTTATATGTATATATACTTTTATGCACTTTAATGTACTGGATTAACTTGAAAAGTAATATATACTCTATAATGTTAAATGTTGAGGTATATATGTGTGTGGCACGTCTTTTTGGTGTTTTTCAGGTGATGGTGAGGAGATCCAAAGCACCTAGCAAGTCTAAAGTTGAGGACAACTTTATTTAAAGCAGTGAGGAATGTAGTGTCCCATCTATGTTTGTTTGGGCCACTTCAAATTGCTATATGCCCTTTCATGCCATTTTGCACTAATTACTGTATTTTACCTCTTTTATGCTGCTAAATTCCTACTACAGGCTGTCAACTTGCATTACGCTTTACCAACACTAGAGGTCACTATAACATCATTTAAATAATTCAGCCACAGGAAGTGAGAGAGTAGAGGAGTTGAGAGAGGAGAGGAGTGAGGAGTCTATGAGACAGACTTGTCTCTGTTTTCTTGGGCCTTGCCCCAGGAGTCAACCTACTTGAATTTGTAGAGATGAAAGCAGTCTCAGCTTATGGACTCCACAGCACCAAGTGACCAGGAGAAGCTTCCAGTACCTGGACACATCCTGACAACTGAGTACAAAGTTGTGTATTACCATTCCTTTTATGGACTATAGTTCAGGCAACCTTTTCAAAGAATGGAGCAGAGAGTTTGCCTGCCATGAGGGAGACCGCCCTTAGGTTGTATACTATTAGTACCAGAGGATTCATATTATTGCAAGACTAGAAAGCTTGAGCGAGATCAGGAACCAAGTAGAGTATCTTCCACAATCCTGCATAAGTTGATCTGGAACCAACATACACCTCACAGAGCCTGCTAATTGGATTTTTCAGCTTTATCATCTTTGCCAAATTCATGTAATACAAAGTGCTGCTATCAAATGCTATTTACTGCAAGACTTCAACTGACAAGTAAAGTTCCTGTTTGGTTCAACTACTACCTCTCTTATCATTCCATTTCATCTCCTCATTGCATCTCACGGTGCTGGCGTCACAAACACAGGGGTCCAGCTGCCAAAGTGGTTTGTGAGGCCGGTTGGATGTACTGACAAATTCTCTGAAAAGCATTTGGAGGCAGCTTATGGTATAAAAATGAACAATCGAGGCTTCCTGTTCCGGCGCGCCAATGTGAGGACGGAGGTTACTGCAGCTCCGCACCTCCCAGCTATAAATCAGGGGATTAACGCCGCAAATCCGGGGCGCAACGGCCCCTCAATATAACTTTGTGCCAGTGGGGACACGGATGGATAAATTTTTGCTGCGCGGCGGTTCCCCAGTGCCTTCACCGTTACCCCAACGGGATTCGCAGATAACGCGACCACAGCACAAGATGACGGACGGCAGGAGACGCCCGACCAGATCTTCTTCCCAGCCTCCCTCGCAACCAGATACGGAGTTGAATGGTGAGCCAGCAATCCCAGTACCCCAGTCCCAGCCACTAGCAAGAGGTATAGAAGTGCCATGTAAAGAACTTGCGATAGAAGTCGCGACGCTTTTGGCGCCAGATATTAAAGCCTCACTAGAGGCCACTGTGGCAGCCTGCTTGAAACAGCTACAGGGTGAGGTGGCACAGCACGCTCTCCAGATTCAAGAAGTTGAACAACGAGTGGGGCTTCTAGAGGATGAACTGGAAAGAGCGCAGTCGTTATTAAAGGACACATTGCAGTCTAATCAAGCTCTAAAGAGCAAGCTGGACGACTTGGAAAATCGTTCCCGGAGGAACAACCTCAGAATAGTGGGCCTACCGGAATCTGTTCCCCCCAGTCAACTTGTTCAGATCTGCGCAGTAGATATCCCACAGGCACTAGGACTGCAGGGCCCGGTGACTGTTGAGAGAGCCCACCGCATTGGCCCGCCTCGTGTTGAAGACAACATGGCAGAATTGAACCAGAGACCTAGGGCTACTATAGCCCGTTACCTTAACTATGCCGATAAAGAGTCGCTCTTCTCCAGATATCGCAGAGCGGGACGGTCTCTGAAGGTCAGGGGCCACAAGATATTAATATTTGGAGACTACTCAGCCGAAGTCTCCAGAAAACGAAGAGCCTTCTCTGGAATATGCACCCAACTCGCCCATGACAGGGTTAAGTTTGCCTTAATGTATCCAGCGACCCTGCGGATTTTTAAACCGGACGGCACCACTGACACTTACACCACGCCGGAAGAGGCAAGGGAGGCCTATGACGGGTGCAACCTCAGAGGGACCAACAGGCCTTCTCCCAGAGGATTCCATCACCAAGGTCCGTCCAGGAGCAACCCAGCGAGTCCGACCAGCGCGGGATCTGACACCCCGAGAAGACGCCCTGGACCAGCAGAGAGCCCGGTTTGGGAATGAGAAGAAGATGAGAGGTGAGCCCTGCAGGATATTTGAAGGATGAGTAGTATAGTAACTCTTTCAAGCCTGATGTCAAATGAGTCTAGGGGGATCCTAAGAAAGATCTTATATACACTTATATATGACTGCAAAGACATTAGTCATAAGATATATGTTAGTGAAAGGAGGTCGAGTTTTTGCAAAGGTCCAGTGAGCGAATGGTAGGGAGGGGGGGAGGAAACAGAGGGTAGGAAGAGGGGGAAGAAAAAAAAAAAAAAATGTATACGCACGGAGGTATGTGCGAGAAACTTATAGATGTATATTACTTCCAACATTGGAAGCTCCTGATATGTGTCGGACTGGGAGAGAGTGATATCTTATGTCTGCAGTGGTGGGAGTAAGCTGCAGGTGAAGTGAAGTAGCAGGTGAAGGGGAGGAAAAAAAAAAAGGGGGATGCAAAGGAGTAGCAGTTAATGAATACATAGTGTTCAATAATGTGGATGGTAAAAGGTCTAGATGTCAGCATCACTAGACGTACGTTGGCGAAAAAAGTGAAGTCTACAAAAGGTTTATGCTGTTTTAGGCCTCATGCACACGACCGTTGTTTGATTCCGTGTCCGTTGCTCCGTTTTTCGTGATTTTCTGCGGACCCATTGGTTTTCAATGGGTCCGTGGAAACCTTGGCAAATGCACCGTTTGTCCTCCGCATCCGTGGTCCGTGATTCCAGTCCGTCAAAAAAATATAACCTGTCCTATTCTTGTCCGTGAAAAACGGTTCACGGACCCATTCAAGTCAATGGGTCCGTGAAAAATGCGGATGGCCATCCGTGTGTCATCCGCGTTCCGTGTCCGTTTTTTTTGCGGATCCCTTGGCAGGCACTTGGGAAACATTGTCAGCCTGTCTTTTGGTAAAATCTTTTGGGTCATGTCCGCTAAAAAAAACGGAAGACACACAGAAACACAACGGAAGGCAAAAACGGACACGGATCACTGAACAACAGAACCCCTTTTTGCGGACAGCATAAAAAAACGGTCGTGTGCATGAGGCCTTAGTCTCAGTCTCCCTCGTACAGGGGACTTGTCTTGGGGATGTTGGGGGGTGGGAATGTTGAATGTTGATTACAAGGGTTTGCTCCATGTTGGTTCTAACGCAAGGTTCGCGTATTCTTGCTGCGAAGTCCTGTCTCCTCTGGAGGGCTCCAGAGATACCCGAGTGATATATATAGCACGGGTGGGAATCACATGAGACTCCTAACCTGGAATGTAAAGGGCCTGAGAGCCCCTCAAAAACGGATCTCTGTACTCCGTCACCTTAAACGGTTGAATGTAGATGTAGCACTCCTTCAGGAGACCTATCTAGAGGAGGCGGACTTTTGGAGAATGCGTCGCCTTTGGGTGGGTCAGGTTATGGGATCGGCGTCCATAGGACGGAAAGCGGGGGTTCTGATCTTAATACACAGGCGTTTGAGATACACTGTCATAGATAGTTACAGTGATAATGACGGTCGCCTAGCATCGATGACACTTGACACGGTGGTGGGCAGATTGACGATAATTAATGTATATGGGCCAAACTCAGCTCATGCAACCTTCTTTCAGGCTTTGACACCGAAAATTCTAAAGGAGGGTAGTGGTCAGTTGCTTGTGGCGGGTGACCTCAATGCAGTCAGAAACGTACAGGAGGACCGTAGACACCTAAAACACATTCAGTCCACAATGTCAAACAAGGGCTTCACAATTGACTCTTTTCTACAAAATACAAACCTAGTAGATGTCTGGCGGTTTTATAACCCCATAGAGAGGGAATACACTCATTACTCTCATGTACAGCAATCTTGGTCTAGGATAGACTATGTTTTGGCCTCACAGGCCCTTATGCGTAGGGCTGAGGGTGCAGAAATATCTGATATGCTTATCTCAGATCACTCCCCTGTGGTGATTACACTGGCTGACGCTCTACCTAGAGGTCAGGATATTACATGGAGACTCCCCAGTCACCTGATAGCGGATGAAGAGTTTACAGATCAACTGAGAGGGTGGTGGTGGGAGTACTCTGGTGACAACAGGACTCATGCAGATGACCATATATTATTTTGGGAGGCAGCAAAGTCTGTATTAAGGGGTCGTATCATCTCATATGTCTCAGCAAAAATTAAGAAAATCAGACTAAAATATACACAAGCAACCGAGGAGGTACGTAGGGCCTATACTACATTCCTTACAGATCCATCAGATAAAAATTAAAATAAAATGGGTTACAGCCAAACACACGTACGATCACTACTCGGGAGTACAGGCCAGGTTGTTCCTCGATCGTAAATCAGCTTCCCTTTTTAAGTTTGGTAACAAAGCAGGCAAAATGTTGGCCTCACTAGCAAAAGTGTACAGAGGCACACAACATATGGGCAGCATTGTGAACGATAGAGGGGAAAAGATACAGGACATGAGGAAAATTACTGAATGTTTTGCTAAATACTACACTGACCTATACACACAAGGTCCATGGGATAGCAATAAAGCCAGGGAACTCTTATCTAAAGTCCAACTTTCGCACCTATCAGATGAGGCTCTCTCAGCATTGAATGCCCAAATAACGGAGGAGGAGGTGAAGGCGACTATAAAGACATTACCAAACGGGAAGGCCCCAGGACCGGATGGTTATCCGGGTGAGTTTTATAAAATATTGATTGATGAAGTCACTAGACCCCTAACCGATATATTTAATAAGATAATGGACCGGTCAGATATTATGCCCACGGGGAATACAGCATATATAAAAGTCATACTGAAGCCAGGGAAAGATCCGCACCTTACTAGCTCATACAGACCAATATCCTTAATAAACCAGGACCTGAAAATATTTTCGAAGTTACTAGCTAATAGATTAGCAGAATTTATGCCGAACTTAATAGGACGTCATCAAGTGGGATTTATCAGGGGCAGAGCAGCAGTTACTAATATAAGGACTGTGCTGGCAGTCCAGGACTGTCTCCTCCATGATCGCGCTTCCGGGGGCCACCCAGCCCTGTTATCTTTGGACGCAGAGAAAGCTTTTGATAGCATCAACTGGCAGTGGCTGAGGTGGTCCCTGGATGCGGTGGGGATTCAGGGTCATTATAGGCAAGCGATAGAGGCTCTATATAGAGGCCCGCAAGCGAGAGTCAGTTTCCCAGGGTTTCTATCAGAGCCCTTCCTGCTAACCAAGGGAACGCGGCAAGGATGCCCACTCTCGCCACTTCTTTTTAACTTGGCTCTGGAACCTTTAGTGAGATACCTATTAAGCTCAGATATCTTTCATGGCATGAAGGTGGGCAACACCGAAATCAAGTTAACATGTTTTGCCGATGATATCTTGCTGTTCTTAGACTCCCCAGATGAACATCTGAAATCAATCCTGGATACCTTCAAATACTATGAAACGGCCACCGGGTACAAGATAAATGTAAGTAAGAGCCAACTGCTTTATTTAAAGGGGAACAGGCCACAAGACGTACACAACCATGGGGTAGAGGTGGTCACTGGATATCTAACTTACCTCGGTATTAAGATTGGACGCCAGCCGTCCTCCATATACTCCCTCAATTATGACCCTTTGATCCGGAGGATCACACAGGAACTAGAGAGGTGGACCTCTCTGCCCCTCTCGTTGTTTGGGAGAGCCCATCTGATAAAAATGATAAGCTTTGCTAGACTCCTTTACCCCCTACAGACCATCCCGATGCTAATAAAACATCAGGACACAATAAAACTCAGAAGAGCTTTCACACAGTTTCTATGGAAAAAGGCCCAGGCTTAGCTATGACAAATTATGCTTAACTACATGGGAGGGAGGGATCCAGCTTCCAGACATCAGAAAATACAACCTGGCCTCATTGATGAGACACGCAAAGGACTGGATTTGGAAAACGTCTTATTTTTCTAATAGAGAACTAGAGACACAACTAGTGGCCCCGTGGGATTTGGTGGCACTATTGCACACTAAGTTGAGAGATATGCATTCACCGGCAAAACATTATTTCATAATCCGAGACACTTTGGCTGCGTGGAGAGCGGTGAGGAAAATATACAAGTTGCCAATGTTTTTAACCCCTCACATGCCATTGTGGACCCTCCCGGCTTTTGCAGTAGGGAGACAGTCAGTTTTCTTTCAAAAGTGGAGAGACAAAGGGATTACACTCCTCAAACAATTGTTGACCCCCTCTGAATATGCGCTTCTCCCTTGGTCCCAAGTGCAATCTCAATTCCAATTGCCGCAATCTCATTTTCTGGCCTATGCCCAAATACAGTCTTATTGCGCAAAACAAGCCAGCACCCTAGGTGACTCAGAGAGATTAACCTGGTTTGAAGGGTTGATAGGGAGAGACCAGACACCCACTTCGTTGGCTGAATTATATAGAAGGATACAGAGTATACAGTCTATAGGTCTCTGCAAGACAGTTTTTAAACACTGGGAAAGGGAGTTGGAAGATGATTCATTAACACAAAAAATGAGAGCAGGGCTAGAGAGAGTTGCAGTGAAACCTGGAGAGAGATGCACTTTAGAATTCTACACAAAGCTACTTATGCTTTTGATTTGTCATATAAGGATGCGCCGGCTCACTACCTAAGAGAATGTCCGAAGTGTGCATTATCTAAAGCCAATCTTTGACATGGTTTGTGGGAATGCCCCTCTATAGCTAGGGTGCGGCAGGAAATTATTGAGCTCATAAAATCAATATGGAATGTGGAACTAGAGCATACTCCGCAGCAATGTATTTTCCACTACATTCCAGTAGACCCGGAAAGTAACACCACGCAGGTGGTAAATGTCAAGGGGATTCATATCATGCTATTGTCGATGAAAAAAGGTCTATTGAGACATTGGCTGCATCCCACTATGCCGACAGCGGAAGAAATTTTAGGGATAATGAGAGAAATATTGCACTTTGAAAGAATAGAGATAGACCATAGCAAGGAGGCCGCTGCAAAGGTATTCTTCCATAAATGGAAAAAGTTTATTAGCTATACATTTTCCTGGGAGGAACTTATAGAATTCATGACACCTTTCAAGGCGACCAAATGGTATCTAACGGAAAAAATCAAGGGTACTCTGGGGAACCTAGAAATAGACAGGTGAGGACGACGGATTTGCCGCAGGACACGTGTCAGACTACACGAAACTGCACTATCATGGAGCAATGTTGGTTTTCTGATGTTAGGGTGGGGAGTGGGTAGATTGGGGAGAAAAATAAAAATGACGGGTAGATTGTGTTTATACAATTGGGAAAAGCTCAGGAACTGATTTGATGTTATTGTCGCTATTAGATGAAATTTCCCATGGATTTCGTTATCCTATAATGTAACACTGCTTTCTGTAAAGTGTCTTGATGATTTATATTTGTGTCAATCTACATCCGTCAATAAAAATTGTTTAAAAAAAAAAAAAAATGAACATTCATTGCACGGGCAACAGCTCTGCTAGACATTCCTGCAGTCAGCATGCAAATTGCACGCTCCCTCAAACGTTGCGACATCTGTTGCATTTTGCTGTGTGATCAAACTGCACATTTCAGAGCGGTCTTTTATCGTGGGCAGTCTAAGGCACACCTGTGCAATATTCATGATGTCTAATCAGTACCTTGATATGCCACACCTGTGAGGTGGGATGGATTATCTCTGCAAAGGAGAAGGGCTCACTAACACAGATTTAGACAGATTTGTGAACAATATTTGAGAGTAATGGGTCTTTTGTGTATATTATTGGTGACAGGCACTCTACCACCCAGAGCTGTAATCAGAAGAAAATTTTATTAAATCAATTAAAATACACCAAAATAAATAAATAAAATAAGAATAAAAACTTGGTAAGGGAACTATTCTAAATTTTGCAGTAAATTGGGTATTAGAGCTGCAATATATACACAGTATTTTGCTAGGTTCCCTAGTAAAACTTCCCAAAAAGTACGGGAAAAGCAGAGAGGTTGTAGATCATATATATAGTGTAGATGGAATAAAAGGAATATTCACAAAATCCTTCGCAACAAGTTACTAAACAAAATTCCACAACAAGATACCTATTTTGTATCAGATTCCTCCAATAATAAGGTTGCTCCACTTGATTTATGGTGTTACATCCAGGTATCAGTTAAAAATAGCCAAGTATCTGTTCATAGAATGACAATTCATAAGATGGCAATTTGTAGATAAAAAGATTGCTTCTAGGCACTATTCATGATGGCATGGGGTTCATATAATTAAATCTGTGGATTGATAGTCATATATGATGATCCGGAATTACTTTGATGGTTAGTCTCATTTACAGAGCAATGTTTATAATCATATGTATTGAATAATTTTTAATCATTAATCCCAGTTCTTCATATCTGATATCTATTTTTATTACACAGGGTACATAATACCATACCTCTAAAGCAGCTAGTATATTTGATTTGGATGTCAGTCTTTTGCCCAAGATTTATTAAAAGTCGCAGTTATTATTAGTCTGACCTCTGGTGGTTCTTTTACAGTTAGACAGGATCATATTCACTTACACTGGTTAAATTTATTTGCGCATGAAAAATTGTTACATCTGTGTAGAAAAGTCACATGTCTCCCTTTAAAGCAAAAAGTCACACTTTACCGCTCAAAACTGTTGAATAAAAATAAGCCAGCCCTGGAGTGGAGTAAAAATTAGTCTGTTTTTGCACCTAATTCACATTTTAAAAAAGCACACCTACATAAATACATTGATAAAAAGAGGCAAAAATTAGACAACTCATGAATTAGTCTAATAAACAAAATAGTCAACCGAGGCGCAAAAGAATCCAAAACAGGTGCATTGTCTAAAACAGCATTATTTTCAACTAAAAACAGGCTTAAACATTATAGTAAACGTGCGCCTCACTTTTTATTCAGCTTGATTTCTAAAGGTTGCATGTGGCAGAACAGAGAAAAGATCTTATAAAAATTTAAACTGAAAAAAAAATACATAATAATTTTCATTATCATTAAGATAATATTTGTATAAAAAATCTAACATGCAGTAACCACTAAAATTCAAAGCATGAAAAATTATACCCACATTGTACATTACATATAAATAAGCACCATCCATCACACCATAAAAATGTAGTTGCAGTCAACAATATTTTTATCATGAAGGCCCAATGGTAATACTTTTATGTATACTTTTACATATATTTATGTTTCCTATTTATTATTTTACACTGAAAAGAGGTCTTGGAATTTTTTTTTGCGGCACAAATATTTTATTAATGTGTCCCATATTTCTTTGTTACGGAGACAGTAAATGAAAGGATTAATCATAGGAGTGAAAACAGCATACAAAAGAGATATCAGCTTGTTTGCATCCACTGATTTGGCTTTTTTGGGCCTTGCATACATAAAAAGTGTAGTTGAAAAAAATATGGTGACCACAGTTAGATGAGATGCACATGTTGAAAATGCCTTTTGTCTTCCATCAGTTGAAGATATTTTTAAAATTGTGTAAATTATACAGATATAGGAAATAGTGGTCACCAATAATGGGATGAGAAGAATAACCAAAGCTAAGATGAAGTCCACCAGCTCAGCTAGTGACATGTCTATACATGCAAGATTAAGAACAGGAGAGATGTCACAGAAAAAATGGTTGATGATGTTTGGACCACAAAATGATACTTTGGATATAAAATACATCTTTATAATAGTGATTGCAAATCCTGACACCCATGAAGACAATGCTAGCTGAATGCAAAGTTCATGCCTCATTATTTTAACATAATGTAATGGAAGACATACAGCAACATACCTGTCAAATGCCATTACTGCTAAGAGAACACATTCTGAGCACATAAGAGAAATGAAAAAGAAGAGCTGTGTCATACAACCAGAAAAGGAGATGGTTTTCCTCTCTGCCAGGACATTTACTAATAAATTGGGAATGGTGACCGAGACATAACAGATCTCAAGGAAAGCCAGGTTGCTAAGGAAGAAATACATAGGCTTCTGAAGTTTGGGATGAAGTTGTATGGTGGCAATGATTATGATATTTTCAGATACAGTCAGGACATAAATAAGTAAAAAAAGTATAAAAAGGATTATCTGAAGTTCAAGTAAAGAAGGAAATCCACGGAGGAAAAATTCAGTGACCACTGTTTTATTTTTATACTCCATATTGAGATATGGTATCTGTGGAAAAATATGTATTTTCCTAATGTTATTTTTAGACTTTACTGATCAGGTATACTTTTTGTGCACTGATAGCAAGTTTTTGTAATAAAAAGGTCTAAAACTCCCATGCACCCCACACACATTGTTGTAAAGCGTCAGAGCCCAAAACACATTGAATTATGGTTTTATTCAACCTTCTTTGCACATGAAATTTTTGATGCAATAAAAATATGAAAAAAATATGCATCTCCAAGATGAGTTTGCAGTTTTTGGTGAAGGTTCTTTTGTTAGAATGGTACCAGTGCATTCGGAGTTTTGGAAAAATGTCACAAAGCTAAGAAAATGCTTCTGTGGGGTTCTGTTCCGTGCTTCCGTTCCTCACCACACTGCATCTCTGGATTTGCAGACCAATTCAAGTGAATGGGTCCGCATCCGTGATGTGGAATGCACACGGCCGGTGCCCCGTGTATTGTGGAACCGCCATATGAGGCGCACAATACAGCCACGGGAGCACAACGGCCTTGTGCAAGAGGCCTTATAGTGTTCTGTGTCTAATAGTGGTGCACTTCACAACTGTATAGGTTGTTTGAACCTAGCTCTGTAAAATAATCTGTATTTGTTTCAGAAAAGTACACACATGCACCAAATGTTTTAAGCATGTGACGACAAACAAGGCAATGAACATATACTGTACATGAAATACAAGTAACTAACCCAACTAATGTTTAGTTATTCACCATTTGTCCACTGTACAAAAAAAGCACAAAAATTCAACAATATAAAGTAGTGCGTGCTCTATATTAATCACGTCTGTTAAATCAGTCACATATAAATATGCTGCAAAAGAAGAAATCCTAAGATAATACTTGTTTAAGGTTGTGATTTTACATTAAAATTTGTTGCGTTTTATACTAATATCCTATTTTAAATGATATTATTCTGAATTCTTATTTGAAGCACAAATGTTCAGAAAATAATTAAAAAAAGATATGTGAGATAAAATTTCAAATGTCAAATGAACTAGATAATTTGTAACTAAAATGTACAGGCATGAGATATTGGACAATAAATCATTATAGTTACCTTTTTATATTCAATAAAGGAAAATTAGGTTCAGGAAATTAATAGTTGAACCATGGAAATCCCGACTCCTGTAAATAGTCATTCATACTAATTATCTTCTTCACTGATGCTGGCCTTAAATTAATGCTTTGTTGGTTATGTCAGTATAGTAATGGTAAAAATCCCATGATAATTATAGAAGAGATTTTATGCAATTTAGAACTAATGGGACTAATTAAGCCTAGAAAAAAATGAAACAGCTTTGCAATAAAAAATAGTCTGTTTTTAAGTTGGTATTCTTTAACTAGTCCGGTAACAACTAGTGTTGAGCAAATTCAGGGAAAATTCTATTTGCCACAAAGCCAAATTTCCTAATGCTTTGAGAATTGATTTTCCCTGAATGATGGTAAAAAAATCAAAATAAAATACTTACCTCCTCTGTTTGAGCACAAATAGACGTGATGAAGTCATCAGGGGCCATGTGAGATTTCGAGATAGAGCTACAATCAAAATGGCAGCTTTTTGCAGCTTTTTGAGATCAAATGGAGGAGGAAAGTATGATTTTTTTTATTTTACACTGTGTTATTACTGTCATTGCACGCTCTCCTTACTTACAAACAAATGTACTTTGTGATGAAGCCATTCGCCAAGAAGCAACATTTTTTTGCAAAATTCGGCAAAGCAGCCCAATCAAATTTTTCAATACTTCGCTCATCTCTAGTGACAACACAGCAGTCTGCTCAATAGGAGAGATTTATTAAAGGGTATTACCTATGTGCAATCCACAGGATGTGCCATAAATGTGTGATAAGAGCAAGTCCCCTCTCTGGAACCTGCACCTACCTCAGGAAGGTTGGGGGGGTTACCCAACTGGAGAAAGAGTTGCTAAATTTATTTATTTGTACATACTAAATGTAGCACAACTATGGGGTGTCTGTGCACCAGAAGAGCAAATCTACACTTGTTATGAGCAAGTGTAGTGTCACACCCCATTTACAACAATTTATGATTTGTCAGTTTGCAGAGGCCTTCCCCTCTTTTGTTAAACTCTACTTTTCCCATCACTTTAAGGCCCCTTTCACACGGGCGAGTTTTCCGCGCGGGAGCAATGCGTGAGGAGGATGCATTGCACCCCCACTGAATCCGGACCCATTCATTTCTATGGGGCTTTGCACATGAGCGGTGATTTTCACACATCACTTCTGTGTTGCGTGAAAATCGCAGCATGCTCTATATTCTGCGTTTTTCACGCAACGCAGGCTCCATAGAAGTGAATGGGGCTGCGGGAAAATCGCAAGCATCCGCAAGCAAGTGCGGATGCGTTGCGATTTTCCTGCATGGCTGCTTAGCAACGGGACCCGATCTTTATTATTTTCCCTTATAACATGGTTATAAGGGAAAATAATAGCATTCTTAATAAAGAATGCATAGTAAAATGAAGAGGAAGGGGTTAAAAATAATAAAAGTTAACTTACCTTTGCCACTTGATCGCGTAGTTGCGATATGTTCTCTCTTTCCCAGCATCAGCTAAAAACTAAAGGACCTGTGATGACGTCACATCACATGGTAAGATGGACCATGTGATTGGACCATGTGATGTGACATCATCACAGGTCCTTTAGTTCTTAGCTGATGCTGGGAAAGAGAGGACAGATCGCAACTACACGATCAAGTGGCTAAGGTAAGTTAACTTTTATTATTTTTAACCCCTTCCTCTTCATTTTACTATGCATTCTTTATTAAGAATGCTATTATTTCCCCTTATAACCATGTTATAAGGGAAAATAATAAATTCTCCAGAAGACCCGAAACCGGACTTCAGTGATGAAGTCCGGCTTCGGGTCTGGGTACCAAACATGGCGATTTTTCTCACGCTCGTGCAAAACGCATTACAAACGTTTGCACCCACGCGGGAAAATCACGCATATTCCCACAACGCACCCGCCTCTTATCCGGGCGTCAAACATGACGCCCGTGTGAAAGAGGCCTAAGGGTACGGCCAGACATGACATATACACTGCAACATTTACAGCACCAGCAAAGTGGATTCGATTTTTAATAAAAACTCTCACCTACATCTTGTGTAAATGTTCTACAACGGAATGTGCATGTAATTTGTGGTGTGGATTTTAAAGCTACATCTCAAGTTATGATGCACATTTCCACTGTGAAATTTATCCTTTCCAATGCAGAGGGCGAAATCCATGCATATCTGCTGCCAAATTTGTAGCAAAATCTGCATGAAACTTTTGCAAATTTTATGAAAAAAAATTTACAGCCAAATTTGTGGCTAAATCCATATGCACATTGAGGAGATTTTTGAAAATAACCCAGCGGAAAACACAAGATAGATATTCCTCCAAAACTTGAACTTTTCCACATTTTTGCACGTTACACCCACTAAATTAAAAGTGTGGTGTGCATTTGTATTTAGCCCCCTGTACTCTGATACCCCTAAATAAAATCCAGTGTGACCAACTGCCTTCAGAAGTCACCTAATTAGTCAATAGAGCCCACCTGTGTATAATTTATTCTCAGTATAACTACAGCTGTTCTGTGAAGGCCTCAGAGGTTTGTTACTCAACATTAGTGATCACACAGCATCATGAAAACCAAGAATTTGAATATAAATGCATGCCACACTTTCCAGATTTTTGCTTATTAAAACATTTTAAAACCATGTATCATTTTCTTTTCACTTCACACTTGCTTGCTACTAGAGATGGCCTTAAGTTTTAGCCGGCGGTCGTTTCGTGGCAAAATTTGCGCATTCGCGATTTGCCAAACATGCGAACACATGGCGGTATTTGCGCGCGCCATATTTTTTTGCATTGCGCCCAACTTTGACACATCCATCAGGAGGACAGGACAGCCAATTGAGATGTTTCAGCACATGGACACACCCCCAACCCTATAACAGAACCCGATTTGGCAGCCATTTTACATTATGTGCTTTGCTAGTGTAGAGAGAGGTTGCATTTTGGAGCAGGGACAGGTTGTTAGGTACTTAGGGACACCAAACACTAGCTAATAGGGCCACAAAAGTCCTTTAAAGGACTGGTAATATTGTGCTATCGATAGGTGTGATACACAGAGGGGTGTGAAATACTGATTAAGGGCTGCGATCTATCAGCTTCCACAAACTAGTGATTGAGGTTTTTCATATACCTGCGTCCACAAAATTACTGCTTGAGGGTTTTGATATACCTGCTTCAACTAACAACTGATTGAGGCCTGCGATATACCTTCTTCCACAAATACTGCTCTTCTCTACAGACTTAGGCACAGGGTCATTTAGAAAATGACAGTCAGAGGAAGAGGCGGGCCATTCCGCAGGGGTGGTAGGGGTTGGCAGATGCACCAGGCTGGAGCCTAAGTGGGAAGTTGGAGAAGGCGCGTGCAATAACTTCAAAGGGCGCACCAGAATTGGTTGAGTGGCTCACTCAGCCTTCCGCTTCTGCACCCTCCTCATGCTCTGTATCTGCACCCTCCTCACTCTCTGCTGTGTGCACCCCCAAAGACACCACCACCATAGCCCCTCCACTCGAGTCAGAGTTATTATTTTCCCATTAATTCTCAGACCTCATGATGCGCAGCCATTTTTGGCATAAGATCAGAAAGAGGAGGTAGCAACTGCCGCCACCCAGCGGTCTGACGACAGTACCCAGTTCAGCCCAAGGAGGGATATCCCCACTGTTGCTGCCTACTTCAAGATCTCTAATGTCAGTGGTGGTGAAGGTGACGATGGACATCACGGGGCTGCCCACAAGAGAGAAAGAGGAGGGGAGTTCAGAGGGAGAGACGGAGCAGCAGAGAAGGAGGAGAAGCCGGCAGAACTCGCTGGCTTGTAGTAACTGCTAGTCTGCCACCTACTGCCATATAAATTGGTGGACTTGGAGGCCTTTAGAAAATTTGTGGCCATTGGCAAACCGCAATGGAATGTCCCGGGAAGAAAATATTTCTCCCACTTTCAGCGGCAAGTTAATATATCACTGGCACACAGTGTGAGTGCCGAGATACATCTGACCACAGGCACATGGTCTAGCAAACATGGGCAGGGAAGGTACATACCTTTTACTGCCCACTGGGTGAACCTGCTGACGGCCGTCAAGCATGTAGCCCGTGGCACCCGTGTGGATTTGGTGTTATCGCCACGGATTGCATGCAGGCCTGTCTCTTCTCCTCCTCATCCTACTCCATCCTCAGTCTCCTCCTCGGCTGACTCTTCCTTTTCCACTGCTACTGCCTCTTCTGCTGCACCCCCCAAGCTTCCCAGAACCTATTCGATATGCCAGGTGAGACGTTGCCATGCTGTGCTGCGGCTGTTATGCCTGGAAGCCGAAAGCCACACCGGTCCTGCACTGCTTTTAGCTCTGCGGTAACAGGCCTATCAGTCTCTAACCCAGCTCAATTTGACAGTTGGTAAAGTGGTGTGCGAAAGCGGTGCCAATCTGCTGAGTGCGCTAAAACAGGGTAAGATGACACACGTGCCCTTCATGGCACACGTCCGGAACTTAGTTGTGCAGCGATTCGTTTCCTAATACCCCAGGGTCCAGGACGTCTTGCGGCAGGCCAGGAAAATCTGGCCATTTTAGAAGATCTTACACAGCCATGGCTCGCCTTGCTGAAGTTCAGCGGCAACATCACTTGCCCATCAGATGTCTGATTTGTGACTGCCCGACGTGCTGGAACTCCACCTTGTATATGCTTGATAGGCTGCTCCAGCAGAAACGTGCCGTTAACAACTACCTGTACAAACTCTGCAGGACATGTTCTGGGGGGCTTGGTTTCTTTTCACCGCGCCAGTGGCTGCTCATGCGCGACGCATGCAGACTTCTGGGGCCATTTGATGAGATCACCAAACTGGTCAGTCGCAGCCAGGGCGCCATCAGTGACATCATACCTTACACCTTCTTTCTGGAGCGTGCATTATATCGTGTCATTGATCAAGCCATCGAGGAGCTGTAAGATGAAGAAGTCGCAATGCTGAATGAATTCCCAGGGTGGCTAATCCATCTGAGACAAGTCAGCAGGAGTCTGAAGAGGAGTCAGAGGTGGATGGTGGCTGGGGGGAGGAGGAGCAAGAAGAGCAGGCTTTAAACTTTTTGGGGATCCCTAGTGTTGTCCGTGGCTGGGGGGAGGAGGCAGAGAACGATATTCCCCTGGGCGATGAGCAGGAGCCAGGGCACTCAACCACTTCTAATTTAGTGCAAATGGGCGCCTTCATGCTCCAGTGTTTGAAGAGGGACCCCAATATAAAAAACATAAAGGCCAAGGACCTGTACTGGGTGGCAACGTACTTAGACCCCCGGTACAAACACAAAATGGCAGACGTTGCTAGCATCATAGAGGGCTGCCAGAATGCAGCATTTCCAGGCCTTGCTGCGAGACATGCTGCATTCTGCAGTTGGGGGCACTGGCAGATGAATTTCCACCCACAGCGAAACAGGTGCGGGTACCAATCCTACCGTGCCTGCAAAAAGAGGGCTGCTTGAGGATGTGTTGGTCACTTCGGATATGAGATAATTCTTGCAGTCAACCCATTGACAGCTGCCCTCCTGATCCAGCCTCAGGGAGCGCCTAGACCGACAGGTGTCAGACTACATTGGGTTAACAGCCGATTTGGACGCTCTGAGAAGCGAGGAACCCCTTGGCTACTGGGTGTGCAGGCTTGACCTGTGGCCAGAGCTGGCACAATTTGCCATGGAACTCTTGGCTTGCCCCTCATCGAGTGTCCTGTCCGAAATGATGTTCATCGTAGCAGGGGGATCGTGACGGATAAGATCACTCGCCTAGCTCACGACAGTGTGGACTACCTCACATTTCTAAAAATGAATGAGGCATGGATCTCGGAGGAATTCAACGTACTGTACCCCTCACCCCGTACTGTGCCCCCTTATACCCTGCATTGTGCCCTCTTACCACACCCTGTGCAGTGCTCCTAGTCATTCCTTGTACTATGCCCTCTTATTCCCTTTTATTCGGTCACAGTATGGCGGAGTTATCTGGTCACTGTACAGAGGTGTTATCCGGGCAATGGTATCTAATAACTGGATGGCCATAACTGTATCTCTTTTTCTGCCCATGCCATCTGTTTTAGACCTGGCATGAGCGGGAAAAATATGCAGATTGCGGTGCTAAGCACCTTTGCGCCACAATCTGTGTCAGAAATATGCCTAACATAGATGTATTTCTATGTAATAAATGACCACCTAATTGTATTATTATTCGGGGGTAGGGCTAATATCTTTATATTATATAGATTCTAGTGTATTATACTGTGCACTGAATTTCCCAGAAGAAAAATTATCCTTGGGAAACACAGTCCTCATCCCTGACCACCAGGACCAGGTAGTGCTCTGTTAGTACATGGCGGCCTCCCCTCTCCGCCACGCTGCTTCGCTGTGTACTGGTGCTTATTCTGACACTAGGGCTGGGTTCACATACTATTTTTGCCATCCATTTAATGCATACCAAAAATGTATGTGTTAACATATGTCTCAGACTGATGCTGCACAGTGACGTCGGTTCACCATACAGTTCCATGGTAGAAAAAAAATTTACGTTAACGTATGAATTTTGTTACTGGACTCTGCGAGATACAAAAATGTGAAGTGCTGCACATTTTTATGCATCAACCAATAGGAAATAAAAAATTTCTAGGCTCCAGCATGGCACATTTTTGAGAGTTTTCCTTTAAAGATGCATAAAAATGGCCCCTGATTAAACTACATATTTTTTGTGGGAATTATTGCCAATAATCCCCCTCTGGTATGTTACGTCCATGTTGTGGGACTATTTGTGCACTCATAGTTTGTATTTGGTGCCTGCAAATATGACCTGAAGGTTTTTTAGGTTCGCCTTGATGCGAACGCGAGGTTCGTGAACATTTGATCTCGAATACGCATTCGCAAATCGTTCCGGCCGATGTTCGTCCATCACTACTTGCTACTTTATGTTGGTGTATCATACAAAATCCCAATAAAATACATTTAAGTTTATGGGTGTAACATGAAAAAAAATATTGAAAACTCCAAGGTGTATGAATACTTTTTCAAGACACTGCATATATTAATCTTTTTTGTATTACTGCAAATTATCTAAACTGATATCCCAACTAATAGATACAATTATATGCTTGTATTAGTTTTGTGTAACTTTGCTGCACTGTAAATATAACATTCAAGAGTTATTTTTCATCTGTGACAGAATTCCCTGCACATTTTTAGTGTATGCTACCAACAATTTTTTTTTCTTTGTTTCTTTGTCATTAATCAAGAAATTCAATTCAGATCTGAATCTATTCTACCTAAATCAACAGTGGTCCAGTTAGCCTGAAAATTTGTATATGACATTCCAAGTTCTCAAAGCATTCATGTTCCAAAAATTGTCCCTTATTGGGAGCAGATAGTGTTTAAACACGTATGGATTTATTGGAAAAAACTGTAGTTTGTTCTGATCAAGCGGTACAAAAATTATGCCTTAATGGGAGTGTAGAAAGAAACCATAGCTTGTTCTGTTCTGAACAAGTATCAAAAAAATTTGGCCTTAACAGAAGCAGATGCCTGCCCCTGTATATAAACACAAATGTTAGGCTACATGCACACGACAGTTGTTTTTTTGCTGTCCACAAATCAGGATCCGCAAAAAGAACTGATGGCCCATCAGTTGTTTTTGGAGGATTCCTTTGTTTTCACAGATCCCTTGTAATAAATGCCTATCCTCGTCCGCAAATGAGAAAAAATTAGGATACGCACTACTTTTTTTGCTGAAGGGAAACACGGACAACAGACGTGGAACACAAACAGATGAACTGTCAGCATTTGTTCGCTGACCCATTGAAATTAATGCGGTCCTGTCCTATCCGCAAAAAAAAAAACTGAAACGGAAGCCGAGTAAAACAACTGTTGTGTGCATGTAGCCTTAGGCCTCATGCACACGACCATATGTTTGGTCCGCGTCCGAGCCGCATATTTTGTCTTGAACAAGTCTTGAAAAAGTGTCCCTTTTATTTGGGAGCAGCAGCAGTACAGTGTGGATGTGGAAAGGGTAAACTATCCTCAGCACCCCAATCTGGATCCTGTCCAGCAAACAATCATCATCATAGTCCTTGTGCTCTCCACCCCTTTTGTTAGACTGATATTTCATCATAGGCTATTGGCCACAGGTTTGATACTCAGATTAATAAATAGTACTAGCAAAATAGCAAGACAGAAGTGCAGTTAAATATTCTTCCTCTTCTATAAACACACTGCACACTGGTATTGGGAATTTGTATTGGTAATAATCATTGTCAGACTGGGGTACCTAGGGCCCACCAGAAGAACAAAATGGATATATTAGGGTATATCTACATGGGACATAACCGCTGCAGATATATTTTTGGGTGCAGTTTGCAACTGCAATCCTGGACATACCTTCACTTGTTCTTTTTATGGCATAGCAAACATGAACATTGCACTAAACTATATTGTGCACTGCCATACAATATTGTAGGCCATCTATATTGATCATCGGGGTCTGAACCCCTGCATTCCTGCAACTCATGGCTTATCCATATGATAGCTGTCCTGAACACTGCATCTTGCCCTGTTTATGTGAAAAGGCAAAGATACGGCCATGTATACAAGGATGAGGATGATGTAGAACTCCCAGGAGTACCATGGACCCTTTAGTGTCATGATTATCAGAGTCACTGGACCCCCACTAATCATACATTTATGGCCTAAATTCCAACATGAATTGAGATGCTACACATGCAGCAAGATGATAAGCTGAGGGACACTGCAATGTAGAGGAAGCAGGGGTAGATGTTACCTGCAGTCCTACATAACACCACAGATAATACACTCATAACTATCTCATAGTATAGTCTCCTTTTATTGTGCTAGTCCCGATATTCACATAGGAAGGGGTTGAAATTTCACCTATGAGAGCTCCATACAGAGTCACTTCCATTTGGGTCAGATTTAAGAAACCAGCATTGTTAAAGCTAATGGTTATTAAATGAAGATGAAATAAAAGCATGTTTTTAACTTCTATCAAGTACTGAAGCCGAATCACCATTTTTGATTCGAGCTCAGTGGCAAGCTTCTCACCAACCTACATGTTAAAAAGGGTGCATTTACACGACCGTATGTATTTTGCAGTCCGCAAAACGCAGATCTGCAAAAAATACTGCTGACCCATTGTAACAATGCCTATTGTTGTCCACAAAACGGACATAAGACATGTTCTATCACTTTTGCTGTTGAACTGACAAACGTTATTTGGTAGGCCTGAATGCTACTCTACGAATGGCGAGGCCAGAACAAGTACAGGCGCTATTAGATTGGGTGGCTGACAGTGCCTCCAGTTCCTTAACATTGTCTTGCACTGCTGAAAGCTCAGAGTTGGCACCTGCAGTCCATGCCCATCAGTCTTTCACCTCACCCCCTTGAAAGTCAGCCAAACAATCTAAGCCCCAAGTTATTCAGCAGTCTCTTATGCTTTTTGATGACTGTGCTGGCAGAGTTTTTCCAAAGCTATAACTATAGCCCTGCCCCAGAAGTGGAAGAGATTGAGTGCACAAATGCCCAAACACTTAGGTTTGAAGATGAAGACATGGGAAAACCACTGCAGCACGTCTCTGATGATGACGAAGCACAGGTGCAAACTTCTGTGGCTTTCTGTGGTGTGCAGACTGAAAAAGGGGGCAGGGGTGAAGACTGGGTGGATGACTGGGTCCTACACCCCAAAATATACCACTTAAATCCATGTTATTCATGGGTGGTGGAAAAATAATATTTTTTAAGGTCGAGAATTTTCTTTGCGGCCTGCGCTTCATATGTGCCGGGGACAATAATATAGTTAATCTGGCTGGGAGTTTAGGGGTTGACACATTCCAATTTTTTGCTGTAACCCTGCGCTGCATAGGTGACAGGGACCGAAAATTTTAAAAATCTTCTTTTAAATTGTTGGGTGCAAAATTACCATTTTTGCCAAGTACAAACCCTTGCTCTGCATAGGTGACAGTGACCGAAAATGCGGAAAATCTTCTTTTAAATTGTTGTGTGAAATATTACCATTTTTGCCAGGTACAAACCCCTGATCTGCATAGGTGACAGGGACCGAAAATTTTAAAATTCTTCTTTTAAATTGTTAGGTGCAATATTACCATTTTTTCCGTGAATAAACCCCTTCTCTGCCTGGGTGCCAGGGGCCTACATTTTTAAAAATCATCTGTTCCATTGGGTGGGTGACTTTAACCCCGTTTTTCTGTGAATTAACCCGTCCTCTGCCTGGGTGCCAGTGAACTAAATTTCTAAAAATCGCCTGTTCCATTGGTGGGTGACATGAACCCCTTTTTGCCGTGAAGAAGTCCCTCCTCTGCCTAGGTGCCAGGGGCCTACATTTTAAAAAATCGCCTGTTCCATTGGTGGGTGACATGAACCCCGTTTTGCTTTGAATAAACCCCTTCTCTGCCTGGGTGCCAGGGGCCTACATTTTAAAAAAACGTCTGTTCCATTGGTGGGTGACATCAACCCAGTTTTGCCGGTGAAAACCCCCTGCTCTGCCTGGATGCCAGGGGCCTACATTTTTAAAAATCGTCTGTTCCATTGGTGGGTGACGTCAACCCCGTTTTGCCATGAATAAACCCCTCCTCTGTCTGGAAGCCAGGGGCCTACATTTCAAAAAATCGCCTGTTTCATTGGGTGGTGGCATGAACCCCGTTTTGCCGTGAATAAACCCCTCCTCTGCCTAGGTGCCAGGGGCCTACATTTTTAAAAATCGTCTGTTCCATTGGTGGGTGATATTAACCACATTTTGCCATGAATTAACCCCTCCTCTGCCTGGGTGCCAGGGGCCTACATTTGTAAAAATCGCCTGTTCCATTGGTGGGTGACATGAACCCTCTTTGATTTAATTGTAAACAAGATGACTGAAATGATCAAAATCAATGTCAAACTGGCCAAAACACTCAATTTCAGAGGGGGTTGAATAATTTTGAACACAACTGTACATTTTTTGAAATCGTCTGTTCCATTCTTGGGTGACATCAACCCAGTTTTGCATTCCCACCTGATGCCTCCTCAACCCCCTACTCCACATCCATTTCCTCCTCCTAGATCAAGATTTTTATTTTTAATTTTTATTTATTTTATTTTAAGTCATTTCCCTATCCACATTTGTTTGCAGGGCACTTACCCACATTTTGCTGCCTTTTGCAGCCCTCTAGTCCTTTCCAGGACTTTACAGCCATTTTAGTGGCCAAAAGTTCGGGTCCCCATTGACTTCAATGTGGTTTGGGTTTTTGTGAAGTTCATCCAAACCCGTCAAACCCGAACTTTCAGGTGTCCGCTCAACTCTATCCTTAGTTATACGGTATCATATAACTGAGGGGTATCAGAGTACAGTATACAGGGGTATAAATGAGATGGGGTAGCAAGCAGCAGGGAACATACTTTATGCGTTAACTTAACCTTATATAACTAACTTATATGGGGGGGGGGGTGACTCTCAGCCAGGCCAGAGTTCCAGTGGCGAAGTGTGGGTTGCCAGCCCCCGCGGTGCCCCCCCCCCAACCCCCAACCTGTGGACATGCCTCTTTTTTTTTACAAATAATGCAGTACATGCCACCTAGTCCTATGTAATACCACAAATATCACATTGATAAATGAGTACAGATATAGTAGTAGATGTCACCTGCAGTCCTATGTAACACCTCAGATAACACAGTGATAACTCTCTGAGTACAGATAATGTAGGATATATTACCTGCAGTCCTATGTAACACCGCAGATAACAGTGATAAATGAGTACAGATATAGTAGTAGATGTCACCTGCAGTCCTATGTAACACCTCAGATAACACAGTGATAACTCTCTGAGTACAGATAATGTAGTAGATGGGTGTGAGGCCCCAGAATTCAGAACACGTACAGTGTGACCTGAAGTCTGGGGCCAGGCTTCGGCAGTGTGGGCCAAATCTTATAGCCTAACACCCCCCCCCCCCAAACCGCCATGATACCTTCTTTCAGCAGTGTCTCTACAGAGTTTCACAGATTTGTTTTTTGATTTCTCACTTTACTATCATCCTCAGATAACAAACCTTCCCTCCCCTCGTAGTGCCCATATAATGGCCCCCTATGTATTAAGCTCCATTCATACGTCCGCAGAACGTGTCCGCATCCGTTCCGCAATTGTGCGAAACTGGTGCGGACGAATTTATTCTCTATGGGGATGGAATGGATGCAGAAAGCACACAGTGTGCTCTTCGCATCCGCATTTCCAGAGCGGCCTGCCAAACTTCCGGTCCGCAGCTCCGGAAAAAATAGAACATGTCCTATTCTTGTCTGCAGCTGCGGACAAGAATAGGCTGTTCTATGGGGGTGCCGACCGGGTGTATTGCGGATCCGCAAAACACTACGGACGTGTGAATAGACCCTAATACTAATAATTATGGTGCCCTTCAGCCCCTCCAGCATACAGTCCCATGTAAAGTACACCACTCCCTGCCTTCAGCCCCTCCAACATACAGTCCCATGTAAAATACAAAACTCCCCCTGCCTTCAGCCCCTCCAGCATACAGTCCCATGTAAAATACATCACTCCCTCTGCCTTCAGCGTAAAGAATATCACTTCAGACCCCTCTAACATACAGTCTCCAGTACAAGGATTATTCCTCCTCCCTTCAGTCCCTGCAAAAAGCCCCCCAAGTAAACATAACAGTCAATCTTCTCCTCCACATACTGACCTGCAGCCTCTGCTCCTCTCTCCAACAACCTGCTCTGTTGAATCTCCTGCACATCTTGAGGCCACGCCCCCTGTATGACTAGACTCCGCCTCTTCCTCCAACACCATACCTCTCTGCAGCAACTACACTCTTGCGCTCTACTGTCACATAGGCTTCAGACCACTAGTCTGAAGCCTATGAGAAGGATCGGATCAGGAGTTGGCAGATGGCAGTGCAGCACGGAGGAGATGATGCGCATGCCTTATTAAAATAAATGGGTCCACATCCGTTCTGCACAAAAAAATGCGGATAGAATGTGAAGCAAAAATACGGTCGTGTGAATGGGGCCTAAGGGTGAACATATATATGACGAATATGTAATCACATAATCAAATTTCCAGTGTCCTTTTTCATATAGAAAGATAGAGAAAGATATTACAGAAACTGATTTTAAAGTGAACAGGGATAAATGCATATTACAAGATGCTATGAAGAGTTGGAAAAACATATACAGCAACTTAAAGTATGGTGGGATTGTACTATGCTGAAAAATGATCAAGAAAATCACATTATCCCTCGGGGTCTGTAGGCGTATTTAGACGGTCCAATGTTTGGGCCTATTATCAGGATCGGCCCGTGTAAAGGTGCTGCAGATCACTCGATGAACAAATGAAACGTCCAATCATTGGATGAAATGATCAGAGGTGCGGAGTGCGGACATTTCAATCATCATTCCTGGGAAGCAGACTGTGCAGTCTGAAGAGCATTTTGCTGCCCAGGAGCAATGATTTTGTTTTGGGATGAGAGATAGCAGGAGCGATGGCTCGTCCTCATAATGTGGAGAAGATCGCTGCATGAAAATGCAAAGCTTCATCCTAACTTAAAGGGGTTATCTCATGAATAATATAAAAAAATGAAAATTTTACATCATATAATAGTACATGGCAGTCTCTTTCTGACAAAGCTAAAACCAACCCTGCACCTCACATGGATCCAGAGATCTCCCCATTCATTGCTCTCCTAGATTTATATCAAGCTCACAGTTCAAGGGGAGTGTCTTTTCTGCTGCAGCTCAGGGGGCGTGTCTCAGCTCTATCCCTATCTCAGCTCATGAGGCAGTTAAAGGTGAAACTGAGCATGTGCGGCCTTCTTCGTCAAAGAAATAAGAAAATAAGTGGCACTAAATAGATAAATTTTATTGAATAACTCAGTAGCTATACAACATTTTTAATTACATGCAATTACAAAAGTATTCAGATCCAGATGCTGGTTTGAAAACTGTAGAATATTTTTTGTGGGACAACCTCTTAAAGGAACAGATGTCTGTTGGGCCTGCCTTAGGGGTGTGCGACATGATGTTCAGGTGCCCCTGCACTAAATCATGTCTGCGTCCACGGGATTGAGCATTTGCCTCAGTATTAGCGGTTCCAGTGGATGGAAATAGCTTGCTGAAAATTACACTTGATTATATATATATATATATATATATATATATATTTATATATTTTTTTATTATGCAATAGGCAGGGCCAGCATTGGGGGACTGGCAAACTGGGCAATTGCCTAGGACCCCCATTTCTACAGTGTCTCCCTGCTCAGCTAGTCCACAGCCACTGCACAACAGCAGTGACTATGGTCCAGGAAGCATTACAGGAGCTGAAGGACCTGTGATCATCGTCATGTGATCAGTGCTAGTAACAGTTCTCAAAGGTTGTGAAGGACATATGACTACATTACCTTCATGTGATCAGTGCAGGAGGGGATAGAGCTCAGCTTAAAGAGCAGTAATGGTGGTGAAGAACCTGTGACAATGTCTGTGCATGAGGAGTGGTCAGTGAAGGAACGGATTTAAAGTGAGAGCTGGAATAATGCTGGGAGTTGCAGTTCTCTCCTTTTATATCCCCTCCTTGCCTGAAGGGAGGGAGTGATGTTATTTACCTGGGACTGCATGTTAGAAGGCATAATTTGACGGGAGGGATGCTATTTACATGGGACTGTATATTGGAAGCAGATGGGGAAGGGAGTGATGTTATTTACATGGGACTATATATTGGATGAGGCTGGGGAAGGAAGTGACATTATTTACATAGGACTGTATGTTGGAGGTGGCTGGGGGAGAGAGTAATGTTATTTACATGGGACTGAATATTGGAAGGGCTGAATGGAGGGGAGCGTTGTTATTTAGGCTATATGCACACAAAAGTGAACAAATGGCTGTGTGACATTAGTACTATTACGTCACATGTCGTGTCTTTAAAGATGGCGCCCATTCCTGAGCAGAGCGGGCAACATAACAACCAGGTGCTTGCTGTTTCTTACAGCAGACATCCACAGTTAATGTCCGCCACTGCAAGTAATGTCGATCCCGGACATTTAACCCCTCAGATGCTGTGGTCAAACCTGACCACTGCATCTGAGCGCGCTGAAAACCGAAAGCACGCACTTCCAGTTATGCTCAGACTCCCCTGTGTGGCGATCGGAGGAGTGGAAGCTTGTGTGTGACAGCCCCTGTCATAGTCTATGACAGGAGGCTGCTGCACTGTCTTTCCTATGGAGCCCTTGCCTGTAATAGAGCTCCATAGTAAAGTAGTAAAATCATCATAGACGCCATATGATAATAGCAATCAAATGAATGATTGCAGGGTTAAGCGAACCTGAACTGTAAAGTCCAGGTTCGAAACTGAACTCTAGAGTTTTTGGTACCCGGACCCGAACATTTCCTTAAAAGTTCGGGTTCGGTGTTTTCAGCGATTTCTTGTTGCTGTTTGAAAGGCTGCAGGGCAGCCAATCAACAAGCGTTTCCCTAGTCTGCCCTTAGAAGCCATCACAGCCATGCCTACTAATGGCATGGCTGTGATTGGCCAAGTGCAGCATGTGGCCCAGCCTCTATATAGGCTGGAGTCACGTAGCGCCGCACGTCACTCTGCTCTTCTCAGTGTAGGGATAGGATGCTGCTGCTGTGAGGGAGAGATTAGGGAAGAATTCTGTTGAACCTGGTGGTGTTAAATCTTCAAACTACAGCGATTATTGAGGGTGCTATGCTACATTTTTGTACCCAACTGCATGTGAACAACTGCATGTGAACTGCATGTGTGCCAGGGACATTACTTTAATTCTGTTTTGGTAGTTCGGAGGAGGACAAATTCCCTTTTTTGGCCGGTCAAGTACCCCTGCGGCCTGCAGTGCATACCTGACAGTGAAAATTATTCAATTACATCAGTCTGTCACATATTTTTGTAACTGTGATCTAAAGCTATTTTTTATCTGTCTGCAACAGGCACTGCATATCTGACAGTCCAATAAAACCATTAAATACTGCAGTTACCTTGCTGCTATAAAAAAAGCATACTTTTTGTGCTAGATAACAAATTTGCGTGTTGTGCTGCATTTCTGACAGTCCAATACTACCGTAACATACTGCATTTACATTGGTGCTATAAAAAAACACACTTTTTGCACTAGATAGGTGAAACTGAGGTAAACTAGTAAAAATTGTTTGTTACATTATTGGGTGATATTAACCCAGTTTTGCCATATACAAACCCCTGCTCTGCATAGGTGATAGGGAGGGAAATTAGTAAAAATTACCTGTTACATTGGTGGTTGACATTTTACCATTTTTGCCGTATACAAACCCCTGCTCTGCATAGGTGATAGGATTCCTTATGCACATTCATAAGTAATCCCTACTCCCTTCTCCAGATCATTCTTTACACCAATCCTCTCACAGGAACATCCCTTTCATTTAGGTCGATAGTGATGTCAGACATCACATGATAGGGTCACATCACACCTCCAGCCAATGAACACTTACAACTTCTCACAGGTCATTTTGCTGAAGAATGAAACTCTATACAAGGCATGTCCTTCTCACAGGTCCTTAAGCTAAAAGATGAAACCCTATACAAGGCACGGTTTTAAATCTAAATCAATATTCAGACATTTTGGCTGTCACGTGTCTAGCCTGTGAATGCACTCAACCTCTTTCTTATTAATAAGTTGAATATATGTTTATGTTTAACATTCAACATATTAATAAGAAAAAGCGGGTGTTTTGCCATATACAAACCCCTGCTCTGCATAGGTGACAGAGAGGTAAATTTCTAAAAATTGTCTGTTACATGGGTGTGTGACATTTTACCATTTTTGCCGTAAACAAACCCCTGCTCTGCATAGGTGACAGGGAGGTAAATTAGTAAAAATCGTCTGTTACATTGGCGGGTGACATTTTACAATTTTTGCCGTATACGAACATCTGCTCTGTATAGGTGACAGGGAGGTAAATTAGTAAAAATCGTCTCTTACATTGTTGGGTGACATTAACCCAGTTTTGCCATATACAAGCCCCTGCTCTGCATAGGTGACAGGGAGGTAAATTAGCAAAAATCGCCTGTTACATTATTGGGTGACATTAACCCTGTTTTGCCATATACAAATCCCTGCTCTGCATAGATGACAGGTAGGTAAATTTCTAACAATCGTCTGTTACATTGGTGGGTGATGTTTTACCATTTTTGCCGTATACAAACCCCTGCTCTGCATTACTGACAGGGAACTAAATTTAGTAAAAACGTCTGTTACTTCGGTGGGTGACCACAAAAAATGAGGAATAATAAGGGACGTGGCCCTGGTCTTGGTGCCGCTGGTGTTGGTGGAGCTCCTGTTGCAGGGAGACGACATGGTCGATCTGTGCCAGCTACACCCCCAAATGAAACACCTTCCTCAGGTGCGCATAGAGGAAAGAGCCTTTAGCGTTATTTAGTAGGCCTGAATGCCGCCAGAGGTGAGGCCAGAACAAATACAGTCGCTAGTAGATTGAGTGGCTGACAGTGCCTCCAGCACCTTCACATTGTATCCCACCCGGTCCTCTGCTGAAAGCTCAAAGTTGGCACCGGCAGGCCATGGACATCGATCCAGCACCTCATCCCCTTGCAAATCAGCCAAGCAGTCTGAGCCCCAAGTCATGCAGCAGTCTCTTATTCTTTTTGATGACTCTGCTGGCAAGGTTTCCCAGGGCCATCCACCTAACCCTGCCCCAGAAGTGGAAGAGATTGAGTGCACTGATGCCCAACCACTTATGTTTCAGGATGTGGACATGGGAGGACCAGAGCAGCACGTCTCTGATGATAACGAAACAAAGGTGCCAAATGCTGCGGCTTTCTGCAGTGTGCAAACCGACAAGGAGGGCAGGGATGAAGACTGGGTGGAAGATGATGTGGAGGACGATGGGGTCCTAGATTCCACATAGAATCAAGGTCATGTGAGTGACCTGTGCAGTTCGGAGGGAGAGGCAGTGGTCGCACAGAGCCACCAGCACAGCAAAAGAGAGAGCAGGGTGCAAAAGCCGAGCAGCCATTCCCTAGACAGTACGCCTGCTACTGCCCACTATACCCAGGGACCGAGCACAACAAAGCCAGCTCCAAGGAGTTCCCTGGCATGGCAGTTCTTCAGACAATGTGCAGACAACAAGACATGAGTGGTTTGCACGCTGTGCAATCCGAGCCTGAAGCGAGGCATAAACGTTTTAAACCTGAGCACAACCTGCATGACCAGGCATCTAAGTGCAAAGCACGAGCTGCAGTGAAGTAAACACCTCCAAAACCAAGAAAGGTCTCAGGCTCCTCCTGCTCCCTCTTCTGCTGCAGTCTCAGCCTCTTCCTCCACCTCTGGAGTAACAGTGGCACTGGCCACCCCGCAAACAGAGGATGTGGCAGCAACGCCACCACGTCCGTCACCTTCAACAAGCAGCACCACAATGTCCCATGGAAGCGTTCAGCTGTCCATCTTCCAAACAATGGAGCGAAAGAGGAAGTACCCGCCTACCAACCTGCGATCCCTGGCCCTGAATGGCATTGTTTCAAAATTCCTGGCCTTTGAAAGTCTGTCATTCTGTCTGGTGGATACGAAGAGTTTTAACCCCTTAAGGACTCAGCCTTATTTCAACTTAAGGACCAGGCCATTTTTTGCAAATCTGACCAGTGTCACTTTATGTGGTGATAACTTTTAAACGCTTTTACTTATGCAGGCCATTCTAAGATTTTCATCCCATATTGTACTTCATGACACTAGTAAAATGTATAATTTGCAATTTTATAAGTTTCAATTTCTTTATTTCTATAATACACAGTAATACCTCTAAAAATAGTTATTACTTTACATTCCCCATATGTCTACTTCATGTCTGGATAATTTGGGGAATGATATTTTATTTTTTGGGGACGTTACAAGGCTTAGACGTTTAGAAGCAAATCTTGAAATTTTTCAGAAATTTTCAAAAACCCACTTTTTAAGGACCAGTTCAGGTCTGAAGTCACTTTGTGAAGCATACATAATATAAACCACCCAAAAATGACCCCATTCTGCCCCACACGGCAGGGCGCAGAAGGAAAGGAATGCCATAAGGTTTTTGGGAGGCAGATTTTGCTGGACAGTTTTTTTGATACCATGTCCCATTTGAAGCCCCCCGATGCACCTCTAGAGTAGAAACTCCAAAAAAGTGACCCCATTTTAGAAACAACACCCCTCGAGGTATTCAAAATTAATTTTAAAAACTTTGTTAACCCTTTAGATGTTCCACAAGAATTAATGGAAAATAGAGATAAAATTTCAAAATTTCACTTTTTTCACAGATTTTCCATTTTAAGAATTTTTTTCCCAGTTATAAAGCAAGGGTTAACAGCCAACCAAAACTCAATATTTATTGCTATGATTCTGTAGTTTACAAAACACCCCATATTTGATCGTAAACTGCTGTACGGGCACATGGCAGGGCGCAGAAGGAATGGAATGCCATACGGTTTTTGGAAGGCAGATTTTGCTGGACTGGTTTTTTGATACCATGTCCCATTTGAAACCCCCCGATGCACCCCTAGAGTAGAAACTCCAAAAAAGTGACCTCAGTTTAGAAACTAGACCCCTCAAGTTATTCAAAACTGATTTTACAAACTTTGTTAACCCTTTAGGTGTTCCACAAGAATTAATGGAAAACTGAGATAAAATTTCTAAATTTCACTTTTTTCGCAGATTTTCAATTCTAATAATTTTTTCCAGTTACAAAGCAAGGGTTAACAGCCAAACAAAACTCAATATTTATTGCCCTGATTCTGTAGTTTACAGAAACACCCCATATGTGATCGTAAACTGCTGTACGGGCACATGGCAGGGCGCAGAAGGAAAGGAATGTCATACGGTTTTTGGAAGGCAGATTTTGCTGGACTAGTTTTTTGACACCATTTGTCCCATTTGAAGACCCCCTGATGCAACCCTAGAGTAGAAACTCCAAAAAAATTTACCCCATTTTAGAAACTACAGGACAGGGTGGCAGTTTTTTTGGTACTATTTAAGGGTACATATGATTTTTGGTTGCTCTATATTACACTTTTTGTGAGGCAAGGTAACACTTTTTGGCACCGTTTTTACTTTTTGTTACTTACAACATTCATCTGACAGGTTAGACCATGTGGTATTTTTATAGAGCAGGTTATTACGGACACGGCGATACATAATTTGTATACTTTTTTTATTCATGTAAGTTTTACGCAATGATTTCATTTATGAAACAAAAAAATCATGTTGTAGTGTCTCCACAGTCTGAGAGCCATAGTTTTTTCAGTTTTTGGGCGATTATCTTGGGTAGAGTATTATTTTTGTGGGATGGGATAACGGTTTGATTGGCACTGTTTTGGGGTGCGTACGACTTTTTCATCACTTGGTATTACACTTTTTGTGATGTAAGGTGACAAAAAATGGCTTTTTTTACACCGTTTTTATTTTTGTACGGTGTTCACCTGAGGGGTTAGATCATGTGATAATTTTATAGAGCAGGCTATTACGGACGTGGCGATACATAATATTTATGCTTTTTTTTATTTATGTAAGTTTTTTATTTATGTAAGTTTTACACAATGAATTCATTTGTGAAACAAAAAAAATCATGTTTTACTGTCTCCATGGTCTGAGAGCCATAGTTTTTTCAGTTTTTTCGGTGATTATCTTAGGGTATGATTTTTGTGGGATGAGATCAAGGTTTGATTGGCACTATTTTGGGGTGCGTATGACTTTTTGATCGCTTGGTATTACACTTTTTGTGATGTAAGATGACATAAAATAGCTTCTTTTTTTACACCGTTTTTATTTTTGTTTTTTTACGGTGTTCACCTTAGGGGTTAGGTCATGTGATATTTTTATAGAGCAGGTTATTGTGGATGCGGCGATACATAGTATGCATACTTATTTTATGTACGTTTTACACAATAATATCATTTTTGAAACAGAAAAAAATCATGTTTTTGTGTCTCCATATTCTGAGAGCCATAGTTTTTTCAGTGTTTGGGCGATTATCTTAGTTAGGGGCTCATTTTTTGAGGGATGAGATGACGGTTTGATTGACACTATTTTGGGTGTGCATGACTTTTTGATCGCTTGGTATTACACTTTTTATGATGTAAGGTGACAAAACATAGCTTTTTTTTACACCGTTTTTATTTTTATTTTTGTTCGGTGTTCACTTGAGGGGTTAGGTCATGTGATATTTTTTGAGAGAAGGTTATTATAGATGTGGTGATACCTAACATGTGTTACTTTTTTTATTTACTTAAGTTTTACACGATAACAGTTTTTTTAAAACAAAAAAAATGATGTTTTAGTGTCTTAATGTTCTGAGCCATATTTTTTTTTATTTTTTGGGCGATTGTCTTTGGTAGAGGCTCATTTTTTGCGGGATGAGGTGATGGTTATATTGGAACTATTTTTGTGGGCATATGCCTTTTTGATCACATGCTGTATCACTTTTAGTGATGTAAGGTGACAAAAAATGGTTTATTTGGCACAGTTTTTATTTTAAAATTTTTACAGTGTTCATCTGAGGGGTTAGGTCATGTGATATGTTTATAGAGCCGTTCAATACGGACGGGGTGATACCTAATTGTTTTTTTCCCTATTTCTTACCACTTTTTTTTTTACTTTATTTGGGGAAAATGACCTTTTTGTTTTATTTCACTTGAAACTTTTAATTTGGGGGGGGGGGGTTTCAACTTTTTTCACTTTATTTTTTATTCCACTTTGGGACTTCAACTTTTGGGGGTCTGATTCCCTTCACAATGCATTCCAAAAATTCTGTATTGGAATGCATTGGCTTCACCGCCACTGAGTGGGCCTCCATGCGAGACCTGTGTGCCTTGTTGCGCTGTTTTGACTACTCCACCAACATGGCCAGTGCCGATGACGCCGTTCTGAGCATTAATATCCCACTTCTATGTCTCCATGAAAAAACGCTTCGGGCGATGATGGAAGAGGATGTGGCACAGGAGGAAGAGGAGGAGGAAGAGGAATAATTTCCACGGTTATCAGGCCAGTCATTCACAGGTGGCTCAGAGAGTGGGTTCCTGTACTAACATAGGCCAAGTACACAATTGTCCAGTCAGTGCACAGTTCTGGAGGATGAGGAGGAGGGGGAGGATGAGGAGGAACCGTGTTCACAGCAGGGTGGCACCCAAAGCAGCTCAGGGCCATCACTGCAGCGTGGCTGGGGGGATACCTAGGACACAAACGATACACCTCCCGCAGAGGACAGCTTGTCGTTGCCTCTGGGCAGCCTGGCACAAATGAGTGACTACATGCTGCAGTGCCTGCGCAACGACCGCCGAGATGCCCACATTCTAACTTGTGCTGATTACTGGATGGCCACCCTGCTGGATCTGTGTTACAAGGACAACATTCCTTCCTTAATTCCCTCACTGGAGCGTGATCGGAAGATGCACGACTACAAGCGCACAGTGGTAGACGTACTGCTGATGACATTCCCACCTGACACCGGGGCCTCAGTGGAAGCACAAGGCAAAGGCAGAGGAGGAGAAAGAGGTCGCCAATGCAGCCGGGGCACCGCCAGTACCTCAGAAGGCAGGGTTAGCATGGCCGAAATTGGAAAAGCTTTTTCACCACGCCACAACAACCAGCACCACCAGCTGATATGCAACGTCTATGCAAAGTATGTGTGCACATGCCTACACGAACTGACTGTTGGGTCTGCCCCATTCAACTTCTGGGTCTCCAAATTGAGCACATGGCCTGAGCTTGCCCTTTATGCATTGGAGGTGCTGGCCTGCCCTGCAGCCAGGGTATTGTCTGAACATGTATTTTGCACGACAGGGGGTGTTATCACAGACAAGCGCAGCCGCCTGTCCACAGCTAATGTTGAAAAGCTCACATTCATTAAAATGAACCAGGCATGGATCCCACAAGACTTGTCTGTACCTTGAGCAGAATAAACATTTATATTGGCCTCAACCATTCATTCTTGTACTCAAGTGCACTTATTATTATATTTTTTTTTATGTCCCAATATTTTGGGGGCTACCCCAATTAAAAAAATAAAAATAAACAGTGTTGGCTACCTACTCCACCTCCACCCCCGCTTCCACCTACACTGCCACGGTCACCGCCTCCACAACCTCCCACTCCACATCCACCTCCTCCTCCTAGTTCAAGATTGTTTATTTTAAATCTTTATTTATTTTATTTTATGTTATTTACCTATCCACATTTGTTTGCAGAACACCTACCATGCTCTTAAGTACATTTTGCTGCCTTTTGCAGCCCTCTAGCCCTTTCCATGACATTTTTAGAGCCATTTTAGTTCCCAAAAGTTTGGTTCCCCATTGACTTCAATGGCATTCAGGGTCAAGTTCAGGTCAAGTTCGGGCCCCGAACTCAAACTTTAAATAAAAATGTTATAACTCTGGGAAGGCAGGGAGTGAAAAACAAAAATGCACAGTCAAAAAAACCTCCGGTGTAGAAAGGGTTTTGGAAATCTGCGATATGTCAATCTATGTGGTAATAACTTTGGAACACTTTTAGTTATCCAGGCCATTCTGAGATGGTTTTCTTGTGACACATTCTACATCATGGTAATGGTAAATTTGGGGCAATATGTTTTACGGGCTCACATAAAAAATCAAACAAACCAGGTTTGCAACCCCTTACTACTTAAAAAATAATCACAAAAAAGGTGGATGCTAAAAAAGACTGAAACAAAATATATTTATTAAACTGTCATCAATGTAGAAGTAAGTGAATAAAAGAACCCCTTTTGTTAGTTTACACCAGATGCTGTCGCTCATATATTAACTTCAAGCTGGGATATTTTTTCTTTATCAAAGTCCGAAGGTTGAAATAAAACAACCCTCAGAGCAACTGTCCCTCAAGTAAGAGAAACGAAGGAAACTCCAGCATCTAGTTCACGAGTATCTTCTCTTTATTGACAGTGTTGGTAATACAGCGGCAATAAAATATATCTTCTCACATCCTCAAACAGTCTGACTGTTTGAGGATGTGAGAAGATATATTTTATTGCCGCTGTATTACCAACACTGTCAATAAAGAGAAGATACTCGTGAACTAGATGCTGGAGTTTCCTTCGTTTCTCTTACTGCCGTATCCAGGTCTTACCTACACCTCCGTGCATCAGGGGAATCTAGTTGGAGCAAATGAATGGGTGAGCTGGACTCCACTTTTTTCAACTGTCCCTCAAACCAAAATGAGTCAGCACTGGTGTAATAATTCTGGTAAGCGGACATAAGCAGTTTATTTGGGTTATAATATATGCCCAAACGTCCCAGACTACAACCAAAATAGGAACTATTCCAATGGAGACTGTTGCTATGTAATTGTGCCCTCATCTTTCCTGTTAGTTATGGGAGAACTCTGCGATTTATCACTCATGTTGCAGTTCACGCAACTGATAAATAACCAAAACAGTCATCTCTATGATATGTTACTATTGATGTAGCATTTTGCCCTCATTACTCTAAAAGGCTACACATCAGCTTGTAATTGCTGCTCAACGCGTTTCTACATCTACAATGATGTCTCATCAGGAGCCTACAATATAACCTAATATCTAGAGCCAAATCTAAGTGTACATAGGCAATAACAATGCGCAGCACCTCTCTCACAGGATAATGAATCTAATTAGATGATGCTAGTAGTAACCCAATATATGAAATAACAAAACATTCAAAAGAGTCTTTTTTGAAAAATAAATAAAAGGCACAAAGGAAAACTTAATAGCCAAAAGGGTAACATAAACACCAACACTACAGCCCCATTCATTGAGATTATATGACTGAGACCAAGTAGGGTGATACTGTCTGTTGAAACCATATAAGAGATTACCTCTCATGTAGATGGTTATAAAGATGGTAATCAAGAACAATCCAGGAAGACAATGATTATGATATCCACACAACCACTCATTTAATTTCCTGTAACATCATCAGTGACCCACAAGCAGAAAAAATAAGATGTACTATATAATGCGAGAAGCCCAAAGATAAACCTACAGGAAACACAAGTAAGATATATGATCATTGAGACACTTTGGTCGAACAGTATCGAGCCGTAAGGTCCACTGTGCCTCCTTCTGTAGTACTCGTTTATCAAAAGCGGATAGCCTTAGTGTCACTGGCGTGGCATTCCACCAAATGTCTTACCACTGGAGTATCCGCCTACTTTTTAATGTCATTGAGGTGTTCCCCAATACGCCTCCGGGATTTTTGGCAGGACTAGGTCACCGACTATCTCCAGCTCCTTTAAGGCATTGCCGAAAATATATAAGAATCATATTGGGGGATGGTGGGAGATTCAATTACTTGAGACCTATTTGAAGCTTAAAATTGCCCCACTTGGTCTGAGAATTCCCTTATTTCCAGTTATACGCATTTATTCTCCAGCCTTTCTAGCCAGATGGGAGAAGGAGCCTATTGACTCCTCGCTACGTCTAATGACTTTATTACTGGAAGAGAAATGGAATGTATATGAAAAAAACACGGGGATATTCAATATCTGTAAAGAATAAATCAAGGCAACTGGACTTGCTGTAGATTTCTTGAAAACATTTCACTTGTTCTTCCAACAAGCTTTCTCAATTCTGAGTGACTTGTATAAGAATTCTCTGGGAACAAATATGTAATCAAATCAACATCTAGTAATTAAGTCGATATACCCAGCATGGGGTCAAAGGTGTTGATTCCATAGAGGCAATTGAAACAGTCAGGAAACTGTTGTTACTAGACAACACCTTAGGCTGCAGAACAGAACTTAGCCCAGATCAAGTGTGTGCCTCACTGGACCTTTGTCTGAGTACCACCTACTTCAAGTATAAGGACAAGTTCTACAAGCAAAAACATGGCTGTGCTATGGGATAGCCAGTCTCACCTATTGTGGCGAACTTGTATATGGAGGAAATAGAAAGGAAAGGCCTGACCACTTTCAAGGGAATTACACTGAGTCATTGGTTCAGATATGTGGATGACACTTGGGTTAAAATTCATAAACAAGAGTTACAGGCTTTCACTGACCACATCAACTCAGTGGATCATAACATCAAGTTCACACGGATAGATATGCAGCACAACAAACTGGCGTTTCTGGACTGTCTGATAACAGTGGAAGAGGGAAGGAAGCTGGGAATAGAGGTCTATCGAAAACCAGCACACAAAGACCAGTACCTGCTATTTTATTCCCACCATCATCTAGACCACAAACTGGGAGTCATCCACACTCTACACCACCGGGCAGAGAAAATCCACACCAGCACAGAGGCCAAGGCGAAGGAATTCAAACACCTCAGAGGGGCACTTAAAACTTGTGGGTATCCAGATTGGGCCTTTGTCAAAACAGAAGGAAGGAGAAGAAAGAAGACCAAGACTACCAGTGAGGGCGAGAAGCATGACAGATGCAAAAATATGGATATCCCATATGTATCTGGGGTGTCGGAGAAACTCAAAAGGATTTTTAATAAACATAACATCCCTGTCTGCTTTAAACCCAGCAACATACTGAGACAACAACTGGTTCACCCAAAAGACCGAACGCCTAAACACAAGATGGACAACATTGTGTACGCAGTCCAGTGCAATGAGGAATGCGCAGAACTGTACATCGGCGAAACAAAACAACAACTACATCAGCGTATGGCACAGCATAGAAGAACCAAAACCTCTGATCAAAATTCAGCCGTGTACTCACATCTAAAAGAAACAGGTCACACCTTTGAAGATAGTCAAGTACGTGTTTTAGATAAGGAGGCCGATTGGTACAAAGGAGGTGTGAAGCAGTCCATCTAAGTAAAAATGGACAAGCCAAGCTTGAATAGAGGCGGGGGGGGGGGGTTAGACATCTATTGTCTGCCACTTACAATGCTGTCTTGACACCTTGGGAGGTCATTATCACCTACTGACTCCAATTCGGACTATGGAATCAACACCTTTGACTCTATGCTGGGTATAATAACCTAATTACCAGATGTTGATTCAGTTACATTGTCAGAACTTTTTGGATTCAAAAGTCCATCAAATAAGGCTTACACAGTTAGATGTATAAAAAGCTGAATAGAAGCCATTTTGCTCATGGAGCTGACTTTAAAAGGCTAAGACGAAGTAACTTGTATAGGTTAGGTGAGAAATCCTTAACTAGAAAGTTAGCTATCTGTGGGAAATATTTGCCATGTCTGGTCTTAAAAGAAGGAGATTGCAGACAGGTCATAAACATCTTTAAGTTGAATTTCACAAGAGATAGGACAGATGGAATGATATTAGTCTGTATTATGTTTTTGTAATCTATAAATGAATAAGATTTTGGTGTAGAGGATAAATGTTAAAAGGTGTCTGTCTTAATTCCTAAAGGTATCCTATTAATGAAATATTTTGTGTAAATGTATTTAACTGGTGGTGTGATATGAGGAAACTATAATTTTGCTGAGATGGTGTTTGTTGAAATTCTTTGACTAGTTGGAGTGGACCCAGGTGTGGTAAGAGCAAACATTAGATCCCATCTAGACAATGGACATAGTAGTAGAATTGTGTATTAAGGATTAGGTATGTCTGACCATGAAACCAAAAGAACACAGCAAGTAATTGGCCCATTGTTTGGGGAGTTTCTCAATGTTTGGTTAGCTGGACACCGAGTCAATGAGTATCTATAGTTAATTAACAAGGGATAGAAAGTAAATTACCAATTTTGTCTAAAACTGTCGCACGATGCACTAGTGGCATCTAGTGTTCGGACAAGGTTAAGATTTGGATTACGAAATCAGAGGAGGAGGTCTTGGGATAGTAAGAAAACTCCTCTGATGATGTCACTAGTTAATGAGTAAAACAAGGCCAGGCCCAAGGTTTTAGAAAATAAAAAGAGGGTCTTGAGAGAGAAAAGAAAAGGAAGGAGAGAGAAAAAGGAGGACACAAGAAGAGGGGACAAAAGAGAACCAGAACTCCATCCTGTGAAGACGACCATTTTAAATCCTTGAAACTGACTTCTGATAGCCGATAAACTGGTACAGTATAATTCTAACTCTATTTGATAGTACCATAGATTGTCATTGTATATATCTATATATATATCTCTGATTAACCATACAGTTAGTATCTGTTTTGGAATAAGGTCGGGGTGTAACTGCAGTATCACTCTATACTTCTTCCAAATCAGGGAGAACTATAATACCATTTATAATACGGTATCTTTCTCCAAACGAACGGAATTCCGTTCTAAGCTGGTTAATTACTGGATATTTATATGTATAGATAAATACAAAGGAAATCTGATGTCGACCAGATTTGGGTCTAATCAGAGATTTGTCGGCTGAGAGAAAATCAGGTATCAGAATAATCAAAATATCATTTAAATATATTCAGTATCTTTTATATATATATATATATATATGTATACCCCAGTATATTGTCTCAATCTGAATTGCATATCAATGATTGTTATTAGATTTCATTGTCACTAATTTTTATATCCATTTGCATTTTAATTTTTCGTTATTTAATAAATATATATATTTTGATTTACCACTGCCTTGTTTTTGTCGCCTAACTCAGCGCAGATCACGAGCTCTGATGAGCTGGTATTTATGTTAATAAGATAGAATCTCCTATTTTATAGATTCTAATTTATTCACATAAATTATATAGACTGTTATCGGAAACAGTATAAATATCCCGACATATAATTTGGAGGTCCCACCGAGATCTGCCTAGTTGACACAAAAATTTTGGGGTGCAAAATATATATTTTATAGAGGTCATTGTGGTACTTGTAGTGCGAAAAGTGTAAACATGTCTGAAACCAATAGCGAGGTTAGCCAAGGCATGCAGGCTGTTGCTGCAGTGGTAAAGACTGATATGCATGATAGAAAGACTCAAGAATTAATTGAACATATTGTGATGTGTTATATGCATGATAGGTTGGATATTAAGAGAGAGCTAAAGGATTGGAGGGTTGAACTGGAACAGAGAGTTGTAGAATATGCAGATGATGTTTGGTCTGATAAATCCCGGTTTGCTGATTATCTCTGTCACATTTCCCAAGCTAAACATAAGAAAGATAAGGATTTATTAATCCTTCAATCGTGGCCTGAATTTGTATATTTAATATGTGAATTAGCTGAACAATTGGAAAAAGCAAAATATAAAAATGTTGAACAGGCATATGAAATTGATAAATTTCAAAAAGACCTATCTGAAATGGAAATTAAGGCAGCCACGGTTTCTGGTGAATTAGCACAATGGTCTGCTAAATTATCAGAATATAATGACAGGGACAATCAACAACAAGAGGTGATAAGAACTCTGGAATGGAAATTAAGTCAAGCTACTAATGAACTGTCTAAATGTCAATTGTCTATGGTGGATCTAGATGAGAAATGTAAAAGGCTGTATAAGGAAAATAGAAGTCTACAAACAGAGTTAGATAACAGGGATCCTGACCCTTTACAATTCAGACAGCCTGAGGATTCTAATAGAATGAAGGTAAAATATTCCAGGGGGGAATTAGATGCAGAAAGTAAATATGACAACCCCTTTAATGGAGAAGAGCTAATATTTCTGAGAGAAAATTCTCTTCATAAATTAAAACCAATTTCACCTCCTAGGTCCTCTAAAAACTCATCCCAGAGAGCTTCCCAGCCTATAATAGACACCACTAAAGTAATTAAATTTCTTAAAGAAACGGTGGGTCAATTCGCTAAAAGGGATCCCCTCTATAATAAGTCATTTAGAAACCTATGAGGAGGCCATGAGAACTTTACAGCTAGAACAGGACAGACAGAAGATTGAATTTGTTACCTGGGTATTCGAACCAAAACACCGGTACTTCTTTAATTCCCTCAGAGATATGGGTAAGAATTCATGGTCAGAAATGGTAGCAGAAATCAAAACTGAATTTGGTCCCTATAAGTCAGCTACAGCTGCAAGGAGGGCCTTATTCACTTTAAAATGCCGGCCTAATCAAAGTCCTAGGGAGTTTTTGTCAGTTCTTAAAAATGCATACAGCTTGTCTGAAAAAGATCCCAATTTTGAATGCCATGAATTCATCCAGTTATTTTATGAGGCATTGCCTAATAAAATAAAATTTATTTTGGCCAGGGATTACCATTCCAGAAGGAATCTGGATTGGTTGCTTACAGAGAGCACAACATTGTACGCTGCTCTCCAAAATGCAGATGAGTCTCCTGATAGGAAATCTAAAAGAGCTAATGAGGAAATAGCTGCCAATCAGATAAAAAGAGATCAGGGAAAATTTGAAAGTCCAAAAAGGAGTTATGCGGAAGTCGTACAAACTTCCAGGCCTCCCCAGCCAAAACAAAATCAGCCTAGGCCAGAAGAGAGCAAGGGCCCAAAAGCTGTTGAAAACCCTAATAATAGTAAAAATTATGAGTTTAGAAATAGGCGGTTCCCTCCTTTTCAAAATTATCAAAGAAATTACTATAGGGGATTTCAACGTAGGCCTGAAAGGGTTCAAAGTGGTTCTGAATCAGATGGTTCAGGAAAACCCCAATCATATAGGTCACAAAATCAATCTCCAAGAGATTTTGGGAGAAAGAGAAGTAACCTATATGATCGCATGGATCAAATCCAAAATCAGTTTGGAATGGTAATGCAACGGATGGAAGAGCTGTCCAAAGCAGTCACTGCTAACCCTAAAAATCCTTTTTTAGGGACAAATCCTCCTGTAGAAAGCCCTCCCCAATTATAAATGGGGGGAGGCAGGTAAGTATGTCAAATGTTGCCAATGCTGATTCAAGTGTGTGTAAAATGGAGCAGGCTAATACAATTGTCTTTTCCCCTGAAAGGAATTTAACTCTCCCGAAGCCACCTGGCAAGGGGGAGGGGAAACTTGTTTGTTCTATCTTACAGCCCACAAAGTCTCCAGCTGTGCAGATGACATGCAATCCTGCTAAAAAGAAGAAGGAGGAGTCAAGGATAAGTATGACTGCCAAGCAGGAAAATAATTTCATTAATCATTCCAAATATCTTTGTTCCTTACAGGAAATAGGACATCGATATTATATGAAAGTGGAATTGTTTAATAACTATCCTCCCATATTAGCATTGATGGATACAGGTAGCCAAGCAACTTTGTTATCTCAAAAATATTTCCAGCAATTGCAGGAGGTATCTTCTGAGAGATACAAGTTAAAAAGTTTTAATGCCAACCTGGTGAGTGTTTCAGGCAATACCCTCAAGGTTATTGGCAAGGCTTGGCTAGATCTGAAAGTGGGAAATAAAATACTCAGCCATCCCACTTTGATTGTGGACATGCCAATTGATCGATTGATTATTGGCATTGATTTCCTTAAGAGATTAAGCCCTGTTATAGATTTGGTCAACAAGGTCATATGGTCCCAAGTAAGGATGCCCATCAATTATGAGCGATCACAATCCCATCACAGTCGGCATAGCTGCCATGTGATAGAGGAAAGGCCGGACTCTATTGAGGTCCATTTCAGAAACAGCCAAGTCCCTGATGTCTCTTTCCTACAAACAACCCCGAAGTCCACTATAGGTGAACAGGAGGAGAACACCATATGTGTGTCCCCTGAACGAGTGAAAGATGTTTGTTTGGAAGGGGATATTCTCACAATCCACCTTCACCCAGAGTCTACCGACCCTAATGGGTTTAGTGGCCATGAACAATTCCTAGTGGGAATTGAAAAAGTGGACGATGAGGTGTTCTTCCCAGTACAAGTTAACGACCTCGGAAGGACTAAAAGGGCTAAATTGGATTTGCGCCATGAGAATAGCTACATTAGTAGAGATCTACTAAATCAATTGGCCAATCCAAAAGTAATCAGGTATCCAAATCCCCAAGATAATTGGATACATGACTTGGATACTGACTCTGATGGTCATAACATCATTGCGAAATGTATGTTAACCATTTCTATTGCAGGTAAATCAGCAACTCATTTATTCCTGGTGTTGAATGAGCCCCGATATCCTATGTACATTGGCAACGATATATTACATCGTTTTGCCATCCATGTGGATATAGTAAATTCCACATTGTGGACAAGATTAAAAGAAAATCCTGATGATTTTATGGATGAATTTGAAGCCCTCAAGTCATCCCAGACACTGCCATATGCCGTCAGTATATTTGTACCACGAGATATAATCATACCTCCAGGTGCTAATAATTTCCTGTTGCCCGTTCAGGTATCAAGAGGCCAAAAATTAAAGAATTCTGATGCATTGATCTGTTTATCAAACAGAATGCAACAATTAGGTATTTCAGTAAATCCTACCCCTATGGTGAATTTACAAAACTTTAAAACCCAAATAATCGTGAATAATGGCATGCCAAATGACGTCCATTTGTCTAAAGATACTATCATTGGTATGGCATTAGATTCAGATTATTACACTTTTGGGTTGCAGAATGTAATTATTGGCCTAATACCTGAATCGTATTTAACAGAGGAACAATTGGTTGAACAAACATTCCATTCTTCTCCTGAAGGACTGTTTACAATCAGTTCAGTATATCCTTTTAATCTTGAAGAAGGTACCTGCAAGGTTGAGGAATCCTCCCTCACCTTTGATCATACAATTAATGAGCGGGAAGCTCAGGAATATCATGAGTTTGTTGAAAAGACAGGTAAGTCAAATCATGACCTCACTGACAGGTTGGAGGAAGCCTATGAAATAGGTCAACCTGAAGTTTTCCCAGGGTTTATGGAAATGGTCCAGCAACAACTATTGTTAGCTGACGGATGCTCCAATGACTCAGAGCGCCAACAACTAAAGGAAGTTTTATTAGAATTCAAGGATATCTTTGCAAAAGATTCCTATGATTGTGGTCTGACTGACATACACGTTGCCAGGATTCAGACTGATCCTGATGCGCCTCCCGTTTATATCAAGCAATATCGCCTTCCACTAGCTTGTTACGACTCGCTAGCGGAAATCATTCGAAATCTCAAGGAGAGAGGTATTATAAGACCAGTGCACAGTTCTTATAACAATCCGGTCCTTGGAATTCTCAAACCGAATGGTCAATGGCGTTTATGTGCTGATCTGCGTCAGCTAAATAAACGTGTATATATGTCCGGCTGGCCCGTGCCATATATAGACCAATGCTTGGTACAAATGAAAGGTGCTAGAATCTTTACCACTTTAGATTGCGCTCAGGGGTATTGGACCATCAAAGTGAGTCCCGAGGACCAATACAAACTGGCCTTTACATTTGGTAAAGAACAGTTTGCCTGGACCAGATTACCGTTTGGGTACATAAACTCAGGTCATGAATTTGCTGTATTTCTACATAAAGCTATGCCTGATGCCATGGAAAGAGGAAATTTGACGTACGTGGATGACATTTTGATGAAAAGTACATCATTTGACAACCATATCCAGGAGATTAGACATGTACTGACTCAGTTGAAGGAGGCAGGTGTAAAAATTTCTTTACAGAAAGCCCAGTGGTGTCGGACCAAGGTCAATTTCCTTGGACATGAGGTAACTTCTGAAGGTCTGAATCCTCAGAAGAAAAAAGTGGAGGCAGTCATGAAATCCAAGACGCCTACCAATGTCAGTGAATTGAGGTCATTTTTGGGTATGATGAATTATTCACGCAAATTCATTGATAATTATGCTGAGATCAGTAAACCGTTGTTAACATTGTTAAAGAAAGGTATACCATGGACATGGGGGAGGATCAGGAATATGCCATGAATGAGCTTAAAAGAAAACTGACCCAAGCACCATGTCTCGCATATCCAGAGGGTGGTAAACCCTTTTATCTGGAAACTGGTTTCACAGATCTCAGTATTAGTGCTGTCCTATGCCAAAAACAGGATAAATTGCATAAAGTAATAGCTTATGCAAGTAAGTCCCTATCACCAGTAGAAGTAAAGTTTAATGACTGTGAAAAAGCTTTATTAGCCACAGTTTGGGCACTTCAAAACTTTAGAAGTTTTATACAGGGTGAGAAAATCATTGTTGAAACGGCTCACCAGCCCCTACAATATTTGCAGAGTGACAAAATTAGGGATGGTAACTTATCCAATAGCAGAATTACTGCTTGGACCTTGTCTTTACAAGGATGGCCGTTAGAAGTTCGGTATAAGCAAAATAAAAAGTGTCCCGTAGCACAAGGGCTAGCCGATCTTCATGACTGTGCTGCTCATTCTCCTAAAGAAGAGCTGGTAGATGATTTTCTAGAAGAACAAAAATCTTCCCCTTACAAGGTATATGAAGAAGATTATTGCTCTCTACTTCCCTGTGCATATATAGATGGTTGTGCTTATCACACCATAATAGAAGATGATAGGAAACTAGTGGCAGGAATTGGCATTACTTGGGTAAATGAATGTCCTAATATTTCAGTAGGTTACAGTATAGGTGCTAAAAGTAGCCAAGTAGCAGAACTAGCAGCTGTATACCAAACTGTCAAAATTGCTATTGAACATAATATCAAGGAATTCGTAATCATCACTGATTCCAATTATGTTCGTAACAGTTTTGTAGAATATATGCCCGCCTGGAAGAGAAGTCAAATGTTACGATCCAATAATAAACCTGTGAAACATGCCAAGTTATTTTGTACCATAGATAAATTGGTCCTAGATAATGGTCTAACCATTTATTGGAAAAAGACTAAAGGTCATTCCAAAACCCAGAACATAGATAAAGAAGGTAATGATTTAGCCGATAAATTGGCTAAACAAGGAGCTATAAATGGTGAGCAAATTGAAATAGATCATTTATTAGAAATGATCCCTATTGATGCTATCACTAGACAACAGGCTAAGGCCCTAACTGAAAATAGTGTAGCTCAATGGAATCAAGAATCTACTAGTGAGGATCTAATCAAGAGTCAGAAGGAAGATCCGATAATAGGAATCTTCTATAAACATATTGAGGATCCTGATAATAATCCCATATCGGAGGATGGGTATGCCCAAAAGGAGGATCTCCGATTACTTATGAATACCAAATCCCAATTTAGTATTCTAGATGGATTATTGATGAGGACATCTAAAAATGGTATTCGACAATGGGTAGTCCCTACTTCATTTAGAGGTTTGATGCTACAGCATGCCCATGATGCCCCTACAGCTGGTCATCGTGGAGTAAAGATCACATATGAGTCACTACGTGATTATGCCTACTGGCCTCATATGTTGAAAGATGTACAGAGCTATTGTCAAGGTTGTTTGGTATGTGCGCAATTTCAACCTCAAGGTCCTAAACATCGCGCACCACTTCAGAAGAAAGGTTTTTCATTACCCTGGTCTGACATACAAATCGATTTCATTGGTCCTGTTACCCGGTCATCCCGAGGAAATAAATACATGTTGACTGTCACTTGTGTGTTTACAAAATGGGTAGAATGTTTACCGGCCCGTAATAACACCGCCGAAACATGTGCCACTTTGTTGATTAACCATGTGTTTTCCAGATTTGGGTTACCACTGAGGATCGACTCAGACCGTGGTTCGCACTTTGTAGGCGAGGTAATGACCAAGATGTGGAAGATCTTGGGGGTAAAAAGGAAATTACATATTGCCTATCGTCCAGCATCTAGTGGATCCGTGGAGCGCTATAACCAGTCCATAGTTAACATCCTTAAGAAGTATGTTAAGGAGTCAGGTAAAGACTGGGATATAAGGTTACCATTAGTACTAATGGCCATTAGAGCTACTCCAAGTACAGCTACCAAAATGTCACCGTTTGAACTGATGACGGGAAGAAAAATGGTACTTCTTCAACATCTGTTGTATCGTACATCGGATCATAACCTGATCAATGCGGCCACGACACATCAGTATGTGGAGGACCTTCGTAAGTATCTTCAGCATGCGTTTGCTTTCGCTCAGAAGAATCTAGAGAAAGCTGCAGTAAGTAATAAAACTTATTATGATTTAAAAACAACCAAGAAAGAATACGAGGTAGGTGATAGAGTATATCTCTATAACTTTGCCCGGGACCGGGTAAAAGAAAGGAAATTTCTTCCATCATGGAAAGGTCCTTATGATATTATTGATAAAATATCACCTGTAGTGTATAAGGTAAAATTTAATACCAAAGATGGTTTTATAGAAAAATGGGTTCATGTCAACCAACTGCGAGTATGTCATCCTAAATCACAGTTGAGAATATTAGAGGGTGATGCTGAAGAAGAAAATGAGTAAGGGTAGCATGATGCTAATTTCTCTCAGTTCGCAAATATTCAGATTTCTTTTATAGAAGATGTTACATACCCAAATTAAGAAACTATCATTGTTAAGTGTTAAAATCATATACTTATATTCTTGATTTCTTTTATAGGCTTGATAGTCTGAGAAAAGACGATAGCCCTTCCGAAAAAGGACAGACCGAACTGAGACATCGACTCTCCGAGGTGACGATGACTTACAAGACTACAGCCATTGTTTGGATGGTATTAATTCTTGGAGCCCAATTTCGGATGGAACCTATCATCAAATCCGGACCATCTTCGGAATAATGATACAGGATGCTCCTGGATTCTTGTTGGTAGAAAAGAAAATTCTGTCACAGAAAATTTTGTGAGTTTGGATCCCAGAACCATTATTGAGAGAAAATATAACATTTCACAATTTCAATTAGAAGAGATGCAAGAATGGTATAAGATCCATGTGAAGCAAGCTCAAATGAGAGTGCAGGAGATTTTGGAGCATGCAAGGAAACCATTTGTTTTACAATCTATCCCAAGATGAAGAATTAATGGACCAAAATAAAGTTCTCCTGAATTTCTTCCCAATTATGTTTAAGCTGACACTTACATCACCGGGAAGAAAGGGGGGATTTGTCAGAACTTTTTGGATTCAAAAGTCCATCAAATAAGGCTTACACAGTTAGATGTATAAAAAGCTGAATAGAAGCCATTTTGCTCATGGAGCTGACTTTAAAAGGCTAAGACGAAGTAACTTGTATAGGTTAGGTGAGAAATCCTTAACTAGAAAGTTAGCTATCTGTGGGAAATATTTGCCATGTCTGGTCTTAAAAGAAGGAGATTGCAGACAGGTCATAAACATCTTTAAGTTGAATTTCACAAGAGATAGGACAGATGGAATGATATTAGTCTGTATTATGTTTTTGTAATCTATAAATGAATAAGATTTTGGTGTAGGGGATAAATGTTAAAAGGTGTCTGTCTTAATTCCTAAAGGTATCCTATTAATGAAATATTTTGTGTAAATGTATTTAACTGGTGGTGTGATATGAGGAAACTATAATTTTGCTGAGATGGTGTTTGTTGAAATTCTTTGACTAGTTGGAGTGGACCCAGGTGTGGTAAGAGCAAACATTAGATCCCATCTAGACAATGGACATAGTAGTAGAATTGTGTATTAAGGATTAGGTATGTCTGACCATGAAACCAAAAGAACACAGCAAGTAATTGGCCCATTGTTTGGGGAGTTTGTCAATGTTTGGTTAGCTGGACACCGAGTCAATGAGTATCTATAGTTAATTAACAAGGGATAGAAAGTAAATTACCAATTTTGTCTAAAACTGTCGCACGATGCACTAGTGGCATCTAGTGTTCGGACAAGGTTAAGATTTGGATTACGAAATCAGAGGAGGAGGTCTTGGGATAGTAAGAAAACTCCTCTGATGATGTCACTAGTTAATGAGTAAAACAAGGCCAGGCCCAAGGTTTTAGAAAATAAAAAGAGGGTCTTGAGAGGAGAAAGGAGAGAGAAAAAGAAAAAAAAGGAGGACACAAGAAGAGGGGACAAAAAGAGAACCAGAACTCCATCCTGTGAAGACGACCATTTTAAATCCTTGAAACTGACTTCTGATAGCCGATAAACTGGTACAGTATAATTATAACTCTATTTGATAGTACCATAGATTGTCATTGTATATATCTATATATATATCTCTGATTAACCATACAGTTAGTAGCTGTTTTGGAATAAGGTCGGGGTGTAACTGCAGTATCACTCTATACTTCTTCCAAATCAGGGAGAACTATAATACCATTTATAATACGGTATCTTCTCCAAACGAACGGAATTCCGTTCTAAGCTGGTTAATTACTGGATATTTATATGTATAGATAAAAACAAAGGAAATCTGATGTCGACTAGATTTGGGTCTAATCAGAGATTTGTCGGCTGAGAGAAAATCAGGTATCAGAATAATCAAAATATCATTTAAATATATTCAGTATCTTTTTATATATATATATATATATGTATACCCCAGTATATTGTCTCAATCTGAATTGCATATCAATGATTGTTATTAGATTTTATTGTCACTAATTTTTATATCCATTTGCATTTAAATTTTTCGTTATTTAATAAATATATATATTTTGATTTACCACTGCCTTGTTTTTGTCGTCTAACTCAGCGCAGACCACGAGCTCTGATGAGCTGGTATTTATGTTAATAAGATAGAATCTCCTATTTTATAGATTCTAATTTATTCACATAAATTATATAGACTGTTATCGGAAACAGTATAAATATCCCGACAACATATTTATTTCAAGAGAATTCTTGTACAAGTCACTCAGAATTGAGAATGCTTGTTGGAAGAACGAGTGAAACATTTTCAAGAAATCTAGTAAGTCCAGTTGCCTTGATTTATTCTTTACAGATATACCATGACCTGGATAAATGAGTACCTTCACAGACGGTGATATTCAATGAACAAATTGAGTTGGTAAATTTTTTTTCCAATAATCCCGATTTCTCTCGGAAAGTGCAAGTGCTCCAACAAACTATTGAGAAGTTCACTTCTCAATTGAAAGAGAGGAAGCACTTTCAGTATGTGAGAGACACCACAGACTTTCGGGAGGGTCATATTTTTGATTACAATACTAAACAGAATAGGGTATTGGAGTCAGAGACGGAGCCCTCTTCCTCTGTAGCCAAATCTGAAGCAGAAGTTATCAGACAAGGTGCAACACAATCTCAGGTGTCTACTTCCAGTCGGGATAGACCAAGGGGCAGAGGAAGAAGGACAAGGGGCATATACCCAAGGGGCAATTTTTTAGGCATGATTCCCCCACTTTACGACTTTCTGTTTAGGTAAAGGAAATAATTCCTGTACAATCGTCTCAGTCCTCAGACACAAGTGATGAGATGCAAATTATTAACTTTTACCAGAGACCACTTAATGTAGATGAGATTAAGCTTTTGAAAAAGGGCATGTCTTTTGTACCCACTAACAAATTTGACCTGTTTAAGTGGGTCAAAGATCTTAATCTGTTGAGATTAAAAATGTAAGAAATTTTTCACCACTCATGACAGAAGGCAATGCGTTGAATTGGGGATTGAAATTGAAGATTTGGCATAATTCCTTGCGGAATTATGGGATGAGAGCAATAGGTGTCCAGGGAAGGGACCATTTACTAAATTGACCGCCGTCATCTAAAAATCCACCAATCAGTGATCATACACCAATGGACATGTTCCTTAAGGTGGTCATAGATCAATTGGATTGGATCACACGGGGAGCCGGAGCACCATCGAAATGTTTCACTTTAGTTTTTCAGCGCTCTCAGATGCCGTGGTCAGGATTGACCATGGTATCTGAGGGGTTAAATGTCCATGATCGCCATTACTGCCGGTTGTGGACATGAGCCGCGGGTGTCTGCTATAAAAAGCAGGTGGCCACCCGTGGCTATGGCACCCGCAGCGAGCAGGCAGCGGGCACCATCTTTAAAGACCTCGCCAGAGCCATACTATTATGGCGCTGGTCGGGAAGGGTTTAACATGGAGGCCTATTGTATCAGGGACTAATAGCTTGACTCATCCAATTAGTACTCATGTTGACCTAATTTTGAGGCCGTTTGTTGTCTCTCTCCCGTCTTGTGTCCATGACTACATGGAGGTGATCAAGAGAGTGGAAGACCTCCATGCTGAGGATGTGATACTTGCAAGTTTGGACGTGGAAGCTCTCTATAATTCTATAACGCATGATAAGTGATGCGAGGTGGTTTTAACGTTGTTAAAGGAGAGAGGTACCCACTTATGGCACCACAATGTATTTGTTTTGAGACTGTTGCGCTTTATCCTTGAACACAACTCCTTTCCGTTTAATAACAAGGTTTACCACCAAGTGAAGGGTGTGGCAACGGGGAGCCCCCACGTTTGCAAACCTTTACCTGGGTGGTTGGGAAAGAGAAGTTGTGTTTGGGGATGATATGGGAGAGTTTGCATCATTGATAATTCTGTGGCTGAGGTATATCGACGATATACTGATTTTTTGGAAAGGCAATGCAGATACTTTTGCGTTGTTTGTTCAATTCCTTAATATCAACAGCTGGGGGCTATATTTTACATCAGAGGTGCATTCCTCTGCCATTACATTTTTGGACCTCACCATATTTTAAGATCAAAATGGTGATATAGGCACATGGCTGAGCTGTCATCCAAGGGCTCTGAAACAGGGGATCCCGAAAGGACAGTATTTACGTCTCCGCCACAATTGTTCTACCATGCAGGATTTTCAAGCAGCTGCTGGAGACCTCAGATTGAGGTTCAAAAGCAGAGGGTACCCTGAAAATGTTTTGAATCGGGCCTACCATCATGTCCTGAGTAGGAATAGAGAAGCCCTGCCGAATCCCTGTATATGGACAGGAGGATCTGACCAAATTCGCATTATAGCGAATTGTGATGAAGCCCATGGACCCATCAGGCAGATTTTGGCACAATTTGGGGGGATTTTACAAACAGGCCCTAATGTGGGACACCTTGTGGGTAATACCCCCTCAATTACACTCAGGAGGGGTAGAAATATCAGTGATCGAATTGCCCATAGTCTGCATACCCCTACTGTGAAATCCACTAATCCTTTCAGGGACCAGCTTGTGGGGACTTTTAAATGTGGGGTTTGTATTGCATGTGGATCAATTAAGAAAAGTAAAACCTTTTCGAGCACCACAACTGCCTGCATTTACAACATCAGATCCTTTATAAACTGTCGTCCTACAGGTCTGGTGTATTTAATCACATGTGAATGTGGGTTACAGTATGTGTGCAAGACTGTGAGGGAGTTCCAGAGGCGTATTGGGGTACACCTCAATGAAATAAAAAAGGAGGCTGATACTCCAGTGGCAAGACATATGTATGGTGGAATTCCACCCAGTGACACTAAGGCTATCCGCTTTCAGGGGATTGAAATCATTCGCCATACATATTACATCTTATTTTTTCTGCTTGTGGGTCACTGATGATGTTACAGGAAATTAAATGAGTGGTTGTGTGGATATCATAATCATTCTCTTCCTGGATGATTCTTGATTACCATCTTTATAACCATCTACATAAGAGGTAATCCCTTATATGGTTTCAACAGATAGTATCACCCTACTTGGTCTCACTCACATAATCTCAGTGAATGGACTGTAGTGTAGGTCTTTATGTTACCCTTTTGGCTATTAGGTTTGCCTTTGTGCCTTTTATATATTTTTCAAAAAATACTCTTTTGAATGCTTTGTTATTTCGTATCTTGGGTTACTAGCATCATCTAATTAGATTCACTATCCCAGTCTTTTATAATCCTCCAGTAGTGGTTCCTTAAATATCCGCCCTAGTGTCCCTGTACTACCTCTAGAGCGCTGTCTCCCAGCAGACCTCCCCCTTTACCTGACAGCATGGGATTTCATACGGGGCACAAAACTCTTTAGTGCTCTTTGCGTCATGGACCCGAATGACTGTGAGGGCGGTCCGTTTTCAATGTGGGGGTAGTTGGAGCTATCCCACTTAAATAGCTGGGTTTTCGGTGGCCATTTCACGGCCATCATAGCATCGAAGCGCAGTCCCTGTGACAAAGGCGCTGCCCATTGTTATTGCCTATGTACAGTTAGATTTGGCTCTAGATATTAGGTTACATTGTAGGCTCCTGATGAGACATCATTATAGATGTAGAAACACGTTGAGCCGCAATACAAGCTGATGTGTAGCCCTTTAGAGTAATGAGGGCAAATTTCTACATCAATAGTAACATTTCATAGAGATGACTGTTTTGGTTATTTACCAGTTGCGTGAACTGCAGCATGAATGGTAAATCGCCAAGTGCTCCCATAACTAACAGGAAAGATTAGGGCACAATTACATAGCAACAGTCTCCATTGAAATAGTTCCTATTTTGGTTGTGGTCTGGGACGTTTGGGCATATACTATTTTATTTCAACCTTCGGACTAAGATAAAGAAAAAATATCCCAGCTTGAAGGTAATATATGAGTGACAGCATCTGGTGTAAACTAACAAAGTGGGTTTTTTATTCACTTACTCTTAAATTGATGACAGTTTAATAAATCATTTTTGTTTTAGTCTTTTTTAGCATCCCCCTTTTTGTGATTATTTTTGCAATATGTCTTACCTTTATTTATAAAAAAAAAATCTAAAAGTTACCAAAAATATGAAAAAATTCACTATTTTATAATTTGAATCTATCTGCTTTAAAGACAGATAGTGATGCCTCATAAAATACTAATTAATTAACACTCACTATAATTGTCTACTGCTTGAGGAAGTTAGAAGTTTTAGAATTTTAGAAGCAATTTTTGAAATTTTCAAGAACATTTCCAAAATCAACTTTTTTAAAGACCAGTTCAGTTCTGAAGTCACTTTGAGGATCTCACATAATAGAAACCACCCATAAATTACCCTATTTTAGAAACTAAACCCTATATAAAACTGGTTTTAAAAATGTTAAACCATTAGGTATTCCACAGGAATTAAAGCAAAATGAAGGTGAAATTTCGAAGATTTTCCACTATAATAATTGTTTTTCCTGTAACACATGTAGAGTTCACAACAAAACAAACCTCAATATTTATTACCCTGATTCTGCAGTTTGCAGAAACGCCCCATATGGGGTCGTAAACTGTTGTATGGGCAAACAACAGGGCTCAGAAGGCAGGCAGGTCATATGGTTTTTGGAGGGCAGATTTTGCTGAAATGATCTTTAGACGCCATGTTGCATTTCAAAAGACCCTGAGGTACCCCTCCTGTAAAAAAAAAACCCAAAAGTGACCACATTTGGTGCACTACACCACCCAAGGAATTTATAAGAGGGGTAGTGAGCACTTGACCCAACAGGAATTTCATAGAATTTATAATACATGGCTTTGAAAATTACATATTTTTTAACAAGAAAATTGTGTTTTAGGCCCCATTTTTCCCCCACAAAGGATAACAGCAAAATTCTACCCCAAATTTGCTACCCATTTTCTCCTGAATATAATAGCACTCCAATTGTGGTCATAAACTGCTATTTGGGGATATGCCAGGGCTCAGAAGGGAAGGAGAGGCATTTGAATATTCTAACATGGAATTTTCTGACATGGTTTTTAAGAGTGATAACTTTTTCTATTTTTTGTTGACTGAGCTGTGTGAGGGTTTATTTTTCGCAAGAAAAGCTGTAGTTTTTGTTGCCACAATCTTGGGGTATATTTAGCTTTCTAATTTTTTGGGAGGTGAAGTCACCCACAAAAAGTTGTTTTGTGTAATTTTTCAATATTTTTTTTACACTGTTCTTTTGATGGTGTAGATCATGTGATATTTTTTAAATATCTGGTCGTTACAAATGCGATGATACCCAATATATCTATTTTTCTTTATTTTTATGTTTTACACAATAAGAATATTTTTAGAAAAAAAAAATCATGTTTTTGTGTTGCCATTTTATTCGAGTTATATTTTTAAATTTTTTTGTGGCTATGGTCTTTTGTGCGCGCTCGATTTTTGCGGGATGAGGTGACATTTGTATTGCTACCATTTTGGGGTACATACAACATAAAAGCTGTTTCGGTGATATTTTTATTTTATTTTATTTTTTATGCCTTTCACTTGATAGGGTACATCATGTGATATTTTCATACAGCCAGTCATTATGGATGCTGCGATACTAAATATGGCTTTAAAAAAAATAAAAAAATTACTTAGTTGGGGAAAACATGTGAAACTTATTTTTTTTATAAAACATTTTATTATTTGTATTTTTTAATTTTAAATTTTTTTACACTTTTTTTTTATTTTATACTACAAGACCACTGGGGAACATTTAACTTCCCTTTTTTTTTTCTTTCACTATTGATTTCTCCAGTAATTGGTGCTGACTAGAGATGGCCCGAACTATCCGCCGGCGAACAGTTCCCGGCGAACATAGCTTGTTCGCGTTCGCCGCAGCGGGCGAACACATGCGGTATTCGGTCCGCCCCCTATACATCATCATTGAGCAAACTTTGACCCTGTACCTCACAGTCAGCAGACACATTCCAGCCAATCAGCAGCATACCCTCCCTCCCAGACCCTCCCATCTCCTGAACAGCATCCATTTTAGATTAATTCGGAAGCTGCAGTCTTAGTGAGAGGAGGGAGAGTGTAGTTGCTGCTGATTTAATAGGGAAATCGATAGCTAGGCTAGTGAATTCAGTGTCCACTCCAGTCCTGAAAGACTCATCTGATCTCTGCTGTAAGGACAGCGTCCTGACAGCACCCCAAAAGCCCTTTTTAGGGCTGCAACATTAGTCTGCTTTTTTTTTTCTCCATATATATATTGCAGTTGCCTGGCCTGCCTGTGTGTGAGGAGCTGCAGGCCCACAGACTGCAGTGTGCCCACTGCCAGTGCCCACCACTGTCATCTCATGTGGCACAGGACTTTGCATCAAAAAAAGGCATTTAATTTTTATACTTTAGTGTAATTTCAGTTGCTTGCCTGCTAGTGTGTGTCAGGCCGACTTCCACTGACTGTAGCGTGCCCACTGCCAGTGCCCACCACTGTCATACCGTGTGGCACAGGAGTTTGCATCAAAAAAAGGCATTTAATTTTTACACTTTAGTGTAATTTCAGTTGCTTGCCTGCTAGTGTGTGTCAGGCTGACTTCCGCTGACTGTAGTGTGCCCACTGCCAGTTCCCACCCCTGTCATACCGTGTGGCACAGGACTTTGCATCAAAAAAAGTTATACCGGGTGGCACAGTAGCTTGCCGATAAATAAGGCATTTAATTTTTACACATTAGTCTAATTTCAGTTGTTTGCCTGCTGCCAGTGTGTGTCAGGCCCACTTTCACAGACTGTAGTGTGCCCACTGCCAGTGCCAACCACTCATACCGGGTGGCCCAGTAGCTTGCCGATAAATAAGGCATTTAATTTTTACACATTAGTCTAATTTCAGTTGCATGCCTGCTGCCAGTGTGTGTCAGGCCCACTTCCACAGACTGTAGTGTGCCCACTGCCAGTGCCAACCACTCATACCGGGTGGCACAGTACCTAGCACGCATAGTACCTAATCTAAAAAAAAATAACAGGCAGAGGCAGGCCACCCCGCAGGGGCCGTCGTGGTCGTGGTGCTTTGATTTCCACTGTCCCTGGAATAATGCCTAGTGTTCAGAGGCCACGTACCCTGAACCCGAAAAGCAGGGGGAGGTCGTCGCAAGGAGTTAGTGGCAGTCAGACAGCATGTATTGGCACCCGGGGTCAGCCAGACATCACGCCAGTCAACGCATGCTATTGCCACCACCAGAATGCCGTCATTGCAAAGCTCAGCAGGGTGGCATTTTTTTTGTGTGTCTGCCTCTGATAACAGCAATGCCATTTGCAACCTGTGCCAAAAGAAACTGAGTCGTGGGAAGTCCAACACCCACCTCGGTACAACTGCTTTGCGAAGGCACATGATCTCACATCACAAACGCCTATGGGATCAACATATGAATACAAGCAGCACACAAACTCAAAGCCACCATGCTCCTCCTGGTCCAGCATCTTCAGCCACGTCAACTACTGCTGTCCTCCCTGCCCCCTCTCAACCACTCTGCCTCTCACCTGCAGCAGTTCCTGCTCATCTGCCCACAGTCAGGTGTCTGTCAAGGACATGTTTGAGCGTAAGAAGCCAATGTCACAGAGTCACCCCCTTGCCCGGCGACTGACAGCTGGCTTGACGGAACTCTTAGCTCGCAAGCTTTTACCATACCAGCTGGTGGAGTCTGAGGCCTTCAAAAAATTTGTCGCTATTGGGACACCACAGTGAAAAGTACCCGGACGAAATTTTTTTTCAAAAAAGGCAGTCCCAAACCTCTACAATATCATTGAAAAGTAAGTCATGGCATCTCTGGCATACAGTGTTGGGGCAAGGGTCCATCTGACCACTGATACCTGGTCTGCAAAGCACGGTCAGGGCAGGTATATCACGTACACTGCGCATTGGGTCAACCTGCTGACGGCTGACAAGCATGGAATGCGTGGCTCCGCAGCGGAGTTGGTGACACCGCCACGACTTGCAGGCAGGCCTACTGCCACCTCCTCTACTCCTACTCCATCCTCTTCGATATCCTCCTCGGCCGAGTCCTCTTCTGCTGCAGCGTCTGGCTGCACATCAACTGAATCCCCCCAGCTCCCCAGGGGCTATTCCACATCCCGGATACGGCAGTGTCACGCTGTCTTGGGGTTGACTTGCCTGAAAGCAGAGAGCCACACAGGACCAGCACTCCTGTCCACCCTGAACGCACAGGTGGATCAGTGGCTGACCCCGCACCAACTGGAGATCGGCAAAGTAGTGTGTGACAATGGAACAAATTTGTTGTCGGCATTGAATTTGCGCAAGTTGTCAAATGTGCCGTGCATGGCACGTGTTGAATCTCATCGTACACCGCTTTGTGTCTAAGTACCCAGGCTTATAGGACCTACTCAAGCAGGCCAGGAAGGTGTGTGGCCATTTCAGGCGTTCCTACACGGCCATGGCGCACTTTTCCGATATTCAGCGGTGAAACAACATGCCAGTGAGGTGCTTGATTTGCGACAGCCTGACACGTTGGAATTCAACACTCCTAATGTTCAACCGCCTGCTCCAACAAGAAAAAGCCGTCAACGAGTATTTGTATGACCGGGGTGCTAGGACAGCCTCTGCGGAGCTGGGAATTTTTTTTGCCACGTTACTGGACGCTCATGCGCAATGCCTGTAGGCTCATGTGTCCTTTTGAGGAGGTGACAAACCTAGTCAGTCGCACCGAAGGCACCATCAGCGACCTCATCCCATTTGTTTTCTTCTTGGAGCGTGCCCTGCGAAGAGTGCTGGATCAGGCTGTAGATGAGCGTGAAGAGGAAGAGGAAGAGTTGTGGTCACCATCACCACCAGAAACAGCCTTGTCATCATCGCTTGCCGGACATGCGGCAACGCTGGAAGAGGAGTATGAGGAAGAGGAGTCAGAGGAGGAATGTGGCGGCTTTGAGGAGGAGGAAGACCAAACACAGCAAGCACCCCAGGGTGCTCGTTGTTGTCACCTATCTGGGACCCATGGTGTTGTACGTGGCTGGGGGGAAGAACAGATCATCAATGACATCAGTGAGGACGAGGAACGGGAAATGAGTGTCTGTGCATCCAACCTTGTGCAAATGGGGTCTTTTATGCTGTCATGTCTGTTGAGGGACCCTCGTATAAAAAGGATGAAGGAGAACGAACTGTACTGGGTGGCCATGCTACTAGACCCCCGGTATAAGCAGAAAGTGGCAGAAATGTTACCAAATTACCGAAAGTCGGAAAGGATGCAGCAGTTCAAAACCAAACTAAAAAATATGCTTTACACAGCTTATAAGGGGGATGTCACAGCACAACGGGAATCTAACAGGGGAAGAGGTGAGTGTAATCTTTCTCCTACCACAGCGGCAAGGACTGGACGATTTACAGATGTGTTGTTGATGGAGGACATGCAGAGCTTTTTCTGTCCTACACATCGCCACAGCCCTTCGGGATCCAGCCTTAGAGAACGACTCGACTGAAAGGTAGCAGACTACCTCGCCTTAACAGCAGATATCGACACTCTGAGGAGCGATGAACCCCTTCACTACTGGGTGTGCAGGCTTGACCTGTGGCCTGAGCTATCCCAGTTTGCGATAGAACTTTTGGCCTGCCCTGCTTCAAGTGTCCTGTCAGAAAGGACCTTCAGTGCAGCAGGAGGCATTGTCACTGACAAGAGAAGTCTCCTCGGTCAAAAAAGTGTTGATTACCTCACCTTCATAAAGATGAATGAGGCATGGATCCCAAAGGGACTGACAGTGGGGGATACGTTTGACTAACAAAAGGCCTGATTACATGCCTTGGCCTCAAAATGGTCCCCACGCTGCTGTATTTAATGTCTGCATACCGGATGACTTTCGTGAATTCTCCACCACCAACTATGGTTCAAGCCGCAATGTTTTAGTCACTTTTCTGCCTGGAAAACATCAATTTTTCCGGCCGCTGCTACAATAGCGGCTGCAGCAATGCCATTATTTTTCAGGCATGTGTACATGCCTAATTTTTCTGTCCTATGGTGCAGCACTGTGGCTGCAAAAACAAAACAAAAATAAAAAGGCACATACAAGTGTCAATTCCCCTTCGTGATCGTTACCTTGTTGTGGTGAAGGGGCTTACGTATCACAATGAAGCAATCATCACCTCTATGAGTGTGTTGGCAATGTTGCCACACGCCAGATGATAAGATCGTTGCTTCATTATGGTCAGACCAAAAGCGATCGGACGGCTGGATAATATTTCATAGAAAAAACATAAATTTACCTTTTTTTTTTTAAGTTGTATGGGTTTTTAACCCCTTAAGGACGAAGGGCGTACATGTACGCCCTTGCGTCCTGGTACTTAAGGACCAAGGGTGTACATGTACACCCTGTGAATATTCGATCACCGCTGCGCACGTGGGGGTGATCGGAACAATGCACAATGCCCAAGGGGGCCCATGTCAGCGATCGCAGCAAACCGCAGGTAAATTCAGACCTGCGGTTTGCTGCGCTATCTGTAGTCTCTGATCCCCGCGGTCTGTGACCGCGGGGATCAGAGACTAAAATATGCCCCAAAGGTTAAATTTTAACACCCCCCCTGCACCCGCCATATTAGTGTCCCCCCGGGTGGTGCAGGGGGGGGGAATTACGGGCGGTGCTGCGGGTGGGCGGCACGGGAGGCCAATAGATTTCCCTGGTGTCTAGTGGGTATAGCAGGGGGTCAGCACATTGCTGACCCCCTGCTATAAACTGCTGACATCTGTGCTGACACTTTTTGGGAGATTCTACTCTAGGGGTGCATCTGGGGGCTTCAAATGGGACATGGTGTCAAAAAACCAGTCCAGCAAAATCCGCCTTCCAAAAACCATATGGCGTTCCCTTACTTCTGCGCCCTGCAGTTTGGCCATACAGCAGTTTACGACCACATATGGGGTGTTTCTGAAAACTACAGAATCGGGGCAATAAAAATTGAGTTTTGTTTGGCTGTTAACCTTTGCTTTATTACTGGAAAAAATGGATTCAAACGGAAAATTTTCCAAAAAATGTAAATTCTGAAATTTCTTCTCCATTTGCCATTAACTCTTGTGGAAAACCTAAAGGGTTAATGACATTTGTAAAATCAGTTTTGAATACCTTGAGGGGTGTAGTTTCTAGAATAGGGTCATTTTTGGATGGTTTCTATTATGTAAGCCTCACAAAGTGACTTCAGACCTGAAATGGTCCCTAAAAAGTGGGTTTTTGAAAATTTCTGAAAAATTTCAAGATTTGCTTCTAAACTTCTAAGCCTTGTAACGTCCCCAAAAAATAAAATGGCATTCTCAAAATGATCGATACATGAAGTAGACATATGGGGAATGTAAATCAATAACTTTTTTGGGCGGTATTACTATGTATTATAGAAGTAGAGAAATTGAAACTTGGAAAATTGCTAATTTTTCCAAATTTTTGGTAAATTTGATATTTTTTTATAAAAAAAAAATGAAATTTTTCGACTTAATTTTACCAGTGTCATGAAGTACAATATGTGACGAAAAAACAATCTCAGAATTGCCTGGATAAGAAAAAGCGTTTTAAAGTTATCACCACACAAGTGACACTGGTCAGATTTGCAAAAAATGGCCTGGTCCTAAGGTGAAAATGAGCCCGGTCCGTAAGGGGTTAATACATAAAATAAAAAATCATAATAAAGTCTCTTAATAGTTTATTAGAAATAATGCAGACAATTAAAAAAATCCCCATCAATTCCAATACAAAGCAAGTACAGAGCTCAGAACTAAATTATTTCATGATGTCGTAATGGTTTGTTAATTCAACAATGTTTAATCAATTCGACACACGTCCCTGGATAGGGTACGTAACAGGGATTAAACTGATAGGAATAGTACTAGTTAAGACACCACTCATATAGGATGTCACAGCACATTGCTCTGTGCACGCGCAGTGCCCCAATTTGGGAGTAAGAGGACCGACCAAGCTGCTTTTTCCATCTCCCGGTTCCTGAAATCAATTCAGTTTGGTGTATGAGAGTTTGGTCTGTCACTGTGAAGGCAGTCGAAGGTACCCGGCCTAAATTTTTTTTCACAAAAGGCAATCCCTGATATGGGATGTAACAGGGATTAAACTGATGAGAATAGTACTACAGAAAATATCACTCATATGGGGTGTGACAGTAAATTGCACGGCGCAGACGCAGTGACCGTGGATTAAAACAGAGTGGAGGGAGCCAGCGTTTTTTTTAACCATCTCCCCGTTCGAAAAATCAATTCAATAAATGGCACCCAGATTGGGGACGTTAAAGGGATTAAACTGATGAGAATAGTACTACAGAAAATACCACTCATATCGGGTGTGACAGTAAATTGCACGGCGCAGACGCAGTGACCGTGGATAAAAACAAAGGGAAGGGAGACAGCGTTTTTTTAACCATCTCCCCATTCGAAAAATCAATTCAATTCACCATTCGGGGACCCTTGGTGCTGTACGTGGCTGGGTGGAGGAAGAAACCTTCAATGACATCACCGTGACATGGCTAGCTTGGTATCCAACCTTGTGCAAATGGGGAGTTTTCCGTTGTGCAAATGTACTGTTTGCAGTGCATTAAAAGGGGAGTTTGGTCTGTCAATGTCTGTGAGGCGGGCGAACCCTTACACTACCTGATCGATACAACATCATACCTGATCGTATACACACACTGGATGTTTTAAAGCATGTTATTCCAAACAATTTAGGAATGTTAGTTGATTTATGCCCTTTATGGATTAAAACCCGTCTTTGCGTCCACTACGTAATTTTCCATGGGAGTTTTGCCATGGATCCCCCTACGGCATGCCACAGTCCAGGTGTTAGTCCCCTTGAAACAACTTTTCCATCACTATTGTGGACAGAAAGAGTCCCTGTGGGTTTTAAAATTCGCCTGCCTATTGAAGTCTATGGCGGTTCGCCTGGTTCGCCCGTTCGCGAACATTTGCGGAGGTTCGCGTTCGCGAACAGAAAATTTTATGGAACATCACTATGTACAGCATACACTCGCATATAATGTTTTAGAGCGTCATTTGAATAGCATGCACTCGCATATAATGTTTTAGAGCGTCATTTGAACAGCATGCACTCGCATATACTGTTTTAGAGCATCAGCTCACATGCAGGCACTAGCATATAATGTTTTGGAGTGTCAACTCACCAGCAGGCACTCGCATATAATGTGTTAGAGCGTCAGCTCACCAGCAGGCCCTTGCCCCTAATGTTTTAGAGGGTCAGCTCAGCAGCAGGCCCTCACCCCTAATGTTTTAGAGGGTCACCAGCAGGCCTTTGCTCCAAATGTTTTTGAGGGTCACCAATAGGCCACCAATCATAATTTTTCAAGGGTGTGTATGATTCCCTCCTTTGTGTGTAATAAAGGACCTATTGTAGTGCCGGTTCCTTGTAATTTTTGGCAGCCCTTTCACTGATTGCATAGGCTTTATGAGTGTAGAAGTCCTACTACCTGAACAATTGTACCACAATGTGAATGAGGCCCTCCTATGTGATATGCAGGTTGTTTCGGAGTACCTCTTGCTTGTAATTTGGCAGCACTTGCACTTTATATACAATTGAATATACAGGAAAGAATGTTTCCTAGCAATTTTTCGTCTAAAATCTAAAAATGGGGGAATTGTGCATATTTATGTCAGTATGTGAAAGTGGCGTACAACTCGGACAACATGGTTCCCAGCAGCGACCTGGGAGTCCAAGATGCATCCAGACATCGTCCCCATGCTGTTCCCTGTCCATTTCGGTGGTGTTTTTGTCACTTTCTGACCTTTTCCAATGGTCCAGGCACCCTCCCCTCTTCAGACAGCCGAGCAAACGAATATAGCAATGTGTTCGGGCCAAACACCCGGACACCCGAATACTTTGGTGCTCGATCATCACTACCCACAAAATCAGGAAGGCGCATTCCCACTCTTGCATGGCAGTCTTTATGCCTTTACCCGATTTGCATTAATCACCTTAGTGAGCAATCAATTTTTCTTTTTGATTTTCACATTCCAAGAGCTATAACTTTTTTTTATCTATCTATCTATCTATCTATCTATCTATCTATCTATCTATCTATCTATCCATCCATCTATTAATCTATCTACCTTTTGTTCATATCTTTGTACACTATTACATTTCTGCAATACTAATCTACTTTACAGAGGTAAATCCAGGACAGCAGCCTACATGATTACATCATGGGAAATAACATCTTCATTAGTCTAATTGATCTCTGTGCCTTGTTTAATGAAAAAAAAATGACTTATTTAAAGAATACATGTTATCTAATTAATCCCTTTGATATATGTGCTTCATTACTGGAAACTATCTTCTCATGGGCATTGAATTAATTGGCTGGCACTAGAGTGATACTGAACACAGAGGATCCTAGAGAGCAGATTACATCATCTTGTAAAAATTCTCTGCTTGTTAATTTGCATTGCAATATGAAATAAAGTTATTCTTTACTTTAAACTGTTATCTTTGTATGGGGTCAGTTCTATGTAAAATATACCTTATATATTTCTAAAGCTAAAAACAAAATTAAGTTTTTATTAGAACTACAGTAAATATTATTTTTAGGACACTAGAAATGGCAACACTTCTCTAGAATCAGAAAAACATGGATTCTTCCTTTCAAAAGTAGCACCACACTTGTCAATTTGTGATGCTTAGTATTGCAGCTCAGCTTTACTGATGCTGCAAAGGACCTATAACCTATCCTGACATGTCTGTTTTAACTTCTTGTAATTTCAATTCTGGAGCATCTATTCTTATGAATCTATGTTTTGGCATTCCTTTATTATTCTTGCTATAAAATATTAGATAATTGATAGCAGTTTACACTAAATGTGGAGATTGGTGATACCAAATTGGGTGTATCCCTTACCAGCCTGACACTATCCAATCAGTGCTGTCAATGTCAGACTGTGCAGGGACACACTCCAACTAGTAACACCTATCTGGACCTTGAATAGAGACTGCTAGCAATTCATTCATAACTTCTAGCAGGGATAATAAAGGAATGGCACAACATGGAGTCCAAAGACTAGATGGTCCAGAATTGTTATTAATTAGAGAATGCAAGTATTTTCTAAAACAACAGGAGGGGTGACAAGTCCTCTATAATGGGGATTAGTGTTGTGCGAATTTAAGCATCTGAAGTGGAATTCGATCTAAAGTTTAGGAAAAATTAGATTAGTTTCAAATCCAAATTTCCTCGTGCTTCCTGGTAACAAATCATTTTTCTTAAAATGGTGGCTAGAGTTGTCGTAGAAATAATGGAATAAAAAATTCTCACCTTATCCACTTGCTTGCACAAAGGCGTCCACTCCTCTCTTGAGTGGAAAAGACCTGCCGAAGGACGTGTGCTGAGCATGATGACTAGAGATGAGCAAATTTCTCAAAAATTCGATTTGATCAGTTAGCTGAATTTTCCGAAAAGATTCCTTCCGAATTAATTTGTGGCAAATAGCGTTAAAAAACAGCTATTTCCTGGCTGCAGAGAGCCTGTATAGTGGTGTAGAACACTGTGCCTTGCAGCAACATGAATAGTGAGTCTGCTGTGGTAGTGAAACAATACTATAAGTCAGTATAACACGCAGATGACAGGTGTCGCTCTTAGAATCACTACACACTTCACTTCTTTTGGCAGTTACGGGCCAAAAAATGACAAAATGACTCAAGTGTGAACTTAGCCTTACAGTTCGATGTTAGCATCAGGTATAAAGAACAGTGCAGAGGCCCAAGATCCTACTATAGCGTGAAAGAGCGCACTTCTTTTACACTGTCATCAGCTGATTCCACATAGATGTTTACAGAACCTGTTTTATTAATCGCTTTTACAGGTAAAGCCCCCCTGACAGAGTGGAGAGGGTGTCAGCAGTAAGTTCATGTTGACGTCACTGATTATTTTGCCATTCCTCTGATCAGTCATAACAATAACCCCCAAAAAAACAGATCCTGTCTGTTGAGCATCCACCTTCACTCGGTCAGCATTTGGTCAGTAATCCATCCCTATTGCTAATGCTGAAAAAAACAGGAGTGGATCCAAAACAGAGATGACATGTGAATGGAATATTTGAATTTCTTCTGTGTTTTGTACCCAATCCTGCTTTTGGTGTCCAAATCATAAGCCAATTCTGATGGGACCATACAGGCCTTTCAGCTGCTACACAGACAGGATCCGTTGAGTGTTTCATTTTTCCTTCCTTCTGACCAGAAGAAGGGTCAAATTAATTATGATGTCAACCAGGCCAAATAGGCAAAATAGTGGCCCAGTCATGAAGTAGGGAGGGTGGTAACAGCATGATAAGTCCATAGAGTGGCCCAATGAAATAGTGTAGAGGTGGCAGCAGCATCAGAAGACCACAGAGTGGCAAGGTGACTTAGTGTGGAGGTAGCAGCAGCATCAGGAGACCAAAGAGTGGAGCAATTACAGAATGTGGAGGTGGCACCAGCAGCATGAGGAGGCCACAGAGTGGCACAATGACATAGTGTTGAGTTGGCAGCAGCATGAGGAGACCACAGAGTAGTGATGTGGCAGCAACATGAGAAGAACCACAGAGTGGCCCAGAAAGGAGTGTGGAGGTGGCAGCATCAGCACGAGGAGGCAACAGAGTGGCAAGGCAACAAAGTGCTGACGTAGCTGCAGCATCAGGAGACCACAGAGTGGCAAGGTGACATAATGTGGAGGTGGGAGCAGTATCAGGAGACCTCAGAGTGGCAAGGTCATATAGTGTGGAGGTGGCAGCAGCCTCAGGAGTGACACGGTGACAGAGTGGGGAGGTGGGTGGAAATAACAGTACCCGCTGACAATGGTGGGTGTAAGAAGGAGGACTTGGCATCAGTTATGTGACATCTGGCGAGTGGCAGCATCAGAATAGTTTTGGATGGACAGGCGAGTTCTCCTTGGGGTAACTATAGCCCCTGCCGCACTAAACATCCACTCTGATGCCACACTAATGGCCGGACAGGACAGCTTTTCCAAGTAAAACTCGGTCAGTTGTGGCCACAAATCCAGTTTGGCTGCCCAGTAGTCCAGTGGATCTTCAATGACGGCTGGCAGGGTATGCCACCACCTGCCTGTCCAGGTTCTGCTCTATGTCTAGCTGCTGGTGAGTAGTTTCTTAACTATGCGGGTGAAGAAAGCTGCTCATCAGTGACTCTAGACTCAGGCTGCTGATGATGGAGCTGGTAATGCTCCTGCCACCCCTCCCCCAACAGCCATGGCAGTGGAACGTGAGTGCAGAGGGTCCCCCAGTCAGACCTGCGAAAGGATGGACGATGGCGCAGATAGGCAACGGCCAACTGACTACATAGGATGTCTCTGTAGTAGTTCAGTTTGTCCTCCATCTCAGCGGGTGTAAAAAAGGCCCCCATATTGGACCGGTAGTGAAGGTTTAACATGTTGGAGAGCCAGTAGTCATCTGTCTGCCGAATGGTGACAATTTGGCTGTCACTAGGCAAGCAAGTGAGCATGCATCGGGCCATTTACGCAAGTGACTCGGGGGGACTTTCTGCCTCCATCTCCACTGCATACTGCCACGGTGTGTCTGGGTCATCTGCTTCGTCTTCCTCATCTCCCTCTTGCTCCTCCAGCTGCTCCTTCTCTCCTGTCACCTATGCAGAAAAACCACCCTTTTCGCTACACATTGCTTGTGCTCCAATGTCCTCCTCCTCCAGTTCAGTCCCCACAGGGCTCATGTTGCCGTGAGATATTGGCGTCACGTCTCCAGTCCCCTGACCAGCCAGATTTACCAGCATCTTTTCCAGGATATGAATCAGTGGAATGAAGTTGTTTATCCCGTAGTCCTGGCGACTGACAAATAATGTGGCCTCCTCAAAAGGCACGAGCAAACGGCAGGTGTCACGCATGAGCTGCCACTGGCTAACATCGAAGTTAGACAGGGGAGTACCTCTATCCACCTGTATCATCAAGAAATAGTTTTTGGCCTTTCTCTGTTCTTACAGTCGGTTCAACATATGTAGGGTGGAATTCCAACAGGTGGAAACGTTGCATATCAGCCTATGTTGACGGACTCCGTTCTGCCACTGTAGATCAAGGAGGGTGTGCTTGGCAGTGTACGAGTGGCTTAAGTGCATGCAAAGTTTTCTGGCCACTTTTAGGATGTCTTGCATATGGGTGGAAGACTTCAGGAAACGATTGACAACCAGATTGAACACATGAGCCATGCAGGGAGCATGGCTCAGCCCTTCTTTGACGCAGCGCGGACACCATGTTCTTCCCGTTGTCGGTCACCATGGTTCCGACAGAGTGGTAAGGTGAAAGCGGTGTCACCTTACCACTGCTTTTTTGACAAAGAAATGACGGCTTGGGACTCTCCACCTCGGCTTGGCATAAACCATCAGTTCTCTGAAACGTGAAGAGACCACCACTTGGAAAGGGAGGGACTGCAGTACCAGCAGCAACTTGGCCAGGAGCACGTTCAGCTTCTGCGCCGTTTGACGTATTCTGTTGTCTCTTGGCAATCGCTTCGGTGATCGATTGCTGTTGGAATAACTGACTAGGAGGAGGGGGAGCAGGAGCATTAGGACCAGCAGATGATGGTAAGGACAGACAGCTTCCTTCGGCTGAGGTGTTGGGACCTTGACTGCCTGAAATCGGCTGCGTGCCACTGCGGGATGCAGAGGTTGCTGCGGAAGACTGGACCACCACAATGGAGCCACGGTTCTCCCACTTTATGGTGACACTGCATATGTTGACTAGTGATGAGTAGCAGGGGCAATATTCGAATTTGCGATATTTCGCGAATATTTGGGCGCATATTCGCCAGATATTTGAGAATTCCCAAATTCATAATGTCCAGTCATTATTTTCTATATTGCGAAAATGTGTATAAAATTTGCATACAATTTGCATAAAATATATCCGCAATCACGAATATTATTTTTTTTAAAATACCAGTTTATGCGAATTGTTATGCAAATTTATGCAAATATGTATGCGTATTTTCGCAATCAAGAAAATAATGACATTTTCTTGATTGCGAAAATTTGCATATAAAAATTTCGCATAAATATTCGCATAAACTGGTATTTTAAATAAACGAATATTCGCGATAGCGAATATATTTTGCAATATTCTAAATATTCGTGAATTCTCGAAGTGCTGATATTCGCGATTAAAATTCGCAATTCGAAAATTCGTGATCAACACTAATGTTGACGTAGGGACGTGGTGCCAACATTGGCATCCTGGCCACGCTTCACCTTCTGCCCCCATGTTCACCTCCTCCGGCTGCTTAACAAAAAACTGCCACACCGCCAAGTAAGTGATTTTACCCTCAACACGCTGCACTGACTGATTGCTACCGCCACTGCCTCCGTGAACTCCCTACTTTCAAGGAAGGTAGGCTCCTGCGAAGTGGGTGGTCTCCGCCGGGCACGTTTGGCTCCCGACCTCCCACTGCTCTCACCCTGCTGACTCCTAGCCACGCTCCCGACTTGGTGGCTGCTACTTTGTCACCAGGCTCCCAATTGCGATCGGCTACGTCATTATTGAGTACTGTCTGCACGTCACTGATGTCCTTCGCAACGTTCTTTGAGCCAGGAGCCTGACCGGTCACAACACCAGCTCCCACACCATTCTCCCCATCACTACTTGACCGCCTACCAGAGGAGGTGGCGGATGTCTCCTATGGATATTGGCTGGGCAGTAGTTGCTGACTGTCCTCTAGTAGCTCATCCTTGCTGTATAGTGGTGCTGAGCCCACAGCATCTAGTAATGTCACAGACATACCGAGATATACGGACGTCCCGGCGACAGTGAGTGGCAGGAGATCTGTGAGACTGGCAACATGTGGTTTGATCTGACAGGTTTTCCTTGTGGATCAATAGGTGTCTGTGTTGTTTCTGGTAATGGCCACACCCCTTGCCTCCAGGTGTTGCCTATGTGGTCATTTAACCTTCTTTATTTATAGTTGCTTCTCCCACTATGTTGTGTGGTTTATAGCTTCTGTGCCTGTGGATTGTTTGTGATTGGATCTCGGCTGAGTTCCTAGGGCTTCCATAGCCTCTTTGAAGTTAAGTCTTTCCCTTCCCTTTTGTATTTTGTTTGGGTTCTGTGTGTTGCATTTCCCTATTGTTTGTATTCGGCCTGAAATAGACTCCTGTTCATCCTTCATTTTGGAGGAACCAGTATTCTCTTCCCTGCCATTAGTACCAGGGTCCTATAGGGCTAAATAGGACTCTAGGTATTTCCATGAACTCACCTACCTTTGGGGTCTGTTCATACTGGTAGTCAGTCAGGATTTTGGTTAGGGTTTTCACTAGAAGGAGTCCATCTTCCTTCCCTAGTTCTCAGGCCTGATTCCCTGTTTCCCTCTTGCTCAGTGTGGTGTTTCCCTCTCACACCGAAGCGTGACATTATAAACCGCCAAAACCGTCACTTTTTGTTTGTTTGTGTGCAGCCATGGATCCTATTGCTGCACTGGCAGGTCAGCTGCAAGGGCTGTCTTTGGTGGTAGCTGAACTCCGCACGACCGTCTTGCAGATGCAGAGATCACAGGCTGTTGGTCCTGGTGGTAGTGGTGGGGACCAGGTCTATCTGGAGCCTAAAGTTACCCTCCCAGACAGATTCTCTGGGGGACGTGATAATTTCATTTTGTTTAGGGAGGCGTGCAAACTGTGTTTTTAGGTTACAACCACACTCATGTGGGGATGAGAAACAGCGAGTCGGTGTGGTTATTTCCTTGCTTAAGGGGGATGCGCAGTCATGGGCTTTTTCTCTGCCGACCGAACGGCAATCTCTCTGGTTGGTAGATTAATTTTTCGAAGCTTTGGGTCTTATCTATGATTACCCGGATCGGACCTCTCTAGCCAAAACCAAGCTGCGCTGCCTTTGTTAGGGTGATCGTTCCACTGAGATTTATTGCTCTGAGTTTAGGAGGTGGGCTACTGATACGGAGTGGAACGATCCTGCCCTCCCTTGCCAGTTTTGACAAGGGTTATCAGAGAGGCTGATGGAAACTCCAGTGTCTCTGGAGGCTGATATGTCTTTGGCTATATGCATTGATAGATGCCTGAGAGAGAGATCTAGGAGCCCCCACGCTCAGGACGTACTATCACGTGATGTATCGTCCTTCTCTGACACTTTGGGTGAAGCTACTCTTGGGTTCATGTCTGGGGACGAACCCATGCAATTAGGGGGAGCTATTTTGCTTTTAAGCCTACTGGTAATAGGAAGGGAGTGTGTTTTTTCTGCAGACAGAAGGGACATTTTATCAGAGTATGTCCATACATTCAACGGCAAAAAAAAAAGAGGGATATTTTATTCCCATCTGACTCTTGGAGGGGTGAGAGGAGAGTCAGAAAATGTGAATTTGTCTTTGACTGGTAGTACTCGATTTCTCCTGACTGCTGAGATGGCGCTAGATTCAAAAACTGTGGGAATTGAGGTGTTTATCGACAGTGGGGCCGGGTTGAACTTGATTGATGCTCAGTTTGTCCGTATGCATGGGTTGTCAACAAGTGCATTAGAACATTAGAAAAAAACATTTCCATTTTTGCTATTGATGCTGCACCTCTAACTCAGAAGTGTTTATCTCAAGTGGTGCATGGTATCAGATTAAGAGTGGGTGACTTTCATCAAGAATTTATCTCGTGTTTTGTGTTGGAGGGTCTCCCTGCTCCGGTGGTTTGTGGTTTACTGTGGTTAAGCAAGTGCAATCCAACTTAGTGATGAGCAACAGTGGCAATATTCGAATTAGCAATATTTTGCGAATATTTGGTAGAATATTTGTCATATATTCGAGAAACTCGCAGTTATTTTCTTGATTGCAAAAATCTGCAATGTATTATGTGCGTAATGCAAGCACATATTACATTGTAACATTGTAGCATTGTGGCATACATACATACATACAGCACTATGTATGTAGCATGTATGTATTCTGTGTTCTGCTGTCCGAACCTAAGACCCTGCACAGCTACACTATATCACAATCTAACCTACACTGACTATCTCCCACTAACTATCTGTATTATATATATAAGCTAACTAACTATCTAATATAATGTGACACAGGAAAGGAGCGAGCACAGCAATGACACTGCTGTCTCTCTCAGAACTGTAATAAACTGTAGAAAATGGCTGTGGGGAGGTTCTTATATACTAAAGGGGTAGGCAACTTTCCTATTGGTTGCTACGGATGTTGCTAAGCTCAGGCAAAGACATTGCAGCTCTCTCATTGGCCCACAATCAAAAAGGGAGATTACTGATGAAAAAAAAAATTTGAATATTCGAAAATGCAAATATATATCACTATATTCTAGATATTCGCGAATTCTCGAAGTTGCGATATTCGCGTTTAAAATTAGTTATTCGAATATTCGTGCCCCCAAAACTACCATCGATTGGCAAGCTAGACAGATTCTGAATTGGGGTGATTATTACATTGATAATTGTCTGAATACATATTTTTCTGTTTTAACTAGTAAGACATTACCCTCTTTTATATCTGATTTTGCCGATAGTAGATGCCAGAATTTATCTCCGCATCGGGAATATGATTGTCCTATCAATTCCCGGAGCTAAATTGCCAAAATCTAGATTATATAACCTGAAAGACTGGCCATGAGAAAGTATATTGCCGAGAGTTTGGCAAAAGGACACATAAGACTTTCCAAATCTCCAGTGGCAGCAGGGTTCTATTTTGTTAAAGGTCTTCGGCCATGTCTGGATTTCCGTGAACTCAATCGGATTACTGTCCGTGATCCTTACCCTCTTCCTTTGATTCCTTTAACCAGATTGTTAGTCTCAAAGTGTTCTCCAAGTTAGACTTAAGGGGGGCATATCATTTGGTTTGGATCAAGGAGGGGGAGGAATGGATCACGGCTTTTAATACTCCTGAGAGGCACTTTGAGAACCTAGTCATGCCTTTTGGGTTGACCAATGCTACTGTGGTTTTCCAGCATTTTAGGAATTACATTTTTCTTCACCTTGTGGGGAGGTTTGTAGTTGTGTACTTGGATGAAATTCTAATTTATTCTCCAGACGTGTAGATACATCAGGATCACATTAGACAGGTGTTACAGATCCTAAAAGATAATAAATTGTACGCAAAATTAGAGAAGTGTTTTTTAGCTGTACACGAGGTGTCATTTTTGGGCTACCTGCTGTCATCTTTGGGTTTTCGAATGGTTCCAGAGAAAGTCCATGCTGTATTGGGCTGGGATCCACCCGAAAATCTGAAGGCTCTTATGTGGTTTTTGGGGTTCACCAACTATTACCGAAAATGTATTCAGAACTATTCGACAATAGTAAACCCTTAACTGGCATGACTAAGAAAGGGACAAATGTTTCAGTGCGGTCTGATTCGGCGTTGCAAGCCTTTTCTGCGATTGAGGAATGCTTCTCCTCTGCCCCTATATTTGTGCAGCCAGATGTATCACAACCTTTCATTGTGGAAGTGGATGCATCTGAAGTGGGGGTAGAAGCAGTTTTATCGCAGGGTCCGTCACCTGGTAAATGGCGTCCATGTACCCTTTTCTCTAAAAAAAACTCTCTTCTGCAGAGAGAAATTATGATGTGGGTAACAAAGAGTTACTGGCCATTAAGTTGGCTTTTGAGGAATGGCATCATTGGTTGTAAGGGGCGATTCATCCGATCACAGTGTTCACTGATCACAAAAACCTGGCTTACCTGGAGTCAGCTAAACGACTGAACCCGAGGCAGGCAAGATGGTCTTTGTTTTTCACCAGATTCAATTTTACTGTCACCTATCGTCCTGGGGTTAAGAACCTCAAGGCAGATGCCTTGTTACGTAGTTTTCCTGGAGGTGGTGATTTTTAATATCCAAGTCCTATATTGTCGGAAGTGGTGGTATGATATCCACTCTTTACCCTGACGTAGAGGTGAAGGTATTAGAGGCCTAGAGAGATGCACCAGATTCTTGTACCTCTGGGAAACTGTTTCTATTTCCGTTGGCCATCCCAGACCATGGACTCACTTATCCATGAATTTTATCACTGATCTACCTAATTCTTCAGGAAAGACAGTTATTCTGGTGGTAGTTGATCACTCTAATAAAATAGTGCACTTTATGGCATTGCCGATAGTGTTGAGTGAGCATGCTCGGCCGAAAACCAGTTTGGCTCGAGCATCGCTATGCTCGGCACATGGCGGTATTTGGCCAAGTACCGCATGGGCTTGAGTGCAATGCTCTAGTCTCCTCTCCGCACATTTCTTGGCTGCTACACAGCCAATAAACATGCAGGGAGGTATTGGCATGCACTATAATGCCGTAGCCATGTTGACTACTGGCATTACAGTGATTGGCTGGCTGGAACGCATCATCGGTGCTATATAGCACCCAATGACACGTGTTTGGCTCAGTATTTGTCAGGGAGACCTGAGCATAGGGAGGGACAGACAGTGTAGGGAGTGTTATTGGAAGATTTTTATTGCAAAATCTTTTCAGAGACCCAAAAGTCCTTTTAAGGACTATTGTGTGTGACAGCAGATATATATGTTTGTAGCACAACCTGCGCTAAATTGCTCAGTCTTAGGGAGAGCTGTACATAGGAAGGGACAGACAGCGTAGGGAGTGTTATTTGAAGATGTTTATTAGAAAAACTTTTCAGAGACCCAAAAGTCCTTTTAAGGATTATTGTGTTTGACCGCAGCAATATATATTTTTAGCGCATCCTGCACTAAATAGCGTCTAATAGGCCGCTGCAGACAATTAAATTATCCGTGCCACATCTCCTGTGTAAAGTGTGCACATCCCTAAAATATCAGTGACATCCAGTGTACTTTTTCCGTAGACGTGTCCGCTGTGCACAGTTAAATTATCTGCGCCACATCTCCTGTTTAAAGTATGTGCATCCCTAAAATATAAGTGACATCCAGTGCACTTTTTCCGTAGACGGTGTCTGCTACGGACAGTTAAATTATCCATGCCACATCTCCTGTGTAAAGTGTGCGCATCCCAAAAATTTTGCCTTTTAGGCTTGTGGACACTGAGGCCTATGAACCAGACACCCTCCCGTCTTCAGAGCAGGGGGTGCCTGGTTTAATGCCTGGGTTCTCCCATTGACTCCCATTATACTTGGATGCTCGGTAGAGCACCGGAGCATCCTGATGTGTTTGGCCCGAGCACCCGAGCACTTTGGTGCTCGATCAACACTAGTTGCCGGGCCTACCTAATGCTAAAACACTTGCACAAGTGTTTTTTGGCAACATTGTGAAACTCCATGTCATTTCCTCTGACGTGGTCTCGGATCGTGGGACTCAGTTTGTTTCCAGATTCTGGAATGCATTCTGTATTCGACTTGGGGTACAACTGTCCTTTTCTTCGGCTTTTCATCCTCAGTCTCACGAACAGATGGAGTGCACTAATCAGAGTCTGGAAACTTATTTGAGATGTTTTGTCTCTGAGAACCAGGAGGAGTGGTCTTTGTTTTTGTCTTTGGCAGAGTTTGCCATAAATAATCGTAGACAGGAGTCCACTGGGAAGTTGCCCTGTTTTTGGGCCATATGGGTTTCACCAGCAGTTTGGCAAATTTTCTAGTTCAAATACTTCTGGTATCCCTGAGGAGGAACGTTTTTCATCATCATTGTCATTTCTATGGCGGAAAATTCAAGATGACTTGATGAATATGGGCAACAAGCATAAACGTGTGGCTGACTGGAAATGTATAAATGGTCCGGACCTAAGAGTGGGTGATGCTGTGTGTCTGTCCACAAGAAACATGAAGTTGAAGGTGCCTTCTTGGAAGTTGGGTCCAAGGTTTATTGGTCCATATAAGATCACTGTCATTATTAATCCTGTAGCTTTTTGTCTTGAACTTCCTCAGGCCCTGAAAATTCATAATGTGTTTCATAAATCTTTATTGAAGAGATGTATTGAACCTTTGGAGTTATCTTCCTTGCCACCCGGTCCTGTCATGGTGGACAGTAGTTTGGGATTTCAGATCGCCAAGATAATTGAGTCTCGAGTTCTCAGAAGATCTCTTCAGTGTCTTGTTTACTGGAAGGATTATGGACCAGAAGATGTGGGTACCGGCATCTGAAAAGAATGCCAGTCGTTTGGTGAAAACTTATCACAGGTCCCACCTGGATAAGATCGGTCCTGGGTGCCCAGAGGTCACCCGTAGAAGGGGGTACTGTCACGGACATACTAAGACATATGGACGTCCCGACGATAGTCAGTGACAGGAGATCTGTGAGACTGGCAACACGTGGTTTGATCTTACAGGTTTTTCTTGTGGATCAATAGTTGTCTGTGTTGTTTCTGGTAATGCCTACACCTCTTGCCTCCAGGTGTTGATTTTGTAGCCATTTAACCTTCCTTATTTATAGTTGCTTCTCCCACTATGCTGTGCGGTTTATAGCTTATGTGCCTTTGAATTGTTTGTGGTTGGATCTCGGCTGAGTTTTTGGTGCTTCCATAGCATCTTTGAAGTTAAGTCTTTCCTTTCCCTTTTGAATTTTGTTTGGGTTCTATGTGTTGAATTTTCCTATTGTTTGCATTAGGCCTGAAATACACTCCTGTTCGTTCTTCCTTTTGGAGGAACAGTTAGTCTCTTCCTTGCCATTAGTACCAGGGTTCTATAGGGCTAGATAGGACTCTAGGTATTCCTGCGTATGAACTCACCTACCTTTGGGATCTGTTCATACTGGTAGTCAGTCAGGATTTTGGTTAGGGTTTTAACTAGGAGGTGTCCATCTTCCTTACCTTGTTCTCAGGCCTGATTTCCTGTTTCCCTCTTCCCTCCCCTGCTCGGTGTGGTGTTTCCCTCCCACACCGAAGCGTGACAAGTACTTCTCTGGCTGAGAGAACAGAAAAGGACAGAGGCAGGTTGAGGACAGGTGAGGGCACAGGGCCTGCTCCCGGGCCATGCCAACTAAGGGTTGTGTCTTACAAACCCACCCACTCTTGGCTGGGGGTGTCTGATGTCACTTGAGACGAAGTCGAAGATTGAGTCAACCATTCAAGAACCGATGGGTTGCTGGTCAAGACACGACTGCTAGCTGACACTGAGAGCTCAGGCCTCTCGAAGTGACCCCTGCTGCCACAACCCACTGTGCTGCGACTTGTGCTTGTACCAGAAACATTTAGGCCTGTGCAGGGCCTGTCACTTCTCTGTCTGACATACTGTTAGATCAAATAAGTAAATAAAAAGGAAATTAATACAAGGCTTTAGAGCATATAACTGCGGCCGAGAACTCTTGTGATTACATTTTTTGTGATTACATTCTAGTTATATACAAATGCGTTTGCAATGATTGTCTCCACCCAGAGCACCCATTATATAAAGGATGGGAAAGAGACTCACTGGCTTGTACCACTGAGAAAGGGGCTGCGAGCCCCGAAACGAGTTTGGGTAGCAAGCACAGTGAGCTAGTCTCATGGACTGACACCAATAAATGGGAAATATCTGGATACAGTTGTTGCCATACATCGCCCAAATTTCTGAATACTGCTGAGTGGATTTTAAGACCCTGGAGTGCAACTCCGAAAGGCTGGTAGCCAGTACATTGAACGGTGCATCTCGGCGTACTCCCTGCAGGTCATGTGGGACGCCACGCTACGACCGGAGATGCAGAGGGAGTGAAGACGCTGCAAGAGCATGGACACTGGGAGCACGAACGCCGAGAGGAGCAGCAGCCTACAGTGACGGGTGTAATATGACCGGTAAAGTACACCGTGTTTGTTTATCGGGCAGCTGACTCGGCTCTAATACATACAGAGGTCTGTGTTGTATGGGTCTGCATAATATCAACGAACTCTGTGAGAGATCGTTCATGGTACAAAGCAGACTCTGGCATTGAGGATTTATATTGTGTGGCATTGAGTGGACTCTGGCACAAAGTATTTATTTTGGAGCATTTGTGCAAAGGTGACTCACTAGCGCCACGATTATATTGCGACCTATATGCTGCTAGAACATTGCTGCTATACAGTGTATGTGCTGTCATTGCTGCTGCTTTAGCTATACATTATATGTGAGTACTGTTGAGCGCGAATATTCGAATAGCGAATTTAAATCGCGAATATCGGCACTTCGCTAATTCGCGAATATTTCGAATATAATGCTATATATTCGCAAATTCGAATATTCGCTTTTTTTTTTTTTTTTTTTTTTTTTAAAGTTGTTCCCTCCCACTTCCCAAAAGCATTTATTCTTACATGTCCGAGGACTCCATGCTCCCCTCCCGCTCCAGTCAGTGCCCGTCTGCCGAGTGCCAACTTCCTCTGCGCATGGAGCGTCCCCATCACCATGGGAACGCCTCCATGCTAGAATGTACTGTCGGATTTGAGAATCACGGTTATCTAGACCATGGTAAAAGTTGGATGCGCAATGCGAGTAAACTTACTAAAATCACTCGCATTGCGCGTCCAACTTAATTTTGTGTATAGTCAACGTTCCTAATGGTAGGGGCGGGGGTACTTGGGTTGCGAGAATTAACGAATATACAGAATATAGCGCTATATTCGTATTCGTTATATTCGTTAAATCTAGCAAGCAAGGCAACTAAGTTGGATGCGCAATGCGAGTAATTTAAGTAAGTTTACTCGCATTGCGCATCCAACTTAAAGCGTGGAATAGGCTTTAGGCATATTAGGCATTACTATTGCCAATCGGAAAGTTGTCTAAGTTGGATGCGCAATGCGAGTAAACTTACTTAAATTACTCGCATTGCGCATCCAACTTAGAGCGTGGAATAGGCTTTAGGCATAGGCGGCAACTACTATTGCCAATCGGAAAGTTGTCTAAGTTGGATGCGCAATGCGAGTAAACTTACTTAAATTACTCGCATTGCGCATCAACTTATTTCTGTGTATAGGCAACGTTCCTATTGGTTGTTTGCTAGACTTAACGAATATAGAGAATATCGCTATATTCGTATTCGTCATATTCGTTTATTCTAGCAAGCCAACCATTGTTAGGGCGTTGCCTATACACAGAACTAAGTTGGATGCGCAATGCGAGTAATTTGAGTAAGTTTACTCGCATTGCGCATCTAACTACAGCGGGAGTATATTGTCAATAATCCTTCATTCCATCAAGACAACCAATAGGAAGTTGCCTAAGTTGCATTCGCAATATGCACATGGTGTTTCTATCGCGAGAATCGCATTGAAATATTCGTGTGAGCCTATACGGGTGTGGCTTTGTCTTGCGAGTTTGTTGACAGGAGGAAGGTTGAATCGCAGTGCAATACTCGTGTGTGACGCGCATGAAAATGGTCTCAAGCAATTTTAAAGAAGTCGAGGAAGATCTCCTGATTACTGTAAGTAATTCCACATTACAGCACTGTATTACATATCACAGGCTTGTTATTCCAATGTATTTATACAAATTCACATTTTTCTTGCTTCAGGGCATATTAACCCTGTCAAAGCCAGAGTTTTTTGTTAGCCTCTTATTTCGCTCACTGCCTTCAAAGAGCCATCACTTTTTATTTGCCTGTTCACATAGCCATATGAGGGCTTGTTTTTTGCGGGACAAGTTGTACTTTCTAACTCCGCCATTTAATATTGCATAAGATGTATTGGGAAGCCAAACAAAATGCAAAATGTCCAAAAATTGCAAAATAAAAGCAATGCCACGCCATTTTACGGGTTTGTAACCCCTTAAGGACACATGACACAACGGTACATCATGTATAGTTCCGATCACCGCTACGCGGCGGGCAGTGATCAGAACTGGGTGCCTGCTGAAATCAATCAGCAGGCACCTTGGGACAATGTGCCGGGGGTCAATTCAGACCTGCGGTTTGCGGCTTTTGCGTGTAATTGGGCGGCGGGTGCGGTGGCTATCGGGTCACCGTGCTGCTGTAATGGGGACCCGATAGCAGGGAAGGCCTGCGTCCGCATATCTACATAGACAGTGGTCTACTTTTGCTACCAACACGCCCATTTTCCAAACAGTCCTCAGAGCGGTATCAGTCTGATGAAGGCCGTATTGTGGCGAAGCGTCACACGCATGTATATGATTTACCGCACTTCTGATTAAAAGAAACTTATCTTCAACGCATAAACTGGAGTTTATTTCCTTCTTGATACTAAGGGGTGGGAACCCGACCTCCAGTAGCGCACCTCCAAAGAGTGCCACAACCGCCAGATGACGTACAGCTATGTCATTGGGCGTGAAGGGGTTAATGATAGGTGCACTAAGTACTGTTAAGACATCACACCACTATGTCTGGTAGCATGTATGTATGGACACATTGGACAGCTGAGAAACATCTCTCATATGCACAATGCACATCCATTTTCCTGCCTCACAGTGCATACCCCACATCGTATACTCCACACCGTATACCCCACAGTGTATATCCCTCCACACACACACATAGTCTTTGGATTCTAATATGCGTCTGGTTGGTTAGGAGAAGTAATGTTTGACCGCCATTATTTGCTGGTTCATTTAGCGTTACCCAGGGTGCACCATGTGGAGGCGGACCAGCTGTACACCCCATACTGTACCGTTACCTCACTAGACGGGTACATCTCTCCTCAGATGGCCAATATCCGATTGCTCATACTACACACACATACAATTTAAATATAATTCGATTGTATAACTGTAACGTTAAATCTAATGTTTTACTTTCAAACACTGAAACATTTTTTGTTGTGTTGAGATGATGACATTCATTTCTAATACTTTTATTTGACAAATTTGGGATTATATGGTTGCATTTTTATCCTGCAGCGAATGCTTGAGATGAAGTACGACACCACCAGGTCCCACGTGGACAAGCAGCGGATCCTGAGGAGGATCGGTTATGAACTATACCGTGACCACAATGTCACACACAAGAGGATGGCCATTATAAAAAAGTGGTCCGACCTGAAGAGGAGACACCAGGATCGGATCACTGAGATACGGAACAAAATCTGCCCAGGTACAATGCTTACATGACTCTTGTATCTTTCAGCAACACTCTGTAATGTATAGGTACAGTTATGCTTTACGAGGTTTTTATAACTTAAGAAAATTTTGCCATTATAGGTGATCCCGTCCCCTCAGTCCGCCGCAGGCCTTCAAAAAAGGCAGTGGTGGTGGAGGAGGAGGTGTCGGAGGAGGAGGAGCAGGAGCAGGCAGGACCCTCTGCCCCTACCCCACAGCATGAGGATGCCGGACCCTCAGACCATCCCGGTTCTCATGAGGAGGAGGAGGAGGAGCTTGTGACCACCCCCGCCAGGAGGGTAAATAATATGTGTTGTGGGTGTTTTAACTCAGTCACTGGTGTCAGTTTCTTCCAGAAAACCATAACAAACATGTTAAATCTTTATCCTTTAACCCCTTCATGCTTTCTGACATAACTGTACGACCAAATAACAAGTGACTTGCTGCATTTTGATGTACGGCCACGCCCAAACTGCTCCTGGGGCTGTGACACTATAAAGTGTCACAGCCCGAGTCCAACTCCCAGGAGCAGACACAAGTGGTAAGCCGGCAAGGGACCAATCAGAGTGTTCCCTTGCTAGTAAGCACTCTGATTGTTTTGTCTCTGCAGACTAACCAATCATAGCGCAGCACTTTAAAAAAGCCTGTTTCAGGCCAGCGACATCTATGTGGTTGAGAGGAAGAAAGCTCCCTCTCTCTTCCATCTTGCCGTTGCTGCTTCATAGCGGCAAGATGGTTTCCATGGCACCCGGACGCCTTACAAATGGCGTCCTAGTTGCTCATTTACCTAAGGCCGATCAGACCCTGAGGTCTGATCAGCCTTAGTGTAAGTGTGGCACTGACTATACAGTGTATTACAATAGACTATGCAGATGGTTTTTGATAAAAAGAAAATAGATACATAAAACAAAATAAAAAAAATTGAAAGACAAAAAAGACTAAAAATTTTTTTTAAAGAAGAATAAATTAGAAATCGTCTTCTCATATATATTCATTTATGTAATCTAAAAATTACATAAATAATATAGTGCACATAATTGGTATAGCCGCATCCGTAAAAGCAGCTCTATAACAATATAGCGTGTTCTTACCCCTTTGGCAAATCCCATACAAATATTTTTTTAAAACTGTCAAAAACAGACATATTTTATACAGTATACATATTTTGTAACGTTCCATGACATAAATTCCAAACCCAAGCGATCAAAAAGACGTATGCACCCCAAAATAGTACCAATCAAACAGTCAACTGATCCCACAAATATTTTAAATAAAATACTCTATTGAAATATTCCTAAGTAAAGAACTATATAACTGATTGTGATTTTAATGGCCAGCTCCTTTATACACTAATCAATAAAAGTTATTTAATCTGATTTTTAATATATTATTTTTTTGTACAGTAATAAAAGAAATGAAAAATAAAATAATTATGCTGCAGCGGGAGCACTCCAGGCGGATGAGGGCTTTGCAGCTGAAGATCAGCCAAGAAATGAAGGCCATGGAGGAGTGGCATCAGAAGGCCATAACGGAGCTGATCAACCAGCATGATGTCCTGAAAGCCCTGCCTTAGTTTTATTTAATTTTTATTTTATGTTTCTTTAAACAATTTTTTTTATTTTATTTATAAAGTTTGGTTTGGTTTTAAATCATTTTGGTTTTCTGTTTTATTTTAATAACTCTGGTTACATTAAGGCAATTTTTTTCCATCCAAAACTCATCAGTATGATGACATACAGCAACCGCAGGTACATGGAAATTTGGTAGTATAAGGCCTACAAAGAACTCATAGTGGTGAGGATAATAGCAGCAGTCTTTGTTAATGGTGGGGCCTTACAATAAATAAAGTTATCAGTAAGAATTACACCATAACATAACATTATAAAAAACTGAAATCACGCGTTATAACTCAGAAAAAACTATTTATTAACAAAATAAAAAAGGCCTCTATGGGAACATTGTGAGTTGGGAAAGTAGCTCCTCCATTTTCTGCATCCCTTTACGGTGCTTTTTGGCCATCTCCTAGCTGATGATGACCCGGCATTGCCCTTTAAGAGTGACCACCCCTTTAAGAGAGACATGTACTTAAAAAATAAAGTATGCAAAGTAATATTCTTGCATTGGGGTATATGCAACTTAGGCCTCTTTCACACTTGCCTTGTGAGGATCCGGCGTGCACTTCCGTCGCAAGAAATGCCCGCCGGATCCGTCCTAGCACTAAGACAACAGAAAGCATTGGAATACTGATCAATCTTCAATATGCTTTTAGGTAACCATGGCAGCCAGGACTCTACTAAAGTCCCGGCTGCCATAGTAAGTAGTGGGGAGCCGGGGAGCAGATACTTACAGTCCGTGCGGCTCCGGGGTGCTCCACAATGACGTCAGAGAGCCATACGCGCATGGATCATGTGATCCATGCTCATGGAGCGCTCTGACATCATTCATTGTGGAGGGCCCGGGACTCGAGACACGCACAGATGGTAAGTATACTTCTCCCCTGCCTCCCACTACACTACCATGGCAGCCGGGACTTTAGCGTCCTGGCTGCTATGGTGACCATTCACAAAAAGCTAAGCGTCGGATCCGGCGATGTGCCGAAGCTGACGTTTAGCTTAAAGCCGGATCTGGATAAATGCTTTTCAATGGCCATTAATTCCGGATCCTTCTTTCCGGCATGCCTTCAGGATTTGGGTCCGGAGAAAAATCCGCATCATGCTCCAGATTTTGCTACGGCAAAAAAAGTCTCAGTACTGAGCGGAAGACATCCAGAGCGCATCCTGAGCAGATTTCTCTCCATTCAGGATGCATTGGGATTATCCTGATCAGTATCTTTCCGTCCTAGAGCCCCGAGGACGGAACTCTAGAACAGAAAGATAAAACGCCAGTGTGAAAGAGCCCTTACTTCACTATTGTTTGGCTATGGCTATCTAGAACTAACAAAAATTTAGGAACCCAGCTCTGTTTAATTCGCAATGCAGTATATGTTCGCATTGCGAATTCAACTAGAACTGGGTTCCTAATGTTTGTATTGCTAAAATATAACGAAGATTGAGAATTCAGTCTTCGTAAAAGTTATAGTCGCAATGCGAGTAATACAGGTTATATTAATCGCATTGCGGATTGAACTTAGAGCTGGGTTCCTAATGGTTGTATTGCTAGAATATAACGAAGATTGAGAACATAGCGCTATATTCTCAATCTTCATTATATTCTAGCAATACAACCATTAGGAACTCCGCTCTAAGATGGAATCGCAATGCGAATACTTTAAGTTAAATTAATCGCATTGCGATTTCAACTAACACTGCTGCTATATTCCATATTAGTTAGTTATTCGTTAACTTCGTTAATTCTAGCAAGCTGACCCATTATAAACCCAGCTCTAAGTTGAAATCGCAATGCGATTAATATAACTTGAATTAATCGCATTGCGATTTCAACGTAATTCCTCAAATCCGACAGTACATTTTAGTATATGGAGACGTTCCCATGGTGATGGGGACGCTCCATGAGCACAGAAGTTATGGTTGGCTTGGTAGAATTAGCGAGGATGACGAATATGACGAATGTATTCGTCATATTCCTCAAAGCGAAGATAGCGAAGTATTCTACATCTTCGTTTTAGCTACCTATTACGTCAACTTCGCTAATTCTAGCAATCAAATAGGAAGGTTGACTTACCAGACAGCTGTGTTAAATTCGCTATGCGATTTTTTATTATTTTTTTAATAAATAGAATACTTATAATAATTTTATCAAGTAATATAATTATTGTATTAAAAAAAAAAAATCGCATAGCGCATGCTACAACTGCTAAGTCAACCTTCCTATTGATGCTAGAGTAGCGAGTTGGCGAATAGACAACTAAGCAGATGTAGAATACTAGTTATCTTCGTTTTGAATATAACGATCATTCGTCATATTCGTCATCCTCGCTAATTCTAGATATGAAACCAATAGGAAAGTAGCCTTAAGTACAAATCGCAATATGCGATTATTTAAATCGCATGTTAATCGCGATAACTAGAAAAATGACGAATATTCGATTTCGACGAATATGAAATGAATATTCATTCGAATATTCGCGAATTTCGTCGAAATCGAATATGGCACCTGCCGCTCATCACTATATGTGAGCACAGTGACATGGGATGTGCTGCCATTGCTGCTATTTTAGTATATGCTGCTTGAATTTTGCTGCTACTGAATCTTATGAGATATATTGTCAGTGTGTTATGTATTTCAGCTTTTTATGAGATATTAAACTTGGTTTTATTGGAACAAAGCACAAGCTGACTTGGATTGACCCATATATCGAGTGCTCTTCATAAACCTATAAATTTCTATTGTGTGTTTAAGTCAAGTGTAGGCTTTCTTGAAGTGTGCACCGGATCCCTAGCAGTGAGTGGGGTGAGCCACCAAATTTCTATATTTAAATTTTCTCACTTCACCACACGTGGGATAATCCCCTAATAATCCCGTTTTTACCCCTACTAATACATGCCAAAAAGGGCTTTAATTTTCTCACTTCACTACACAACAGCTAATAAGCCCTTTTTATTTTTCCCTACTAATACATGCCAAAAAAAGGCTTTCGAGCATATAACCGTGGCCGTGAACGGCAAATAATCATTTTTTTTTGCCACTAATGCACGCCAAAAAGGGCTGTAATTTTCTCACTTCACCACACAATGGCTAATAACAATCCCTTTTTCTTTTTCCCTACTAATACACGCCCAAAAAAAAGGCTTTTGAACATATAACTGCGGCCATGAACGGCAAATAAAGTTCTTTTTTTGGCACTAATACATGCCAAAAAGTGCTTTAATTTTCTCACTTCCCCACACAATGGCTAATAATCCCTTTTTCTTTTCCCCCACTAATACACGCCAAAAAAAAAAGGCTTTAGAACATATATATAACTGCACCGCACAAGGGCTAATAAGACCCCAATAACAAGAACGTTTTCTGGAATTACATAGGTATCATCTATTGCAAACCTAAAATGAGCAGCAGTATAATGGCAATTTGGATCCCCAGTCAGTGCAGCAAGATGTAATAGGATTGTTCCTATTACCCAGGCTGTAAACACCCCTATTGGACCCTGATTTGCTTCAATACTGTGGAATAATTCATCCCTATCTTTTCCCTACATGTCTAATGCTCTTTCCCTGAACTTATACTGAGCAAAATATACGTTTTTAAGTCCTTAGCACTGTTCCTAGCGCCTTCTAATGTCTCTCCCTGCACTAAGTACACTGGAAAATGGCTGAATTCAATATGGCTGAGGCTATTTATAGGAGTGTAACATCACAGGGCTGACTGGCTGCTGATTGGCTGCATGCATGGCATTGTGGGTGATCGCTCGTTCCCAGAGTTCCTTGCTCCATGTCCTAACATGTGCAGCAGCCATTTTAGGAAAAAAAGTGATTCGTTACCACAAAACGTGAGGAAATTCAGATTCGGTGCAAATCGAATAATTCCTGAAATTCGGATTGAATTCCACTTTGTTAGCTTTAATTCGCTCATCTCTAATGATAACATCACCGCACGCTCCCAGCATGATAATTCGTGACTTATCGAATTTCTTGTCGAAAGCAAAGCTACCAAATCAAATTTTTTATAATTTCGCTCATCTCTAATGGGTATGATTGCCTCAGCATACCAGCCTAAGACAGGTTTATTCCAAATAGTGGTAATGGCATTTGCAAATTGCAGCATCATTATCACACTGCGGATAGTTCATCAATATAAATTGTTGCACAAGCCCTTTAACCCTTAATTACTCCTTTAATGCCCTGGCCACTTATCCCTTGAAGCTTCCATTCATGACAGAAGCAAAAAAGGTCTGCCAGATCTATTGTACAATGCCTGATGTGCCTGGCGAACTACACTAACTTATAATTGGATCCATTTGTTTCTGTGAAGATGTATATTGCTTTGAGGGAAAAGTAGTGCTGCACACAGTTCTATATTCCCATCACATATAAAAGAATCTGTGAAGGAAGCTCCAAACAGAGACTCTCAAGCAGAGGTGAACAAAGTCATAGTCTCCTATACATAGCACTGTAAAATATGTACATTGTGAAAGTATGTTGTCGCTATAGCACCAAGAACAAAAGCCTCATTTTTGATTTGCAGGTTTATACATCTACCTGTCTCTGCTTTTTACACTTGGATGGCCAGATGGGGCAACTGGGACACAAATGAGAAGTGGCCCATTCAAGCCGCAACAATGAACACAGAATAACCAATCCATTTCTAACAGGATATTAGAACACTGCTGCAGATTGCATGGCCACATAGTTTTTGGTTGACGGTTGCCTTTCAGCCCGACCCTGTTTGGCCATACCTTTTGTAAGGGTCCAAGAGTACACATTGCTCTCATTTCTCAAAAACTCCACCCCTCAACACTTTGCTACGGCCTGTCCCTGTCAATAAAAGCAGCAAGTCAGGGTCTGCTCCCAGAAAGGGAAATGAGAGTAATAGTGACACCTTCATTGCAAAAACCTAATTTACATGTTAATAATAAGAATCATAATTCGGGAACGGAGCCTTGGATCATAGAAAGAAAAACAGCATTTTAATCAGATGAACCACAACTACAGTATGTGCATATGACAACAGTTGGATAGTGAGGGAGCTGGTGATAGATTTAAATAATATTTGGGGTAAAAAAAAACATGCCTGAGCATCTAACACCTATGCACATTATAATACTAGCTGGTGGATTGGGTTTACAGATACTGTATTAACTTCCATAGATATTTGCCCTTTTCTTGAAGTAAGATGAAGGCTGTTGGAATAACTGAGAAATAATGCCAGGAAAAGGCATTTTTAAGATCAGCAGCATTAGAACACTTTAGATTTTACATATACGCGTTTTACAGGCACAAAATCATAGCAGTTACAGATACAGAGGCACATAATTAAAACAGTTTACTTTAACGCTTTCTTAAATTGAGTCCACTAGTCCCCAGAGGGACCTCCCTAATATAGGGGCAATACTCTCCAGCTTAAGGCATGTGACTACTTAACTGGACCCTCATTGTGCTCTCAATTGCACCATGTCGCAGAGAGGATTCTGTTCACCTACCACTACTGAGGTTATAGCCTCCTTGCCGGCAAGGCCTTTTATTTCCCCTTGTGTGGGCCAGCATACAGACACCTTCCTATTCACCGCTCAATAAGGGTACTTAAGGCACCTTCCCTCATGGGAAGATACCTAAGCAATAGGTTCCTGCAAGTCCTGTGCTATATTCTGCTTATGTACCAACCTCTGCCTCTTTTCAATATGCAGACCCTCCACTTCCTGACCTCCGTATTGAGCCCACGCTGCCTGCCCTGACCTCAAACCAGTTTCCGTATTAAGCATGCTCCAACAACCCTGACCTTGGCCTGTCCCTGACTAGGATTTTGCCTGAACCCTTGGTGTCCTGCATTGGTGTATCTTACCCGCGTGGGTCAACCACACAGAGATTACTCTAGGAGGAAGTGGCGTGGTGGCTTCCCTGCAGTGTCCAGATCCATGTATAGATGTTAAAGGGTGAATACCAGGGAATTGTCAGTATAATGCCTTTAGGATTAGACTAAAGCCAAATCTGTTGGTTAATACAGTAGTTCCATCCTTACTGCACTAACAAATATATTAGTGATTAGTGGTGAGCAAAGTAATGAAAAATTCAGCTGCTTTCGCAAAGAAATTCGATTAGTTACAAATTACTTAATCACGAATCGCATTCCTTTGTAAGTATCAGGCACATTGACGGAGAACAACTATTGCCCTGCCCCCGTCAGTGAACCCCTCAGATGCCGCATTCATCGCTGATCGCGGCATTTGATGTTAAAATCGAGGCCTTTCAGGGTTTAGTCGGGGTTAAAAAAAAAAAAAACATACTCACCTCATCCATTTGCTCATGAAGAGGATGTTGCGGCCATCTTGATTGATTTCGCGTGGCAACATGATGACTTCATCACGTTGGCCATCACTAATGACACCGCCTAGAACAGTCTAGAAAACCATGATTAACATTTTCATCACTTATTCTGGCACATAAATTCAGTATTTCTTAAGGTATTATAGTGCTGATGCTAATGTTTAGTCATTGTATGTTGGCATGTTTGAGTGCTGAATGGTCATGGTCATATTTTCACTATCCATTGGGCATCCAGTGCCTAGGGCAGCACATTGCATTGGGAGCTCCAGCGAACATAGAGTGGAAAAAAGGTATATTTTTCAACCCTGCCATGGCATATACTAATGATATAAATGGAAATATTCCTTTAACCCCATCAACAATCTACAAAAGTACCTTAATTAACCCTTTCTCCATGTTATCCTGACATTACATACAGTATTAATTCAGGTATTATAGAGCTGATGCAGTTGCTTGGCCACTGTATGTTGGCATTATGTGAGTGCTGTATGGCCATATTTAAAATAGCAACTGGAGGTCCAGTAGCAGCTCCAGTGACATGAAGAATAATAAAGTTGTATTCTAAATCCCTCTCTGTTGCCTCTACTGATCCAGGGACCTCAGGGAGATACACTGCCGCCCGGCCTGCTGCTACAGGAGCTGGTTAGTAAGCAGTGTTACTAAATGGGAGAGCCAAGTTTAGTTAAAGTTATTCACACTTGTAGGCTATAGTATTGTAGATATTGAGCAGTGGGGCCCCTCTATAGGGAATCTCTGGATGGCATTATTATGGGGTGGGGGATCTGTGGATGCCAATATTATAGTGTGGGGGATCTGTGGATGACACAATATATGGCAGTAACATCCACAGATCACCCACCCCATAACAGTGTCATCCACAGATCCCCCACCCCATAACAGTGCCATCCACAGATCCCCCCACCCCATAAGTGTGCCATCCACAGCTCCCCCCATAACAGTGCCATCCACAGATCCCCCCATAACAGTGCCATCCACAGATCCCCCACCCCATAACAGTGCCATCCACAGATCCCCCCACCCCATAAGTGTGCCATCCACAGCTCCCCCCATAACAGTGCCATCCACAGATCCCCCCATAACAGTGCCATTCACAGCTCCCCCCATAACAGTTCCATCCACAGATCCCCCATAACAGTGCCACCCACAGATCCCCCCATAACAGTGCCATCCAGAGATCCCCCATAACAGTGCTATCCACAGATCCCCCCACCCCATAACAGTGCCATCCACAGCTCCCCCCCCCATAACAGTGCCATCCACAGTTCCCCCCATAACAGTGCCATCCACAGCTCCCCCCATAACAGTGAAATCCACAGATCCCCCATAACAGTGCCATCCACGGATCCCACATAACAGTGCCATCCACAGATCCCCCATAACAGTGCCATCCACAGATCCCCCATAACAGTGACATCCACGGATCCCACATAACACTGCCATCCACAGATCCCCCATAACAGTGTCATCCACAGGCCACCATTAGTTCGAAACCCACCAAAAGCACACCTTTTGGTTAAAAATATTTTTTTTTCTTATTTTCCTCCTCAAAAACTACCTATCTCATGGAGTGAGCAGTTTATCATCTGAGTGAGCGCTGTTGGTGACTATTTGATTATCCTTTCCAGAGGGCTCTTTAATGAAGCGTGTGATCTATACTGGTCTCAGTCTTTTGTGCTTTCCCTCACTGTAGTCACTTTTGGGGCTTTAGGCATTGCAGCAGTTGCTAATTTGTAGCTGTAATCCTTCCCAGCTCCTCATCACTGACCCATGCCGGGCACACACGTGCAGTCCTTTGTCAGGTAGTCTGGTGCCTTGCTGGTACCTTCTAGACCAGGTCTGCATTCACCAGAACTACACCAAACACAGGGTGAACCTTAGGCCTCTTTTACACGTGCAAATTGCGGTCCGCAATGCACGGGCACCATCCGTGGGGAAGCCACAGCGGCTCCGGACCCATTCACTTCAATGGGTCCGTGATCCGCCCGTTCCGCAAAAAGATAGGAGATGTTCTATCTTTTTTCAGGACGGAAGTACGGAATGTAACCCCACGGAAGTACTCCGTGTATAGCGGATCCGCAAATGCGGTCAGCAATATGGGCACGGCGCGCACACATTCGCCTTAAGCAAATGGCATTTATCATGTAGAAAAAGTTAATTCAAGGCATTTACTAATGTATTGTGATTGTCCATATATATTGCTTCATTTGCTGGCTAGATTATTTTTCCATCAAATTATAGACTGTTTGTTTCCATGGTTACAACCACCCTGCTTGCACACTATGGAAAATTGTGCTGGACTATGCGCACTGCAGCCACCAGAAATGCCAGCACTTGGTGTCATATGAGCATATTTCAATATTAACTTAACATTAAGAATAAAGACATAACACAGATTGTGGTGCAAATAGCCGCGGTCCTTTATTAAGGGTTACCTTAAATAACAAACCACTTAAATAAACCTATTGAATAAAATATTAATCAACTTAAATAAATTAATAACCATCAATTTCAGTAAAACCAACAAAGTCCCCCACAGCAAAGCTGGGTGACTAACACCCCTCTAAATCAAGGGTGGGTGGGTGGGACCACGTCTTCTTCTTGGCAGGTCCGGGACTGACAGCTGTGGACCCACTGACAGCCCTTATATCCAGCCCGGCTTCCTGCCACTGAAACCAGCTGGCCAATTAAGAATGGGCAGAACACAGGTTTCCCAGATACAGGTAGACAACCATTGATTGACCAATCAGGAGCCTTTACTGGATTCACCTCAGGAATAGCTGAAAGAATAAGAAAAAACAGGGAAAGCCACCAAACCAAGAAAATGTGGAAATACACTAAATTTAAATAAAAACCTAATACCCTCATGCTCCATGACACCACGGCGGGCGCCAGCATATGCCTTTTAACACCCGCAGCCATGATGTCATATGAGCATATTTCAATATATACTTAACATTAAGAATAAAGACATAACACAAATTGTGTTGCAAATGGCCGCGGTCCTTTATTTTGGGTTACCTTAAATAACAAACCACTTTAGATTTATTGACCTTAAAATCCGCCCTCATCTGCTCTATTAGCTCTAAGGTCTTGATTTTACCCAAGTCATTCCCCCCTGCATGGAATATTAATACATGCGGACGGGCTAACGACAACAATTCACTCTTCAAAATTGGAATAATTTGTCTCCATCTTAAACCCCTAAAGTCCAACCAAAACATAGAAATAAATAATGAACTGGTACCCATACTCTGAGAGTATTTACGCTCTGCAGCCCTTCTTTCAGTCCAGAATACGAAAGAGTGACCCATGATCCAAAGAACCAACTGGTTTAAACCTAAAAAGAAAAAGGAGAGCAACAACTATTCAGAGACCAGGTTGGGCTGAATATACAATTTGTATCTGATTGACTCCCAACGCCCAATCTTTTTAATTGCCGCCTCGCTGAAACCCAAATTGGCGGCGACCGTCGCCGCCCCAATACGAAAGGAGTGTGTCAAGTACTGATCACTGCCTAGATTCAAGTGCGATAAACATTTCTTTAAAATAGCATCAAACTGAAATACCTGAAATTCCTGATCCATCCTCATGGATCAAGAAAGACGAACCTAAATTTGATCTGACTACCGGAAAATCTCTCACTGCTTTAACCGGACACAAAATGGATCCCGCTAAAGCAGATAATCTGACCCAAGCCCCTTTAGCCAATTGATCAGTTTTTGACTTCCTAATAAAAATTGCTACAGTGGTTCCATTTAACTCAATATGCTCCAACTTCAAGGGGGGCATTGATTTCCTATTACCTGCAACCAACTCACATATGCGTAATGCACCAAAAAAAAAAAAAAAAGCAGTCACGAACGCAGCCTTAAAAAGAATCGCTTTATACTTGGAAAAAGTCACAACTTCTAATACCGAAAATAAATAAAGAATGATCCCAGCAACCGTCTTCGTTTATATTGCTCTTTACATTTATTCACAGCATAACAGTCTCCTGGACGCGTTTCGGCTCACAGCCTTTATCAGCAGGTCACAGGAAAAGAATTAACACACATTTTAAATAGCCTAGATGACGTCAGACGCCAATTGTGAGTGACAAATACACCTAGCCAATCGGCATCATGGTTTCAGTTTGAAGCAAATTAATGGACAAACGATACATGTAAACAAATAGAAAAATGATACATATTAATCGCTGATACATATTACCATCCATGTTCTCAGTTCAGAGTGAATGTCTGCAGAAAAAAACAATAAAAGTAACATATTAACGGGCAACATACTATGGGTTATAATCGCATAATCTCATAATCGCGGTTCAGACCGCGTGGTTGTAAAGTATCTAGGGTATGAATCCAAAAGGCTTCCCTACGTAATAGAAGCCTCTTTATGTCACCCCCTCTTCTCTGCATTTTTACTTGCTCTAACACCTGAAATTTTAATTGGGCAATCGTATGCCTGTGTTTCTCAAAATGGTAAGGCAGCGGGAGCAGTAAATTCTGAGTTCTAATGGTGGATTTGTGCTTGCATATTCTATCCCTAATAGTTTGCATCGTTTCACCCACGTATAGTAACCCGCAAGGGCACTTAATCACGTAAATGACATTCGTAGATTCGCATGTAAAATAGCCAGTAATACCGAACGGTTTGCCTGTACGTGGGTGAAACACTTGAGGTCCCTTAATAATATGTGAACATTGCAAGCAGTGAAGGCACGGAAATGTGCCCCTTTTTTGGCTTCGTAGTATGTTCTGTCTCAATATCAGTTTCCCGCTACCCAGATCCGCCCGTACTAATTGATCCCTGTAACTCAGGTTACGTTTATTACAAATGAGTGGAGGAAAGGCAAATTCCTGTATTGTTGGGTATGCCTTCCCAAGCAGATTACAGTGTCGCCTTACAATATAATCAAACCCCTTATTGAACACATGAAACTTGTGTATAAAGGCAATCCTGGGTGCTTTTAACTCTTTAATGACGGGGACATCAGATTGGGTACTCAGATCAATTTTGATTTTCTCCAATATGGCTTTGGGATAACCCCTCCTTTCAAATCTAGTGGTCATCTCCTCCATCCTAAACTTCAACCTCTCCGGATCCGTCACAATGCGTTGTACCCGCTGAAATTGCGACTTGGGTATCGCTTTTTTAAGGGAGGGAGGATGAGCACTAGTGAAAAAGAGGGTGCTATTCCTATCCGTTGTTTTCCTATGGAGATCACTTGAGAGGAGGCCCTCCTCATTTTTAATGATTACTGTATCCAAAAAGCTCACCCGGTTCCTATCACTTGTCATGGTGAATTTCAAGCCTTCACATGCGAGGTTCAAGTGTTCAAAAAAGGACATGAGGGTGTCATGTGGCCCCGCCCACACGCAAAATATGTCATCAATAAATCTTTTCCAAATTAGGATTTGACAAAAATCCTCATGAGTGTATACAAACTGATTCTCAAATGATGACATAAATGCGTTAGCATAGGGCGGGGCCACATTACTACCCATCGCCGTACCGCGTCGCTGGCCATAATAGGTGTCTTCAAAGAGAAAGTAATTCTCAAACAGTACAAGATGTAATAATTGCAGTAAAAATTCTTGCTGTGACTCAGAGAAATCGCTGGCCTCAAGTAACTGGGATACAGCCTGTATCCCTTTATTATGGTCAATTGACGTGTATAAGCTCACAACGTCAATAGTTACTAGCCAACTTTCACTAGGGACTTGTTTCATTTCCCTAATCTTATTCAAAAATTGCGTGGTATCCAGCAAGAATGACCTGGTGTTCCTGATCAACGGTGTCAATGCTTTCTCTAATACAATCGATAGAGGAGACAAGATAGAATCCACTGAGGCCACAATGGGGCGCCCAGGAGGATCTACCAAGGTTTTGTGCACCTTAGGGAGAACATATAAGACTGGAGTAATTGGTTTATGATTGATTAAATAACCTTTTAATTTCTCATCTATGATCCCTCTAGCTCAGGCATCCTCAAACTGCGGCCCTCCAGCTGTTGTAAAACTACAACTCCCACAATGCCCTGCTGTAGACTGATACCTGTAGGCTGTTCGGGCATGCTGGGAGTTGTAGTTTTGCAACAGCTGGAGGGCCGCAGTTTGAGGATGCCTGCTCTAGCTGCAGCATGGTATACAACCTCCATAATCTTATTCTTGATCAAAAACACAGGATTATTCTGCAAAGGTACATATGTCTCTTTATCAGATAGCTGACGCATGACTTCCTTCACATAATTCACTTTGTCCATGACTACAATGGAACCCCCTTTGTCCGCAGGTTTTATAACCAGAGTGTTATCTTCCATCAGACTTCTAATACCGACACTATCCTGCCTAATAATTCGAAAGTAATTGGGCGTCTATTGGGCAACCTGCCAGCTTAAAAAAGAAAGAAACACCTGAGACAGTTTTGGATAATGCCGAATATCCCAAACCTGCCTCTAACAAAGAGCACAATAATTGAAAAAACATGTTCAAGTCAAACAACAAAGAATCACAATTCATAGATAAACATAACTGGTACCATCTCTTCCAGGCCAAAGAATATCCGTCTCAAGTCCTCGGCGCTAAAGACTTCAGTATGAAATGACCTATTAATCCTGAATTAGAGCCCACGCTTGTGCTGGACATGGAATTCCCACCTTGTCTGCATGTGGAACTAAAGAAAAGAATCTTTCCCACTGAGCGCGGGAAAGAGAATCCGCTATGTCATTATCTTTACTAGCAATGTACTTGGCCTTAATCCAAACATTTAAATTTAAGCAACAATGAACCAAGTAACGTAATAATCTAACCACTACTTCACTATTTGATGACAGGCAATTAAACTGCAAACAAAACCCCTTTATTATCTAATAAAAATTAACACTCTTTTATTCTTAAAAATTTCACCCCAAATTAACAAAGAAACCACTATCGGAAATAATTCTAAAAGAACTAAATATTTATTCAGCCTTTGCTCTACCCACCAATCTGGCCACGGCTCTGCTGACCACTGATCGTTGAAAAATGCTCCATAACCCCAAGAACCTGAAGCATCCGTATGTAAACCAAGAGCCCCCGATTTCACAAACTCCTCTTGCCAATAGCTGCGGCCATTAAAATGCACCAAAAATTCCTCCCAAACCGACAAGTCATCCTTTAACCCTTTGGTTATTCTAACATGAGAATAAGGAGATTTAAAACCCTTTGTCGCCATATAAAGCCATCTGGAAAAAACACGACCAAGCGGAATAATCCTGGAGGCGAAAGCTAATAAACCTAATAAGCTTTGGACATCTCTTAAATTTCTTAATAAGGATTTCTTTGCTAAACTGATCATCCTTATCGCTAACACTGTCCTCTCAACTTTCTCAATTGGCAGTCTAAACTCCATGTTCACTGAATCAATCACAATACCAAGAAATTCAATCCCCTGACACGGGTAAACCGTTTTCTCCTTATCTAATGGAACACCGAAATACTTACAAATTCTAACTAAAACGTCTAACAAATGCGAACAATCAGACAATGAACTAATAAACAAAAAATCATCTAAATAATGTAAAAGACTATCTAAACCAGACTCAACTACAACTACCCAATCTAAGAACGATGAAAATGTTTCAAAATAAAAACACGACCAGGACAAACCCATAGGCATACATTTGTCAAAGAAAAACTGTCCATTGAGGTGAAAACCTAGGGAATTAAATCTGTCAGGGTGCACTGGCAACAAGCGGAAAGCAGCTTTAATATCCGCCTTAGCCATGAAACACCCTTTACCCGCTGAACGTAATAAAAAGGTGGCATCGTCAAAAGAGGCATATGAAACCGATGCCGTCTCTTTATCCAAAGAGTCATTAAGTGACTCCTTCAACGGGTATGACAAATTATATATTAACCTGAATTGATTTGGGCCCTTTTAAGGAACTAGACCTAACGGTGAGACCCTAAAATTAACAAATGGCGGGGCATCAAAAGGGCCTGCGATTCTACCTTCTTTTAACTCTCTGGCAACCTTTTCTTCCACTACCGCTAAGTGTTTCCTAACCGATGGAAGATTATCAAATATCTTACAACCGTCCCCTGTAAACCTGGGAACATAAAAACACTCTGCAACACCTCTAAGAATTATGTCCGCCATCTGACGATCTGGGTACAGATCTAGCCAGGGCAACATTTTTACCCATTTCACCGGCGTCTGGGCCTTTTGGAAATTCCCTACTAATCTGTTGACTTGATGACTAATTAGCTTTTTTGAAGCAACGAAAATTTGGGTGAGCTCCGGCACAGAATGTGCATTCGTGCCGATACTTACACTTACTTAACCATTTACAGGCTGACTTGTTGTATGCAAAGCATACGCCCTTCTTAACATTCATGCCAGAAGCCGGTGAAAAAGTTTGCTTAGCCTGAAAAACGGATTTCTGCGGCAACATTTGACTAAGCCAAAGGCCAATATCTTTAGCACCCTATTTCATATTTGAATGAACCGACAACTCCTGCCGATAAGTCTCATCATAAGAAAACCACGCCACCGAAATTACGATATGCCTCTAATATGAAGTCAATATGTTGAAACAAACCGACGCAAAGCTGTGGGTGCCTAAAACATAGTACTGATGAGTAGATGCAAAAGGCCTGCAGCCAGTTATTAAATGAACGTGGTGCAGACCTTTTCCTCTCATCTTCCTTATCATCCAACTTTTTCTCATTTTTAACCATATCTTTGGCAGAAGGGAGCAAAGATAAAAGATCTACATACTCCATTCTGGAAATTTTATCTTTAACTGTCTGAGTAAGGTGAAACCCCAAAGGAGAGCCATCACATACCATAGCTTCCTTCATGCAGGTTTCATCCACTCCTACACTGACATCAGTTGATTGAACATTAACCTTATTAGCAACTGCAGAAGCTGGTGAATTACACCATACAGCAGCAGGCTGATTAACCCTAGCAGGCGCAGATGCTGCTGCCCAATCAGAGAAAAGCTAATCAAGGCTAAGCAGGAGGTTTTTGTCATTTGTCCCTAAGTTGGTGGGCAAAGCTAAGCTCTGCCTACATGCCTGCTCACCTAGATCCTGCGCTGTGTCCGGTACTTGAGAGTTGGAGTCCAGCTGCGGTGCTCTACTCACAACCCTAGACTAAGATGCAGCCTGTCCAGCCTGCCACTGCTTCAGAAGGGGAGCAAGATATTCTGGGCCTCTTAAGTCTCCTAGAGACCCGGATGGATTTTTCAGCGCTCCGAGATGCGCTCACAGGCACCTTCGCCGGCTGTGTCGCTCCCCCGCTGACGTCACTGCCAGGCGCTGCACTCAAAGGTTCCACCCCGTCCTCTCCCATTGGTCCACCGACAGCTAGGCAGTGATGAAGCCACGCCTCTCCTCCACTTGACTCGGCGCGCCGGATCAGTTCCCGCAGCAGCTCCTCCATGGCCGGTAAGCAGACTTCTTCGCCTCAACTTCAGTGCCGATCCTCACAGCAAAAACCAGCAGCAGGTCCGCGCCTTCAGAAGTCCACTGCGCCGGGCGCTTGCGTCTTCACCGGTCTTCAGGCTCTGCTCCCCGTCGCTGAAATCTTCGGCGGCCCTTGCTCTTGCCGCCGCACTTGCTCTTGTCGCCGCACTTTCTTCTGCCCAGTAGCTTCCTGGGGCTTCAACAACGTCTTCTTGGCAGGTCCGGGATTGACAGCTGTGGACCCACTGACAGCCCTTATATCCAGTCCGGCTTCCCGCCACTGAAACCAGCTGGCCAATCAAGAATGGGCAGAACACAGGTGCCCCAGATACAGGTAGGCAACCATTGACCAATCAGGAGCCTTTACTGGATTCACCTCAGGAATAGCTGAAAGAATAAGAAAAAACAGGGAAAGCCACCAAACCAAGAAAATGTGGAAATACACTAAATTTAAATAAAATCCTAATACCCTCATGCTCCATGACACCACGTCGGGCGCCGGCATGCGCCTTTTAACGCCCGCAGCCATTTTCCCATATTGTGCAAGCTGATGGATTGCAGGGTGGTCGTAGCCATGTAAACGAGCAGTGTATAATGTAATGAACAAATGAATCCAGCCAGCAAAGGAAGCAATATGGACAATCCCATTACATTAGTAAGTGGCTTGTATTAACTTTCTCTACATGATAAATGCGATTTGCTGAAGTGAGACAACCCCTTTAAGAATACACTGCAGTTATAGAAGCTTGCAGCCAGGCTTGTATGTCCCCAAAGTCAAGAGCAGTTGCTATGAATGGATTTGGGATTTTCTTAGATTTTCCATTCTTTTCATCACCCCTTTAACACATGATGGGGCATGGTAAACATGACACACAAAGTGTGCCCAAGTACCCAAGAGGGGGCACAGCTGGGCATAATTCTATGAGGGGGCACAACTGGGCATAACTTGTGAAGGGGGCACAGCTGGGAATAATTCGGTGAGGGGGCACATCTGGGCATAACCTGTGAAGGGGACACAATGCTGGGCATAATCCTGTGAAGTGGGCACAAGCTGGATATATATTTGTGAGGGGACACAGCTAGGCATAACTACTGTTAAGGGGCACATATCTAAACATAACCTGTGAAGGGGCACCATGAGAGCATAAATACTGTGTGGTGGCATAAAGGAGGAATAATTTCTATGTGGAGGCATTCAGGGGACTAGCTGGGATTAGGTGTTTAGTGTCCCTCTTCCTTCTTTTCAAAAGTTGGGAGGTATGCAGCACCACACATGGCCACAAATATTGCAGTAACACATGTGCACATGCCATTTCACTCAGCAATTGAGCAGCGGTGATAATAACTTGTTGCTGTTTATGATGCTCCTATTGGCTCCCTTCAGCCACTGTATACATTGATCACTGTATTCAGTCTTGGCAAGGTGGTAATGATGATGTTATATACTGTTTTTTATTCAGTAACTAGACATTATGCCCGTTACAATAATGGGCACTAGAACATTAGTGTTGGCACTGTTATGGGGGGGATCTGTGGATGGCACTGTTATGGGGGGGATCTGTGGATGGCACTGTTATGGGGGATCTGTGGAGGATACACTGTTATGGGGGATCTGTGGATGACACACAGTTATGGGGGATCTGTGGATAACACTGTTATGGGGGATCTGGGGATGACATACTGTTATAGGGGATCTGTGGATAACACTGTTATGGGGGATCTGTGGCTGACACTGTTATAGAGGGGCAATTCGAAAAAAATGGACGGCACTGTGCGTTATCGAGGTCCAGGTGCACGGTCAGCAGGTCGAGGCCCCATACGAATATAAATTAATGGACCGGCACTCCGTAATCTTGTGTAGAAGATTTCTTTATTCGTCACCCATATGTAAGTACATATGGGTGACGAATAAAGAAATCTTCTACACAAGATTACGGAGTGCCGGTCCATTCATTCATACATTAATGGAGGGGATCTGTGGCTGACACTGTTATGGTGGATCTGTGGATGGCACACTGTTATGGGGGGGATCTGTGAATGGCACTGTTATGGAGGGGATCTCTTGAGGACACACTGTTATGGGGGTCTAGCTTTTATTGTCTCCTCACTGTAAGGGGCCGCTTCCGCTCTCATGACAGTAGAGCTACTGTAGTGTAGCCATGGTCATGGGTTCTTCCTATCTGCTGCCCGGTCTCCTCTTCTGCCTCATAGCTGTCCACGGGGCTTCCACCCGATATGCCCCCAACTGGGACAGTTGTAGTCAGAGTAATGGGGGGGAGGAAGGGGGTGGGGAAGTTTCCCCACATCCGCTGCTTGCAGATCGGGCTGGCACACGGACAGACGCGCACTTACACATGGCTTTTATTAGTATAGATATTATGCTGGTATTATTCAATAAATGTAAGGTGGGGTGGTATTAATTACATGATTGTGGTGTTATCTAATCACTGTATGGTGGTATAATCCATTCACAATACAGTATGATGGTATTAAGCAATTGCGATATGACAGTATATTGCTGTACTATTTAATGTCTGAATTTTTTATTAGGGGGAGTGCTAATAATACAGTATATGCATGCAGATTCTGGTGCTGAAAAATGTATCCTGTATTTCCTAAAAAAGTACATGAGTCTTGGGGCATAAATATCACACTAATGATGATCAGCTGTTTTGAGAAGACAGCGGCTCTCCTGTGAGCGCTGCTGTCTTCTCATCGCTTACCAAGTAGAGCTCCTTACATTGTATAGTGGCTGTGCTTGGTATTGCGTTTACTTGAATGGGGCTGAGCTGCATTTAGGCCACATGACAGATGAACATGTTATCACCAGCCTAGGAAAAGCTAAGAGAAGGCCACGACGCCGAAGCCTTCTCAAACAGCTAATCGGCAGGGGTCCCGGGAGTCGAACCTCCAACGATCAGATGCTGATGACCTATCCTGAGGATAGGTCATCAGTATTAAAAACTATGAAAATTCCTTTAAGGCACAGCAGTTTATGTTTGCTTTTTCATCTGCACTTTTCAAAAACCATAACTTTTTAGTTTTTTTCTATTAATTTACCTGTTTGAGGATTTGTTTTGTATAACTTTTACATTTATGCAAGCTCACATAGCGCACTCTCTCTCCTCGCTGCAGAAGACGGAATTGAGATGGTCTGCATTAACTGCATTGACTGGGTTTGAGGTGGCCCCAACAGTATGCTGTATGGCCCGGACACTGCTGAAGTGTCAACCTTGTGTTGCTGCTCTCTGTAGGAGGTGGTGAAACATGGTGAAACATGGTTTGCAGTAAACCAATGTGCTTCTTTACTGGAAGGACTCAAGTGCAAAGCAATGCAGGTAGTACACTTAGCTAGCTCCTTCAGTCTCCTCCCTGGCAGAAGAAGGTTCAATGCTAAGAAAATGCCTGAGCTAGCTGTCCCTCTCTCTTTCAGAAGGCTTGAACCCTGGCTATAAGACTTGTGGCCCAGGGTCTGTGGCGCAGACATCAGGCAGAGTATCCCATCTCAGTGCCATCTTCTGGTCCCTCATACTGTCTGGCAGAGTCTCCCCTATTAAACATTGGTCATTATCTGCAGATATCTACTTTTATACAGTTTCAAACTGATCCAGAGCCTTCTAGTGAGAGGAGTAAAGCTGGAGAAGCATAGCCTAACAGAAACAATGTTGCCATATAAGGCTGCCATAAACTTGTATGGTGCCTTAATAGAAGTCAAGGGGAATGACTAAGCAGTTTTCTGACATAAACAACCAGATAGTTTATGGTTCAATGTGTCTGTATTTCTCCCCTCCACAGACTTACAAATTGCAATGTCCCAAAGTCTCTCAGTATTATCTGACTATGAAGATTTGCGCTTAAAGTCTGCTTCTACCATATGAATATAAAATTTTGCATTACACTTAGTAAAAAAATAATTTGTTAAGTTTAGCTCAGTACTATATTTCCACTGCATTGATCCCCAGGGAGAAAAGGCCTGAGGGAGTACACAGTGATACAACATTTCATCAGGGCCACTACAACTCCTATCCTCTACATCGACTCCTCATGGGTTCACTGCACATGCACCTGGCCACCTCATATCTGCCTTGCAGTGGTGGCTGTAACCTGTGGATACAAGCAATATGGACAATAACAAATTCATTTGCTGAAGTGAGATAGCCCCTTTAAGTCAGTTACAGATATAACAGTTACAGTGTACTCTCAGGTAGTTGCTACCTGGGGAAAATATAGTATGAAGAATCAGGCCAGAGGTAAAAGTATAACATCTCTTAGTGCAAAATATAACTTGTTGCATATCTAGCAATAGTAGTATATAAGTACAAAGTTCAGTTTCTAGCACCAGATGACGTATGGTGGCTGGTTGGATGGTAATTCTATAGCACTAGCAGGCACTTGTGGATATAGGTGTCCACTGTGATACAGGCTTGATGTTAGTCTGGCCTGGTGGTTGTTTGGGTGAAGGGTGTCTGAGCCAAAGCCCCTCACCTTGCAGCAGTGTCTGTAAAGCTGTAAATTCTCTGATCACTCTGCTGTCTCATCACACTGATGCTTTCTGGAAGCAGTGTTCTGATTTCTGAAGATCACTCTGGAGTGTTGGTCTTACAAGAAAAGCTGAATACGATTCCTAGGAGTACGAGCTCTGACATGAGCGTCCTCACCCTTTGCTGTCTGAACTGGAACTAACCCTCCTAGATGGAAGCAGGCACAGTCAACTCCTACCAAGAGGGGAGGAAAGGGATGGTGAGCCCTGTCTCTGTCAACTATTGCCAACCATGTATTCTCCTGCTGGAGTAAACATGAAAATACATAATACAATAAATAACATTTCAGATACCCCCAAGGTCCATGGTACTGCAAGTAAAGGACAGCCCACAGTAAAAGTACAGTGGTCAGTCTTTAAGCTGTTAATTGACTGAATGACTGTTTCAGAACCTAGCAGTCCATATATCAAGCAGCACTCCGGATCACTCGGTCACACCTGATGCATCAGCCCGCCTCTGTCCTAGACTCATTCGGACTTAGATCAAGTAACAAATTCAAATTGCAGGCAGCATCCACGGTGAATTTCCTTTATTCAGGATCGCAATCCCAATAGTTAGTGCAAGTACAAAAGCAGCTACGTTTCGGCTATCTGCTAGCCTTTATCAAGCTCAATGTGACTATGAAATAGTGGCTATAAATATCAAAGTCCCCACCCCTTAAAACAAGACATGACCAATGCTGTTAAGTCCCACATCAGCCCCACTTTACATAATCTATTCAAACATATGTGCAAACTACCATGTCACATACCGCTCTGCTCAGGTGGTATCCATGCATGGTTACACTCGGCATCCAGCGCGTCTGTCAATATCCACTGCGCATGTCCGCTCGAGTTCAGAGGTTACTGCCCCGCTCACGTGATCACTGACTCACTCGTCATTGCGATCACGTGATAGCCGGCACTTCCGCCCTCAACACTGCTGCGCTACTCACGTCGGAACTAATGCCATGGAAACCATCACCACAACAAGCGGCCGTTACCACCCATGCGATCACAGACACATTTGTCAATCTGATCACATGATAGCCCGCTCTTATGGCCCCAGTATGACTGCGCCCTGGATGTCGAGTCCATTACACTGGAACCTACCACAGCAGCATAGAACTCTGAAATAGATGTATATTATGGGTTCTAGTGAGATAAATAATAGGACCATTAAAGGTCCATCCGTGAATGTATCATCAGTGAACATATATAGAAAATTTTTATGTCATGAGTGACAGTGATGTGTCCATTAAAAACCACGTTAAAAACATAATCATGAGGAAACAGACTGTATCGTTCACATATACTTAGACATTAATGACATTGAACTCTATGTTCATCCCATAGGGTTGGAGCGCTCTCAACTCAAAGATCCATCTGAGCTCTTTCTTACGCAATATACGGTTTTTGTCACCCCCACGTCTCAATTGTCCCACCGAGTCAATGATGCGGAACCTCAATTGGTTCACTGAATGAGCATAGTCTACAAAGTGCTTAGCTACCGGTTTGTCTACCAGTCCCCTCCTGATGTTACTTTTGTGGGAATTAATCCGTTCACGTGCCTCCATAGTGGTCTCACCTATATAGATGAGGCCACAGGGGCATGTGATCATGTACACAATGTCACGGGACCGACAGGTGAAGAAATCCCTGATTTTATAGCGTTTGCCACTATAGGGATGGGCGAAGGTATCACCCTTCACCATGTTTCCACAATTACAACACCCGAGACATGGGTAACACCCCATTTTTCTCGGGGCCAGATATCTCTGTCCATCATCAATGGGATTCATCACCTCAGTCTTCACCAGTCTGTCACGTAAAATCCTGCCCCTTTTATATGCCATCATGGGCACCTCTTCAAATTCCTTAACCGTCGGTAAGCCCCTCTGTAGAATATGCCATTCTTTACGTATAATTCTTGCTATCACGTCACTGTGGGCACCAAAAGTGGAGACAAACGGGATACGTTGACTGTCATTCTCTCTTGTGTTTTTGCGTAGCGTCTCAGTCCGATTAACCGTCCGTACCTTCTGTGTCAATCGTCCGATTAACTTGCGAGGGTAACCCCTCCTCAGAAATTTGTCACCCATCTCGGCCGTCCGTTGGTCAAACCGTACCTCCTCAGACACCACCCGCCTCACTCTCAGCATCTGACTCCATGGTAGTGATTGTATCATCCGATGCGGATGGCTACTGTCAAACCTTAATAAATTGTTGCGATCAGTCGGCTTATAATACATGTCCGTCGTCACCACCCCATCTTTGAACTGTACCAACACATCTAAAAATTGTAGTTCGCATGTCGACATCGTCATTGTGAATTTTAAACTCACTGGAGCAGCCACCAGTAAAGAGACAATGACTACATAGTCCCTATAATGACTTTCTGCAATAATCTGTCCAGCACAATGGAGACATTACCACTAGGCAAGACACTGGAGGCATCAGGGGGAATCAAAGTCAGAATGAGTTCCTCAGGAAATACTAGCACAGCTATACACACACACACACACACACACACAAAGAAGAGCTCTTATATTTAGAGATGCTGATTTCAAAAGGAAATAAAATAAACCAGCTCCTAGAATATTATTCTAGACTGTTGCACGGTATTGTTCTTAGCTGAATATAAGAGACTATCATTAAAGAGCATCTGTCAGGCAAACCCTGATAGGGTTGATCCTGTTTCAAAGATAACAGAGTGTAATTTCATATCCAAATTATGACTTGCCGTTCAGTGCACATCAGTTCCCCCACTTCTTGTGGTTGTCACGCCCCTTCCCTTTGCTTGAAAAGGCCAAGTATCATCATTGCCTTGCCCTGTCATGCCACGCATACACCGTTAATGCTATAATTGTTGCATGTGCAGTATTCATATCGGCAGGTGGGAAACCTGAAAGAGATGTACTGTACATGTGGCTATTAGAGAATTTATAGCGCATTTGTGGAATTACAGGGTCAGACAAGAGGACAATGTTGATGCATGCTGTTAGTGTCGGACTGGAGTGCCTAGGGCCCACCAGTAAAATTTATTTTGGGGACCCACAGTACGCATACATTCAAATTTTACCTTCTCACAAGGCAGCACAATGCTACCAGATGATTGAAAATAGGGGTCCCGGCAGCAACTTTGAGAACTGGGGAAAAGAGGATACTGGCTAGCTTTCCCCTATGCCTAGAAGTCATTTCAGCTTAGTCTTTACTAATATAGAGAATGGTTTAGTTATCTGTATGTTGTATGAAAAACCTAATGCACTTACCCATGTATTGTATATCTTCCAAACTGCTTCAGTAAGGAAAAGGTTAACTGCCCAGATTAGTCTGCCTGTCGCCCTGCATTTACAATCATACCGCTATTGTGCAAGAACCAAATATTTAGTGCCATAAAAAGGATAGGATCCTACCAGTACAAAGCAATGAAACCTTCGATGAAAGCTTTATGTCCTTATGTGATCTGATCCGGTTCTTGGCACTAAGTAGAGTATATTCAGCTCCTGCACTGATCCTTATTATGACCGGCTGAAAGCACCTCAATGGAAATTGCACAAAAGTGCAAACAAGGCAGAATGGTTTGAGGAACCAAGAAAACCTAATACAAAACTCTTAAATACGTGCCACTGAAGCATTGCTTTATTAAAATAATGAGTGATACAATGGAGGCAATGAAAAAAACATTAAAATTCACGTTCCCGCTGTGCCTTCATGAATATAGTTGTAGGAGCATGAATGAGTGAGCATTGAGAGGTTACACTGCTGCCATGCCTAACGCTTTCATATTAAGTTGTACAGATGATTTACAGAGTTTAAACTACTAACACTGCTTAAAGACGATTACTGTACCATTACTTTACTTATGAAAACTGCTGTGTGCAGGCCCCGATGTATTACAGTACAGTGACTGCTTCGGGCCCCGCCGCTAGTGTTGCCAGCCTCCATCCAATCCCGCTGATACATCACAGTGCGGCAGCGATGTATCTGCGCCATGAGAGTTGGCAGCATTTGCTTTATAAGACGGACTGTCATTTTCAACACACTTTTTGGGGGAAATGAAGGGCGTGTAATAAAGGGAAATATAGGTTACATACTAAAATAAATAAATATATATATATATATATTTTTTTTTTTTGAGATATATGTTTTCATACGTTTGTGCATAATTTCACCAGTTTTTTTCCTTTGATGAAGGTGGACGTTTCACATATCCTACTGTTCGTAGAGTAATATCTACGGTGTCTTCGCGAGTACAGAATATTTGGAAAAACTCGGTTTGTGAAATACAAACACCTTTTTTGATTTAGGGTATAGCGTTCTCGATCTGTTTACAACATTTTGATTCTAAATTTGTTGGCATAATGACACAATGTCCACAGCAGCACCATTTCATTTTCCTTTTTCTACCCTGAATGACAGGTGTATCAAACTCTATGTATTTCATATTTTCGGATATTCTTGGATTATTCGGAAAACAAATCATATTCTTCGAACTTGATGAATATTTCTTGCGCAGATTTTGCAAAAGTGATCGCTTTAAATGCATAAAATTAATGACAAAAAAATGCAATATAAATTTTGATATTCAATAGATATGATGTGTAAAGATTATCCGAAAGGATCCGCAAAACAAAGAAGCTGTTCCGCGTCCCGTTCCGCAATTTGCGGGATGGAACGCGGCCCATTGTAGAAATGCCTATTCTTGTCCGCAAAACGGACAAGAATAGGACATGCTCTATTTTTTGGGGGGGGCCACGGAACGGAGCAAAGGACGCGGACAGCACACTTTTGCGGCACCATTGAGTTGAATGACTCCGCGCCCGAGCCGGACCAAAAATACGTTCGTGTGCATGAGGCCTTACACGCATATTTATGGGACTGAACAAGTAGATATCACTGGAGGAATGCAGGCCCATTGATTTGGATCTTGACCACCTATGCAAACAAGATAGTCCACATCATTTAATAAATTAGTGCGTGTAATACTCTATATAAATCTAAATTCACATAAAGAAACTCTATAGAAGAACTCCATAGGCTCAAGTATGTGCGTCTGTTACGCTAAACAGTCATAACATAGACCGACTATAGCAATGCTTGTTACAAATTTTATTATATTATTGCAAAAATTTCTAAATCAAAATTAATAGAATCACCTGATTTGCTTTTTCAAATACAGAATCCAAACATATATCATCCATATTTTCAACTTCGGTTGTGCTTGTATTTCCAGATGTTGATTTTGATATTGGAAAAGAGTTTGCAAAACAAAAAACTAATTTAAATTTAGGTTAGATGTGATCATCTATTTTTTTACAAACTAAGTTTATAAAAAAAAAATGACTTTTGCCTTTCATTATCTCTGCAATACAAACAGAAGCGGAATGCCTCAAGAAGCTTTCCTGTAGGCCAGTATAGCATTGGTGACCTTACATTGTTTGAAATAGTCGTTTCCACCGTTGAATGAAAACTAATATTAAGTTCTCCATTTTCCACCATTGTGATCAATCTTTGAGAAATAAAGTCCCTTTCAAAAAATAAAATAATACATATTTAATTGTGGGATATTACAAAATTTTAAATATAAAAAATATAACGACGAATAAGTAGATGGAAATATAAAAATAAAATTTACTTTTTGGATAAATCCGTTATTTTCAATTTCTAGATGAACATCTATGATATGGTGATATTATAAAGTGCAGTATATTTACAGTTTGAGCAGCTATGTTGTTTATATATAGATTTTAGATTAGATTTAAAAAAATTGAGATGTTGAATTTTTTTTTTATAACTGACGATAAAAATAGGGATTTTATACTATTATTACACTGTTATAAAGGAACAGTTGTGTCACACTTGCAGCATGAGTATCCACATGGACTATAATGGAAGAGGGTGGCGTAGGTACAGCAGTGTGTGCCAGAGTAAGACGGATTAAAAATTCACAGAAGCAGAAATTTTTAAAAACATATATAGAAACATGCACTGCTTTGATGAGCAGTAGCTACAACTACAAACACATTGTAGTAAATGATGAAAGCTTCCACAATGGTGGCGATCATGTCCACTGCTGCTGCCGCCGGTCAGAACGGGCCCCCCTCCAGCTAGGGTTGGACGATATCATTTATATTTAAATTATTACAATATTAATAAATTGATCATGATAAATAAACATAAAAAAAAAAAAAAGGAAAATGTATACCTTATGGGGGCAGTCGGGAGACGTTATACTGTGTTTTACTGTATGGGGGCAGACACAAGGAGACATTATACCGTATGGGGGCAGACACAAGGAGACATTATACTGTATGGGGGCAGCCACAAGGAGACGTTATACTGTATGGGGGCAGCCACATGGAAACGTTATACTGTATGGGGGCAGCCACAAGGAGACATTATAACGTATGTGGGGCAGCCACAAGGAGAAATTATACCGTATGTGGGGCAGCCACAAGGAGAAATTATACTGTATGGGGCAGCCACAAGGAAACGTTATACTGTATGGGGGCAGCCACAAGGAGATGTTATACTGCATGGGGGCAGCCACAAAGAGACATTATACTGTATGGGCAGTGAAAAAAGTGGGCTACAGCAGCATGTCCAACACGAATCTTCTTTTTATTCAAAACTCAAGCAAAGGCTATATCTAGTCGAAACGTTGCATTTTCTGTACAGTTTTGCTATGGAGTTTTGAATAAAAAGAAGATTCGTGTTGGACATATTGCTGTAGCTCACTTTTTTCACTGTCTTTGCTTGGACCTCTTTGGATCTGTGGTCTTCTTGGCTCGGCTGCTGCATTCTACCATTGCCGCTCTGTGGGGCCTATTGGGTGCTGCTCTTGCCTTGTGTTTTCTCATTATACTGTATGGGGCAGCCACAAGGAGACATTATACCGTATGGGGGGAGCCACAAGGATACATTATGCCGTATATGGGGAAGGAGACATTATACTGTATTTGAGCTACCCTGCAAGGTGTCCATAGACTGGAGTCAGTATTGTGTACAGGGTATACCCTGGATGGTGTTAGTATAAAGGGGGAGGTCAGTAGTGTGTGCGACTAGTATACAGAGTGGGGGGAGGGTATGCAGTGTTTTCCAAGTATACAGTGGGGGGGGGGTACGGCAGTGTGTGCCCAGTATACAGTGGGGGGGGGGCATGTGTGCCCAGTATACAGGGGGAGTGGTTTCCAGTGGACAGGCGGAGGTTATGTCCGGTGGCCATGTGATAAGGACTTCATAGTATAACCCCTTCTATGGCACGGCCCCATTGACTTCTAGGGGCTGACATAGGCTATGTCCTCGTCCTGCGGGCATATTATAACCCCCTCTAGTATGTGTGCTCCTCAGGGTCATACACAGGCCACTTCTCAGACCTGCTTTGGCTGCCTATCTCCCTCAGATCAATACTTTAGACTGTGGTCCAAGGGAGACCTAAACGACAAAAGCTGCGGCGGTGTAATAATGTTTTACTATATAAATTTATAAAAGCAATTAGACCTTACTATGTCAGGAGGGAATTAGGGAATATACAATTATGCTGGCCTGCACGTAGATGAGGTGGTTGCACTCCAAAGCATGCACAACCTCGTTTTCAGTATGAAGTGGAATGCGATTGTGCTGGATTACATGGCTGTGGGCGTTTCTAAGGCGGAGCTGAAGAACCTGAGTCTAGAAAGATATAACTCCTCTTGTCTGTGACAGGTAAAATATGACTCTTTTGGTACATTAGCATATATGGCGGGACATTCAAAAAAGATGATTAGATGGTCAAAAAGGCTGCAGATTGGAGTGTGGATAAGATATATATGACTGTTGCAACACTTATTATTTCTTAAGGCTCAGTTAAATTAGTCAATTAGAGATGACAGGTTACCTTTAAGGGGGAATCTGTGGATGGCAGATCCCCCCTTAGCGCCTTCACACATCTGTCCCTGCACTCTGAACGTTGGAAAATGTCTGACTGTAAGATGGCCAAAGTATTTATAGTGCTGTGACATCACAGGGCTGGCTGCTGTATGCAAGCATGTCAATCTAGGTGATCCCGCCTTCCCAGAGTTCCTTGCCCCATGTCCTCAGTCCTCACACGTGTAGCCGCCATTTTTTGAATATTGCGATTCGTTACCGCAAAGCGCGAGGAAATTCACATTCGTTGCGTATCGAATTTTTCCTGAAATTCTAAATGAATTCCACTTCGTCAGCTTCGATTCGCTCATCTCTATATTTATAACTGATGCTTAGCAGTAATAGATCAATTTAGGACTTGCGGATATTCGATTCATGTAGTTTTCTCTTCAAGTTGCCTTTTCTTTCTTAGGACTGCCACACACGGAAGATAGCCTATGAGATTGTGGGGGAAAAGAGGTTTTTCCTTGCTGTTTTGAGTGAATTCATGGGTGGAATGAAAATGTTCCAAGATTTTAGGTTCCCTGCTCCAATATAATAAACTGGCCAACTATATGGAGCATGGTCAGACCACAGATCAGATTAAAGAAAAACTAAACAAAAAAAATACATAATATACTTACCTTCAGTCATTTCACCTGCCATTTCTCCTCTTCATTGTTGCAACCTGCATCACTTTGCTCTGCCCTTCCCTACCACACATAACTAGATGAATGGCCTGATGCTTGTCAGTGTCAGGATTAGAGATGAGCGAATTGAAGCTGACGAAGTGGAATTCGTTTAGAATTTCAGGAAAAATTTGATTTGCAAGTAAGGCAAATTTCCTCGCACTTCGTGGTAACGAATCGTAATTTTTCCTAACATGGCAGATACAATGGTGGCTAAAATGGCGGCTACACGTATGAGGACATGGGGCAAGCAACTCTGGGAAGGCGGGATGACCCATAATGCCATGCATGCAGCCAATCAGCAGCCAGCCCGGCAATGTCACAGCCCTATAAATTCGGCGGCCATCTTAGATTCTGCCGTTCACAATAGTACTTTGTTCAGGGACAGACGTGTATGCAGACACTAGGGAGAGTGAAAGAAAAACTAATTGTTACAAATAAAAGGAAAGAAGTAATTTGCTAGTGCAGGGAAAGGATAGTGAGATGAATCATTTTACAGGCAGGAAGAGACGTGTGCAGATGCTCGGGAGAGTCATAGCAAAATCCTCATTGTGGAAAAAAGCGATTTACAAGTGAAGGGAAAGGATAGTGAGAGGAATCATTTCACAGGCAGGGAGAGACGTGTGCAGATGCTAGGGAGAGTCACAGGAAAATCCTCATTGTGAAAAAGCGATTTAAATGTGCGGGGAAAAATTACTTGTGTATACAGATAGTCTCATAATACAGCTCTGTCATTCCAGCAATTAGCTATCGGGGTGCAAGTGCTATGTTGAAAAGCCTTTAGTGGCTTTAATCTGTGGATAAAGATAAATATATATGCAGGTCACTTTTGTTGTTATTTACGCTAAAATCATTTGCAGTCATTTCTGGTGAAAGAGTATAGGGCGGTATTTCAGTAATACTCTAAACATTTAAACTTACTGCACTGGTTGCAGTGATTTCTGTTGAAAGTGTATAGGCTCGTATTTCAGTACTACAAGAAAAATATATACGCACTTCACTCTTTAATTGTTTTCTGGTTAAAGCGTATAGTGGCCTTTTTCCATCCAACAAGAAATATATATTCTCAGGTCACTTGTGCAGTTATTTCAGGTGAAAGGGTATAGGGGCGTATTACAGTAAAAAAAGAAAAATATATACATATTTCTCTGTCGCAGTTATTTCTGGTGAAAGGGTATAGGGGCCTATTACAGTAAACAAAGAATATATATAGGAATTTCACTGTTGCAGTTATTTCTGGTGAAAGTGTATAGTGGCCTATTTCAGTCCAACAAAAAATATATATTCTCAGGTCACTGTTGCAGTTAAATCTGGTAAAGCCTTTACTGGAGTATTGCAGTAGAAAAAGAAATATACATTTGACAATCGCTGGTGTACTTATATGTAGAAAAACCTTTATTGACATATATCAGTAGGCAAAGAAACATACATTCGCCATTCGCTGATGCACTTATATCTTGAAAAACCTTTAGTGATGTATAGAGTTGAGCGAACACCTGGATGTTCGGGTTCGACGAGTTCGGCCGAACTTTCGAAAAATGTTCGGGTTCGGGATCCGAACTCGACCCGAACTTCATCCCGAACCCGAACCCCATAGAAGTCAATGGGGACCCGAACTTTTGGGCACTAAAAAGGCTGTAAAACACACCCGGAACGGGCTAGAGGGCTGCAAAAGGCAGCAAAATGTAGTTAAATCCCCTGCAAACAAATGTAGATAGGGAAATGATGAGTTAACATAAAATAAATAAAAATTAAACAATATTAATTGGAGTGAGGTCCCATAGCACAGAATCAGGCTTCAAGTCACCCACCAATGGAGAAGGTCACTTACTATTATTTTGACCACAGCACCCAGACAAAGGAGAGAGGTCCCACAGCAGAGAACCAGGCATCATATCACCCACCACAGGAGTAGGCCACCATTTAGTTACTTTGACCCCTACACCCAGACGGAGGAGAGAGGTTACACAGCAGAGAATCAGGCATCATATCAACCACCACAGGAGAAGCCACCATTTAGTTACTTTGACACCTGCACCCAGGAAGAGGAGAGAGGCACCACAGCACATATTCTGGCATCATATCAGCCACCACAGGAGAAGCCACCATTGAGTTACTTTGACCCCTGCACCCAGGAAGAGGAGAGAGGCCCCACAGCACATATTCTGGCATCATATCAGCCACCACAGGAGAAGCCACCATTGAGTTACTTTGACCCCTGCACCCAGGAAGAGGAGAGAGGCCCCACAGCACATATTCTGGCATCATATCAGCCACCACAGGAGAAGCCACCATTGAGTTACTTTGACCCCGCACCCAGGAAGAGGAGAGAGGCACCACAGCACATATTCTGGCATCATATCACACACCACAGGAGAAGGCCTCTTTCAGTGATTTAGGCCTTTGGACCCAGACAGAGGAGAGAAGGCACCACAGCACATATTCTGGCATCATATCAGCCACCACAGGAGAAGCCACCATTGAGTTACTTTGACCCCTGCACCCAGGAAGAGGAGAGAGGCCCCACAGCACATATTCTGGCATCATATCACCCACCACAGGAGTAGGCCACCATTTAGTTACTTTGACCCCTACACCCAGACGGAGGAGAGAGGTTACACAGCAGAGAATCAGGCATTTAGATCACCCACCACAGGAGTAGGCCACCATTGAATCAGACCCCGGCAAACATGTCAGATGGCACAAGCATAAGCTTTATATCAATCAGCACAGGAGAAGGCGACTTTGACAGACTTTGACCCCTACACCCGGACGGAGGAGAGAGGTTTCAAAGCAGAGAATCAGGCATTTAGATCACCCACCACAGGAGTAGGCCCCAATTTAATGGGACCCCGGCAACCATGTCAGATGGCACAACCATCAGCTTCATATCAATCAGCACAGGAGAAGGCGACTTTGAAAGACTTTGACCCCTACACCCAGACGGAGGAGAGAGGTTTCACAGCAGAGAATCAGGCATTTAGATCACCCACCACAGGAGTAGGCCCCCATTGAATCAGACCCTGGCAACCATGTCAGATGGCACAACCATCAGCTTTATATCAATCAGCACAGGAGAAGGCGACTTTGAAAGACTTTGACCCCTACACCCAGATGGAGGAGAGAGGTTTCACAGCAGAGAATCAGGCATCATATCAACCACCACAGGAGAAGCCACCATTTAGTTACTTTGACCCCTGCACCCAGGAAGAGGAGAGAGGCCCCACAGCACATATTCTGGCATCATATCAGCCACCACAGGAGAAGCCACCATTGAGTTACTTTGACCCCTGCACCCAGGAAGAGGAGAGAGGCCCCACAGCACATATTCTGGCATCATACTAACCACCACAGGAGAAGCCACCATTGAGTTACTTTGACCCCTGCACCCAGGAAGAGGAGAGAGGCCCCACAGCACATATTCTGGCATCATATCAGCCACCACAGGAGAAGCCACCATTGAGTTACTTTGACCCCGCACCCAGGAAGAGGAGAGAGGCACCACAGCACATATTCAGGCATCATATCACACACCACAGGAGAAGGCCTCTTTCAGTGATTTAGGCCTTTGGACCCAGACAGAGGAGAGAGGCACCACAGCACATATTCTGGCATCATATCAGCCACCACAGGAGAAGCCACCATTGAGTTACTTTGACCCCTGCACCCAGGAAGAGGAGAGAGGCCCCACAGCACATATTCTGGCATCATACTAACCACCACAGGAGAAGCCACCATTGAGTTACTTTGACCCCGCACCCAGGAAGAGGAGAGAGGCACCACAGCACATATTCTGGCATCATATCAGCCACCACAGGAGAAGCCACCATTGAGTTACTTTGACCCCTGCACCCAGGAAGAGGAGAGAGGCCCCACAGCACATATTCTGGCATCATATCAGCCACCACAGGAGAAGCCATCATTGAGTTACTTTGACCCCTGCACCCAGGAAGAGGAGAGAGGCCCCACAGCACATATTCTGGCATCATACTAACCACCACAGGAGAAGCCACCATTGAGTTACTTTGACCCCTGCTCCCAGGAAGAGGAGAGAGCCCCACAGCACATATTCTGGCATCATATCAGCCACCACAGGAGAAGCCACCATTGAGTTACTTTGACCCCGCACCCAGGAAGAGGAGAGAGGCACCACAGCACATATTCAGGCATCATATCACACACCACAGGAGAAGGCCTCTTTCAGTGATTTAGGCCTTTGGACCCAGACAGAGGAGAGAGGCACCACAGCACATATTCTGGCATCATATCAGCCACCACAGGAGAAGCCACCATTGAGTTACTTTGACCCCTGCACCCAGGAAGAGGAGAGAGGCCCCACAGCACATATTCTGGCATCATACTAACCACCACAGGAGAAGCCACCATTGAGTTACTTTGACCCCTGCACCCAGGAAGAGGAGAGAGGCCCCACAGCACATATTCTGGCATCATATCAGCCACCACAGGAGAAGCCACCATTGAGTTACTTTGACCCCGACCCAGGAAGAGGAGAGAGGCACCACAGCACATATTCAGGCATCATATCACACACCACAGGAGAAGGCCTCTTTCAGTGATTTAGGCCTTTGGACTCCAGACAGAGGAGAGAGGCACCACAGCACATATTCTGGCATCATATCAGCCACCACAGGAGAAGCCACCATTGAGTTACTTTGACCCCTGCACCCAGGAAGAGGAGAGAGGCCCCACAGCACATATTCTGGCATCATACTAACCACCACAGGAGAAGCCACCATTGAGTTACTTTGACCCCGCACCCAGGAAGAGGAGAGAGGCACCACAGCACATATTCTGGCATCATATCAGCCACCACAGGAGAAGCCACCATTGAGTTACTTTGACCCCTGCACCCAGGAAGAGGAGAGAGGCCCCACAGCACATATTCTGGCATCATATCAGCCACCACAGGAGAAGCCACCATTTAGTTATTTTGACCCCTTCACCCAAACAGAGAGAGAGGTTCCACATCAGAGAATCAGGCATCATATCAACCACCACAGGAGTAGGCCACAATTTAGTTTATTTGACCCCTGCACCCAGGAAGAGGAGAGAGGCCCCACAGCACATATTCTGGCATCATATCACACACCACAGGAGAAGGCCTCTTTCAGTGATTTAGGCCTTTGGACCCAGACAGAGGAGAGAGGTCCCACAGCAGAGAACCAGGCATCATATCACCCACCACAGGAGTAGGCCACCATTTAGTTACTTTGACCCCTACACCCAGACGGAGGAGAGAGGTTACACAGCAGAGAATCAGGCATTTAGATCACCCACCACAGGAGTAGGCCCCAATTTAATGGGACCCCGGCAACCATGTCAGATGGCACAACCATCAGCTTCATATCAATCAGCACAGGAGAAGGCGACTTTGAAAGACTTTGACCCCTACACCCAGACGGAGGAGAGAGGTTTCACAGCAGAGAATCAGGCATTTAGATCACCCACCACAGGAGTAGGCCCCCATTGAATCAGACCCTGGCAACCATGTCAGATGGCACAACCATCAGCTTTATATCAATCAGCACAGGAGAAGGCGACTTTGAAAGACTTTGACCCCTACACCCAGATGGAGGAGAGAGGTTTCACAGCAGAGAATCAGGCATCATATCAACCACCACAGGAGAAGCCACCATTTAGTTACTTTGACCCCTGCACCCAGGAAGAGGAGAGAGGCACCACAGCACATATTCTGGCATCATATCAGCCACCACAGGAGAAGCCACCATTGAGTTACTTTGACCCCTGCACCCAGGAAGAGGAGAGAGGCCCCACAGCACATATTCTGGCATCATATCACCCACCACAGGAGTAGGCCACCATTTAGTTACTTTGACCCCTACACCCAGACGGAGGAGAGAGGTTACACAGCAGAGAATCAGGCATTTAGATCACCCACCACAGGAGTAGGCCACCATTGAATCAGACCCCGGCAACCATGTCAGATGGCACAAGCATAAGCTTTATATCAATCAGCACAGGAGAAGGCGACTTTGACAGACTTTGACCCCTACACCCGGACGGAGGAGAGAGGTTTCAAAGCAGAGAATCAGGCATTTAGATCACCCACCACAGGAGTAGGCCCCAATTTAATGGGACCCCGGCAACCATGTCAGATGGCACAACCATCAGCTTCATATCAATCAGCACAGGAGAAGGCGACTTTGAAAGACTTTGACCCCTACACCCAGACGGAGGAGAGAGGTTTCACAGCAGAGAATCAGGCATTTAGATCACCCACCACAGGAGTAGGCCCCATTGAATCAGACCCTGGCAACCATGTCAGATGGCACAACCATCAGCTTCATATCAATCAGCACAGGAGAAGGCGACTTTGAAAGACTTTGACCCCTACACCCAGACAGGAGAGAGAGGTTTCACAGCAGAGAATCAGGCATTTAGATCACCCACCACAGGAGTAGGCCCCCATTGAATCAGACCCTGGCAACCATGTCAGATGGCACAACCATCAGCTTCATATCAATCAGCACAGGAGAAGTCGACTTTGAAAGACTTTGACCCCTACACCCAGATGGAGGAGAGAGGTTTCACAGCAGAGAATCAGGCATCATATCAACCACCACAGGAGAAGCCACCATTTAGTTACTTTGACCCCTGCACCCAGGAAGAGGAGAGAGGCCCCACAGCACATATTCTGGCATCATATCAGCCACCACAGGAGAAGCCACCATTGAGTTACTTTGACCCCCGCACCCAGGAGGAGGAGAGAGGCACCACAGCACATATTCTGGCATCATATCAGCCACCACAGGAGAAGCCACCATTGAGTTACTTTGACCCCTTCACCCAAACAGAGGAGAGAGGTTCCACATCAGAGAATCAGGCATCATATCAACCACCACAGGAGTAGGCCACAATTTAGTTTATTTGACCCCTGCACCCAGGAAGAGAGAGAGGCCCCACAGCACATATTCTGGCATCATATCACACACCACAGGAGAAGGCCTCTTTCAGTGATTTAGGCCTTTGGACCCAGACAGAGGAGAGAGGTCAGAGATTAGCTTCATATCCCCCAGCACAGCAGAAGACCGCTTTATTTGACTTAGGCCTCAGCACCCAGACAGAAGACAGAGGTAGCATGGCAGAGGTTATGGCTTCATGTCACCCGTTAGTTTAACCGGCCACTTTCATCTGGTTAGGCCCGGCGCCCAGACAGAGAAGAGTTTCATTCAACTGTGGGTTTCATAAAATTTGTATCAAATAAAGAAGTGGCCCGTAGCACAACAAGACATGTTTTAGGCAGTTAATAAGGACTACTCTGCACAAGGGAGGGACAGGTCCTGTGGGATCCATGCCTGGTTCATCTTTATGAAGGTCAGCTTGTCCACGTTGGCTGTGGACAGGCGGCTGCGCTTGTCAGTAATGGCGCCCCCTGCCGTGCTGAATACGCGTTCAGATAAAGCGCTGGCCGCCGGGCAGGAAAGCACCTCAAGGCATAACATGCTAACTCTGGCCACGTGGACAATTTCGAAACCCAGTAGTTGAATGGGGCCGAACCATCCGTCAGGATGTGGAGGGTGTGCAGACATACTGTTCAACCATGTTAGTGAAATGCTGCCTCCTGCTAACACGTTCCGTATCAGGTGTCGGTGCAGATAGCTGTGGCGTGGAGACAAAACTTTTCCACATTTCTGCCATGCTAACCCTGCCCTCAGATGAGCTGGCCGTGACACAGCTGCGTTGGCGACCTCTTGCCACTCCTCTGCCTTCACCTTCCACCTGTTCCCCTGTGACATGTGGGAATGCTCTCAAGAGCGCCTCTATCAGCGTGCGCTTGTACTCGCGCATCTTACGGTCGCGCTCCAGTTCAGGAATTAAAGTGGGCACATTGTCTTTATACCGGGGATCCAGCAGGGTGGCCACCCAGTAGTCTGCACACGTTAAAACGTGGGCAACTCTGCTGTCGTTGCGCAGGCATTGGAGCATATATTCGCTCATGTGGGCCAGGCTACCCATGGGTAAGGACAAGCTGTCCTCTGTGGGAGGCGTATCGTCATCGTCCACCGTATCCCCCAGCCACGCACCAGTGATGGGCCTGGGCTGCCACCCCGCTGTGAACTTGCGTCATCCTCGTCCCCCTCCACCTCCTCCTCCTCATCCTCCTCGTCCTCCAGTACAGTGCCTTGGCTGGCGACTTGTGAACCTGTCCTCTGCTGCTTAAACAAACCTCCCTCTGAGCCAATTCGAACAGACTGGCCCGAAAGTGTTAGAAACGAGCCCTCATCCTCCTCCTCCTCCTCCACCTGGGCCACCTCCTCTAACATCATTGCCCTAAGTGTTTTCTCAAGGAGACATAGAAGTGGTATTGTAACGCTGATAACAGTGTCATCGCCACTGGCCATGTTGGTGGAGTACTCGAAACAGCGCAGCAGGGCACACAGGTCTCGCATGGAGGCCCAATCATTGGTGGTGAAGTGGTGCTGTTCGGCAGTACGACTGACGCGAGCGTGCTGCAGCTGAAACTCCACTATGGCCTGCTGCTGCTCGCACAGTCTCTCCAGCATGTGCAAGGTGGAGTTCCACCGGGTGGGCACGTCGCATATGAGGCGGTGAGCGGGAAGGCCGAAGTTCCGCTGTAGCGCAGACAGGCGAGCAGCGGCAGGATGTGAGCGGCGGAGCGCGCACAGACGGCCCGCACTTTATGCAGCAGCTCTGACATGTTGGGGTAGTGGTGAATGAACCTCTGCACCACCAAGTTCAGCACATGCGCCAGGCAAGGGATGTGCGTCAAACCGGCTAGTCCCAGAGCTGCCACGAGATTTCGCCCATTATCGCATACCACCAGGCCTGGCTTGAGGCCCACCGGCAGAAACCACTCGTCGGTCTGTTGTTCAATACCCCGCCACAACTCCTGCGCGGTGTGGGGCCTGTCCCCCAAACATATGAGTTTCAGAATGGCCTGCTGACGTTTACCCGGGCTGTGCTGAAGTTGGTGGTGAAGGTGTGTGGCTGACCGGATGAGCTGGTGGAAGCAGTGGAGGAGGAAGCCGAGTAGGAGGAGGAGGCTACAGGAGGCAGAGAATGATGCCCTGCGATCCTAGGGGCGGAAGGGCGTGCGCCAAGGAACTGTCCGCCGGGGGCCCAGCCGCCACTACATTCATCCAGTGTGCAGTTAGTGAGATATAGCGTCCCTGGCCGTGCTTACTGGTCCACGTATCTGTGGTTAGGTGGACCTTGCCACAAATGGCGTTGCGCAGTGCACACTTGATTTTATCGGACACTTGCATGTGCAGGAAGGCACGGCTGTCTTGGAGAAGTAGTGGCGGCTGGGAACCACATACTGCGGGACAGCCATGGCCATCAGCTGTTTGAAGCTGTCTGTGTCCACCAGCCGGAATGACAGCATTTCAAAGGCCAGCAGTTTAGAAATGCTGGCGTTCAGGCCAAGAGGCTCGAGGGTGACTCGGGGAATTTGCGCTTCCTCTCTAAGGTTTGAGATATTGAGAGCTGAGCGCTGCTGTGTGATATAGTGGAGCGCTAGTTGACGGTGGCGGTGGTGGTGGTGTCGGTGGCACATCCTCTGTTTGCTGCTCGGCAGGTGGCAGCATTCCTCTCGAGGCGGAAGCCGAGGCAGCAGCGGTAGAGGAGCAGGGGAGCCTCAGCGAGTGCCTGGTTTTTAAGGTGTGTACCCCACTGCAGTTCATGCTTTGCATGTAGATGCCTGGTCATGCAGGTTGTGCTGAGGTTCAGAGCGTTAATGCCTCGCCTCAGGCTCTGATGGCAGAGCGTGCAAGTCACTCGGGTCTTGTCGGTGGGACATTGTTTAAAGAAGTGCCATGCCAGGGAACTCTTTGAAGCTGCCTTTGTGGGGCTGGGTCCCTGTTGGCGATGTCCAGTAGCAGGCGAACTCTGGGGCGGCGGCTCGTCTGCTTGGCCCCCTGCTCCCTCTTTGGCTTCGCTGTTGTCTCGGTCTCACCACTACCTCTTCCTCTGAACTGTGAAAGTCATCGCCACGACCTTCAGTCCATGTGGGGTCTAAGACCTCATCGTCCTCTGCATCGTCTTCCACCCAGTCTCCCTCCTGACCTCCTCCTGTTCAGTCTGCACACTGCAAAAGACGCGGCAGTGGGCACCTGTGTTTCGTCATCATCAGAGAGTCGGTGACTCTGCTGTGGTGGTATTCCCATGTCCTCTTCATCTGGAGACATAAGTGGTTGTGCGTCAGTGCATGGTATGTCTTCCTCCACTGGGGAAGGGCTAGGTGGACGCCCCTGGGAAACCCTGGAAGCAGAGTCTTCAAACAGAAGAAGAGACTGCTGCATAACTTGTGGCTCAGACCGTTTCCCTGATATGCTTGGGGGTGATGTGACAGACTGATGGGCTTGGTTTTCAGGTGCCACCTGTGCGCTTTCCGCAGAAGACTGGGTGGAAGACCATGTGGTGAACGTGCTGGAAGCACTGTCGGCCACCCAATCGATTAATGCCTGTACCTGCTCAGGCCTTACCATCCCTAAGAGCGGCATTGGGCCCCACGAGATATTGCGGTACATTCTGCCGGCTAGTTGAGGAGTTCGTTCCCTACTGTGTGCGCCTGGGGCCGAGCGGCCACGTCCTCTACCAGCAACAGAGGCTCCACGGACACCACCACGACCGCGTCCTCGTCCCTTAATAGTATTTTTCTTCATTGTTGCGATTCAACTCGCACCACAATGAAATATATTATTTTTATAAGCAAAATCCCCTCACTGGAATACTTTCAGTCTTTTGACTGTATGGATTACAGATGGAATGACTGTTATATGTGAGTACCGCTTTCTTTGACAGATTCTAGTATGGGTACATATATGTTTTCCCAACCCCAGCACATTAGTTTGCTAATTCCAGATGTATGAAAGCATAGGCCTAACTGTATCTAGTATATTGAGCGCCAGATAAACTAACTTGGCCTTTTTAAATAAAAAAATTCCCTCACTGGAATACTTTCAGTCTTTTGACTGTATGGATTACAGATGGAATGACTGTTATATGTGAGTACCGCTTTCTTTGACAGATTCTAGTATGGGTACATATATGTTTTCCCAACCCCAGCACATTAGTTTGCTAATTCCAGATGTATGAAAGCATAGGCCTAACTGTATCTAGTATATTGAGCGCCAGATAAACTAACTTGGCCTTTTTAAATAAAAAAAATTCCCTCACTGGAATACTTTCAGTCTTTTGACTGTATGGATTACAGATGGAATGACTGTTATATGTGAGTACCGCTTTCTTTGACAGATTCTAGTATGGGTACATATATGTTTTCCCAACCCCAGCACATTAGTTTGCTAATTCCAGATGTATGAAAGCATGAGCCTAACTGTATCTAGTATATTGAGCGCCAGATAAACTAACTTGGCCTTTTTAAATAAAAAAATTCCCTCACTGGAATACTTTCAGTCTTTTGACTGTATGGATTACAGATGGAATGACTGTTATATGTGAGTACCGCTTTCTTTGACAGATTCTAGTATGGGTACATATATGTTTTCCCAACCCCAGCACATTAGTTTGCTAATTCCAGATGTATGAAAGCATGAGCCTAACTGTATCTAGTATATTGAGCACCAGATAAACTAACTTGGCCTTTTTAAATAAAAAAATTCCCTCACTGGAATACTTTCAGTCTTTTGACTGTATGGATTACAGATGGAATGACTGTTATATGTGAGTACCGCTTTCTTTGACAGATTCTAGTATGGGTACATATATGTTTTCCCAACCCCAGCACATTAGTTTGCTAATTCCAGATGTATGAAACGCATGGCCTAACTGTATCTAGTATATTGAACGCCAGATAAACTAACTTGGCCTTTTTAAATAAAAAAATTCCCTCACTGGAATACTTTCAGTCTTTTGACTGTATGGATTACAGATGGAATGACTGTTATATGTGAGTACCGCTTTCTTTGACAGATTCTAGTATGGGTACATATATGTTTTCCCAACCCCAGCACATTAATTTGCTAATTCCAGATGTATGAAACGCAGGCCTAACTGTATCTAGTATATTGAGCGCCAGATAAACTAACTTGGCCTTTTTAAATAAAAAAATTCCCTCACTGGAATACTTTCAGTCTTTTGACTGTATGGATTACAGATGGAATGACTGTTATATGTGAGTACCGCTTTCTTTGACAGATTCTAGTATGGGTACATATATGTTTTCCCAACCCCAGCACATTAATTTGCTAATTCCAGATGTATGAAACGCATGGCCTAACTGTATCTAGTATATTGAACGCCAGATAAACTAACTTGGCCTTTTTAAATAAAAAAAATTCCCTCACTGGAATACTTTCAGTCTTTTGACTGTATGGATTACAGATGGAATGACTGTTATATGTAGTACCGCTTTCTTTGACAGATTCTAGTATGGGTACATATATGTTTTCCCAACCCCAGCACATTAATTTGCTAATTCCAGATGTATGAAGCATGAGGCCTAACTGTATCTAGTATATTGAGCGCCAGATAAACTAACTTGGCCTTTTTAAATAAAAAAAATTCCCTCACTGGAATACTTTCAGTCTTTTGACTGTATGGATTACAAATGGACTGGTATTAGTAGGGGTGACACAAGCACACCCAAGTCCCTGATGTAGGATTTCTATGGCACAGACCACTATTACAAGTGATTAATGGACGTTGGGAGAGATTGTGCTGCAGCACTAGTCCCAAGATGGCCGCCGCCTATCAGCCCAGTAACATGTGCCACAAAATGGTCTGCACAACCTTTAAAAAAATAGCCTTGGACTGTGCTGCTAAATCGCTATTGGTCTGAATCCCAGGTGTAGATGTCTGACTTGTTTGGAGCTTTGGAATGCACACTGTGGCAGCTTCTGCTGCAGCACTACAAGTCGCAAAATGGCGGCCGGCGGTCAGCCCAGGTACATGTGGATGGAAAAATCACTCTGGCCACTCTAAAAATAGCCAATCCCTATCAAAAAAGCAGCTCAGCTGCAGTTGTTCAGATGAATCACAGGTGGAGGAGAGAAATTTGCTTCCAGTTATTCAATTATCCCTGCCTATTCTCGCCCTAGCATCAGCTGCGTCTATCCCTGTTCTATTCACATCGGGAGTGAGCACGTCCCGACGTGCGCACAAGCTTATAAAGAGGCTGAGTCACATGCTGCACTCGGCCAATCACAGCCTTGCCAATAGTAGGCATGGCTGCGATGGCATCTTAGGGCAAGTAGTATGATGCATGTTGATTGGCTGCTTTGCAGCCTTTCAAAATGCGCCTAAATACATGCCGAACGACGAACCCGAACCAAAATTTTTTGAAAATGTCCGGGTTCGGGTCCGGGTCCCGGACACCCCAAAATTCGGTACGAACCCGAACGATGCTCGAACTGTTCGCTCAACACTAGTGATGTATATCAGTAGAAAAAGAAATATACATTGGCCATTCGCTGCTGTACTTATATTTTGAAAAAGCTTTATTCACGTATAGCAGAAGATAAAGAAATATACATTCACCATTCGCTGCTGCACTTATATCTTGAAAAATCTTTACTGACATATATCAGTAGAAAAAAAAAATATATATACAGTGTTCACTGTTGCAGTTATATGCGGTAAAGTCTTTAGTGGCGTATTTTTGTACAAAAATCAAGATATATTCAGCGTTCAGCACTGCAGTTATATGTGAGAAAGTCCTTTTTGCGGTATGGACTGAAATTTTGTATTTACGTTCACACACTGCGCGATTACGTGACGAGTCGCCATTAGAGCGGTGCACCAATACAGGTGAATACACTATGCACTAACCCTGCACAAAAATGCAAATTAATATACACCAGTCCGCATCTATCTACGGTATTGCTTACTGGACACTACGGTGACTTTTCTGCAGCACAGAAACCACACAAGGACAGCGTCTCACTCTTCCAACACGGACCTACATCCTATGATATGTCCCATTCACTTCAGATCACTCCGCCTCAGGCGCCGTTGTTTTTTTTAAACTGATAGCCTATAACCCTCTGTTGAAAATCCTTTATTGGCGTATATCAGTAGAAAAAGAAAAAGATATTCAGTGATAAACGCTGCAGTTTAATGCGGTAAATTTTTTTTAAAATTATTTTGGTGGAGAAAAAACTTGTATCTGGCATTAAGTGTTGCACTTATATGCGGTAAAATCTTGTTTGACATATTTCGGTGGAAAAAAAACTTGTATTCAGCACTAAAGAGGACTAGTGATGTCGCGAACATAAAATTTTCAGTTCGCGAACAGCGAACGCGAACTTCTGCAAATGTTCGCGAACGGGCGAACCGGGCGAACCGCCATAGACTTCAATTGGCAGGCGAATTTTAAAACCCACAGGGACTCTTTCTGGCCACAATAGTGATGAGAAAGTTGTTTCAAGGGGTCTAACACCTGGACTGTGGCATGCCGGAGGGGGATCTATGGCAAAACTCCCATGGAAAATTACGTAGTGGACGCAGAGTCGGGTTTTAATCCATAAACGGCATAAATCAACTAACATTCCTAAATTGTTTGGAATAACGTGCTTTAAAACATCCAGTTTGTGTATACGATCAGGTATGATGTTGTATCGATCAGGTAGTGTAAGGGTTACGCCCGCTTCACTGACATTGACAGACCAAACTCCCTTTTAATGCACCGCAAACAGTTCATTTGCACAACCGCAAACTCCCCATTTGCACAAGGTTGGATACCAAGCTAGCCACGTCCCGGTGATGTCATTGAAGGTTTCTTCCTCCACCCAGCCACGTACAACACCAAGGGTCCCCAAAAGATGAATTGAATAGATTTTTCGAACGGTGAGATGGTTAAAAACGCTGGCTCCCTCCACTCTGTTTTAAACCACGGTCAATGCGTCTGCGCCGTGCAATTTACTGTCACACCCGATATGAGTGGTATTTTCTGTAGTACTATTCTCATCAGTTTAATCCTCTAACGTCCCCAATCTGGGGGCCATTTATTGAATAGATTTTTCGAACGGGGAGATGGTTAAAAAACGCTGGCTCCCTCCACTCTGTTTTAAACCACGGTCACTGCGTCTGCGCCGTGCAATTTACTGTCACACCCGATATCAGTGGTATTTTCTGTAGTACTATTCTCATCAGTTTAATCCCTCTAACGTCCCCAATCTGGGGGCCATTTATTGAATAGATTTTTCGAACGGGGAGATGGTTAAAAACGCTGGCTCCCTCCACTCTGTTTTAATCCACGGTCACTGCGTCTGCGCCGTGCAATTTACTGTCACACCCGATATGAGTGGTATTTTCTGTAGTACTATTCTCATCAGTTTAATCCTCTAACGTCCCCAATCTGGGGGCCATTTATTGAATAGATTTTTCGAACGGGAGATGGTTAAAAACGCTGGCTCCCTCCACTCTGTTTTAAACCACGGTGACTGCGTCTGCGCCGTGCAATTTACTGTCACACCCGATATCAGTGGTATTTTCTGTAGTACAATTCTCATCAGTTTAATCCTCTAACGTCCCTAATCTGGGGGCCATTTATTGAATAGATTTTTCGAACGGGAGATGGTTAAAAACGCTGGCTCCCTCCACTCTGTTTTAAACCACGGTCACTGCGTCTGCGCCGTGCAATTTACTGTCACACCCGATATGAGTGGTATTTTCTGTAGTACTATTCTCATCAGTTTAATCCCTCTAACGTCCCCAATCTGGGGGCCATTTATTGAATAGATTTTTCGAACGGGAGATGGTTAAAAACGCTGGCTCTCTCCACTCTGTTTTAAACCACGGTCACTGCGTCTGCGCCGTGCAATTTACTGTCACACCCGATATGAGTGGTATTTTCTGTAGTACTATTCTCATCAGTTTAATCCTCTAACGTCCCCAATCTGGGGGCCATTTATTGAATAGATTTTTCGAACGGGAGATGGTTAAAAACGCTGGCTCCCTCCACTCTGTTTTAAACCACGGTCACTGCGTCTGCGCCGTGCAATTTACTGTCACACCCGATATGAGTGGTATTTTCTGTAGTACTATTCTCATCAGTTTAATCCTCTAACGTCCCCAATCTGGGTGCCATTTATTGAATAGATTTTTCGAACGGGAGATGGTTAAAAAACGCTGGCTCCCTCCACTCTGTTTTAAACCACGGTGACTGCGTCTGCGCCGTGCAATTTACTGTCACACCCGATATGAGTGGTATTTTCTGTAGTACTATTCTCATCAGTTTAATCCCTCTAACGTCCCCAATCTGGGGGCCATTTATTGAATAGATTTTTCGAACGGGGAGATGGTTAAAAACGCTGGCTCCCTCCACTCTGTTTTAAACCACGGTGACTGCGTCTGCGCCGTGCAATTTACTGTCACACCCGATATGAGTGGTATTTTCTGTAGTACTATTCTCATCAGTTTAATCCCTCTAACGTCCCCAATCTGGGTGCCATTTATTGAATAGATTTTTCGAACGGGGAGATGGTTAAAAACGCTGGCTCCCTCCACTCTGTTTTAAACCACGGTGACTGCGTCTGCGCCGTGCAATTTACTGTCACACCCGATATGAGTGGTATTTTCTGTAGTACTATTCTCATCAGTTTAATCCTCTAACGTCCCCAATCTGGGTGCCATTTATTGAATAGATTTTTCGAACGGGAGATGGTTAAAAACGCTGGCTCCCTCCACTCTGTTTTAAACCACGGTGACTGCGTCTGCGCCGTGCAATTTACTGTCACACCCGATATGAGTGGTATTTTCTGTAGTACTATTCTCATCAGTTTAATCCCTCTAACGTCCCCAATCTGGGTGCCATTTATTGAATAGATTTTTCGAACGGGGAGATGGTTAAAAAACGCTGGCTCCCTCCACTCTGTTTTAAACCACGGTCACTGCGCCTGCGCCGTGCAATTTACTGTCACACCCGATATGAGTGGTATTTTCTGTAGTACTATTCTCATCAGTTTAATCCTCTAACGTCCCCAATCTGGGTGCCATTTATTGAATAGATTTTTCGAACGGGGAGATGGTTAAAAAACGCTGGCTCCCTCCACTCTGTTTTAAACCACGGTGACTGCGTCTGCGCCGTGCAAATTACTGTCACACCCGATATGAGTGGTATTTTCTGTAGTACTATTCTCATCAGTTTAATCCTCTAACGTCCCCAATCTGGGTGCCATTTATTGAATAGATTTTTCGAACGGGAGATGGTTAAAAACGCTGGCTCCCTCCACTCTGTTTTAAACCACGGTCACTGCGTCTGCGCCGTGCAATTTACTGTCACACCCGATATGAGTGGTATTTTCTGTAGTACTATTCTCATCAGTTTAATCCCTCTAACGTCCCCGACTCCCCAATCTGGGGGCCATTTATTAAATAGATTTTTTGAACGGGGAGATGGTTAAAAAACGCTGGCTCCCTCCACTGATATGAGTGGTATTTTCTGTAGTATTATTCTCATCAGTTTAATCCCTGTTACGTCCCATATCAGGGATTGCCTTTTGTGAAAAAAATTTAGGCCGGGTACCTTCGACTGCCTTCACAGTGACAGACCAAACTCTCGTACACTAAACTGAATTGATTTCAGGAACCGGGAGATGGAAAAAGCAGCTTGGTCGGTCCTCTTACTCCCAAATTGGGGCACTGCGCGTGCACAGAGCAATGTGCTGTGACACCCTATATGAGTGGTGTCTTAACTAGTACTATTGCTATCAGTTTAATCCCTGTTACGGACCCTATCCGGTCGAATTGATTAACCATTGTCGAATCCCCCATTGACATCCCCCTTATAAGCTGTGTAAAGCATATTTTTTAGTTTGGTTTTGAACTGCTGCATCCTTTCCGACTTTCGGTAATTTGGCAACATTTCTGCCACTTTCTGCTTATACCGGGGTCTAGTAGCGTGGCCACCCGATCGCTTTTGGTCTGATCATAATGAAGCAACGGCCTTATCATCTGGGGTGTGGCAACATTGCCAACACACTTATAGAGGTGATGATGATTGCTTCATTGTGATACGCAAGCCCCTTCACCACAACAAGGTAACGATCACGAAGGGGAATTGACACTTGTATGTGCCTTTTTTTGGTTTGTTTTTGCAGCCACAGTGCTGCACCAGAAAAATTAGGCATGTACACATGCCTGAAAAATAATGGCACTGTTGCAGCCGCTATTGTAGCAGCGGCCGGAAAAATTTATGTTTTCCAGGCAGAAAAGTGACTAAAACATTGCGGCTTGAACCCTAGTTGGTGGTGGAGAATTCACGAAAGTCATCCGGTATGCAGACATTAAATACAGCAGCATGGGGACCATTTTAAGGCCATGGCATGTAATCAGGCCTTTTGTTAGTCAAACGTATCCCCACTGTCAGTCCCTTCGGGATCCATGCCTCATTCATCTTTATGAAGGTGAGGTAATCAACACTTTTTTGACCGAGGCGACTTCTCTTGTCAGTGACAATGCCTCCTGCTGCACTGAAGGTCCTTTCTGACAGGACACTTGAAGCAGGGCAGGCCAGAAGTTCTATCGCAAACTGGGATAGCTCAGGCCACAGGTCAAGCCTGCACACCCAGTAGTGAAGGGGTTCATTGCTCCTCAGAGTGTCGATATCTGCTGTTAAGGCGAGGTAGTCTGCTACCTGTCGGTCGAGTCGTTCTCTAAGGCTGGATCCCGAAGGGCTGTGGCGATGAGTAGGACTGAAAAAGCTCCGCATGTCCTCCATCAACAACACATCTGTAAATCGTCCAGTCCTTGCCGCCGTGGTAGGAGGAGGATTACACTCACCTCTTCCCCTGTTAGATTCCCGTTGTGCTGTGACATCCCCCTTATAAGCTGTGTAAAGCATATTTTTTAGTTTGGTTTTGAACTGTTGCATCCTTTCCGACTTTCGGTAATTTGGTAACATTTCTGCCACTTTCTGCTTATACCGGGGTCTAGTAGCGTGGCCACCCAGTACAGATCGTTCTCCTTTATCCTTTTTATACGTGGGTCCCTCAACAGACATGACAGCATGAAAGACCCCATTTGAACAAGGTTGGATGCAGAGCTACTCATTTCCCGTTCCTCGTCCTCACTGATGTCATTGACGGTCTGTTCTTCCCCCAGCCACGTACAACACCATGGGTCCCAGATAGGTGACAACAACGAGCACCCTGGGGTGCCTGCTGTGATTGGTCTTCCTCCTCCTCAAAGCCACCACATTCCTCCTCTGACTCCTCTTCCTCATACTCCTCTTCCAGCGTTGCTGCAGGTCCGGCAAGCGATGATGACAAGGCTGTTTCTGGTGGTGATGGTGACCACAACTCTTCCTCTTCCTCTTCACGCTCATCTACAGCCTGATCCAGAACTCTTCGCAGGGCACGCTCCAGGAAGAAAACAAATGGGATGAGGTCGCTGATGGTGCCTTCGGTGCGACTGACTAGGTTTGTCACCTCCTCAAAAGGACGCATAAGCCTACAGGCATTGCGCATGAGTGTCCAGTAACGTGGCAAAAATATTCCCAGCTCCGCAGAGGCTGTCCTAGCACCCCGGTCATACAAATACTCGTTGACGGCTTTTTCTTGTTGGAGCAGGCGGTCGAACATTAGGAGTGTTGAATTCCAACGTGTCGGGCTGTCGCATATCAAGCGCCTCACTGGCATGTTGTTTCGCCGCTGAATATCGGAAAAGTGCGCCATGGCCGTGTAGGAACGCCTGAAATGGCCACACACCTTCCTGGCCTGCTTGAGGACGTCCTGTAAGCCTGGGTACTTAGACACAAAACGTTGTACGATGAGATTCAACACATGTGCCATGCACGGCACATGTGACAACTTGCCCAAATTTAATGCCGCCAACAGATTGCTTCCATTGTCACACACCACTTTGCCGATCTCCAGTTGGTGCGGGGTCAGCCACTGATCCACCTGTGCGCTCAGGGCGGACAGGAGTGCTGGTCCTGTGTGGCTCTCTGCTTTCAGGCAAGTCAACCCTAAGATAGCGTGACACTGTCGTATCCGGGATGTGGAATAGCCCCTGGGGAGCTGGGGGAATCAGTTGATGTGCAGCCAGACGCCGCAGCAGAAGAGGACTCAGCCGAGGAGGATATTGAAGAGGATCGAGCAGGAGTAGAGGAGGTGGCAGTAGGTCTGCCTGCAAGTCGTGGTGGTGTCACCAACTCCGCTGCGGAGCCACGCATTCCATGCTTGTCAGCCGTCAGCAGGTTGACCCAATGCGCAGTATACGTGATATACCTGCCCTGACCGTGCTTTGCAGACCAGGTATCAGTGGTCAGATGGACCCTTGCCCCAACACTGTATGCCAGAGATGCCATGACTTCCTTTTCAATGACATGGTAGAGGTTTGGGATTGCCTTTTTGAAAAAAAAATTTCGTCCGGGTACCTTCCACTGTGGTGTCCCAATAGCGACAAATTTTTTGAAGGCCTCAGACTCTACCAGCTGGTATGGTAAAAGCTGGCGGGCTAAGAGTTCCGTCAAGCCAGCTGTCAGTCGCCGGGCAAGGGGGTGACTTTGTGACATTGGCTTCTTATGCTCAAACATGTCCTTGACAGACACCTGACTGTGGGCAGATGAGCAGGAACTGCTGAAGGTGAGAGATGGAGTGGCGGGTGGTTGAGAGGGGGCAGGGAGGACAGCAGTGGTTGACGTGGCTGAAGATGCTGGACCAGGAGGAGCATGGTGGCTTTGAGTTTGTGTGCTGCTTGTACTCATGTGTTGATCCCATAGGCGTTTGTGATGTGAGATCATGTGCCTTCGCAAAGCAGTTGTACCAAGGTGGGTGTTGGACTTCCCACGACTCAGTTTCTTTTGGCACAGGTTGCAAATGGCATTGCTTTTATCAGAGGCAGACACACAAAAAAATGCCACACTGCTGAGCTTTGCAATGACGGCATTCTAGTGGTGGCAACAGCATGCGTTGACTGGCGTGCTGTCTGGCTGACCCCAGGTGCCGATACATGCTGTCTGACTGTGCCACTAACTCCTTGCGACGACCTCCCCTGCTTCCAACTCGTCTCCTCATTCTCTCTGTCTCCCCTTCAGAACTTTCCCCTCTTCTTCTCTTCGAGCAGGCACCCACGTGGCATCCGTGGACACATCGTCATCATCAACCGCTTCACTTGTATCTGACACCTCAGCAAAGGAAGCAGCAGCGGGTACAACATCATCATCATCATCATCACACTGTACGTCCATGTGTGTAATCCTGCCTGACTGAGACATATCCCCGTAATCTACATCATCTGGCAATAATGGTTGCGCATCACTAATTGCATCCAACTGATGTGTAAATAACTCCTCTGACGGATCAAGTGAAGCGGCTGTGGTGGCTGTGGTGGTAGTGGTGGTGGTGGCGACGGGCGGGTGCGTGGTAACTTGAGAGCAGGTGACCGAAGCTGAGCTGGAGGAGGATGGTGCGCCAAGGTTCTTAGCGGAAGCTGTTGAAGATTGGGTGTCCTGTCTAAGCCAGTCAACTACGCCCTCTGAATTTTTCGGGTTCAGGGTACGTGGCCTCTGAAAACTGGGCATTATTCCAGGGACAGTGGAAATCACAGCACCACGACCACGACGGCCCCTGCGGGGTGGCCTGCCTCTGCCTGTCATTTTTTTAGATAAGTGGTACTACGCGTGCTAGGTACTGTGCCACCCGGTATGAGTGGTTGGCACTGGCAGTGGGCACACTACAGTCTGTGGAAGTGGGCCTGACACACACTGGCAGCAGGCAAGCAACTGAATTTAGACTACTGTCTAAAAATTAAATGCCTTATTTATCGGCAAGCTACTGTGCCACCCGGTATCAGTGGTTGGCACTGGCAGTGGGCACACTACAGTCAGTGGAAGAGGGCCTGACACACACTGGCAGCAGGCAAGCAACTGAATTTAGACTACTGTCTAAAAATTAAATGCCTTATTTATCGGCAAGCTACTGTGCCACCCGGTATCAGTGGTTGGCACTGGCAGTGGGCACACTACAGTCAGTGGAAGAGGGCCTGACACACACTGGCAGCAGGCAAGCAACTGAATTTAGACTACTGTCTAAAAATTAAATGCCTTATTTATCGGCAAGCTACTGTGCCACCCGGTATCAGTGGTTGGCACTGGCAGTGGGCACACTACAGTCAGTGGAAGCGGGCCTGACACACACTGGCAGCAGGCAAGCAACTGAATTTAGACTACTGTCTAAAAATTAAATGCCTTATTTATCGGCAAGCTACTGTGCCACCCGGTATCAGTGGTTGGCACTGGCAGTGGGCACACTACAGTCAGTGGAGGTGGGCCTGACACACACTGGCAGCAGGCAAGCAACTGAATTTAGACTACTGTCTAAAAATTAAATGCCTTATTTATCGGCAAGCTACTGTGCCACCCGGTATCAGTGGTTGGCACTGGCAGTGGGCACACTACAGTCAGTGGAAGTGGGCCTGACACACACTGGCAGCAGGCAAGCAACTGAATTTAGACTACTGTCTAAAAATTAAATGCCTAATTTATCGGCAAGCTACTGTGCCACCCGGTATCAGTGGTTGGCACTGGCAGTGGGCACACTAAAGTCAGTGGAAGAGGGCCTGACACACACTGGCAGCAGGCAAGCAACTGAATTTAGACTACTGTCTAAAAATTAAATGCCTTATTTATCGGCAAGCTACTGTGCCACCCGGTATCAGTGGTTGGTACTGGCAGTGGGCACACTACAGTCAGTGGAAGTCAGCCTGACACACACTAGCAGCAGGCAAGCAACTGAAATTACACTAAAGTGTAAAAATTAAATGCCTTTTTTGATGCAAAGTACTGTGCCACACGGGATGACAGGGGTGGGCACTGGAAGTGGGCACACTACAGTCAGTTGAAGTCGGCCTGACACACACTAGCAGCAGGTGAGCAGCTGAAATTACACTAAAGTGTAAAAATTAAATGCCTTTTTATGCAAAGTCCTGTGCCAGCCGGTATGAGTGGTGGACACTGGCAGTGGGCACACTACAGTCAGTGGAAGTCAGCCTGACACACACTGGCAGGCAACTAACCTTAGATTAAAGTGTAAAAATTAAGTGCCTTTTTTTAAGCAAAGTCCTATGCCACACGGGATGACAGGGGTGGGCACTGGCAGTGGGCACACTACAGTCAGTTGAAGTCGGCCTGACACACACTAGCAGCAGGTGAGCAGCTGAAATTACACTAAAGTGTAAAAATTAAATGCCTTTTTTATGCAAAGTCCTGTGCCAGCCGGTATGAGTGGTGGACACTGGCAGTGGGCACACTACAGTCAGTGAAAGTCAGCCTGACACACACTGGCAGGCAACTAACCTTAGATTAAAGTGTAAAAATTAAGTGCCTTTTTTTAAGCAAAGTCCTATGCCACACGGGATGACAGGGGTGGGCACTGGCAGTGGGCACACTACAGTCAGTTGAAGTCGGCCTGACACACACTAGCAGCAGGTGAGCAGCTGAAATTACACTAAAGTGTAAAAATTAAATGCCTTTTTTATGCAAAGTCCTGTGCCAGCCGGTATGAGTGGTGGACACTGGCAGTGGGCACACTACAGTCAGTGGAAGTCGGCCTGACACACACTAGCAGCAGGCAAGCAGCTGAAATTACACTAAAGTGTAAAAATTAAATGCCTTTTTATGCAAAGTCCTGTGCCAGCCGGTATGAGTGGTGGACACTGGCAGTGGGCACACTACAGTCAGTGGAAGTCAGCCTGACACACACTGGCAGGCAACTAACCTTAGATTAAAGTGTAAAAATTAAGTGCCTTTTTTTAAGCAAAGTCCTGTGCCACACGGGATGACAGGGGTGGGCACTGGCAGTGGGCACACTACAGTCAGTTGAAGTCGGCCTGACACACACTAGCAGCAGGCAAGCAGCTGAAATTACACTAAAGTGTAAAAATTAAATGCCTTTTTTATGCAAAGTCCTGTGCCAGCCGGTATGAGTGGTGGACACTGGCAGTGGGCACACTACAGTCAGTGGAAGTCAGCCTGACACACACTGGCAGGCAACTAACCTTAGATTAAAGTGTAAAAATTAAGTGCCTTTTTTTAAGCAAAGTCCTGTGCCACACGGGATGACAGGGGTGGGCACTGGCAGTGGGCACACTACAGTCAGTTGAAGTCGGCCTGACACACACTAGCAGCAGGCAAGCAGCTGAAATTACACTAAAGTGTAAAAATTAAATGCCTTTTTATGCAAAGTCCTGTGCCAGCCGGTATGAGTGGTGGACACTGGCAGTGGGCACACTACAGTCAGTGGAAGTCAGCCTGACACACACTGGCAGGCAACTAACCTTAGATTAAAGTGTAAAAATTAAGTGCCTTTTTTAAGCAAAGTCCTGTGCCACACGGGATGACAGGGGTGGGCACTGGCAGTGGGCACACTACAGTCAGTTGAAGTCGGCCTGACACACACTAGCAGCAGGCAAGCAGCTGAAATTACACTAAAGTGTAAAAATTAAATGCCTTTTTATGCAAAGTCCTGTGCCAGCCGGTATGAGTGGTGGACACTGGCAGTGGGCACACTACAGTCAGTGGAAGTCAGCCTGACACACACTGGCAGGCAACTAACCTTAGATTAAAGTGTAAAAATTAAGTGCCTTTTTTTAAGCAAAGTCCTGTGCCACACGGGACGACAGGGGTGGGCACTGGCAGTGGGCACACTACAGTCAGTTGAAGTCGGCCTGACACACACTAGCAGCAGGCAAGCAGCTGAAATTACACTAAAGTGTAAAAATTAAATGCCTTTTTATGCAAAGTCCTGTGCCAGCCGGTATGAGTGGTGGGCACTGGCAGTGGGCACACTACAGTCAGTGGAAGTCAGCCTGACACACACTGGCAGGCAACTAACCTTAGATTAAAGTGTAAAAATTAAATGCCTTTTTTGATGCAAAGTCCTGTACCACACGGAATGACAGGGGTGGGCACTGGCAGTGGGCACACTACAGTCTGTGGGCCTGCAGCTCCTCACACACAGGCAGGCCAGGCAACTGCAATATGTATATAAAGGAAAAAAAAAGCAGACTAATGTTGCAGCCCTAAAAGGGCTTTTGGGGTGCTGTCAGGACGCTGTCCTTACAGCAGAGATCAGATGAGTCTTTCAGGACTGGAGTGGACACTGAATTCACTAGCCTAGCTATCAATTTCCCAATTAAATCAGCAGCTACTACACTCTCCTTCCTCTCACTAAGACTGCAGCTTCAGAATGAATCTAAAATGGATGCTGTGCAGGAGGTGGGAGGGTCTGGGAGGGAGGGTATGCTGCTGATTGGCTGGAATGTGTCTGCTGACTGTGAGGTACAGGGTCAAAGTTTGCTCAATGATGATGTATAGGGGGCGGACCGAACATCGCATATGTTCGCCCGGCAGAGGCGAACGCGAACAAGCTATGTTCGCCGGGAACTGTTCGCCGGCGGATAGTTCGGGCCATCTCTAAAGAGGACCTGCCATCGGTTTTGACATAGGCTAACTATGTCAAAACCTTGCAGTGCGGACCCCACTGATGCCCGGGATGTATTATTTTTTCTCATACCTTCCCCTCATTCGGCTGGTTCAGAGCCCCGTTGTTTCGGCGAGCAAGCTGTAATCTTGCAACGTGGCGGAGACGCCGTCTTCTGCTGTGGGCATCTCCTTTTCCCCGGCTATGATCGTGATCCAATAAGAGTAGACCGTTCAAAGCCGGGGAAAAAAATAAATCGCGGGCATCAGTGGGGGCCGCACTACAAGGTTTTGACATAGTTAGCCTATGTCAAAACCGATGAAAGGTCCTCTTTAAGTGCTGCATTTATATGTGGTAAAATCTTTTTTGAATTATTTCGGTGGAGAAAAAACTTGTATTCGGCATTAAGCACTGCATACAAATACAAATTTCCACCGACTCCATTAACTTCCTAATCTCTTCATTGTCATCGGACACACTGACTTCACCCCCCCCCCTGCTATGTATGGCAGGCTGGACACAGCCTGCATTTGTGGGAGGGGCCCAGGGTACTTATACACTGCCCCTCCACCCACAGGGTCTGGTGTCTCGCCCAGGCAACGTGGTAGCGTCACTTCCGGTGAGAGATCCCCGCGTCTCTGTTGTTCCTATCGCAAGGTAAGGTACCGGCCCTCCGGACGACGGCCCCCCGCCCGTCCGTCGCAGTGGCCGGCCTCCCGGTAGTTGGTCATACCCGCACTGCTACCCGGGATGGTTCCTTTGGTATGTGGCGGCCACCGGCTCTATCACACCCCCCCTGCCCCATCTCTCACGTGCCATCTGCCCTCCGGCCTGCCATGCAGGAGGAGAGCTGCAGCGGGATCTCGCCGCTGCTCCCGTAGGTAAACCCGCGCCGGCGGCGGCCGCGACTGGCTCCCCGGCAGTAGCGTCCTGCATTGCCAGGCAACGGGGACGCGCGTCGGGGCTCCAGCCGCTCGCAGACGCGCTGGGAGTGGGTGGCTCGTGTCTCGCTCTGCTATTCTCGCCCTGCTTAATTTTCCTCCCAAATACATATATATAGTCTGGGCATTATATGAAAGTATTACTTGACTTCTATGAGTTTTATGATTTATTTTGAGTATTGGGTAAGAACTGCATGTATTTATGAGTTTGATTATTATAAACCTCAATTCCATAAAACCTGCCCAGATACACCCATCTACATATTAATTCATAAATATACATTACTGTTGGTGCAGCGTCTATGATAGCAGAATCATCATGAGCGTTTAATACACATACATATCCATATACTTCATACATCGCGCTACCAATCACGCGCCACCTGGGAGGTTGGTGCTGAGGGCTGGGCTCAGGTGGTCAGTTAGTTGCTTAGTATGTTTTAGGTCAGCATATTCGTTGATTTCGCTCAGTAACACGGTTTGGACCCCTCAGCGAAGGGGCCACCTGGGTTTTGCTGGCATTTATTCAACGGTAGACCGGGGCATTTTGGTCCATAATGATAGGATAGCATCTCGCAGTTGACATTCTATTAAATCACTCACCAGTCGCCCAGGCGGCGCATTACCTCCACGTTCACGTGTTTCACCATTCGGTCAATACCTTCACTTCTTGTCACTCATTTGGTGATCTTCATGGTGTCGTTGCTCATCTATCGCTCAAGTCAGGCACCTTGCCTCCCGCGGTTCTACCACCCTATATCCCGCTCAGTCTGGTTCCGCTACTCACGTTACAGGCTTCGCAGCCTTCTTCACCGTTCAACCGGGTCACCATCACGGTCAAGCACTTGCTCCTCGGTGTTTTCTATATTTGTGGTTAATCAGGATCGCCCTGGCTCAGGCTGGAGAGGGTACAGAGGAACTGCGATGCACCAGTTTATCAGAGGGTACCCCCTTCCCGCTTCATCGCAGGCTACTCGGCTACATTCCCATCCCAGCGGTTTCTCTGGGCCGTCTCAGCTGAGTTTTCAGCTCTTCAAGCCTGTCTCTGTCGCCTGATACGTTCAGGTTTCAAATTCAAAGTACACCCAGATACACGGCCCTGATACGCTCAGGTACTTTTCTATCGGATTCTACGATTCTCTCCTAGGCGGGTACGCTACTCGCCTCTGTCCGCCCTGTCCCACGCGCCACACTTCCGCCAGGGTTCCCGCCCGGTAGTCCTCACGCAGGACTTTGTTTGGTTCTCAACTCTACGGTAGTCTCACTGGTCGTGGTACGTTTCCCCGGCGGCATCTGTGTCTTGTTCTTGGGCGCTCATCATTCTTAGGTAGGGCTAGTTCACCCGGATCATACGATTTTGTTTCTATCAGGTGTGGGAACTGGACCCGCGCATCTGTCTCAAGGTCCAATACGCAATCATTCTGGTGAGTCTCTTAAAAAAAAAACAAAAAAAAAAAACGGCATTCTTTCAGTCCATTCAAGGTCACATTTCCTCTTCATGAATTCTAGATTTCTGAGTCAACCAGCTCGTCTCCCAGCAGGTAAGTGTTGCTTTAGTTCACACGTCACTCACAGGAGCGGTGGTCTTCACATCCTTCCACGGTTCGGGCAATTCGCGTACATAATGTCTATTAGGTCATTTGCTCCAACAGAGGTTGGTACGTTGTTTCTTTTGCTTCTAGGCATCATGTCGCACGGATCCGACATTGAGGACACCGCTTCAATCGTGGAGTCCGCTGTGTCAGGGAGAGCCAGCAGTTCCTCATATCATGCTTGGACGATTCCAAAGCTGATTTCGGAATTGAATAAGCGAGGCATGAACAAGTGTCCTTATCGACAATCCAGCTTTCCCTCACCCAATTACACGCCACCATCAATAACTTGTCCAATTCCATGTCGGATCTCAACACGCGGCTGCAGACAGTGGAAACTAGGGTTGCTTCCCCTAGCAGTTCAAGTACCGCAGAGGCGAGCACAAGTAACGAACCCACCCCGCCGACAGGTAGAGGCCCTGAGAGTCCACATATCGCCCCCTCCTATTTCGTCCCTGAAAATATCAGGAAGGACATTTTAGCAGGAAAAGATGTTAACCTGGCGGCAATACTGATATCCACTCATGATATGGTCGACAGCAAGACTATTGCATGCGGGGATATATCAGTAGTACTCAAGGCTAGGGATTCTCGGCTTAACAAGAAACTCACTATACCAGAATTCGTGCTAGCATTCGGCCTCTACAGGGATATCTTATGTTCTGCACATCCCGATAGAAGGGAGGAGCTGGACACATACCTCCACAGGGTTACTGAGTTGGGGTACAAGTACTGAGGTTTTGCATTCTATGATTATCACCGGTCCTTCTCGGCCAAGGCTGCCGCCACCTTGGCGCAATTTCAGCACACCACCAACTGGGCCGGGTTGGATACGGAACTGTTTTGCCGACATTTCTCCGGGCTCAAAACACCAAATTGTACCAGCTGTCTGTCAATCCTGCATACCTCCGACTGGTGCACCTGCATATTTTTGCCACATGCTTCCGAGCTCTACCCGCAGTATACTTGCCCCAAACGTTCGGCTAAAAGCTGACTAGCCGACATTGACGTCACGATCCTGGCTACGTTACTGCAGGATCACCATGATCCAGCCTTTGTGGACTTTCTTCTCTCCAGGTTCAGGGAAGGATTTCACACAGGCTTAGTCACCATGCCACACCAATCCTGGGAAACTCTGAACCTCCGGTCATCTCTGAACGACCCTTCGTCGGTTGATTTCCTATTACAGGTAGAACTGGACAAGAGTTTCATCATCGGTCCCTTCATAGAGCCACCTTTTGCTAAATACAGGGTCAGTCCCCTGGGATTAGCCACCAAGAAAACTTCCAATAAAAAACGTTTAATTTACGACTTGTCATCTCCCCATGCATCCATCACACCCAGTCTTAATTCATTAATTCCTTCCGAGGAATTCTCTATGACATACGCATCCTTGGACGAAGCCATTTCACTCATACTTCAGTTAGGTTCGGGGACATGGCTATCCAAGGCCGACATTGCAGACGCCTTTAAGTTACTACCCATACATCCACACCTATGGGTACTTTACGGTATCAAGTGGAGGGACTTATTATTTTTCTACACGCTTGACCTTCGGGTCTAAAAGTAGCCCCTGGCTGTTCGATCAATTCGCCAAAGCCCTCCACTGGATTCTCGTAAACACCGGGAAATGTCCTAGAGTTATTCACTACTTGGATGACTTTTTGCTGTTAGAACAACCCGACTCCCCTCCGCAGGCACTGAACCAGTTGCTCAACATATTCACAGCTCTCAACGTTCCCGTCGCTCCATCCAAAGTGGAAGGCCCAGCCACAGTACTCACCTTCCTGGGTATTACTCTGGACACAGTCAGGATGGAAGCAAGGCTACCGGAGGAGAAATTGAGCGATCTCAAGGGAACCATTGCCAGAACGTTCGGCTGTAGCTCCATATCCAGAGTAGAACTCCAATCCCTGTTGGGATCGCTTAATTTCGCCTCCAGAGTCATGCCACAAGGTAAGGCATTCATCTCTAGGCTCCTTCAGTTACTTCCCGAAGCCCCAGATCAAGAGTCCCGAATCATTCTAGACAGGGATGCACTGGCCGATCTATCCATGTGGGATAGATTTCTCTCAGGGTGGAACGGTATCTCACTTTTCGTTCCGCAGTGGGAGGAATCTTGCCCGACCATAATTACCGATGCAGCTGCCTCTTTGGGTTTCGGGGCAACATTCGGCAGGCAATGGTTGGCTGGTCCGTGGCCTCCGCAGATTGCCTCAGACTCACAGGCAGTTCGGTCCTCTCCTCTACTGGAGATCTATCCAATAGTGGCAGCAGCTTATGTTTGGGCCCACCAGTGGGCTAACTGTCCGGTTTGCTTCATTTCAGACAACATGGCAGTGGTAGATATTCTGGCAAAGGGTCGAGCGCGTTCCCCTAAGATCATGAGTTTCCTCCGCAGGCTTACATGGCTGGCTTTACAGTTCAATTTTCATTTCATATGTGAGCATATCCAGGGCTCCAAAAACGTCGCTGTGGATGCATTGTCACGTTTAAAATTTGACATCTTCTTTCAGGTCATGCCAGACGCAGCAAGAACAGGCACACCTCCGCCACCTCTTCAGGCACTGTTAATGGACTAAGTCTATATGCGACAGCTGCCCGATCTCTAATTCGCATATGTCTATCCAACAATTCACTTAGGAACTACAGGACAGGATGGAAAACTTTTCAGGAATTTTCCCGAAAATACCCCAGAGGTCCGACAGACAAGGTCACATTTATTATTGCCTTCTTGGCTTACTCTCACCAAGAGCTATGTCTGTCCTACAACACAATCAGGATGTATCTAGCAGGTGTACAGCACTTTTTCATGATCCAGCACCCGGACAGCAGCTCCTTTTTCAGTTCTTACGCAGTTAAGGCCACCCTGCGAGGCATTAAAAAGAATTCTTGTAGGCAGGAGCCTTCCAGACAGGCGGTCACGGGAAACCTGTTCAGGCTCTTATCCTCGGCTCTAGACGGGAACCCTTTTGGCCCCTTCAAGAGCATCATCATCAAGGCAGCACTATACCTCAGTTTCTACGGGTTCTTGAGACCTGGGGAATTCACCAGTTTAAACACGAGCAAACCTGGTCCTCGGGTCAGGCAATTGCAGCGTTTCCAGGACCACTTTGTGTTTGTTCTCGAAGTGTCCAAGACTTCACAGGTTGGACCACCAGTGCGCATCCATTATTTCCCTTCCAATAACCCCTGGTGACCGGTGGCTGTCCTCAATCAATTATTGATCAGGTTGGGAGACCAAAATCAATAGCTTGTTCGCGTTCGCCTCAACGGGCGAACACATGCGATGTTTGGTCCGCCCCCTATACATCATCATTGAGCAAACTTTGACCCTGTACCTCACAGTCAGCAGACACATTCCAGCCAATCAGCAGCATACCCTCCCTCCCAGACCCTCCCATCTGTTTAACAGCATCCATTTTAGATTCATTCGGAATTTGCAGTCTTAGTGAGAGGAGGGAGAGTGTAGTTGCTGCTGATTTAATAGGGAAATCGATAGCTAGGCTAGCGAATTCAGTGTCCACTCCAGTCCTGAAAGACTCATCTGATCTCTGCTGTAAGGACATCGTCCTGACAGCACCCAAAAAAGCCCTTTTTAGGGCTGCAACATTAGTCTGCTTTTTTTTTCTCCATATACATATTGCAGTTGCCTGGCCTGCCTGTGTGTGAGGAGCTGCAGGCCCACAGACTGTAGTGTGCCTACTGCCAGTGCCCACCCCTGTCATCCCATGTGGCACAGGACTTTGCATCAAAAAAAGGCATTTAATTTTTACACGTTAGTGTAATTTCAGTTGCTTGCCTGCTGCCAGTGTGTGTCAGGCTGACTTCCACTGACATTAGTGTGCCCACTGCCAGTGCCCACCACTCATACCGGCTGGCACAGGACTTTGCATAAAAAAAGGCATTTAATTTTTACACTTTAGTGTAATTTCAGTTGCTTGCCTGCTGCCAGTTTGTGTCAGGCCGACTTCCACTGACTGTAGTGTGCCCATTGCCAGTGCCCACCCCTGTCATCCCGTGTGGCACAGGACTTTGTATCAAAAAAAGGCATTTAATTTTTACACTTTAGTGTAATTTCAGTTGCTTGCCTGCTGCTAGTGTGTGTCAGGCCGACTTCCACTGACTATAGTGTGCCCACTGCCAGTGCCCACCCCTGTCATCCCGTGAGGCACAGGACTTTGCATCAAAAAAAGGCATTTAATTTTTACACTTTAGTGTAATTTCAGTTGCTTGCCTGCTGCTAGTGTGTGTCAGGCCGACTTCCACTGACTGTAGTGTGCCCACTGCCAGTGCCAACCACTGATCCTGGGTGGCACAATAGCTTGCCAATAAATAAGGCATTTCATTTTTAGACAGTAGTCTAAATTCAGTTGCTTGCCTGCTGCCAGTGTGTGTCAGGCCCACTTCCACAGACTGTAGTGTGCCCACTGCCAGTGCCAACCACTGATACCGGGTGGCACAGTAGCTTGCCGATAAATAAGGCATTTAATTTTTACACAGTCTAATTTCAGTTGCTTGCCTGCTTCCAGTGTGTGTCAGGCCCACTTCCACAGACTGTAGTGTGTCCACTGCCAGTGCCAACCACTGATACTGGGTGGCACAGTAGCTTGCCGATAAATAAGGCATTTAATTTTTAGACAGTAGTCTAAATTCAGTTGCTTGCCTGCTGCCAGTGTGTGTCAGGCCCACTTCCACAGACTGTAGTGTGCCCACTGCCAGTGCCCACCACTGATACCGGGTGGCACAGTACCTAGCACACGTAGTACCACTTATCTAAAAAAAAAATGACAGGCAGAGGCAGGCCACCCCGCAGGGGCCGTCGTGGTCGTGGTGCTGTGATTTCCTGAACCCGAAAAATTCTGAGGACATAGTTGACTGGCTTAGACAGGACACCCAATCTTCAACAGCTTTCGCTAAGAACCTTGATGCACCATCCTCCTCCAGCTCAGCTTCGGTCACCTGCTCTCTAGTTACCACGCACCCGCCCGCCTCCGCCACCACCACAGCCACCACAGCCGCTTCACTTGATCCGTCAGAGGAGTTATTTACACATCAGTTGGATGCAATTAGTGATGCGCAACCATTATTGCCAGATGATGTAGATTACGGGGATATTTCTCAGTCAGGCAGGATTACACACATGGACGTACAGTGTGATGATGATGATGATGTTGTACCCGCTGCTGCTTCCTTTGCTGAGGTGTCAGATACAAGTGAAGCGGTTGATGATGACGATGAGTCCACGGATGCCACGTGGGTGCCTGCTCGAAGAGAAGAAGAGGGGGAAAGTTCAGAAGGGGAGACAGAGAGAATGAGGAGACGAGTTGGAAGCAGGGGGAGGTCGTCGCAAGGAGTTAGTGGCACAGTCAGACAGCATGTATCGGCACCTGGGGTCAGCCAGACAGCACGCCAGTCAATGCATGCTGTTGCCACCACCAGAATGCCGTCACTGCAAAGCTCAGCATTGTGGCATTTTTTTTGTGTGTCTGCCTCTGATAACAGCAATGCCATTTGCAACCTGTGCCAAAAGAAACTGAGTCGTGGGAAGTCCAACACCCACCTTGGTACAACTGCTTTGCGAAGGCACATGATCTCACATCACAAACGCCTATGGGATCAACACATGAGTACAAGCAGCACACAAACTCAAAGCCACCATGCTCCTCCTGGTCCAGCATCTTCAGCCACGTCAACCATTGCTGTCCTCCCTGCCCCCTCTCAACCACCCGCCACTCCATTTCTCACCTTCAGCAGTTCCTGCTCATCTGTACACAGTCAGGTGTCTGTCAAGGACATGTTTGAGCGTAAAAAGCCAATGTCACAGAATCACCCCCTTGCCCGGCGACTGACAGCTGGCTTGACGGAACTCTTAGCCCGCCAGCTTTTACCATACCAGCTGGTAGAGTCTGAGGCCTTCAAAAAATTTGTCGCTATTGGGACACCACAGTGGAAGGTACCCGGATGAATTTTTTTTTCAAAAAAGGCAATCCCAAACCTCTACCATGTCATTGAAAAGGAAGTCATGGCATCTCTGGCATACAGTGTTGGGGCAAGTGTCCATCTGACCACTGATACCTGGTCTGCAAAGCACGGTCAGGGCAGGTATATCACGCATACTGCGCATTGGGTCAACCTGCTGACGGCTGACAAGCATGAAATGCCTGGCTCCGCAGCGGAGTTGGTGACACCACCACGACTTGCAGGCAGACCTACTGCCACCTCCTCTACTCCTACCCCATCCTCTTCGATATCCTCCTTGGCTGAGTCCTCTTCTGCTGCGGCGTCTGGCTGCACATCAACTGAATCCCCTCAGCTCCCCAGGGGTTATTCCACATCCCGGATACGACAGTGTCACGCTGTCTTGGGGTTGACTTGCCTGAAAGCAGAGAGCCAAACAGGACCAGCACTCCTGTCTGCCCTGAACGCACAGGTGGATCAGTGGCTGACCCCGCACCAACTGGAGATCGGCAAAGTGGTGTGTGACAATTTAAGCAATCTGTTGGCGGCATTAAATTTGGGCAAGTTGTCACATGTGCCGAGCATGGCACATGTGTTGAATCTCATCGTACAACGTTTTGTGTCTAAGTACTCAGGCTTACAGGACGTCCTCAAGCAGGCCAGGAAGGTGTGTGGCCATTTCAGGTGTTCCTACACGGCCATGGCGCACTTTTCCGATATTCAGCGGCGAAACAACATGCCAGGGAGGCGCTTGATATGCGTCAGCCCGACACGTTGGAATTCAACACTCCTAATGTTCGACCGCCTGCTCCAACAAGAAAAAGCCGTCAACGAGTATTTGTATGACCGGGGTGCTAGGACAGCCTCTGCGGAGCTGGGAATCTTTTTGCCACGTTACTGGACACTCATGCGTCCTTTTGAGGAGGTGACAAGCCTAGTCAGTCGCACTGAAGGCACCATCAGCGACCTCATCCCATTTGTTTTCTTCCTGGAGCGTGCCCTGCGAAGAGTTCTGGATCAGGCTGTAGATGAGCGTGAAGAGGAAGAGGAAGAGTTGTGGTCACCATCACCACCAGAAACAGCCTTGTCATCATCGCTTGCCGGACCTGCAGCAACGCTGAAAGAGGAGTATGAGGAAGAGCAGTCAGAGGAGGAATGTGGCGGCTTTGAGGAGGAGGAAGACCAACCACAGCAGGCACCCCAGGGTGCTCGTTGTTGTCACCTATCTGTGACCCGTGGTGTTGTACGTGGCTGGGGGGAAGAACAGACCGTCAATGACATCAGTGAGGACGAGGAACGGGAAATGAGTAGCTCTGCATCCAACCTTGTTCAAATGGGGTCTTTCATGCTGTCATGTCTGTTGAGGGACCCACGTATAAAAAGTATGAAGGAGAACGATCTGTACTGCGTGGCCACGCTACTAGACCCCCGGTATAAGCAGAAAGTGGCAGAAATGTTACCAAATTACCGAAAGTCGGAAAGGATGCAGCAGTTCAAAACCAAACTAAAAAAATATGCTTTACACAGCTTATAAGGGGGATGTCACAGCACAACGGGAATCTAACAGGGGAAGAGGTGAGTGTAATCCTCCTCCTACTACGGCGGCAAGGACTGGACGATTTACAGATGTGTTGTTGATGGAGGACATGCGGAGCTTTTTCAGTCATACTCATCGCCACAGCCCTTCGGGATCCAGCCTTAGAGAACGACTCGACCGACAGGTAGCAGACTACCTCGCCTTAACAGCAGATATCGACACTCTGCGGAGCAATGAACCCCTTCACTACTGGGTGTGCAGGCTTGACCTGTGGCCTGAGCTATCCCAGTTCGCGATAGAACTTCTGGCCTGCCCTGCTTCAAGTGTCCTGTCAGAAAGGACCTTCAGTGCAGCAGGAGGCATTGTCACTGACAAGAGAAGTCGCCTCGGTCAAAAAAGTGTTGATTACCTCACCTTCATAAAGATGAATGAGGCATGGATCCCGAAGGGACTGACAGTGGGGGATACGTTGGACTAACAAAAGGCCTGATTACATGCCTTGGCCTCAAAATGGTCCCCACGCTGCTGTATTTAATGTCTGCATACCGGATGACTTTCGTGAATTCTCCACCACCAACTAGGGTTCAAGCCGCAATGTTTTAGTCACTTTTCTGCCTGGAAAACATCAATTTTTCCGGCCGCTGCTACAATAGCGGCTGCAACAATGCCATTATTTTTCAGGCCTGTGTACATGCCTAATTCTTCTGTCCTATGGTGCAGCACTGTGGCTGCAAAAACAAACCAAAAAAAAAAGGCACATACAAGTGTCAATTCCCCTTCGTGATCGTTACCTTGTTGTGGTGAAGGGGCTTGCGTATCACAATGAAGCAATCATCACCTCTATGAGTGTGGTGGCAATGTTGCCACACCCCAGATGATAAGGCCGTTGCTTCATTATGGTCAGACCAAAAGCGATCGGACGGCTGGATAATATTTCATAGAAAAAACATTAATTTATCTTTTTTTTTTATATGTTTATGGGTTTTTAATACATAAAATAAAAAATCATAATAAAGTCTCTTAATAGTTTATTAGAAATGATGCAGACAATTAAAAAAATCCCCATCAATTCCAATACAAAGCAAGTACAGAGCTCAGAACTAAATTATTTCATGATGTCGTAATGGTTCGCTAATTCGACAATGGTTAATCAATTCGACCGGATAGGGTACGTAACAGGGATTAAACTGATAGGAATAGTACTAGTTAAGACACCACTCATATAGGGTGTCACAGCACATAGCTCTGTGCACGCGCAGTGCCCCAATTTGGGAGTAAGAGGACCGACCAAGCTGCTTTTTCCATCCCCCGGTTCCTGAAATTAATTCAGTTTGGTGTATGAGAGTTTGGTCTGTCACTGTGAAGGCAGTCGAAGGTACCCGGCCTTAAATTTTTTTTTCACAAAAGGCAATCCCTGATATGGGACGTAACAGGGATTAAACTGATAAGAATAGTACTACAGAAAATACCACTCATATCGGGTGTGACAGTAAATTGCACGGCGCAGACACCGTGACCGTGGATTAAAACAGAGTGGAGGGAGCCAGCGTTTTTTTAACCATCTCCCCGTATGAAAAATCTATTCAATAAATGGCCCCCAGATTGGGGACGTTAGAGGGATTAAACTGATGAGAATAGTACTACAGAAAATACCACTCATATCGGGTGTGACAGTAAATTGCACGGCGCAGACACCGTGACCGTGGATAAAAACAAAGGGGAGGGAGCCAGCGTTTTTTTTAACCATCTCCTCATTTGAAAAATCAATTCAATTCACCTTTTGGGGACCCTTGGTGTTGTACGTGGCTGGGTGGAGGAAGAAACCTTCAATGACATCACCGGGACATGGCTAGCTTGGTATCCAACCTTGTGCAAATGGGGAGTTTGCAGTTGTGCAAATGGACTGTTTGCGGTTGTTTGCGGTGCATTAAAAGGGGAGTTTGGTCTGTCCATGTCTGTAAAGTGGGCGTAACCCTTACACTACCTGATCGATACAACATCATACCTGATTGTATACACACACTGGATGTTTTAAAGCATGTTATTCCAAACAATTTAGGAATGTTAGTTGATTTATGCCCTTTATGGATTAAAACCCGAATCTTCGTCCACTACGTAATTTTCCATGGGAGTTTTGCCATAGATCCCCCTCCGGCATGCCACAGTCCAGGTGTTAGTCCCCTTGAAACAGCTTTCCCATCACTATTGTCGCCAGAATGAGTCCCTGTGGGTTTTAAAATTCGCCTGCCAATTGAAGTCTATGGCGGTTCGCCCGTTCGCGAACAGTTGCGGAAGTTCGCGTTCGCTGCTCGCGAACGAAAAATTTTATGTTCGCGACATCACTATATGAGTGGTGCCAGCACCATTAGGAGCGAATAAAGGTAAATCACACTGCCAGCCTGTTGAAGGGAATTACAGCTTGATACCACAATACATTTAGCAAGAGTTTAAAGTGCCCACATATAGTATGCATCAAGAGGAATCAGGCGTGGATCAGCCAGGATTTACACACACACCAATGCCTGATGCATCAGACTAGATCATCCATGGTGCCACACAAACAATTTGACAAAAGGGACCGCTTTCTTCTGGCTACCTGCCTCAGCTACTATTCTAATGCTGTTACCCGCCTCATGCCACACATCTGATGCCAAATGCTCCTTCTTTCACCCACCATCTTCACCGGGTACTGCTATTGCCACCCACCTCCACAGTATGTCACTTTGCCACTCTGTGGCCTCCTGATGCTGCCGCCACCTCCAGACTGTGTCATTGTGCCACTCTCTGGCCTACTCATGCTGCTGCCACATCCAGACTCTATCATTGTGCCGCTCTGTGGTCTCCTCATGCTGCTGCCACCTTCAGACTCGGTCATTGTGCCACTCTGTGGCCTCCTCGTACTGCCGCCACCTACAGACTGTCATTGTGCCACTAGGTGGCCTCCTCATACTGCTTCCACCTCCAGATCCTGTCATTGGACCACTCGGTGGTCTCCTCATACTGCTTTCACCTCACCACTATGTCATAGGTGCACTCTGTGGACTTCTCATGCTGTTCCAACCCTCCCCACTTCATGACTGGTCCCCTATTGTGGTTTTCGGCCTTGCTAACATCATCATTTATTTGACACTTCTTCAGATCTGTCAGAAGGAAGGAAAAACGAGAAGCACAACGGATTCTGTCTGTGTAGCAGCTTTACGGACTGTATGGTCCCATCAGAAATGACTTATGATTTGGTAGCCAAAAGCAGAAGTGGGTACAAAACACAGACGACATGCAAATATTCCATTCACATGTCATCTCTGTTTTAGATCCACTCTGTTTATTTTTGCCTTTAGCAATACTGATGGATTATTGAGCAAATACTGACAGAGTGAAGACGTATGCTCCACAGACTGGATCCGTTTTTTGTGGGTTATTGTTCTGACAGTTTAGAGGAAGGCCAAAATAATAGATTGCGTCAATACAAACTTACTGCTGACCCCCCCTCCACTCTGTCAGGGGGGCTCTACTTGTATAAGCGTTTAATAGAACAGGTTCTGTCGGGCACCGACCGTGGGGAAGCCACAGAGGATCGCGGATCCATTCACTTGAATGGGTCCGCGATCTGCCTGTTCTGCAAAAAGATAGGACATGTTCTATCTTTTTGCGGGACGGAAGTACGGAACAGAACACCATGGAAGCACTCCGTAGTGTTCCGTTCCGCCATTCTATTCCGCACCGTTCCGCATCTCCGGATTTGCGGACCCATTGAAATGAATGGGTCCGCATCCGTGATGCGGAATGGCCACGGAACGGTGACCGTGTGTTGCGGATCCGCAAATGCGGTCCGTAATGCGGTCATGTGGCGCACACGTATTGTGAGCAAGAGGCCTAAGGCTGAGTTGATACTTGAGTTATTTGGTCAGTTTTGGCCCTGTCACCGCCCAAATAAGTGAAGTATGCAGTGTTCTAAGAGCGATGCCTGTCATCTGCATGTCATACTGACTCACAGTATTATTTCACTACCAAAGCAGACTCCCTATGCGTGTTACTGCAAGGCACAGTGTTCTACACCACTATAAAGGCTCTCAGCACCCAGGAAATAGCCGTTTTTTAACGTAATTCGCCGCGAATATATTCGGTTCGAAAAAAAAATTTCCCAAAAAATTCGGCAAACCAGCGAATCGAATTTTTTAAAAATTTGCTCATCTCTAGTCAGGATGTTATATGATGCACTGCTCATTGCCTACAATATCCTGATTTCAGAATGCTGAATAAGCCGAGCATAGGAATTCTCTTTTCTGACCGGAATATCATAGCACACTTGGCAAGTTCTGATGGCACCCTGGTTGGGAATAGCTAATTTCAGCGACTATGCACAGTTCTTATGATATCATGCATTGCATTTTTGACTTGATCATTCCTCAGAGTAAATATGAAAGGATTGATAACTGGAATAATAAAAATCACTATTGCACTCACTGTCTTATTCACCACCAATGAGTACCCAGACCTTGGAGTGACATACATGAATATGCTGCTTGCATACACAATAACCATGATCGTGAAATGTGATCCACAAGTGGAAAAGGTTTTTTTCCGTCCCGTCACTGATGGTATATGAAACACCGTCCACAGAATGCAGGTATAGGTGACAGTGACAAAGATTAAAGATCCTATAATTACGAATGCAAAAAGACCAAAGTCAATCAATTGAAGTAAAGTTGTATCTGCACAAACCAGTTGAATCAAGGGGACTGAATCACAGAAAAAGTGGTTAATTATGTTTGGCCCACAATAAGGCAACTGAGCTTTGAAGATCGATGGTATGCTAACTGATAGGAATCCACCTAACCAAGATAGAGCAACTAAAAAAACACGTCTGTTCCTCCTCATAATCAAGGTGTATTGGAAAGGAATGCAAACAGCAACATACCGGTCATAAGACATCATAGCAATTAGTATTAAATCTGCAGTCCCTAAAACGAAAAAACAATAGCATTGTACCATACAGCCAGCATATGAGATACTTTTTCTTGTGGATAATAAATTAGTAAGAACTGTTGGTGTTATGATGCATGATAGAATCATTTCCATAAAGGCATAATTTGCCAGGAAAAAATACATAGCTGTGTGAAGTTGACAGCTTTTACAAACTAGAAAGATTATAAGGAAATTCCCTATTAGAGTGACAAGATATATAATAAGTAGAAAGCAAAATAGCAGTATCTCAAAGGCCAATTTTTCTGGAAATCCCACTAAAATAAACTCAGACACCTTAGTATGGTTACTTTTCATATTTAAAATCTGCATGTTTTCACAATGCCAAGTTGGATCTTACTGGACAGCACAAAAAGACATCGCTAGGCTAGGTATCTTTATACATTTTTATTAAGGAATGGTGCCAAATGACAAACCCAACAACACTCAACTATTGCAGACACTCAGCCTTACTACTTTGGTAGAACTTACTAGATTTAGCCATCAGTCTATTCTACTGGCTTACAGTCGGGCTTGTCCGAACAAATATTTAAATCAAAATCTATTTTAACAATATAATGACCCTTTACAGCACAGTATTATGAAGATATAATTGCTTCAATTGCCTCAATCACATAGGGCTCCTACCACTCAGTTTCCTCTAGTCCTACCCCAACAGTCTCAGCAGAAAGAAATAATTTTGAAACCATTTAAAGTGTAATTCCAAAATATAAAAGCTTTTAATAACAGCAGAAAAAGTTATACAATTAGAGCTGTGTACTCTTTGCTTTCATTGTTCCATGTGTTTTTATTGCAAACTAGATGAGATGCAGTTGTCGGGGATGCATTTTTATAACTTTAGGATGATCTGCCAGAACTTCTGGTTACACTTATGGCTTCAGACACATTAAAATCCAACATGTCAAACAGCAGGTGCCAGAAGCAGTAGCGCTATCCTCATACACATTTGATAGTTTTTGGGTCCTGTTGACATCAGTATGAAATCACATAAATTATCGGAAACTGTCACTGGAAAATGTCGTCTCAAGAACATGAGACATCAGGATTTTAGAGTAAAAGAAGGGATTATTGGCCTAATTATTTATGTACTTTACAGACACGGCTCTGTGAATTATAATTCCTTCAGGTGCCCTGGTTAAGTCTCTGATGTGAACCTATTAATGGTTTACAAAAATATATTTTGTAATTTTTTTTTTGCTTCATAAAATAAACAGTAAAACAGAATTTCATTTCAGACAACATTTAACCATACTATGTCAGCTATACTGTATGTACAAAATACTGAAAATCATATTATTGTCTAATATATCACTTAGATTTATTTCATAACTACAGTCAGTACATTGGACCAAAGGGTAACAACTAGAGATGAGCGAACACCTGGATGTTCGGGTTCGAGAAGTTCGGCCGAACTTCCTGAAAATGTTCGGGTTCGGGATCCGAACTTTATCCCGAACCCGAACCCCATTGAAGTCAATGGGGACCAAAAAATTTGGGCACTAAAGTGGCTGTAAAATAGTCCAGGAAAGGGCTAGAGGGAAATTAATTAAAATAAAATAAATAAAAATAAACCAATATCAATTGGAGAGAAGTCCCATAGCAGAGAATCATGCGCCAAATCACCCACCACTGGAGAAAGCCACTTTCAGTTATTTCGGCCCCAGCACCCAGACAGAGGAGAGAGGTCCCACAGCAAGGAATCAGGCGTCATATCACCCACCACTGGAGAAGGCCACTCAGTTATTTCGGCCCCAGCACCCAGACAGAGGAGAGAGGTCCCACAGCAAGGAATCATGCGTCATATCACCCACCACTGGAGAAGGCCACTCAGTTATTTCGGCCCCAGCACCCAGACAGAGGAGAGAGGTCCCACAGCAAGGAATCATGCGTCATATAACCCACCACTGGAGAAGGCCACTTTCAGTTATTTCGGCCCCAGCACGCAGACAGAGGAGAGAGGTCCCACAGCAAGGAATCATGTGTCATATCACCCACCACTGGAGAAGGCCACTTTCAGTTATTTTGGTCCCAGCACCCAGACAGAGGAGAGAGGTACCACAGCAAGGAATCATGTGTCATATCACCCACCACTGGAGAAGGCCACTTTCAGTTATTTTGGCCCCAGCACCCAGACAGAGGAGAGAGGTCCCACAGCAAGGAATCATGCGTCATATCACCCACCACTGGAGAAGGCCACTTTCAGATATTTCGGCCCCAGCACGCAGACAGAGGAGAGAGGTCTCACAGCAAGGAATCATGCGTCATATCAGCCACCACTGGAGATGGCAACTTTCAGTTATTTCGGCCCCAGCTCCCAGACAGAGGAGAGAGGTCACACAGCAAGGAATCATGCATCATATCAACCACCACTGGAGAAGGCCACTTTTAGCTATTTCGGCCAGCACCCAGACCAAGGAGAGAGGTCCCACAGCAAGGAATCATGCGTCATTTCACCCACCACTAGAGAAGGCCACTTTCAGTTATTTCAGCCCAGCACCCAGACAGAGGAGAGGTTCATTCAACTTTGGGTTGCACCGCAAGATCATGGTAAAGGTAAAAAAATGAGGATTCAATAAAGAAGTGCCCCGGAGTACAAGAATACATGGTTGAGGGGGAGGCAGTTATAAATGTCTATTCTGCACAAGGGAGGCACAGGTCCTGTGGGATCCATGCTTGCTTTATTTTTATGAACGTCAGCTTGTCCACGTTGGCTGTGGACAGGCGGCTGAGTTTGTCAGTAATGGCGCCCCCTGCCGTGCTGAATACACGTTCAGACAAAATGCTGGCCGCCGGGCAGGCCAGCACCTCCAAGGCATAAAATGCTAACTCTGGCCACGTGGACAATTTGGAGACCCAGAAGTTGAATGGGGCCGAACCATCATTCAGTACGTGGAGGGGTGTGCAGACGTACTGTTCAACCATGTTAGTGAAATGCTGCCTCCTGCTAACACATTCCGTATCAGGTGGTGGTGCAGTTAGCTGTGGCGTGGAGACAAAACTTTTCCACATTTCTGCCATGCTAACCCTGCCCTCAGAGGAGCTGGCCATGACACTGCTGGCTACCTCTTGCTCCTCCTCTGCCTTCGCCTTGGGCTTCCACCTTTTCCCCTTTGACATTTGGGAATGCTCTCAGGAGCGCCTCTACCAGCGTGCGCTTGTACTCGCGCATCTTCCTATCACGCTCCAGTGCAGGAAGTAAGGTGGGCACATTGTCTTTGTACCGGGGATCCAGCAGGGTGGCAACCCAGTAGTCTGCACACGTTAAAATGTGGGCAACTCTGCTGTCGTTTCGCAGGCACTGCAGCATGTAGTCGCTCATGTGTGCCAGGCTCCCCAGAGGTAAGGACAAGCTGTCCTCTGTGGGAGGCGTATCGTCATTGTCCTCCGTATCCCCCAAGAGACGCACCAGTGATGGGCCTAAGCTGTGTCAGGTGCCACCTCGCTGTGAACCTGCTTCATCCTCATCCTCCTCCACCTCCTCCTCATCCTCGTCGTCCTCCAGTAGTGGGCCCTGGCTGGCCACATTTGTACCTGGCCTCTGCTGTTGCAAAAAACCTCCCTCTGAGCCACTTCTAACAGACTGGCCTGAAAGTGCTAAAAATTACCCCTCATCCTCCTCCTGGGCCACCTCCTCTTTCATCATCGTCCTAAGTGATAACGGTGTCCTCGCCACTGGCCATGTTGGTGGAGTACTCGAAACAGCGCAACAGGGCACACAGGTCTCGCATGGAGGCCCAATCATTGGTGGTGAAGTGGTGCTGTTCCGCAGTGCGACTGACGCGTGCGTGCTGCAGCTGAAACTCCACTATGGCCTGCTGCTGTCTCTCCAGCATATGCAAGGTGGAGTTCCACCTGGTGGGCACGTCGCATATGAGGCGGTGAGCGGGAAGGCCGAAGTTCAGCTGTAGCGCAGACAGGCGAGCAGCGGCAGGATGTGAACACCGGAAGCGCGCACAGACAGCCCGCACTTTATGCAGCAGCTCTGACATGTCGGGGTAGTTGTGAATGAACTTCTGCACCACCAAATTCAGCACATGCGCCAGGCAAGGGATGTGCGTCAAATCGGCTAGTCCCAGAGCTGCGACGAAATTTCGCCCATTATCGCACACCACCAGGCCGGGCTTGAGGCCCACCGGCAGAAACCACTCGTCGATTTGTTGTTCAATACCCCGCCACAACTCCTGCGCGGTGTGGGGCCTGTCCCCCAAACATATGAGTTTCAGAATGGCCTGCTTACGTTTACCCTGGGCTGTTCTGAAGTTGGTGGTGAAGGTGTGTGGCTGACTGGATGAGCTGGTGGAAGCAGAAGAGGAGGAAGCCGAGTAGGAGGAGGAGGCTACAGGAGGCAAAGAATGATGTCCTGTGATCCTTGGCGGCGGAAGGACGTGCACCAAGGAACTCTCCGCCTGGGACCCAGCTGCCACTACATTTACCCAGTGTGCAGTTAGGGAGATATAGCGTCCCTGGCCATGCTTACTGGTCCACGTATCTGTGGTTAGGTGGACCTTGCCACAGATGGCGTTGCGCAGTGCACACTTGATTTTATCGGATACTTGGTTGTGCAGGGAAGGCACGGCTCTCTTGGAGAAGTAGTGGCGGCTGGGAAGAACATACTGTGGGACAGCCATGGACATCATCTGTTTGAAGCTGTCTGTGTCCACCAGCCTGAATGACAGCATTTCAAAGGCCAGTAGTTTAGAAATGCTGGCATTCAGGCCCAGGGCTCGAGGGTGGCTAGGTGGGAATTTACGCTTTCTCTCCAAGGTTTGTGAGATGGAGAGCTGAACACTGCCATGTGACATGGTGGAGATGCTTGGTGACGCAGGTGGTGGTGTCGGTGGCACATCCTCTGTTTGGTGGGCGGCAGTTGCCAACATTCCTCCCGAGGCAGCAGCAGAAGAGGGAGCAGGGGAAGCCAGAGTGAGTTCCTTGCATTTAAGGTGTTTACTCCACTGCAATTCATGCTTTGCATTTAGATGCCTGGTCATGCAGGTTGTGCTAAGGTTCAGAACGTTAATGCCTCGCTTCAGGCTCTGTTGGCACAGCGTGCAAACCACTCGGGTCTTGTCGTCAGCACATTGTTTAAAGAAGTGGCATGCCAGGGAACTCCTTGAAGCTGCCTTTGGGTTGCTCGGTCCCTGGTGGCGGTGGCCAGTAGCAGGCGAACTCTCTTGGAGGCGGCTGTTCTGCTTTTGACCCCTGCTCTCTCTTTTGCTACGCTGTTGGCTCGGTCTCGCCACTGCCTCTTCCTCTGAACTATGAAAGTCAGTGGCACGACCTTCATTCCATGTGGGGTCTAGGAGCTCATCGTCCCCTGCATCGTCTTCCACATAGTCTTCCTCTCTGACCTCCTGTTCGGTTTGCACACTGCAGAAAGACACAGCAGTTGGCACTTGTGTTTCGTTATCATCAGAGACGTGCAGACTGCGATGAGATGGTATTCCCATGTCCTCATCATCAGGAAACATCAGTGGTTGTGCATCAGTGCATTCTATGTCTTCCACCACTGGGGAAGAGCTAGGTGGATTCCCTTGGGAAACCCTGCCAGCAGAGTCTTCAAACAGCATAAGAGACTTCTGCATAACTTGAGGCTCAGACAGTTTCCCTGATATGCATGGGGGTGATGTGACAGACTGATGGGCTTGGTTTTCAGGCGCCACCTGTGCGCTTTCTGCAGAAGACTGGGTGGGAGATAATGTTGTGAACGTGCTGGATCCACTGTCGGCCACCCAATTGACTAGCGCCTGTACCTGCTCAGGCCTTACCATCCTTAGAACGGCATTGGGCCCCACCAAATATCGCTGTAAATTCTGGCGAGTACTGGAACCTGAGGTAGGTGGTTCACTAGGACGTGTGGCTGTGGCAGAATGGCCACGTCCTCTCCCAGCACCAGAGGGTACACTAACACCACCACGACCGCGTCCGCGTCCCTTACTAGATGTTTTCTTCATTGTTACCGTTCACCAAGCACCACAATAAGAAAAAAAATATTTGTCCCAATGTATTGATTTCAAATTCAGGCCTTTTTTTACAGGCACCTAACACTATCTGCCTATTTATTTATGTAGCGTATTACACTAATCCAGGCACAGCAGTAACCACTGATTTAGGGGAATATCTCTTTTAGGGCTAGTATTTAGGCCCTGGATGAAAGGTATCCTTTTATGGACAGATTTAAACTAGGCCTGCAACAGCTGGAACACCAGATTCAGGGTATTGCTATTTTGGCAATTGAATTTGACCCCAGAAGAAAATATATAATTTGCAGGACACTATGAAACTTGGCCAGCCACAGCTGAAACCACTGATTTATGGTATTGCTATTTTGGCTGTTGAATTTCACCACAGAACAAAATATATCCTGTTACGGACAGATTTAAACTAGGCTTGCAACAGCTGGAACACCAGATTCAGGGTATTGCTAATTTGGCAATTGAATTTCACCCCAGAACAAAATATATTCTTTGCAGGACACTATGAAACTTGGCCAGCCACAACTGAAACCACAAATTTAGGGGATTGCTATTTTGGCAGTTGAATTTCACCCCAGAACAAAATATATGTTTTGGGGGACACTATTATAGTTTGCCAGCCAGTGCTGGGACACCAGATTTAGGGGATTGCTATTTTGGCAGTTGAATTTCACCCCAGAACAAAATATATGTTTTGGCGGACAATATTATAGTTTGCCAGCCACAGCTGTGACACCAGATTTATGGTATTGCTATTTTGGCAATTGAATTTCACCCCAGAACAAAATATATGTTTTGGCGGACACTATTATAGTTTGCTAGCCAGTGCTGGGACACCAGATTCAGAGTATTGCTAATTTGGCAATTGAATTTCACCCCAGAACAAAATATATTCTTTGCAGGACACTATGAAACTTGGCCAGCCACAACTGAAACCACAAATTTAGGGGATTGCTATTTTGACAATTGAATTTCACCACAGAAAATTATCTATCCTTTGCCAAACAGCAGACAGTATTATACTTGGCTAGCCAAAGCTGGAACACCAGATTTAGGGGATTGGTATTTTGGCAATTGTATTTAACCCCTTAATAAAATATAGAAATTGCTATCCTGAGTTTCTAGGGGTGACAATTAGCACAGCAAAGCCCGTGATGTAGGATATAGCAAACTAGTATTGATGGATTGATGGACTTGGTGGCAGCTTGTTCTGGTGCACCACAAGTCACAAAATGGCCGCCCTGTGCAGCCCTTCAGAAAGTGGGAAGAAATCGCCGAACAACGAACCCGAACTTTTTTAAAAATGTTCGGGTCCAGGTCCGTGTCCCGAACACCCCAAAATTCGGTCACTTTTCTGTCACTTATTTTCTGGGGTGATCAGCGGCCATTTTGTGACTTGTGGTGCACCAGAAGAAGCTGCTACCAAGTCCATCAATACTATTTTTTTTTTGCCACATCCTACATCAGGGGCTTGGCTGTGCTAATTGTCACCCTTAGAAACTCAGGATAGCAATTTCTATATTTTATTAAGGGGTTAAAAACAATTGCACAAATACCAATCCCCTAAATCTGGTGTTCCAGCTTTGGCTAGACAAGTATAATACTGTCTGCTGTCTGGCAAAGGATAGATTATTTTCTGTGGTGAAATTCATTTGCCAAAATAGCAATACCATAAATCAGTGGTTTCAGCTGTGGCTGGAAAAATATAATAGTGTTCGCCAAAACATATATATAGTTCTGGGGTGTAATTCACTTGCCAAAAGAGCAATACCCTGAATCTGGTGTCTCAGATGTTGCAGGCCACGTTTCATAGTGTCCGCCAAAACATATATTTTGTTCTGGGGTGAAATTCAATTGCCAAAATAGCAATACCCTGAATCTGGTGTCCCAGCTGTTGCAGGCCAGTATTCATAGTGTCCGCAAAAACATATATTTTGTTCTGGGGTGACATTCAATTGCCAAAATAGCAATACCATAAATCTGGTGTCACAGCTGTGGCTGGAAAACTATAATAGTGTCCGCCAAAACATATATTTTGTTCTGGGGTGAAATTCAACTGCCAAAATAGCAATCCCCTAAATCTGTGGTTTCAGTTGTGGCTGGCCAAGTTTAAGAGTGTCCTGCAAAGGATATATTTTGTTGTGGGGTGAAATTCAATTGCCAAAAGAGCAATACCCTGAATCTGGTGTCCCAGCTATTGCAGGCCAGGATTCATAGTGTCCGCAAAAACAAATATTTTGTTCTGGGGTGACATTCAATTGCCAAAATAGCAATACCCTGAATCTGCTGTCCCAGCTGTTGCAGGCCACGTTTCATAGTGTCCGTAGACCATATCCTGTTTGAGTACATTCGTTGCTTGAAAGAATACTGAATCTGGTGTCCAAAGGCTGCAGCTCACGATTTCATAGTGTCCGCCAGAATCTATTGTCCTGGGCTGATTGCAGGTCAGGATTCATAGTGTCCGCAAAAACAAATATTTTGTTCTGGGGTGACATTCAATTGCCAAAATAGCAATACCCTGAATCTGCTGTCCCAGCTGTTGCAGGCCACGTTTCATAGTGTCCGTCAAAACATATATTTTGTTCTGGGGTGACATTCAGTTGCCAAAATAGCAATACTCTGAATCTGGTGTCCCAGCTGTTGCAGGCCACGTTTCATAGTGTCCGTCAAAACATATATTTTGTTCTGGGGTGAAATTAAATTGCCAAAATAGCAATACCCTGAATCTGGTGTCCCAGCTGTTGCAGGCCAGGATTCATAGTGTCTGCAAAAACATATATTTTGTTCTGGGGTGAAATTAAATTGCCAAAATAGCAATACCTTGAATCTGGTGTCCCAGCTGTTGCAGGCCAGGATTCATAGTGTCCGCAAAAACATATATTTTGTTCTGGGGTGAAATTTAATTGCCAAAATAGCAATACCATAAATCAGTGGTTTCAGCTGTGGCTGGCCAAGTTTAAGAGTGTCCTGCAAAGGATATATTTTGTTCTGGGGTGTAATTCACTTGCCAAAATAGCAATACCCTGAATCTGGTGTCTCAGCTGTTGCAGGCCATGTTTCATAGTGTCCGCCAAAACATATATTTTGTTCTGGGGTGACATTCAATTGCCAAAATAGCAATACCCTGAATCTGTTGTCCCAGCTGTTGCAGGCCAAGTGTAAATCTGTCCATAAAAGGATACCTTTCATCCATGGCCCAAATACTAGCCCTAAAAGAGATATTCCCCTAAATCAGTGGTTACTGCTGTGCCTGGATTAGTGTAATACGCTACATAAATAAATAGGCAGATAGTGTTAGGTGCCTGTAAAAAAAGGCCTGAATTTGAAATCAATACATTGGGACAAATATTTTTTTCCTTATTGTGGTGCTTGGTGAACGGTAACAATGAGGAAAACATCTAGTAAGGGACGCGGACGCGGTCATGGTGGTGTTAGTGTACCCTCTGGTGCTGGGAGAGGACGTGGCCATTCTGCCACAGCCACACGTCCTAGTGAACCACCTACCTCAGGTTCCAGTACCCGCCAGAATTTACAGCGATATTTGGTGGGGCCCAATGCCGTTCTAAGGATGGTAAGGCCTGACGCAGGTACAGGCGCTAGTCAATTGGGTGGCCGACAGTGGATCCAGCATGTTCACAACATTATCTCCCACAGGCTGGGAACACACCTAGGCGTTTTTGGATCAGTCGTTTTTTTGAGCGTTGTTTCCGCGGAAAACGCGCGTTTTTTAGGCGTTTTTGTATTTTTGCAACGCGCGTATTTGGGGCGTTTTTTGATTGACAGCTTACAGTTTGCAGAAAAAAAGAATCCCCACCCAGCAACGGTGGGTGGAGATTCTGCCTTTCTGCTGTGTTTTACTACAAAAACGCGCGATCATATGCGCGTTTTTGAAGCGGAAAACGCGCATATTTTCTTATATGCGCGTTCCCATGCTTTTCAATGGGTGCAAACGCTTGGGCAAACGCCCCAAAGAAGCTCATGCACAAGCGTTTGCGTTTGGAGTTTTTCAGCGCGTTCAAATGCGCTGTAAAATGCTCAAGTGTGAACCATGTCCATTGGAATACATGGGTTTTCACTTGTTGTGCGTTTTTCAGCACGTTTGAACGAGCTGAAAAACGCTTAGGTGTGTTCCCAGGGACACAGTCTTCTGCTGAAAGCGCACAGGTGGCACCTGAAAACCAAGCCCATCAGTCTGTCACATCACCCCCATGCATATCAGGGAAACTGTCAGAGCCTCAAGTTATGCAGCAGTCTCTTATGCTGTTTGAAGACTCTGAAGACCGAGCCAACAGCGTAGCAAAAGAGGGAGCAGGTGGCAAAAGCAGGCCAGCCGCCGCCAAGAGAGTTCGCCTGCTACTGGCCACCGCCACCAGGGACCGAGCACCCCAAAGGCAGCTTCAAGGAGTTCCCTGGCATGGCACTTTTTTAAACAATGTGCTGACGACAAGACCCGAGTGGTTTGCACGCTGTGCCATCAGATCCTGAAGCGAGGCATTAACGTTCTGAACCTTAGCACAACCTGCATGACCAGGCATCTACATGCAAAGCATGAACTGCAGTGGAGTAAACACCTTAAAAGCAAGGAACTCACTCTGGCTCCCCCTGCTCCCTCTTCTGCTGCTGCCTCGGCCTCTTCCTCCGCCTCGGGAGGAATGTTGGCACCTGCCGCCCACCAAACAGAGGATGTGCCACCGACACCACCTGCATCACCAAGCGTCTCCACCATGTCACACGGCAGCGTTCAGCTCTCCATCTCACAAACCTTGGAGAGAAAGCGTAAATTCCCACCTAGCCACCCTCGAGCCCTGGGCCTGAATGCCAGCATTTCTAAACTACTGGCCTTTGAAATGCTGTCATTCAGGCTGTTGGACACAGACAGCTTCAAACAGATGATGTCCATGGCTGTCCCACAGTATGTTCTTCTCAGCCGCCACTACTTCTCCAAGACAGCCGTGCCTTCCCTGCACAACCAAGTATCCGATAAAATCAAGTGTGCACTGCGCAACGCCATCTGTGGCAAGGTCCACCTAACCACAGATACGTGGACCAGTAAGCACGGCCAGGGACGCTATATCTCCCTAACTGCACACTGGGTAAATGTAGTGGCGGCTGGGCTCCAGGCGGAGAGTTCCTTGGCGCACGTCATTCTGCCGCCAAGGATCGCAGGGCATCATTCTTTGCCTCCTGTAGCCTCCTCCTCCTACTCGTCTTCCTCCTCCTCTGCTTCCACCAGCTCATCCAGTCAGCCACACACCTTCACCACCAACTTCAGCACAGCCCGGGGTAAACGACAGCAGGCCATTCTGAAACTCATATGTTTGGGGGACAGGCTCCACACCGCACAGGAGTTGTGCCGGGGTATTAAACAACAGACCGACGAGTGGTTTCTGCCGGTGGGCCTCAAGCCCGTCCTGGTGGGGTGCGATAATGGGTGAAATCTCGTCGCAGCTCTGGGACTAGCCGGTTTGACGCACATCCCTTGCCTGGCGCATGTGCTGAATTTTGTGGTGCAGAAGTTCATTCACAACTACCCCGACATGTCAGAGCTGCTGCATAAAGTGAGGGCCGTCTGTGCGCGCTTCCGGCGTTCACATCCTGCCGCTGCTCGCCTGTCTGCGCTACAGCGGAACTTCGGCCTTCCCGCTCACCGCCTTATATGCCACGTGCCCACCAGGTGGAACTCCACCTTGCACATGCTGTGCGAGCAGCAGCAGGCCATAGTGGAGTTTCAGCTGCAGCACGCACGCTTCAGTCGCACTGCGGAACAGCACCACTTCACCACCAATGATTGGGCCTCCATGCGAGACCTGTGTGCCTTGTTGCGCTGTTTCGAGTACTCCACCAACATGGCCAGTGGCGATGACACCGTTATCAGCGTTACAATACCATTTCTATGTCTCCTTGAGAAAACGCTTAGGGCGATGATGGAAGAGGAGTTGGCCCAGGAGGAGGAGGAGGAGGATGAGGGGTCATTTTTAGCACTTTCAGGCCAGTCTGTTAGAAGTGGCTAAGAGGGAGGTTTTTTGCAACAGCAGAGGCCAGGTACAAATGTGGCCAGCCAGGGCCCACTACTGGAGGACGAGGAGGATGAGGAGGAGGTGGAGGAGGATGAGGATGAAGCAGGTTCATAGCGGGGTGGCACCCGACACAGCTCAGGCCCATCACTGGTGCGTGGCTGGCGGGATATGGAGGACGATGACGATACGCCTCCCACAGAGAACAGCTTGTCCTTACCTCTGGGGAGCCTGGCACACATGAGCGACTACATGCTGCAGTGCCTGCGCAACGACAGCAGAGTTGCCCACATTTTAACGTGTGCGGACTACTGGGTTGCCACCCTGCTGGATCCCCGGTACAAAGACAATGTGCCCACCTTACTTCCTGCACTGGAGCGTGATAGGAAGGTGCGCGAGTACAAGCGCACGCTGGTAGAGGCGCTCCTGAGAGCATTCCCAAATGTCACAGGGGAACAGGTGGAAGCCCAAGGCGAAGGCAGAGGAGGAGCAAGAGGTCGCCAACGCAGCTGTGTCACGGCCAGCTCCTCTGAGGGCAGGGTTAGCATGGCAGAAATGTGGAAAAGTTTTGTCTCCACGCCGCAGCTAACTGCACCACCACCTGATACGGAACGTGTTAGCAGGAGGCAGCATTTCACTAACATGGTTGAACAGTACGTCTGCACACCCCTCCATGTACTGACTGATGGTTCGGCCCCATTCAACTTCTGGGTCTCCAAATTGTCCACGTGGCCAGAGTTAGCATTTTATGCCTTGGAGGTGCTGGCCTGCCCGGCGGCCAGCGTTTTGTCTGAACGTGTATTCAGCACGGCAGGGGGCGTCATTACTGACAAACGCAGCGGCCTGTCCACAGCCAACGTGGACAAGCTGACGTTCATAAAAATGAACCAGGCATGGATCCCACAGGACCTGTCCCTCCCTTGTGCAGAATAGACATTTATAACTGCCTCCCCCTCAACCATGTATTCTTGTACTCTGGGGCACTTCTTTATTGAATCCTCATTTTTTTTACTTTGCCATGATCTTGCGGTGCAACACAAAGTTGAATGAACCTCTCCTCTGTCTGGGTGGTGGGGCCGAAATAACTGAAAGTGGCCTTCTCTGGTGGTGGTTGATATGACGCATGATTCCTCGCTGTGGGACCTCTCTCCTCTGTCTGGGTGCTGGGCCGAAATAACTGAGAGTGGCCTTCTCCGGTGGTGGTTGATATGACGCATGATTCCTTGCTGTGGGACCTCTCTCCTCTGACTGGGTGCTGGGGCCTAAATAACTAAAAATGGCCTTCTCCAGTGGTGGGTCATATGACGCATGATTCCTTGCTGTGGGACCTCTTTACTCTGTCTGGGTGCTGGGCCTAAATAACTGAGAGTGGCCTTCTCCAGTGGTGGGTGATATGGCGCCTTATTCCTTGCTGTGGGACCTCTCTCCTCTGTCTGGATGCTGGGCCTAAATAACTGAAAGTGTCCTTCTCCAGTGGTGGTTTGATATGTTGCATGATTCCTTGCTGTGGGACCTCTCTCCTCTGTCTGGGTGCTGGGCCGAAATAACTGAGAGTGGCCTTCTCCGGTGGTGGTTGCCATGACGCATGATTCCTTGCTGTGGGACCTCTCTCCTCGGTCTGGGTGCTGGGCGAAATAACTGAAAGTGGCCTTCTCCAGTGGTGGGTGATATGATGCCTTATTCCTTGCTGTGGGACCTGTATCCTCGGTCTTGGTGCTGGGCCTAAATAACTGAAAGTGGCCTTCTCCAGTGGTGGGTGATATGACGCATGATTCCTTGCTGTGGGACCTCTCTCCTCTGACTGGGTGCTGGGTCTAAATAACTGAAAATGGCCTTCTCCAGTGGTGGGCGATATGACGCATGAAACTTTGCTGTGGGACCTCTTTCCTCTGTCTGGGTGCTGGGGCCTAAATAACTGAAAGTGGCCTTCTCCAGTGTTGAGTGATATGACGCATGATTCCTTGAAGTGGGACCTCTCTCCAATTGATATTGGTTAAATTTTATTTATTTTATTTTGTTTTAATTCATTTCCCTATCCACATTTGTTTGCAGGGGATTTACCTACATTTTGCTGCCTTTGGCAGCCCTCTTGCCCGTTCCTGGACTATTTTAGTACTTGGTTCAGCCTGTCTCTTAAAGACAATGAGCATCCATTTTTGACTATATTATGATCAGGTATCATATACATTCATGAAAATGCCCTACAGTGGAGATGGCAGCACCATGCAAAGCGACATAGCATGTGGAGATAGCATTAGCATCAGGAGGATACCACAGAATGGCAAGGTGACATAGTGTGGAGACGGCAGCAGCATGAGGAGGTTACAGAGTGACTAGGTGACATAATGTGGGGACGGCAACACCATGCAAAGACCACTGAGTGGCAAAGCGACATAGTGTGGAGATAGCAGTAGCAGCAGCAGCATCAGGAGGATACCACAGAGTGGCAAGGTGACATAGTGTGGAGATGGCAGTAGCAGCACCAGCAGCATCAGAAGGATACCACAGAGTGGCAAGGTGACATAGTGTGGAGATGGCAGCAGCATGAGGAGGTCACAGAGTGACTAGGTGACATAATGTGGAGACGGCAACACCATGCAAAGACCACTGAGTGGCAAAGCGACATAGTGTGGAGATAGCAGTAGCAGCAGCAGCATCAGGAGGATACCACAGAGTGGCAAGGTGACATAGTGTGGAGATGGCAGCAGCATGAGGAGGCCACAGAGTGACTAGGTGACATAATGTGGAGACGGCAGCACCATGCAAAGACCACTGAGTGGCAAAGCGACATAGTGTGGAGATGGCAGCAGCAGGATACCAAAGAGTGCCAAGGTGACATAGTGTGGAAATGGCAGTAGCTGCAACAACAGCATCAGGAGCATACCACAGAGTGGCAAGGTGAAATAGTGTGGAGATGGCAGTAGCAGCAGCATCAGGAGGATGCCACAGAGTGGCAAGGTAACATAGTGTGGAGATGGCAGCAGCATGAGGAGACCACAGAGTGACTAGGTGACATAATGTGGAGATGGCAACAGCATCAAGAGCAGCATCAGGAGGATACCACCGAGTGGCAAGGTCACATAGTTTGGAGATGGCAGCAGCAGCTGCATCAGGGGACCACAAAGTGATCCAGTAACAGAGTGGGGCGGTTGGTGGCAATACCAGTATCCGCTGACGAAGGTGGGTGAAATAAGGAGTACTTGGCATCAGATGTGTGGCATCAGGCGAGTTGCAGCATCAAAGTAGTAGCTGAGGCAGGTAGTCAGAAGAAACCGGTCTCTTGTATCAAAGTGTTGGTGTGGCACCATAAATGATCTAGTCTGATGCATCAGGAATTGGTGGTTGGAAAGCCTGGCTGATCCACGCTGGAGTCATCTTGACAAAGGTCAGTCTCTCCACATTTTGGGTGGACAGGTGAGTTCTCTTTGGGGTAACTATGGCCCCCACAGAACTAAACACCAGCTCTGATGCCCCACTACTGGCTGAGGAGGACAGCTTTTTCAACTCTGCTAGTTGCGGCCACCAATCCAGTTTCGCTACCCAGTTGTCTAGTCGATCTTCAATGTGTTGTGGCAGGGTACAGTCCAAGTATGCCACCACCTGCTGGTTCAGGTCCTGCTCCAGGTTTACCTGCTGCTGCTGGTGTGTAGTTTCTTCTCTATGCAGTTGAAGAAAGCTACTCATCAGTAACTTTAGACTCATGAGGCTGCTGATGGAGCTGGTACCCCTCCCCAGCAGCCATGGCAGTGGAATAGTGATGTGAAGGCGAACACGAACTTACGCAAATGTTCGCGAACGGGCGAACCGCCATAGACTTCAATAGGCAGGCGAATTTTAAAACCCACATGGACTCTTTCTGGCCCCACTAGTGATGGAAAAGTTGTTTCAAGGGGACTAACACCTGGACTGTGGCATGCCGGAGGCAGATCCGTGGCAAAACTCTCATGGAAAATTACGTAGTGGACGCAGAGTCGGGTTTTAATCCATAAAGGGCATAAATCAACTAACATTCCTGAATTGTTTGGAATAACATGCTTTAAAACATCCAGTGTGTGTATACAATCAGGTATGATGTTGTATCGATCAGGTAGTGTAAGGGTTATGCCCGCTTCACAGACATTGACAGACCAAACTCCCCTTTTAATGCACCGCAAACAGTCCATTTGCACAACCGCAAACTCCCCATTTGCACAAGGTTGGATACCAAGCTAGCCATGTCCCGGTGATGTCATTGAAGGTTTCTTCCTCCACCCAGCCACGTACAACACCAAGGGTCCCTGAAAGGTGAATTGAATAGATTTTTCGGACGGGCAGATGGTTAAAAAAACGCTGGCTCCCTCCCCTTTGTTTTAATCCACGGTCACTGCGTCTGCGCCGTGCAATTTACTGTTACATCCCGATATGAGTGGTATTTTCTGTAGTACTATGCTCATCAATTTAATCCCTGTTACGTCCCCAATCTGGGGTCCATTTATTGAATCGATTTTTCGAACGGGGAGATGGTTAAAAAAACGCTGGCTCCCTCCCCTTTGTTTCAATCCACGGTCACTGCGTCTGCGCCATGCAATTCACTGTCACACCCGATATGAGTGGTGTCTTAACTAGTACTATTCCTATCAGTTTAATCCCTGTTACATCCCATATCAGGGATTGCCTTTTGTGAAAAAAAATTTAGGCCGGGTACCTTCGACTGCCTTCACAGTGACAGACCAAACTCTCATACACCAAACTGAATTGATTTTAGGAATTGGGAGATGGAAAAAGCAGCTTGGTTGGTCCTCTTACTCCCAAATTGGGGCACTGCGCGTGCACAGAGCAATGTGCTGTGACACCCTATATGAGTGGTGTCTTAACTAGTACTATTCCTATCGGTTTAATCCCTGTTACGTACCCTATCCGGGGACATGTGTCGAATTGGTTAACCATTGTCAAATTAACAAACCATTACGACATCATGAAATAATTTAGTTCTGAGCTCTGTACTTGCTTTGTATTGGAATTGATGGGGATTTTTTTAATTGTCTGCATTATTTCTAATAAACTATTAAGAAACTTTATTATGATTTTTTATTTTATGTATTAAAAACCCATACAACTTAAAAAAAGGTAAATTAATGTTTCTTCTAAAGCGTCCAGTAACTTGGCAAAAAAATTCACAGCTCCGCAGAGGCTGTCCTAGCACCCCGATCATACAAATACTCATTGACAGCTTTTTCTTGTTGGAGCAGGCGGTCGAACATTAGGAGTGTTGAATTCCAACGTGTCGGGCTGTCGCAAATCAAGCTCCTCACTGGCATGTTGTTTCACCGCTGAATATCGGAAAAGTGCGCCATGGCCGTGTAGGAACACCTGAAATGGCCACACACCTTCCTGGCCTGCTTGAGAACGTCCTGTAAGCCTGGGTACTTACACACAAAGCGTTGTACGATGAGATTCAACACATGTGCCATGCACGGCACATGTGACAACTTGCCCAAATTCAATACCGACAACAAATTTTTTCCATTGTCACACACCACTTTGCCGATCTCCAGTTGGTGCGGGGTCAGCCACTGATCCACCTGTGCGTTCAGGGCGGACGGGAGTGCTGGTCCTGTGTGGCTCTATGCTTTCAGGCAAGTCAACCCCAAAACAGCGTGACACTGTCGTATCCAGGATGTGGAATAGCCCCTGGGGAGCTGGGGGGATTCAGTTGATGTGCAGCCAGACGCCTCAGCAGAAGAGGACTCAGCCGAGTAGGATATTGAAGAGGATGGAGTAGGAGTAGAGGAGGTGGCAGTAGGCCTGCCTACAAGTCGTGGCGGTGTCACCAACTTCACTGTGGAGCCACGCATTCCATGCTTGTCAGCCGTCAGCAGGTTGACCCAATGTGCAGTGTACGTGATATACCTGCCCTGACCATGCTTTGAAGACCAGGTATTAGTGGTCAGATGGACCCTTGCCCCAACACTGTGTGCCAGACATGCCATGTCTTCCTTTTCAATAACATATTAGAGGTTTGGGATTGCCTTTTTTGAAAATAAAATTCGTCCGGGTACCTTCCACTGTGGTGTCCCAATAGCGACCAATTTTTTGAAGGCCTCAGACTCCACCAGCTGGTATAGTAAAAGCTGGCGGGCTAAGAGTTCCTTCAAGCCAGCTGTCAGACGCCGTGCAAGGGGGTGACTCTGTGACATTGGCTTCTTACGCTCAAGCATTTCCTTAACAGACTCCTGACTGTGGGCAGATGAGCAGGAACTGCTGAAGGTGAGAGGCAGAGTGGCGGTTGATTGAGAGGGGGCAGGGAGGACAGCAGTGGTTGACGTGGCTGAAGATGCTGGACCAGGAGGAGCATGGTGGCTTTGAGTTTGTGTGCCGCTTGTACTCATGTGTTGATCCCATAGGCGTTTGTGATGTGAGATCATGTGCCTTCGCAAAGCAGTTGTACCGAGGTGGGTGTTGGACTTCCCACCACTCAGTTTCTTTTGGCACAGGTTGCAAATGGCATTGCTGTTATCAGAGGCAGACACACAAAAAAAATGCCACACTGCTGAGCTTTGCAATGACGGCATTCTGGTGGTGGCAACAGCATGCGTTGACTGGCGTACTGTCTGGCTGACCCCAGGTGCCGATACATGCTGTCTGACTGTGCCACTAACTCCTTGCGACGACCTCCCCCTGCTTCCAACTCGTCTCCTCCTTTTCTCTGTCTCCCCTTCTGAACTTTCCCCCTCTTCTTCTCTTCGAGCAGGCACCCACGTGGCATCAGTGGACACATCGTCATCATCAACCGCTTCACTTGTATCTGACACCTCAGCAAAGGAAGCAGCAGCGGGTACAACATCATCATCATCACACTGTACGTCCATGTGTGTAATCCTGCCTGACTGAGACATATCCCTGTAATCTACATCATCTGGCAATAATGGTTGCGCATCACTAATTGTATCCAACTGATGTGTAAATAACTCCTCTGACGGATCAATTGAAGCAGCTGTGGTGGTAGTGGTGGTGGTGGCGGTGGGCGGGAGCATGGTAACTTGAGAGCAGGTGACCGAAGCTGAGCTGGAGGAGGATGGTGCGTCAAGGTTCTTAGCGGAAGCTGTTGAAGATTGGGTGTCCTGTCTAAGCCAGTCATCTATGTCCTCAGAATTTTTCGGTTTCAGGGTACGTGGCCTCTGAACACTGGGCATTATTCCAGGGCCAGTGGAAATCACAGCACCCCGACCATGACGGCCCCTGCGGGGTGGCCTGCCTCTGCCTGTCATTTTTTTTTAGATAAGTGGTACTACGCGTGCTAGGTACTGTGCCACTCGGTATGAGTGGTGTGCCCACTGCAGTCTGTGGAAGTCGGCTTGACACACACTGGCAGCAGGCAAGCAACTGAATTTAGACAAAAGTGTATAAATTAAATGCCTTATTTATCGGCAAGCTACTGTGCCACCCAGTATGAGTGGTTGGCACTGGCAGTGGGCACTCTATAGTCAGTGGAAGTCGGCCTGACACACACTAGCAGGCAAGCAATTGAAATTACACTAAAGTGTAAAAATTAAATGCCTTTTTTGATGCAAAGTCCTGTGCCTCACGGTATGAGTGGTGGGCACTGGCAGTGGGCACACTACAGTCAGTGGAAGTCGGCCTGACACACACTAGCAGGCAAGCAACTGAATTTAGACTAAAGTGTATAAATTAAATGCCTTATTTATCGGCAAGCTACTGTGCCACCCAGTATGAGTGGTTGGCACTGGCAGTGGGCACACTACAGTCTGTAGAAGTCGGCCTGACGCACACTGGCAGCAGGCACGCAACTGAATTTAGACTAAAGTGTAAAAATTAAATGCCTTATTTATCGGCAAGCTACTGTGCCACCCAGTATGAGTGGTTGGCACTGGCAGTGGGCACACTACAGTCTGTAGAAGTCGGCCTGACGCACACTGGCAGCAGGCAAACAACTGAAATTAGACTAAAGTGTAAAAATGAAATGCCTTTTTTTGATGCAAAGTCCTGTGCCACCCAGTATGAGTGGTTGGCACTTGCAGTGGGCACACTACAGTCTGTAGAAGTTGGCCTGACACACACTGGCAGCAGGCAAACAACTGAAATTAGACTAAAGTGTAAAAATGAAATGCCTTTTTTTGATGGAAAGTCCTGTGCCACCCGGTATGAGTGGTGGGAACTGTCAGTGGGCACACTACAGTCTGTGAAAGTCGGCTTGACACACACTGGCAGCAGGCAAGCAACTGAAATTAGACTAAAGTGTAAAAATGAAATGCCTTTTTTTATGCAAAGTCCTGTGCCACCCGGTATGAGTGGTGGGCACTGGCAGTGGGTACACTACAGTCTGTGGGCCTGCAGCTCCTCACACACGGGCAGGCCAGGCAACTGCAATATATATGGAGAAAAAAAAAAAGCGGACTAATGTAGCAGCCCTAAAAAGGGCTTTTTGGGGTGCTGTCAGGACGCTGTCCTTACAGCAGAGATCAGTTGAGTCTTTCAGGACTGGAGTAGACACTGAATACACTAGCCTAGCTATCGATTTCCCAATTAAATCAGCAGCAGCTACACTGTCCCTCCTCTCACTAAGACTGCAGCTTCCGAATGAATCTAAAATGGATGCTGTTCAGGAGATGGGAGGGTCTGGGAGGGAGGGTATGCTGCTGATTGGCTGGAATGTGTCTGTTGACTGTGAGGTACACAGTCCGACCTGGAGGGGATGGACAATGGCGCAGATAGGCAGCAGCCAACTGACTACATAGGATGTCTCTGTAGTAGTTCAGTTTATTCTTCCTCTCGCTGGGTGTAAAAAAGGCCCCCATTCTGGACCGGAAGCGAGGGTCCAACAAGGTGGAGAGCCAGAAGTCATCCCTCTGCCGAATGGTGACAATTCGGCTGTCACTAAACAAGAAAGTGAGCATGCATCGTGCCTTTTGTGCAAGTGACTCGGAGGGACTCCCTGCCTTGATTTCCACTGCTCGTCTTCCTCATCGCCCTGCAGTTACTCTGTCTGCGCCTGCTCTTCTTGTCCTGTCAGCTGAGTAGGAAAACCACCCATTTGGCTACACATTGCCTGTGCTCCCATGTCTTTCTCCCCCTCCTCCTCTTCCAGTTCAGCCCCCACAGTGCTCATGTGGCCATGAGATCGAGGAGCCACGTCTCCTGTCCCCTGACCAGCCATTGTTACCAGCATCTGTTCCAGGACATGAAGCAGTAGTGATGAGCGGCAGGGGCAATATTCGAATTTGCAATATTTTGCGAATTTTTGGGCAAATATTCGTCATAAATCCTCAAATTCTTTTCTTGATTGTGAAAATCATCAATGTAATATGCGCGTATGGCGCACGCAATACAGGCGTGGGTCACTATTGCTACATTTTTCAAGCTGCTAGAAGTTTCCTGAGACTGGAGAAAATTGGCACGGCAGAACATTACAATAGATTTATATGCAGATAGAGTGCTCCGATATATTCACGTTTGTGCAATACGCGAACTTCAGATTTTAGCATTTCTGACTACATATTAGTGATTGGTGCACTAAGTATTGTTGTGAACTCATGACATCACAGCACTATGTCTGTAGCATGTATGTGTGGACAGCAGAACCTATCACACTACATATAATGTGACACAGCAAAGCACAGAGCACAGCAATGACACTGCTGTCTCTCTCAGAATTGAAAAAAAAAACTGCAGAAAAAAGCTGCTGGGGAGGATCTTATATAGTAAGTGGTAGTCAACTTTCCTATTGTTTTCTAGGGATGATGCTAAGCTCAGACAAAGACATTGCAGTCTTCTCATTGGCCCGCAAGCAAGAAGCAGGGAGGGATCATGGGTTCAGAGGAAAAATAAATCTAGAATATTCGCAAATACGAATATATAGCACTATATTCTAATTATTGGCGAATTCTCGAAGTGGCGATATTTGCAATTAAAATTCGCAATGCGAATATTTGCACCCAACACTATAAAGCAGTGGAATGACGTTCTTCATTCCGTAGTCCTGGCAACTGACAAATAACGTGGCTTATTCAAATGGCCTGAGCAAATGGCAGGTGTCACACATGAACCGCCACTGGCTGACATTGAAGTTACACAGGGGAGTACTCCTATCCGCTTGCATCATCAAGAAATTGTTGATGGCCTTTCTCTGTTCGTATAGTCGGTACAAGATATGGAGGGTGGAATTCCAGCGGGTGGAAAAATCGCATATCAGCCTATGTTGGGCATGCCGTTCTGCCACTGTAGCTCAAGTAGGGTAGGCTTTGCTGTGTACAAGTGGCTGAAGTGCATGCAAAGTTTCCTGGCCATTTTTAGGATGTCTTGCAGATGGTTGGAAGACTTCAGGAACCGCTTGACAACCAGATTGAACATGTGTGCCATGCAGGGCGCATATCTCAGCCTTCCTTGACGCAGCACCGACACCATGTTCTTACCGTTGTCAGTCAGCATGGTTTCAATTTTCATGGAGAAAGCCAGGATTAGATTTCTTGATGCATCACACTGAGCAGTTCCTCCCCTGTGTGACTCCGTTCGCCAAGGCAAACCAGGTGCAGAACAGTGTGACACCGCTTAGCCCTGCGCAAGTGGTATGCTGGAGGGTCACTGTGACTTGTCCCTGCAGTGGAGGATGAGGGAAATGGTGGAGGATGAGAAGGTAGAGGCGGCACATTCACCCAGTGGGCCATAAAGGACATGTATTGTCCTTGACCGTAATAACAGCTCCACATTTCGGCTCTGCCATGCACTTTGGCAGACACCGACAGGCTCAAGGACTGGCCCACCTTCTGTTCTACATGTGTGTGCAGGGCTGGTACTGCCTTTTTGCCAAATAAATGATGGCTTGGGACTCTCCACCTCGGCTGGGCACAAGCCATCAGTTCTTTGAAAGGTGGAGAGTCCACCACTTGGAAATGGAGGGACTAAAGCACCAGCAACTTGGACAGGAGCATGTTCAGCTTCTGCGCCGTTGGATGAGTGCACGCATACTGTTGTCTCTTGGCAACCACTTCAGTGATTGAATGCTGATGGAATGACTGACGAGGAGTAGGAGCAGGAGCATTTGGACCAGCAGAAGATGAGATTGACAAACTGCTCCCTTCACCAAAGGTGGTGGAGCCTTGACTGGCTGAAACTGGGTGCGTGCCACTGGGTGATGTAGCGGTAGCTGCGGCAGGTGACGCTGTATATATTGATGCAGGGCTGTGGTGCCAACATTGGCACCCTGGCCACGCTTCACCTTCTGCCCACATATTGTACATATGGCCATGTTGACCTCCTCCGACGGCTTCACAAAAAACTGCCACACCACGAGTACCTGATTTTCCCCCAACACTACTCACTGGTTGACTACTACCGCCGCTGCTTCCATGAACCCATGCACCCCACCTTTCTGGGCAGGTAGGCTGCTGCAAAGAAGATGGTCTACTCCATGCCTGTTTGGCTCCCAACCTCGCACTGCTGCCACCCTGCTGACTCCCGGCCATGCTAGCGACTTGCTGGCTAAGCTTCTGCCTGTCAGGCAAGCTGTGACCGTCTTCTCCTGATGATGACAAAGCCCATTCTTCACCCAGCTCCCAAGTGCGATCGGCTTCATTATAATTGAGTGGTGTCTGCACATCACTGATGTCCTCCTCAATGGCCTCTGGGTCAGGAGCCTGACCACTCGCAACACAAGCTCCCGTGCCGCTCTCCTCATTACTAGTTGCCCGCCTAGTGGAGGAAGCGGCAGGTGTCTCCTCCACATCTTGCCTGGGCAGTAGCTGCTGACTGTCGTCTAGTAGCTCTTCCTCGCTGAAGAGTGAAACTGAGCCCACTGCATGTAGTACTTCTCGAGGTGAGGGAACAGAAAAGGCCAGAGGCAGGTTGAGGACAGGTGAGGGCACAGGGCCTGCTCCCGGGCCATGCCAACTAAGGGTTGTGTCTGACGAACCCACAGACTGTTGCCTGGGTGTGTCTGATGTGACTTTGGATGACCGAGTTAACCAATCAAGAACGGCTGGGTTGCTGGTCAAGACACGACAGCTAGATGACACTGGTAGCTCAGGCCTCTCCCTGCGACTATTGCTGCCATGACGCCTTACTCTGTTGCGACCTCTGCCTGTGCCAGAAACATTAAGGCCTCTGCCACTCCTCTGTGCATTGCCTGGCACTTCTCTGCCTGACATACTTGCAGCTGAACTAAACAAATTAAATGGAAATTAAAACGCCCCTAAAAGAGATGAATATATTTTTCTTTTTGTACTGAAATAGGCTACTAAACGCTTTACCCACATATTACTGCGGAAATGCACTGAGAATATATTTTTCTTGTTGTACTAAAATACGACCCAATATGCTTTGACCAGAAACAACTTTGAGTGAAGTGCCCATATATATTTGTTGAAGTACTGTAATACGCCCTGTAAGAGGGTGCAAGGTATCATATGCGATGGCAGGTACGTGTCACCGAGGTTGCTGAGGTGAGAGCCGGGTTTTTTGTCTGCAGCAGCTAGTGCTGCTAGACTCTGTGACTTAGTTTGGCTGCAAAGCTAATCCGGGCCGGCTCTTACTGGGAGTAGGTAAAGTGTAGGGTGGGTGCCTACTCCCCACGGTCCAGGCCGGACTTTATCCGGCCCCTTTAAAAGGCAGCCTCCTTAGCAGCTGTGGAGGTGATTATCCTGGAGCTGCTAACAGGGCTGAGGAGTTCTCTGTCCTGGAGGAAAGAGCTCAGCAAGGAGGTGTTTTGTTCCTGGCTACCTGAAGCTGGATTCTCCTGCGGCGGGGCCGACAGCGTGGTGCGAACCTGCACCTACACCTCCCAGGTGACTGAACCTGTGTTGGCCTGTTTTGCTTTGCCTCCTTGTGTCTGGCCTGTGTGAATTACCACCAAGAGACTGTTTCTGTTTATTTTTGTGTCAGTGTGAATGAAACACTGTTTGTTGCACAATTCTGGACTCCTTGTTTTGCCTCGGTACTGCACCCGCACCGCTATCTACCAGAGCGACTCCCCACATTTGGTGGAGGATGCGGGCATGCGCAGTGAGGCTGGCGTGAACGCCGAACTTTGTTTTTGTGCGGAGCAAAAGTGAATGTCCTATATTAGGCCGGCAAAGTTGCAGCCTGTGATCTCTGGCAACATGGAGGCTGCTGTGAAGGCTCTCGTAGAAGCTAACGTGCAGCAGCGGGAGACCAACCAGTTACTGCTACAACATGTGATGGCATTACAGGCGGCAGGAGCGTCCCACCACGTCCATGATGCTCGGAAGCGGTCCGTGCGGCGATCCCAAAGATGACCCCCGCAGACGACGTGGAGACATACCTAGCGGTCTTTGAGAAGGTCGCCGTGAGGGAAAAGTTACCCCGTGACCAGTGGGCCGAGGTGGTTGCTCCGTTCCTGGCATCCGGACCCCAGCAAGTTTTTTTGATTTGGCAGACGACCAGGCTGCTGACTATCCCACGGTGAAGGGGAGATCCTGGCCAGACTGGGGGTAAACGTGTTGGTCCGGGCTCAGCGGGTCCACCTATGGGACTTTAAAGTGGCTGAACCCGCCAGGCCGCAGTACTATGAGTTGCTGCACAGGTTGCAAAAATGGCTGCAGCCTGGGGTTCTAAGTCCGACTGCTATGCTGGACCGGCTGCTGGCTGACATGTTTTGGAGGGCCTTGCCTTACCCCCTTCAACACTGGATCGGCCAGGTATCCCCCACCAATGCCCTTGAGATGGTCGACCTGGTGGAGCGATATGAGGCCACCAGAAACCTGCAAGGGGGTTCTTTTGGGAGGGGGCCAGTCAAGCCCCGGAAGTCTCCACCCCAGTCCCGGCGGCCGGCCAAACCCGCCCGGGATGTACCTCTTGCAGATCCGTCCCCAGTGGTCTGCTGGCAGTGTCGGGAGCCTGGACACATAAGGGCCAACTGTCCACAGTGGGGGAACCCATGGAGACTAATTATGGGTACCGGCCTTCCATGTATGCCCGGAGACTGTGTGCGACCGGCACCCCGAGACAATAGACAGTCGTCATCTGTGCCAGGTGCAAGTCGGGGATAACCTGGCAGTGGCGCTGTTGGACTCAGGGAGCCTGGTAACCCTGGTAAGTGCTGCCCTGGTACAGCCCACCCAGTATACGGGCCGGAAAGTGGGTGTGGTGTGCATTCACGGAGACTTAAAGGACTATCCCACTGCTGTAATGTCTCTGTCCACGGCGGCCGGCACCTGGACTTGTGAGGTGGCGATCTCCACAAAGCTACCCTATGAACTGATAATTGGGAGAGACTTCCCTGGTTTTCCATCACTGTGGCCTGAGGTGAAGGTGTCTAATAGCCCTGAGACAGGGTAACCCTAGCAGAGTGGCCTGATACCACTGGAAGGCCAGAACCCTGGGAGCCCGAGTCTGAAGGGCCAGCGGTAGGGTGACCACTGCTGCAGCGGTAGTGGGGGAGACAACCCCACTGAGTGTAATGGTGGGAGACACGGAGGACTTGCCACCGGGACCTGAGTTGGCAGACCTCAATGTCTCCGGGGAAAATTTTGGGACCGCACAACACCGGGACCAAACCCTAACCAGGGCCTGGGAGAATGTGCTGGAAATTGATGGTAAACCCCAGAAACCAGGGGCTGAATTAATGTTCCCACGATTTATTGTTCTGCAGGATATGTTGTATCGGGTGAACCAAATCCGAGGTGAACCTGTTGAACAGTTGGTGGTGCCCACAGCGTATCGCAAGCTTGTCATGGAGCTTGCCCACCAACATGTTCTTGGGGACACCTGGGGTGGCAGAAAACCCAGGACCGCATACTGCAGCGGTTTTATTGGCCCAGTGTGTTCAAGGAGGTAGAAAATTATTGTAAGTCCTGTCCAACCTGTCAGGTAACTAGCCCCCAGCCACATTTCCGTAGTCCTCTGGTACCTCTGCCAATTATTGAAGTACCGTTTGAGCGAATCGCTATGGATTTAATTGGGCCTGTACCAAAGTCTGCTAGGGGCCACCAACACATTCTGGTAGTTCTCGACTATGCCACTCGGTATCCGGAGGCGGTGCCTCTGCGACATACCTCAGCTAGGCTCATTGCCAAAGAGTTAATGGAGATGTTTTCCCGTGTGGGCCTGCCAAAAGAGGTTCTGACAGACCAAGGGACCCCTTTATGTCCAAAGTAATGAAGGAACTGTGTAAATTGTTGCGTATAAAGCAGTTACGGACGTCCGTTTACCATCCACAAACAGACGGTCTTGTTGAGAGGTTTAATCAAACTCTAAAAATATGTTAAAAGGGTGGTGTCTAGAGATGGGAAGGACTGGGACCTGCTTCTGCCCTATCTCATGTTCGCAGTGCGAGAGGTGCCCCAGGCCTCTACTGGGTTCTCGCCCTTCGAACTGCTTTATGGCAGACACCCTCGGGGCCTGTTGGATATCGCCAAGGAAGCATGGGAACAACAGCCTGTCCCCACAAAAGTGTCATTGAGTATGTCGCCCAGATGCAGGAACGGATGGAAAGGGTGTTGCCCTTGGTCCGGGAGCATATGGAGGCAGCACAACAAGCCCAGAGTAGGGTGTACAATCGTCAGGCTCGGTACGGGACTTCAATCCGGGAGATCGGGTTTTGGTTCTGGTACCCACCCTTGACAGCAAATTCCTAGCTAGGTGGCAGGGCCCCTATGAGGTGATCGAGAAGGTAGGGAAGTAAATTACAAAGTACACCAGCCAGGGCGGCGCAAGCCGGAGCAGGTGTACCACGTGAATTTACTTAAGCCGTGGAAAGATAGGGACGCGGCCGACGACCACAGCCCCCGACCAGGGCTTCTAGGTGAAAAGGGTCCAGCCCCACAGTTCGAGGCCTGTGAAGCCGTAACCACGGTAAAAATTGCAGACAGCCTGTCTTCCAAACAAGTTCAGGAAGTCAGGGAGTTCCTCAGTCGGAACACGGATGTGTTCTCAGACCTCCCTGGCCGCACGTCTCTCATCCGACATGACATCGTCACTGAGCCTCAGGCCAAGGTCCGGTTAAAACCATACCGGGTACCCGAGGCTCGGCGGCGGGCCATCGCGGAGGAAGTGCAGTTAATGTTGAAGCTCGATGTCATTGAGGAGTCGAAAAGTGAGTGGGCCAGTCCCATAGTCCTAATACCCAAGCCGGATGGGACGTTGCGGTTCTGCAACGACTTTCGCAAGTTAAATGAAGTATCCAAGTTTGACGCGTATCCCATGCCCCGAGTAGACGAGCTTGTTGAAAATTTAGGACAAGCCCGTTATTTTTCTGTGCTGGACCTCACTAAAGGGTACTGGCAGGTACCCTTAACGGAGACGGCTAAGGAAAAACGCGCTTGTTACCTCGCAGGGCCTATATCACTACAAGGTGTTTCCCTTTGGCCTGCATGGCGCCCCGCCACTTTCCAAAGTTTAATGGACATAGTGCTGCGACCACATCGTCGGTACGCCTCGGCCTACTTAGATGATGTAGTCATCCACAGCACCGACTGGGAAAGCCATTTACCCAAGGTGCAGGCGGTAGTGGATGCCCTGAGGAAAGCTGGACTAACCGCCAATCCAAAAAAGTGTGCGATTGGGTTGGAAGAGACCAAATATCTGGGATATGTAATTGGGCGGGGAGTCATCAAACCTCAGGTAACTAAGGTAGAGGCCATTCGCAACTGGCCCCGACCGGTCACCACCAGGCAGGTAAAGTCGTTCCTGGGGATTGTAGGATACTACATGAGGTTTGTGCCCCACTTTGCCACAATAGCAGCGCCATTGACAGACCTGTTGAAGGGGCGAAAGTCTGGGAGGGTTAGCTAATCGGGGCCGGCTCTTACTGGGAGTAGGTAAAGTGTAGGGTGGGTGCCTACTCCCCACGGTCCAGGCCGGACTTTATCCGGCCCCTTTAAAAGGCAGCCTCCTTAGCAGCTGGGGAGGTGATTATCCTGGAGCTGCTAACAGGGCTGAGGAGTTCTCTGTCCTGGAGGAAAGAGCTCAGCAAGGAGGTGTTTTGTTCCTGGCTACCTGAAGCTGGATTCTCCTGCGGCGGGGCCGACAGCGTGGTGCGAACCTGCACCTACACCTCCCAGGTGACTGAACCTGTGTTGGCCTGTTTTGCTTTGCCTCCTTGTGTCTGGCCTGTGTGAATTACCACCAAGAGACTGTTTCTGTTTATTTTTGTGTCAGTGTGAATAAAACACTGTTTGTTGCACAATTCTGGACTCCTTGTTTTGCCTCGGTACTGCACCCGCACCGCTATCTACCAGAGCGACTCCCCACAGCCCCTATACGCTTTCACCAGAAAAATAACTGCAGCAGTAAACTGAGAATATATATTTCTTGTTGGACTGAAATAGACCACTATACGCTTTAACCAGAAAACATTTAAAGAGTGAAATGCTTAAATATTTTTCTTGCAGTACTGAAATGTGCCCCTATACACTTTCACCAGAAATAACTGCAACAGTGCAGTGCATATATATTTTTCTTTTTTTACTGAAATACGCCTCTATACGCTTTCACCAGAAATAACTGCAGAAGTGACCAGAGAATATATATTTCTTGTTGGACTGAAATAAGCCACTATACGCTTTAAACAGAAAACAATTAAAGAGTGAAGTGCGTATATATTTTTCTCGTAGTCCTGAAATACGCCCCTGTACGCTTTCATCAGAAATAACTGCAACAGTACTATGCGTATATATTTTTATTTTTTTAATGAAATACGCCCCTATACACTTTCACCAGAAATTACTGCAGAAGTGAAATGCGTATATATTTTTCTTGTAATACTGAATAAGATACTAAGATATAAGCCTCTAAATGCTTTTCAACATAACACTTGCGGCCCAATAACAAAAAGCTGGAATGATAGAGCTGTCTAATGACTATTTTGATCCCCAAATAATCGTTCCCTGCACTTGTAAATCACTTTTCTAGCACTATCCCTAGCACCTTCTGATGTCGCTCTCTGCACTAAGATGCTGTGAGAAGATTCCTCCCTATCCTTTCCCAGCACTTATAAATAATTTTTTTCAGTTTTTTTTCCCCTCACAATTAGCAGGTAATCCCACCTTCCCAGAGTCCCTTGCCCCATGTCCTCAGTCCTCACACGTGTAGCCGCCATTTTAGGAAAATTGCGATTCGTTGCCACGAAGCACAAGGAAAATCTCATTTATTGTGAATGGAATTTTTCCTGAAATTTTAAACGAATTGCACTTCGTCAGCCTGGATTCATTCATCTCTAGTTATGACCTATCTTTTTCTGTTTAGGAGTTAAGAAAGGTCAAAGTTTCTTAGAGTGCTTTACATGATGTGTTCTACAGGTGCATCTCAATAAATTAGAATAGTTAATTTACGGTATTTCAGTAATTCAACTCGAAAAGTAAAACTCATATAGTCTATAGATTCATTACACAGAGAGTGATCTATTTGAAGTGCTTATTTTTTTAATGTTGATGATTATGGCTTATAGTTGATGAAAACCCCAAACTCAGCGGGTCATTTATTAAGACCAGTGATTTACACACTGGTCTTAGTAACCCCCATATCTGCCAGTGGATCTGCTGAAGTTATGAAGATGCGCAGGTCTCTACATATCTTTGGCACATCAAGCACCTGTCTAAATGTCAGCCAGCCTCCTAGTTGTAGTCTTCCTTTTTAGTCTATTGGTTACCTGTGCACCAGTGACACAGAAATACAATACTTTATCGGGCTGTTAATTCTGTGGGTAATTCTGTTAGGTTCAAACCCCAACCTTTGCATCCGTCACACAGAAATTGAATTGTTAATCAGTCTGTTAATTGTGTCGGTGACATAAAGCCAATTTTTGGGGTTTATAACACCCCCCCCCGCTTTGCATCCGTCACGCAGAAAAATAATTTCTAAGCAGTCTGTTAATTGTGTTGGTGCTACCACAAGACATGGGTGGTTTGCAAGCTGTGCATTCAGAGCCTGAACCGAGGTATACATGTTCTAAACCTGAGCACCGCCTGCATGACCAGGCAACTAACTGCAAAGCACTAGCAGCAGTGGAATAGACACTTGAAAAACCACAAAAGATGTGAGGTTACTCCTGCTACCTCTTCTGCAGCAGTCTCGGCCTCTTCCTCCCTCTCTGGAGAGAAATGGCCACTTGGCACCCCGCAAAGAGAGGATGTGAAAGCAACACCACCACCAGTGTCACCAACCATCTATACACTGTCCCTTGGAAGCTTTTCGTTGTCCATCCCCAAACACTGGAGAGAAAAAAAGTACCCCCCAACCTACCCACGAACCCTGGCCCTGAATTCCAGCATTTCCAAATTCCTGGCCTTTGAAATGCTGCCATTCCGTCTGGTGGAGATGGACACTTTTAAATACTTGATGACGGTGGCTGTCCCACAGTACATGGTTCCCAGCTGCCACTACTTTAATGGGTGGGACATCCCTACCCTGCACAAACAAGTTGCGGAAACAATCAGGTGTGCAGTGCTTAACGCCATCAGTGGCAAGGTTCACATAACCAGCAATTCGTGGACAAGTAAGAACGTCAGACATTATATCTCCCCAACTGCCCACTGGGTAAATGTAGTGGGCAGCTAGGGCACAGTTTTGGAGGAGGAGGAGGTTTATGATGAGGAGAAACCTTGTTCACAGCAGAGTGGCACCCAAATCAGCTTACAGGTATCAATGGAGCATGGCTGGGCAGATACAGTGGACACAGACAATACACCTCCCACGAGGACAGCTTGTCATTGCCTCTGGGAAGCCTGGCACACATGAGCGAGTACATGCTGCAGTGCCTGCGCAATGACCACTGAGTTGCCCGTATTGTTACCAGTGCTGATAACTGGGTTGCCACCCTGCTGGATCCCTGCTATAAGGACAATGTGCCGACCTTACTTCCATCACTGGAGTGTGATCGGAAGATGCGTAAATACAAGCACACGCTGGTAGATGCGCGACTGGCAACATTCCCACATGACAGTGGGAGCTCAGTGGAAGCAAGAGGCAGAGAAGGAAGAGGAAGTCGGCAATGCAGCTGGGACACCTCCACCACATCAGAAGGGAAGTTAGCTTGGCCAAAATGTGGAAAAGCTTTGTCAGCACTCCACAACATTCAGCACCACCATCTGATATGGACTGTCTTAGCAGGACGCAACGTCTTAGAAAGAAGGTGGAAGAGTACGTGTGCATACATCTGCACATGCTGACTGATGGATCTGTCCCATTTAACTTTTGGGTCTCCAAATTGGACACACGGCCTGAGCATGCCCTTTACGCCTTGGAGATGCTGACCTGCCCTGCAGCCAGTGTATTGTCCGAACGTGAGTTTGGCGTGGCAGGGATTATGAATACGGAAAGGCACATCAACTTGTCCACAGCCAATGTGGACAATCTCACTTTCATTATGCCATAGGACTTGTCCATCCCTGGGGCAGATTAGAGAAGTATTCCAGCGCAGTTTCCCCAATTCTTTTTAGGCCTTCCCAAACAAACAAAAAACGTGTTGGCTAATAGTGTTAGGGCGCGAATATTCGCATCGCAAAATTTAATCGCGAATATCGCCACTTCGTGAATTTGTGAAGAATTAAAATACAGTGCTAGATATCTGTATTCGCGAATAATATAGATGAGATGAGTAAGACGAAGCAGAGGACCCAGACACACTTTGGCAGTATGTAGTGTAGATGGCCTCCCCAAACAAACAAACAAAAAACGTGTTGGCTAATAGTGTTAGGGCACGAATATTCGCATTGCGAATTTTAATCATGAATATCGCCACTTCGTGAAGATTTAGAATACAGTGCTATATATCTGTATTCGCGAATATTATAGATGATATGAGAAAGACGAGGCAGAGGACCCAGACACACCTTGGCAGTATACAACGTAGATGGCCTCCCCAAACAAACAAACAAAAAATGTGTTGGCTAATAGTGTTAGGGCACGAATATTCGCATTGCGAATTTTAATCATGAATATCGCCACTTCGTGAATTTGTGAAGATTTAGAATACAGTGCTATATATCTGTATTCGCGAATATTATAGATGATATGAGAAAGACGAGGCAGAGGACCCAGACACACCTTGGCAGTATACAGCGTAGATGGCCTCCCCAAACAAATAAACCAAAAACGTGTTGGCTAATAGTGTTAGGGCACAAATATTCGCATCGCAAATTTTAATCGCGAATATCGCCACTTCGTGAATTTGTGAAGATTTAGAATACAGTGCTAGATATCTGTATTTGCGAATAATATAGATGAGAAAGATGAGGCAGAGGACCCAGACACACCTTGGCAGTATGTAGTGTAGATGGCCTCCCCAAACAAACAAACAAATAACGTGTTGGCTAATAGTGTTAGGGCACGAATATTCGCATTGCGAATTTTAATCGTGAATATCGCCACTTCGTGAATTTGTGAAGATTTAGAATACAGTGCTATACATCTGTATTCGCGAATATTATAGATGATATGAGAAAGACGAGGCAGAGGACCCAGACACACCTTGGCAGTATACAGTGTAGATGGCCTCCCCAAACAAACAAACAAAAAACGTGTTGGCTAATAGTGTTAGACAAACACAGAAATGCAACAGCACTCTGCAACCAGCACTCTGCCCTGCCTCTATGCTAGAAGCTATCAGAGGACGTTAGTGTACATTTTGATCAAAAAGTAATAAGCCACTCGCCACGCCAAGGCTGCCTCTATGAGTGGTCCTAATGCTAAATCCTACCCGCCATGGGCCATGACAGCGGAATAAAATCCAGGGAGTGCTGGCCCAGCATGCATGCTAGGATCCACCGTTCTTATTAACCCTTTTTGGTGCCATAAAAGCCTCCATTAAATCCAGGGATGCAGGTACCAACATTCATGCTGAGCCCACTGTGTACTCTTCCTGAAGCCATATGGCTATTAGTAGGTATTATGGATGCAAGTTCAGTTTTATACTTACTCTGATTAAAACCAGCCTTTAGGGCAAACTAGTCAGGTGTGCACGACTGAAAGGAGGCCGCCACACCTCCAGCATATACTACACAGAAACACAAGGGGGGGTCAGTCAGCATGTCCCTGTATGCAGGTGAACACAGCTATGGTAAAATACACAAACGTTAGTGTACATTTTGATCAAAAAGTAGCATTTCTGTGTTTGTGTATTTTGCCATAGCTACGTGCACCTGCATACAGGGACGTGCTGATAGACCCCCCCCCCTTGTGTTTCTGGCTAATAGTGTTATGGCGCGAATATTCGCATTGCAAATTTTAATTGCGAATATCGCCACTTTGTGTAGATTTAGAATATAGTGCTTTATATCTGTATTCGCGAATATTCTAGATTTTTGTTTCTTCTGAACCCTTGATCCCTCCCGACTTCTTGCTTGTGGGCCAATGAGAAGGCTGCAATGTCTTTGTCTGAGCTTAGCAACATCCCTAGCAACAAATGGGAAAGTTTCCTACCCTTTACTATATAAGAAGCCATTATCTGCAGTTTTTTTTTCAGTTCTGAGAGAGACAGCAGTGGCATTGCTGTGCTCTGTGCTTTGCTGTGTCATTACATTAGTTTATATATATATATTACAGATAGTTAGAGGGAGATAGTCAGTGTAGGTTAGATTGGGATATAGTGTAGCTAATAGGTTCCAGTGCAGGGTGTTAGGTAGTGTGATAGGTTCTGCTGTCCATAGATACATGCTACAGTGCTGTGATGTCACAAGTTCACAACAATACTTAGTGCACCAATCACTAATATGTAGTCAGACCTGTTAAAATGTGAAGTTGCACGTATTGCGCCAAAATATGCACATCATTAATTGCCGATTTGCGCAATTGTGAATATATTGGAGCACTCTATCTCCATATAAAGCTATTGTAATGTTCTGCCGTGTCAACCATTTTCTCTCAGGAAACTTCTAGCATCTTGAAAAATGTAGCAATAGTGACCCACGCCTGTATTGCACGTGCAATACGCACATATTACATTGCAGATTTTTGCAATTGAGAATTCGCAAATTTATGACGAAAATTCACCAAAATATTTGCAAAATATCACAGATTCGAATATTGCCCCTGCCACTCATCACTATTGGCTACATCCTCCGCCTCCTCCGTCTCTTCCACCTACAACTGCCATTTCCACCTCCTCCTCCACTCAGACCTCCATCTCCTGGCTCAAGATGATTATTTCTTATATTGGCAGAGTAGAGAACTATACCAGCTGCAACCAGCTATTGTTATTCTCCAGTGCAGTTAAATAAATAAATAAATGTTGGCTACCTTCTTTGTCTACTCCACCTTTTCCACCTACACCGCCATGTTCAGGTCCCACTCCACTCAGACCTCTACCTGCTGACTCAACATTATTATTTCTTATATTGGCAGAGAAGAGAAGTATACCAACCACACCCCAAAAATGTCTAAAGATCACACAAAGAATCAACAGACAAATTAAAAAAAAAAGTCCCAAATGTAAAGAAAGGATCCAGCTCACCTATGATGTATAGCTTTCTCTGCCCAGGTGCACGGAGTTCTGAGGTGATAAGCCTGTGTTCACACTTGAAACAAAAGACGAGTGACTCCAGCTCTGTAGTTTCAAAAAGTGTCGTTCTTTGTCTTTATTGAAGTGCTTCCAATAAAATTACACAGGATACCCAAACACACGGTTGCGGCTGTTGACGCGTTTCGAAAAAATATTATTCGTAACTCTGCCTGGCATGTGCTCTTGCTCTGTTTTATAGCTGGGGAATGGTGTATGGGTCCCCATCCCCCCCTCCCCTCCTGTTGGGAGGGGAGGGGGGGGGGAAGCCAACCACCACCCACCTGAGAGCACAACCTGCCATTGATTTTAACAACATATATAACATAAGAAGAAAAAATTATTACATATAGTTTAAAGTGTAGCGACTGATATGTTTATTAGATATACACATATTTTCCCATTGGTTGTAACCACTAGTAACTACACACTAAAAACAATGCTAGCTGCTATTGTATCCACCAGATAATCCAAGTATTTATTTTTGTTGATTCATATATTTTTTCTCTTTCCCCTTTTCCCGCATTATTAATTTTCTATCTTACTCTTGCTAATACTAGTAAAAATGCATGACTTCTTTTCTCATATTTAATCCATGTGGATGCCTAGTTTCCAACTGGAATATCCAGTAAGCTTCTCTCAGTCCCACTTTGTGTTTGAGATAGCCTCCTCTGACTGGCATTCTGACTTGTTCTATTGCAAACACCTGCACATATTTCGTGCTGCGATTGTGTTTTTCAGCAAAGTGTCTGGCTGCATGAGAAATGTTAGTGTGAACAGGGTTCTCTATGTAATTGAGGTGTTCTAGGAAGCGATTTTTTAGTTTTCTAATAGTGCACCCTACATACATTAAATCGCATTGACTGCATTTAATCACATACACCACTCCTGTGCTATTGCAGTTTATATAAGTTTTCCCTTTGTATTCCATTGTACCTGAACTATTGTGGTCTCCTAGACACTATCCTGCATCCATTTTCCAAAGTTTTTTCTAAAATATTGTCTTCTGACAGTATGGGCAGATATTTTATGATTGCTTGTTGGATTTTATTAAATTGTTTACTATTTGTTAAAACTATTGTGGATTTATTGATAGTCTCTTTATTTTTATTTATATTGTTCGTATTGTATATATAACGCTCTTCCCAATATGCCATTGTTAAATTGGCCAGGGACGGTGAATATTTAGCACCCATAGAGACGCCCTTTGCTTGAACAAAAAATTTAGAATCAAAAGAAAAATAATTATGAGACATGAGAAAACTTGTAACATCCAGGATATAATTAATAAAGTCATCCCCATGACCGCTGTATTTATGTAAGTGGAATTCCAGAGCCAGCATGGCCACTTGGTGTGGAATTGATGGATATAATGATACCACATCTATAGTCAGCCACCTGTACTCTGGCTTCCACTTTTTTGTATACATAGCCTTCAATACTTCCGTAGTGTCCCTGATGTGACCTGGTACTCTTTTAACCAGCGGTTGTAATATGTTATCGAGCCAGTCTCCCAATCTTTCTGTTAGGGACCCAATGCCACTGACAATGGGACGCAGCGGTGGAGGAATCTCTCCTTTGTGTACTTTAGGTACTGCGTGCATTATTGGTGTAATTGGGTGTTCTACATCCAGGTAGGTAAACTCTTTTTTTGATAGAAAGCCTTGATGCAAACCTATTGTCAGGAGGTCCTTGTACTCCCCTTGATATTTATTTCGAGGATTATAATCAAGTTTTATATATGTTGTTTCATCCTGAAGTATATTTTGGACCTGCTGACAATAGGTTTCGCTATCAAGAACTACCACCGACCCTCCTTTGTCATTTTTATTATTAGCTGCTTATTTTCTGATAGTTCCTGCAGGGCTTTTTTATGTTTTTTTGTGATATTTTCATGTAATTTATTTTCTATCTCTTGGGCATGGATATTTTTCAACTCCCTTTCAATCTTTTCCTGGAACAGATCCATGCTTTTGGTTCGAGACGAGATCGGGTAGAACCTGGGATTTGTAGTTCTAAACTGTTGTATGCCTGTTAGGCTGTCTTTGCTATCTACTTCCTTCTGCAGTTCCTCCAAGCAAACCAGGGTAATTTGTTCCTGGAAATCCATATCTATGAATTGATTAACACTGCTATCACTGTTTTGCTTTGGAGAAAGTGCCTGAGGATTAGGAGCATAAAAATGTCTTGTCAATGTTAATTGTCTCACGAACTTATTTATATCTAACAGTGTAGAAAAAACATCAAAATTCACAGTAGGCACATAATTTAAACCCAATTTCAAAACCTCTATTTGATCTTGTGTTAATTCCACTTTTGACAAGTTGATAACATCTGTGGAATTTTCCCCAAACCCCATGTCCTTAGTTATTTCTTCTTGGGTCTGGTGGACATTGTGCGTTGGTTTGCGGTGTTTCCTCCCTGCTCTGCGAACCCGTTTTTTGGAGGAGGTGCAGTATCCTGAATACGATTCGCACTGGTTTTGTTCTTTTTATAATATGATGTTTTGGGTCTCGTGGTCTCAGGTACATTTCTTTCTGTGATGGCTTGTGTCTGTTCCTGTGACATATCGCTAAATTCCGTTGTATCACAGTCCAAGGAAAAGCTTACTCTCGTGTTGTTGGTTGATGTTTTTATTTTCTTCTTTTTTTGGCTTTTATTGCTTTTATTCTTTAGAATTGACTTTGGGGTAGCATATGAGTTATCTCTTCTGCCCCACTCATAAATTTGATCATGACTGTAATCATACAAATCCCTCTGGAATTTTTTATGCTTCATATTAATAATAGATTCTTCCATTTCTTTTATATTTCCCTCCATTTTAGTTTGGAGTTTTTCATATTCTGATGAATTTTCAAAGGGTTTTACATTTTGTTTGCATTCATTTATTTCTTTTTGCAATTCCAGTAGCTTGTCATCTTCATATTTAACTATGTGCGTCATTAGTTTAATCGAGCAGTCCGATAATATATTATTCCATTCGGTAACAAATGTTTCAGAGAAGACTGTATTGGGAATTTTTTTGATTCTTAGACCTCTGAAGATTTTTTTCCAAATATTTCACTAATGTTGTGTGATCCCACCATAGTCTAATTTCATGTGATAAGAGTTTTTCCAAATCATGCATTTTGCTGTCAAGGTATATTTCATCTTGTGTAGTTTTATCTGTAGCTGAGAAGACCTGTTCCGCTTTTGTTTTGCGGTCCAGTGGCACAGAAAAGGCCATATGGTGGATAAAAACAATGGCCAACCTTTGTGTTTAATGTGTTCCTGTTTTAGCTGTATTAGCCTTAACGACAAAGTTGACTTGCTTTTCTTAATGCCGGGCTTTGGGTGAGACATGGAAACTTGATATCAATATAACAATAGTCCCAAATGTAAAGAAAGGATCCAGCTCACCTGTTCTGCTTCGCGCTATTGACTGTTGTATAACGCTAGTCAGACAGCTTAACAATAATTCAGAAGTCAAGAAACGTGAGACATCAAATCTGTATGTATTCTTCTTTCTGAATAACTTTGTAAAACTACAACATAAACATAATCAAAACATACATGTCAGTACATTAAACATTGTGTAACAGCTTCCTACCATCAATGAAAACACTTACGGACAATTCCACCATAAGTCTTGAAATGTTTCAGAGCACCACTGTGTCCTGCTTGCTGGTCCAGGCTCACTCATGAAATGGAGGACAAGAAGTTCCAGGTTGAAGGTCACTGTCTCTCATAAGAATATCACAACTTCCTGTTAAGGCTGATCTGAACTTTGTAGGCAATATTAATTCTGACCACTAGAGGGCAGCAACATCAAACATATTAATACAGTAATTATAGAGCATTACAAAACAATATGAGCAGCACACTCCCTGCCTGACATAATTTATTATGTCACTACCTATATAATTATTGCATTTCATTAAAAACACATAAACCTGAAAACATAATCATAGCTAATCTGGGACTTGAACAATAATGTCAGTTACAGGCCTAAGATAAATTTTGGAAGTCCCATTTTTTACAACCTTGACCTCCACTTTTCTAACTTTGCCATCTCTACTTGGTAGTGCATTGACAACAAGTCCCATGGGCCATTCATTCCTGCCTTCTTGGCCGTCCTTTAACAGAACAACCTGACCTACTCTTACATTCGGCCGATCTTCAGTCCACTTCCTACGGCGCTGCAAGGTTGACAGATACTCTCTCTTCCATCTTTTCAAAAAGTGTCTGCCAAGCATTGCACTTGCTTCCATTGCTTAGCATGAACTTGATGGGTACTCAGATTTACAGGTGGAGCAGACAAAGGGTTCACTTTTTGAGTCAACAACATTGCTGGAGTAAGAATCATAGGTGTATCCGGATCTGAGGATACAGGAACTAAAGGTCTTGCATTCATAATGGCTGTAACCTCGGCCATAAAGGTACTCAAAGTCTCATGGGTCAAATAAGCAGGTTTAGTTTGTAGCAACATAGCATCCAAGATCCGCCTGGCTATACCTATAAGTCTTTCCCAGACACCACCCATGTGTGAGGAGTGTGGAGGATTAAAGACCAAAATACATCCTCTGTCTTGAAGAAAGTCTTGCAATTTTGAGTCGCTGGCACATATGCTAAGTTCCTTGCAGGCTCCCACAAAGTTTGTTCCTCTGTCAGAACGGAGAAGTTTTGCTGGACCATGAATTAAGAAGAATCTCCTCAAAGCATTAATAAAGCTTGATGTTGACATGGCTTCAAGTAGCTCTATGTGTACAGCTCGGGTGGACAAACAAGTGAAAAGGACTGCCCATCGTTTGCTATCCACGCTGCCTCCCCTAGTGCGACGGGTTAAAACTGACCTTGGACCAAACACATCTAAGCCCACATTGGTGAAAGGTGGTCCAACAACTACTCTGTCCGCTGGTAGCTCTGCCATCTTTTGGCTTTGTAATCTCCCTCGCAGCTTTCGACAGGTGACACATTTGTGTATAACCGCTGACACTAACCTTTACCACCAAGAATCCAGAAACCAGCGGATCTAATTGCACCCTCTGTGATGTGTCGACCTTGGTGAACAACTTGTTCATGACAGTATCTAACAAGCAGTGTGGCGATGTGGTTATAATGGGGTATAATGACAGGCTGTTTCTCTTCTTCAGGAAGTTCAGCAAGAGACAAACGTCCACCTACTTTTAACAACCCATTCTTGTCTACAAAGGGGCTAAGTTTCCTAAGACGGCTATGCTTTGTGAGGGGCTGTTGTTTTGTGATGCAGTCAATTTCTTTCTGGAAATGTTTGCCTTGAACGGAAGAAATTATAACAGATTGTGCCTGTGAGAGCTCTTCCAGACTGACCCGTTCATGGAAACTTTCCCACCTTCTGACCTGATCGTTATTGTTTTCTCTTCGGAAGGTTTTAGCGACGTGAATAAGTCTGGCTAAGGTCTTAACTAGAATCTTCCAGGAAGAAAATCTCTCAAAGCAATGTGAAGTGTGAAGTGTGGCTTCAGAAGCTTTGGTACTGAAGCTTGTAATTTCTGATCTGATTTCAGGGTCAGCTTCAGGCTCTATGAGAGGATAAGTACTGGCAGTGTCTATGTCCTCACAGTGTGGTTGGTACAGAAAGGATGGTCCTGAGAACCATATAGAGTTCTGAAGGCATGCTGCTTGAGTAGGTCTAGTGGCATAATCTGCAGGGTTTTGCTCAGTGGATACATAGAACCACTGATCTGGGTGTGTAGATTGCCTGATTCTGTTAATCCCGTTTGAGACATACAGGTAGAATCTCCTTGTGGTATTGCAAATGTACCCTAGGACAGTCTTGCTATCAGTGAAGAATTTCACAGCATCAAAGTCAGTGTCTAGTTCATCTGTAATTAGCTCGGACATCTCGACTGCAAGTACCGCAGCACACAACTCTAAACGAGGAATAGTATGGGTTGGTTTAGGGCTTAATTTGGACTTTCCCATAATGAATCCAACATGGCACATGTTTTCTGCATCAATTACTTTCAAGTAAGCTACTGCACCTATCGCTATGGTGGAGGCGTCTGAGAAAATGCACAGTTCTTTCCTGCAGGCTGATGATAGAGAGACGGGAACATAGCATCTGTCTATCTTTAGGTGCTCTAACGCTAGCAAGGATTCTATCCATTGAATCCACTCACTTAGTCTTTCTTGAGGAAGCAATGCATCCCATTCACTTTTCCCAGATGACAGTTCACGAACTAAGGCCTTACCTCTTATTGTCACGGGGGATACAAACCCTAGGGGATCATAGAGGCTATTTACGGTGGATAGAATTCCTCTACGTGTAAAGGGCTTTTCCTCTGAGGAAACTTGGAAAACAAAACTGTCTGTATCTAGATCCCAACTTAGGCCTAGGCTTCTCTGCAGTGGAAGGGTGTCTGTACCTAGACAAAGATCTTTAAGGTCCTTGGCTCTGTCTGTCACAAGGAAAGCTTTCATGACTTTTTGGCTGTTGGAAGCGATTTTATGAAGACGCAGATTGGATTCTGCCAGCATCTGCTTTGCTTTACTGAGGATGGAAATTGCGTCTTCAGGAGTGCTAACAGAAGCGAGTCCATCATCTACATAGAAATGCCTCAATACAAAGTGTTTAGCGTCTTGTCCATAGCACTCTGCATATTTCTGGGCTGCCTTTTGCATGCAGTATATAGCGACAGCAGGAGAGGGCCTGTTGCCAAATACGTGCACCTTCATTCTATACTCGATAATTTCCTTGTCTATGTCATTGTCTTTGTACCAGAGAAAGCGTAAAAAGTCCCTATGGTGTTCTCTGACGAGAAAGCAATAAAACATTTGCTGCACATCTGCTGTGAAGGCAATGGGCTCTTTTCTGAAGCGCATAAGGACACCTAGCAAGGTGTTGTTTAGGTCAGGACCACTTAACAGTACGTCATTTAACGAAACTCCTTCATACTCTGCGCTGGAATCAAAAACTATTCTGATTTGGTTAGGTTTGTGTGGATGGTAGACACCAAACATTGGTAGATACCAGTGCTCCCTATCTGTCTCAAGGGGACTTGCTACTTCAGCCTGATCATTGTCTAGCATCTTTTTAATGAATTCAGTGAAATCTCTTTTCACTTCTGGCTTTCTCTGTAGTGTTTTGCTGAGTGAATGCACACGCTTCAAGGCTTGATCCCTGTTACAAGGCAAAACACGTCTGGGTGTGCGAAAGGGGAGAGGGGCTACCCAACTGTGATTGTCGTCTTGGTAGACCTCTCTGTCCATGATCTGCAAGAACGTCTGATCCTCTATAGACAAGGCTTTAGTTTTCTGGAACACTGTAATCCCTAGATTGTCTGTCTCAATGTTGCAATTGACTTCTCCTTTGCAATGTAGCATAGGAGAGTCCCAGTGTTGTGCTGGCTTGCCAAAGCTTTCTTTTACTACAAAGCTGTTGTGACAGGGACTGAGAAGGGACGTGCGTCCATTTGTTAACACAGATGTCTTCAAACTACTAACGTTGTCAGGCTGGTGAACTGTCCCCAGGCAAACTTCGTCTACAATAACCCACCCCAGGTCTAGTCTCTGTGCATAGGGGGCGTTGTAAGGTCCATTAATTTGCTGACGTACCTTGTGTACCTGAAGAATGTCTCTTCCCAGAAGTAGAAGGATAGAAACATGTGACTCAACAGCTGGGATAAGGTGAGCAATTGAGCGGAGATGAGGGTGATGATGGGCTACCTCTGGAGAGGGAATCTCTGTTTTGTCATCAGGTATCATGCCACACTCTATAAGGGTAGGAAGTGAGAACTGTACTTTCTTATTGAGGGATTCAATGGTAAAGCCAGTAGCTCTTCTCCCTGTGGTTTCAACTGTCCCCGCACATGTCCTTAGAGTGTATGGAACTGCACTTGCCTTAAGGTTAAAGATATCAAAGAAGTCTGGCTTTGCAAGGGATCTGTTGCTCTGCTCGTCTAGCACTGCATACATTTTCACTGCCCTTTCTCTCTTACCAGTGGGATACACGGTCACTAAACAGATTTTAGAGCATGATCGTGCACTCTTGCCTGGGCCACATACTTCTGTGCAGTTAGACATTACTGAGGAGAGTGGGGTCTCTTGTTGCTCCCTGCCCTGATCTTTAACGGGTTCTACAGTTTCTAGTGGTGTAGGAGCAGGCCCAGGGTGCAAAGCTGCAATATGTTTCTCACTGCCACATTCGGAACATTCTACTGACATTTTGCAGTCCTTGGCAATGTGATAAGTGGAACCACAGCACTTAAAACAGATGCCATTTTGTTTAAGGAAAGACATCCGCTCAGCAATGGGTTTGCTTCTAAAGCTTTTGCATTTCTTTAGTGGATGTGGTTTTTTGTGTATAGGGCAATGTCTATCAGGGTTTTCTATGGTCTGTACCTTGTGGGTACTTTGACAGTCGGTGACTTCTGAAGGTACAGCTATTTTGTGTGTGGATACAGAGGTCTTACCATAAGGTCTGTGAGGCCTTTCAGGTCTGTGCGATTGATTGCTGTTGGTGGCGAAGGCGAAGCTGGGATCGCTCCGGATCTTTGCCTACTGTTGGACAAACCTAGAAAACACAGAGAAAGGGGGAAAAGCAACTCCATAGTCTTCTTTGAATTTGCCTCCCACAGACATCCACTTGTCTTGCAGATTGGAAGGTAGCTTCTCTACTATGGGATTAGTGCCTCTGGCTGTATCTAGGTATGAAAGTCCTGGCAAATAGCCATCCTCTTTGGCATATTCTATCTCTAACAGAAGGTCACTCAGTTCTTGTAGCCGCATGTTGTCTCTGTAACCCACCTTTGGAAAGGCTTCAAGCTTTTTCAACAGTGCTCCTTCAATCGCTTCTGGGGATCCATACGTTTCTTCTAGTCTTTTCCAGGTCATGTTGAGTCCTACTGCAGAGTTGAACAGGTTCGCTCTTCTCATCCTCTTTGCATGCTCTGCTGACTCGGTACCAAGCCATTTTATCATTAAATCAAGCGTCTCTGCTGGTGATAAGTTCAGGCTTCCAGTGGAATTCAGAAAGGAAGATTTCCATGCCCAATAGTTTTCAGGACGGTCATCAAATTGTAGAAAGCCTGAGCTCACCAATTCTTTGCGGATGAGATATTTGGTGACATCTACTGCACATTGATGTTCACACATGTAATCTTTAGGTTGAGGTGGTGAGAACAATTGTTTTTTGATTATTGGGGGTTCTGGCGCTTTATCCTTGCTTTGCTGGCAGCTGCTAATCTCGTGTGGTTGATCGGACCTGCACAGGGGATCTGTCCGTCTCGGTCTGAATTCTGTTGCTTCAAGTTTGAGAGACCGTTCCTTTGTATGCACATCAGTAAGGTTCTTGACACTCACTCGTACAATCTGCGAAGGATAGAGGTTTTTCTGGAACCTTTGGTTCTTTATATGATTTTTCACTTCCTGACCGACTTGTTCCCATGTAGGCAGCAGCCTCCGCTTCAGCGACTGCAGCTGCAGTCTGTCGCTGCAGGATGAGCAATTTTGACTCTAATTCTGCTTCTTCTTGTGCTATGGCAGCTTCCTTGGCTGTTTTCTCTTGTGCTATGCTAGCTTTCTTAGCTGCTATCTCTAGCATCATCATGGCTTCTTTTTCTGCGTACTGTAGCTGGACACGGACAGCTTCTGCCTTGGCACGTGCTCTAACTGCTGAGGAACTTGCTGAGGACATCTTGCTAGCTTGTGAAGATCTGGACACGTGACTGTGCATTATCTTGCTGGGCACTAGGGATGTTCTCCCTGCCTTGCTGTGTCAAGCGGTAGCATGTCATCAGCCTGGTACTTTGTTCCTGATCTTAGACTCATGCTGCAGTAATGGCGTCTCTGTGTATTCCAGACCGCCATGTGGCTGTCCTTTTACTGTTCTGCTTCGCGCTATTGACTGTTGTATAACGCTAGTCAGACAGCTTAACAATAATTCAGAAGTCAAGAAACGTGAGACATCAAATCTGTATGTATTCTTCTTTCTGAATAACTTTGTAAAACTACAACATAAACATAATCAAAACATACATGTCAGTACATTAAACATTGTGTAACAGCTTCCTACCATCAATGAAAACACTTACGGACAATTCCACCATAAGTCTTGAAATGTTTCAGAGCACCACTGTGTCCTGCTTGCTGGTCCAGGCTCACTCATGAAATGGAGGACAAGAAGTTCCAGGTTGAAGGTCACTGTCTCTCATAAGAATATTACAACTTCCTGTTAAGGCTGATCTGAACTTTGTAGGCAATATTAATTCTGACCACTAGAGGGCAGCAACATCAAACATATTAATACAGTAAATATAGAGCATTACAAAACAATATGAGCAGCACATCACCTATGATGTATAGCTTTCTCTGCCCAGGTACACCGAGTTCTGAAGTGATAAGCCTGTGTTCACACTTGAAACAAAAGATGAGTGACTCCAGCTCTGTAGTTTCAAAAAGTGTTGTTCTTTGTCTTTATTGAAGTGCTTCCAATAAAATTACACAGGATACACAAACACACGGTTGCGGCGGTTGACACATTTCGAAAAAATCTTATTCGTAACTCTGCCTGGTATTTGCTCTTGCTCTGTTTTATAGCTGGGGAATGGTGTATGGGTCCCCATCCCTCCTCTCCCCTCCTGTTGGGAGGGGAGGGGGGGGAAGGGAAGCCAACCACCACCCACCTGGGAGCACAAGCTGCCATTGATTTTAACATCATATATAACATAAGAAGAAAAAATTATTACATATAGTTAAAAGTGTAGCGACTGATATGTTTATTAGATATACACATGTTTTCCCATTGGTTGTAACCACTAGTAACTACACACTAGAAACAATGCTAGCTGCTATTGTATCCACCAGATAATCCATGTGCTCTCAGGTGGGTGGTGGTTGGCTTCCCTTCCCCCCCCTCCCCTCCCAACAGGAGGGGAGGGGGGGGATGGGGACCCATACACTATTCCCCAGCTATAAAACAGAGCAAGAGCACATACCAGGCAGAGTTACGAATAAGATTTTTTCGAAACGCGTCAACAGCCGCAACCGTGTGTTTGTGTGTCGTGTGTAATTTTATTGGAAGCACTTCAATAAAGACAAAGAACGACACTTTTTGAAACTACAGAGCTGGAGTCACTCGTCTTTTGTTTCAAATAAAAAAACAAAAAAAAAACAAAACACGATTACAGTGTTGTCTTCGTCCTCTGCCTTCTCCGGCTCTTTCACCTACACTGCCATGTCTACCTCCTCTTCCACTCATTCCTCCACCTCCTGGTTCAAGATTATTATTTGTTAAATTGGCGGAGTAGAGAATTACAGTGCCTTGCAAAAGTATTCAACCCCCTTGACATTTTTCGTGTTTTGTTACATTACAGCCTTAAGTTCAATTTTCAGATTTTTCGGGTCCCCTCAATAGACCTTTTTGCATCCCATTCCAACAGGAAGACAGACAGGTTTTTCTCACTCAACCATTTGGATGACCCAACAGGAGTACATGCGCTTGCTCAGTATTGGAGTCAGGAGGATGGCTATGTCTTCCCTCTCTTCTGTCTCATCCCACAGGTATTGAGAAAAGTAGCTTGGGAGAAAGCCTTCATAATCTTAGTGGCCCCTTTAGCCCAAGAGGGCTTGGTTTGCGGGTCGTCTGAGGTTAGCCGCCCTCCCTCCCTTCCAGATACCTCCAAGGGTTCCCCTTTTCCATCCCGATCTGGATACCCTGAAATTGACAGCTTGGAGGTTGAGAGGAACATCCATTTGGACAGAGGCCTATCTAACAAGGTAGTCTCCAGAAATAAAATGTCCAGCTCAAATTGAGCTGGACATTTTATTTCTCAAGTACTTACCTAAAGCTGGTCCGAGATCTCCCTGCAAAGGATTTTCCCTATAGCTGTTTCTAATAGAGGCAAGTCTTCTGTGCATTTCAGTATTCAGCGTAATCAACACAACTAGTCACACACTGCTCAAACATGGCTTTTGTTTCCTTACCGGATCGTAAATCCAAAGCAGACATGGTATTTGCCACAGACAACAAACCAGTACAAGCTGCCTGGGATATGAACAACAAGCTTACCAACCTAGAAGGACTACAAATACAAGAAGTCCGATTATGGTGGAATTACACTACTCTAACCACGTAATTAAACAAATCAATGATACCACGTGGCTTAAGACTTAAAAAAATTCCGACAACGATTTTTTCAGAAAAATTTTGTGGAAAACTGGAATCGTATACTATCAGATTGTTCAATGAAATTAATGGGTTTGATTGTGGAACACGAAGAAGAAAAATTGGTGGCTATTCAGAAAGACATTGATAATATAAAAGAGGAACTAACACCATACATCAACCTCAAAGAATATGAGGAATTTTCCGCAAAACAAAATATTGCACTCCAAGATTCGGAAAATAACATCATGGAGGTAAAACAAAAAAAGTTCCAACGTGATCTCTTTGATTACCAGCACAACCAGGTGTATGAATGAGGGAGGAGGGAAAATATGCAAAGTACCCCTAAGTCGATTTTGAAGAGATTTAATCGTAGCAAAGCTGCTTCTAAATCTTTGGCAGTCAGCTTCGATTCCTCTGGATTGGACAATACACAGGAAAAGGGGGATTTGCAAAACCCTATTCAACAAACGCCTCTCTCGGAGGATAATAGCATTCAATCCTCAAGCAAACCATCTTATTATAAGAAACAAAAAAAGCACAACAGCGACCAGAAAAAATCCACAAAAAACTACACAGAAGACGCGGTGGTCGAAAACATCGACAGACATCACACTATGGCAACCAGACGTCGCAAATAGACAATGATAATGCATGTGCACATGATGTAATTAATCTATCCAAGGTTGAACTAACTCAGGACGAAATAGATGTCTTAAAAATGGGATTAAATTTTGTACCATCGCATAGGTTCGACATTTTTTCCACATTGCTAGATATTAACAAATTCGTGAGAGATCTCACAATTAGCAAGCATTTTATGAGTGAGGAAAGGGTGTCGAATACTAGCTCTGGTGCAACAGACCACCATGAATCTAATAAGTTATCTAACATATCTAACATGTCTTTCTCTGAACAAATGTCAGTTGTGCGGTTGGAAAATTTATATATGGAGTCAGGTCATAGTAATGTGGTAGCACAATCTAACAAATTTGTTACTCATAATCCACATTACTATCCCACCCAATCACACACATCCGGTATGGATTTTTTTCAGTCTATAGTGGAAAAACAACTCATAGAATTAGATGCTGAAACTGTCAAAAATTCACAGTATTCTAATGTGTCAGTACAACAGAGGAATGCATTGGATAAATTGAGTCAAAGAGGTAATGTCGTCATCAAAATGGCCGACAAAGGGGGCGCAGTGGTGGTGCTAGATAGTGAGGTTTATCGACAGCAAATGCTGATTATGTTAGAGGATACCTCCATTTATACTAGATTGCCTAATAACCCCTTGGGTATGTATCAGGAGGTATTCTCTGCTATAATAAAAAGGGGATTTTTGCTGGGTCTCTTTAATCAGCAACAGGTAAATTACCTTAAAATTGATTCCCCAGTCACTCTTATCTTACATGCCCTTCCAAAAGTTCATAAGGGGTTAAACCCACCACCACTGCGCCCCATAGTTTCAGGAATAGGGTCACTTACTGAACGTTTAGGTCAATGGCTAGATTCTGTGTTGCAACCCTTGGTAACCAGAGTCCCTGGTTACCTCAAAGATACGGGGGATGTTCTTAGAGCTATGCATGACCGTATATGGAAACCAGGTTTTACCTGGTTATCCACGGACGTCATTTCACTTTATCCAACTATACCCCATGCAATAGCTCTAACATCGCTGGAATTCCATCTCCACAAATATAGCTGTTATAATGAAGATCATATAGAATATATTCTGGATGTCACTCAATTTCTTTTGAAACACAATTATTTTTTCTTTGATGGTAATTTTTTCCTGCAAACACAGGGAGTTTCGATGGGGGCCAAATTCTCTCCATCATTAGCTAATTTGACCCTTTCCTATTGGGAAGAACGTTACATTTTTTCAGATAACAACCCTTTTGCTTCCTCCATAGAGTGGTATGGCAGGTACATCGATGATCTGCTCCTTATCTGGAGTACCGATGTACCTGCCATACCCTCTTTCATTGAATATTGTAATAATAATGATTATAATCTGAGATTTACCCATACTCATGATGATACCTCAATCAATTTCTTGGATTTGACATTGACGGGGACAAAAAATATGTCCATTACGACATGTACATATAGAAAACCCATTTCTGGTAATACTTTACTCAGAGCAAATAGTCATCATCCAACACATGTAATTAAAGCTGTACCAGTAGGAGAGTTTACTCGTGCAAGGAGAAACTGTAGCACCAACCATGATTTCTTGAAAGAATGTCAAATAATTAAAAAAAGTCTATCAACCAGAGGTTATCCCTTGTGGATGATTGACAGGGGAATAAAAACAGCCTCGAATAAGACACAACAAAACCTTCTTTTTCAAACTACCTCCAATAAAAATCTAAATAAAAACAAAAATATTAATAGCAATAAAAATGAGGTTTTACCAATATTAGTTCTCACGTATAGTCAACAATTTGAGACCATTAAAAAAATAATTAATAAAAGTATTTCAATATTGCATGAAAATGATGTAGTAAAAAATATTCTCAAAAACGGCTACAGAATAGTTTCTAGACGTGCTCCTACATTGGGGTCTGTGTTATCTCCTTCCCTGTTCTCTTCCAAGCAAAATAACCCTGTTAATTCTTGGCTAAAATACAAAGGCTTCTCACGATGTGGAAGCCATCCATGTAAAACCTGTATGTTCGCTTATCCAACGAAAACATTTAAATGTAGTGATGGTTCTAAAATGTTCGATATAAAATCGTATATTAATTGCAATAGTGATAATGTTGTCTATATGATCATATGCATACAATGTAATTTATTTTATATAGGCAGCACCACACGCAAGTTAAAAACTCGTATTCTCGAACACTTGAACTACATTAGTAACCCTTCGTATGCGAACATATCAAGAGCAGCGAAACACTTTGTCCACGTTCACAACAGGAGCACAAGTGGATTTCGTGCTCTTGGCATAGAAAAAGTGTTTCATTCAGTAAGAGGAGGTAACATAAAAAGAAAAGTTTTAAAACGGGAAGCCTACTGGATGTTTAGGCTCAACACATATTATCCTAAAGGCATGAACCATAAAAAAGAGCTTATGTTCTTTTATTAATTTAGCCACATAGGAACAACTGTTCTCTGACAACGATGGCAATTGTCTTTTAAGAAACATTCAAGGTTGGCCTATCCTCTAATAATAATGCATCATATACAATCATATGAAAATACAGTATTTAACAAATATACAGAAAAAACAATTTTCAAAAAAATACATATGAAAAATTCCCCCAAAAACATGAAAAATGCATTTCTCTTTCCTTAATGTATTTAAAATAAGTCCATCTACATATTTTATAGTAGTGGAGGTACTATCTTATCTGTCTCCAAATTTTATGGCATCAATAGACTTGTTTCAGCATCTATAATGTCCACTGTGATTGTGATATTATCCAAAGCTGTAATACAATGCCGCTTTTGTATTGACGCAAGCAGTAAAAATAGAACTGTTGGTGCGATTTTTTTATTCAAGGAATTAGCATTTTTTACTCACTCAATCTGTAACACCGTGTGAATTATGCCAGAGGGAAGTTCTGGCGCTTGCAGGGTTTTTTAGTGAAGTAAAAACTTTTAAAGGTTATTGGTATTACACAGCTTTGGCTTGTTTTGTAGTGATTTTAATTTGAATGTATCTATGTGATATGTCATTGTAGTTTATAATAATTATGTGTTTTCACTCTGCCAGTTTGAACAGTTTCTGTGACCCCCCTGATGACAATCTCAAACACCTGCCCTCCCTCTCTACACCTGAGAGGGAGGAGTTTCTTTAAGGTATATAAAGTTTGAACAGAGGAGTCACAAAATAGTCATGATTAAGAACCGTAGCTGTTCGAAACGCGTTAACGTGTGAAGTGTTGTGAAAGAATCGCTGTGACTTGCAATTTTGCTCTATTCAATAAAGAAACGAAGCTTACTACTATTTCTGCTGGATCATCAAACTCTTTTTCTCAAGGTAGTCTCCACCCTACTTAAAAGCAGGAAGGAGTCCATGGCCTATAAATATCTAAAAGTCTGGAAGGTTTGTTCCACCTTCCTAGGGGCTCCCCCTGACCCTCTTAGAGAACCAGAAATTACAAAAATCCTTTTGTAAAGAAGCTTAGGGCGTCCACTCTGAAAGTCCAGATAGCAGCTCTGAGTTATTTTTTTGATTACAGGCTTGCAGACCACCCCTGGGTTAAAAGGTTTTTGAATGCTGCCTCCAGAACCCATCCATCCTTACGGCCCCTTACCCCTCCTTGAGACTTTAATACAGTCCTTTACGGCCTTATCTCAAAACCCCTTTGAGCCCTTACAGGAACTTTCCCTGGAGACCCTTTCTTGTAAACTGGCCTTTCTAATAATAATAGCCATTAGAGAAAAAATTCACTGCCTAGATGTGAGGAGATGTTTAAATTTTTATCTGGAGGCTACTGCTTCATGGAGAGTGGATCAGAACCTTTTAATCCAATATCAGGGTAGACACAAAGGCTGCAAGGTTTCCAGGGGAGTCCTAGCCAAATGGGTTAAGAAGGCCATCCTCTTGTCATATTCTTCGCTCGGTCTTCCTCCTCCAGAAGGATTCAGTACTCATTCCACAAGGGAAGTGGCCACATCATGGGCAGAAAGAGCTAACGCTTCTTTAAGTCAAATTTGTGGGGCGGCAACTTGGAGCACCCCGCATACCTTTTTCAAGCATTACAGGCTTAACCTTAATGAGGACGCGGCCTTCGGGAGGAAAGTCAGGCCGTTGTCCCTCCCTAAATTTTGATTTATATTTTATTCTCGTATGGGTGCCGTCATGGGGGAGAGGAATAGTGTTGAGAGCGAATATTCGAATAGCGAATTTTTTTAGCGAATATCGGCACTTCGCTAATTCGCTATAAATTCGCTATTTCGAATATTCGGTTTTTTTTTTTTTTAGTTATATTTTTTTCTTTCCCACTTCCCAACAGTAGTTCTTACCTGTCCTGAGGATTCCTGGCTTCCTGGCTGCTCTAGTCAGTGCCCATTGCCGCTTCTGCCGACTTCCGTGCTCATGGAGCGTCCCCAACCATGGGAACGTCTCCATATACTAAAATGTACTGTCGGATTTGAGGAATTACGTTGAAATCGCAATGCGATTAATTCAAGTTATATTAATCGCATTGCGATTTCAACTTAGAGCTGGGTTTATAATGGGTCAGCTTGCTAGAATGAACGAAGTTAACGAATATGGAATATAGCAGCACTGCTAAGTTGAATTCGTAATGTGATTAATTTAACTTGAAGAAATCGCATTGCGATTTCAACTTAGCACTGCTATCTTACATAGGCTAGAATTAACGAATATGGAATATAGCACTAGCAGTGCTAAGTTGAAATCGCAATGCGATTACTTCAAGTTAAATTAATCGCATTGCGAATTCAACTTAGCAGTGCTGCTATATTCCATATTCGTTAACTTCGTTCATTCTAGAAAGCTGACCCATTATAAACCCAGCTCTAAGTTGAAATCGCAATGCGATTAATATAACTTGAATTAATCGCATTGCGATTTCAACGTAATTCCTCAAATCCGACAGTACATTTTAGTATATGGAGACATTCCCATGGTGATGGGGACGCTCCATGAGCAAGGAACTTTATGGTTGGCTTGGTAGAATTAGCGAATAGCGAATATGACGAATGTATTCGTCATATTCCTCAAAACGAAGATAACGAAGTATTCTACATCTTCGTTTTAGCAACATATTCGTCAACCTCGCTAATTCTAGCAATCAAATAGGAAGGTTGACTATAGAGACAGCTGTGTTAAATTCGCTATGCGATTTTTTTTATTTTTTTTTAATAGAATAATTATATTACTTGATATAATTATTATAATTATTCTATTTATTAAAAAAAAATATATAAATAATCGCATAGCGAATTAAACACAGTTGTCTCTATAGTCAACCTTGCTATTTGATTGCTAGAATTAGCGAAGTTGACGAATAGGTTGCTAAAACGAAGATGTAGAATACTTCGTTATCTTCGTTTTGAGGAATATGACGAATACATTCGTCATATCCGTCATCTTCGCTATAATTCTAGATATGAAACCAATAGGAAAGTAGCCTTAAGTTAAAATCGCAATACGCGATTATTTAAATCGCATATTAATCGCGGTAACTAGAATAATGACGAATATTCGATTTCGACGAATATGAAACGAATATTCATTCGAATATTCGCGAATTTCGTCGAAATCGAATATGGCACCTGCCGCTCATCACTAGAGAGGAAAACAATAATTGCTTACCGGTAATTGTTTTTCTCGATACTCATGACGGCACCCCCAAATTTCCCTCCCTAAAAAAACTCTCTTTCTCTTTTGTGTGTCTTCTCTTGGTGGTGGTGGCACATCCGGAACCGGTAATCATAATCACTGAGGTGTGGTGGGGGTGTGGACATTTTTATATCCTCAGGTTTCCTGTCCTGGATGGGAGGTCCTACTCGCATGGGTGCCATCATGGGTATCAAATAAAACAATTCCCGGTAAGCAATTATTGTTTTCTGTTATTTTGTCCTATTTGTTGTTTGCTTCACAATTTAAAAAAAACTTACATCTTCAAAGTTATGGGCATGTTCTGTAAATTAAATGATGCAAATCCTCAAACAATCCATGTTAATTCCAGGTTGTGAGGCACCAAAACACGAAAGTCAAGGGGGGGTGAATACTTTTGCAAGGCACCGTATACCGGCTGCACGCAAAAAAACAGTGTTAGTTTCCTCCTCCGCCTCTTCCACCTACACCTCCAGGTCCATAGTCTCCTGTATTTCCTACTCCACTTGACCTTTGCCTCCTGGTTCAATATTATTATTTTTTATTTTTATGTATGTTTTGTATTTTAGGTCAGTTCCCTATCCACATTTGTTTGCAGGGCAATTGTACTGCTCTTACACACCTTATGGTTCCATTTGCTGCCCTTTCAATGACTATTTTACAGCCATTTTTCAGCCCAAAAGTTCGGGTCCCCATTGACATCAATCGGGTTCAGGTCCGGGGTCAGGTGCAGGTCAAGTTCGGGTCCGAATCCATTGAACATCCACAGGTTCGCTCTTTCCTAGCCTCAAGTTGACTTTTAAAGGTAACTGCAACTACTACTACAATGGGGAAGATTAACTAATACTGTTAAAAAGGAAAACAGTGTAAACTTAGTCTTAAAACTACAAAAGATTTATAGGGATGAGCGGACCCATAGATGTTCGGGTTCTCCAGGTTCAGCAGAACTTCGGGTCAAAGATCGGGTTTGTGACTCGAACTTGATCCGAACTGGAATCCAAGCCAAACCCCATTGAAGTCAATAGGGACCCGAAGATTGGTACACTAAAATGGCTGTAAAATAGTCGTAGTAAGGGCTAGAGGGCTGCAAAAGGAAGCACAGTGGAGGTAAGAGCAGGACAAATGGCCTGCAAAATAAATGTGGATAGGAAAATGCCTTAAAATAACAGAATATAAAAAAATATAAAAAATAATAATCTTGACTAGGAGGCGGAGGTCAAAGTGGATTAGGAGGTTGAGAAGGCGGTGGACGTGGAAGTGTAGGTGGAAGTGGCGGTGGAGGAGGTAGACAACACTGTTTGTCGTTTTTTAATTTTTTTCCCTTTATTTATTAATTTAATTTTTTTTTTATACATTTGGGAAGACCCCAAAAAATTGGGGACAAGGTACATGTCTATTCTGCACAAGGTACAGACAAGACCTGTGGGATCCATGCCCAGACGGACAGGTGGCTGCGCTTGTCTGTGATCAGCGCCCCCCCCCCCCCCGCCGTACTAAGCACACATTCGGACAATACACTGGCCGCAGGGCAGGCCAGCAGCTCCAAGGTGTAACGGGAAAGCTCAGGCCATGTGCCCAATTTGGAGACCCAGAAGTTGAATAGGGTAGACCCATCAGTCAGTATGTGCAGACGTGTGCATACATATTCTTCGACCATGTTGCTGAAACATGTTTTGAAACACTGCCTCCTACTAAGACGGTCTGTATCAGATGGTGGTGTTGGTTGTTATGGCGTGCTGACAAAACTTTTCCATATTTCGGCCATGCTAACCCTCCCTTCTGAGGTGGTGGCGGTGCCCCAGCTGCTTTGGCGACTTCCTCCTCCTCTGCCTTTGCCTTGTGCTTCCACTGAGCCCCCGCTGTCAGGTGGGAATGCCATCAGCAGTGTGTCTACCAGAGAGTGCTTGTACTCTCACATTTTCCGATCATGCTCCAGTGACAGAATTAAGGAAGTCACGTTGTCCTTGTGCACAATAAATGTGGAGCCCCAGTATTGGGTCTACAACACAATAAAAGCCAGATATCCCTCAAAGGAAGGAAAACCGAGAAAAGGGGTGTCCCCATTATAGAGATAACCAAATCCACCATATTAAATGGCCCCTATGACAAGATCCTGCTTTTTTTTTACAAGCTTTAAGGATTAGTGTTGAGCGAACAGTTCGAAAATCGTTCGGGTCCGTACCGAATTTTGGGGTGTCCGTGACACGGACCCGAACCCGGACATTTTCAAAAAAGTTCGGGTTCGGGTCTGGTGTTCGTCGATTACTTCCCGCTTTCTGAAGGGCTGCACAGCAGCCAATCAGCTAGCGTTTTACTTCTTGCCCTAAGAGCCCATCACAGCCATGCCTACTAATGGCATGGCTGTGATTGGCCAAGTGCAGCATGTGACCCAGCCTCTATTTAAGCTGGAGTCACGTAGCGCCGCACGTCACACTGCTCTGACTAGTGTAGGGAGAGGATGCAGCTTCTGTGAGGGCGAGATAGGCAGGGATAAAGAAGTGATTGAATGATCTACCTTTCTACACCTGTGCATCAGAACAACTCAGCTGAGCTGTTCACTGAAAGTCACTATTTTGTTGAGACTGGCCAGAGCGATTTTTACTGGCACATGTAACTGGGCTGACCGGCGGTGGCCATTTTGGGACTTGTGGTGCGCCAGCACAAGCTGCCACAGAGTCTAAACCAATGCTCCAAAGAAGTGTAAAATCTACACCTGTGAATCAGAACAACAGCAATTCAGCTGCTCAGTCAAAGTCTATTTTTTTTCTGGATGGGCAGACCGTTTTCTGGCACATGTTACTGGGCTAATAGGCGGCGGCCATTTTGGGACTTGTGGTTCTACAGCAAATGCTGACACAACGTCCATTAATCTCATGTAATACTCGATTTTTTCAAAGATATACTACATCAGGGGTTTGGCTGTGCTTGTGTCACCCATACTAACTGCAAAGATATTTAATATATCAGTGGTGAAACTGAAAGTAACCCACTTGGATAGCAAATCCCATGAATGTGCTGTTCCAGCTAGGCTAGCCAGTGCCACTACAGCCAGCCAAGTCCAATCCTGTCAGCCAGAAAAAAATATTTTTTTATGTGCCAGAAATATAAATTAGAAAAAGCTTTCACCGTAATAATAAAATTATTCTGGTGTTAGACCAGAAGAAGCACTCCAGTCGTAATTAATACTGTAAAAAGACTTAGGCAATATTTCTCCCAGTGTGGGAAATTTATCTAGCAAAACTAGCATTTTAAAAATTCGGGTGTTCTGAAATACCAGCAGTTTTCTTGTAACTAATACCGCCAAAAGGCATTATTGTCCAGTGTTGTAATTTTGGTGAAAACAAGGCCAATTTAATCAATCTGGTGTTTGTTAGACCAGAAACACCAGGCCTCACGTTTTTACTCCTGTAAAAAGGAATTATATCTCCCCGTGTGGGACTCTATGTACCAAAACTAGCATTTTAAAAAATTCTGATGTCAAATTTGCAGCAGTTTTCTTGTAATTAATACCGCCAAAAGGCATTATTGTCCAGTGTTGTAATTTTGGTGAAAAAAGGCCAATTTAATCAATCTGGTGTTTGGTAGACCAAAAACACTAGGCCTCACGTTTTACTCCTGTAAAAGGAATTATATTTCCCGTGTGGGAATCTATGTACCCAAACTAGCATTTTAAAACTTCAGATGTCCTATTTGCAGCAGTATTCTTGTAAATAATACCGCCAAAAGGCATTATTGTCCAGTGTTGTAATTTTGGTGAAAAAAGGCCAATTTAATCAATCTGGTGTTTGGTAGACCAAAAACACTAGGCCTCACGTTTTTACTCCTGTAAAAGGAATTATATCTCCCGTGTGGGAATCTATGTACCAAAACTAGCATTTTAAAAATTCTGATGTCCAATTTGCAGCAGTTTTCTTGTAATTAATACCGCCAAAAGGCATTATTGTCCAGTGTTGTAATTTTGGTGAAAAAAGGCCAATTTAATCAATCTGGTGTTTGGTAGACCAAAAACACTAGGCCTCACGTTTTTACTCCTGTAAAAGGAATTATATCTCCCGTGTGGGAATCTATGTACCCAAACTAGCATTTTAAAACTTCAGATGTCCTATTTGCAGCAGTATTCTTGTAAATAATACCGCCAAAAGGCATTATTGTCCAGTGTTGTAATTTTGGTGAAAAAAGGCCAATTTAATCAATCTGGTGTTTGGTAGACCAAAAACACTAGGCCTCACGTTTTTACTCCTGTAAAAGGAATTATATCTCCCCGTGTGGGAATCTATGTACCCAAACTAGCATTTTAAAAAATTCTGACGTCAAATTTGCAGCAGTTTTCTTGTAATTAATACCGCCAAAAGGCATTATTGTCCAGTGTTGTAATTTTGGTGAAAAAAGGCCAATTTAATCAATCTGGTGTTTGGTAGACCAAAAACACTAGGCCTCACGTTTTTACTCCTGTAAAAAGGAATTATATCTCCCCGTGTGGGACTCTATGTACCCAAACTAGCATTTTAAAAAATTCTGATGTCAAATTTGCAGCAGTTTTCTTGTAATTAATACCGCCAAAAGGCATTATTGTCCAGTGTTGTAATTTTGGTGAAAAAAGGCCAATTTAATCAAGCTGGTGTTTGGTAGACCAAAAACACTAGGCCTCACGTTTTTACTCCTGTAAAAAGGAATTATATCTTCCCGTGTGGGACTCTATGTACCCAAACTAGCATTTTAAAACTTCAGATGTCCTATTTGCATCAGTATTCTTGTAAATAATACCGCCAAAAGGCATTATTGTCCAGTGTTGTAATTTTGGTGAAAAAAAGGCCAATTTAATCAATCTGGTGTTTGGTAGACCAAAAACACTAGGCCTCACGTTTTTACTCCCGTAAAAAGGAATTATATCTCCCCGTGTGGGAATCTATGTACCAAAACTAGCATATTAAAAATTCTGGTGTCCACTTTGCAGCAGTTTTCTTGTAAATAATACCGCCAAAAGGCATTATTGTCCAGTGTTGTAATTTTGCTGAAAAAAAGGCCAATTTAATCAATCTGGTGTTTGTTAGACCAGAAACACTAGGCCTCACGTTTTTACTCCTGTAAAAAGGAATTATATCTCCCTGTGTAAGAATCTATGTACCAAAACTAGCATTTTAAAAAATTCTGATGTCAAATTTGCAGCAGTTTTCTTGTAATTAATACTGCCAAAAGGCATTATTGTCCAGTGTTGTAATTTTGGTGAAAAAAAGGCCAATTTAATCAATCTGGTGTTTGGTAGACCAAAAACACTAGGCCTCACGTTTTTACTCCTGTAAAAAGGAATTATATCTCCCCGTGTGGGAATCTATGTACCAAAACTAGCATATTAAAAATTCTGGTGTCCACTTTGCAGCAGTTTTCTTGTAATTAATACCGGAAAAAGGAATTATATCTTCCAGTGTGGGAATTTTGGGGCTAAAAAATAATATATTTTATTGTGGTGCGAGTTGAATCGCAACAATGAGGAAACATTCTATTAAGGGACGAGGACGCGGTCGTGGTGGTGTCCGTAGAGCCTCTGTTGCTGGCAGAGGACGTGGCCGTTCGGCCTCAGGCGCACAAAGTAGTGAACCAACTCCCTCAAGTAGCCGGCAGAATTTACAGCGATATTTGGTGGGGCCCAATGCCGTTATGAGGATGGTAAGGCCTGAGCAGGTACAGGCATTAGTCGATTGGGTGGCCGACAGTGCTTCCAGCACGTTCACCACATTGTCTTCCGCCCAGTCTTCTGCGGAAAGCACACAGGTGGCACCTGAAAACCAAGCCCATCAGTCTGTAACATCACCCCCATGCATATCAGGGAAACTGGCTGAGCCTCAAGTTATGCAGCAGTCTCTTATTCTGTTTGAAGACTCTGCTCCCACGGTTTTCCAGGGGCGTCCACCTAGCCCTTCCCCAGCGGTAGAAGACATTCCATGCACTGACGCACAACCACTTATGTATCCAGATGATGAGGACATGGGAATACCACCACAGCAGAGTGACCGAGTGTCTGATGATGACGAAACACAGGTGACCACTGCCGCGTCTTATTGCAGTGTGCAGACTGAACAGGAGGAGGTCAGGGAGGAAGACTGGGTGGAAGACGATGCAGAGGAAGATGAGGTCTTAGACCCCACATGGACTGAAGGTCGTGCCGCTGACTTAAATAGTTCAGAGGAAGAGGCAGTGGTGAGACCGAGACAACAGCGGAGCCAAAGAGGGAGCAGGGGGCAAAAGCAGAACAGCCGCCGTCCAGAGAGTTTGCCTGCTATTGGCCAGCGCCAAAAGGGAACCAGCACCCCAAAGGCATCTTCAAGGAGTTCCCTGGCATGGCACTTCTTCAAACAATGTGCTGAGGACAAGACCAGAGTGGTTTGCACGCTGTGCCATCAGACCCTGAGGCGAGGCATTAACGTTCTTAACCTGAGCACCACCTGCATGATCAGGCATCTACATGCAAAGCATGAACTGCAGTGGAGTACACACCTTAAAAACAAGGAACCCGCTCAGGCTCCCCCTGCTCCCTCTACCGCTGCTGCCTCGGCTTCCGCCTCGTGAGGAATGTTGCCACCTGCCGAGCAGCAAACAGAGGATGTGCCACCGACACCACCACCGCCACCGTCACCTAGCGTCTCCACTATTTCACACAGCAGCGTTCAGCTCTCCATCTCTCAAACCTTTGAGAGGAAGCGCAAATTCCCACCTAGTCACCCTCGAGCCCTTGGCCTGAATGCCAGCATTTCTAAACTACTGGCCTTTGAAATGCTGTCATTCCGGCTGGTGGACACAGACAGCTTCAAACAGCTGATGGCCATGGCTGTCCCCCAGTATGTGGTTCCCAGCCGCCACTACTTCTCCAAGACAGCCGTGCCTTCCCTGCACATGCAAGTGTCTGATAAAATCAAGTGTGCACTGCGCAACGCCATTTGTGGCAAGGTCCACCTAACCACAGATACGTGGACCAGTAAGCACGGCCAGGGACGCTATATCTCCCTAACTGCACACTGGGTAAATGTAGTGGCGGCTGGGCCCCAGGCGGAGAGTTCCTTGGCGCACATCCTTCCGCCGCCAAGGATCACAGGGCATCATTCTTTGCCTCCTGTAGCCTCCTCCTCCTACTCGGCTTCCTCCTCCTCCTCCTCTGCTTCCACCAGCTCATCCAGTCAGCCACACACCTTCACCACCAACTTCAGCACAGCCCGGGTAAACGTCAGCAGGCCATTCTGAAACTCATATGTTTGGGGACAGGCCCCACACCGCGCAGGAGTTGTGGCGGGGTATTGAACAACAGACCGACCAGTGGTTGCTGCCGGTGGGCCTCAAGCCCGGACTGGTGGTGTGCGATAATGGGCGAAATCTCGTGGCAGCTCTGGGACTAGCCGGTTTGACGCACATCCCTTGCCTGGCGCATGTGCTGAATTTGGTGGTGCAAAAGTTCATTCACAACTACCCAGACATGTCAGAGCTGCTGCATAAAGTGCGGGCCGTCTGTGCGCGCTTCCGGCGTTCACATCCTGCTGCTGCTGCCTGTCAGCGCTACAGCGGAACTTCGGCCTTCCCGCTCACCGCCTAATATGCGACGTGCCCACCCGGTGGAACTCCACCTTGCACATGCTGGAGAGACTGTGCGAGCAGCAGCAGGCCATAGTGGAGTTTCAGCTGCAGCACGCACGCTTCAGTCGCACTGCGGAACAGCACCACTTCACCACCAATGAATGGGCCTCCATGCGAGACCTGTGTGCCCTGTTGCGCTGTTTAGAGTACGCCACCAACATGGCCAGTTGCGATGCCACTGTTATCAGCGTGACGATACCAATTCTATGTCTCCTAGAGAAAACGCTTAGGGCGATGATGGAAGAGGAGGTGGGCCAGGGCCAGGAGGAGGAGGAGGAGGATGACGGGTCGTTTTTAGGACTTTCAGGCCAGTCTGTTAGAAGTGGCTCAGAGGGAGGTTTTTTGCAACAGCAGAGGCCAGGTACAAATGTGGCCAGCCAGGGACCACTACTGGAGGACGAGGAGGATGAGGAGGAGGTGGAGGAGGTGGAGGAGGATGAGGATGAAGCAGGTTCACAGCGGGGTGGCACCCAGCACAGCGCAGGCACATCCCTGGTGCGTGGCTGGGGGGATACAGAGGATGATGACGATACGCCTCCCACAGAGGACAGCTTTTCCTTACCTCTGGGGAGCCTGGCACACATGAGCGATTACATGGTGCAGTGCCTGCGCAATGACAGCAGAGTTGCCCACATTTTAACGTGTGCTGACTACTGGGTGGCCACCCTGCTGGATCCACGGTACAAAGACAATGTGCCCACTTTACTTCCTGCACTGGAGCGTGATAGGAAGATGCGCGAGTACAAGTGCACACTGGTAGAGGCTCTCCTGAGAGCATTCCCAACTGTCACAGGGGAACAGGTGGAAGGCCAAGGCCAAGGCAGAGGAGGAGCTAGAGGTCGCCCACGCAGCAGTGTCACGGCCAGCTCCTCTGAGGGCAGGGTTAGCATGGCAGAAATGTGGAAAAGTTTTGTCTCCACGCCACAGCTAACTGCCCCACCACCTGATACGGAACGTGTTAGCAGGAGGCAACATTTCACTAACATGGTTGAACAGTACGTCTGCACACAACTCCACGTACTGACGGATGGTTCGGCCCCATTCAACTTCTGGGTTTCCAAATTGTCCACGTGGCCAGAATTAGCATTTTATGCCTTGGAGGTGCTGGCCTGCCCGGCGGCCAGCGTTTTATCTGAACGTGTATTCAGCACGGCAGGGGGCGTTATTACTGACAAACGCAGCCGCCTGTCCGCAGCCAATGTGGACAAGCTGACGTTTATAAAAATGAACCAGGCATGGATCCCACAAGACCTGACCCTCCCTTGTGCAGAGTAGTCCTTAATAACTGCCTTAAACCATGTTGTCTTGTACTCCTGGCCACTTCTTCATTGAAAAATCAATTTTTGAAATTAAGTAGGATCTTGGGGTGCAACTCAGAGTTGAATGAACCTTCCCTCTGTCTGGGTGCTGGGGCCAAAGTACATGAAAGTCTCCTTCTCCTGTGCTGGGTGATATGAATGTTATACTTGTGCTGTCTGACATGTCTCCTTTGTGTGGGTGCAGGGGGCCAAAGTCACTGAAAGCGGCCTTCTCCTGTGGTGGGTGATCGAAATGCCTGATTCTCTGCTGTGGGACCTCTCTCCTCTTTCTGGGTGCAGGGGTCAAAGAAACAAAAGGTGGCCTACTCCTGTGGTGGTTGACATGATGCCTGATTCTTTGCTGTGGGACCTCTCTCCTCTTTCTGGGTGCAGGGGTCAAAGTCTCTAAAAGTGCCCTTCTCCTGTGGTGGTTGATGTGAAACTGATGCTTGTGCTATCTGACCTGTCTCCTCTGTGTCGGTGCTAAGGCCTAAGTCACTGAAAGCGGCCTTCTCCTGTGCTGGCTGATATAAATGCCTGAATCTCTGCTGTGGGACCTCTCTCCTCTTTCTGGGTGCAGGGGTCAAAGAAACAAAAGGTGGCCTACTCCTGTGGTGGTTGACATGATGCCTGATCCTTTGCTGTGGGACCTCTCTCCTCTGTGTGGCTGCAGGGGTCAAAGTCTCTAAAAGTGCCCTTCTCCTGTGGTGGTTGATGTAAAACTGATGCTTGTGCTATCTGACCTGTCTCCTCTGTGTCGGTGCTAAGGCCTAAGTCACTGAAAGCGGCCTTCTCCTGTGCTGGCTGATATAAATGCCTGAATCTCTGCTGTGGGACCTCTCTTCTCCGTGTGGCTGCAGGGGTCAAAGTCTCTAAAAGTGCCCTTCTCCTGTGGTGGTTGATGTAAAACTGATGCTTGTGCTATCTGACCTGTCTCCTCTGTGTCGGTGCTAAGGCCTAAGTCACTGAAAGCGGCCTTCTCCTGTGCTGGCTGATATAAATGCCTGAATCTCTGCTGTGGGACCTCTCTCCTCTTTCTGGGTGCAGGGTCAAAGAAACAAAAGGTGGCCTACTCCTGTGGTGGTTGACATGATGACCTCTCTCCTCTGTCTGGGTGCTGGTCCAAAATACATGAGAGTGGCCTTCTCCGGTGGTGGTTGATATGACGCATGATTCCTTGCTGTGGGACCTGTATCCTCTGTCTGGGTGCTGGTCCAAAATAAATGAGAGTGGCCTTCTCCGGTGGGGGTTGATATGACGCATGATTCCTTGATGTGGGACCTCTGTCTGGGTGCTGGTCCAAAATACATGAGAGTGGCCTTCTCCGGTGGTGGTTGATATGACGCATGATTCCTTGCTGTGGGACCTGTATCCTCTGTCTGGGTGCTGGGCCGAAATAAATGAGAGTGGCCTTCTCCGGTGGGGGTTGATATGACGCATGATTCCTTGATGTGGGACCTCTCTCCTCTGTCTGGGTGCTGGTCCAAAATACATGAGAGTGGCCTTCTCCGGTGGTGGTTGATATGACGCATGATTCCTTGCTGTGGGACCTGTATCCTCTGTCTGGGTGCTGGTCCAAAATAAATGAGAGTGGCCTTCTCCGGTGGGGGTTGATATGACGCATGATTCCTTGATGTGGGACCTCTCTCCTCTGTCTGGGTGCTGGTCCAAAATACATGAGAGTGGCCTTCTCCGGTGGTGGTTGATATGACGCATGATTCCTTGATGTGGGATCTGCATCCTCTGTCTGGGTGCTGGTCCAAAATAAATGAGAGTGGCCTTCTCCGGTGGGGGTTGATATGACGCATGATTCCTTGATGTGGGACCTCTCTCCTCTGTCTGGGTGCTGGTCCAAAATACATGAGAGTGGCCTTCTCCGGTGGTGGTTGATATGACGCATGATTCCTTGCTGTGGGACCTGTATCCTCTGTCTGGGTGCTGGTCCAAAATAAATGAGAGTGGCCTTCTCCGGTGGGGGTTGATATGACGCATGATTCCTTGATGTGGGACCTCTCTCCTCTGTCTGGGTGCTGGTCCAAAATACATGAGAGTGGCCTTCTCCGGTGGTGGTTGATATGACGCATGATTCCTTGATGTGGGATCTGTATCCTCTGTCTGGGTGCTGGTCCAAAATAAATGAGAGTGGCCTTCTCCGGTGGGGGTTGATATGACGCATGATTCCTTGATGTGGGACCTCTCCTCTGTCTGGGTGCTGGTCCAAAATACATGAGAGTGGCCTTCTCTGGTGGTGGTTGATATGAAGCATGATTCCTTGCTGTGGGACCTGTATCCTCTGTCTGGGTGCTGGTCCCAAATAAATGAGAGTGGCCTTCTCCAGTGGTGGATGATATGACGCATGATTCCTTGCTGTGGGACCTCTCTCCAATTGATATTGGTTAATTTTTATTTATTTTATTTTATTTTAATTCATTTCCCTATCTACATTTGTTTGCAGGTGATTTACCTACATTTTGCTGCCTTTTGCAGCCCTCTAGCCCTTTCCGGGAGTCTTTTACAGGCTTTTTAGTGCCCAAAAGTTTGGGTCCCCATTGACTTCTATGGGGTTCGGGTTCGGGATGAAGTTCGGGTTGAGTTCGGATCACGAACCCGGACATTTTCCGGAAGTTCGGCCGAACCTCTCGAACCCAAACATCCAGGTGTCCGCTCATCTCTATTAAGGATGTGATGGGGAAAACCTAAGCCAGTTATCCATCCACAGACACCTGTTTAATTGAGACTCTTAAATGAGGCTCTGCGGTGTTTTCTGTAGCTGTCTCACTGAGATCAGCTATTGTTTTGTTTGACGTTGTCCTTGTAGCAGGGATACAGGAGGGTGGCCACCCAGTAATCAGCACTGGTTAGAAAGTGGGCAAGTGGCGCAGGCACTGCAGCATGAAGTCGCTTATGTGTGCCAGGCTGCCCAGAGGCAACGACAAGCTGTCCTCTGTGGGAGGTGTATTGTCTGTGTCCTCTGTATCCCCCAGCCACGCTCCAGTGATGTCCATGAGCCTCTTTGAGATCCTCCTCATCCTCCAGAACTGTGCCCTGGCTGGGCAGTTGTGTACCTGGCCTCTGTTGGTGCATGAACACACCCTCCGGGCCACTTGTGAATTACTGGCCGGATAACTGTGGAAATCATCTCTCTTCCTCTTTCTTCTGTGCCACATCCTCTTCCATCATTGCCCGAAGCACTTTTTCAAGGAGACATGGAAGTGGAAAGGTAAAGCCGAGGACGGCATCATCAGCACTGGCCATATTGGAGGAGTACTCAAAACTGCACAACACGGCACACACGTTCCGCAATCGTTGGTGGTGAAGTGGTGCTGTTCCGCAGAGCGACTCACCTGTGCGTGCTGCAGCTGAAACTCCACTATCGCCTTTTGCTGCTCTCACAGTCTCTCCAGCATGTGCAAGGTGGAGTTTAACCTTGTGGGTATGTCGCATATGAGGCGGTGAGCTGAAATGCCGAAGTTGCTCTGCAGCACAGACAGGCGAGCAGCAGCAGGGTGAGAACGCCGAAAGCGCGCACAGACGGACCACACTTTTTGCAGCAGCTCTGACATATCGAGGTCATTTTTCAGGAACCTCTGCACCACCAAATTCAGCACATGCACCAGTCAAGGGATGTGCATCAAACTGGCTAGGCCCAGAGCTACTACAAGATTTTGCCTGTTATCGCACACCACCAGGCCGGGCTTGAGGCTCAGCAGCACCAACCACTCATCGGTCTGTTGTTCCATGCCCGTCCACAGCTCCTGCGCGGTGTGTTCCCCCCCCCCCCAAACAGATGAGTTATAAAACAGCCTGCTGTCATTTCCTCCTGGCTTTGCTGAAGTTGGTGGTGCAGGTGTTAAGCTGACCAGATAAGGAGGCGGTAGACGAGGAAGCGGAGTAGAAGGAGGAGGCAACAGGAGGCAATGAGAAACATCGGTGGTGGTAGGACATGTGCCAAACTGCTATCCGCCTCAGGCCCAGCCGCCACTGCATTTACCCAGTGTGCAGTTAGAGAGATAGAACATCCCTGATCGTGCTTACTGGTCCATGTATCGGTAGTTATGTGGACCTTGCCACAGATGGCATTGCGCAGTGCACACCTGATTTTGTCTGACAATTGTGGGACAGCCACCGTCCTCAAGTATTTTAGTGTCCATCTCCACCAGACCCAATGACAGTATTTCAAAGGCCAGGAATTTTGAAATGCTGGCATTCAGGGCCAGGGTAGGGGGGTACTTCCTCTTTCTCGCCAGTGTTTGGGGGGTGGACAGCTAAACGCTTCCATGGGACAGTGTGGAGATGTTTGGAGATTGTGACGGTGGTTCAGGTGGTGGTGTTGCTGCCACATTTATTTTTTTGCAAGGTGGCAGGTGCCACTGTTACTCCAGAAGGGGAGGAAGAAGCCGAGACTGCAGCAGAAGAGGGAGCAGGAGGAGCCTGCAATCTTTTTTGTTTTTTCAGGTGTGTACTACACTGCAGCTCATCCTTTGCAGTTAGATGCCTGGTCATGGAGGTGGTTCTCAGGTTTAGAACATTTATGCCTCGCTTCAGGCTCTGATTGCACAGCATGCAAACCACTCACGTCTTGTCATCACAGCACATTGTCTGAAGAACTGCCACGCCAGGGAACTCTTTGGAAGGCCACTCTGCTTGTGCACCCTGCTCCCTCTTTTGCTGTGCCGCTGGCGCTGTATGACCACCACCTCTTTTCTGAACTGCACATTTCACTCGCATGACCTTGATTCCATGTGAGGTCTAGGACCTCATCATCCTCCACATCATCTTCCACCCACTCTTCACCCCTGTCCTCTTTGCCGGTTTGCACACTGCAGAAAGCCGCAGCAGTTGGCACCTGTGTTTCGTCATCATCATCAGAGACATGCTGCGGTGGTCTTCCCATGTCCATATCCTGAAACAATAAGTGGTTGGGCATCAGTGCACTCAATCTTTACCACTACTGGTGCAGGGCGAGGTGGATGGCTCACGAAAACCCCGCCAGTAGAGTCATCAAAAAGCATAAGGACTGCTGCATGACTTGGGGCTCAGACTGCTTGGCTGATTTGCAAGGGGGTGAAGTGAAAGACAGATGCCCATGGGCTGCAGGTGCCAACTCTGCACTTTCAGCAGGGGAACGGGTGGGAGACAATGTGAAAGAACTGGAGGCACTGTCAGCCATCAAGTCTACTAACGCCTCTAGTTGTTCTGGCCTCACCATTCGTACATTGGTATTCGGGCCTACAAAATGACCCTGATTGTCCTGACGGATATGTGCACCTGAGGAAGGTGTTTCATTTGGGCGTGTAGCTGGTACAGGTCGACCAAGTCCTCTCCCTGCAATAGGAGCTCTATCAACACCAGCAGCACTACGACCACGTCCCTTATTTGAGGCTCTCCTCATTCTTTGAGGTCACCTACCGAACTAACAGACAGATTAACTATATTAATTTCCCTGTCATGGATGCAGCGCAGGTGTACCTTACACCAAAAATGGGTATATGTCCCCCACCGAACTAACAGACAGATTATCTATATTCATTTTCCTGTCACGGATGCAGTGCAGGTGTACCTCACCAAAAATTGATATATGTACCCACCGATCTAACAGACAGATTATCCACTGATCTAACAGACAGATTAACTATATTAATTTTTCTATCATGGATGCAGTACAGTTGAATCTCACACCAAAAATGGGCATATGTCAACCCTAGAACTAACAGACAGATTAACTATATTAATTTCCCTTTCACGGATGCAGTGCAGGTGTATCTCAAACAAAAATGGGTAAATGTCACCCACCAAACTAACTAAGATGGTGCATTGCACCCACAAAAAAATCGCTATAGGTCCCCCACAGAATTAACATCCAGATGAATTATTGTTCTGCCACAGTCAGGGTAATTCAGTAGTGTTTAGTGTGGTTATAGTGGTGTTAAATTGTATTACACTTTGTTTTCTTGTTACAAGGCTACTGCATTGTGGGTTATTGCAAAGCATCCTGGAAAAAGAAGCCTCCAGCACACAGTACAGAGCTCTCCTATGCATGTCTCCTTCTCAATCTCCACTATCCTCGCAGAATCATATCTGGTAAGAGATCTACTGCTGTTTCAGGGATATTAAGTATGCAGAGCTGTTCATTCAGTTGTAATTGTTACTCAGGGAGTATTTTCTACTGTTAGCTAGCCATGCAATCCTATGTATAGGCAGCCATTTCACCATGTTCCTTCACTGTTAATGTGATGTTATAGTACATGCTATCCTATACTTAATACTTATAAATGCTATTTGTATTCTTGTAGTTTTACCAATCAGTCATATACAATCATATATACAACCTGTTGACCAATAAACAAGTTAGACTACAAAGAACAGTCCTCTTATTTGGACAGGAATGGTTTATGCTGAATGTCGGACTGCACACTGTGTGAACGTGTAAGAAGACAGAACAGTAAAACAGATGCTAGTAACAAGCTATAGTGGATCTGACTACACGGGGCCGCCATCAACCACGCGGCCCTGCGTACAAGATTGCAGCGTCTGCCATACAGTCACAAGAAGCGAGAGTGCATCCTCGAGCAAACGCAACACGATCCAGACAACGCTGAAGTCCGTTCCTACTTAGACTGAGTCTGCACAGAGACATTAAGCAGCCAGAAAACAGGCACACAATGTCCACTAGCCAGGTATCATCATTCAGGACCAGGTCACAAGCAAGCTGCTCTAGCAAGTCCTCATGAAAAGAAATGGCTCATCTCGCCCTTGCAGAAGCTGAGGCTGCAAAAGTAAGGTCTTCCTTTGCTGCACAAGAGATGCAACTAAAGAAAGAGAGAGCATGCCTGCAAGGATTACTGGAAAAACTTGCTGCAGAGAAAGAAGTGTCAGCTGCTGTAGCCAAAGCAGAGTTCTTAGAAGCCATGGAGTTACCCGGATCTGAGAAACACAGCGAAGTACTCGGGCCAGACCTAGATGAACAAGATCCAGCACTGCACATCTCAAAATAGATCCATCAGCATCCTAAGACAGACAACAACTACGAGCCAGTATATCAGTCAGCTTATACAGAGTGCCAAAGATCCTACCACAGTACCTCATCAGGACGGTATACGGCAAAGCGATACCAGCCTCAACTACCGTCCTACAGAGCAAAAGCTACAACCTTCGCTTCAATAGAAATTTGCCTATTGAGTTGCGAAGTACTATCATGTTAAATTCGGGGAGTGTAGTGTGGAGGCGTGTCTGGCCCATTCAGCCTCTTCACACCCCCATTCAAGAATCCATTCAACCACAGCATCATGGAGTGAGGCGTGTACCTATTAGTTGGATACTCCTTCCTTGAGCTTGATATCGGTCACGTAACCTATCAGGTCATGTGCCCGCTCATGTGATCACTCACATAATAGAATAGGCGGTCCTATAGTTAACCAGAGCAGGCTTAAAATCAGCCAGTATGGACGCCTGGGCTGTCACTGCCACACGCAGGACGTGATGCAGGCTTCGCTCCATGAACATCAACCTTTTAATGGAGAGATAAGTATCAAATAACACAGCGACTGATCTTCTCTGATTTTGGATTTCCGAAATTGTTAATTTGTAAGTCTGGTTTGTACTGTGACTTTTGGGCCCTTGGTTGCCAATGTAGTTGTACCAGTCCCCTGATGATATGGCTGTGGGCCATTGAAACGCGTTGGTGCATCGTGTGGAGTTGGTATTAGTGAGCCCCTGATCTTTTGTTCCCCTGAAGAACGCTGGGCATCGCCATTATACAGACACAACCAGGGACATAGAGGTGGGAATTGGAGGAAGATATAGGGACACATAGGGGAAGAGACCCAGTATCTGTGTCCCACTAACTTCTCTTCCACAATACAATTTATTATTTTCTGTCCCCCTCTCAGTCTGTTATTCTCTTTTTGTATGCGGGAACACTTCATGCATGTATGTGTTTTGCACTATTTTTGTATTATTTTAAGATATACTTTATGGGCCTATTTTAAATTGATTAATTATTAAAAGTTAAGCTTTACTAAGGTCACCCACTTTTGTTTAATTATTATATTGATTTCTTTGGTTCACCCATTATATTAACAAGTTATTGAACTTTGATAATTTGGTTGTGTGAAAAATATCAATATAAGCTGTAGAATATGCTTTATATAAGAGAATCGATAATTTTCCCAGAATAGTGGGTAGGGGTCACCAGAAGCTTGGGGAACTCAGTGACTTGTTGATAGAGGAACAGGTTGCTCAGGCAGAAAGACATCTTGGATATCATATACTCCATACCCTGAAGAAGCCAAATAGTGGTGAAACATGTTGGGGAGTTAGTTAGGTTTTAATAATGCTCCAGACCTAGGGCTAAGGGCACGGACGTTCTGCAGGCGTCTTGCTGAAAAGCAGTTTGGAAAATTGAAACAATTGTATCTTTGGCACCAAAGGGACTGTGATTGCGATAGCTAGATACAAATGCAGATACATTTAGCTGATATAAGAAAGCGCAACACGCTGGTTGTGTGTGGAGTTAAAAACACACCCAGATACAGGCAGGGAACATAGCCCACGGAAGTGTGGAGTGAAACACATGACGGTGTGAATTCAGCATGTGCAAAGTGCAATATAAAAGGATTTGAAGCAATACATACCTTGGGTCGGGGCTTTATTTTAATATATAGTTAATCATCGTTGGTATGTCATTTTTAAATAAAACCGAAATAAAAGTTACATTTTAAGCCAGAAACAGGATTTTTTGTGGCTATTTTGCCACTCTTGTGTGTAATAATTCAGAGTTTATCCTGGGCTATACTGGGTCACTTGGTCAATAATAATATAATAATGTACCATTCCCCCCTCCCCTTCGTGGGGTTTGTAGACTTTGTTACTCAACAGGCAAGGATTAGAAACTATCCCAGTTTTGACTTACTCTGTCATGTCCCACTATCCCTGGTGTCAAACCTCATAAAACACCAATGGCAGTCCACAAAACTAACGTTGCCTCCGCAAGTTCTCTTCAGGCCATTTAAGTCTTCTCAAGAAGAGAACAAACCCAAAGATCTTACCAAACAGTGCCCCCTGCACAAGAAACCACATTCTCTACTAAAATGCAGAGCCTGCAGAGAGAAGCCTTTGGAGGACCGCAAAGATTTCCTGAAAGAAAGCAACATCTGCATCTGGTGCATCAGGAACTGTAAGGTCAGTGTGACATGCACAGAATCCAGAATGACATAGAACAGAACACAACACGACTTTACATCCTTGACAACCCTCTCTGGTATCATTCCAAGCAGAGGAGCATGACGGAAAGCAGATAGACACTGACATAGACACCCCAGGAGTCACTTATCAGTGTACAGAGATCTGTAAAGGACTCATAGGACTCATAGGAGGATGATCCTGCTCAAAAATCTGCCTTGTCAGAGTTTATCCTGTCAGTCACCAAGATAAGGCAATCAAGGTATATGCAATCTTAGATGGTGTAGGAAAGCGTAAGGATCTGTCATTGACGGAAGATATGTGTCACCGAGGTTCCTGGCCTCAGTGAGGTAAGAGCCTGTTTTGTGTGTCAGCAGCAGATAATGCTGTTTGACACCTTGATAGTTAGTATGGCAGTAAAGCCGATCCGGGCCGGCTCTTACTGGGAGTAGTCAAAGTGCTGGGTGGGTGACTACTGCCCACGTTCCAGGCCGGGTTTTGGCAGGCTTTAAAAGGCAGCCAGCACTAGCAGCTGGGCGGAATATCCTCCATCTGCCAGTGACGCTGTGGAGCTCTCAGTGCTGGGAGTGGAAGTCTACAAGCAGGCGTACAGACTGCATGGAAGCCTGCACCTGGACTTTTCTGTGGCTTAGCTGTCAGCCGGGTGTGAATTAACACTTAAGTCCTACAGGTGAACTTTTCTTGTGTTTTTGTTTTGCTGTGTGTGAAGAAGCACCAGGACTGTGATTTTGCTGTGTGTGAACAAGCAGCAAGACTGTGATTTTGCTGAGTGTGAATAAAACACTACTGCTTGATTCAAGAACTGTGTACTTTGCCTCTATACTGCGTCCGCAAGTCTGTCTGCCAGAGCAATTCCCCACAATGGTCAAAGCAACAGGTCTTTAGCTAAATCCACCTTCTTCGACACCTTCAACATCATAGGCCCCGGTTCTCCCTAGTCCTGAAGGACATGTGCTGGTACAGTTGAGACGGTGTGGAGGAAAGCAACTGTGTACAAGGTAGAGTCTGTGGATGGTCAGACCTGCTTGTCCCTGCCAACCATACTGGAGTGCAATCACATTCCTGAGAAATGTTCTGAGATACCTACACCAGAGGTAGTGGCATACCACCCCCACCCGAGGCGTATAGCTCACCTAATTCCAGAACTGGATCCAGAAGGCCTGATAGTCTTATTCCTTGGAAGAGACATACTACAAGTTAATAAGGCTAGAGGACAGATTAACAGTCCCCAAAATGCCCCATAAGCCTAGAGACTCGACCTAGGATGAGTCATAATCGGAGATATCTGTCTAGGAGGAGCACACAAGCCGACCTCGGTCAACAGTATGCTCACCAACACACTTGAAAATGGACATGCCTCCTTATTTCAGCCATGTCAGAGCAGTTTCCTGATAAAAGAATTGCCACACGGCCCTCCTGTGCCTTGTCCTTTCGCAGATCCATCATTTGAAGACCACGCCTGCGATGGCGAGCAAGATCATTTAGGGTACACAGTCTTCCACAGAACAAGAGAAGACAACAGGGTCCACATGTCCATAGAAGACAGGCTGTTCTTGGATATCATGGATCAAGGAATAGTAAAAGACAAGTCTAAAAGCTGGGTCGCACCTTTACAGTTTAAATTTAAAAGGAACTTGTTTACAGTCGATTTATCTTCCTCAAACACAAACTTTAGAGGACACCAGAGATGAAAGAACTTTTCTTTACCTTCATGGAAAGGATATTCCAGAACAACCATTCAAAAATGGCATCCGCACACCAAGGAATGTTGGTACTTACCCATATTCAGTGTGTATTATCCTAAAAAGCCAGGGCATATAGTAGTATTCAACTCGAACGCCAGGCGCTAAATAATGTCTTACTGTCTGGTCCCGATTTCAACAACAGATTCTAGAGCTACTTCTCTCTTCTGCAGAGATTTCGTAGCATTTATGGCTGACAAATAACAGATGTTCGACTGCTTCCTCGTCTAGGAAGAACACAGAAACTACTAGAGGTTCTTCTGGTACCGCAACAACAACCCCAATGAAGACATTGTAGAGTACCGAATGAGAGTGCACATCTTTGGAAACAGTCCTTCCCCTGCAGTTGCTATCTATGGTCTCAGACATTCAGCCCCAGAGGGTGAAGCCAAGTATGGCTCGGATGTCAGGTCCTTTGTGGAAAAAGATTTCAACGTGGATGACTGCTTGAAATCCACGAATGAGACTGCAATCAGTCTACTACAAAGGGCTCAAGAAATGCTTGCTCTATCCAATTTGAGGTTACACAAAATCGTCTCCAACAGCCATGAGTTAATAGAGGCCTTCTCACCCTAAGACCATTCAAGTGATCAAGTGATCTAAAAGACCTGGATCTTAGCACAGACTCCCTTACCATGCAGCGGAGCCTCAGTTTGCTCTGGGATTTAAAGGCAGATACATTCACCTTCCAAATCAGCAAGGAAGAAAAGCCCTTTACATGCACAGTAGAGTTAAGTGAACACCTGGAAATTCAGGTTCGTCGGGTTTGGCCTAACTTCGTCACAAAGTTCGAGTTTGTGACCCGACATTGACCCCGAACCCCATTGAAGTCAATGGGGACCCAAACTTTGGGGCACTAAAATGGCTCTAAAAAGTAATGGAAAGGGCTAGAGGGCTGCAAAAGGAAGCAAAACGAAGGTAAGAGCTGGACAATTGCACTGCAAACAAATGTAGATAGGGACATGACTTAAAATAACATAAAATACATAAAAATTGTAAATAATAATCTTGACCTAGGAGGAGGAGGTTCATATGGAGTAGGAGGTTGAGGAGGCGGTGGACGTGGCGGTGTAGATGGAAGCGGTGGTGGAGGAGGTAGTCACCAACAACACTGTTTTTTGTGTTTGTTTTTTTGTTCTTTCCCAAAAACATTGGAAAATATAGAAAACAAAACAAAGAGAAAGTGCACTAGAGTATAACAAAGGCTGGGTGGGGCCGGTATACATGTCTATTCTGCACAAGGTACAGACAAGTCCTGTGGGATCCATGCCTGGTTCATTTTAATGAACGTGAGCTTGTCCACATTGGCTGTAGACAGGTGGCTGCGCTTGTCTGTGACGCGTTCAGACAATACACTGGCTGCAGGGCAGGCCAGCACCTCCAAGGTGTAAAGGGCAAGCTCAGGCCATGTGCCCAATTTGGAGACCCAGAAGTTGAATGGGGCAGACCCATCAGTCAGTACGTGTAGGCGTGTGCACACATACTGTTCCACCATGTTGCTGAAATGCTGCCTCTTGCTAAGATGTTCCATATCAGCTGGTGGTGCTGGATCTTGTGGCGTGCTGACAAAGCTGTTCCACATTTCGGCCATGCTAACCCTGCTTTCTGAGGTGCTGGCGGTGGTGACTTTTTCCTCCTCCTCTGCTTTCACCTTGTGCTTTCACTGAGGCCCCGGTGTCAGGTGAGAATGTCATCAGCAGCGCGTCTACCAGCGTGCAGAATATATTTCCCAGTCAGGTATGCAGTGCAGGGGTAGTTTGAAAGAAAAAAGGGGTACAGATCACCCAACAATCTAAACGCCGCAGAATTTACAGAATATATTTCTCAGTCAGGTATGCAGTGCAGCAGAAACACACCCTCCAAGCCACTTGTGAATAACTTGCCTGATAACTGTGGAAATGTCCCCACAATCTAAGAGCTGGATTTTCTGATTTTCTCTTACTCTCGGTAATGGACTGCAGGCCGCAAAGGTATTTTATGGCAAAAAAATTGTGATTTTTCTCACCCACAATGTCCCAGTTGTATTTACTGATTATATTTCACTCTCAGAAATGGAGTGCAGGCCACAAAGGTACTCTATCACAAAAAAAGGTGATTTTTCTCATCCACAATCTCCCGGTTGTATTTACTGGTGTAAGAGGGTGCAAGGTACCGTGGTCGATGGCAGGTACGTGTCACCGAGGTTCCTGGCCTCGGTGAGGTAAGAGCCGGGTTTTAATGTGTCAACAGCAGCTAGTGCTGTTTGACACCTTGATATTTAGTTTGGCTGCAAAGCCAATCCGGGCCGGCTCTTACTGGGAGTAGGCAAAGAGTTGGGTGGGTGCCTATTCCCCACGGTCCAGGCCGGTTTTTCCCGGGCCTTTAAAACACAGCCAGCACCAGCAGGTGTGGCTGTGATTGTCCTGGAGCTGCTAACAGTGCTGTGGAGCTCTCTGACCTGGAGGAAGGAGCTCAGCAAAGTGGGGTTTTTCCTGGAAGCCTGAAGGTGGATTGTCCTGCGGCTCGGCTGACAGCCAGGTGCGAACCCGCACCTTAAACCTCACAGGTGATTGGATCCTGCTTTGGACTCTTTCTGTTTTGCCTCATGACTTCTGATGTGTGTGTGAATTAACACCAAGAGACTGTTTATCGTTTGTTTTGTGTCAGTGTGAATAAAACACTGTTTATTGCATGTTCTGGACTCCTTGTTTTGCCTCTGTACTGCACCCGCACCGCTATCTACCAGAGCGACTCCCCACATTGGTTATATTTCACTCTCAGAAATGGAGTGCAGGCCGCAAAGGTACTTTATGGCAAAATAAAAAAAAAAGTGATTTTTTTTCACCCACAGTGTCCCAGTTGTATTTACTGATTATATTTCACTATCAGAAATGCAGTGCAGACAGCAAACATACTTTTTAGCAAAAAAAATAAATAAATTGTCCCCCCAGAATCTAACAGATGGCTTTACTGAATTGATTACACTGTCACATATGCAGCACAGGTGTACTTTATAAAAAAAATTAAATATGTCCCCCCCTGGGTCCCTGAACTCACAGACGGATTACCTATATTATTTTCCCTTCCCGTGGCACATATGCAGTGCAGGAGCACTTAAAAAATGGGTATATATGTCGCCCACTGAACTACAAGAACAGGATTAAATTATTGTCCCCAGAATGGCCGCTGACGCCCAACAAAAAAAAAATCGCTGTAGATTGCATACTTAACACCAAGCTCTGATATCAGATTCTTTCCTAATCTCTCCCTCACAGCAGCAACATCCTATCCCTATACCAGTAAGAGCTGACGTGACGTGCGGCGCTACGTAACTCCAGCTTATATAGAGGCTGGGTCACATGCTGTACTGACCAATCACAGCCATGCCATTAGTAGGTATGACTATGATGGCTTCTATGGGCACAGATCTTAAACACTTGTTGATTGGCTGCCCTGCAGCCTTTTAACATGCTATATTAAATGGCCGAACACCGAGGTCTGGATATAAAAAAACTAAAGTTCGGTCCGCTCAATACTAAGGCCTCATGCACACGACTGTAGGTGTTTTGCGGTCCGCAATCTGCCGATCCTCAAAACACGGAAGCTGTTCCGCGTTCTGTTCTGCAATTTGCGGAATGGAACGCGGCCCATTGTAGAAATGCCTATTCTTGTCCGCAAAACGGACAAGTATAGGACATGCTATATTTTTTTTGCTGGGCCACTGAATGGAGCAAAGGACTCGGACAGCACACGGAGTGCTGTCCGCATCTTTTGCGGCCCCATTGAAGTGAATGTGTCTGCGTCCGAGCCGCAAAATATGCGGCTCAGACGCAGACCCAAAATAAGTTTGTGTGCATGAGGCCTAATGCAGAGGTGTCCTGTCTACCATAAACAGTTAACTGCTTATATGATCCTCTGGGATTCGTAGCACCTGTTACCATCCAAGATAAAATGATGTTAAGAGAATTCACCACAGAGATGTCTGATTGGGATGATCTGCTTCCCATGGAGAAAAAAGTCCTGTGGACAGGTTGGAGGAAGTCTCTTGAAGCTTTGTCTAGCCTTCTAGTGTCACGATCTTATGCTTCCGTGCCATCAACTGAAGTCAAGATTAGTGTTGAGCGCGAATATTCGAATTGCAAATTTTAATTGCGAACATCGCCACTTTGAGAATTTGCGAATATTTAGAATATAGTGCTATATATTCATATTCGCAAATAGTGTTGATCGCGAATATTCTAATCGCGAATTTATAATGAATATTGGCACTTAGCAACATCCCTAGTAACCAACAGGAAAGTTGCCTACCCCTTAGGCCTCTTTCACACGGGCGTCACGTTTGACGCCCGGATAGGATGCGGGTGCGTTGCGGGATTATGCGCGATTTTTCCGCGTATGAGAAAACTTTTGTAATGCGTTTTGCACGCGCGTGGGAAAAATCGCCATGTTTGGCACCCAGACCTGAAGCCGGACTTCATCACTGAAGTCCGGTTTCGGGTTGAGTATTCTGGAGAATTTATTATTTGCCCTTATAACATGGTTATAAGGGAAATTAATAGCATTCTTAATTAAGAATGCTTTGTAGAATGAGGATTAAGGGGTTAAAAATAAAAAACTTAACTTACCTTAGCCACTTGATCGCGTAGTTGGCGATCTCTCTTCTCTCTTCAAGCATTAGCTGTAGTCTAAAGGACCTGTGATGATGTCACATCACATGGTCTAATCACATGGTCCGTGATGGACCATGTGATTGGACCATGTGATGTGACGTCATCACATGTCCTTTCGACTACAGCTAATGCTTGAAAAGAGATCGCTAACTACGGGATCAAGTGGCTAAGGTAAGTTACGTTTTTATATTTTTAACCCCTTAATCCTCATTATACAAAGCATTCTTTATTAAGAATGCTATTATTTTCCCTTATAACCATGTTATAAGGGAAAATAATGAAGATCTGATCCCGTCGCTTAGCAACTATGCGGGAAAATCGCACTGCATCCGCACTTGCTTGCAGATGCTTGCGATTTTCCCGCAGCCCCATTCACTTCTATGGGGCCTGCGTTGCGTGAAAAACGCAGAATATAGAACATGCTGCGATTTTCACGCAATGCAGAAGTGATGCGTGAAAATCACCGCTCATGTGCACAGCCCCATAGAAATGAATGGGTCCGGATTCAGTGCGGGTGCAATGCGTCCACCTCACGCATTGCACCCGCGCGGAAATCACGCCCGTGTGAAAGGGGCCTTAGTGTTGATTGTGAATATTCTGATCGCAAATTTTTATCACGAATATATTACATTGCCGATTTTTGCAATCAAATAAATAATGACTGGAGATCACAAATTCGAATATTGCCTATGCCGCTCATCACTAGTCAATAGGCAAAGACTGTATATCTTGTGCGATGCTTCAGTGAAGGCGATTGCAGCCATAGCATAATTAAAGACCATAGATGTCAAAGAACAATGCCATATATGGTTTGTTATGAGCCGGACCAAACTTTCACCACTCCATGAACACACGATACCTAGATTGGAACTTTGCGCTGCTTTGCTTGCAGTGGAGTTGGCTGAACTTATAACAACAGGAATGAACCTGGAAATCGAGGAAGTTGAGTTTTACATGGACAGCAAGGTAGTCCTAGGGTATATTGGCAACAAAACCAGATGCTTTTACGTCAATGTCAGTAATCAGGTGCTGAGGATCAGGAGATCCACTTGTCCTAAACAGTGGCACTATCCTGCGGACTACGCGACTAGATCCGTCGCACCGAGCCACCTTAAGGACACAACATGGTTTACAGGTCCTGCATTCCTATACCATTCAATGTCTTTCAGCATCCGTCTTGCATCAACTTGCTTGAATTGGTAGACCCAGATGCCAATGAAGAAATCCAACCTGAAGTATATGTTCTATGTACAGTGACTTCAGACCACCAACTCAAATCCCATAGTTTCAACAGGTTTTCCATCTGGATGTCGCTTGTTCGTGCTATAGCCTATCTAGTTATATAACTCAGTCTTATAAGTCGACTTTACCTGTGAACCAGAAGCCCTGCAAAGGTTGGCATTACTGCAAACACGCCTTTACCGCTACTAATATGGAAAAGTCCAAGAACATAATTATTCGCAATATACCACATGAATATTATGCTAAAGAAATAGACTACCTCAGCAAAAGCCAAACAGTCTCCAAGGATAGCACTTTGAAAAAGCTTGAGCTCATCATTGACCAAAATGGGTTGCTAAGAATGAAGGATTCAGTAGTGGCGTCTGTTGAGTGTTCTGCCACAGTCAGGGTAATTCAGAAGTGTTTAGTGTTGTTATAGCACCATCTAGCGGTGTTAAATTATATTACACTTTGTTTTCCTGTTACAAGACTACTGCATTGTGGGTATTGCATTGCATTGTGGGTTATTGCAAAGCATCCTGGGAAAGAGAAGCCTCCAGCACACAGAGCTTTCTTATGCATGTCTCCTTCTCAAACTCCACTATCCTTGCAAATGCATATCTAGTAAGAAATCTACCTCTGTTTCAAGGATATTGTGTATGCAGAGCTGTTCAGTCAGTAGTAACTGTTACTCAGGGAGTTATTACTGTTAGCTAGCCATGTAATCCTATGTATAGGCAGCCATTTTCCATGTGCCTTCACTGTTAAGATGATGTTATAGTACATACTATCCTATAATGAATACTTATATATGCTATTTGCATTATTGTAGTTTTACGAATCAATTGTATACAATCATATATACAACCTGTTGACCAATAAACAAGTTAGACTACAAAGAACAGCCCTCTTATTTGGAAGACAGGAATGTTTTAAGCTGAATGTCAGACTGCACACTGTGTGAAAGTGTAAGAAGACAGAAAAATTCACAGAACAAGGGGTGCAAAGATGGTGCATTGCACCCACAAAATAATGCTATAGGTCACCCACAGAATTAACAGCCAGATTAATTGTTATATTTCTGTGTCAGGGATGCAAAGCTGGTATATTGCACCCACAAAAAATCACTATAGGTCCCCCACAGAATAAATAGCTAGATGAGATTCCTAACACTCTCCCTCACTTCAGCTTCCTGCTTCCTGTCCCTGCACTATTCAGAGCTAATGGGTGGTGTTACAAGTGATCCAGATTCTATAGAGGCTGGGTCACATGATGCACCAGCCAATCACAGCCACGCCATTACTAGGCATGGCTGTGATGGCTTCTTAGTGCCGACAGATTAAAAGCTTGTTGATTGGCTGCTCTGAAGCCTTTCAACAATGTTTATTAAATGCCCAAACATTGAACCCAAACTTTTGCGGCAAAATTCTGATTTGGGTTTGCTCAACACTAAAGATTTATCATAGTAGCTGATGCTGAATGATAAATCCTTAGCATGTTTAGACTGTTTAGTCTAAGTTTATGCCACCTGTAAGTTGGCATAACATTAGGCATGCAGCATTGTGTTTAAGCCTGCCAGTTTATAATGAAGCCATGCCCTTTCTGTGAAGCCATAACCCCTTGATGGATGAGACATTATAAAGATTAGAAAAGTGTTTAAAACACTTAATAAATGTTGTGTGAAGCGTGTCTGCCAGATTTTCTTTTTGGCACAAATTAAGCCAAAAACTGGAATTTTAATTATTACATCTGACCTAATAATTTCAACATATAATGGACATCCCAGATCCAATTAATATTGCATACTGAGGGACCTCTGTATTGGTCCACAGAAGAAAAGCATCTCACTCCTGAGGACTAGTTGAAGAGTAAATTAGTAATCTACTAGGACCATGTTTGGCACTGAGTATGCTTATATCAGCATTTTCTATAAATATCTTCTAAACCCTTTTCTCTAGGGTCAAGTTTTATTCCTTCTAACCTGAGGTCTGTATGATGGTGTGTAGTGAACTAGTGTACAGAGTAGTCATCATCCTCTCCTTCTCCAAAAGCAGTCAAGGTATCAGCTGTTGAATACTTCACATATACTCTGTTATTTGTAGTTAGCCAATATGTTGGCTGATGGCAATGGACACCATTTTTTTATTATTGAATTACCTTTACTTTGGGCTAGTAATCATTTTAGGTATATTTTCTCACATTACTGCTGAGAAAATTGTTTGGCCGTCATAGGTGACATGCATGCTGATAGAGCATCACACTTCTAGTCTAGTGGGGACTAGAATGGAACAGAAGAACGCTTGATGCTGGACCACTAGGGATTATGATAGTGAGGTTTTTTTTTCAACCCTTACATCTTGCCTGACAATATTAAAAGGGGTTACTATGTCAGCGGAGCCAAAGTTAGGAAGAGATGATGTGCCTAAAAGGCCACAACAAGAGAGTCCTTAAACATTAATGCAAACAATTTTGCCAATGAAAACTATTTGATGATTATTAAAGGAATAATACATTTGGTGAAAGTTATCCCCTATACACTAGACTTCATAGGAAGGGAAGGAATGTCATATGGATTTTGGAGGCCATATTTTGCTGAAATGGTTCAGGTGCCATCTTGCATTTGAGGAGATTTTTAGGTATCTCTACAGGGGAAACCCCAAAGAATTGACCCGATTTTGGAAATGTTGACCCTCATGGCATTTTACAAGGGGTTTATTGAGCACGTAGACCCCACAGGCATTTCATAGAATTTAGAAACACATGTCATATAATTCAGAAACACTTGGCTGTGAAAATGAAAACAAATTTCTTTACAATAAAATAGCCGTGATGTTTTCATTTTCAAAAAGAGAACAGGAGAAACTTAACCCCACAATGTGTTACCCATTGTCTACTGATTATGGAAGAACTTCATATGTGTGTCACAAACCAGCAGGTGTGAACCTACTAGACCACGTGTCCTACCTCTTCTAAGGTCTTTGTCTAAGTGAACCCCTCGTTCTTTACAATACCTCTGATGGTGAGGATAGGCTTTTCCGAGGGGAACACCATGTTGCTACCTCTTGAGGAGGGTTGGCACATAAGGCAGATGGTCCAGGTGGACCAGTAGGTACCAGTGCAAGATACCGGAGGTACCAGTGCAAGGTACCAGAGTTACAGACGTAGTCAGCAGGCCAAGTTGTAACCAGGAACAAAAGTGCAGGACTGAAGGATGAGGCAGAGGCAAAGTTAAACAAGCAATTGGTAAGGGCAGGAGGCACAGGTACAGGTCAGGCAATCTGGGTTGGCAACAGAAGAGTCAAGGCAAGCAGGCAGGGATCAAACAGGTAGCATAGTTCAGAAACACAAGCTAAACAGGAACACAAGCAGATATCAGAGCAACCTTTGCAGGACACAAGGACCTTGACGCTCAGGCACCCGGGAAGGTGGCTGGACCACTTATATAGGTGCAGGAGGGATTGGTCAGTATAGTCACAAAAAAACCATAAATCACAGGACGTGACTAGCTCCTGCCCTTAAGAAAGTGAAACTGGAAACAAGCTGAAAGCTTGTTGTGCCCAGGGCTGGAAGGAAACTGCGGAGCGGAACATGGAGAAAATGCCAAACACGTCTGGGACCGCTGCGGTAAGCAGGGCAACATTGGCGGACAGCAACCACTGTTTCAATGTGGTTGTAAACTACTTTATGGGAAAAACACAGGACTCAAAAGTAAAGGAGCACCATGTAGACCTTGGAGGCCAGATTTTGAAGAAATGGTTTTCAGGTGCAATATCACATTTGAAGAGACCCTGTGGTCTGCCTATACAGCAATTTGTGACCACATATGGGGTATTGTTGTATTCAAGAAAACATGAGTAACAAATTGTGAGGTGTATTTTCTCCCATTTCTTCTTGTGAAAATAAAAACAATTGGGGCTAAAGCAGCATTTTATTGTAAAAAAAAATTATTTTTCATTTTCACAGCCAAGTGTTTCTAAATTCTATAAAACATCTGTGAGGTCTAAACACTGATTACTCCCCTTAAAAAATTCCTTGATGAGTGTGGTTTCCAAAAATGGATCACTTTTTGAGGGCATCTTTTTTAATTTCATATACACAATTGTAAGCTGGTGCTGTGTAAATCATCATATTAGTCCTCCAATGTGCATGGTGTAATTTCAATTTGGAGCTCTGTTTTATATCCAGACTACAGTTTAGGGACACATGTAGGGCATTTCAACAATCAGAATACTTTTCACAGTGGCACAAATCGGGCACCACATATTGGGCAAACAATTACACATTTCATTTCTAACCACCAATTACACATTCATTTATGGAAAACAGAATGCTCACTGCACCCCTTGAAAAATTCATTGAGGTGTATGATTTCCGTAATTTCTTAGGGTTTTCGATTGAAGGTGTACCTTAGGGTCTCTTGAATTTAGACATATCGCCTGAAAACCATTTCAGCAAAATCTGCCACCAATAGTCATATAGCTCTTCTTTCCTTCTGAGTCTTACGGTGTTTCCATACAACAGTATGCAAGCACATATAGGGTGGTATCGTTTTTAGAAGAAAATGGGTAAAAAATTGTGGAGTGCACTTTCTCCTGTTACCTCTTGTAAAAATGAAATTTTTTTGGCTGAAGCAGCATTTTATTGTAAAATGTAATTTTCATTTTCACAGCAAAGTGTTTCTAAATTATATTAAATATTGATTGGGTCAAAGTGCTCAATACACCACTTGAAAAATTCCTTGAAGGGTGTAGCTTCTAAAATGGGGCCATTTTAGGGGGTTTCCACTGTAGGGGTACCTCAAATGAAAATGGTGTTTGAAAACCATTCCAGCAAAATCTGATTTAAAAAAGTAGTCCTAACCTTCTGAGCCCTTCAGTGTGCCCATACAGCAGTCTATGACTGCATATTAAGTGTTTATGTAACCTGTAGAATAAGAATACAGTAACCCATTTTGGGGTTTGTTTTGCTGTTGTCCCTTGCTGTTTTACAGAAATAAATGCATTAAAATGGAAAATCTGCAAAAAAAGTGATTTTTCTTTTTTAATTTCTTTTCCATGTTGCTTTATTTCCTTTGGAACACCTAAAGGGTTAACAACGTTTCTGAAATGAAGTTTCTAAAATGGGGGACTCGATGGGTGGTTTCTATTATATTATCAAGGCGACTTCGGAACTGAATTGGTCCTTAAAAAAGTCAGTTTTGGAATTCTTCTTGTAAATTAGCAAAATAGTTTTTAGAATCCTAAGCCTTCTAACAACCTAAAAAAAATAAACTAACATTTAGAAAATAGTGGCAACTAGAAATGAGCGAGTCGAAGCTGACAAAGTGGAATTCGATCCAAATTTAAGGAAAAATTTGATTCGCAACGAGCGTGAATTTCCTTGCGCTTCGTGGTAACGAATCGCAAATTTTCCTAAAATGGAGGCTACACATGTGAGGACATAGGGCAAGGAACTCTGGGAAGGTGGGATGACCCATAATGCCATTCATGGAGCCAATCAGCGGCCAGACAGCCCTGTGATGTCACAGCCTTATAAATAGCCTCAGCCATCTTGGATTAAGACATTTTCCAGTGTTCTGAGTGCAGGGACAGATGTGAGAAGGTGCTAGGAACAGCAATAGGAAAAATCTTATTGTGAAAAAAAAAAACCTGAAAACATGATTTATAAAAGCAGGAAAAGTATAGGGAGGAATCATTTCACAGCATCATAGTGCAGGGAGAGACGTTAGAAAGTGCTAGAGAAATTGATAGGAAAAACCTCATTGTGAAAAAAAAAGAGATTTACAAGTGCAGGGAAAGATTATTTGGGGATCTAAATAGCCATTAGACAGCTCTGTCATTCCAGTAATTTATTCTTGGGGTGCAAGTGCTATGTTAAAAAGCCTTTAGTCGCTTATATCTGTGGAAAAATAAAAATATATATGCAGTTCACTTTAGCAGTTATATATGGTGAAAGCGTTTAGTGGCCTATTTCAGTTCAAGAAGAAAAATATATTCTCAGTTCACTTCTGCAGTTATATGCGGTGAAAGAGTTTAGTGACGTATTTCAGTACAAAAAAGAAAAATATATATGCAGTTCACTGTTGCAGTTATTTGCAGTAAAAGCATTTAGTGACACATTTCAGTACTAAAAGAAAAATATATACACAGTTCACTTCTGCAGCTATATGTGGTGAAAGCGTTTAGTGGCGTATTTCATAAAAAAATATATATATATATATATGCAGTTCACTTCTGGAGTTATATTTGGTGAAAGCATTTAGTGACGTATTTCAGTACAAAAAGAAAAATATATACAGTATGCAGTTCACTGTTGCAGTTATTTGCAGTAAAAGCATGTAGTGACGTATTTCAGTACAAAAAGAAAAATATGTACGCAGTTCACTTCTGCAGCTATATGTGGTGAAAGCGTTTAGTGGCGTATTTCATTACTGAAATAACAATATATAAGCAGTTCAATTCTGCAGTTATATGTGGTAAAAGTGTTTAGTGGCGTATTTCAGTACAAGAAAAAATATATATTCTCAGTTCACTTCTGCAGTTATATGTGGTGAAAGCATTTAACATAGTAACTTAGTAACATAGTATATAAGACCGAAAAAAGACATTTGTCCATCCAGTTCGGCCTGTTTTCTACAAGTTGATCCAGAGGAAGGCAAAAAACCCCTGTGAGGCAGAAGCCAATTTTCCCCACTTAAGGGGAAAAAAATTCCTTCCCGACTCCAATCAGGCAATCAGAATAACTCCCTGGATCAAAGACCCCTCTCTAGTAGCTGTAGCTTGTAATATTATTACACTCCAGAAATAAATCCAGTCCCCTCTTGAATTCCTTTATTGTACTCACCATCACCACCTCCTCAGGCAGAGAGTTCCATAGTCTCACTGCTCTTACAGTGAAGAATCCTTTTCTATGTTTGTGTACAAACCTTCTTTCCTCCAGACGCAGAGGATGTCCCCTCGTCACAGTCACAGTCCTGGGGATAAATAGATGATGGGGCAGATCTCTGTACTGATCCCTGATATATTTATACATAGTTATTAGATCTCACCTCAGTCGTCTTTTTTCTAAAGTGAATAACCCTAATTTTGATAACCTTTCAGGGTACTGTAGATCTTTCATTCCAGTTATTACTTTAGTTGCCCTCCTCTGAACCCTCTCCAGCTCTGCTATGTCTGTCTTGTTCACAGGAGCCCAGAACTGTACACTGTACTCCATGTGTGGTCTGACTAGTGATTTGTAAAGTGGTAGTGGCGTATTTCATTCCAAAAAGAAAAATATATACACAGTTCACTTCTGCAGTGATATGTGGGGAAAGCATTTAGTGACATATTTCAGTACAAAAAGAAAAATATAAATGCAGTTCACTCTTGTAGTTATTTGCGGTATAAACGTTTAGTGACGTATTTCGGTACTAAAATAAAAATATATACGCAGTTCACTTCTGCAGCTATATGTGGTGAAAGCGGTTAGTGGCATATTTCATTGCAAAAAGAAAAATATATACGCAGTTCACTGTTGCAGTTATTTGCGGTAAAAGCACTTAGTGGCGTATTTCAGTACACGAAGAAAAATATATACACAGTTCACTGTTGCAGTTATTTGAGATAAAAGCATTTAGTGACGTATTTAAGTACTAAAAGAAAAATATATACGAAGTTTATTTTTGCAGCTATATGTAGTAAAGGCGATTTTGTGGCATATTTGAGACAGTAGTCAATGATGATGAAGCGGATCGCACTTGATAGCCGGGTGAAGAAGGGGCTTCGTCATCATCAGGAGAAGAGTCGCTAGCGTGGCCTGGAGTTAGCAGGGTGGCGGCAGTGGGAGGCCAGGAGCCAAACGGACATGGGGTAGACCACCCGCTTTGCAGCAGCCTGCCTGCCCGGAAAGGAGTGGTGCATGGGTTCATGGAAGCCCCTCCAAAATTGATGAAAAGATGAGAAGAAAACTGGCCTGGGAGGCTACCAAGAGGCCTACAGCAACATTAAAGGAGCTGCAGGAATATCTGGCAATTACTGGCTGTGTGGTACATGTGACAACAATCTCCCATATTCTTCATAAGTCTGGGCTATGGGGTAGAGTGGCAAGACAAAAGCCTTCTCTTACAAAGAAAAACATCCAAGCCAGGCTACTTTTGCAAAAACACATCTGAAGTCTCCCAAAAGCATGTGGGAAAAGATGTTATGGTCTGATGAAACCAAGGTTGAACTTTTTGGCCATAATTCCAAAAGATATGTTTGGCGCAAAAACAACACTGCACAGTGAAGCATGGCGGTGGCAGCATCATGCTTTGGGGCTGCTTTTCTTCAGCTGGAACTGGGGCCTTAGTTAAGATAGAGGGAATTATGAATAGTTTCAAATACCAGTCAATATTGGTACAAAACCTTCAGGCTTCTGCTAGAAAGCTGAACATGAAGAGGAACTTCATCTTTCAGCATGACAACGAACCAAAGCATACATCCAAATCAACAAAGGAATGGCTTCACCAGAAGAAGATTAAAGTTTTGGCATGGCCCGGACAGAGCCCAGACCTGAATTCGAATATTGCCCCTGCCGCTCATCACTAGTTAACATATGCAGTGTCACCATAAAGTGGCCTGGGAGAACCGTGGCTCCAATGTGGTGGTCCAGCCTGCCGCAGCAACCGCTGCATCACCCAGTTGCCGCACCCGATTTAAGAAAGTCAAGGCTCCACTACCTCAGCTGAAGGGAGCTGTCTGTCCTTCCCATCATCTGCTAGTCCAGATACTCCTGCTTCTAACCCTACTACTCCTCGTCAGTCATTCCGTCAGCAATCGATCACCGAAGCGATTGCCAAGAAACAACAGTATGCGTCCACGCATCCAACGGTGTAGAAGCTGAACGTGCTCCTGTCAAAGTTGCTGGTGCTGCAGTCCCTCCCTTTACAAGTGGTGGACTCTGCACCTTTGTGCCGAGCCGAGGTGGAGAGTCCCATGCCATAATTTCTTTGCCAAAAGGCAGTACCAGCCCTGCATAAAGATGTAGAACAGAAGTTGGGCCAGTCCTTGAGCCTGTCGGTGGTCGTCAGCACCAACGTGTGGAGCTGTAACTACAGTCAGGGACAATACATGTCCTTTACGGCCCACTGGGTGAATGTGGTTCCTGCACGGCCACACCAGCAACTTGGACAAGTCACGCCGCTTCCGCCTCCACGTTGGTCCAGCGACAATGTCTGCCTCTGCCTCCTCATCCTCCACCATGTCCTCAGCCTCCACTGCAGGGACAATTCACAGTGCCCCTCCAGCATACCACATGTGCAGGGCACAGTGGTGTCACTCTGTTCTGCACCTGGTTTACCTGTTCAATATGGTTGTCAAGCGGTTCCTGGAGTCTTCCACCCTTCTGTAAGACATCCTCAAAATGGCCAGGAAACTTTGCATGCACTTCAGCCACTCGGACACCGCAAAGCACACCCTCCTTGAGCTGCAGTGGCAGAATGGCATCCCCCAACATAGGCTGATATGCGATGTTTCCACCCGTTGGAATTCCACCCTCCATATGTTGGACCGACTATGCGAATAGAGAAAGGCCATCAACGATTTCTTGATAATGCAAGCGGATAGGAGTACTCCCCTGTGTAACTTCGATGTCAGCCAGTGGCAGCTCATGCGTGACACCTGCCATTTGCTCAGGCCCTTTGAGGATGCTATGTTATTTGTCAGTCGCCAGGACTACGGGATAATTGACCTCATTCCATTGCTTCATGTCCTGGAACAGATGGTTGTAACAATGGCTGGTCAGGGGACTGGAGACTTGGCGCCTACATCTTAAGGCCACATGAGCCCCGTGGGGGCTGAACTGGAAGAGGAGGAGGAGGACATTGGAGCACAGGCAATTTAAATAGGTGGTTTTTCTACTCAGGTGACAGGAGAGGAGGAGCAGCCAGAGGAGCTACAGGGCGATGAGGCAGATGAGATAGAGGACCCAGACACACCGTGGCAGTAAAAATCACTTTTACAAACGGCCCGATGCATGCTCACTTGTTTGCGTAGTAGTGACAGCCGAATTATCACCTTTCGGCAGAGAGAGGACTTCTGGATCTCAGCCTTGTTGGGCCCGGTCCAAAATGGGGGCCTTTTTACACCCACTGAGAGGGAGGACAAATTGAACTACTACAGAGACACCTTATGTAGTCAGTTGGCTGCTGCCTATCTGCCCCATCGTCCATCCTCTCCGGGGTGGCCCTCTGCACTCATGTTCCACTGCCATGGCTGCTGGGGAGGGGTGGGGTGGCAGGAGCAGTACCAGCTCCATTATCAGCAGCTTGAGTCTACAGTCGCTTATGAGTAGCTTTCTTCACCCACATAGTGAAGAAACTACTCACCAGAAGCAACAGCTAGACCTGGAGCAGGACCTGAACCAGGAGGTGGTGGCATACTTGGACAGCATCCTGCCAGCTGTTATTGAAGATCATCTGGACTCCTGGGCAGCCAAACTGATTTTGTGGCCACAACTGGCCGAGTTTGCCTTGGAAAAGCTGTCCTGCCCGGCCAGTAGTGTGGCTTCAGAACGGGTATTTAGTGCGGCGGGGGAAATAGTTTCTCAAAGGAGACCTCGTCTGTCCACCCAAAATGTGGAGAGACTGAGCTTTGTCAAGATTAATCAGTCGTGGATCATCCAGGATTTCCCCCCACCAATGCCTGATTCATCTGATTAGATCATCCATGCAGCCTCACCCAAACCTTGAAAAAAGAGACCAGTTTCTTCTGGCTTCCTGCCTCAGCTACTACTCTGATACTGCCACCCGCCTGATGCCACACATCTGATGCCAAGTGTTCCTTCTTTCACCCACCTTAGTCAGTGGATACTGGTATTGCCACCCACTGCCGCACTCTGTCACTGGGTCACTCTGTGGTCTCCTGATGCTGCCATCTCCACACTATGTCACCTTGTCACTCTGAGGCCTCCTCCTGATGCTGCTGCTGCCGCCACCTCCAGACTCATTATGTCGTTCAACATTTTTAATAAATTATGCCACTCGGTGGTCTCCTCATACTGCTGCCAACTCCAGACTCTCTCTTTGTGGCACTCTGTGGTCTCCTCATACTGCTTCCACCTCACCACTATGTCATAGGTCTACTCTGTGGACTTCTCATGCTGTTCCCAGCCTCCCCACTTCATGACTGGTCTACTATTTTGGCTTTCGGCCTGGCTGACATCATCATTTATTTGACCTTTCTTCTGATCTGTCAGAAGGAAGGAAAAATGAGAAGCACAATGGATCCTGTCTGTGTAGCAGCTGTAAGGCCTGTATGGTCCCATCAGAATTGGCTTATGATTTGGTAGCCAAAAGGAGGAGTGGGTACAAAACACAGAAGAGAGCAAATACTCTATTTACGTGTCTTCTCTGTTTTTTTTGGGGCATTAGCAACACTGATGGATTATTGAGCAAATGCTGACCGAGTGAAGGCATATTCATCACAGACAGGATTCGTTTTTGGTGAGTTATTGTTCTGACGGATCACAAACTTACTGCTGACACCCTCTCCTCTCTGTCGGGGGGGCTTTACTTGTATAAGCTTTTAATAGAACAGGTTCTGTAGACATCTATGTGGTATCATCTGACGAGGGTGTAAAAGGAGTGCGCTTCTTCTTGGTGCTAACATCTATCTTTAAGGCTGAGTTGATACTTGAGTTATTTGGTCGGTTTTGGCCCTGTGACTGCTTAAATAACTGAAGTATGCAGTGATTCTAAGAATGACCCCTGTCATCTGCATGTCATACTGACTCACAGTATTATTTCACTACCACAGCAGACTGCCTATGCGTGTTACTGCAAGGCACAGTGTTCTATACCCCTAAAAAGGCTCTCTGCAGCCTGGAAATGCAGTTTTTTAATGTAGTTCACCGCAAATAAATTCGGATCAAAGGGAATCTTTTTGAAAAATTCAGCGAACCGGCCAAATCAAATTTTTGAGAAATTCGTGTTAGTGGCAACATAAAGTAAACATACAGTATGGTGAATGTTAATTAATCTGCGTGGTATTGAGCAACTGTGACAGAACTAAATACTGGAAAACTTTAACGCTAGTGTGAAAGTAGCCTAATTCAACTTTAGAGATTTGTCTCAATTGTCACGAGAAAACACACTAGAATTGGTTGGAAAAAAAAAAGCATCACAAAGTTTTTATTCATAATAAGATCTGCCAAATTAGGCATTGTCCTTAAGGTGAAAACCGACTGTGTTCTTAAGGAGTTAATTATACTGACTTGTTCATATGCTTTTCATTAGTTTAGGTTATCAGAGGACCAGATAATTTTCCTCCTGAGACTTTCATAATATTTTCTTCTCTATTTAAATACTGCCTTTCTCTTCGCTCAGCTCAATGTGTAGCTTTTAACCGGTAAGGTAAGAATTTCTACATCATGTAATTCTTTAGTGCTAGCAATTTTTTCCTTTTTATATAATGTCTGCTAACATTTCTTGCTGTGTTTCCCTTTGCATATTTGCTGTAGATAGATTATCATTAGTATAGATCATGCTGGGTATACACGCAGTGATATTTTCATCTATTACTTATTACTGCTAAGACTAAGACTTAGGGGGGCGTCTATCATTTGAGGTCGTTATCGTGTCAGTTTTTCTGTCTTTGCTATATGCCTGCACATAATGTATGAAATGGTGCTAAGTGTTTTACATCCATATGTGTAAAATTACGCCAGAGGATTGCCTGGTATAGGTTACAACTTTTTTGCGACTTTTGCAAAAGTCAGACATGTGCAATAATCCTGGTCTAATCTCACTTTTAGCTCTTAAATATAGACCACTTTTAAACGTGGCAAGGAACACCAAATGTCATAAAATTTTACCAAATGTAACAGAAAATGCTGCAATCTGCATCATGACGTGCAACATTTTTAAGCCACTAAACTGACATATCTGATTTGATAAATGTTCCCCTTAGAGCTTTACTCTCCTGTAGATGTTACAGACAAACTCACATGAACCCCTAGTTTGTTGAACTACTATAATGCAATGTCCAATCTATAAAATACTGATATGATACATACTGATTTTAAAGGTAATTCTGGGCATAAATGTTTTGTGATGCCATAAATTTCGATTGAAGAAACAGTCTTCTAATTTAGGCTGTATTTATATATGTAATGGTGTAGTTGTTTTCGTTTTGTTCTTTTTACTAAAGCCAGATGTGGATCCAAAGGGAGCATAAATATAAAGAAATCAGTGATAATGCCTCATTTTGTATTCAGTTCTGTTTGTCTAAAGAAAACAAAACTCAATTTTTTATTTCAGCTTAAAGGCCATGTAGACCTTTGGGTCAGTTTTTGTTATTATTGCATTGTACTCTTTTTGAGCTAAAAAAATCATTTTTTAATTGGTCTTTATTAAAAATGTTGAACCACTGTCTTTGTGAAGTCTTGCGTTTATCTAGTAGCAGGACCTTACTTACTTAAATACTCATTAAAGCTCAGTTTTTATCTTACTCATAAGAATGTGGCTTAAATAAGTGTTTATGACCTTTTAGTAACTTTAGAGATTAGGTTTATTAGATGACCAGCACAAAGTGCCAATGCAAATTACCATTCCCACAGCTAGATGAACAGTTAACCCTTTGTGACAGAAAAGCTCAATATTTTTAATAGAGGTCAATTGAAAAAAAAATAAAAATTTAGGCCAAAATGAGTAAAATGCAATTATAAAAAAAATGCCCCAGAAGGTGTAAATACCATTTAATGACCTGTAATGGCATAAAAAATTGCAAAGTAAATTGATGTGCTTGCAGCTGGTTGCTCCCTGAGTAAAGTTTTTATTTATTTCTTCATTGAGCTCTGCCACCCCCCATGCAATTTGATGTGCTGTATGTTAATAAGTGGTCTGTCATCAGGGTGGCAGTCACATCTATTTTCTGTAGGTGATGTCTACTAAATCACTATAAAGCTGTCCAATCTGAGTGGATAGCCACAGAGTGATGCAGGAGCCAAAGGGTTCGTAAGTGGACATAAGATTAAGTGGGACCAGCAGCTTCAGAAGACCAGACAGCAAGATGGACATAAAATCGCTGATTAATGTTCTTAAGCTGCTGGCCCTCATTGAAGCTTCTTTCCACTTTTGATGGTACTTGGTCCTGGAATGAGGTCTTCTGCTAGCCTGGTCTCGTGTGATCGTTCTTATTCAGGTATTAAGTAGCATCGCAAATGGACAGAAGCTTCTGTGGGGACTAGCAATGTCAGAAGACCTGTCACCGGTGTGATGTCCATCCTATTGACTGCTTTTCCTGCTAGGCTTCTGCATAGCTCTCAGATTGGACAGTGACCAATGCTATAGGCATCACCTAAAGAAATAAGATGAGGTTGCTACCCTGTTGGCACACCATACTCTATTACAGTGCACCAAATACTACAGGGTGGTCAAATCCCTAGTGTGGGGAAAATGGGCATGGGGAAAGGGGGGGGGGTCAACAAGCACAAGTTCTTACTTCACAATTTTAATCCCATGACAGTCTCCCTCTAAATGAATTTCCTTGAGCCCACCAGAGGAAACGATTCTGATGGTTTCACCTTTTTGTACACAGCACATGTACATGTTTAATTTTAAAGTAATTTTTGTTATCACTGCATATGCAGGACTTATCACTGATAACTTAAGGTTTAATAGGATATTCTGTCTATTGCTTCAAACTTTCCAAGGTCAAATCCAAATGAGTGGAGACCAAAGGGGCCCTGTTTTATTAGGGGTCCATTATTGTGTCAGAGTTTGGGCCTACTGGAGGCTTGTCAATACTCTGATTGCCAGTCCAACCCTGATGTCAGATATCCAGAATCTCTTGTATCTTGTGAGTCACATTCAACTTTGACTGATGGTCAGTAGCCATATTCAGCTCAGACATAGAGAACAGACATATTAAATGTGGATAAATGAGACATGAATTTGCAAACATTGTGAAATTCTCAAGTTTTCAGTTACTAACAATTCCATAACAGACTGCCTGAAGAGAAAACATTGGCACAGTGGAGGACATTTACCAAGACTGGCGTTCCCATACGCCGGTCTTGACCCCCCCCCCCCCCCCCGTATTGCAGGAAGATGCCCCTAATAATTTTAAAAGGCAAATGCTTCTTAATAAATTAGTCATATCTCTGGAACTCCCTTCACCAGAAACTCAAGTCTATACTAGCCAGAAGCTAGCATAGACTTATGCTATAACTTACACCAGTTTCTGGCACAAGCTACCGTAAATCACAAAGCGCAGTTCTTTGTAAGTAGCGGGCGCAACGACGGAAAATGGCGATTGAGCTGTCCCTAGTCATTTAACCCATCATCGCTGAGAGTAGCATCTGAGAATAATAGTGAGGGCTTTCAGGGGTTAGTCCGATTAAAGAAATCACGGTGTGTGGTGACATCATACGTCAGCGTGCACAAGATTTAGCATGGGATATTCAATCAAAATTGCCGCAGTGGCCTCTTCACACTCAGGATGCAGTGAATTCAGCTGAAAATGAAAGTAAAAGCAGGTTTTACTTGTAATTATTCCCGACTCGATTTCTAACAGTGATATATCCTGTTTAGCTTTGGCTAATATTGTCATTTTGGTTTTGTATGAAAGCTTTCAAACAAGACCAGCTCCATGCTTCTAGCTGCTACCATTCAGGAGGTATCAGCAGTCCCCCCTTCTACTTCTGTACTTTTTCCACAGCCAAACAGTTAGGTGGTTAATCTATAAAGACAAACCTAACCTTTGCACAGCAATCTGCACCAAAAGTACACCTAATATAAGCAATTTTTCTTATAATTGCTTTTTACTCATTTAGGTCTAAAAAATATTTTTTTAATTGAACTTTATTAAAAATATTGAGCTTTTCTGTCACAAAGGGTTTACTTTTTATCTAGCTGTGTGAATGGTACTTTGTATTGGCACTTTGTGTCATCTAATAAACCTTATCTCTAAATTACTAAAAGGTTGGATGGAGCAGGGGTAACACTCCCACCCTTAACTCAAATTTCATCATCTCATCGTGTTATCTTTAAACAAAAGCCATTGAGAATCAATTGTTTCACTAGTTTAGATAACTAAACTGAAATTAACCAATCTCAGAAAACAGGAGTGTTAACCCTGCTACATCTGTATTTCTGAATAGTAAATGACCGCCATGAACTTTATTCTTTTTTAACCATTTTTTTGTAGAATGACTTGTGTGCTTAGAGTTGTTTGGCTGCATGACCCACATTCTCTTGAGATTCAGCTCATGGACAGATATCCTGACATTTTCCTTTAGAATTTGCTGCTATAATTTAGAATTCATTGTTCCATAAATGATGGAAAGCCATGTTGGTCCAGCCCCAAACCATGATATTAACACCATCATGTTTCACAGATGGGATGAGGTTTGCAGGAATGCAGTATTTTACTTTCTCCAAACATAATGCTTCTCATTTACTACTCACCACCATGTGATATTAAATCTTTTTCCTTGACAAATAAACGACTAAATATTAACATATTAACACCGTTGATAAGGCTAAAAAAATATATCTGTCCATCCAGTTCAGCCTGTTAGGCCCCTTTCACACGAGCAAGTTTTCCGCATGGGTGCAATGCGTGACGTGCACGCATTGCACCCGCACTGAATCCTGACCCATTAATTTCAATAGGGCTGTGTACATAAGCAATGTTTTTCACGCATCACTTGTGCGTTGCGTGAAAATCGCAGCATGTTCTATATTCTACGTTTTTCACGCCCCATAGAAGTGAATGGGGCTGTGTGAAAATCACATTGCATCTGCAAGCAAGTGCGGATGCAATGCGATTTTCACAGATGGTTGCTAAGGAGATGATGTATGTTAATAAATAGGGAGGAGCCCCAGTACTCCATTAAAGTCCATTTACTTCATTATTTTCCATTATAGCATGGTTATAATGGAAAATACTAGCATTCTTTAATACAGAATGCTAAGTAAAATGTCCATTGATGTTTACTCACCTCATCCACTTGATCGCGCAGCCGTTATCGTCTTCTTTATTCTTTTTGCAGGACATGCAAAATGACCTGCACTAATGTCATTGCGCTCGCCACGTGGTGAGCGCGGTGACATCAGCACAGGTCCTGCAAGAAGAAGAAAGAAGGCGATAATGGCTGCGCATTCAAGTGGATGAGGCGAGTCATTTTTTTATTATTTTTTTAACCTTCAATGGACATTTTACTTAGCATTCTGTATTAGAGAATGCTATTATTTTCCATTATAACCATGTTATAATGGAAAATAATAAAATCTATAGAACACCGAACCCAAACCTGAGCTTCAGTGAAGAAGTCCGGGTTCGGGTCTGGGTACCAACATTCAGTTTTTCATCACACGCGTGCAAAAAGCATTCAAATGATTTTCACTCACGTGGAACTAATTTAGCAACGCAATCGCAGACAAATTGCATGCGAACTCGCGTGTGTTTCCCTGAACCAGCCCACCACGCATCCGGACTGAATCCGGACCCGCTCGTCTGCAAGGGGTCTTATCCTGCAAGTTGATCCAGAAGAAGGCAAAAAAAAAAGTTACAAATAAATGATGTGGTTATCTTTCTATTGACTTTTAGGAAATGTGATGCAGTTTTAGGTCAAAATTATGCAAAATGAAAGAAAATTCTGAAGGGTCTTCATTTGTCTGTTGTCCCATTTTCTAGACAAACCCTGGAAAATTGGATTGTGTGGAGGAATGCAATGTTTTGGTGAAAATATGAATAATAATTATGATTAATTTGGTGAAATTGTAATTAATAATCAACAATTATTTACTTGGTGTAAATGTATTCTTTACCAGATCATGCAAAAGAACAAGACAGATATCAACATCAGTGACTTCACGATGACTGGGTTTGAAATTCCTCGCACATATAAAATCATCCTGTTCGTTGTTTTTCTGATGACATACATTTTTACAATTTCTGGAAACTCTCTCATAATAACACTAGTGTTCGCATGTAAACAACTCAATAAACCCATGTACTTTTTCCTTGGCAATTTGGCTGCATGTGAAATCCTTTTGACCACAAATATCATACCAAACATATTATATTTACTGACAGTAGATCAAGGTCTAATTTCTGTTACAAAATGCTTTGTACAGTTTTACTTTTTTGGAACTGCAGCAACTACTGAATGTCTTCTTCTTGCTGTAATGGCTTATGACCGTTACTTGGCCATCTGTAGTCCACTGAACTATGTCTCAATCATGGACCAAAGATTTTGTATCTATCTTTCACTGTGTGTCTGGCTGGTTGGCTTAATGGCTACTATTGGAACTATAATACTGATGAGCAAATTGCAGTTTTGTGGCACAACTGTAATTAATCACTACTTTTGTGACCGCGAGCCTATCTTAAGCCTTTCCTGTTCAGACACCACAGAAGTTAGAGTGCAAGCCCTTGTCTTCTCATTTTTTATTACATTATGGCCATTTGTAGCTATTATCTGGTCCTATGTTAGAATTATCCTTACTATTCTCAAAATGACTACATTAATTGAGAGGCATAAAACATTTTCCACATGCAGTTCACACCTGATAGTAGTATGCATGTATTATGGAACATTGATTATTATGTATGTGGTTCCTTCCAGTGGTCAGTCATTTATTGTTAGCAAATTACTGTCTTTGTTATACGTTGCGGTCACCCCATTGCTTAATCCTATAATATACAGTTTAAGAAACCTAGAGCTAAGGAATGCATTGAAAACATATGTTAGAAAGATTTTGTAATTCAGTAATTCCCAACCTTATTATTGCAGGGGAAACACCTCAGAAATGTTTCTACTCCTGAGGAATTTTTGCCCAGTGCGATAAAATGCCTTAAATATATTAACTGCCAAAGCACCTTTGAACAGGCTCAAATCAGTTTGCCCTACCTGTTGTAATAGTGTCAGATCTTGCTTTTCTGGTTTTTAGGGGAACTCATGATCAGGACTCAAGGAACCCGACGTTTTCTGTGAACCATGTCTTATATTTGATTTATTATCTGAAGTGTATGAAATGTATTACCGCTTGAAATTATGAAATCTTTTTAAATGTCAAATGTTTGGATATTTACTTGTGTTCTAGATTCTAGGTATTATGACATCAAATGGCATATACAATGGCACTGAGTGTTAAACATAGAGTAGTTTTCATTCATATGGTTTTCCAATGAGTAGAAACTATATACAATATTATTTATGGCAGAAGCAGCAAAATACAACTTTTACCATGTACCTAAAGTGAAATAAGTGTAAGGGGTGCTTTCACACTGCATATATTTTGATTCATGTTTATTTTATTTATTTTTTCCCTTGGAGCAAAAAACTCTGAGGCCAGAATGATGTTACTGGGAAATTACAAAGTGCCCTGCCAACACAGTTTTATGTAATGGCGTTTTAAGACAGTTTCCTAGGGTTTTTGCTTCCACAAACTTTTCTATAGGAAAAAAAAAATTATGCTACCAACTAAGAATTATTCTACATAACAAATTCTGTAGAACAATTATAGACAAATTTAGAACACTGTTTCTGAGTCTAACTGGCCCTGCTGTCTGTTCTGTCAAATTAACTTTGGACCTTCTAACATATGTACTGTAGCAATCAATTTAAGAGAACCTGTCACCATGAAATGCAGGCAGTATGTTATAGATGAGAAGAAGCTAAGCAGATTAATATGTAGTTTTAATCAGGGCCGGACTGGCCTACCGGGAAACCGGGAAAATTCCCAGTAGGCCGGTAGCCCTGACTGCCGCACGGCCGGCCGCAGGCACACTGGGCTCCATGCAGTGGCGTTGCGAGGGGGTGCGGGGGGTGCGGTCCGCACCGGGTGACACCAGTCTGATGGGGTGTCTCCAGGGGCGGACTGACTATTGGCAGACGCGGCGACGGAGATGAGCGCTTGCATTGCGCTCATCTCCGTGCGGAGCAGCAGCAGAGGAGGGAGAGGCGTGTCCTCTCTCTCCCTGTTCCTCTGTTAGGCTGCCAGCACTAGGCTGGCAGCCTATCAGAGGCCGGCTCCGGCGGCGCGATGACGACATCGCGCCACCGGAGCCGTACAGCTCGGGACACAGGCCGGAAGAGGCCTGCATCGCATCGCTGGAGGTAAGTATAAGTGTTCTTTTTTTTATTTTTTTTTTTTCTTGGGGCTACTGGCACATAAAGGGGGCTACTGCCACTAAAGGGGGCTACTGGCACATAAAGGGGGCTACTGGCACTAAAGGGGGCTACTGGCACATAAAGGGGGCTACTGGCACTAAAGGGGGCTACTGGCACATAAAGGGGGCTACTGGCACTAAAGGGGGCTACTGGCACTAAAGGGGGCTACTGGCACATAAAGGGGGCTACTGGCACTAAAGGGGCTACTGGCACTAAAGGGGCTACTGGCACATAAAGGGGCTACTGGCACTAAAGGGGCTACTGGCACATAAAGGGGCTACTGGCACTAAAGGGGCTACTGGCACATAAAGGGACGGCTACTGGCACTAAAGGGGCTACTGGCACATAAAGGGGCTACTGGCACATAAAGGGGCTACTGGCACTAAAGGGGGCTACTGGCACATAAAGGGGGCTACTGGCACTAAAGGGGGCTACTGGCACATAAAGGGGGATACTGGCACTAAAGGGGGCTACTGGCACATAAAGAGGACGGCTACTGGCACATAAAGGGGGCTACTGGCACATAAAGGGGGCTACTGGCACTAAAGGGGGCTACTGGCACATAAAGGGGGCTACTGGCACTAAAGGGGGCTACTGGCACATAAAGGGGGCTACTGGCACATAAAGGGGGCTACTGGCACTAAAGGGGGCTACTGGCACTAAAGAGGGCTACTGGCACATAAAGGGGGCTACTGGCACTAAAGAGGGCTACTGGCACATAAAGGGGGCTACTGGCACTAAAGGGGGCTACTAGCACATAAAGGGGATGGCTACTGGCACATAAAGTGGGCTACTGGCACATAAAGGGGACGGCTACTGGCACATAAAGGGGACGGCTACTGGCACATGAGGGGAGGCGGCTACTGGCACATGAGGGGAGACGGCTACTGGCACATATGGGGGCTACTGGCACATATGGGGGCTACTGGCACATAATAAGGGGGCTACTGGCACATGGGGAAGCACAAGAGAGGCACTTATTACTAGCACATGTGGTGGCATGGAGAGGCACGTGTTACTGGCACATTATTATGGGGCACTATGTGCGCCTCAATCCTGGGGATGAGAAAAGAGAAATGATGGGGGACAATCACAAAATGTCTGTTTGTGCCATGGAGCCTGGAGGGGAAGAAAAGAAATGTGTTGGGGGCTATGACATGATGAGGGGACAATGATGAAGAGAGGGACAATGTTGGAATCTGTGCCGTGGGGGGGTGACATCATCACCCCCCCTGGCACAGTCAGACTTCAACATTGTCTCTCATCATGTCACTCCCCATGGTACAGACTCCAACATTTCCCCCATTGGGGATCATGAAGTATCGGAGCTGATGGCTGACATGGGGGGCTGACGGTTGACATGGGGGGGCTGAACAGCTGACATGGAGGGCATGATGGATGGGGGCTGACAGCTGATATAGGGGGCATGATGGATGGGGGCTGACGGCTGACATGGGGGCTGACGGCTGCCATGATGGCTGACATGAGGGCATGATGGATGGGGGCTGACGGCTGACACGGGGGGCTGACGGCTGGCATGATGGCTGACATGAGGGCATGATGGATGAGGGCTGACGGCTGACACGGGGGGCTGATCTGAGGTGTGATTAACATTGGGGGTCTGACCTGAGGTATAGTGGAAAATATTGTTTCTTATTATACTCCTCTAAAACCTATGTGTGTGTTATAGTCTTATAGGGCGAAAAGTACAGTCTTCAAGCGATTGAAGCATAGCGAAGATACCAGGACCACACAGAGGAGAAGCCAGCTGCTGCACACAGGACCAGGACCAGGTGAGCTACGGGCAGGGGGTCGCCAAGATGTAGCTTCGCTTGAGCTTGCACCGGCCCAGGTCACGTCCACGTGACAGCAGTGACTCACTCACACAGGCACAGCACAGCCTGAACCAGCCCAGACTTGTTGCTGATGTTAATGGATGCTATAACATTGCACCATCCTTCTGAACATACACATCTGTCATCCGCCTTACCTTATGATCCTGGAGCTGTGCTGTACAGTGGCCGCCGAGCTCTACAGCACAGCTCCAGGATCATGAGGTAAGGCGGATGACAGATGTGTATGTTCAGAAGGATGGCGCAATGTTATAGCAACCATTAACATAACAGCAGCAATTCCTCTTTAGTTATATGTGAAGACACTTCGTACACACCGGACTGTAAGTGAATTAATAACTAAGGCACCTTTCACACTACCGTTGTGAGGATCCGGCGTGCACTTCCGTCGCCGGAAATGCCTGCCAGATCCGTCACAACGCCACATACCTGAAAGCATTTGAAGACTGATCAGTCTTCAAAATGCTTTCAGTGTTACCATGGCAGCCAGGATGCTACTAAAGTCCCGGCTGCCATGAAAAAGTAGTGGGGAGCCAGGGGAGAAGCTACTTACCTTCCGTGTGGCTCCTGGGGCGCTCCACAATGACGTCACAGCGCCCCTAAGTCACATTTTCACATTATCCATGTGATGTAGGGGCGCTGTGACGTCATTGTGGAGCACCCTGGGAGCCGCACGGATGGTAAGTAGCTCCTCCTGGCTCACCACTACTTTCCATGGCAGCCGGGACTTTAGTAGCGTCCTAGCTGCCATGGTTACCATTCAGAAATGTAAGCGTCAGATCCGGCGATGCGCCGAAACAACATTTAGCTTAAAGTCGGATCCGGATTAATGCTTTTCAATGGGCATTAATTCCAGATCCGTCCTGCGGCATGCCTTCAATTTTTGGCCCAAGGAAAATCCGCAGCATGCTGTGGATTTTCAACGGCAAAAACGTTTGAATACTGAACTGAAGACATCCTGATGCATCCTGAACGGATTTCTCTCCATTCAAGATGCACTGGGACAATCCTGATCAGTATCTTTCCGTCTTAGAGCCCCGAGGACGGAACTCTAGCACGGAAAGGAAAAACGCAAGTGTGAAAGAGGCCTAAGCAATAGTGAGTATCTGTTATTTTTGGTTATATGACTAAAACATTATTGCTTCGGGGGGGGTCTGGGGTGACACCATTTCCTACCGCACTGGGTGACACCAGCCCTAGCAACGCCACTGGCTCCCCTGTCACTGTGTGTGGCCCCAAAGTTTACTACTGGTGCTGCCCAGCGGCAGCCGCCGCCACGCTGAATCATTGACATGTAAATATACCTGGCTGGCTGGTGGCTGCAGGCTGGGGGTGGGCGGCAGACAGTCTTCATTCACATGGTGGGGGGGGAGGGAGTCGGACCTGGCAGAGGCAGAGAGAGGTCAGGGGCTGTGCTTGCTAGGCTAGCTGGTGAGATAGTGTGTGGTAAGGCCCTGTGACCGGGCCCTGGCCCCTGCCCCAGCAGCCCCTGATCAGTGACAGTGAAGAAGACTAGAAGAAGAATTATTCTTCAACAATCTCACCATCACCAAGTAAGTGACTGTCCTTGAATCGTGCCCCACAAATTGTATAGTATAAGGCAGCCTTCCATACAATTGACAAGTGCAAATGACACACTGTTATGGGGGCTCTGTGGATGTCACTGTTATGGGGGCTCTGTGGATGTCACTGTTATGGGGGATCTGTGAATGTCACTGTTATGGGGGCACTGGATGTCACTGTTATGGGGGATCTGTGGATCTCACTGTTATGGGGCTCTGTGGATGTCACTGTTATGGGGATCTGTGGATGACATACTGTTATGGGGGTACTCACACCTGCGGCATGGCTATCCGACCTATCTGGGCTGTTCACCCTCCTGATCCGCCATGCCGCAAGTACCCGTGCACTGCCATGCTGCTGCTCTGTCCCCATTGACTATAATAGGGGCAGGTGACGGAGCTATGGCGCAGCACGGCAGTGCACGGCAGAGATCGCCGGACTAAAAAGTACTGCATGTCCGACTTTTTAGTCCGGCGATCTCTGCCATGCTGCACCATAGCTCCGCCCCCTGTCCCTATTATAGTCAATGGGGACAGAGCAGCAGCACTGCAGTGCACGGGTACTTGCGGCATGGCGGATCAGGAGGGTGAACAGCCCGGATAGGTCGGATAGCCATGCCGCAGGTGTGAAAGTACCCCCATAACAGTATGTCATCCACAGGTCCCCCATAACAGTGTCATCCACAGATTCCCCCATAACAGTGTCATCCATAGATTCCGCCATAACAGTGTCAGCCACAGATCCCCCCCATCACAGTGTGTCATCCACAGGTCCCTCATAACAGTGTCATCCAAAGATCCCCCATAACAGTGTGTCATCCACAGATCCCCCATAACAGTGTGTCATCCACAGATCCCCCATAACAGTGTGTCATCCACAGATCCCCCAAAACAGTGTGTCATCCACAGATACCCCATAACAGTGTGTCATCCACAGGTCCCCCATAACAGTGTGTCCTCCACAGAACACCCATAACAGTGTCATCCACAGATCCCCCATAACAGTGTCATCCACAGATCCCCCATAACAGTGTCATCCACAGATCCCCCATAGCAGTGTGTCATCCACAGATCCCTCATAACAGTGTCATCCAAAGATCCCCCATAACAGTGTGTCATCCACAGATCCCCCATAACAGTGTCATCCACAGATCCCCATAACAGTGTCATCCACAGATCCCCCATAGCAGTGTGTCATCCACAGATCCCCCATAACAGTGTCATCCAAAGATCCCCCATAACAGTGTGTCATCCACAGATCCCCCATAACAGTGTCATCCACAGATCCCCCATAACAGTGTGTCATCCACAGATCCCCCATAACAGTGTGTCATCCACAGGTCCCTCATAACAGTGTCATCCAAAGATCCCCCATAACAGTGTGTCATCCACAGATCCCCCATAACAGTGTGTCATTCACAGATCCCCCATAACAGTGTGTCATCCTCAGATTCCCCATAACAGTGTGTCCTCCACAGATCCCCCATAACAGTGTCATCCACAGATCCCCCATAACAGTGTCATCCACAGATCCCCCATAACAGTGTCATCCACAGATCCCCCATAACAGTGTCATCCACAGATCCCCCATAACAGTGTCATCCACAGGTCCCTCATAACAGTGTCATCCAAAGATCCCCCATAACAGTAACGTCCACAGATTCCCCATAACAGTGTCATCCACAGATCCCCCATAACAGTGTGTCATCCGCAGATCCCCCAAAACAGTGTGTCATCCACAGATACCCCATAGCAGTGTGTCATCCACAGGTCCCCCATAACAGTGTGTCCTCCACAGAACACCCATAACAGTGTCATCCACAGATCCCCCATAACAGTGTCATCCACAGATCCCCCATAGCAGTGTGTCATCCACAGATCCCTCATAACAGTGTCATCCAAAGATCCCCCATAACAGTGTGTCATCCACAGGTCCCTCATAACAGTGTCATTCACAGATCCCCCATAGCAGTGTGTCATCCACAGTTCCCTTATAACAGTGTCATCCAAAGATCCCCCATAACAGTGTGTCATCCACAGGTCCCTCATAACAGTGTCATCCAAACATCCCCCATAACAGTAACGTCCACAGATCCCCCATAACAGTGTCATCCACAGATCCCCCATTATAGTGTGTCATCCACAGATCCCCCAAAACAGTGTGTCATCCACAGATCCCCATAACAGTGTGTCATCCACAGGTCCCTCATAACAGTGTGTCCTCCACAGAAGACCTATAACAGTGTCATCCACAGATTCCCCATAAGAGTGTGTCATCCACAGATCCCCCATAACAGTGTGTCATCCACAGATCCCCCATAACAGTGTAATCCACAGATCCCCCATAACAGTGCGTCATCCACAGATCCCCATAGCAGTGTATCATCCACAGATCCCCATAGCAGTGTGCCTGCCCTGCGCACTGAGGACAGATTGAAAGGAGGGGAAGATCCGTGGAAGCAAGCAGAGGACAGCACAGCAGAAGATGGAATAGCTTCTTTTGTAAGTACATTATTTTATTATAAATGTATCCCTGCATACCGCAATACTCTCGTATTTTGAATTTATATATACTTATTTAGTTTTTTTCAGTTGTATGAATTTAAGTGGGGAAAATTATTAGTGCCCCCCCCCCCATTTTGACTGTGGTATCTTATGTGCCTCCCATATATTGTTCCTAGAGTTGCCACTGCGCAAAGTCACGGCAATGCTAGGGTAAGGCCCGGCCTGTGTGCGTGTATATAATATATATATATACATATATATACATACATACATACACACACTCGCGGGTTCACATGAGCGTATCCAGATTAGGTCTGGATGCGTTGCGGATGCGTTCAGTGAAAACTGTGCAATTTCACAGGCAAAGCCATTCAGTTTTGCCTGCGATTGCGTTCAGTTGTTCAGTTTTTTAAGCGTGAGTGCAATGCGTTTTGATGCGTTTTTCATTCGCGTGATAAAAAACTGAAGGTTTACAAACAACATATCCTAGCAACCATCAGTGAAAAATGCAACGCACCTGCACTTGCTTGCAGATGCAATGCGTTTTTAACGCAGCCCAATTCATTTCTATGGGGCTAGGGCTGCGTGAAAAACGCAGAATATAGAACATTCTGCGATTTTAATGCAACGCACAAGTGATGCATGAATAAAAACGCTCATGTACACAGCGCCATTGAAATGAATGGGTCAGGATTCAGTGCGGGTGCAATGCGTTCACATCACGCATTGCACCCGCGTGGAAAACTCGCCTGTGTGAATGCAGCCTTAGGGCTAATCCAAAGGATTTCACCCTTTAACCCCTGTAGAGGGATCCTGACTTTGCTGGCAGAGGAGCCACCAGGCTGCTACCCCTTGGAGTAGTCTGTATGTGGTTTATAGCTGGGCCACAGGAGTCAGAGACTTTGGTGCAGGTTACTGAGGGGTCAGCAAAATCGTAGTTAGGGAGCAGCCAAAGTCAGAGCATTCAGAGTAAAAGCAATACCATAAATGGTCAAAGAATAGGGCAGGCAGCAAAGAATCAATACAGAGGTTAGGTACAGGTCAGGTCAGGCGGCGGAGGGTCAGAATACAGTAAACATGCAGAGGTGGGTACACGGGCAGACAACAGAATATAGCACAATTTTGCAGGAACTTATCAAGCTACAGAGCCTATATGTCAGGAACCTTAACACAGGTTGGCCACTTCCGGGCTTCCTGTGACCAACGTGTGAGTAAGATGACTATATAGCACTTAGTATAGCCTTTATTGATATTCTGTGTAGTGTTGAGCGCGAATATTCGAAAAGCGAATTTTTTTAGCGAATATCGGCACTTCGCTAATTCGCGAATATTTCGAATATAGCGCTATAAATTCGCTATTTCGAATATTCGTTTTTTTTTTTTTTTTTTTTAGTTATATTTTTTTCTTTCCCACTTCCCAAAAGTAGTTCTTACCTGTCATGAGGATTCCTGGCTTCCTGGCTGCTCCAGTCAGTGCCCGTTGCCGCTTCTGCCGACTTCCGTGCTCATGGAGCGTCCCCTTCCATGGGAAAATCTCTATATACTAAAATGTACTGTCGGATTTGAGGAATTACGTTGAAATCGCAATGCGATTAATTCAAGTTATATTAATCGCATTGCGATTACAACTTAGCACTGCTATCTTACATAGGTTAGAATTAACGAATATGGAATATATAGCTATGCACTAGCAGTGCTAAGTTGAAATCGCAATGCGAATACTTTAAGTTAAATTAATCGCATTGCGATTTCAACTTAGCACTGCTGCTATATTCCATATTCGTTAACTTCGTTAATTCTAGCAAGCTGACCCATTATAAACCCAGCTCTAAGTTGAAATCGCAATGCGAATACTTTAAGTTAAATTAATCGCATTGCGATTTCAACTTAGCACTGCTGCTATATTCCATATTCGTTAACTTCGTTAATTCTAGCAAGCTGACCCATTATAAACCCAGTTCTAAGTTGAAATCGCAATGCGATTAATATAACTTGAATTAATCGCATTGCGATTTCAACGTAATTCCTCAAATCCGACAGTACATTTTAGTATATGGAGACGCTCCCATGGTGATGGGGACGCTCCATGAGCACAGAAGTTATGGTTGGCTTGGTAGAATTAGCGAGGATGACGATATGACGAATGTATTCGTCATATTCTCAAAACGAAGATAACGAAGTATTCTACATCTTCGCTTTAGCAACCTATTCGTCAACTTCGCTAATTCTAGCAATCAAATAGGAAGGTTGACTTACCAGACAGTTGTAGTTAAATTCGCTATGCGATTTTTTTTTTTTTAATAAATAGAATACTTATAATAATATTATCATATCAAGTAATATAATTATTGTATTAAAAAAAAATCGCATAGCGAATTTAACACAGTTGTCTCTATAGTCAACCTTCCTATTTGATTGCTAGAATTAGCGAGGTTGACGAATAGGTTGCTAAAACGAAGATGTAGAATACTGCTATCTTCGTTTTGAGGAATATGACGAATACATTCGCCATATTCGTCATCCTCGCTAATTCTAGATATGAAACCAATAGGAAAGTAGCCTTAAGTACAAATCGCAATATGCGATTATTTAAATCGCATTTTAATCGCGATAACTAGAAAAAATGACGAATATTCGATTTCGACGAATACGAAACGAATATTCATTCGAATATTCGCGAATTTCGTCGAAATCGAATATGGCACCTGCCGCTCATCACTAATTCTGTGCCATTTGCTAGATTTCATAAGCCATGACCAGATATGTCACTCAGACTCCTCCATTCTAACACACTGCAGCTACACTAAATGCCCAGAATTACATGTGCAGATAGCAGGAAGAGACTCAGTGATGAGCATTGGAATGTAGGAGGCTAAGCGATGTGTCTGGTGACAATTTCTTCTTTTTGCAACTATCTTGTGGGCAGGACCTCTCTGTGAACCGCACAAAAGACTTTGTCAACTAGGGCAGTTACCTTATGAAATATAGATAATGATGCAGAATATCAATAAAGGTTATATTACTAAGGGCCATTTAGTCATGTTGTTAACACATTAATGAACAGCAACCAGAAAGTGTCCAACCCCTTTAAGTAACCCAGACCTACCAACCATTAGCTGGTGAACATTACAGTGCACACCTTGAACCATTAAGAGCTAGAGGAAGCACGCACACATGCCCTATGGTCACAGGAGGAAAGGCCAAGCCTGTAGGCAGGCTCCAGCATTTGTAGGTGACAGAGTGGACCCGGCAACTGAACCCCTTAGGGAAGAAGGCAGTTGGAGGCAGGTCTTTGCCACTGAGTAAGTTGAGCTGCCTCTGTAACATTTGCATTCCCCATTTTAGGCCCCGAACACATAACTGTATCTGTTTTGCCGTCCACAAATTGTGGAACCGCAAAGTATGGATGTGGACTGTTCTGCATCCACATTTTTTGCAGACCAATGGACTTCAATGGGTCTGTAGTCTGCATTTTGCAGACATTTATAGGACATATTCTACTGTATCTTTTTGCGAAACCGACATATGGATGCGGACAGCACACAGATCATCCTCTTGCTTTTAAAAATCAACATTTTTATGCCAATCTTCTGCAAAAAGACTTGAAAACAACTAACTGATAATATAGCCACTGTGTACAACTGAGTTCAGAAAGAGAAGACACTTTTGCACTGTAATCTCATCCTGTCCCTGCTGTGTTGTGCATGGAGAGGCAATGCAGTACTAGATAATTGCAGAGGAAATCCAGACTGAGCATAGTATGCGTTGCGCTCAGTCTTTACACCTCTTCCACATGCAATCCTAAATATGTTTGGAATGTTGTGGTAAAGATATAGCATTCCACCTTAAGGCTGGGTTCACACGAGCGTGATGGATTTAGGTCCGGATGCGTTGCGGATGCGTTCAGTGAAAACTGTGCATTTTCACAGGCAAAGCCATTCAGTTTTGCCTGCGATTGCGTTCAGTTGTTCAGTTTTTTCCGCACGGGTGCAATGCATTTTGATGCGTTTTTCACGCTTGTGATAAAAAACTGAAGGTTTACAAACAACATCTCCTAGCAACTATCAGTGAAAAATGCAACGCACCCGCACGTTTTTAATGCAGCCGCATTCACTTCTATGGGGCTGCGGATGCGTTTATAACGCATAAGATAGAGCATGCTGCGATTTACATGCGTTGCAGAAGTGATGCGTGAAAAAAAACGCTCATGTACACAGCCCCATAGAAATGAATGGGTCAGGATTCAGTGCGGGTGCAATGCGCTCACATCGCGCATTGCACCCATGCGGAAATCACGCTCGTGTGAATGCAGCCTAATGCAAAATGAAAAAAAAGAAAAAAAAGAAAAGAAAGAGAAGACACTTGAATGTATTACCCTTAGTTCACACTTGCGCGTTTTACAGCGCGTTCGAACGAGCTGTAAAACGCTCAACAGGAGAAAACTCATGTTTCCCTATGGGCATGGTTTTCACCTGAGCGTTTTACAGCGCGTTTGAACGCGCTGTAAAACGCCCTATGCTCAAAGAAGTTCTTGAGCTTCTTTGGGGCATTTTGTCGCACGTTTGCATTCCGTTATTGCTTTCCGTTATAACATAACTGAATAACTGAATAACTGAAACGCCATATGGTTTTTGGAAGGCAGATTTTGCTGGACTGGTTTTTTGACACCATGTCCCATTTGAAGCCCCCTGATGCACCCCTACAGTAGACACTACAAAAAAGTGACCCCATTTTGGAAAGTACGGGATAAGGTGGCAGTTTTGTTTGTATTATTTTAGGGTAAATATGATTTTTGGTTGCTCTATATTACACTTTTTTTGAGGCAAGGTAACAAAAAATAGAAATTCTGAAATTCCATCTCCATTTGCCAATAACTCTTGTGGAACACCTAAAGGGTTAACAAAGTTTGTAAAATCGGTTTTGAATGCCTTCAGGGGTGTAGTTTCTTAGATGGAGTCACTTTTTTGGAGTTTCTACTCTAGGGGTGCATCAGGGGGCTTCGAATGGGACATGGTGTCAAAAATCCAGTCCAGCAAAATTCACCTTCCAAAAACCACACGGCGCTCCTTTCCTTCTACGCCCTGCCGTTTGGCCATACAGCAGTTTACGCCCACATATGGGGTGTTTCTGCAAACTACAGAATCGGGGCAATAAATATTGAGTTTTGTTTGGCTGTTAACCCTTGCTTTGTTACTGGAAAAAATGGATTCAAACGGAAAATGTTCCAAAAAAAATCGAAATTCTGAAATGTTATCTCCATTTGCCATTTACTCTTGTGGAAAACCTAAAGGGTTAATGACGTTTGTAAAATCAGTTTTGAATACCTTGAGGGGTATTGTTTCTAGAATGGGGTCATTTTTGGGTGGTTTCTATTATGTAAGCCTCACAAAGTGACTTCAGACCTGAACTGGTCCCTAAAAAGTGGGTTTTTGAAAATTTCTGAAAAATTTCAAGATTTGCTTCTAAACTTCTAAGCCTTGTAACGTCTCCAAAAAATAAAATGGCATTCCCAAAATGATCCATACATGAAGTAGACATATGGGGAATGTAAATCAATAACTTTTTTGGGCGTTATTACTATGTATTAGAGAAGTAGAGAAATTGAAACTTGGAAAATTGCAAATTTTTCCAAATCTTTGGTAAATTTGATATTTTTTTATAAATAAAAATGAAATTTTTTGACTTCATTTAACCACTGTCATGAAGTACAATATGTGACGAAAAAACAATCTCAGAATGGCCTGGATAAGAAAAAGCATTTTAAAGTTATCACCACATAAAGTGACACAGGTCAGATTTTCAAAAAATGGCCGAGTCCTTAAGGTGAAATAGGGCCGAGTCCTTAAGGGGTTAAAAAGTGGGTTTTGGAAATTTTCTTAAAAATGTTTAGAATTGCTTCTAAAATTCTACCCCTTCTAACATCCTAAAAAATAATATGTCATTTACAAAATGATGCCAACATAAAGTGTACATATGGGGAATGTTAATTAATGAATATTTTATGAGGTATCACTTTCTGTTTTAAAAGCAGAGAAATAGAAATTTTGAAAATTGCAAATTTGTCAAACATTTTGGTAAATTGGGGATTTTTTCATAAATAAAGGTAAAATATATTGACTCAAATTTATTACTATCATGAAGTACAATATGTCATGAGAAAACAGTCTCAGAACAGCTTGGATAAGTAAAAGTGTTCCAAAGCTATTACCACATAAAGTGACACAAGTCAGATTTACAAAATTAGGCCTGGTCAGGAAGGGGGCAAATGGCCCCGTCTGGAAGTGATTAATGTTGGTGGCTTTGATGGAGTTGTAGATTTAGTCAGGATTAGTAGTGTCTATAATACTTATAAATACAGACAGATATTTATCCATCATGCAATACTATCAGGGAGGTGTCTGACTGACTCCAAATTAGAGATGAGCAAACTTTGTATTAGATTCTGTGTTTTTTCAAATTGTTGGGTCTGGTGTCAATCATCCTGCTCTTGGCAATAACCAATAGATTCTCTATAGGGTTTAGGTCAAGCAAGTTTGCTGGCCAATCAAACACAGTGATAACGTGGTTATTATTAAACCGGGTATTGGTACTTTTGGCAATGTGGGCAGGCGCCAAGTCCTGCTGGAAAATTAAATCAGCATGTCCATAAAGCTTGTCAGCAGACGGAACATGAAGTGCTATAAAATATCCTGTTAGACAGCTGTGCTGACTTTTGACTTGATTTATAACACAGTAGACCAACAGCTGCAGATGACATGGCGCTCCAAACCATCACTGACTGAGGAAACTTCACATTGGACCTCAAGCAACTTGCATTGTATGACTCTCCAGTCTTCCTCCATACTCTGGGATTTTGATTTGTAAATGAAATGCAAAATAGGACTCTCTGAACAACAGCCCAGTCCTTTTTCTCCTTAGCCCAGGTAAGACACCTCTGATGTTGTCTCTGGGTCATGAGTGACTTGACACAAGGAATGTGACAGTTGCAGATTACATATGTCCTGGATATGTCTGTATGTGGTGGCTCTTTAAGAACTCACTCCAGCCGCAGTCCACTCCTTGTGAAACTCCCATAAATTCTTAAATAATCTTTTCTTGACAATCATTTCAAGGCTGCAGTTATTCCTGTTGTTTGTGCACCTTTTTCTGCCACACTTTTTCCTTCCACTCAAATCTCCATGAATATGCTGTGAAGAGCCAGCTTCTTTAGCAATGACCTTTTATGGCTTACCCTACTTGTGGATGGTGTCAAAGACTGACTTCTGGACAATTGCTGAGTAGTGATGAGCGACAGGGGCAATATTTGAACTCGCGATATTTTGTGAATATTTGGAACAATATTCGTCATAAATTCGCGAATTCGTGATTATTTTCTTGATTGCGAAAATCAGCAAAGTAAGATGTGCGCACAAATATTCGCACCCAACACTATTGTTAAAACAGACATCTTCCCCATGATTATGTACCCTACTGAAACAGACCATTAAAAGGCTTAAGAAACCTTTTCAGGTGTTTTGTGTTGATTACCTGATTAGAGTGTGACACAATGAGTCTACAATATTGAACTTTTTCACAATATTTAATTTTCTAAGATGCTGACTTTCGGGTATTCATTAACTTTAAGCAATAATCATAACCCTCTCTGATGTAGCACTGGAGTGTCACGCTCTAGTGTGGGAGGGAAACCCCACACCGAACATTAGAGGAAAAGGAGAAAGGAAATATGGCCTGAAAACTAGGGAAGGAAGGTAGACACCTCCTAGTGAAAACCCTAATCAAAACCCTGACTGACTACCAGTATGAACAGGCCCCAGAGGAAAGTGAGTTCATACACAGGAATACCTAAAGTCGTAACTTACCCTAACGGACCCTGGTACTAATGACAGGAATGAGACATTGTGTTCCTCCAAAAGGAAGAATGAATGGCAGTCTCCCTAAGGCCTTATACAAAACAACAAGGAAATGCGACACACAGAAAAGCCAAAATACAAAGGGAAAGGTAACACTTGACTTCCAAGAAGCTATAGCAGCACCAGGAACTCAGCCGAGATCCAAACACCAGCTCTCCAGAGGTCCAACTGAAGCTATAAACCATACAGCATTGTGGGAGAAACAACTATAAATAGGAAAAGTTAAATGACCACAATAGCAACACCTGGAGGTTAAGGGTGTGGCCAGTACCAGAAACAACACAGGTGCCTATTGATCCACAAATAAACATGTCAAATCAAACCACGTGTTGCCAGTCTCAAAGATCTCCTACCACTCACTGTCACTGGGAAGTCCGTATGTCTTGGTACGTCCGTGACATAGAGGCTGGGAAAGACAGAACAGATAGATCATACTGGGCCAGTTAAGGCCACTGTTCTAGCCTGCCTGCCCAGAAATCCATGGGGTTGGGGAACACGGTATACACCACAGAAAAAGTCCAGGTAGGACTGAACCTGGGTATTGAGGCTATACTTCTCCTTTTGCTGATTTGCCTCAGACTAACATGGCACATGAAAAAATTACTGCATCAGGTTGATGATACTGAACTTGCTGCTGCTTCTGGTAGCATAGATGGCGAGAGGTGGGTGACTCTGTGGGGGGCATTTACTAAAACACAGGTGTGACAATGCAATCCTTTTGCATTGAAACATCTTTGAACTAGATGGTCTGATGCAGTAATGCCTTCTGTAACACAGTGTTAGGCCCCTTGCAGACAAGCGTTCCTCCCACAGCGAGTCCGCATTGTAGCCCCCGGCCTGACCTCTCAGCACTGACAGGATTGACATAGCATTATATTGATTTATGATGCTATGTAACCCTTACAGTTCTTGAATGTATTGGATAACACTGGCAGCATTATGTCAGTGTTATCCAGTACATACCAGAACTGTAAGGGTTACATAGCATCATAAATCAATAAAATGCTATGTGACCCCTGGCAGCGATGGGAGTTTAGGCCGGGAGCTGCGTTGCGGACTGGCTGCGGGAGGAATGCTAGGGGCTTTAGGCCTGGGCTGCACTATAGGCAGAATCTATGGGGGTACTTCTTACTGGCAAATGATTGGGGGGGAATCTATGGGGCACATCTTACTGGCACAAAATTGGCGGATACTTTGGGGGCATATATGGGGGCATTTCTTACTGGCACATTATTGGGGGCACTATGGGGGCATCTACTGAGGCCACAAAGAAGGGGTATTTTATATGGGAGGCACTATGAGGGAAGGGGGGAGAGGAACACTACGGGGGCTTCTACTGAGGCCACAAAGAAGGGGTATTTTATATGGAGCGCTCTGTATAGGGCCATTTTATACTGGGACACATTATGGTGGGTACTATGGGGAAGGGGAGAGAGGAGTACTATGGGCTTATGTATGGGGGCACTAAGAAGGGGTATTTTATACTTGAAAATTATGGGGGGCACTGAGGGCATCTACTGGGGCACTATATATGGGGCATTTTATACTGGTACATAATTGGGGGCACTATGATGAAGGGGGGAAAGAAGCACTATGGGGGCACTTACTAGGGGCACAATTTAGGGGTATTTTATACTGACACATTATGGGGGCACTATGGGGACATTAGCTCAACTGGGGCATTAAAGGGGGGTATTTTTTGCACTGGCACATTTTAAGGAGAATTATTACTACTGGGGGGAATTATGATGGGCTTTATTACTACTGGGGGTCTATAGGGTACTTGATTACTAGTATGGGCAGTATGGGAGCATTATTACTTCTCGGACACAGTGGGGACACTGTAGGAGAACTATTACTACCATGTGTGATCTAGCAGAGAATTTACTATTTACTTTACTATTGGTTAGACTTTTTGGAGCACTATTACTGTGGGTGCACCTTGGCACAGTATTAGCTTACCACAATTATTTTTGGGGGAAATTATGTTTACACTATTAGTGTCAGGGTCACTATTTGCTGGGCACAGTTATTTTAGGGCACTGTGTGTCAATAATTATTAAATGTAGCATTATCTGTGTGTGGTACTAGTATTATCAGGGGGTCTATCGGTTTCTGCAGTATAATATTGAGGAGCACAGCGGCACAGTATTAGGGGTGGTAGGATGATTTGTCCAGAAGATGGGAGGATGATGGGATAGTAGTAAACTAAGATTTTTTAGGTCAAACTGCAGAGACAAGAAATGGCTGAAAAATGTTGGTCTGGTCTGAAGGTCTGAAAGGAGAACACGAGGAAAGAGAACATCTACCTAAAAAAAGTGCATCTCATAGGGTGAAAATACAATAAATATGATCACCAACATATTTCCAGATTTTTTTTTATATGTATATATATATATATATATATATATATATACAGAGAGAGAGTGAGACAAATACATGCATAGACATAGACAATAGGTACCTATACACGTAAAGACACCTATTTTATACATATATATATATAAATATATATATATATATATACACACACACAACCATACATATATATAGACACATATATACATGCATACATAAATATATATATATATATATATATATATATATATATATATATAAATATATATACATATAAACACTAGAGATGAGCGGGAGGAGCCATATTCGATTTAGCGATATTTCAAGAATATTCGATTGAATATTCGTAATATATTTATTGAAATCGAATATTCGTCATTATTCTATATATTGCAAATGTTACGCAAATTTATATTCGCATTGCGAATTAAACTTAGAGCTGAGTTCCTAATGGTTGTAACTTGTATTGCTAGAATTGACGAAGATAACGAATATCACGAATATAGCACTATATTCTCAATCTTCGTTATATTCTAGCAACAACCATTAGGAACTCAGCTCTAAGTTTCATTCGCGAAGCGAACGTATAATCGCATTGCGAATTGATCTTAGAGCTAATAAGAGAGTAAAGATGAGCCGCACTCACCATCCGTAGAGGAAATGTCTCTTTATTATTCTTCAGGGCTCAAGACAAAATTGCTTGGGTGGGGGGCAAGCACTCACATGGATGCAAAAAAACAGCGACGGCCGTTTCGCGGCGTCCCGCATCCTCCGGCTGCTACAAACAATTAAAAGATTGCGCACAGCTCAAAAGCATCATAGGGGGAGGGGGGTGGATCCACACCGTCACCTAGCAACCCCCGACGCTAAGCAAGCAGCGTGTGCGTTACAATGAAGCAGAGGTCTGCAGCTGAATGGCAACAGCAATAGCTGAGTGAATAATCATGCGGATTTAGTCCGGGTACACAAACATGGAAGAATATGAATACAAACAATAGAAGGAAAAGTAACAATAAGGCCACTCATGTGAAAACAAATAAATCATTGCTTTCATTCAAGCCTAAAGGACCAGTAGCATCTGTTTTTATAATTAGGCGAGCCTCCCTCTGAAGCAGGAGGCGATGGCGATTCCCTCCCTGAGATATAGGGGGGATGGCCTCGACTCCTGCAAACTTTAATACATTGGCATCACCTCTATGTTGGACACTTAGATGTTCAATAAGGCGAGTATGCCCTTTTTCTGTCTTTGTCAAGTTGCGGTGCTCCCGGATGCGTTCTATTAAAGGCCTCTTCATTTTCCCTACGTAGAAGGCCCCACACAAGCAGACCAATACATAAACTACAAATGCTGTTCTACAGGTAATCATGGCTCACATGGTGCTCAAGTCCTCCAAAGAAAAGGTGACGGCCCTGTATTATGAACCCGCACAGTGAGCAATCCCCAAACCTGTGGTTACCCGTCGGTCGCCCAGATAAAAACCAATCTCGTGGTTCAGGCTCACTGTAGCGGCTCCGAATATCTCTAAATGTACGGCACCTCCTAAAGGCCAATATAGGTTTTTGGTCTATTGCCCTGCCCAGACTCTCTTCTGCTCTGAAAATCTCCCAATTACTCCAGATAACGTTCTTTATGTCATCTGCCATCGGGCTATGTTTGAAAACAAACACGAACCTGTCCTCATTCCGTTGCGCTCTGGTTCTATTGTGTCCACTACATGTGACCAAAGATTGTTGTGTGTATGACCCTGCTTTGACCATGGCATTGTTAAGCTGTTCTAAAGGATAGCCTCATTGCAATAATCGTTTTTTCAGTTCTTCCGCCTGTCTCAGATACACTGTGTCTAGACAATTGATGCGTCTTAGTCTCAAGAACTGTCCATATGGGACAGATCCTTTAACGCTACGTGGATGGTAGCTATCATGGTGCAGCAGGGTATTAGTAGCAGTGGGCTTACGATACCCTTCGGTACGAAGTGCATCATCATCTATAATGACACGAACGTCAAGAAACTCGATGGACAGACCCCCAAAATTGAGGGTGAACATCATGTTCATGTCGTTCGTGCCGTTCAGATGGGCAACAAATTGCTCACACTGTTCTTGTGTAGAGATGTCGCGAACATTTTTCGTTCGCGAACGGCAAACGCAAATTTATGCAAATGTTTGCGAACGGGCGAACAGGGTGAACCGCCATAGACTTCAATAGACACGCGAATTTTAAAACCCACAGGGACTCTTTCTGGCCACAATAGTGATGGAAAAGTTGTTTCAAGGGGACTAGCACCTGGACTGTGGCATGTCGGAGGGGAATCCATTGCAAAACACCCATGGAAAATTACTTTGTTGACGCAGAGTGTGGTAAGTTGAATTCGCAATGCGATTAATATAACCTGCATTAATCGCATTGCGAATTCAACTTAGAGCTGGGTTCCTAATGGTTGTATTGCTAGAATATAACGAAGATTGAGAATATAGCGCTATATTCTCAATCTTCATTATATTCTAGCAATACAACTATTAGGAACTTAGATCTAAGTTGTAATCGCAATACAGGTTATATTAATCGCATTGCGATTACAACTACTAACACTGCAGCTTCAGAATCAATCTAAGATGGATGCCGTCCTTGCTTTTTGATAGGAGGGTCTGGGAGAGAGGGTATGCTGATTGGCTGGAATGTGTCTGCTGACTGTGAGGTACAGGGTCAAAGTTTGCTCAATAATAAAGTATAGGGGCAAACGCGATCGCAAATGTTTGCCCGCCGGTGCGGACACGAACAAGCGAATAGTTCGGGACATCACTAGTGACAGACCAAACTCTGACAGACCAAACTCCCCGTTTAACGCACCGTAAACAACTGCAAACAGTCCATTTGAACAACCGCAAACTCCTCATTTGCACAAGGTTGGATACCAAGCTAGCCATGTCCCATTCCTTGTCCTCACTGATGTCATTGAAGGTCTCTTCCTCCACCCAGCCACGTACAACACCAAGGGTCCCCGAAAGGTGACAACAAGCCCCCTGGGATTCCTGCTGTGGTTGGTCTTCCACCTCCTCAAAGCCACCTTCCTCCTCTGACTCCTCTTCTTCAGACTCCTCTCTCTGCGTTGCCGCAGGTCCAGCAATCGACGACGACAAGGCTGCTTCTGGTGGTGATGGTGACCACAACTCTTCCTCTTTATGCTCATCTACGGCCTGATCCAGCACTCTTCGCAGGGCACGCTCTAGAAAAAACGCATATGGAATGAGGTCAATGATGTTGCCTTGGGTTTGACTGACCAGGTTTGTCACCTCCGCAAAAGGATGGATGAGCCTATAGCCAGTGTGCATGAGCGTTCAGTAACACGGCCAAAAAATACCCAGCTCCGCAGAGGCCGTCCTCTTTTTTTTAAATAAAAAAAAATCTGTTCTTAACCGGTTTAATCCCTGTTACGTCCCCTATCAGGGGACGTGTATGGAATAGATTTTAGGAACCGGGAGATGGAAAAAGATGCTTGGTCGATCCTCTTACTTCCAATTTGGGGCACTGCGCGTGTGCCGTGTAATATACTGTGCAATCCCAATATGAGTGGTATGTTAAGTAGTACTATTCCTATCAGGTTTAATCCCTGTTACGTCCCCTATCAGGGAATGTGTATGAAATAGATTTTAGGAACCGGGAGATGGAAAAAGATGCTTGGTCGATCCTCTTACTTCCAATTTGGGGCACTGCGCGTGTGCCGTGTAATATACTGTGCAATCCCAATATGAGTGGTATGTTAAGTAGTACTATTCCTATCAGTTTAATCCCTGTTACGTCCCCTATCAGGGAATGTGTATGAAATAGATTTTAGGAACCGGGAGATGGCAAAAATGCTTGGTTGGTCCTGCTACTTCCAATTTGGGGCACTGCACGTACGCCTTGCAATGTACTGTGCCACCAGATATGAGTGGTGTGTTAAGTAGTACTATTCCTATCAGTTTAATCCCTGTTACATCCCCTATCAGGGGCCGGTGTATGGAATAGATTTTAGGAACCGGGAGATGGAAAAAGATGCTTGGTCGGTCCTCTTACTTCCAATTTGGGGCACTGCGCGTACGCCTTGCAATGTACTGTGCCACAAGATATGAGTGGTGTGTTAAGTAGTACTATTTCTATCAGTTTAATCCCTGTTACGTCCCCTAATAGGGGCCAGTGTATGGAATAGATTTTAGACAACCGCAAAGAGTTGTCAATAGTTGACACACTCATGACATAAATTTATTTCCTCTATGCGTCAATCTTGGTGTAGTGATAACTGTGCTTATGCGCTCGTTTGGGAGATTGCAGGCGATGGGGTTTTTTCAAAGCCTATGGTCGTGCTGAGGTAGTTCAGTGACAGTTAAGTGACCCAGAAAACAATTATTCTGCAGTGTGGGCCCATTGTTGGCCTAGTAGGCTTTAATGATCACCTTAAATGATCACAAAGAAAATTAGTGTTTTTTCTATGCAAAATTATCCAGCCGATCGCTTTTGGTCTGTTCACAATGAAGCAACGACCTTATCGTCTGGGGTGTGCCAACATTGCCATTGCCAACACGCTCATAGAGGTGGTCACTTCATTGTGATACACAAGCCCCTTCACCACAACAAGGTAATGATCACGAAGGGGAATTGACACATGTATGTGCCTTTTTTTTGGTTTGTTTTTGCAGCCACAGTGCAACAGAAAAATTAGGCATGTACACATGCCAGAAAAACTAGATACTGTTGCAGCCGCTGCTGTAGCAGCGGCCAGAAAAATTGATGTTTTCCAGGCAGAAAGTGCACTAAAACATTGCGGCTTGAACCCTAGTTGGTGGTGGATAAGTCATACAAGTCATCCGGCATGCAAAGATAAAATACAGCCTGTGAACCATTTTAAGCCCAAGGCAGCTCATCTCATCAGGCCTTTTTTAGTCAAATGTATCGCCCACTGTCAGTCCCTTCGGGATCCATGCCTCATTCATCTTAATAAAGGTGAGGTAATCTAGACCTTTTTGACCCTAGGCAACTTCTCCTCTCAGTGACAATACCTCCTGCTGCACTGAAGGTCCTTTCTGACAGTACACTTGAAGCGGGGCAGGCCAGAAATTATATCGCAAATTGGGATAGCTCAGGCCACAGGTCAAGCCTGCACACCCAGTAGTCAAGGGGTTCATCGCTCCTCAGAGTGTCGATATCTGCAGTTAAGACGAGGTAGTCGGCCACCTGTCGGTCGAGTCGTTCTCTGAGGGTGGACTCCGAAGGGCTGTGGCGATGCGTAGGACTTAAAAAGCTCTGCATGTCCTCCATCAACAACACGTCTGTAAAGCGTCCTGTCATTGCCGGCGTGGTTGTTGTAGGAGGAGGATTACTTTCACCTCTTCCCCTGTTAGATTCCCATTGTGCTGTGACATCACCCTTATACGCTGTGTAAAGCATACTTTTATTTATAAATAAAAATTTATAAATAAAAATTTATAAATTTATTTTGGAACTGCTGCATCCTTTCCGACTTCTGGGAATTCAGTAACATTTCAGGCAGTTTCTGCTTATACCGGGGGTCTAGTAGCATGGCCACCCAGAACAGGTCGTTCTCCTTCAGCCTTTTTATACGAGGGTCCCTCAACAGGCATGACAGCATGAAAGACCCCATTTGCACAAGGTTGGATGCCGAGCTACTCATGTCCCGTTCCTTGTCCTCACTGATCTCACTGAAGGTCTGTTCTTCCCCCCAGCCACGTACAACACCACGGGTCCCAGATAGGTGACAACAACGAGCACCCTGGGATGCCTGCTGTGGTTGGTCTTCCTCCTCTGACTCCTCTTCCTCAGACTCCTCTTCCAGCTTGGCCGCAGGTCCAGCAAGCGATGGTGATATGGCTGTTTCTGGTGGTGATGGTGACCACAACTCTTCCTCTTCACGCTCATCTACGGCCTGATCCAGAACTCTTCGCAGGGCACGCTCCAGGAAGAAAACAAATGGGATGATGTCGCTGATGGTGCCTTCAGTGAGACTGACTAGGTTTGTCACCTCCTCAAAAGGACGCATGAGCCTACAGGCATTGCGCATGAGCCAGTAACGTGGCAAAAAAATTCCCAGCTCTGCAGAGGCTGTCCTAGCACCCCGGTCATGCAAATACTCGTTGACGGCTTCTTCTTGTTGGAGCAGGCGGTCGAACATTAGAAGTGTTGAATTCTAAGGTGTCAGGCTATCACAAATCAAGCGCCTCACTGGCATGTTGTTTCGGCGCTGGATATCTGAAAAGTGCGCCATGGCCGTGTAGGCACGCCTGAAACGGCCACACACCTTCCTGGCCTGCTTGAGGACGTTCTGTAAGCCTGAGTACTTATGCACAAAGCGTTGTACAATAAGATTCAACACATGTGCCATGCACGGCACATGTGTCAACTTGCCCAAATTAAATGCCGCCAAGAAATTGCTTCCGTTGTCAAACACCACTTTGCCGATTTCCAGTTGGTGCGGGTAAGCCACTGATCCACCTGTGCATTCAGGGCGGACAGGAGTGCTGGTCCGGTGTGACTCTCTGCTTTCAGGCAAGTCACCCCCAAGACGGCTTGACACTGTCATATCCGGGATGTGGAATAGCCCCTGGGGAGCGGGGGGGGGGGGGGTGCAGTTGATGATGTGTGAAATTTCAGCCGGGTACCTTCCACTGCGGTGTCCCAATAGCTACAAATTTTTTGAAGGCCTCAGACTCCACCAGCTTGTATGGTAAAAGCTGCCGGGCTAAGAGTTCCGACAAGCCAGCTGTCAGACACCGGGCAAGGGGGTGACTCTGTGACATTGGCTTCTTACACTCAAACATGTCCTTGACAGACACCTGACTGTGGGCAGGTGAGCAGGAACTGCTGAAGGTGAGAGGCGGGTGGTTGAGAGGGAGCAGGGAGGACAGCAGTGGTTGACGTGGCTGAAGATGCTGGCCCAGTAGGAGGATGGTGGCTTTGAATTTGTGTGCTGCTTGTACTCATGTGTTGATCCCATAGGCGGTTGTGATGTGAGATCATGTGCCTTCGCAAAGCAGTTGTACCTAGGTGGGTGTTGGACTTTCCACCACTCAGTTTTTTTTGGCACAGGTTGCAAATGGCATTGCTGTTATCAGAGGCAGACACACAAAAAAAAATGCCACACTGCTGAGTTTTGCAATGACGGCATTCTGGTGGTGGCAACGGCACTCTCCTTCAGCGGTCAATTTCTCCAACTGGCCTCAGCTGGATCTCAGCCTCGTCAACCGTCTCGGTGGTGCACAGTCCAAAGTAAAGTCCATATGAATACACAACAAGCAAGAGTAAGTGAAAGGAGGCACTCACCACGGTGATATATTCCAACAGTTATTTATTCAGCACACATCGGTGCCCTTGGAAGGCAGGGGTACAGACAGTGTAGTCACACAACGTACAAAAAGCAGGATAGCTATTTCGCGCGTCCGCGCTTCTTCAAACTGCTGACATCAGTCAACTTCTGATGACGTCTTATTTGAGCGCTGGCGTTCCAGGTTGCCACGCAACCCCAGATGCCACTCGCTCCAACAGCTCTAATTACGGCGTACCGCCGCTATTCACAAATACTAACAGGTAAGGTATACATGAGGGAGGTCTCCACTGCAAATATAAGCACCAAATCCAACTTCAATAGAGACTTATAAGAAGACCGACATATCGGCCCGCTCATTTAGTCCTAGATGGCCTGTAGCCTGCGTCCGGAGGATCCACCTACTTTCACGTTGCAGAAGTAGGCGGTGTCTATCACCTCCATTAGGTAAAGGACATACTGTTTCTAGACCTATAAAATGTAGCGATTTAAGATCACCACCGTGCACTTCTCTGAAGTGTTCAATCACTCGTGGTGGCAACAGCATGCGTTGATTGGCGTGCTGTCTGGCTGACCCCGGGTGCCGATACATGCTGTCTGACTGTGCCACTAGCTCCTTGCGACGACCTCCCCCTGCTTCCAACTCGTCTCCTCCTCCTCTCTGTCTCCCCATCTGAACTTTCCCCCTGTTCTTCTTCTCTTCAAGCAGGCACCCACGTGACATCCACGGACACATCGTCATCATCAACCGCTTCACTTGTATCTGACAACTGAGCAAAGGAAGCAGCAGCGTGTACAACATCATCATCATCACACCGTATGTCCATGTGTGTAATGCTGCCTGACAGAGACATATCCCTGTTATCTACATCCTCTGGCAATAATGGTTGCGCATCACTCATTTCTTCCAACTGATGTGTAAATAACTCCTCTGACAGATCAAGTGAAGAAGCTGTGGTGCTAGTGTTGGTGGTGGCGGCCGGTGGGAGAGTGGTAACTTGAGAGGTGCCCGAAGCTGAGCTGGAGGAGAATGGTGCGTCGAGGTTCCGAGAGGAATCTGTAGAAGATTGGGTGTCCTGTGTTAGCCAGTCAACTATGTCCTCAGAACTTTTCGAGTTCAGGGTACGTGGCCTCTGAACACTCGGAATCACAGCACCACGACCACGACGGCCCCTGCGGGGTGGCCTGCCTCTGCCTGTCATTTTTTTTAGATTAGTTTAGTTGTACTATGCATGCAAGCTACTGTGACACCAGATATGAGTGGCACTGTGCACTGACAGAAGTTGACAGAGTAGACGCTGTAGGCCTGACACACACGCTTGCAGACAACTAACTGCTATTCCATCTATTATTCTGTCAAAATTGTTGTTTTTTTTAAATGTAATCTACTGTGACACCAGATATGAGTTGCACTGGTGATACTGTGCACTTGCAGGGCCTGAAACACACACGCGTGCAGGCAACTGACTGCTATTATTTTACAGTCAAAATTGTGTTGGTTTTTTTAAATGTAATCTACTGTGACACCAGATATGAGTTGCACTGGTGGCACTGTGCACTTGCATGGCCTGAAACACACACCCGTGCAGGCAACTGACTGCTATTATCATACAGTCAAAATTGTTGTTGTTTTTTTTAAATGTAATCTACTGTGACACCAGATATGAGTTGCACTGGTGACACTGTGCTCTTGAAGGTCCTGAAACACACACGCGTGCAGGCAACTGGCTGCTATTATTTTACAGTCAATTTTATTTATTTTTTAAATGTAATCTACTGTGACACCAGATATGAGTTGCACTGGTGACACTGTGTACTTGCAGGGCCTGAAAGACACACGCGTGCAGGCAACTGACTGCTATTATTTTACAGTCAAAATTGTTGTTGTTGCTTTTTTTAAATGTAATCTACTGTGACACCAGATATGAGTTGCACTGGTGACACTGTGCACTTGAAGGTCCTGAAACACACACGCGTGCAGGCAACTGACTGCTATTATTTTGCAGTCAAAATTGTTGTTGTTTTTTTAAATGTAATCTACTATGACACCAGGTATGAGTTGCACTGGGGACACTGTGCACTTGAAGGGCATCAAACACACACGCGTGCAGGCAACTGACTGCTATTATTTTAGAGGCAATTTTTTTTTATTTTATTTTTTTATGTAATCTACTGTGACACCAGATATGAGTTGCACTGGTGACACTGTGCACTTGAAGGGCCTGAAACACACACGCGTGCAGACAACTGATTGCTATTATATTACAGTTAAAAATTTTTATTTTTTTAAAAATGTAATCTACTGTGATACCAGATATGAGTTGCACTGGTGACACTGTGCACTTGCACCGCCTAAAACACACACACGTGCAGGCAACTGACTGCTTTTATATTACAGTCAAATTTTTTTTATTTTTTTTTAAATGTAAGCTACTGTGACACCAGATATGAGTGGTGGCACTGGGCAAGTGGGCACAGTATACGCTGTGAGCCTGACACACACGCTGGCAGGCAACTGCAATTAGATTACACAGGAAAGAAAAAAAAAGCAGACTGATGTACTAGCCCTAAAAAGGGCTTTTTTGGGGTGCTATCAGGACGCTGTCCTTACAGCAGAGATCAGATGAGTCTTTCAGGACTTGAGTGGACACTGAATACACTAGCTATCGATTTCCCTATTAAATCAGCAGCAGCTACATTGTCCCTCCTCTCACTAAGACTGCAGCTTCCGAATGAATCTAAAATGGATGCTGTCCAGGAGATGGGAGGGTATGCTTCTGATTGGCTGGAATGTGTCTGCTGACTGTGAGGTACAGGGTTAAAGTTTACTCAATGATGAATAGGGGGCGGACCGAACATCGCATATGTTTGCCGGGAACTGTTCACCGGCGGATAGTTCAGGACATCTTATTTGAGAATTCAACTTAGTGCTGGGTTCCCAATGGTTGTATTGCTAGAATATGACGAAGATTGAGACTATAGCGCTATATTCTCAATCTTCGTTATATAATTCTAGCAATACAACCATTAGGAACCCAGCTCTAAGTTGAATTCGCAATGCGATTAATATAACCTGCATTAATCGTATTGAGAATTTAACTTAGAACTGGGTTCCTAATGGTTGTATTGCTAGAATATAATGAAGATTGATAATATAGCAGTATATTCGTTATATTGAAGAAAAACAACAAGTCGCACTAGGATAGGTGGGATCAGATGAGGTGCACCACGCTGGTAAACCACACCCTCTAAACCAATATTAAAAGTATCAAATTATAGCTGGGCACACTCAAAGGATCAGGGCTATATAGAAAGATAAATTTAATAAATAGACACAAATAAAATCAATATAAGTAAAATTAGCAATAATACACAAGAATTGTAATCATCAAGTGTTCTTATCCTTAAATGAATGACAAAAATCTTCGCAATAGGTAGCTGATAATGTTTGCGTAAATGATCCCAAACAAGTTCAGTCTGGTACTGATAGTACGCTAATCGTATGGATCCTGTGAAAATTATGGTTGCAAATTGATAAAATAGTGCTATACTGGTATATTAAATCTCTACCATAAGTACACAGCGCTGGGGGTCTTGAATAGATGTTCAGTCATAGAGACCTTACTTTAAATCCGCATACTGGAAGGTCTGTGAGTGGAAACTGTTAAATACAGATACCCCTTTGGATATGTCCGGAGCGGCGTCCCGCCTTGTTTAGTATGTGGCGGCGTCCCGTCACTACTATTAGATAAACTTCAAAAGTTAGAATACAGGGTAGATCTTACCCTAGCATAGGGTGATTGGGCTTCCTTCGTTGCGTTGTTCTCCCCTCGATGTCGGGGGTCTCTCTCTGTAGTGGCAGGTCTCCGGTCGGCGGCGTCTCGTCGGAGTAACACGTGTATCTCCTCTCTTACCTGCACGCCTTGGTTATACTCCCGCTCGGTGTCCGCACAATTACCTACAGAGTGATCAGGGTATACCCTTTGCATTCAACGGAATTGGGGGGCTTCAACATCCAGTCTCTCTTGACAGGGAAAATAACACCATACGCGTTTCGGGGTCTGTATTTCACCCCTTCCTCAGTGGCAGCCATTTCCCTGTAAATACCCCTCTTATATAGGGGTTACCATCACTTCAAAATGTGGACTGGATTGTAGGATTTGCAAAGGAAAGGGAAGGGGGAGGGGGATATCCACCTTATATAACCTATTATGGGGATTACTCCTTTCCGAAGTAACAGATCCATTCAACTCCATTTACTGCATTTAAAATTTATAGTCTCCAAAAGGATTGAAAAAATACATTAAGCAGTATTCAATTCTCAGAAGCTTTCATACAGTTAATAATAGGGATCTTCTCATTGCAAAGCAGTGAAAAACGCAATTTTGGTCAAGATGCGTTTCTAATGCGTTTCTAGTGCGTTTACCAAAAAAAGATTAAAATATATGGAATTAATCATTCACACTCCCTTCATATTATAAAACTAAATGTAAATAAACATTTATCTACAAATTTTAAGCTAATAATGTATTATATTTTTATGCCATAAAAAGTTATAAAAAGTTATATAAACCAAAATACAAGATAAAGAATAAAAGGAAAAGAACAAGAATAAATGGAATACTTTAGTCTTAATTCTCACAAGTGCATCTTGATTTCTGTAGGATCGGGTGGAGGCCTGTACACCAAGGACAGACGGGCTGTGGTAAAGCACACGTCCGGCTGTTCGTCGGTACACAGGCACCCACCCCTCACAAGAATCCAAACAGTTCAAATTCTGAATTTAAACCCTTGGGTAACAAAGTATCCAACTCAAAAATTCTTTTTGTTTCTAATCTCGACATTTTTTCTACATGATTTCCACCTCTCCAATCCTTATTGACTCTGTCTATTGCCATAAATTTAATTCCTGTAGGGTCTTGGTTATGTATATTTTTAAAACGAGATAATAATGAATGATTTTCAAAACCCTTTTTGATATTTGAAATATGTTCCCCGATTCGTTTTTTTAAAGTTCTTTTTGTTCTACCCACATACTGCCGGTTACACGGGCATTGGATCACATAGATAACATTCTCCGAAGTACAGGTAAGGAACTCAGTGATTACGTGTCTATGGTCATTTGATGTTGCAACTATCTCTTTCATTACCCTCGGGAAAGATGTGATTTTACAATTTCCACATCTTCCACATCTGTGAAAGCCTTTTAGGTTTGCCCAATTAGTAATATTACATTTCCTCAAGGCAGGGTTTTTCACAGTTGGGGCTACCAATAGTCCTAAATTTGGAGCCTTTGTGAAGTTGATTCTGGGGACATCCGGCAGCATTGGACCCAGAGTTTTGTCTCTCTGTAGTAAGTGCCAATGTTTTGTGATGATGAAACGGATCTTTTTATAATCGTCACTAAAGGGTAGAATAATTCGGGTATTCTCTTGTTCTGATTTTATTGTCTCTACTGTTTTATCCTCGAAGAACATCTTTCTATCTAAATCTCTAACCTTTTCCATGGCTGAGTCCAGAATTTCATTGGGATAATCTCTCTCTTCAAATTGTTGCCTCATTTTTTTTGCCTCCTCCTCAAAATCTACATCCAATGTACAGTTGCGTTTAATTCTGCGCAGTTGGCCCTGAGGTATATTAGATAGCCAACTGGGCAGATGACAACTGTTGAACAGAATAAAACTGTTCCTAGCAGTTGGTTTAGTAAATGAGTTACACACAAGATGACCATCTTGGACCGAAATTTTCAAGTCTAAAAATTCTATGGACTCTTGACTGGTAGTGCCCGAAAACTTAAGGTTTTTATCATTAATATTAATTTCTTTTAGAAAATTTTCTAACTCCACCTTACCAGAGCACCAAATAAAGAAAACGTCATCTATGTAACGCTGCCATAGCACTAGGTCCGCCCCCAGTCTTGGTGTTATGACCTGTTCTTCCCAATCCGCCATGAACAGGTTGGCATAACTCGGGACGAACCTAGTGCCCATGGCAGTGCCTAAAATCTGTAAATAAAATTCTCCATTAAAATTAAAATAATTATGCGTCAAAATAAAATCAATACTTTGCACTAGGAAATCCACCTGTGCGACACTCAAGAAACCTTCTGCAACCATTTGTCTATTAACAGCTCCTTTACCGTCTTCGTGTTTGATTATAGTATAAAGGGATTGGACATCTAATGATCCAATAATCCAGTGGTTCTGAAATTCTAGATTCTCTACTATTTTAATTATTTGGGTAGAATCCCTTGTGTAGGATAAAGTTTTCTTAACCCTAGGTTGAAGTAATTCATCAATATAGTGTGATAGATTAGATGTTAACGAACCTATCCCTGAGATAATGGGACGCCCAGGTGGATTTATCTGGTCTTTATGTATTTTCGGTAAACAGTAGAACACGGGCATCCGTGGAGTTTTGTTCATAATGAAATTAAATTCCTCTGTAGTTAGGATGCCCCGTGTTTTACCGTAATTACAGAGTGCCTCTAGTTCCAAGATAAATTGTGATGTGGGGTCCCTGGATAATTTGCAGTATGTCTTAATGTCTAATAGTTGTCTAAGACACTCTGCATTGTATTTATCCAGATCTTGTATAATGATTGAACCCCCTTTGTCTGCTGGCCTGATCACTATTTCGTTATTATCTTGTAATTCCTTTATTGCTTTAATTTCACTATGGGACAAATTTTGCGTTTATATTTTATATTGTTTTTCATTTTCCTTATGTCGTTTTCCACACATTTTTTGAAACTAGCCATTTCTTGGCTGATTTCATTTCTCGGATATTTTTTTGAGGTTTTTTTTACAAGACGTATGTACATATTATGAGTCTACTACAATCATGTCTCTTTAGAGAGGATTCTTCAGGAAATATTTTTTGAGGCAGAGGCGTCTGATAAATTTTTCTACCCCTAAAAACGTATCAAATTTATTCAATGCAATGGTTGGAGCGAATTTTAATCCTTTATTTAATAAGGACCTTTGAGTATTGGTAATAGTTTTAGAGCTCAAGTTAATAATGGAATCGTTCTCAATATTCACTTGATTTATCTGTGGTGCATCCTTCTTTCTCTTTCCTCTCCGTATCTTTCTTCCTTGTGGTTCGTTTGTCTCAATGTGTGCCCCTGATACTGTTGTCGTGAAGGTGTGTGATATTGCTGTGAAGGGGCTTGGTATTCTTGTTGTATCCTCGCTGTATTCTGGTGATAGGATTTGTGCATTGGGCGAGATCGATCCCTCAAATTGTATGAATGTTCTGTGGAGTGATTGGATTCCTGTGTCCTTGTTCTTCCCCATGTGTGTCCGTATCTCGGTCGTGTTCTGTGATGTGGGGGAGTTCTGTCTAAAAAAGTGTTCCTTTCTTCTAATACTTCAAATCTATTCTGTGTCGGTATTGTGTATCTAACATTATCTAGTGATTCTCTATTATTAATTGATTGTGTGCTTTCATGTGTATTTTCCATTTTTCTAGTGTCAGCTCTAGTCTTTTCATTATTATCTTTTTCTACCATATCCTTTTTAGTATATAGCATTTTCTTAATTTTTTTCTCCATTATTTCTTGTTCCGCTCTGTCTAAATTGTTACACAGTTTGGTTTGCCATTGTTCATATTCGTCATTCCTAGGTAGTTTATCCATAATTGGTTTCATTATATTAATTTTCTCAGCCACTTCCTCTAGTATTTCTACCCTCCTTTTAATTACTAACTCGAGTAGGGATAAAGAGTATGTGTGCAATAGCTCGTCCCATTCTTCATTAAAGGCATCTCCTGACAGATCCTGGGCCGCCTTTTTGGATAATGTCAGGCCTTTAGGGACTTTTTTACATTCCAAACATCTCTGTAGGGTTTTTATTTCCCATCTCTGCCGTAGTTGTTTTATAAGCAATAGCTCTAAGTCTCTAAATTTATCCTTAATTACAAGGTTATTATATATAGACGCATCATCCTTATTATCAAACTTAAAATTGCCTGTGTACCGACGAACAGCCGGACGTGTGCTTTACCACAGCCCGTCTGTCCTTGGTGTACAGGCCTCCACCCGATCCTACAGAAATCAAGATGCACTTGTGAGAATTAAGACTAAAGTATTCCATTTACTCTTGTTCTTTTCCTTTTATTCTTTATCTTGTATTTTGGTTTATATAACTTTTTATAATTTTTTATGGTATAAAAATATGATACATTATTAAAATTTGTAGATAAATGTTTACATTTAGTTTTATGATATGAAGGGAGTGTGAATGATTAATTCCATATATTTTAATCTTTTTTTGAAAAACGCATTAGAAACGCATCAGAAACGCACTTTGACCAAAATTGCGTTTTTCACTGCTTTGCAATGAGAAGATCCCTATTATTAACTGTATGAAAGCTTCTGAGAATTGAATACTGCTTAATGTATTTTTTCAATCCTTTTGGAGACTATACATTTTAAATGCAGTAAATGGAGTTGAATGGATCTGTTACTTCGGAAAGGGTAATCCCCATAATAGGTTATATAAGGTGGATATCCCCCTCCCCCTTCCCTTTCCTTTGCAAATCCTACAATCCAGTCCACATTTTGAAGTGATGTTAACCCCTATATATATTTACAGGGAAATGGCTGCCACTGAGGAAGGGGTGAAATACAGACCCCGAAACGCGTATGGTGTTATTTTCCCTGTCAAGAGAGACTGGATGTTGAAGCCCCCCAATTCCGTTGAATGCAAAGGGTATACCCTGATCACTCTGTAGGTAATTGTGCGGACACCGAGCGGGAGTATAATCAAGGCGTGCTGGTAAGAGAGGAGATACACGTGTTACTCGACGAGACGCCGCCGACCGGAGACCTGCCACTACAGAGAGAGACCCTCCGGCATCGAGGGGAGAACAACGCAACGAAGGAAGCCCAATCACCCTATGCTAGGGTAAGATCTACCCTGTATTCTAACTTTTGAAGTTTATCTAATAGTAGTGACGGGACGCCGCCACATACTAAACAGAGCGGGACGCCGCTCCGGACATATCCAAAGGGGGATCTCTATTTAACAGTTTCCACTCACAGACCTTCCAGTATGCGGATTTAAAGCGCTGTGTACTTATGGTAGAGATTTAATATACCAGTATAGCACTATTTTATCAATTTGCAACCATAATTTTCACAGGATCCATACGATTAGCGTACTATCAGTACCAGACTGAACTTGTTTGGGATCATTTACGCAAACATTATCAGCTACCTATTGCGAAGATTTTTGTCATTCATTTAAGGATAAGAACACTTGATGATTACAATTCTTGTGTATTATTGCTAATTTTACTTATATTGATTTTATTTGTGTCTATTTATTAAATTTATCTTTCTATATGGCCCTGATCCTTTGAGTGTGCCCAGCTATAATTTGATATTCGTTATATTCGTCATTCGTCAATTTTAGCAATACAACCATTAGGAACTCAGAACTATGTTGAATTCGCAATGCGATTAATACAGGTTATATTAATCGCATTGCGATTACAACTTAGATCTGAGTTCCTAATGGTTGTGTTGATAGAATTGACGAATATAACGAATATAGCGCTATATTCTCAATCTTCGTTATATTCTAGCAATACAACCATTAGGAACCCAGCTCTAAGTTAAATTTGCAATGCGATTAATACAGGTTATATTAATCGCATTGCGATTACAACTACTAACACTGCAGCTTCAGAATGAATCTAAGATGGATGCCGTCCTTGCTTTTTGATAGGAGGTGGGAGGGTCTGGGAGGGAGGGTATGCTGATTGGCTGGAATGTGTCTGCTGACTGTGAGGTACAGGGTCAAAGTTTGCTCAATGATAAAGTATAGGGGCATATGTTCACCCACCGCGGCGGACGCGAGCAAGCTATGTTCGCCGGGAACCATTCACCGGCGAATAGTTTGGGACATCTCTACTCTTGTGTCCCCGACTACACCATGAAGACATCATCCTCGTAGCGTAAGACCAAACGTATGTGTCAGAGAAAGGGGTTAGAAGTCGAAAAAATAATAATAATACAGGGCCGCCACTTTTTCTTTGGAGGTCTTGAGCACCATGTGGGCCACTTGATTACCTGTAGAACAGCATTTGTAGTTTATGTATTGGTCTCCTTGTGTGGGGCCTTCTACATCGGGATAACGAAGAGGCCTTTAATAGAACGCATCCGGGAGCACCGCAACTCCACAAAGACAGGAAAAGGGGGTACTCGCCTTATTGAACATGTACGTGTCCAACATGGAGGTGATGCCAATGTATTATAGTTTGCAGGAGTCGAGGCCATCCCCCTATGTCTCAGGGAGGGGATCGCCATCACCTCCTGCTTCAGAGGGAGGCTCGCCTAATTATAAAAACAGATGCTACTGGTCCTTTAGGCTTTATTGTTACTTTTCCTTCTAATGTTTGTATCCATATTCTTCCACGTTTGTGTATCGGTACTAAATCCTCATGATCATTCACTCAGCTATCGCTGTTGCCATTTAGCTGCAGACCTCTGCTTCATTGTAATGCATGCGCTGCTTGCTTAGCGTCGGGGGTTGCTAGGTGACAGTGTGGATCCACCCCCCTCCCCCTATGACGCTTTTGAGCTGCGCGCAATCTTTTAATTGTTTGTAGCAGCCGGAGGAAGCGGGACGCCGCGAAATGGCCGTAGCAGTTTTTTTGCATCCATGTGAGTGCTTACCCCCCACCCAAGCAATTTTGTCTTGAGCCCTGAAGAATAATAAAGAGACATTTCCTCTATGGATGGTGAGTGCGGCTCATCTTTACTCTCTTGTTACTGCTTGTACTCTTGTGGGGCCTTGCACCCCGTGATTCCTGTGTCATCAGTATTCTTGCTTCGTGATCTTAGAGCTAAGTTCCTAATGGTTGTATTGCTAGAATATAACGAAGATGACGAATATCACGAATTCATGAATATAGCACTAAATTCTCAATCTTCGTTATATTCTAGCAACAACCATTAGGTACTCAGCTCTAAGTTTAATTCGCGAAGCGAACATATAATCGCAATGCGAATTGAGCTAAGTTCCTAATGGTTGTATTGCTAGAATATAACGAAGATGACGAAAATCACGAATTCGCGAATATAGCACTATATTCTCTATCTTCGTTATATTCTATCAACAACCATTAGGAACCCAGCTCTAAATTGAATTCGCAATGAGAGTAATTCAGGTTATATTAATCGCATTGCGATTACAACTTAGTCAAATTTGTGAGATTGTGATTCTCACATCCCACAGTACATTTTAGCATGGCCGCGTTCCCATGCACACGGGAAGTCGGCAGAAGCGGCAACGGGTATTGACTGGAGCAGGCAGGGAGCCAAGAATTCTCTGGACAGGTAAGAACAGCTTTTGGAAAGTAGGAAGACAAATAGAGAGCAACAAGGATTAACAACTTAAAAAAAAAAGAAACGAATATTCGAAATAGCGAATATATAGGGCTATATTCACAATATTCGTGAATTTGCGAAGTGCCGATATTCTCTAAAAAAATTTGCTATTCAAATATTCGCGCTCAACACTAATAAACACACATGCATGCATAGATAAATATGGACACATATACACACATGCATACCTAGATATATATATATATATATATATATATATATACACATATATACATACATACATAGATATACACACACATAACAAACACAGATTGGTCACTTATCTTTCTACTTGGAGACTGCAGAAGAGGAGCAGTCAGGAGGCACGGAGGAGGAGGAGGGGGAGCACATATGATAGCATATAGAGTGTTTTTTTTTTTTTTACCTCTGCATGCTTTCTTCTGAGTGCGGACCGCTGGGCAGCATCAATCAACGTCTGCAGGCACGTGTGTAGAGCCGGCTTCTCATTGGCTCAATGTGCCTGTTGATGTATAATGCTGCAACCCTGCGGTCCTCCTGAGCTTGCAGGCCTAAGTGAATCCGGACACATACATACTGTAAAAAAAACTGCTTTCTTTATTGGGTTGACACGGGGGCAGTAGGCCACTGCCTCCAGCATTCCCAGTTTCAGTTTCTGTCTCCTTAGGACATGTGCGCTATTACCTCAGTTCTCTTAAAGTGTCAGTTTGTATACTTGCTAATCCTTCCCCAGCCAATGGCTTTGGGTTCCTGGGTATTTAAAGCAACTTCTCCAGGAAGAGCATGCAACTCTAAGGTTTCTTGCTGACCAGCAAAGGTGTATTGAATAGAGATGAGCGAACACCTGAATGTTCGGGTTCGAGAGGTTCGGCCGAACTTCCGGAAAATGTCCGGGTTTGTGATCCGAACTCAACCCGAACTTCATCCCGAACCCGAACCCCATAGAAGTCAATGGGGACCCGAACTTTTGGGCACTAAAAAGCCTGTAAAAGACTCCCGGAACGGGCTAGAGGGCTGCAAAAGGCAGCAAAATGTAGGTAAATCCCCTGCAAACAAATGTAGATAGGGAAATGAATTAAAATAAAATAAAATAAATAAAAATTAACCTGTAAAAGACACCCAGAGGGATAATATACCGCAATAAACGCATTGCGTTTACAACTTTGAGCTAACGATCACCATGGGAACGCCTCCTCCAGTAGAATGTACTGTCGGATCTGAGAATTAAGTTGAAATCGCAATGCGATTCTTATATATTTGCTTAATCGCATTGCGATTTCAACTTAGCATTGCTAAATAATTCCATCCATATCGTTAACTTACTGAGTCAGTAAGTTAACGAATATGGATGGAATTATTTAGAATTAGCAATGCTAAGTTGAAACGGCAATGCGATTAAGCAGATATATAATAATCGCATAATCGCGTTCGAATAGAACTTAAAGCTGTCACTTAGTCAGTTTTAGTATTGTGCTGTAATAGAAGTTACATTCGTACACGAATATAACTTAGAGCAATACAGTCAACTTTACACTGTTAGTTTTATTATCGCGATAATACAACTATTCAAGAATCGTGTACGTGCGTCTGTACGTGTGTGCGTTACCTCAGATCGGATCGAGAGAGACGAGAGTGGAGATTGGTGACTGTCCCAGCGATTATGGCGAAAAGTAATTTCTCTAAAGAAGAGCTGGATTTCTTAATAACTGTAAGTAATTGAACTTAGTTAGTGTGTAATTCAGTAATGTGATTTAAACTTATTTATTAATGATTTTTATTAGCCAAGAAGCCTGCAGGCCTTCACTGATCTCATAACTGCCTTACACTGTCACATGTCCTACTGCTTGGTGACATAAACTCATCACAGGCATTAGCAGACTGCACAACTACATGAGTGATTAGTGAAAGACACTGTTAAAGGGGTGGCAATGTTCAAGTCACTTTTAAAGGGATGGCAATGTTCAAGTCACTTTTAAAGGGATGGCGATGTTCAAGTCACTTTTAAAGGGGCGGCAATATTCAAGTCACTTTTAAAGGGATCGCAATGTTCAAGTCACTTTTAAAGGGATGGCGATGTTCAAGTGACTTTTAAAGGGGCGGCAATATTCAAGTCACTTTTAAAGGGATCGCAATGTTCAAGTCACTTTTAAAGGGATGGCGATGTTCAAGTCAGTTTTAACGGGATGGCGATGTTCAAGTCACTTTTAAAGGGGCTGCAGTGTTCAAGTCACTTTTAACCACTTAAGCCCCCCTAGCTTAAACACCCTTAATGACCAGGCCACTTTTTACAATTCTGCACTACACTACTTTCACCGTTTATTGCTCCGTCATGCAACTTACCACCCAAATGAATTTTACCTCCTTTTCTTCTCACTAATAGAGCTTTCATTTGGTGGTATTTCATTGTTGCTGACATTTTTACTTTTTTTTGCCATTAATACAAATTTAACGATATTTTTGCAAAAAAATGACATTTTCACTTTCTGTTGTAAAATTTTTCAAAAAAACTACATTTCTATATAAATTTTCTCTAAATTTATTGTTCTACATGTCTTTGATAAAAAAAAGTCCAATAAGTGTATATTTATTGGTTTGGGTAAAAGTTATAGCGTTTACAAACTATGGTGCAAAAAGTGAATTTCTGCATTTTGAAGCAGCTCTGACTTTCTGAGCGCCTGTCATGTTTCTTCAGGTGCTAGAATGTCAGGAAAGTATAAATACCCCCAAATCACACCATTTTAGAAAGAAGACACCCCAAAGTATTCGCGGAGGGGCATGGTGAGTTCATGTATCATTTCATTTTTTTCACAAGTTAGCGGAAAATGACACTTTCTGAGAAAAAAAAAAAAAAAAAAAAGTTTCAATTTCTGCTAACTTCTGGCAAAAAAAAAAGAAATCTCAGACGGACTCACTATGCCCCTCAGTGAATACCTTGGGGTGTCTACTTTCGAAATGGGGTCATTTGTGGGGTGTGTTTACTGTTCTGGCATTTTGGGCGGGGCTAAATTGTGAGCCGCCATGTAAAACCTAAAGGTACTCGTTGGAATTTGGGCCCCTTTGCGCACCCAGGCTGCAAAAAGTGTCACTCATGTGGTATCGCCGTACTCAGGAGAAGTAGAGCAATGTGTTTTGGGGTGTATTTTTACATATACCCATGCTGGGTGAGAGAAATATCTCTGTAAATTGACAACTTTGAATAAAAAATTTAAAAAGTTGTCGTTTACAGTGATATTTCTCACACACAGTATAGGTATATAAAAATACACCCCAAGCACATGCCCTACTCTCCTGAGTACTGTCGATACCACATGTGTGACACTTTTTGCAGCCTGTGCACAAAGGCCTAAAACCAATGAGTACCTTTAGGATTTCACAGGAGCATTTTTACGCATTTGGATTCCAGACTTCTTCTCACGGCTTTAGGGGCCCCTAAAATGCCAGGACAGTATAAATACCCCACATGTGACCCCATTTTGGAAGAAGACACCCCAAGGTATTCCGTGAGGGGTATGGTGAGTTCATGTAAAATTTTATTTTTGTCACAAGTTAGTGGAATATGAGACTTTGTAAAAAACAAAATAAAAAAAAAAATATATCAATTTCCGCTAACTTGTGCCAAAAATTAAAATTCTGTGAACTCGCCATGCCCCTCACGGAATACCTTGGGGTGTCTTCTTTCCAAAATGGGGTCACATGTGGGGTATTTATACTGCCCTGGCATTTTAGGGGCCCCTAAAGCGTGAGAATCCAAATGCGTAAAAATGGCCTGTGAAATCCTAAAGGTACTCATTGGTTTTAGGGCCCCTTTGCGCATCTTGGCTGCAAAAAGTGTCACTCATGTGGTATCGCCGAACTCAGGAGAAGTAGGGCAATGTGTTTTGGGGTGTATTTTTACATATACCCATGCTGCGTTGTGAAATATTGCTGTAAACGACAACTTTTTACATTTTTATTCAAAGTTGTCAATTTACAGAGATATTTCTCACACAAAGTATGGGTATATGTAAAAATACACCCCAAAACACATTGCCCTACTTCTCTGATGCGACGATACCACATGAGTGACACTTTTGCAGCCAAGATGCGCAAAGGGGCCTAAAACCAATGAGTACCTAGGAGGGCATTTTACGCATTTTTCTTCTCACGCTTTAGGGCCCTAAATGCCAGGGCAGTATAAATACCCACATGTGACCCCATTTTGGAAGGCACAGAATCTTCTTTGTGAGGGCATGGCGAGTTCATAGAAGATTTTTTGGCACAAGTTAGCGAGTGATTTTTATTGTTTTCTCATAAAGTCTACCTTTCTGCTAGCTTTTGGTACCTTTTTAGGAGGGCATTTACAGCGTTTTTCTTTTCTCGCGCTTTGGCTCCCTAACTGCAGGGGCAGCATAAATACCCCACATGTGACCCCATTTTGGAAAGAAGACACCCTAAGGTATTCTGTGAGGGGCATGGCGAGTTCATAGAAGATTTTTTTGGCACAAGTTAGCGGAAATTGATTTTTTATTGTTTTTCTCATAAAGTCTACCTTTCTGCTAACTTTTGACAAAAGTAAAATTTTTCATGGACTCACTATGCCCTCAGCGAATACCTTGGGGTGTCTTCTTCCAAAATGGGGTCATTTGTGAGGTGTTTGTACTGTTCTGGCATTTTGGGTGGGGCTAAATTGTGAGCAGCCATATAAACCTAAAGGTACTCGTTGAATTTGCGCCCTTGTGCACTCCGGGTTGCAAAAGTGTCACCATGTGGTATCGCTGTACTCAGGAGAAGTAGGCAATGTAGCTTGGGGTGTATTTTTACATATACCCATGTTGAGTGAGAGAAATATCTCTGTAAATTGACAACTTTGAATAAAAAAATTTAAAAAGTTGTCGCTTACAGTGATATTTCTCACACACAGTATGGGTATATGTAAAAATACACCCCAAAACACATTGCCCTACTTCTCCTGAGTTCGGCGATACCACATGAGTGACACTTTTTTGCAGCCAAGATGCGCAAAGGGCCCTAAAACCAATGAGTACCTTTAGGATTTCACAGGGCATTTTTACGCATTTGGATTCTCACACTTTAGGACCCCTAAAATGCCAGGGCAGTATAAATACCCCACATGTGACCCCATTGTGGAAAGAAGACACCCCAAGGTATTCCGTGAGGGGTATGGCGAGTTCACAGAAAAAAAAATTTGGCACAAGTTAGCGGAAATTGATTTTTTTTTTTTTTTTTACAGTCTCATATTCCACTAACTTGTGACAAAAATAATATTTTACATGAACTCCCCATACCCCTCACGGAATACCTTGGGGAGTCTTCTTTCTAAAATGGGGTCACATGTGGGGTATTTGTACTGCCCTGGCATTTGAGGGTCTCCGCAATCATTACACGTATGGCCAGCATTAGGAGTTTCTGCGATTCTCCTTATATTGAGCATACGGGTAATGAGATTTTTTCCCGTTCAGCCTCTGGGCTGAAAAGAAAAAAATGAACGGCACAGATTTTTCATTCGCATCAATCAATGTGGATGAAAAATCTCTGCCCAAAATGTGCAAAAAAACCAAAACGGCACAGATTTCCTCATTCGCATCGATCAATGTGGATGAATAAATCTCTGCCAAAAATGTGCAAAAAAAAAGTAGTAAGGCCCCATTCACACGTCCGCAAAAATTCTGCGGAATAGATGCGGACCCATTCAGTGTGAATGGGGCTGGCGGTGATGCGGAGAGCACACTATGCGCTCGCCGCATCAGCATTTGCGGAGCTGCGGCCGCAAACTTCCGGGTTTCGGCCCCAAGCATCCGGCCGCAGCTCCGCAAAAGATAGAGCATGTCCTATTCTTGTCCGCAATTGCGGACAAGAAAAGGCATTTTCTATATAGTTCTGGCAATGTGCGGATCCGCAAAATGCGGAAAGCACATTGCTGGTGTCCGTGTTTTGCGGATCCGTGGATCCATGGATCCATAAAACACATACGGACGTCTGAATGAGTCTTACAGGGGGTAATTAGTGTCAGGGTGACAGGGGTGACATGGGGTGATCGGGGGTTAATCAGGGTTAATCAGTGACGGGGTGGGGGGTGGGGTGGATGGGTGGGGGGTCTGTGTGGTGTTTTGGTGCACTTACAAAAGTTTCTTTGGTGGTCCCAAGCAAAGGGACCACCAAAGGAACGATCAGCAAGCATATCAGACGCTGTTAACAAAACAGCGTCTGATATGCCGACCTTTAACTTCTACAGCCTGCCAGCGCACGATCAGCGCTGGCAGGCTGTAGCTACCTTCTCCCGACGTGATCCTGTGAGCGCGCGCACGCGCTTGCAGCGTTCACAGGAAATCTCGCCTCTCGCGATGATGCGCGGGCGCGTCAGAGGAACAGACCGACCGCCCGCAGGGCGCAATCCTGCGTGAGGCGGTCTGGCAAGAAATTAAAGGGATGGCGATGTTCTACTCTTTGACTGTTTTGATATTAAATGTTATTTTGATGGTTCTTATGACTATGATAACTAATAATTGTATTTTTAGAACTGTGGGATTACATGATTTAATTGTTATCTTGCAGGAAATGTTGGAGAAGAGTACGACCGCAGAAGGTCAGGGGCGAAAAGCATGCCATAGTGCGGAGAATTGCTTTCCATATGTGGCAGAAGCATGGGTGCACTCATCGGAAGGATGCGATTCTAAAAAGTGGTCGGATCTGAAGCGCCACAGGATGGATCTGATCACTAAGATCCGAGATAAATCTTTTCCAGGTACAATACTTATTTGCATAACTGAGCAGATAGATAACAATATAGTTGGTGAGAGAAATAAGTATTTTTTAACCCTTTACAATAAATCACTTAGTACAGTGGTGTTGAACTGATGGGAAAGGGTGCTAAAGGTGGCAATATGAGACCTCTTTCTGGGCCACATATGTTTTTTTGACTTTACACAGTTGACTTTGGCCTCTGAAGCTTGTCCAAACTCCTCGCACGCCTGGGACGAGTGTAGACAACAAGCATCGATCAGGACAATTAGGCCACATGCCCAAATGAAGTCATAGACTCAAATCACTCTTGTTCTCTGGGGAGTGGCCCAACACCCAATAGCAGCAGTGAGTTGAAGCTGAACTTAATCAACGATGCTCAAAGGCAGAGTGCAGGGGTACCCACAGGGTCCTGGTCCGGCAGGTCAAGGCAGACACTGATGATACTACACTTGATCTAAGCCAAAAGGAGAAGAAAGATAGGTGTAGTTAATTATTATGCCATCCAGACACTACCATAGATTAATTTGTGTACCTTTAACTGTAATTTGGCTTTACTTGTTTATCTTGGCATTTTTAAAAAATTTGGTCATCATCATTACAGATGCTACGCTTCCCAAAGTGAGAGCCAAGCTCTCTAAAAAGAAGAAGGCGGTGGAGGTGGGAGGAGGAGACAGACCACTCGGACGAGGAGGAGCAGGAAGAGGCAGGGCCATCAGGCTACTCGGGCCCATAGCCCACCTGCTGCAGTGGAGGAGGGTGATGACTCTGAGGAGGCAGAAGAGGAGATGGTCACTACCCCCCGACAAGAAGGTAAATCGATGATGTGGATATTTTTATTTATTCAGTGTCCCAGAAAGCTAATGTTACGGGTGGGAGTACTGATTTCCATAACGTATCTAACTGCCACATCCATTTTTGGAAGTACGATATAACAAGCATGCAATATATAAATTTTTCTAAGAATATATTTTAACAAACTATATTATTTTTTAAATGAAGAAAATATAATAAAACAGGCAACAAATAAAGTACAACACATAACAGTAATATAAAAATAAACACTAAAAAGTAATTGATCAACATCAAAACCATTAACGTAACTACTAAGTCAATAACCCAAAACTAAAAGGAACTATTATTAATCCTACCTAAACCAATATATAACAGATTTCAAGAAAAATATCATCTCAGCTTTATATAACAATTAATGATTGTATTTTAATGTACATTTCAAATTTTATTTCATTTATTTTACAGCTGATAACATCATGTTAAAAAAATAAAACAATGCGAAGGAAGCACCAGCTGCGAATGCAGCAGTTCAGGGAGCAGCAAACCAGGAAGATGAGGCAGCTCAAGATGCAGTTCTCCCACCAAATGCGAGCCATGGAGGAGGCTCATCTTAAGGACATCGATGATCTGCTGGAGGAGCAGAGGAAAATTAAAAAATTACCCTAATTTTTTGGTTATTTATATATTTATGTTAAAAAATAATTCTATTTTGTTAAAGATTATTTTATAAAACTATAATGTTAAATCAAATTTATTGCGTTTTGTTTGATTGGAAACAAAGGGTACAGATAGTGTTGCCCATATTAATAATTATTTTTCATTACTGTAATCTTTCAAGGGTTTCAAGTTCAACTGGTTTATGTGCTAGATCTGGTAAGGTTTTTGGTAAGGCTGTAAAACACACCCGGAAAGGGCTAGAGGGCTGCAAAAGGCAGCAAAATGTAGGTAAATCCCCTGCAAACAAATGTAGATAGGGAATGATGAGTTAACATAAAATAAATAAAAATTAAACAATATTAATTGGAGTGAGGTCCCATAGCACAGAATCAGGCTTCAAGTCACCCACCAATGGAGAAGGTCACTTACTATTATTTCGACTCCAGCACCCAGACAAAGGAGAGAGGTCCCACAGCACATATTCAGGCATCATATCAACCACCGCAAGAGAAGGACACTTTTAGATACTTTGACCCCTGCACCCAGGAAGAGGAGAGAGGTTCCACAGCAGAGAATCAGGCATAATATCAACCACCACAGGAGAAGCCACCATAAAGTTACTTTTGACCCCTTCACCCAAACAGAGGAGAGAGGCCTCACAGCACATATTCAGGCATCATATCAACCACCACAGGAGTAGGCCACCATTTAGTTACTTTGACCCCTTCACCCAGACAGAGGAGAGAGGCCACACAGCACATATTCAGGCATCATATCAACCACCACAAGAGAAGGACACATTTAGATACTTTGACCCCTGCACCCAGGAAGAGGAGAGAGGTTCCACAGCAGAGAATCAGGCATAATATCAACCACCACAGGAGAAGCCACCATAAAGTTACTTTGACCCCTTCACCCAAACAGAGGAGAGAGGCCCCACAGCACATATTCAGGCATCATATCAACCACCACAGGAGTAGGCCACCATTTAGTTACTTTGACCCCTTCACCCAGACAGAGGAGAGAGGCCACACAGCACATATTCAGGCATCATATCAACCACCGCAAGAGAAGGACACTTTTAGATACTTTGACCCCTGCACCCAGGAAGAGAAGAGAGGTTCCACAGCAGAGAATCAGGCATAATATCAACCACCACAGGAGAAGCCACCATAAAGTTACTTTGACCCCTTCACCCAAACAGAGGAGAGAGGCCCCACAGCACATATTCAGGCATCATATAAACCACCACAGGAGTAGGCCACCATTTAGTTACTTTGACCCCTTCACCCAGACAGAGGAGAGAGGCCACACAGCACATATTCAGGCATCATATCACACACCACAGGAGAAGGCCTCTTTCAGTGACTTAGGCCTTTGGACCCAGACAGAGGAGAGAGGTCAGAGATTAGCTTCATATCCCCCAGCACAGCAGAAGACCGCTTTATTTGACTTAGGCCTCAGCACCCAGACAGAGGACAGAGGTAGCATGGCAGAGGTTATGGCTTTATGTCACCCGATAGTTTAACAGGCCACTTTCATCTAGTTAGGCCCGGCGCCCAGACAGAGGAGAGTTTCATTCAACTGTGGGTTACATAAAATTTGTATTAAATAAAGAAGTGGCCCGTAGTACAACAAGACATGTTTTAGGCAGTTATTAAGGACTACTCTGCACAAGGGAGGGACAGGTCCTGTGGGATCCATGCCTGGTTCATCTTTATGAACGTCAGCTTGTCTACATTGGCTGTGGACAGGCGGCTGCGCTTGTCAGTAATGACGCCTCCGCCGTGCTGAATACAGCGTTCTGATAAAGCGCTGGCCGCCGGGCAGGAAAGTACCTCCAAGGCATAACATGCTAACTCTGGCCACGTGGACAATTTTGAAACCCAGAAGTTGAATGGGGCCGAACCGTTCGTCAGTACGTGGAGGGGTGTGCAGACATACTGTTCAACCATGTTAGTGAAATGCTGCCTCCTGCTAACACGTTCCGTATCAGGTGGTGGGGCAGTTAGCTGTGGCGTGGTGACAAAACTTGTCCACATTTCTGCCATGCTAACCTTGTCCTCAGAGGAGCTGGCCGTGACACTGCTGCGTGGGCGACCTCTAGCTCCTCCTCTGCCTTGGCCTTGGCCTTCCACCTGTTCCCCTGTGACAGTTGGGAATGCTCTCAGGAGCGCGTCTACCAGCGTGCGCTTGTACTCGCGCATCTTCCTATCACGCACCAGTGCAGAAAGTAAAGTGGGCACATTGTCTTTATACCGGGGATCCAGCAGGGTGGCAACCCAGTAGTCAGCACACGTTAAAATGTGGGCAACTCTGCTGTCGTTGCGCAGGCACTGCAGCATGTAATCGCTCATGTGTGCCAGGCTCCCCAGAGGTAAGGACAAGCTGTCCTCTGTGGGAGGCGTATCGTCATCGTCCACCGTATCCCCCCAGCCACGCACTAGTGATGGGCCTGAGCTGTGTGGGCTGCCACCCTGCTGTGAACCTGCTTCATCCTCGTCCTCCTCCACCTCCTCCTCATCCTTCTCGTCCTCCATTAGAGTGCCTTTGCTGGCGACTTGTGAACCTGCCCTCTGCTGCTTCAAAAAACCTCCCTCTGAGCTACTTCTAACAGACTGGCCTGAAAGTCTTAGAAACGAGCCCTCCTCCTCCTCCTCCTCCTCCTCCACCTGGGCCACCTCCTCTTCCATCATTGCCCTAAGCGTTTTCTCTAGGAGACATAGAATTGGTATTGTAACGCTGATAACAGTGTCATGCGCCACTGGCCATTTTGGTGGAGTACTCAAAGCAGTGCAGCAGGGCACACAGGTCTCGCATGGAGGCCCAATCATTGGTGGTGAAGTGGTGCCGTTCCGCAGTACGACTGACGCGAGCGTGCTGCAGCTGAAACTCCACTATGGCCTGCTGCTGCTCGCACAGTCTCTCCAGCATGTGCAAGGTGGAGTTCCACCGGGTGGGCACGTCGCATATGAGGCGGTGAGCGGGAAGGCCGAAGTTCCGCTGTAGCGCAGACAGGCGAGCAGCGGCAGGATGTGAACGCCGGAAGCGCGCACAGACGGCCCGCACTTTATGCAGCAGCTCTGACATGTTGGGGTAGTGGTGAATGAACCTCTGCACCACCAAATTCAGCACATGCGCCAGGCAAGGGATGTGCGTCAAACCGGCTAGTCCCAGAGCTGCCACGAGATTTCGCCCATTATCGCATACCACCAGGCCTGGCTTGAGGCCCACCGGCAGCAACCACTCGTCCGTCTGTTGTTCAATACCCCGCCACAACTCCTGCGCGGTGTGGGGCCTGTCCCCCAAACATAAGAGTTTCAGAATGGCCTGCTGACGTTTACCCGGGCTGTGCTGAAGTTGGTGGTGAAGGTGTGTGGCTGACAGGAGGAGCTGGTGGAAGCAGTGCAGGAGGAAGCCGAGTAGGAGGAGGAGGCTACAGGAGGCAGAGAATGATGCCCTGCGATCCTAGGTGGCGGAAGGACGTGCGCCAAGGAACTCTCCGCCTGGGGCCTAGCCGCCACTACATTCACCCAGTGTGCAGTTAGTGAGATATAGCGTCCTTGGCCGTGCTTACTGGTCCACGTATCTGTGGTTAGGTGGACCTTGGCACAAATGGCGTTGCGCAGTGCACACTTGATTTTATCAGACACTTGCATGTGCAGGGAAGGCACGGCTGTCTTGGAGAAGTAGTGGCGGCTGGGAACCACATACTGGGGGACAGCCATGGCCATCAGCTGTTTGAAGCTGTCTGTGTCCACCAGCCGGAATGACAGCATTTCAAAGGCCAGTAGTTTAGAAATGCTGGCATTCAGGCCAAGAGGCTCGAGGGTGACTAGGTGGGAATTTGCGCTTCCTCTCAAAGGTTTGAGAGATGGAGAGCTGAACGCTGCTGTGTGAAATAGTGGAGGCGCAAGGTGACGGTGGCGGTGGTGGTGTCGGTGGCACATCCTCTGTTTGCTGCTCGGCAGGTGGCAACATTCCTCTCGAGGCGGAAGCCGAGGCAGCAGCGGTAGAGGGAGCAGGGGGAGCCTGAGCGGGTTCCTTGTTTTTGAGGTGTGCACTCCACTGCAGTTCATGCTTTGCATGTAGATGCCTGATCATGCAGGTGGTGCTCAGGTTAAGAACGTTAATGCCTCGCCTCAGGGTCTGATGGCACAGCGTGCAAACCACTCTGGTCTTGTCCTCAGCACATTGTTTGAAGAAGTGCCATGCCAGGGAACTCCTTGAAGATGCCTTTGGGGTGCTGGGTCCCTGTTGGCACTGGCCAATAGCAGGCGAACTCTCGGGACGGCGGGTGTTCTGCTTTGCCCCCTGCTCCCTCTTTGGCTTCGCTGTTGTCTCGGTCTCACCACTGCCTCTTCCTCTGAACTATTTAAGTCAGCGGCACGACCTTCAGTCCATGTGGGGTCTAAGACCTCATCGTCCTCTGCATCGTCTTCCACCCAGTCTTCCTCCCTGACCTCCTCCTGTTCAGTCTGCACACTGCAATAAGACGCGGCAGTGGGCACCTGTGTTCGGTCATCATCAGACACTCGGTCACTCTGCTGTGGTGGTATTCCCATGTCCTCATCATCTGGATACATAAGTGGTTGTGCGTCAGTGCATGGTTAGTGGGTCTTCCACCGCTAGGGAAGGGCTAGGTGGACGCCCTGGGAACCCCTGCCAGCAGAGTCTTCAAACAGAAGAAGAGACTGCTGCATAACTTGAGGCTCGGACAGTTTCCTGATATGCATGGGGGTGATGTGACAGACTGATGGGCTTGGTTTTCCGGTGCCACCTGTGCGCTTTCCGCAGAAGACTGGGCGGAAGACAATGTGGTGAACGTGCTGGAAGCACTGTCGGCCACCCAATCGACTAATGCCTGTACCTGCTCAGGCCTTACCATCCTCATAACGGCATTGGGCCCCACCAAATATCGCTGTAAATTCTGCCGGCTACTTGAGGGAGTTGGTTCACTACTTTGTGCGCCTGAGGCCGAACGGCCACGTCCTCTGCCAGCAACAGAGACTCCACGGACCCCACCACGACCGCGTCCTCGTCCCTTAATAGAATGTTTTCTCATTGTTGCGATTCAACTCGCACCACAATAAAATATATTATTTTTAGCCCCAAAATTCACACACTGGAAAATATACCGTAATTCCTTTTCCGTTATTAATTACAATAAAACTGCTGCAAATTGGACACCAGAATTTTTAAATGCTACTTATGTTAAATGAATTCCACAGTGGGAGAACTATTTCCTTTTACAGGAGTAACAACGTGCGGCCTACTATTTCGGGTGTCACCAACACCAGATTGATTAAATTGGCCTTTTGGAACCAAAATGACAACACTGGACACTATAATGCCTTTTTCTGGTATTAATTACAAGAGGACTGCTGCAAATTGGACACCAGAATTTTTTAAATGCTACTTATGTTAAATGAATTCCCACAGTGGGAGAACTATTTCCTTTTAAAGGAGTAACAACGTGCGGCCTACTATTTCGGGTGTCACCAACACCAGATTGATTAAATTGGCCTTTTGGAACCAAAATGACAACACTGGACACTATAATGCCTTTTTCTGGTATTAATTACAAGAAGACTGCTGCAAATTGGACACCAGAATTTTTAAATGCTACTTATGTTAAATGAATTCCCACAGTGGGAGAACTATTTCCTTTTACAGGAGTAACAACGTGCGGCCTACTATTTCGGGTGTCACCAACACCAGATTGATTAAATTGGCCTTTTGGAACCAAAATGACAACACTGGACACTATAATGCCTTTTTCTGGTATTAATTACAAGAGGACTGCTGCAAATTGGACACCAGAATTTTTAAATGCTACTTATGTTAAATGAATTCCCACAGTGGGAGAACTATTTCCTTTTCAAAGGAGTAACAACGTGCGGCCTACTATTTCGGTGTCACCAACACCAGATTGATTAAATTGGCCTTTTGGAACCAAAATGACAACACTGGACACTATAATGCCTTTTTCTGGTATTAATTACAAGAGGACTGCTGGTATTTCAGAACACCGGAATTTTTAAAATGCTCGTTTTGGTACATAAATTGCCCACACTGGGAGAATTATTGCCTAAACCTTTTACAGTATTATTTACTGAAGGAGTGCTTCTTCTGGTCTAACACCAGAATTATGTTTGTTACAGGGAAAGATTTTTTAATTTATATTTCTGGCAAAAAAAAAAATATTAATTTCTGGCTGACAGTATTGGACCTGGCTGTAGTGACACTGGCTAGCCTAGCTGGAACAGCACATTCATGGGATTTGCTATCCAAGTGGGTTACTTTCAGTTTCACCACTGATATATTAAATATATTGGCAGTTAGTAGGGGTGACACAAGCACAGCCAAACCCCTGATGTAGTATATCTATGAAAAAATCGACTATTACATGAGATTAATGGACGCTGTGGCAGCTTTTGCTGTAGCACCACAAGTCCCAAAATGGCCGCCGCCTATCAGCCCAGTAACATGTGCCAGAAAATGGTCTGCCCAGCCAGAAAAAAAATTGACTTTGACTGAGCAGCTGAATCGCTGTTGTTCTGTGTCACAGGAGTAGATTTTCAATTCTTTGGAGCTTTTCTTTGGACTCTGTGGCAGCTTGAGCTGGCGCACCACAGGTCCCAAAATGGCCGCCGCCGGTCAGCCCAGTTACATGTGCCGGTAAAAATCGATCTGGCCAGTGTAAAAAAAAAACTTTCAGTGAACAGCTCAGCTGAGTTGTTCTGATGCACAGGTTTAGATCATTCACTTCTTATCAGGTTTTCTTCCTCAATTATCCCTGCCTATCTCGCCCTCACAGCAGCTGCATCTATCCCTGGTCTAATCACAGCGGGAGTGAGCACATCGCGACGTGTGCACAAGCTTATAAAGAGGCTGAGTCACATGCTGCACTTGGCCAATCACAGCCTTGCCAATAGTAGGCATGGCTGCGATGGCATCTTAGGGCAAGTAGTATGATGCATGTTGATTGGCTGCTTTGCAGCCTTTCAAAATGCGCCACAAAAATGACAAACTACAAAACCGAACCCGAATTTTTATGAAAATGTTCGGGTTCGGGTCGTGTCACGAACACCCCAAAATTCTGTACGGACCGGAACTATTCTCGAAATGTGCGCTCAACAACAACACTAGTGCTATTCGTATCTCACTCTTAAGTTCTAATCGCATTCGATTTTAACTTATGCTTTTTTTTTGACAGGCATCGCATTCTATTTGATGCCTGGCAAAAAAAAAAAAAAATGCATAAGTTAACATCGAATGCGATTAAAACTTAATAGTGGGATACGAATAGCACTGCGTGCTAGAACAGCATGCACACGATTATTCAAATTTTGTATTATCGCGATACAAAACCAAACAGTAAAGTTAAAATCGAATGCAATTAGAACGTGTAGTGTGATGCGATTTATTTGAGTTCTAAGAATCGCATTGCGATTTCTGCTTCAGCCGGATTCCGTGCTAATGGAGCGTCTACATCACCATGGGAAAAATGCTAGAATGTACTGTCGGATTTGAGAAGTTGAAATCGCAATGCGATTAAGCAAATATATAAGAATCGCATTGCAATTTCAACGTAATTCAAACATCCTACAGTACATTCTACTGGAGGAGGCGTTCCCATGGTGATCGGTAGCTCAAAGTTGTAATCGCAATGCGATTTCAGCTTTAAGCCTGTACTATTCTGCTATATAGTACTTTCAAAATGCGCCGAGAGAACATGCCGAACTCCGAACTTGAACTTTTTTGAACTATTCTCGAACTGTTTGCTCAACACTAGTATTGAAGTCAAGTGATTCAGCGATTCTTTCATGTTTTGTCTGCTACATGTATTTTCCTGCATTACAGTATCTCCTGCCTGTGTTTCCAGGGTCTCTCTAGTACTGACCCACCCTGCATGTGTTATCCTGCACTTTCTATTTTAGTTCTGTTTGTATTCTACCCAGTTGTTCAGCCTTGTCTGTATTCCTGCTAAACACCCAGCCTGCCATGCCTGCGTCTGCATTACTACCTTTTCTGCCAATCAATCCTGTGCTTGGGAGATTCCTTCATTTTTAAAGGACACCAGTGATTTTTTGGAAACCTTGGAAGGCATTTAGTGGTAGAAGGACTATATGTTAGCGTTGATGTAGAGAGTCTCTATACAAGGATACCACAAGAGATGGGGGTGAGAGTAATTGGGGAGAGCCTAAGGAAATTAGGGAAGAGCAGTGCATATGTGGACTTTGTCACCGAATCGCTATCCTTTGTGTTGACACATAATGCATAATCTAAAAAGATGTTCTAAAGTATCGTACAATTGTATTCTTCACAGTCAAAATGTACCCATTTTGTGCACCTTTGCAAATCTGTTTCTGGCTTCCTTTGAGGAGAGACACAAGGAGGAGACTAGTTTGAGGATTGATAGACCGGTGTTCACATTTGACTTTGCCATACTTAACAATTGGCGTATGTTGCAGAGGGACTGTATGCTCAAGGCGATAGTAATTAATCCTCCTATTGTGAGTTTCAGACGAAGCAAAACAATTGGAGGCATTATCACCAGTAGTAATTTCCGCAACAAAGAGAGTATTTGGCTTGAGCGTTGTGTGCCGAGTGGAAATTTCAGATGTGGACACTGCTTTATGTGTAATAACATGAGTAAGGGAGCGATAGAGCAGAATATAATGGATTTCATCAATTGCAGATGCAAATTTGTTGTCTATGCCATTTTTTGCCCATGCAACCGGTTTTATATTGGGAAAACTTACAGACCACTTTTTGTACTTATTAGGGAGCACAAGAGATCTCTAGAAAAAGGCATTGGAACGACACGTTTTATTGCTCATATGCGTGAGATGCACCGGAACAAGCAAGAATGTTTGCGATGTGCTGGGTTTGAGGAGGTGATAGGAAAAAGATCCTGCTGCAAGGAGAAGCAGTTTGGATCATGAAAACTGGAGCAATGGGGCCATTTGGTTTCAATGATAAAATTGATCTTGCTGTCTTTGATATTTTTAGGTTGTTTGTTGTTTTTAATGTTGTTGATATGTATATGGGGCAGGATGGATTTATATTGCACCTGCCCTATCAGGACATGGGGTGGTGGAGTGGGGTTGATATATTGAGGTATCCTCCTCTTCTGCCACATGACGAAAGGCTTGATAAAGCGCTTGTAGCGTGAAACAGCTGTGCCCTCTTTTGATACCTGTGCAGTGTCCCGCAATTTCTATGTTTTAATGTTGAATACACCTGAAGTCTTCACAAGAAGTGGGTGAGTGCCGCCTGTTTTGTCCTCTTCTCTTACCAAAAGTTTATATTATATACTTTTTTGGCTGAGCACCACCTCATCTTTGAATGACTCACATGTCAACGTATGCAGGCTGAGAAGTCCGCATTGCTGGGAGGGAAATCCACAGATAGCAGTGCCAACAGCGATTTTCTCTACCGTATATTAATCAATCCTGTGCTTGCCTTACAGTCTGCTTCCTGGATCTCAAAAACCAGCAGCCTAAATGGCTGTTCACACCATTCATGCGGTTTTGGTTTGTTTGTTTTTGTTTGTTTGATTTTGTTATTCTGAGCTTCTGGTGCTTGCACGAGATCCCCTGACCCCAGTGGGTCAACTGCCAACTACACTGGGACTATCCCAAAAGGTAGTGGTCTGGTTGCTCCCGTGCAGCAAAGTCCAGATCCCTGTACGGGTATTAAAGGATGAACACCAGGGAATTGCCAGAAAAACATCCTTAGGATTTAACCCAAAGCCAAAAAATTTAGTTGACACAGTGGGTCTATACTCACTGATTCATAACAAGGATCTTGCTGAATACTGCTGATTAGTGATGAGCGAGCATGCTTGGCCGAGTATTGGTTCGGCTCGAGCATCGCTCTGCTTGGCGCTCAGCTTTACTCGGCCGAGCACTATGTGTATTCGTCGCATTGTTTGAGTCTCCTCCCCGCACGTTTGGCGCCTTCTAAGCAGCCAACCAAGGTCCAGGTAAGTAATTCCCCTCAGTGTAAGGCCATAGCAATGTTAGCTGTAAGCCTTACACTGATTGGCTGGCTGGAACACGTGATACCATTTCATATAGGAGCGCTTGGCTCATTCAGCGTCAGGGAGAGCAGACAGTAGGCAGGCACAGATAGCGTTTTTCTCTAAACTTACTGATTTCACTCCAAAAACCTTATTGAAAGACCTAACAGTCCTTTTAAGGGCTAGAGTGTGTGTTTGACAGCAGTGCAGCACCTTTTTTTTTAAAGAAGGGGGTTAATTCAGCACTATCAGGGACAGGCGTCACTGGGAAGGGACAGATAAGTGCAGGGCTTGAAAATCGCTTTCGATTTACGATTAGTGACATCTACAAAACGCCATCATTAAGCAGTGTGTTGGGCAGATATTATTAAAAGGGGCTTATTCACTACAGTGTTCCTTGGTACTGAGATATACACTGCACCATCATAAAGCAGTGTGTTGGGCAGACATTATTAAAAGGGGTTTATTCACTAGAGTGTTCCTTGCCAATGAGATATACACTGCACCATCATAAAGCAGTGTGTTGGTAGACACATTATTAAAAGGGGCGTATTCACTACAGTGTCCAGCAAATTCAGTGTGTACTATAAAAATTACATTATCTCTGGGCTAGTGGGGTGCCGAAAAATTGTATTTCTCTGTCTCCTGTACATTACAGAAAGCAAATACAGTGTTTACTGTAAATATTACATTATCTGTAGCCTAGTTTGGTGTTGAAAAATTGTATTTCTCTGTCTACTGTACATTAAAGAAAGCAAATACAGTGTGTACTGTAAAAATTACATTATCTGTGGCCAAGTGTGGTGCCAAAAAATTGTATTTCTCTGTCTCCTGTTCATTACAGCCAGCAAATACAGTGTGTACAGTAAAAAATTCATTATCTGCGGCCTAGTGTCCTCCTGATAATCTTTATTTTTCTGTGTTCACTTCATTACAGCAAGCCAATACAGTGTGTACTGTATAAATAACATTATCTCTGGGATGGTGTAGTGCTGAAAATCTGTATTTTTCTGTATCCAGTACTGTCCTGCATCAGAAAACAGTAGCGGACAGTAAACAATCTGCTCCACATCTACAGACAAAACCATTAATATGAAGAAAGCATGCACAAAGGCAGGGGAAAGTGGGCGTGATGCTGATGGTGCAAGCAGAGGCCATGGCCCTGGTCGTGATGCTGATGGTACAATCAGAGGCCGTGGCCCTGGGCGCAATGAAACTTTGCCTGCTGCCAGTGCACCAGAAAAAACTAAAAAATCCACCTTACCCAGCTTCATGTCCAACTTAGCTGGGTGACGCAGGACAACACTGTCCAAGTCGGACCAGTGCAAAAAGGTGGTTGGTTGGATTTCAGAAGATAATGCTTCCAGTCGGTTAAGCACAACCCTCTCTTCAACGAAGTCCAGTCTCTGTAGCCAAGAGTCTGGTCAACTGAATCCTCACTCTGATCCTCCTTCCTCCCACCATGTCTCGTCTGGGCAAACAAGTGATCCCACACTCGGATATTCACATGACCTCTTTTCATCGCCAGTACTTGGTTTGGCTCTCTCGCCAAGCACGCTTGAAGAGGTACCTGAGATATTGTGCCCTGATTCCTAACCTCTTGAGCCTTCACAGTCTCAAGAAGATGACGGTGGTGAACCACAATCAATCGTTCATGAGGTGGATAATGATGAGACACAGTTGCCAATCACTGAGGTGGTGGTTAGGTCAAGTCAGGAGGATGAGCAGAGTGAGGAAGTGGAAGAGGAGGTGGTGGACGATGAGGTCACTGACCCAACATGGTTAGTTGAAAAGCCGATCGAGGACAGCAGTACAGAGGGGGAGGGATCCAGAGCACCGCAACAGACTGGAAGAGGCAGTGGGGTGGCAAAAGGGAGACGTCGGCCCACACCAAACTGGCCCGCAACCCTTACACTGAGCACCGCCATGCGTAAATCTACCTCGCCAAGGGGTAGGTGTTCCGCAGTATGGCGCTTTCTTGAGGAGCCATATTCGATTTCGACGAAATTCGCGAATATTCGACAGATGCGATTAATATAACCTGAAGTAATCGCATTGCGATTTCAACTTATCACTGCTATATTCCATATTTGTTAATTCTAGCCTAATATGTAATATAGCAGTGCTAAGTTGTAATCACAATGCGATTAATATAACTTGAATTAATCGCATTGCGATTTAAACTTAGACCTGGTTTACTATGGTTGGCTTGGTAGAATTAGCGAATATGACGAATGTATTCGTCATACTCCATAAAAAGGAAGATAACAAAGTGTTCTCCATCTTCGTTTTAGCTACTTATGTGTCAACTTCGCTAATTCTAGCAATCAAATAGGAAGGTTGACTATAGAGACAGCTGTGTTTAATTCGCTATGCGATTATATTACTTTGCTTTTTTTTAAAATAAATAGAATAATTATAATACTTGATAATTATTATAATTATTCTATTTATTAAAAATAATACTAATAATAATAATAATAATAATAATAATAATAATAATAATAAAATCGCATAGCGAATTAAACACAGCTGTCTCTATAGTCAACCTTCCTATTTGATTGCTAGAATTATCGAAGTTGACGCATAAGTAGCTAAAACGAAGATGGAGAATACATTGTTATCTTAGTTTTGAGGAATATGACGAATAAATTTGTCATATTCGCTAATTCTACCAAGCCAACCATAGAAACCAGGTCTAAGTTGAAATCGCAATGCGATTAATATAACTTGAATAATCGCATTGCGATTTCAACTTAGACCTGGTTTACTATGGTTGGCTTGGTAGAAGAAGATGGCGATTGACGAATGTATTATGTAGAACTACTTTTGGGAAGTGGGAAAGAAAAAAATATAACAATAAAAAAAAAAAAACGAATATTCAAAATAGCGAATATATAGCACTATATTCGCAATATTCGCGAATTAGCGAAGTGCCGATATTCGCAAAAAAAATTCGCTATGCGAAAATTCGCGCTCAACACTACTAATAAGTAGGCCGAATGCCTGGGTCCACACTCTGTGTCTGAGGGTCCCACCACTGCCTCCACTTCCCCTGTGTTACGTACTGCTGGCCAATCTCCTGTCGAAGGCCCAGGCCCGGATGCCCTTCGCCCTGCAGCTGAACCTTCGCATGAACCGTCAGCAACAACATCCACTTCCCTGTACCAGCGCAGAATCCAAATGTCAATAACACAGGCATTTGAGCGCAAGCACAAATACCCAGCCAACCACCCACCCACAGGCCATATCACTAAATGTACAACTTTCAAAATTACTGGCCCTTGAAATGTTGCCATTTAGGCTTGAGGACACTGAGGCCTTCCGCAGCCTGATGTCGGCGGCCATCCCTTGGTACGCAGTCCCCAGCCGCCACTATAATTTATGGTATGATGGTGTGCCATGCCCACCTTACACCAGCATGTGTCCCAGAACATCACCCGTGCCCTGACCAACGCACTTACTGGGAAGGCCCACCTCACCACGGACACATAGACAAGTGCTGGTGGCCAGGGACCCTACATTTCCCTGACCGCACACTGAGTGAATGTTGAGGAGGCCGGGAGTGAGTCGGACCCTGGGATAGTACAGGTGCTACCCACGCCCAGGATTGCGGGCCCTACATCCATCAGCTTCTCCGCCAGAAGCTATGTTACTGGCTCCAACCCCGACTTCTCCTCCTCCGCCGCCTCCTCCTCCACTTCCCACTCCAACAGCAGTCAGCCATCAGTCGCTAGCTGGAAGCAGTATAGCACTGCTGTGGGTAAGCGTCAACAGGCCGTGCTGAAGCTGATCTGCTTAGGGGACAAACAGCACACCGCCGCAGAGCTGTGGCAGGGTATAAGGGACCAGACCGAGCTGCGGCTCTCGCCACTCAACCTACAAACAGGCATGGTTGTGTCCGACAATGGCCGTAACTTGGTGGCGGCTTTGGAGCTCGGCAACCTGACACACATCCCATGCCTAGACCACGTCTTAAACTTAGTGGTTTAGTGGTTTATCAAAACCTACCCCAATTTGCAGGAGCTACTAGTGAAGGCGCGCTGCTTGTGTGCTCATTTCTGCAAGTCGTCAACAGCTTCGGCCGTCTGTCAATGCTGCAGCAGTACTTGCGGCTTCCAGCTCACGACTATTGTGCGACGTGAGTACGCGGTGAAACTCTACGTTCTATATGTTGACCAGGCTTTGTGAGCAGCAGAGGGCAGTTGTGGAATACCAGCTGCAACATGGTCATCGCCAACATGGTCATGGTTAGTGACGATAACGCTATTATCAGCGTAACCATCCCACTGCTGTGTCTGCTCAAACGATCGCTGCTCCCAATTAAGGAGGATGCTTTGAATGTGGCAGACAAGGTAATGGTGGAGGAGATACCACAGGGTGATAGCCAGACCTCCCCCAGCTCGTCTTCTCAGCGCCAATTAGGCCATGAAGAGGAGGAGGAGGAGCTGGAGACACTTGTTTCTGCTACAGAGGCTAGTACCCATGGAACTTTAATTCCATCTGTTCAGCGTGGATGGGCAGAAGAGGTGGAGGAGGATGAGGGTATGGAGGGTCATCCTGAAGTTGACATCGACGTCTTGCCCGTTGGTACTCTGGCACACATGGCTGACTTCATGTTAGGCTGCCTTTCCCGCGACCCTCGCGTTATAAGCATTTTAGGTAACACAGATTACTGGGTGTTCACCCTTCTCGACCCCCGCTACAAAGAGGACTTCTCATCTCTGATTCCTGTGGTGGAGAGGATGAGTAAAACCATGCAATACTAGAATGTACTAGTTGACAGATTGCTCCAAAATTTTCCATCTGACAATGCGGCCGCCAGAGTCCGTACTTCCTTAGGAAGGGAGACAAGGGGAACAAACAGTAGTTCTAACAGAGGCAGGGCAACACTTTCCAAGGCATGGGACACTTTCATGACACCCCGCCAGCAACCTCGCCCTGAATCGCGGTCTAGTGCTACAAGGAGGGAACATTTTTGGAAGATGGAGAAGGAATACATTGCAGACCATGTCAGCGTCTTAAATGATCCCTCAGTGCCTTACAACTACTGGGTGTCCAAGCTGGACACGTCGCATGAGCTTGCGCTCTACGCCTTGGAGGTGCTGGCCTGCCCTGCCGCCAGCGTATTGTCTGAGCGTGTATTTAGTGCTGCTGGTGGCATTATAACAGATAAGCGTATCCGCTTGTCCACTGACAATGCTGACAGGTTGACTCAGATACAAATGAACAAGGCCTGGATTGCCCCTGACTTCTCCACTCCACCAGAGGAAAGCTGAGCTAATGAGGAGCAAAAACGCAATTTAAATGTATGCTTTATAATGTACTTTCACAGCAAAAAAAGTGTATATGTTTGAATCTTATTTTCTCATCCGCCTCCTCCTCTGACTTCTCTTCCATACAGAATATATATGCCCTCACTACAATGTTTTGTAGGGTTCGCTGGGCTTCAGGCCCTCACCTCCAATGCTTTATACCGTCTGCTTACCTGTAGCCCATCACTGCAATGTTTTATGGGGTTCTCTAGGCTTCAGGCCCTCACCTCCAATGCTTTATACCGTCTGCTCACCTGTAGGCCATCACTGCAATGATTTATGGGGATCGCTAGGCTTCATGCCCTCACCTCAATTCTTTATACCGTCTGCTCACCTGTAGCCCATCGCTGCAATGTTTTATGGGGTTTGCTAGTCTTCAGGCCCTCACCTCCAATGCATTATGTAGTGTACGGGAGTTGTGATGCCCGTCACTACAGAAGGGTCACTTGGATGCTGTCGTTCCTCTCATCTATGGGGAGGCTGGTATAAGTCCTATTCATAAAATGCAATGTAATGCTATGTAATTCCCTGTTACTGTGTTATTGCTATATTCAGGCCTGCTAGGGATTTCATTCCAGCTCTAGTCACTAGAGGGAGCTAGGGAGCCCTAGTTTATATAAGGCCCAGTCAGGGAAGGAGAGAGCAGATTAGGCTGTGTCTGAGTCAAGCACAGGCCATGGGCCTGTGAAAGCAGAGCAGGCCTAGAGCCTGCAGACTAGGAGAGGGCAATGCAGTCCCTGTAACCGGGTTCCAGATCCAAGGAGAAGGTTCCCTCCTACGTCCATAGCTGCAGAAGCAAGAGTCAAGCTGAGGCAATCCCTAGAGCAAGAGGTACTGTAATGTCAGAGGAGGTACACTGCAAACTGGAGATTCAAGGATATAAGCCAGAAGTAGGGCATTGGGGCCTTGAAGTATAATTGCCAGTCAGGACAAGCCAGGAAGAAAGTAAGGTTCACCTGCAATTCAAAAGTCCTGTTATTTAACCCTCTGTTTACCTTGCTGGATATAAGCCTGCTGTAACTGAGACTGTACCAAAGCCCATTGTCTGCAAAAGAACTGTTTAAGAGAGTGCCTTCTGTATTACCACTGTTTCAGTAAAGTTGGAATTCTGTTTCAAGATACAAGTCTGCACCTCCATTATTCCTACTATAAATACGGTGTGCCACCGTTTACTGGCACTGGCGTCACGACACATCAGGGACTCAGCCATAGGCACGTTAATCTACAACACCAAGGGCACCTCACATTTCACCTGGCTGTGTCCCTCAAGAACCCAGAGAGTGCCCCAGAGGAACAGCGTGCCGGCCTCTCCATCACTGGCATTCCCCAGGTTAGTCCCACACATTGCTCTGACTTGGGGATGCTGAATTTTGGCGTCACGAACAGGATACGCACGTTTTTACGGACTGTGAGCAAAACGTGAACTTTGTGCCTTAACCAGTTTGCCAAGTGACAAAACGCCTGTTTATCTGAAGTGAACTTTGTGGACTGAAAAACATACAGAAAGTGTGCCTAAAACCCCCAGAAAGCGCTGTGCAGTGTTGCGCTATCAAAAGGAAGAAGATCGCCACTTCCAAAAGTGTTTTTGTGGACTTTTTATCATTCTGCTTGCTGTCACTGAATAACTGCATTATGGCGCCCAAGATGGCCGCCGGCGCCATTGGACTTCTTCTTGCGCCATCACTGTCTGCTGTGGCGCGAAAATTTGGCGCCAAAACCCTCCAAGAGGGAGGAGAAGACGACCTAGAGGTAACGCCTTCCTTTGAAGATTATAATATGGACACCGCCTACCCTATACTGGAATACCTAGGGGGCGTGCAAGAAATGACGGGGTGGAGCCTGCAGGAACAGTGGCTCACCCTGCTACGGGACTTCCTACCTGAGTCAGAGGAATCCGGATCCGTAGTTAGAGCAATGGAGGCGACCTCAGGAGCAACTAAGGAGCGCCCAGCGCCCCCAGCGTATACTCCCAGTGACATGGCTCAGACCTGTCCATGGCCACAAGCCGAGCCCTGCCGTTTCCACCCGCCACGAGAAGGCTTCCTCCCGCGGAACCCCGCGTGGTCGGCCCTGATGGCCGAGATCCGAGTGGCGGCAACTTTAAAAACTACCACTCAGAAAAAGTATTTTGAGGAAGTCACCAAGCGGATCTATGAAGATTCCAGGGACAGCAAGCCCCAGCTCGAACGCCGCACCGGAGTAGTACTGGAGTTTGACAAGGTCAGAGGATTTGGAATCATCCAAGAAACCGGCACCAACCGGGACTATTATGTGAATCGCCGGTCCGTCAAGCGCAGCTATCTCCCAGGGCGACTGCATAATCTAGCGGTCGGAGAGAGAGTGGAGTTCACTCCCGCGGAGGGCCTGCGAGGCCCATATGCCACTGCGGTGACCCGTCCAGGACCGGTACCGGAGGACTGGGAAGAAACAGAAGATCCGGTGGAGGCAGAGGACCCGCCGGGACCCATCCGAAATACATACCAGGAGAAGAGTTCCTTTCTCGGCCCGAACATCTTCTGGCAGCCGACTATCCTGGACAAGCCTCCCAGTCCTTACCCCTCTCCAGAGCTGCCGCGACGGGAGAAGACAGCCGCTGATTGGGCGCGGATGGCCCAGTTTAGTGAGGCTATGGATGACCTGCGGAGGAACCGCCATGAGAGAACCTCGTCTGAGCCTGCTGCAAGTGTGCCGGAATCCAGCAGTGAGATCTCCGCCCTGGAGGAGCGGAACGCTTCCTTACAAGTTTACCTGGATGGCCTGCGGCAAGTGGCAGATTCTAAGAAGACAGCGCAGCAGTCCAGCGGTGGTGAGTTACCTGTACCCCCTGTACCGCCCGAACCCGTAGTACAAAGTCCTACCGCTAGCGCTGAGCCACCCAAGGTCCGTGTGAAAGCGGATAAATTGACATATGCCAGGAGCCGAGTCCGCCTTGACGGGAGCATCATGTCCCGGCCAGAGGAAGCGCCTACCCCAGCGCCGGCCCATGTCCCGAGACCAGCAGCTCCTATATGTCCGCAACCCAGCGGGCCAGTGAGGTGGGTAGGCCCAATACCGGTGATGTTTCCAGCCCATTCTGTTTGGTGGGCACCCCCTCCAAGTGGCTCTGGTGCATGGCCCAGGCTACCCGCAGCACAGGGTTGCACTACCTCTGATGAACAGGGTTCTTTTGATACCTACCTGTGAGCAGGCCTGCTAGGCCATTTTGCTCATCCTCACAGGGACATCATACTTGTTGCAGGAACTGTCCCTTTAAATTTGTCAGGCTGGTAGAGCCAACTGCCAGTTCCCCGCGGCCGGTGGCATGTTTGACAAATCAGTAGCCACTATGAACCACTGCTCCCAGACTGCCTCTTTCTGTTCCGGGACATCCTGCCTGCTGCTACATTTTGGCGTCAAGTACTTTAATAAATCCAAGTTGTGCTTTTATTTGCACTTTATCCCCTTTTAACCCCCATTTCAGGTTGAAAGGGTTCTTTTATGTCAGCACTTTAAAAATACGCAGGACTTGCCAGGATGGTGTTTCCCTGGTATTGTCAGAGTCCTGTATTGTCATTTTATGTATGTGCTGCTGACCGTATTTATTGCTCAAACATTTTATCTAAGTCTATGTGCCCAGAGATGGACTTCCTATGTGTGAGCCTCTGAGATGTTGCTCTTATTATGGACCTATCGTTTTATTCAGTCATGGACTATCCTGGTATTCCCTACCATCCGCTGTGCCAGGTCAGCGCCCCAGTTCCACTCATTATCCTGAAGGAAGAGAACGACGCCCCTTGTCACCGCACTTCTCCTTTGCCAGCTGGACCTGATAATAATTGTCAATGCAGATGAATTGATTACTGATGTGTATGTATGGCTGCATGTCCCTTTTTCTCTTTCAGGTGAAAATTCCAGACGGGCGGTGCCCTGTTAGAGTACGAGGTCGTACTAAGCTTAAAGCAGCGGGGTATGTAGTGTACGGGAGTTGTGATGCCCGTCACTACAGAAGGGTCACTTGGATGCTGTCGTTCCTCACATCTATGGGGAGGCTGGTATAAGTCCTATTCATAAAATGCAATGTAATGTAATGCTATGTAATTCCCTGTTACTGTGTTATTGCTATATTCAGGCCTGCTAGGGATTTCATTCCAGCTCTAGTCACTAGAGGGAGCTAGGGAGCCCTAGTTTATATAAGGCCCAGTCAGGGAAGGAGAGAGCAGATTAGGCTGTGTCTGAGTCAAGCACAGGCCATGGGCCTGTGAAAGCAGAGCAGGCCTGGAGCCTGCAGACTAGGAGAGGGCAATGCAGTCCCTGTAACCGGGTTCCAGATCCAAGGAGAAGGGGTTTACTAGGCTTCAGGCCCTCACCTCCAATGCTTTATACCGTCTGCTCACCTGTAGGCCATCACTGCAATGATTTATGGGGTTTGCTAGACTTCAGGCCCTCACCTCCAATGCTTTATACCGTCTGCTCACCTGTAGGCCTTCACTGCAATGATTTATGGGGTTTGCTAGACTTCAGGCCCTCAACTCCAATGCTTTATACTATCTGCTCAACTGTAGGCCATCACTGCAATGATTTATGGGGTTCGCTAGGCTTCAGGCCCTAACCTAAAAATGCTTTATACCTTCTGCTCACCTGTAGGCTATCACTGTAATGATTTATAGGGTTTGCTAGGCTTCAGGCCCTCACCTCCAATGCTTTATACCGTCTGCTCACCTGTAGCTCATCACTGCAATGTTTTATGGGATTCTCTAGACTTCAGGCCCTCACCTCCAATGCTTTATACCGTCTGCTCACCTGTAGGCCATCACTGCAATATTTTTTGGGGTTCACTAGGCTTCAGGCCCTCACCTCCAACCTTTTATACCGTCTGCTCACCTGTAGCCCATCACTGCAATGATTTATGGGGTTCGCTAGGCTTCAGGCGCTCACCTCCAATGCTTTATACCGTCTGCTCCCCAGTCGGCCATCACTGCAGTGATTTATGGAATTCGCTAGGCTTCAGCCCCTCTCTTCCAATGCTTTATACCGTCTGCTTGCCTGAAGGCCATCACTGCAATGTTTTATGGGGTTCGCTAGGCTTCAGGCCCTCACCTACAATGCTTTATAAGGTCTGCTCACCTGTAGAATGTCACTGCAATATTTTATGGGGTTCACTAGGCTTCAGGCCCTCACCTCCAATGCTTTATACCGTCTGTTCACCTGTAGCTCATCACTGCAATGTGTTATGGAGTTCTAGGCTTCAGGCCCTCACCTCCAATGCTTTATACCATCTGCTTAACTGTAGCCCATCACTGCAATGTTTTATGGGGTTCTCTAGGCTTCAGGCCCTCACCTCCAATGCTTTATACCATCTGCTCAACTGTAGCCCATCACTGCAATGTTTTAAGGGGTTCTCTAGGCTTCAGGCCCTCACCTCCAATGCTTTATACCGTCTGGTCATCTGTAGGCCATCACTGCAATGATTTATAGGATTCGCTAGGCTTCAGGCCCTCACCTCCAATTCTTTATATTGTCGGGTCACCTATAGGCCATCACTGCAATGTTTTATGGGGTTCGCTAGGCTTCAGGCCCTCACCTCCAATGCTTTATACCGTCTGCTAACCTGTAGGCCATCACTGCAATAATTTATGGGGTTCTGTAGGCTTCAGGCCCTCAACAATGGTTTATACTGTCTGCTCACATGTAGGGCATCACTGCAATGATTTATGGGGATCGCTAGGCTTCAGCCCCTCACTTCCAATGCTTCATATAGTCTGCTCCCCTGTAAGCCATCACTGCAATGTTTTATTGTTCTTCGCTAGGCTTCAGGCCTTCACCTCCAATGCTTTATACCGTCTGCTCACCTGTAGCTCATCACTGCAATGTTTTATGGGATTCTCTAGACTTCAGGCCCTCACCTCCAATGCTTTATACCGTCTGCTCACCTGTAGGCCATCACTGCAATATTTTTTGCGGTTCACTAGGCTTCAGGCCCTCACCTCCAACCTTTTATACCGTCTGCTCACCTGTAGCCCATCACTGCAATGATTTATGGGGTTCGCTAGGCTTCAGGCGCTCACCTCCAATGCTTTATACCGTCTGCTCCCCAGTCGGCCATCACTGCAGTGATTTATAGAATTCGCTAGGCTTCAGCCCCTCTCTTCCAATGCTTTATACCGTCTGCTTGCCTGAAGGCCATCACTGCAATGTTTTATGGGGTTCGCTAGGCTTCAGGCCCTCACCTCCAATGCTTTATACCGTCTGCTCACCTGTAGGCCATCACTGCAATATTTTTTGCGGTTCACTAGGCTTCAGGCCCTCACCTCCAACCTTTTATACCGTCTGCTCACCTGTAGCCCATCACTGCAATGATTTATGGGGTTCGCTAGGCTTCAGGCGATCACCTCCAATGCTTTATACCGTCTGCTCCCCAGTCGGCCATCACTGCAGTGATTTATAGAATTCGCTAGGCTTCAGCCCCTCTCTTCCAATGCTTTATACCGTCTGCTTGCCTGAAGGCCATCACTGCAATGTTTTATGGGGTTCGCTAGGCTTCAGGCCCTCACCTACAATGCTTTATAAGGTCTGCTCAACTGTAGAATGTCACTGCAATATTTTATGGGGTTCACTAGGCTTCAGGCCCTCACCTCCAATGCTTTATACCGTCTGCTCACCTGTAGCTCATCACTGCAATGTTTTATGGGATTCTCTAGACTTCAGGCCCACACCTCCAATGCTTTATACCGTCTGCTCACCTGTAGGCCATCACTGCAATATTTTTTGGGGTTCACTAGGCTTCAGGCCCTCACCTCCAACCTTTTATACCGTCTGCTCACCTGTAGCCCATCACTGCAATGATTTATGGGGTTCGCTAGGCTTCAGGCGCTCACCTCCAATGCTTTATACCGTCTGCTCCCCAGTCGGCCATCACTGCAGTGATTTATGGAATTCGCTAGGCTTCAGCCCCTCTCTTCCAATGCTTTATACCGTCTGCTTGCCTGAAGGCCATCACTGCAATGTTTTATGGGGTTCGCTAGGCTTCAGGCCCTCACCTACAATGCTTTATAAGGTCTGCTCACCTGTAGAATGTCACTGCAATATTTTATGGGGTTCACTAGGCTTCAGGCCCTCACCTCCAATGCTTTATACCGTCTGTTCACCTGTAGCTCATCACTGCAATGTGTTATGGAGTTCTAGGCTTCAGGCCCTCACCTCCAATGCTTTATACCATCTGCTTAACTGTAGCCCATCACTGCAATGTTTTATGGGGTTCTCTAGGCTTCAGGCCCTCACCTCCAATGCTTTATACCATCTGCTCAACTGTAGCCCATCACTGCAATGTTTTATGGGGTTCTCTAGGCTTCAGGCCCTCACCTCCAATGCTTTATACCGTCTGGTCATCTGTAGGCCATCACTGCAATGATTTATAGGATTCGCTAGGCTTCAGGCCCTCACCTCCAATTCTTTATATTGTCGGGTCACCTATAGGCCATCACTGCAATGTTTTATGGGGTTCGCTAGGCTTCAGGCCCTCACCTCCAATGCTTTATACCGTCTGCTAACCTGTAGGCCATCACTGCAATAATTTATGGGGTTCTGTAGGCTTCAGGCCCTCAACAATGGTTTATACTGTCTGCTCACATGTAGGCCATCACTGCAATGATTTATGGGGATCGCTAGGCTTCAGCCCCTCACTTCCAATGCTTCATATAGTCTGCTCCCCTGTAAGCCATCACTGCAATGTTTTATTGTTCTTCGCTAGGCTTCAGGCCTTCACCTCCAATGCTTTATACCGTCTGCTCACCTGTAGCTCATCACTGCAATGTTTTATGGGATTCTCTAGACTTCAGGCCCTCACCTCCAATGCTTTATACCGTCTGCTCACCTGTAGGCCATCACTGCAATATTTTTTGAGGTTCACTAGGCTTCAGGCCCTCACCTCCAACCTTTTATACCGTCTGCTCACCTGTAGCCCATCACTGCAATGATTTATGGGGTTCGCTAGGCTTCAGGCGATCACCTCCAATGCTTTATACCGTCTGCTCCCCAGTCGGCCATCACTGCAGTGATTTATAGAATTCGCTAGGCTTCAGCCCCTCTCTTCCAATACTTTATACCGTCTGCTTGCCTGAAGGCCATCACTGCAATGTTTTATGGGGTTCGCTAGGCTTCAGGCCCTCACCTACAATGCTTTATAAGGTCTGCTCAACTGTAGAATGTCACTGCAATATTTTATGGGGTTCACTAGGCTTCAGGCCCTCACCTCCAATGCTTTATACCGTCTGCTCACCTGTAGCTCATCACTGCAATGTTTTATGGGATTCTCTAGACTTCAGGCCCACACCTCCAATGCTTTATACTGTCTGCTCACCTGTAGGCCATCACTGCAATATTTTTTGGGGTTCACTAGGCTTCAGGCCCTCACCTCCAACCTTTATACCGTCTGCTCACCTGTAGCCCATCACTGCAATGATTTATGGGGTTCGCTAGGCTTCAGGCGCTCACCTCCAATGCTTTATACCGTCTGCTCACCAGTCGGCCATCACTGCAGTGATTTATGGAATTCGCTAGGCTTCAGCCCCTCTCTTCCAATGCTTTATACCGTCTGCTTGCCTGAAGGCCATCACTGCAATGTTTTATGGGGTTCGCTAGGCTTCAGGCCCTCACCTCCAATGCTTTATACCGTCTGCTCACCTGTAGGCCATCACTGCAATATTTTATGGGGTTCACTAGGCTTCAGGCCCTCACCTCCAATGCTTTATACCGTCTGCTCACCTGTAGCCCATCACTGCAATGTTTTATGGGGTTCGCTAGGCTTCAGGCCCTCACCTCCAATGCTTTATACCGTCTGCTCACCTGTAGGCCATCACTGCAATGATTTATAGGATTCGCTAGGCTTCAGGCCCTCACCTCCAATGCTTTATACTGTCTGCTCACCTGTAGGCCATCACTGCAATGATTTATGGGGTTCGCTAGGCTTCAGGCCCTCACCTCCAATGCTTTATATAGTCTGCTCACCTGTAGGCCATCACTGCAATGTTTTATGGGGTTCACTAGGCTTCAGGCCCTCACCTCCAATGCTTTATACCGTCTGCTCACCTGTAGCTCATCACTGCAATGTTTTATGGGATTCTCTAGACTTCAGGCCCTCACCTCCAATGCTTTATACCGTCTGCTCACCTGTAGGCCATCACTGCAATATTTTTGGGGTTCACTAGGCTTCAGGCCCTCACCTCCAACCTTTTATACCGTCTGCTCACCTGTAGCCCATCACTGCAATGATTTATGGGGTTCGCTAGGCTTCAGGCGATCACCTCCAATGCTTTATACCGTCTGCTCCCTAGTCGGCCATCACTGCAGTGATTTATGGAATTCGCTAGGCTTCAGCCCCTCTCTTCCAATGCTTTATACCGTCTGCTTGCCTGAAGGCCATCACTGCAATGTTTTATGGGGTTCGCTAGGCTTCAGGCCCTCACCTACAATGCTTTATAAGGTCTGCTCACCTGTAGAATGTCACTGCAATATTTTATGGGGTTCACTAGGCTTCAGGCCCTCACCTCCAATGCTTTATACCGTCTGCTCACCTGTAGCTCATCACTGCAATGTTTTATGGGATTCTCTAGACTTCAGGCCCTCACCTCCAATGCTTTATACCGTCTGCTCACCTGTAGGCCATCACTGCAATATTTTATGGGGTTCACTAGGCTTCAGGCCCTCACCTCCAACGCTTTATACCGTCTGCTCACCTGTAGCCCATCACTGCAATGATTTATGGGGTTCGCTAGGCTTCATGCGCTCACCTACAATGCTTTATACCGTCTGCTCCCCAGTCGGCCATCACTGCAGTGATTTATGGAATTCGCTAGGCTTCAGCCCCTCTCTTCCAATGCTTTATACTGTCTGCTTGCCTGAAGGCCATCACTGCAATGTTTTATGGGGTTCGCTAGGCTTCAGGCCCTCACCTACAATGCTTTATAAGGTCTGCTCACCTGTAGAATGTCACTGCAATATTTTATGGGGTTCACTAGGCTTCAGGCCCTCACCTCCAATGCTTTATACCGTCTGTTCACCTGTAGCTCATCACTGCAATGTTTTATGGAGTTCTAGGCTTCAGGCCCTCACCTCCAATGCTTTATACCATCTGCTTAACTATAGCCCATCACTGCAATGTTTTATGGGGTTCTCTAGGCTTCAGGCCCTCACCTCCAATGCTTTATACCATCTGCTCAACTGTAGCCCATCACTGCAATGTTTTAAGGGGTTCTCTAGGCTTCAGGCCCTCACCTCCAATGCTTTATACCATCTGGTCATCTGTAGGCCATCACTGCAATGATTTATAGGATTCGCTAGGCTTCAGGCCCTCACCTCCAATTCTTTATATTGTTGGGTCACCTATAGGCCATCACTGCAATGTTTTATGGGGTTCGCTAGGCTTCAGGCCCTCACCTCCAATGCTTTATACCGTCTGCTAACCTGTAGGCCATCACTGCAATAATTTATGGGGTTCTGTAGGCTTCAGGCCCTCAACAATGGTTTATACTGTCTGCTCACATGTAGGGCATCACTGCAATGATTTATGGGGATCGCTAGGCTTCAGCCCCTCACTTCCAATGCTTCATATAGTCTGCTCCCCTGTAAGCCATCACTGCAATGTTTTATTGTTCTTCGCTAGGCTTCAGGCCTTCACCTCCAATGCTTTATACCGTCAGCTTGACTGACGGCCATCAATACAATGTTTTAGGGTGTTAGCTAGGCTTCAGGCCCTCACTTACAATGCTTTATAAGGTCTGCTCAACTGTAGCCTATCACTGCAATATTTTATGGCGTTCACTAGGCTTCAGGCCCTCACCTCCAATGCTTTATACCGTCTGCTCACATGTAGCCCATCACTGCAATGATTTATGGGGTTCGGTAGGCTTCAGGTCCTCACCTCCAATGCTTTATACCGTCTGCTCCCCTGTAGGCCATCACTGCAATGTTTCATGAGGTTCGCTAGCCTTCAGGCCCTCACCTCCAATGCTTTATACCATCTGTTCACCTGTAGCCCATCACTGCAATTTTTTATGGGGTTCTCTAGGCTTCAGGCCCTCACCTGTAGGCCATCACTGCAATCATTTATGGGGTTCGCTAGGCTTCAGGCCCTCACCTCCAATGCTTTATACCGTCTGCTCACCTGTAGGCCATCACTGCAATGTTTTATGGGGTTCGCTAGGCTTCAGGCCCTCACCTCCAATGCTTTATAAGGTCTTCTCACCTGTAGCCTATTACTGCAATATTTTATGGGGTTCACTAGGCTTCAGGCCTCTTACCTCCAATGCGTTATACCGTCTGCTCACCTGTAGGCCATGACTGCAATGATTTATGGGGTTCGCTAAGCTTCAGGCCCTCACCTCCAATGCTTTATACCAGGCATGCTCAACCTGCGGCCCTCCAGCTGTTGCGAAACTACAACTCCCATAATTCCCTGACAGTCTACAGCAATCATCTTACAGAATGGCATCGTGGGAGTTGTAGTTTTAAAACAGCTGGAGGGCCGCAGGTTGAGCATGCCTGCTTTATACCATTTCCTCACCTGTAGGCCATCACTGCAATGATTTATGGGGTTCGCTAGACTTCAGGCCCTCACCTTCAATGCTTTATACCGTCTGCTCACCTGTAGGCCATCACTGCAATGTTTTATGGGGTTTGCTCACCTTCAGGCCCTCACTACAATTTTTTATTGGGCCTGCTAACCTTCAGTCCCTCAACTATAATGTTTTAGATGGTAACCAGCACGCCCTTGCTCCAAATGTTTTTGAGGGTCACCAGTGGGCCATCAATGACAATTTTTCAAGAGTGTATATGTTGCCCTCCTTTATGTGTAATAAAGGGTGTATTGGATATTTGGGTCCTTGTAATATTTGGCAGCCTTTTCACTTAGTGCATAGGCTTTATGAGTGCAGCAGTGTACCTGAACAATTGCAGCACCATGTGAATGAGGCCCTCCTTTATGAGATATACAGGCTGTATCGGAGTGCTTATTCCTTGTAATTTTTGGCAGCATTTGCACTGTATATACAATTGAATATTCTTTGAATATATATATTTTTTTTGATGGGGCGGGATTTTGGGCATGATTTTGTCGCTATTTAAAAGTGGCAGACAACTGGAAGAATATGGTTCCCAGCTGCGATATTGGAGTCCAAGATGCACCCAGACATGGTCCCCATGCTGTTTCAGATCCATTTCGGTGGTGTTTCTGTCACTTTCTGACCTTTTCCAATGGACCAGGCACCCTCCCCTCATCCGAGCAGGGGGTGCCTGGTTTTCTCCCATTGACTTCCATTATAATCAAGTGCTCAGCTGAGCGAACGAATATCACTACAGTGGATATAAAAAGTCTACACTTTCAGAACTTTTTCCACCTTTAACGTGACCTATAAACTGTACCACTCAATTGAAAAACAAACTGAAATCTTTTGGGTGGAGGGAAGAAAACAAAAAAATACTAAAATAATGTGGTTGCATAAGTGTGCACACCCTCTTATAACTGGGGATGTAGCTGTGTTCAGAATTAGGGAATCGCATTCAAAACATGTTAAATAAGAGTCAGTATACACCTGCCCTAATGAAAAGTGCCCCTGATTAACCCCAAATAAAGTTCAGCTGCTCTAGTTGGTCTTTCCTGAAATTTTCCTGAAAGCCATGGTCTACAGAGAGCTTCCAAAGCATCAGAGGGATCTCATTGTTAAAAGGTATCAGTCAGGAGAAGGGTACAAAAGAATTTCCAAGGCATTAGATATACCATGGAACACCAGTGAAGACAGTCATCATCAAGTGGAGAAAATATGGCACAACAGTGACATTACCAAGAACTGGACGACTCTCCAAAATTGATGAAAAACAAGAGGCCCACAGCAACATTAAAGGAGCTGCAGGAATATCTGGAAAGTACTGGTTGTGTTGTACATGTGACAACAATCTCCCGTATTCTTCATATGTCTGGGCTATGGGGTAGAGTGGCAAGACGAAAGCCTTTTCTTACGAAGAAAAAAAACATCCAAGCAAGACTACATTTTGCAAAAACACATCTGTAGTCTCCCAAAAGCATGTGGGAAAAGGTGTTATGGTTTGATGAAAGCAAGGTTGAACTTTTTGGCCATAGTTCCAAAAGATATGTTTTTGGCGCAAAAACAACACTGCACATCAGCAAAAGAACACCATCCCCACAGTGAAGCATGGTGGTGGCAGGATCATGCTTTGGGGCTGTTTATCTTCAGCTGGAAAAGGAGCCTTGGTTAAGATAGAGGGAATTATGAACAGTTCCAAATACCATTCAATATGGGCATAAAACCTTCTGCTAGAAAGCTGAACATGAAGAGAAACTTCATCTTTCAGCATGACAACGACCCAAAGCATACATCCAAATCAACAAAGGAATGGCTTCACCATAAGAAGATTAAAATTTTGGAATGTCCCAGCCAGAGCCCACACCTGAATCCAACTGAATCCAATTGAAAATCTGTGGGGTGATCTGAAGAGGGCTGTGCACAGGAGATGCCCTCGCAATCTGACAGATTTGGAGTGTTTTTGCAAAGAAGAGTGGGCAAATCTTGCCAATCAAAATGTGCCATGCTGATAGGCTCATACCCAAAAAGACTGAGTGCTGTAATTAAATCAAAAGGTGCTTCTACAAAGTATTAGTTTAAGGGTGTGCACACCTATTTTAATATTTTTACTTCCTTCTAACTAAAAGATTTCAGTTTGTTTTTCAATTGAGTTGTACAGTTTATGGGTCACATTATGGTGGCACTGCGGAAATGCGCATTCTATCTAAAGGCCTATCATTTGTACCATACCATTCCTTCAACTTGTTCGAATGCATTAAGGATTTAAACCTATTCATTCGCAAGTTGAAATGGAGGAAGTTCTTTGCTAACCATGATAAACAAAGGTGCATGGAACTAGGCTTTGATGTGGGAGATTTGCCAGATGTGGACATTCTATCTGACCTACTGGAAGAAAGTAGTAGACCAGTAGGGGAAGGTCCATTTGCTGACTTGCGACCCAAATCACGTCTCAATCCGCCGTTAAATGACAACTTACCGTTGGATACATTCCTAACGGTGGTCACAGACTAGTTATCAACTCTGGAAGGGAAGATTGTTGGACTGAGCAATCTGCGGTCGGATGAAATGGATGCTTTCCTGTCGCTTGCACAGGACACCTCCTTAGTCATTAAGCCGTCCAATAAGGGAGGCAATATTGTGGTTATGGATGGTGACCAATACCTGGATATGTGTAACAGGTACTAGATTATTGAACTTGCTATAGGGTGCTCCAGTCTAATCCCTATCAGACGTTTTGTGCCGAGTTCCGAGATATCTTGAGGGAAGGCCTTGAACAACGTTTAATCATTTGAAATGAGTTCAACTTTATGTGCCCATGCTCCCCATAACAGGCTTGCTTGTATAGTTTGCCCAAGGGGCACAAGGGCCTAGACCCGCTAAAGGGTCAGCCCATTGTGTCAGGCACAGGTTATTTTATCCATCTAGTGTGTATGTGGACTTCATTTAAAGGACCTTCGTCTCAGCATTGCCATCATACATCCACGACTCTATGGACATCCTCAAAAAGTTGGATGGTCTACAGGTGGACGCGTGGGTAATGTTGGCAAGCCTCAACGTCGAGGCCCTATATAGCTCTATACCCCACCAACAAGGCTGTCATGCTGTGGATCAATTCCTGCAGGAACGGGGGATCCAGCATCGGGTACATAATGCATTTACGGTCCGACTCCTACGTTTTATTCTTGAGCACAACATCTTCATCTACGACCACCGGGTGTACCATCAGACGAGGGGCGTAGTGATGGGGAGCCCCTGTGCCCCTTCCTGTGCCAACCTCTACCTAGGTTGGTGGGAGAGAGGTGTTGTCTTTGTGGAATGAATGGTGATGTGGGCATCACACATCCTGCTCTGGGCCCGTTTCATTGATGATGTTCTCATCTTATGGAACGGGTCACAGGAGGACTCCCGCAATTTAGTGGCAGCCCTCAATGACAACTCCATGGGGCTTTTATTTACCTCGGAAATAGACCCTGTCCGCATCAACTTCTTGGACCTAAGCATCACACGCGGATGGTATCATCAGTACCAACTTGTTTCGTAAGGAAACGGCCACAAATAGTCTCCTGCATTGGGACAGCTGTCACTCCCATCCATTAACTTCTTTCCGACCGCCGCACGCAGGATTGCGTCCTGTGGGCGGTCGGTTCATTCCTCCTTGACGCGCTCCTGAGCCCGGTGGAACGCAAATGGAACGCACCGCCGGGCTCAGGAGAAGTGAGTCACCAGCCTGCCAGCCAATGATCAGCGCTGGCAGGCTGGTGATTTTCAAAATCACCTATGGAAATAGGTGATTTAAGTTTTATTTATAAATATATGGGTTTTATAAGGGATATGTGCCATGTGCTGGGTCCTTTTCATCGGTTGGACCCAGCACAGAGCACAGATCCCAAGTAAGTGCACCAAGCACTACACATCAGGCCCTGATCACCCCCCATCACCCTAATTAACCCCTTGATCACCTGTCAATACATAGTGAAAGGGAAAAAAGTGATCAGTGTCACTTTTGTGAACTGTCACTTTTTTTTTTTCACCAGTATTGAATGCTAGGTTTAGGTTAGTTTAGGTCCCTTTGGTAGGTAGTTAGCGTTAGCGCCCAGCTTACCGCACTGCAGTCACTGATTCGCTGATTAGCGTAGCGCTAATCAGCGTTTGTACTTTTATAATATCTGTAAGTGATCAGAACTGATCACGGTCAGATCTATAATAGTATTACTGTCACTTTAGTTCGCCCTCCACCCCAAACGCAGTGTTTGCCCGATCAGACCTGATCGGTCGCCCACACCTGCGTTCACCCACGCCGCCCGCCGCAGTGACAAAAATTTTTTTTTTGTATCACTGCACAATCACTTCACAAGCGCTGCGGCGATAAAAAATCAGTTTTGATCTTTTTATCAATCGCAGCGGCTTCTGTACTTCGCTACACTCCCATTTGTAAGACAGGCTTGCTTTTTTTCTTGGGTAGTCTCAGGGAATACCCCCTAAATTTAGACGCCCAAATGTCAAACAAGGGGTATTCCTCTGAAGAGGCCTACAGGATTCTGACCCAGTCGGATGAGGAATGGGAACCCTCATCTGACGAATCTAGCGGGTCAGAATACGAACCTGTAGAGAGCAGTGGCAGTCTGACCCAAAGTTCGGACGAGAAGGTTGAGGTCCCTGATAGAACCAGGCGTACCCGGCCCCGTGTTGCTAGACCGCAGGTTGTGCAGGATCCACTTCAAGGGCAGCAGAGTGGGGCTGGCGCTGCCGGATTACGTGGTGAGGCATACACCAGCAGCGCAGCCCGTCCTGGACCTAGTACCAGCACTGCCGTACAACATGGTGAAGTGGCGAGCACCTGAAGGGCAGTAGAAGCTGGTACGGTGGCACGTGCAGTAGTTTCCCTGTCGCAGCCACCGCAAAGACAGGCCCGTAGAGCCCCTAGAGTCCCTGAGGTGCTGACAAATCCTGATTGGCAGCCCCCAACTTCAGCCGCACCAGTAGTTCCCCCTTTCACCGCCCAGTCAGGAGTTCGGGTGGAGACAGCTCAGATAGGATCGGCGCTGTTTTTTTTTTAGCTGTTCTTCACTGCGGAGCTCTATGACTTAGTCATGGCAGAAACAAATCGGTATGCCACTCAATTTATAAAGGCCAACCCGGGAAGCTTCTATGCCCAGCCTTTCCGGTGGAAACCAGTCCAAGTTTCCGAACTTAGAACTTTTCTGGGCCTTCTCCTCAACATGGGCATTACAAAAAAACATGAATTGCGGTCATATTGGTCCACGAACCCAATTCATCACATGCCCATGTACTCTGCTGCCATGTCCTGGACACGTTTTGAGACCATCCTGCGTTTCCTGCACTTTAGTGACAACACCACCTCCCGTCCCAGAGGCCACCCAGCTTTTGACCGGCTCCACAAAATTCGGCCCCTCATAGACTATTTCAACCTGAAATTTGAAGATTTGTATACCCCTGCACAAAACATCTGCGTAGACGAGTCCCTAATACATTGTACCGGGAGCCTTGGCTTCAAGCAGTACATCCCAAGCAAGCGCGCCCGGTATGGGTCAAATTGTATAAGCTCTGTGAAAGGGCCACAGGCTATACGCACAAATTTCGGATCTATGAGGGAAAAGATCAGACCCTGGAGCCGGTCGGTTGCCCTGACTACCTGGGGAGCAGTGGGAAGATAGTCTGGGACTTGGTGTCACCCTTATTCGGCAAGGGGTACCATCTTTATGTGGACAACTTTTACACAAGTGTGGCCCTCTTCAAGCATTTGTTCCTAGAACAGATTGGCTGCTGTGGCACCGTGCGACCTAGTCGCCGGGGCTTCCCCCAATGGCTCATTACCACCAGACTTGCAAGGGGGCAGAGGGCTGCATTGTGTAGCGAAGAACTGCTCGCGGTGAAATGGAGAGACAAGCTTGACGTTTACATGCTCTCCTCCATTCACGCAGACACGACAGTCCAAATTGAACGGGCAACCAGTGTCGTTGAAAAGCCCCTCTCAGTCCACAACTATAACCTCCACATGGGAGGGTTGGACTTCAACGACCAGATGTTGGCCCCGTATTTGATTTCCCGACGCACCAGACGCTGGTATAAAAAGGTGTCTGTATATTTATTTCAATTGGCTGCTTATAATAGTTATGTTCTCTACAGTAAGGCTGGGAGAACAGGATCCTTCCTCAAATTTCAGGAAGAGATCATTTCGGAACTCCTGTATCCAGGAGGTTCCGTGGCCCCATCCACCAGTGTAGTTAGCCGTCTACACGAGCGGCACTTCCCCAGCGTTGTGCCTGGTACCTCAACCCAACCGCCACCCCGAAAAAGATGTCGTGTCTGTAGCAGGAGTGGAATAAGGCGTGACACCCGTTATTTCTGTCCTGACTGTCCTGACCACCCTGCCCTATGCCTAGGGGAGTGTTTCCGGAAGTACCAAACTCAGGTACACTTAGGGACCTAGGGACAGCACATCACAGGTAGTTTTTACAATCAGGCTCAAGGGTCTCTCAGGATACTAGGTTTTGAGAGACCCTAAGGCCTCTTTCACACGAGCGTGTCCGGATTAGGTCCGGATGCGTTGCGGATGTGTTGAGTGAAAACTGTGCAATTTCACAGGCAAAGCCATTCAGTTTTGCCTGCGATTGCGTTCAGTTGTTCAGTTTTTTCCGCGCGGGTGCAATGCGTTTTGATGCGTTTTTCACGCGCGTGATAAAAAACTGAAGGTTTACAAACAACATCTCCTAGCAACCATCAGTGAAAAACGCAACGCACCCGCACTTGCTTGCGGATGCAATGCGTTTTTCACGCAGCCCCATTCACTTCTAGGGGGCTAGGGCTGCGTGAAAAACGCAGAATATAGAGCATGCTGCGATTTTCACGCAACGCACAAGTAATGCGTGAAAAAAAACGCTCATGTACACAGACTCATTGAAATGAATGGGTCAGGATTCAGTGCGGATGCTATGCGTTCACGTCACGCATTGCACCCGCACGGAAAACTCGCTCGTGTGAAAGGGGCCTAACACATAGTGGACGGTGCTGCTGTGCTACTGCAGAAGTGTGAAACGGTAGAAACCTCTCCTTTAACTTGGGATAACGTGTATAGTGTACTTCTCACCATCTCTGTGTGATTTACACTTTACACATTGTCCCATGGGAAAGGAGAGGTTTCTGCTAGGAAAATAAAAAATGATATGATATAATTAAACAGGTAGCAAGAAAAAAAAATCTTGAGTTAGTTCAGGTTTTAAAAGTTCCGTTTTTTTTTCATGTTCAGGTTTTATTCATGTTTTATAAAGTTTGTATCGTTCAAGTTATGTGCCTGCTGCCTGTTTTTTCTTCTTTTTTTTTTTTTTTTCCCCCTAACCACCCTTTATTTTCCAGGTAGATCAACAGACCAACCGATGAAAACGCCCCAGCACTGATGTGAATTCTGAGAGAAGCATTGCGCTGCTGTCAGAAGACACGTGAAGTCGGGGTATGCGGCGCTGCAAGACGAGATTTCTCCTCTGCAGGACAGGTACGTTTGCCCAGGCATATGAGCTAAGGAGAGGTGTTGGAGTTCATATGCTTTGGCAAACACTTTGTATCAAAAATCTGGCAAAGATGTCTTCCTCCACACCGATCGTTTGATCGATGTGAATGGAGAAATCACGTTTGCCAGGACATATGAGCTGAAGTGGGTATGGATGTTTGGGCGGAGCCCCTATGTCCTGGCAATCGCCAGGCCCCTCTATTTTTTTTGCATATTTTTTGGCAGAGATTTTTTCATCCACATCGATCGATGCGAATAAGGAAATCTGTGCCATTCATTTTTTCTTTCAGCCCAGAGGCTGAACGAAAAAAAAATCTCATTACCCGTATGCTCCATATAAGGAGAATAGCAGAAACTCCTAATGCTGGCCATACATGTAATGATTGCGGAGACCCTCAAATGCCAGAGCAGTACAAAAACCTCAAATGTGACCCCATTTTGGAAAGAAGACACCCCAAGGTATTCGCTGAGAGGCATATTGAGTCCATGAAAGATTGAATTTTTTGTCACAAGTTAGCGGAAAGGGAGACTTTGTGTGAAAAAACAAAAAAAATCAAATTCCGCTAACTTGTGCCAAAAAAAAAAATCTTGTATGAACTTACCATGCCCCTCACAGAATACCTTGGGGTGTCTTATTTCTAAAATGGGGTCACATGTGGGGTATTTATACTGCCCTGGCATTTTAGGGGCCCTAAAGCGTGAGAAGAAAAATGTGTAAAAATGCCATCCTAAAAGGTACTCATTGGAATTGGGGCCCCTTTGTGCATCTTGGCTGCAAAAAAGTGGTATCACCATACTCAGGAGAAGTAGGGCAATGTGTTTTGGAGTGTATTTTTACATATACCCATGCTGGGTGAGAGAAATATCTCTGTAAATTGACAACTTTGTATAAAAAAATGGAAAAAGTTGTCATTTACAGAGATATTTTTCACACCCAGTATGGGTATATGTAAAAAATATACCCCAAAACACATTACCCTACTTCTGCCGAGTACGGCGATACCACATGTGTGGCACTTTTTTGCAGCCAAGATGCGCAAAGGGGCCCTAAATCCAATGAGTACCTTTAGGATTTCACAGGACATTTCTACTCATTTGGATTCCAAACCGCTTCTCACGCTTTAGGGGCCCCTAAAATGCCAGGGCAGTAAAAATACCCCAAAAGTGACCCCATTTTAGAAAGTAGACACCCTAAGGTGTTCTGTGAGGGGTATAGTGAGCTCATGTAAAATTTTATTTTTTGTCACAAGTTAGTGGAATATGAGACTTTGTAAGAAAAAAAAAAATAATAATAATTAATTTCCGCTAACTTGTGACTAAAAATAAAAACTTCCATGAACTCACTATGCCCATCAGCGAATACCTTAGGGTGTCTACTTTCTGGAATGGGGTCACTTGTGGGGTATTTTTACTGTCCCGGCATTTTAGGGGCCCCTAAAGCGTGAGAAGGAGTTTGGAATCCAAATGCGTAAAAATGACCTGTGAAATCCTAAAGGTACTCAATGGATTTAGGGCCCCTTTGCACGTCTTGGCTGCACAAAAGTGTCACACATGTGGTATCGCCATACTCAGGAGAAGTAGGGCAATGTGTTTTGGGGTGTATTTTTACATATACCCATGCTGGGTGAGAGAAATATCTCTGTAAATTGACAACTTTGTATAAAAAAATGGAAAAAGTTGTCAGAGATATTTTTCACACCCAGTATGGGTATATGTAAAATACACCCAACACATTGCCTACTTCTGCCAGTACGGCGATACCACATGTGTGGCACTTTTGCAGCCAAGATGCGCAAAGGGGCCCTAAATCCAATGAGTACCTTTAGGATTTCACAGGACATTTCTACTCATTTGGATTCCAAACCGCTTCTCACGCTTTAGGGGCCCCTAAAATGCCAGGGCAGTAAAAATACCCCAAAAGTGACCCCGTTTTAGAAAGTAGACACCCCAAGGTGTTCTGTGAGGGGCATAGTGAGTTCATGTAAAATTTTATTTTTTGTCACAAGTTAGTGGAATATGAGACTTTGTAAGAATAAAGAAAAAACAAAACAAAAAAAAAACATTTCCGCTAACTTGTGACAAAAAATAAAAACTTTCATGAATTTATTATGCCCATCAGCGAATACCTTAGGGTGTCTACTTTCCAGAATGGGGTCACTTGTGGGGTATTTTTATTGTCCCGGCATTTTAGGGGCCCCTAAAGCGTGAGAAGGAGTTTAGAATCCAAATGCGTAAAATTGCCCTGTGAAATCCTAAAGGTACTCATTGGTTTTAGGGCCCCTTTGCGCATCTTGGCTGCAAAAAAGTGTCACTCATGTGGTATCGCCGTACTCAGGAGAAGTAGGGCAATGACTTTTGGGGTGTATTTTTATATATACCCATACTTTGTGTGATAAATACCGCTGTAAACGACAACTTTTTAAAAAAATTTATACAAAGTTGTCAATTTACAGTGATATTTCTCTCACCCAGCATGGGCATATGTAAAAGTACACCCCAAAACACATTGCCCTACTTCTACCGAGTACGGCGATACCACATGTGTGCCACTTTTTTGCAGCCAAGATGCGCAAAGGGGCCCTAATTCCAATGAGTACCTTTAGGATTTCACAGGGCATTTTACGCATTTGGATTCTCACGCTTAGGGGCCCCTAAAATGCCAGGGCAGTAAAATACCCCACAAGTGACCCCATTTGGAAGTAGACACCTAAGGTATTCGCTGATGGGCATAGTGAGTTCATGGAAGTTTTATTTTTGTCACAAGTTTGCGGAAATATTTTGAAAAAATAAAATAAACATTTCCGCTAACTTGTGACAAAAAATAAAAACTTCCATGAACTTACTATGCCCCTCAGTGAATACCTTAGGGTGTCTACTTTCCGAAATGGTGTCATTTATGGGGTGTTTCTACTGTCTGGGCATTGTAGTACGTCAGGAAACAGGACAGGTGCTCAGAAAGTGCAGGAATTCACTTTTTTGCACCATAGTTTGTAAAAGCTATAACTTTTACCCAAACCAATAGATATACACTTATTGCATTTTTTTTTTTATCAAAGACATGTAGAACAATAAATTTTGAGAAAAATTTGTAGAGAAATGTAGTTTTATTTGACAAAACAGAAAGTGAAAAATGTCACTTTTTTTGCAAAAATTTCGGTAATTTTTGATTAATAGCAAAAAAAGTAAAAATGTCAGCAGCAATGAAATAGCACCAAATGAAAGCTCTATTAGTGAGAAGAAAAGGAGGTAAAATTCATTTGGGTGGTAAGTTGTATGGCCGAGCAATAAACGGTGAAAGTAGTGTAGTGCAGAATTGTAAAAAGTGGCCTGGTCATTAAGGGTGTTTAAGCTAGGGGGGCTGAAGTGGTTAAAGAGGGGAATACCGATGGGTCAATAACTTCGCGTGCGCAGGAACTGTTCCAAACTTTCGGCCTCCAAGAAGGTAGTGGTAGATCTAAAGCAGAGGTTCCAGCAGCATGGTTACCCTGAGGCAGTACTTAGGGATGAGTACCACCAGTCCCTGGGAGTGGATCGGGTATCCTTACTCAATCCACAAGTCAGGACCGATGCAGATGACAAAATCCGGATTGTCGCCAATTTTGATATGGCACACTGGGAGGTCAGGGACATTTTGACAAGACACTGGAGTATTTTGAAACTGGACCCCGATGTTGGTCATTTAGTGTGGTCTACTCCCTCTATTACATTTCGATGGGGATGCAGTCTAAAGGATAGGTTGACTCACAGTTTTAATCAAAAACCGCAATCAGTGATGTGGCTTAAATCCAAGGCAAGGGGTACTTTCCGTTGTGGAAATTGCATTGCCTGTGGAGTAATTAGAATGGGTAATTCTTTCTCGACTATGGTAACCAGTTGCTAATATACTATTAGAGCATTTATTAATTGCCAGATGGTGGGGGTCGTCTACTTGGTCACAGGTTGTTGTGGCATGCAATATGTGGGCAAAACCAAGCGGAGTTCCAACGCCGTATAGGTGAACACTTGAACGACATCCGGAACAAGTCTGACACTCCTATAACTAGACATGTGGAGTTGAAACATCCAGAGAAACTCAAGCCTATGATGTTCCAGGGTATTGAATCCATCCGTATGTCCCTGTGAGGCGGTGACATCGACACCAAATTACTGCAAAAGGAAGCGCAGTGAACATTCAGGCTTCAGACGCTCCGCCCGAAGGCAATGAACACATATATAGCGTTCACATCGTTCTTGTAATCTACCCACATATTTTCAGTTTAGGTAAACCCCTTGGCCAACTTAATTACCACATGTTCTAGGCATATTGTGGCGATCTTTGTATGAGAAGCATCTGGGTGCCGATTAATCTGGAAAATAATCTGATTATGCACATAACCATAGTGATTTCAGTGGCGAAGTTTCGCTGTGGGCGATGTGGTGTGTGACTCCTTTGATCTCCTATATACTGCTGCTGTCGTCTCCATATTCCAGCAGCTGATATTGACAGCTTTGTCTCCCTAACTGTGTTGACAACTTGGCGATTCGGCCAATGAGGTATACGGGGGGCGGAGGAGTCACATCTTCTTGTTGCCCTCTCCGCCCCCTTCTCCTTTCTGATTGGATACCTGCCTGATCAGCCCTACCCTGTGTAGGCAGGGACTTGTTCTTTTAAGTCAGCTGTGCATGTGGCTGTGCAACAGTGTGTAGCCAGTCCTCTTATCATCCTCTGTGTATGCTTCTGTTTGGCTCCTTATGATACTAATATAAGCAGAAAATTGTAGAGCTAGGAGGCAGGGGGATCGTGTTTCGGATGGGCATGGGTAAAGCCTATAGGAGCAACTATCTGATAAATGAGAGGGATACCGTTCCTGTCTTACAGTGTAGTATTAGTCAGCTCCAGCAAACAATGGCTGATCCCAGCCTATCCTTACACAGCTGTAGCATTTAGGAATTAGGGGAACCACCCACTAATTGACCACTATTGGGGTTGAGGGAGTAAGACTGAGCCATATTTGGCCAGGTGGACTAGTGTGCGCTATTTTAAGTTCCCCATACCTCCTGTACCTCCTCAACAGGGTCACACTATGTTGAGCATGAATATTCAAATCGCGAATTTTAAATGTGAATATCGCCACTTCGGAGAATTCGCAAATATTTAGAATATAGTGCTATATATTTGTATTCGCGAATAGTGTTGATCGCGAATATTCTAATCGCAAATTTATTGCGAATAATGGCACTTAGCAACATCCCTAGCAGCCAATAGGAAAGTTGCCTACTAGAGTTGAGCGAACACCTGGATGTTCGGGTTTGAGAAGTTCGGCCAAACTTTACGAAAATGTTCAGGGGTTCGGGATCCGAATACGACCCGAACTTGAACCCGAACCCCATTGAAAGCACTAATAAGGCTGTAAAATAGCCCAGGAAAGGGCTAGAGGGCTGCAAAAGGCAGCAAAATGTAGGCAAATCCCCTGCAAAATAAAATAAATAAAATTTAACCAATATCAATTGGCAACTTGGAGGAGGAGGAGGTGGAATTGGAGGTTGGGGTGGCGTCAGGTGGGAATGCTATGGGAGTTGAAGTTCTCATCACAGCCAAAAAGGATTCATGTCTGCCTGCAGTGCCACAGGCCTCATTCACAGACTATGGGCCATTGCACTCGCAAAGAGGAGAGCAGTCCCATAACAGCAACACTGGCATCAGGTCAACCTGCAATGGAACAGGCCATTATCATTTAAGTAGGCCCCTGACACCCAGACAGAGGAGAGGTCATTTGACAGTAAAAAGAGTTAAATGTCCCCCACCAAGACAGCAAGCAAGTAAACAAAATATAGGCCCCTAACACCCACACAATGGGGCGGTCATTTGACAGTAAAAAGAGTTTAATATCTCCCACCAAGACAGCAAGCAAGTACGTAAAATTTAGGCCCCTGACACCCACACAATGGTGCGGTCATTAGACAGCAAAAAGAGTTAAATGTCTGCCACCAAGACAGCAAGCAATTAAACGTAATATAGGTCCCTGACACCCACACAATGGAGCAGTCAGTTGACAGTAAAAAGAGTTAATTTTCCCCCACCAAGACAGCAAGCAAGTAAACGAAATATAGGCCCCTGACACCCACACAATGGGGCGGTCATTTGACAGTAAAAAGAGTTAAATGTCTGCCACCAAGACAGTGAGCAAGTACGTGAAATTTAGGCCCCTGACACCCACACAATGGGGTGGTCATGAGACAGCAAAAAAAATTAAATGTCTGTCACCAAGACAGGAAGCAATTAAACGGAATTTAGGCCCCTGACACCCAGACAATGGGGCGGTCTTTAGACAGTAAAAAGATTTAAATGTCTGCCACCAAGGCAGCAAGCAAGTACGTGAAATTTTGGCCCCTGACACCCACACAATGGGGCGGTCTTTAGACAGCAAAAAGAGTTGAAAGTCTGCCACAAGGACTTTCAGACAAAAGGCTGGCCGCCGGGCAGGCCAGCACCTCAAAGGCATAAAAGGCTAGCTCTGGTTATGTGAACAATTTGGAGACCCAGAAGTTGAATGGGGCCGAACCATCAGTCAGTACGTGGAGGAGTGTGCAGACGTACTGTTCAACCATGTTAGTGAAATGCTGCCTCCTGCTAACACGTTCTGTATCAGGTGGTGGTGCAGTTAGTTGTGGCGTGGTGACAAAACTTTTCCACATCTCTGCCATGCAAACCATGCCCTCAGAGGAGCTGGCCGTGACACAGCTGCGTTGGCGACCTCTTGCTCCTCCTCTGCCTTCGCCTTGGGCTTCTACTTGTTCCCCTGTGACATTTGGGAATGCTCTCAGGAGGGCATCTACCAGCATGCGCTTGTACTCGCGCATCTTCCTATCATGCTCCAGTGCAGGAATTAAGGTGGGCACATTGTCTTTGTATCGGGGATCCAGCAGGGTGGCAACCCAGTAGTCCTCACAGGTTAAAATGTGGGCAACTCAGAGGCAAGGACAAACTATCCTCTTTGAGGGAGGTATATCGTCTGTGTCCTCTGTATACCCCAGCGTTCCTCCTACTCCTCTTCCTCATCCTCCAGAACTGTGCCTGGACAATTGTGTTCCAGGCCAGGATCTATGTTTGTGCAGATACCCACCCTCCGAGCCACTTGTATTTGGTTGGCCTTAAGGATAAGGCGTGTATATAGTTTTGTTTCTTTATATGGTTAGTTTAGCTGCCTTATAGTTATTTTAATATGTTTTTAAGTAAATTTGTAAATAGTTTGTTAATGGTTTGAGTGAAAGGGGGGTGTTGAGTGTGTATGGTGTGAGGCTGTTTGGGTTTATTTTCCATCTGCTTTCTACACTGTCTATACTGCCACTGTATCTAATTTCATTGTATAATACTGTTGAGGGGGCCCTGACAAAGACTTTTAGTCATCCTCCTCCTCCTGGATGGGCCCCTTATAGGTCAGGGACCCAAAACAGTGTGCTTCCCATGCTTCCCTGTAGATCAATTTGTGTGAAGGAAGTAAAATGGACCCTTTTTTATTGGTTAAAACATATATTTGCTTGTCTACGCGTTTCTGGGACGGACTGTCTCCTTCATCAGGACAATGTGCAATTGAACATTGTCCTGATGAAGGGGACAGTCCGTCCCAGAAACGCGTAGACAAGTAAATATATGTTTTAACCAATAAAAAAGTAAAACTCAGTGAGCTCTCCTGTGGATTACTGATGACGCCGGCAGCACCGTAAAAGGGTCCATTTTTCTTCCTTCACACAAATTTATCTACCGAACCCGGGAACTTGTGGAACAAGAGACGGGCCAGGACCTGGCAGCAGCACGGCACCCCCTACATCTGGTGAGGGAAAACACCAGTAAGGCTCAACAAGTGGTTGTGACTGAGCACATCCAAATCTGGTAAGCGCAACTTGCACTTATTTTAGTATTTAATCGCTGGATGTTCTGCACATGAGGCGCTGTGTTTTTTCTTTTTCTGTATTCATGCTTCCCTGTAGCTACGCCCCTGGGCAAACCCATCAGTAAGTACGTGTACTCTTCCAACATGTTGCTGAAATGCTTCCTCCTGCTAAGACGTTCCAGATCTGCTGGTGGTGCAGGTTGTTGTGGCGTGATGACAAAGCTTTCCCACATTTCGCCAATGCTAACCCAGCCTTCTGAGGTGCTGACGGTGACCCAGGTGCCCATGAGCTGGCTTGGGTGCCACCCTGCTGAGAACACGGTTCCTCCACATCCTCCCCATCCTACTTATCCTCCTCATCCTCCAGAACTGTGCCCTGGCTGGACAATTGTGTTCCAGGCCAGGGACTATGTTGGTGCAGGAACCCACCCTTCGAGCCACTTGAATGTCACTGGCCTTAAGTTAAGGATAAGGCGTGTATATAGTTTTGTTTGTTTATATAGTAAGTTTAGCTGCATTATAGTTATTTTAATATGTTTTTAAGAAAATTTGTAAATAGTTTGTTAATGGTTTGAGAGAAAGGGGGGGGGGGTGGGGGTGTTGTGTGTGTTCGATTAACTGAATTGATTTTTACTGTCTGGTGTTTAGAAATTTCTGCACCCCAAATTCAGCACATGTGGCAGGCAGGGGATGTGAGTCAAACTGCCTAGGCCCAGACCTGCTAGTATATTTCGCCCATTAGAGCACAACACCAGGCCGGGCTGGAGGCTCAGTGGCACCAAGCAATGGTTGGTCTGTTGTTCCATGCCTGTCCACAGCTCCTGTGCGGTGCGGGGTTTGTCCCACAAACGCACAAGTTTTAAAACAACCTGCTGTCGTTTCCCCCTGGCTGTGCTGCTATGGGTGGTGAAGGTGTTACGCTGAGTGGATGAGGAGGAGGTAGAGGAGGAGGAAGCCGAGTAGGAGGAGGAGGTAACAGGATACAAAGAGAAATGCCCAGCAATCCTCGGGGGCGGAAGGACATTCGCAAAAATGCTATCCGCCTTTGGGCCAGCCGCTACATTTTCCCACTGTGTTGTTAGTTATGTGGACGTTGCTACAGATAGCGTTGCACAGTGCACACTTGATTTTGTCCGCCATTTGGTTGTGCAGGGAAGGGATAGCTCGCCTGCAAAAGTAGCGGCGGCTGGGATACACGTACTGTGGGCTAGCCATCGCCATAAGGTTTTTAAAACTGTCCATCAGACAGAATGACAGCTTTTCAAAGGACCAGGAAGTTTGAAATAAGGCATTCAGAGACATGGGTAAGGGGGTACTTCCTCTTTCTATTTCTTTTTCTCTCCAGTGTTTGGGAGATGGACAGCTGATAGCTGAACACTTCCATGGGATTTGGTGGAGATGCTTGGTGACAATGATAGATGTGGTGGCGTTGCTGCCACATCCTCTGTTTGCTGGGTGACAGGTGCCACTGTCACTCACTTGGGCTTAAGTTTAGAATGTTTATTTATTATTTTTCTGTATTTTATTTTGTAATTTCCCTATTCACATAGGGGATTTACCTACATTTTGCTGCCTTTTGCAGCCCTCTAGCCCTTTCCAGGGCTATTTTACAGCCATTTAAGTGTATCTATACATTTCACAATAGAGGTTATCTGTTAAAGATTCTGACTTCCGCATATCAACATGCGGCATCATGTACTCGGGAATCTTTACTCAACCTGCGAGATAGAATGGAGACTGAAAATCAAGTTCGCCTTATTGCCACTTACGATGCAGCTCATGGTTTAATATGGGAAATTCTGGGGAAGCACTGGGGCATTGTAACAAAATATAGGCCATTTAGTTAGTTCTACACCAACGGTAACATACCGCCATGGCCATAATTTGAAAGACAGGCTGTGTCACAGTTTCTTCCAGACATCCCAATTACAATCCTGGCTGCCTAACCCTCTTAAAGGGACATACCGATGTGGCAAATGCATTGCTTGGGCTTCCATTCTAACTGGTCCCACATTCACAATTACAGTTACCAACAAAAAGTACTTAATACGCACATTTATCAATTGCAGATCCGCAGGTCTTGTCTATCTTTTGACATGTACCTGCGGACTACAATACGTGGGTAAAACGATACGGGAATTCTGTCGCAGTATCGGTAAACATCTTAATGATGTGAGTAACGATGCCGATACCCCTGTTGCCCGACATGTGAACAACTGTCATGGTGGTGACATCAAGGCAATTAAGTTTCAGGGTATAGAGAGCATCTGGGCCTCACCCCACGGTGGAAATTTGGACCAGAAGGTTTTGCAAAAAGAGGCCCAATGGACTTTCAAATTGGGTTCGCTCAAACTGAATGGTCTGAATGACCATATTTCTTATGTCAGCTTCATAGACTGACATTTCTGGGGCGTATCATCTTCCCCAGTGAACCCGACTTGGTATCCTATCTATACTTATAATGCCCTCACTGATAAATAATAAATTTTGTGTTTATTACCCTTATTTTTATTGTATTATGGGACATTATGGTTGCTTATTTTTTGGGCCGTTATCGATACCACCCTAGGTGCCTCTTCAGCAAGGTCTGGGGACATACTAGATGGTTTGTTTTCCTTATTGTTCCTCAAAAATTATTGATATCCCCCATTCTATGTTATATCCTGTCTGTAAATGCCACATACATCTGATTGCATCATGATCCCTTCATTCTGACAGGCGATCAGTCCGCCCCCGTCCTTCTAATTCGTCTGTCCTGGATCTGGTGTCACTGTGGAGGGAAAAGCTTCCTCCTTTTAACAGCGCGCATGCGGCCGCCGCTTCACGGCCACACTAGCGCCGGCAGGCTATCTCCACTCCGGTGGAACAGCTGAGCAGCAGCAACATTATACAGCTTAGAACCATAGGGATAAAATAAGTATAGAAATTTATTATGCTCACAAACATCCGATAATATGCACACATAAAATGCCCGACCCGGGTTTCACCTGCGCTCCGTCTGGGGCCCCAGACGGCGCAGGCGAAACCCGGGTCGGGCATTTAATGTGTGCATATTATCGGATGTTTGTGAGTATAATAAATTTCTATACTCATTTTTTCCCTATGGTTCTAAGCTATGGTGTTTTTTCGTCTGTAAAGGTGCTTATTGAAGGAACCGATCTGTGAAGTGTGAGGATATTAGGACGCTCAGACTTGTGACGCGGAGGTGGATGCTGTATTAACACGTAGATGTGGACAACACCGTTATACAAGAACTAGGATCGTTTGCAAGCGCTCGTTCCATCCCCTATTTTGTGAACTATATCCATAGGAAGCTGACCTATTCCTGTGGAACTGTGCTGCTGCTATTTAGTGGACTTTTCAACTAAAATTTGTATATTTATTATACAGCTTACAGCCAGTTATTCCTAATCTCAGCCAGTTAGACTCCTGATGAAAGTTAGGAAACGCGTTGAGTCCAGAATGCTGAGGACGTTCAGTATGTTTCGCTCAAGCTGAATACTCAGTTTCCTTGTTGATATAGTATCCAAGGACGCTGCTCTCTTCAGCTGCTGATCGCAACTATAGTGACCATATAGTGATCTGACAAATTCCACTAGTGATTTTTGTGGCACCGTGTAAAACCAGGGGCATAATTAGTGTATAGGTGCAGATCAATATATCCTTTGGTACCCTGCTGTATATGTACATACAAGAGAGGCAATATCATACCTCCTTGTTAAGGTTCATTTTGAAAATAATTAAGTGAACTGCATTATTATAGCAGGCGTATGATTTTTACTGGTTTGGACTAACTGTATCTCAATACCAGTATATAACTCCCAGTTTATATACTGAACTGAACAGCACATTGCAATGCTAATCATATAGCAAGCGTGTATGTTTAAGTGAACAACATATGCCTCATGACCTATTTGCTCTCGGTCCACTGGGGCACTATAGGGAACATACTCCAGTACTGGGAGATATAGGAGCACCATTCTCTTTTCCTTCTTATTTTAAAGCATATTAATAAAGACGAGTTTTAGCACTCCTTGACACACCTTGTTTTCCCCCCTTTTTTCCGTGATACTATAGCAATCATTGAGGTGAAACTTTTGTATCTTACATTCGTGATCGTGAAAATTTTTTTTACTTGTAAATATTATAATCCATAAAGGAATAAAGAAATATAAATTTCATTATCAGAATAGTCACAGCCATTGTAGACACTTTTGCACTTTTGACAAAAGGTTTAATAGTTATATATAATAGTAGTAGGAGCTTTACATGTATATCAAGTACAAAAGATCATTAATTGCAAAAAATAATAGAAATGGAAAGATTTTTTTTCAGTGCTGCATGAAAGTCACGGTTTCGGAGAGTATAAACAAGAGGATTAATTAGTGGAATTACAACTGCGTAAAATATAGACACAACCTTATCTACTTTTGTGGAGGACCGGATATACATAAAGATAATTGTGCCATAGAAGGTCAGCACAACAGTTAGGTGAGACACACATGTTGAAAAAGCTTTGCTTCTACCTAACTGGGAAGGCAAGCAATACACTGCCCTCATAATCTGTACATATGACATACTGGTTAGAAGCAAGGAATATAGTATGATGATCCAAGCAAAAGCATAGTAAATGACATCTGTAGGCAGAGTTTGATTACAGGAGATATTTAACAGTGGTATGGAGTCACAAAAAAAGTGGTTAATGATTCTTGGACCACAAAATAAGAGCTTTGAGCTAGGAATGACCAATAAGAGACTGCTCAAAAATCCACAAATCCATGACCACAAAGCCATTTGCTGACATAGGTTGGGGGTAGTAAGGGTGTTGTAGCGTAGTGGGTGGCATATGGCTAAGTACCTGTCATATGCCATTACAGAAAGGAAAAATAGTTCAGTGAATCCCAAAGCATAGAAAAAGTAGACCTGGGTAAGGCAGCCATTGTATGAAATTGTGTTGTTGTCAGTCATAATGTCCACCAGCATCTTCGGCACTGTAGAAGTAATATACCAGATCTCAAGGAAAGAGAAATGGGATAAAAATATATACATAGGGATTTTCTTAAGAGTACAATCCAAGGTCACAATGCCTACAATAAGCATATTTGCAGCAATGGTCAAAATATAGACGGCAAAGAATATTCCAAAGAAAAGTAACTGAAATTGCCTACTGCTTGGAAATCCCAAAAGTATGAACATTCCTGCTTCACTTTGATTTCTGGATTTCATGTCTCATGCTGGATTATACCTTAGGAGAAATCGCAGGAAAGAGAAAATTTATTAAACTAAATTCTATTAAAGATTCTGGTCACTTGTGTGGAGAACTCAAGTATGTAAATTTTGATATACTGTATGTACTGTATGTATAAAACCTGATAATAAACAGCATTATACTGTACAATAAAAAAACATTATAGTTATATAGTTGGTAAGGTTGGAAAAAGACACAGGTTCATCAAGTCCAACCTATAATTGTACAGTACTGATCCAGAGGAAGTTTTTTTTTTTTTTTTTTTAAAACAACCTGTGAAGCAGTTGTCCATTGGTCTCAACCTGCTATTTTTACTTTTAAGGCATCCAGGCCCATCCTGAACCAGTTCAATGAATCAACCACCACAGCCTCCTGTGACAGAGAGTTCCATAGCTTAATTTCCCTTTTTTCCTCTAGATGTAGAGGATGTCTTCTTGTCATGGAAACAGGCTAGGCATAAAAAGATCATTAGAAAGATCTCTGTATTTTCCATTCGGATATATGTACATTGGAATTACATGTTCCCTAAGCCATCTTTTGTCCAGCTTAAAAAAAAAAACAAGTATGATAATGATAAATAATGATAAATGATAAGTGTATTTTAATTTTAAACACTCATGTTACAATATTTTGTCCACAAATAGCTCCATTTCTGGCCAAATGTTGAAACTAGAGATGAGCGAATTTCTAAAAAATTCGATTCAGCCGGTTCGCCCAATTTTCTGAAAAGACTCACTTCGATCCGAATAAATTTCTGGCGAATCACATAAAAAAACACCTATTTCTTGGCTGCATAGAGCCTCTATAGTGGTGTAGAACACTGTTCCTTGCAGGAACACGCATAGGGAGTCTGCTGTGGTAGTGAAACACAGATGACAGGCGTCACTCTTAGAATCACTGCACACTTCACTTATTTGGTCAGTTACAGGGCAAAAACTGACCAAAACTCAAGTGTGAACTCAGCCTTACAGGTCGATGTTAGCGTCAAGAAGAAGCTCACTCTTTTTACACCGTCATCAGCTGATTCCACATATATGTCTACAGAACCTGTTCTATTAAATGCTTATACAAGTAGAGTGCCCCTGACAGAGTGGAGAGGGTGTCAGCAGTAAGTTTCTGTTGACGTCACTGATTATTTTGCCCTGCCTCTGTTACATCAGAACAATAACCCACAAAAAATGGATCCTGCATGTTGAGCATCCGCCTTTACTCAGTCAGCATTTGGTCAGTAATCCATCAGTATTGCTAATGCCCCCCCCCAAAAAAAAAAAAGAGTGGTTTCAAAACAGAGATGACACGTAAATTGAAATGTCTTCTGTGTTTTGTACCCACTCCTGCTTTTGGCTACCAAATCATAAGCCAGTTCTGATGGGACAAGGATCCATTGGGCGTCTTATTTTTCCTTCCTTCTGACAGATCAGAAGAAGGGCAAATAAATGGTGATGCCAACCAGGCCAAAAAGTCAAAATAGTGGCCCAGTCATGGAGTGGGGAAGGTGGGAGAACAGCTTGAGAAGTCTACAGAGTGGCAGAATGACATAGTGGTGAGGTGGTAGCAGCATGAGGAGACCATGGAGTGTCCCAGTGACATAGTGGTGAGGTCGCAGCAGCATGAGGAGGCCACAGAGTGGCAAGGTGAAATAGTGTTGAAATAGCAGCAGCATGAGGAGATCACAGAGTGGCAAAATGACAGAGTGTGGAAGTGGCAAAAGCAGCATGAGGAGTCCACAGTGTGACACAATGACATAGTGTTGAGGTGGTAGCAGCATGAGGAAGCAACAGAGTAGCACAATGACATAGTGTGGAGGTGGCAGCAGCATGAGGAGGCCACAGAGTGGCACAATGACAGAGTGTGGAGGTAATAGCAGCAGCATGAGGAGACCACAAAGTGGCCCAGGGAAATAGTGGAGAGGTGGCAGCAGCATGAGGCGGCCATAGAGTGGTAAGGTGACATAGTGTTAAGGTAGCAGCAGCATGAGGAGACTACAGAGTGGCCCAGTGACATAGCGTAGAGGTGGCAGCAGCATGAGGAGGCCACAGAGTGGCACAATGACAGAGTTTGGAGGTGACAGCAGCAACATGAGGTGGCCAAAGAATGGAAAGGTGACATAGTGTTGAGGTGGTAGAAGCTTTAGGAGACTACAGCGTGACACAATGACATAGTGTTGAGGTGGAATCAGCATAAGGAGACCACAGACTGGCCCAGTGACATAGTAGTGAGGTTACAGCAGCATGAGGAGGCCAAAGAGTGGCACAATGACAGAGTGTGGAGGTGACAACAGCAAGAGAAGGCCACAGTATGGCACAATGACAGATTGTTAAGGTGGCAGCAGCAGCATGAGGAGACCAGAGAGGGACACAATTACATAGTGTGGAGTTGGCAGCAGCAGTATGAGGAGGGCACAGAGTGCCACATTGACAGTGTGTGGAGGTGACAGCAGCAGCATGCAGAGACTACAGAGTTGCCCAGTGATGTGGTGGTGAGGTGGCAGCAGCATGAGGAGGCCACAGAGTGGCAAAGTGACATAGTGTTGAGGTAGCAGCAGCATAAGGAGAGCACAGGGTAAAACATTGACAAAGTGTTAAGGTGGCAACAGCATGAGGAGGCACAATGACACAATGACATAGTGTGGAGGTGACAGCAGCAGCAGCATGAGGAGGCCACAGAGTGGCACAATGACATAGTGTGGAGGTGGCAGCAGCAGCAGCATGAGGAGGCCACAGAGTTGCAAGGTGACATACTGTTTAGGTGGCAACAGCATAAGGAGACTACAGGGTAAAACAACGATAAAGTGTTAAGGTGGCAGCAGCATGAGGAGGCCACAGAGTGGCACAATGACAGAGTGTGGAGGTGACAGCAGCAGCAGCAGCATGAGGACTCTACAGAGTGGCACAATGACAGAGTATGAAGGTGGAAGCAGCTGCATGAGGGGGTCACAGAGTGGCACAACAACATAGTGTGGAGGTGGCAGCAGCAGCATGAGGAGGCCACAGAGTGGCAAGGTGACATAGTGTTACGTTATAAACAGCTTAAGGAGGCCACAGAGTGACACAATGACATAGTGTGGAGGTGGCAGCTGAATGAGGAGGCTACAGAGTGGCACAATGACCGAGTGTGTAGGTGACAGCAGCAGCATGAGGAGACTCCAGAGTGGTACAATGACAGAGTGTGAAGGTGGAAGCAGCAGCATGAGGAGGCCACATAGTGGCACAATAACAGAGTGTGGAGGTGCCAGCAGCAGCATGAGGAGACCACAGAGGGCCCCAGTGGCATAGTGGTGAGGTGGCAGCAGCATGAGGAGGTCACAGATTGGTAAGGTGACATAGTGTTAAGCTAGAAACAGCTTGAGGAGGCCACATAGTGGCACAATGACATAGTGTGGAGGTGGCAGCAGCATGAGGAGGCTACAGAGTGGAACAAAGACATAGTGTGGAGGTTGGAGCAGCAGCCTGAGAAGGCCACAGAGTGCCACAGTGACAGAGTGTGGAGGTAACAGCAGCAGCATGAGGAGACCACAGAGTGGTCCAGTGACATAGTGGTGAGGTGGCAGCAGCATGAGGAGGCCACAGAGTGGCAAGGTGACATAGTGTTGAGGTAGCAGCAGAATGAGGTGGCCACAGAGTGGCACAATGACATAGTGTGGAGGTGGAAGCAGCAGCATGAGGATGCCACAGAGTGCCACATTGACAGAGTGTGTAGGTGACAACAGCAGCTTAAGGAGAACACAGAGTTGCTCAGTGATGTAGTGGTGAGGTGGCAGCAGCATGCGGAGGCCACAAAGTGGCAAAATGAGGTAGCAGCAGCATAAGGAGACCACAGAGTTGCACAATGATATAGTGGTGAAGTGGCAGAAGCATAAGGAGGACACAGAGTGGCAAAATGACATAGTGTGGAGGTGACAACAGCAGCATGAGGAGACCCAGTGACATATTAGTGAGGTGGCAGCAGCATGAGTAGGCCACAGATTGGCAAGATGACATAGTATTGAGAAAGAAGCAGTATTAGGTGGCCACAGAGTTGCACAATGGCATAGTGTGGAGTTGGCAGCAGCAGCATGGGGAGGCCACGGATTCCCACATTGTGGAAGTGACAGCAACAACATGAGGAGACCACAGAGTTCCCCACTGACATAGTGGTGATGTAGCAGCAGCATGAGGAGGCCACAGAGTGGCAAAGTGATATAGTTTTGTTGAGGTAGCAGCAGCATAAGGAGACCACAGGGTAACACAATGACAGTTTGTTAAGGTGGCAGCAGAATAAAGAGGCCACAGAGTGGCACAATGATAGAGTGTGGAGGTGGCAGCAGCAGCATGAGGAAGCCACAGAGTGGCAAGGTGACACACTGTTTAGGTGGCAACAGCATGAGGATGCTACAGAGTGGCACAATGACAGAGTGTGGAGGTGGAAGCAGCATCATGAGGAGGCCACCGAGTGGCACAATGACATAGTGTGAAGGTGGAAGCAGCAGCATGAGGAAGCCACAGAGTGGCACAATTAAATAGTTTGGAGGTGGCAGCAGCAGGAGTAAACCACAGAGTTCCACAATGACAGAGTGTGGAGGTGACAGCAGCAGAATGAGGAGGCCAGAGAGTGGCACAATGACATAGTTTGGAGGTGGCAGAAGCAGCATGAGGAGACCAGAGAGGGTCCCAGTGACTTAGCGGTGAGGTGGCAGCAGCATAAGGAGGCCACAGAGAGGCAAGGTGACATAGTGTTAAGGTAGAAACAGCATGAGGAGGCCACAGAGTGGCACAATGACAGAGTGTGGAGGTGACAGCAGTAGCATGAGGAGACCACAGAGTGGCCCAGTGACATATTAGTGAGGTGGCAGTAGCATGAGGAGGCCACAGAGTGGCAAAATGACATTTTGTTGAGGTAGCAGCAGCATAAGGAGGCCACAGGGTAACATAATGACAGAGTGTTAAGGTGGCAGCAGAATAAAGAGGACACAGAGTACCCTCTGAGGATGGTGGGTTTTATTAGGAACACTTAGCATCAGATGTGTGGTATCATCAGAATAGTAGCTGAGGCAGGTAACCAGAAGAAACCGGTGTGTTTTTTCAAGGTTTGGGTGATGCAGCATTGATGATCTAATCTGATGCATCAGGCATATGTTGGTGGAAATCCTGGCTGATACACACTTGATTCATCTTGACAAAGGTCAGTCTCTCCACATTTTGAGTAGACAGGCGACTTCTCCTTGGGGTAACTATGGCCCGGTCACACTACACTCACGCTCTGATGCCACACTACTGGCCGGGCAGTACAGATTTTCCAGGACAAACTCGGCCAGTTGCGGCCACGAATCCATTTTGGCTGCTCAGTAGTCCAGCTGATTTCCCATGAGGGGTGGCAGGGTGCACTCCAAGTATGCCACCACCTGATAGTTCAGGTTCTGCTCTGTCTAGCTGCTGGTGAGTAGTTTCTTCACTATGCTGGTGAAGACAGTTTCTCATCAGCGACTCTAGACTCAGGCTGCTGCTGACAGAGCTGGTACTGCTCTTGCCACAACTGCCCCCCCCCCCCTACAGCAGCCATGGCAGTGGAACGTGAGCGCAGAGGGCCCTGTGCGAAGATGGACGATGGTGCTGATAGGAAGCGGCCAACTGACTACATAGGATGTCTCTATAGAAGTTCTGTTTGTCCTCCCTCTCAGCCGGTGTGAAAAAGGCCCCCATTTTGGACCAGTAGCGAGGGTCTAACATGGTGAAGAGCCAGTAGTCATCCGTTTGCCGAATGGTGACTATTTGGCTGTCACTATGCAAGCAAGTGAGCATGGATTTGGCCATTTGCGCACGTGACGTGGAGGGATTTGCTGCCTCCATCTCCACTGCATACTGCCATGGTGTGCCTGGGACATTTTCCTAATCTTCCTCATCTCCCCCTACTGTCACCTGTGTAGAAAAACCACAGATTTTTCTACACATTGCTTGTGCTCCAATGTCCTCCTCCTCCACCTCCAGTTCAACCCCCACAGGGCTTATGTGGCCTTGAAATGTAGGCGCCACGTCTCCAGATCATCTGACCAGCCAGATTTACCAGCATCTTTTCCAGGATATGAATCAGTGGAATGTAGTTGTTCTTCCCGTAGTCCTGGCGACTGACAAATAAAGTGCCCTCCTCAAAGGGCACTAGCAAACAGGTGTCACTCATGAGCAGCCACTGGCTAACATCAAAGTTACACAGTGGAGTACCTCTGTTCGTCTGTATCAACAAGAAATCATTTATGGACTGTCTCTGTTTGTACAGTTGGTCCAACATATAGAGGGTGGAATACTAACGGGTGGAAATGTCACATATCAGCCTATGTTGGGGGACAACATTTTGCCCCTGCAGCTCAAGGAGGGTGTGCTTGGCGGTGTACAAGTGGCTGAAGTGCATGCAAGTTTTCCTGGCCATTTTTAGGATGTCTTGCCGATGGGTAGAAGACTTCAGGAACTGCTTAACAACAGATAGAACACGTGTGCCATGCAGGGCACATGTCTCAGTCCTCCTTGACGCAGCGCCGACACCATGTTCTTCCCGTTGTCGGACACCATGTTTCAGATTTTCAGTTGTCGCGGAGAAAGCCAGGATTCTATTTCATGATGAAGGACGAGGAGTAGTTCCTCCCCCGTGTGACTACATTTGCCCAGGCAAACGAGGTGAAGAACGGCATGACACTGCCATGCACTGCACATGTGGTATGCTGGAGGGGCACTGTAAATTGTCCCTGCAGTGGAGGCTGAGGAAACGGTGGAGGATGTGGAGGCAGAGGCAGGCATTGTCACAAAACCAACTGCGTGAGAACGTGGAGGCGGAAGTGGCATCACCTGACCAAGTTGCTGGTGTGGCTGGGTAGGAACCACATTCACCCAGTGGGCCGTAAAGTACATATATTGTCCTTGCCCATAGTTACGGCTCCACACGTCAGCCCTGCCATGCACTTTGGCAGTCACAGACAGGCTCAAGGACTGGCCCACCTTATGTTCTACATACGTGTGCAGGGCTGGTACTGCCTTTTTGGCAAATAAATTACGGATTGGGACTCGGTACAAACCATCAGTTCTCTGTCCACACTTGGAAAGGGAGGGACTGCAACACCAGCAACTTGGACAGGAGCACGTTCAGCTTCTGCGCCGTTGGATGAGTGCACGCATACTGTTGTCTCTTGGCAATCGCTTCGGTGATCAATTTCTGACGGAAGGACTGATGAGGAGGAGGAGGAGGAGCAGGAGCATCAGTATCGGTAGATGATGGGAAGGACAGACAGCTCCCTTGAACTGAGGAGGTACAGCCTTGACTGCCTGAAATAGGGTGCGTATCATTGGGTAATTCAGCGGTTGCTGCGGCAGTCTTGACCACCACATCGGAGCCACAGCTACAATGCACGCCAAAATGACTTTAATTTTCTCACTTCACCACACAACGGCTAATAAGCCCTTTATTTCCCCACTTATACATGGCAAAAAAGGCTTTAGAACATATAATTGCACAGCAGAATGACAAATAATATTTTTTGCCACTAATATACACTAAAAAGGCTTTAGAACATATATCTGCACCACTGAATAGCCAAAAAAGCTTTAGAACATATAACTGCACCGCAGAACGGCAAAGAATTTTTTTGCAACTTATACACGCCAAAAGGGGGTGTAATTTTCTCACTTCAACACACACCACACTCTAATAAGCCCTTTTTCCCCCCACTTATACATGGCAAAAAATGCTTTAGAAAATATAACTGCACTGCACAAGGGCTAATAATATACCCTGTTAATGGTTGTATCACACAGCACTTGCACCCCAATAACAAGAAAGGTTTGCTGGAATTAGAGGCATCATCTATTGCAAACCTGAAAGCAGCAGTCTAATGGCAATTTGGATCTGCAATCAGTGCAGCAAGGTGTAATAGGATTGTTCCATTTACCCAGGGTGTAACCTCCTCTATTGAACCCTGTTCTGCTTCAATACTGTGGAATAATTCCTTCCTATCCTTTCCCTACACTTCTATTGCTCTTTCCCTGAACTTCTATTCAGCAAAGTTTTCAAGTCTTTCCTAGCACTTTCCCTAGCGCCTGCTGACACTGGAAAATGGCTGAATCCAAGATGGTTGAGGCTATTTAAAGGGCTGTGACATCAAAGGGCTGGCTGGCTGTGATTGGCGGCATACATGGCATTGTGGGTGATCCCTCGTTCCAGAGTTCCTTCTTAATATGTGAAGCAGCCATTTTAGGAAAAAATGTGATTCGCTACGACGAAGTGTGAGGAAATTCAGATTCGGTGCGAAACAAATTTTTCCAGAAATTTGGATCAAATTCCACTTCGTCAACTTCAATTTGCTCATCTCTAGTTGCAAGATTGGTGATTAAAATAGATATTTGTTCACTATGTGTTGGAGTGCTACTGTCTTCCTTTAAATATATACGGTATGGAATGTATATATGTTTGATTTCTGAGAATCTGTAAATATTACTTAATTGTACGTGTAGGCAATCAGATGATTTCTGATAAATATATTTATAGCATTAGAGATAAGCAAATACATTTTAAAGTAATCAGATTTGACCCCAAATTTAGTAAAAATTCTAGTTGCTTCCAAAAACACATTTTTGGTGATTCCATTTGGCCAAATATTGATGAAAGATACAGAAAATGTATAAACCTGAAATCTCAAATATTGCTTTTCCGGGAACTAAATGTGGGATTTTTTTTTTTTATATAATTTTAAATCCTTTATTTATATTCTTATTAAAAACAAAAAAAAAAACAATAATAAGGATTGCACAGCAGTCTTAACCACTTGAAGACCACAGGTTTACACCCCCCTAGTGACCAGGCCCTTTTTTACAAATCCGCACTACACTACTTTCACCGTTTATTGCTCGGTCATACAACTTACCACCCAAATGAATTTTACCTCCTTTTCTTCTCACTAATAGAGCTTTCATTTGGTGGTATTTCATTGCTGCTGACATTTTTACTTTTTTTGCTATTAATAAAAATGTAACGACATTTTTGCAAAAAATGACATTTTCACTTTCTGTTGTAAAATTTTTCAAAAAAACTACATTTCTATATAAATTTTTCACAAAATTTGTTGTTCTACATGTCTTTGATAAAAAAATCCAATAAGTGTATATTTATTGGTTTGGGTAAAAGTTATAGCGTTTACAAACTATGGTGCAAAAGTAAATTTCTGCATTTTGAAGCAGCTCTGACTTTCTGAGCACCTGTCATGTTTCTTCAGGTGCTAGAATGCCAGGATAGTATGAATACCCCCCAAATCACACCATTTTATATAGAAGACACCCCAAAGTATTCACGGAGGGGCATGGTGAGTTCATGTATCATTTCATTTTTTTTCACAAGTTAGCGGAAAATGACACTTTCTGAGGAAAAAAAAAAAATAATAAAGTTTCCATTTCTGCTAACTTCTGGCAAAAAAAAATAAAATTTCAGACGGACTCACTATGCCCCTCAGTGAATACCTTGGGGTGTCTACTTTCCGAAATGGGGTCATTTGTGGGGTGTGTTTACTGCTCTGGCATTTTGGGCGGGGCTAAATTGTGAGCAGCCATGTAAAACCTAAAGGTACTCGTTGGAATTTGGGCCCCTTTGCGCATCTTAGCTGCAAAAAAGTGTCATTCATGTGGTATCGCCGTACTCAGGAGAAGTAGGGCAATGTGTTTTGGGGTGTATTTTTACATATACCTATGCTGGGTGAGAGAAATATCTCTGTAAATTGTCAACTTTGTGTAAAAAATTTAAAAAGTTGTCGTTTACAGAGATATTTCTCACACAAAGTATGGGTATATATAAAAATACACCCTAAACACATTGCCCTACTTCTCCTGAGTACGCGATACCACATGAGTGACACTTTTTGCTGCCTGAGTGCGCAAAGGGGCCCTAATTCTAATGAGTACCTTTAGGAGGGCATTTTTACGCATTTTTCTTCTCACGCTTTAGGGCCCCTAAAATGCCAGGGCAGTAGAAATACCCCACATGTGACCCCATTTTGGAAAGAAGACACCCCAAGGTATTCCGTGAGGGGCAAGGCGAGTTCACAGAAGATTTTTTTTGGCACAAGTTAGCAGAAATTGATTTTTTATTGTTTTTCTCGCAAAGTCTCCCTTTCCGCTAACTTTTGACAAAAGTAAAATTTTTCATGGACTCACCATACCCCTCAGCGAATACCTTGGGGTGTCTTCTTTCCAAAATGGGGTCATTTGTGGGGTGTTTGTACTGTTCTGGCATTTTGGGCGGGGCTAAATTGTGAGCAGCCATGTAAAGCTAAAGGTACTCGTTGGAATTTGGGCCCCTTTGCATCTTGACTGCAAAAAGTGTCACTCATGTGGTATCGCCGTACTCAGGAGAAGTAGGGCAATGTGTTTTGGGGTGTATTTTTACATATACCCATGTTGGGTGAGAGTAATATCTCTGTAAATTGACAACTTTATATTAAAAAATTAAAAGTTGTCGTTTACAGCGATATTTCTCACACAAAGTATGGGTATATGTAAAATACACCCTAAACACATTGCCTACTCTCCTGAGTCGGCGATACTACATGTGTGTCACTTTGCAGCCAAGATGCAAAGGACCCTAAAACCAATGAGTACCTTTAGGATTTCATGAGCCATTTTTACGCATTTGGATTCTCACGTTTTAGGACCCCTAAAATGCCAGGTCAGTATAAATACCCCACATGTGACCCCATTTTGGAAGAAGACACCCCAAGGTATTCCGTGAGGGCATGGCGAGTTCACAGAAAAAAATTTTTGGCACAAGTTAGCGGAAATTGATATATATATATTTTTTTACAAAGTCTCATATTCCACTAACTTGTGACAAAAATAAAATTTTGCATGAACTCACCATACCCCTCACGAAATACCTTAGGGTGTCTTCTTTCTAAAATGGGGTCACATGTGAGGTATTTATACTGTCCTGGCATTTGAGGGTCTCCATAATCATTACACGTATGGCCAGCATTAGGAGTTTCTGCGATTCTCCTTATATTGAGCATACGGGTAATGAGATTTTTTCCGTTCAGCCTCTGGGCTGAAAAAAATAAAATAAATGAACGGCGCAGATTTTTCATTCGCATCGATCAATGTGGATGAAAAAATCTCTGCCAAATCAGTGACTGCGGTGCGGTGGGCTGGGCGCTAGCTACCTAACAAGTAGCTAGCTAACTGGCGGTGATAAGGGACCCTTATGCCCCATTCACACGTCCGCAATTCTGTTTGCGGAGCGGAATTGCGGACCCATTCATTTCTATGGGGACAGACTTTGTCCCGCTCGGATCCGGAATTACGGATCCGCGCTTCGGGTCTGCACTTCCGTTCCGCAAAAATATAGAACATGTCTTATTCTTGTCTGCAATTGCGGACAAGAAAAAGCATTTTCTATATAGTTCTGTGCGGATCTGCAAAATGCGGAAAGCACATTGCCGGTGTCTGTATTTTGCGGATCCGTAGATCCATGGATCCGCAGATCCATGGATCCATAAAACACATACGGACGTCTGAATGAGCCTGTAGGGGGTGATTAGTGACAGGGGGTGACAGGGGGTGATCAGGGGGTGACATTGGTGATCAGGGGGTGACATGGGTGATCAGGGGTTAATCAGTGATGGGGGGTGGGGGGTGTGTGTGTAGTGATTGGTGCACTTTACCTTTGTTTCCTCTGGTGGTCCCAAACAAAGGGACCACCAGACGAGCAGACAGCAGGCATATCAGGCGCTGTTTACAAAACAGCGTCTGATATGCGATTTAAATGCGGTTTTTCGCATCTACAGCCTGCCAGCGCATGATCAGCGCTGGCAGGCTGTAGTTTCAGTTGTCCCGGCTCCGATCACATGAGCGCGCGCACGCGCGCGCGTTCATGTGAAATCTCGGGTCTCACGAGATGACGCCGATAGGCGGCAGTGAGACCTGAGAGAGCCGCCGCGCTGACGCCCATCGGCGTTAGCGTGGCGGCAAGTGGTTAATTGACTCAAATACAATAAACAATTTATGCAATTGAACAGGTAATTTAGACCACAATGAAATCAAAGGGCATCAAGATTCTCAGTCTCTGTCCATAATTATTATAATAGAAAAAATACTAAAAAGTCCCTCCCCCTCTCATTATCTCCTTATCTCATTGTCTCGAGGGCCACGGAGCAGAATCAATCCCCTTAGGAGAAACAATTATACATGCTCTTTATTATGTATCCCCAGTTTGGAGTATTATGCATGGCCAGGAGACGGCCAGGTATAGGTTAAGACTAATATACCCACGTTTTTTCCCACTTTGTTTCCTGACGAATACTCTGAATTGCAAATATCTCATAATTCTTGACGTTACTTATTAAGTTTTGCCACTATTCCATATTCGGTTGTATACTTGATCCCCATTTTCTTACTATTATTACTCTGGCTAATAAGTTTTAAGCCAGAAAATTTCTTCCTTCCCAGACATTTCTGGGGAGGGAGAAAAAAAGGCCAAATATGGCCAATTAGGCATCAAAAGAGGGTTTAATGGCGGTCCTACTAACTAACTCTACCCCAGAAGAGCTGTATCGATGGACATAGCCAAATCATATGAAGAAAATCTGCTTGTTCCTTTTTGCACTTCCAGCACCTATAGTCCGATTTTTTATATATTCGAGACAGCATAGACGGAGTATAATACAAGCAATGGAAGATGTTAAACTGAATTAATATATGATTACTACACTGGGAAGCCTTTTTTATATTCTTATAGATAATCTTCCAATTTAGTGAATTATTTTCCCCCAAATCTTGACCCCATTTTAACTCACTTTAAACTTAATTACATGACTTAAGCCTTTTTTAATCTTTTTGTAAATCTGTGCAATAGAGATCTTGTTCTCTTTATAATTCTAACAAAAGTCCGTGAACTCATGTGTATTCACAATAAAATAACTTTTATTCTGAGTAGACAAAAAACGCGTGTCTTAAATGGGCATATCTAAAATAAACTAGTGACCCGTGCATATTTTCGCCACACAAATCTTCCATCCTTCTTATGTCTCCGGAGGAGACTATTTGAGAAACCCTTGCGATACCCGAATTTTCCCAATACCTATGATCTTCAATTAACATAAATTCCCTAAGATTGGTACTGTGCCAAAGGTGAGAAAAAGTTAAAGTGTATGTGATCCCTAATATCAGTTTAACTTTTTTCCATACTAAATGAATTGCATTACTAATGGGACATTTTTTTCCTTGTATTCCCATAAAACCTGATTCCAGAATACTAAATATCTCTCGTTGAGGGCCTACAAATTCTCTTGTGAAAACATATAATATATTTTCTGTGTCACCCATGTACCACTGAATCTGGGCAGCAAGATAATATCCTAGGGGAGATAGGGGAGAGATAAACCCCCATCTTCCTCTTAGAGCCATAAATATTTTTGTTTAATCCAGACCCTCTTCCTTCCCCATTTCATATCATTAAGGAGATTTTCGAAGAGTTAAAAAAAGAATCCTCCATCCAAATAGGGCAGGCAGTTATTTTGTAAAGTATTTGAGGCAAAAGTATCATTTTAATCAAGGCAATTTTATCTGATTGACTAAGGTTAAATTTTTGCCAAACTCAGACTTTATCTTTAATTTCGGCCATCAGTGGCAAAATATTTAACCTATAATAATCCTGAACCGAAGGGCTAATCCTAATACCCAAATTATCCAGGGAATCTGATGAAGAAAGAATCCAAACCTCGCGTCTTTAATATGGGGGGAGCGGTTTAAGGGGAGTAAAACGGATTTTGACCAATTCACCTCGTAACCCAATACTGCCCCAAAGTTATTTATTAATTTCATTACACAAGTCAATGCTAAATAACCATCTTGTAGAAAGCTAAGAACATTGTCTGCATAGAGGCTTAATTTATCGTACCGCCTCCCCCCCCCCCCCCGCGCACTTCTATTTCGATCTAATTTTGCAAGCAAGGGGTTCCAAAAAAATTGCAAATAAGAGGGGGGATAGAGGACAGCCTTGTCTCATTCCTCGATATAAAATAAAGGGATCCGAACATGTTCCATTAATATTTATTCTTGCCGTGGGCCGATGAAATTAGAGCCTATATTTATTTGCCCCATAATCTGCCATAAGGAGTTCCACACCACCCTGTCAAACGCCTTAGATGCATCTAACGACAGGATGGAGCGGTTCTCCCCATCCCCCACATGAACATTTACCTTTGCTCTACGAATGTTGGATTGGGCAAGCCACTTAGGTATGAAACTAGTTTGATCTGGATGTATGATTTTGCCAATTATCCTCTTTAGTCTATTTGCCAGGACTCTGGCACATATTTTCTAATAAGTATTAAGTAGTGAAATAGGACAATACGATATGATCTCCTGCTCATCCTTACCCTTCTTTAATACCAATGTTATAATTGTCTCGGATAGAGAGGGGAGAAGCCTATTCTCTTCTCAGGATGAATTTAATACTTGCAGTAGACAGGGAAGCAGGACCTCACCTTATCTCCTATACAGCACGAAAGGAAGGCCGTCAGAGCCCGGGGCAGAATTGCGAGTGATAGAATTCAAAGCCTCCCTTAGTTCGTCTAACTGAATAGGAAGATTTAATAGAGCCCTGTCCCCCTCTGATAGAACTGGCAGGGTGATATTATCAAGAAATATATAAAGATCCTTTTTCTCCCTATCCATCTCAGACCTATATAATAAGGAGAAATTGGCTGTGAATTCCTGCTAAACCCCTTCCAGACACATGACGTGTATACTCGTCATGAAGTGCCAAGTAGCAGTGCTCCATGACGAGTATACACGTCATGGCATTAAACTGTCACCATATCTGCAGACATAGCGACAGCGCTGAGACGCCGGCTGTTACACACAGCCAGGGATCTCAGTTAACTGGCCTGGGACCAATGAGGGTGGTCCCGGGCCAGCGATCACTGTGATTGGCTAGTCTGTACAGACTAGCCAATCACGCAATCCTAATGCCGGCTGAAAGTTTCTGATCCCCACATTCCGTGACTGTGGGGATCAGAACCTTGTTAAATATGTTAAATATATGTAAACATATGTAATATTTCATTACTCCCCCTTCCACCTAATTTCCGGATGGCCGAGCGGGCGGGCGCGTGTAATCCCGGCCTTGCCCCCGGCTTCCCCCATTTTCAGGATGGCCTGGAGCAGTTAGCAGAGTGTCATCATACAGCTGACACTCTCCTTGATACGATCGACATCAGTGCTGGCATCAGATAAAGAGATGGAGGGAGCTCCCTCCCTCTCCCATCAGACTGCTGCTGTGTAGAGATGTCGCGAACATAAAGTTTTCAGTTCGCGAACGGCGAACGTGATCTTCTGCAAATGTTCGCGAATGGGCGAACCAGGTGAACCACCATAGACTTCAATAGACAGGCGAATTTTAAAACCCACAGGGACTCTTTCTCGCCACAATAGTGATGGAAAAGTTGTTTCAAGGGAAATAACACCTGGACTGTGGCATGCTTGAGGGGGATCCATGGCAAAACTCCCATGGAAAATTGCGTAGTTGACGCAGAGTCAGGTTTTAATCCATAAAGGGCATAAATAACCTAACATTCCTAAATTGTTTGGAATAACGTGCTTTAAAACATCCAGTGTGTGTATACGATCAGGTATGATGTTGTATCGATCAGGTATTGTAAGGGTTACGCCCGCTTCACAGTAACAGACCAAACTCTGACAGACCAAACTCTCCATTTAACACACCGCAAACAACCGCAAACAGTCCATTTGCACAACCGCAAACTCCCAATTTGCACAAGGTTGGATACCAAGCTAGCCATGTCCCGTTCCTTGTCCTCACTGACATCATTGAAGGTCTCTTCCTCCACCCAGCCACGTACAACACCAAGGGTCTCCGAAAGGTGACAACAAGACCACTGGGACGCCTGCTGTGGTTGGTCTTGTACCTAGGTGGGTGTTGGACTTCGACTCCTTTCTTTTGGCACAGGTTGCAAATGGCATCGCTGTTATCAGAGGCAGACACACAAAAAAAATGCCAAACTGCTGAGCTTTGCAATCACGGCATTCTGGTGGTGGCAACAGCATGCGTTGATTGGCGTGCTGTCTGGCTGACCTCGGGTGCCGATACATGCTGTCTGACTGTGCCACTAGCTCCTTGCGACGACCTCCCCCTGCTTCCAACTCGTCTCTTCCACCTCTCTGTCTCCCCATCTGAACTTTTCCCCTGTTCTTCTTCTCTTTGAGCGGGCACCCACCTGACATCCATGGACACATCGTCATCATCAACCACTTCACTTGTATCTGACAACTCAGCAAAGGAAACAGCAGCGGGTACAACATCATCACACCGTACGTCCATGTGTGTAATGCTGCCTGACAGAGACATATCCCTGTTATCTACATCCTCTGGCAATAATGATTGCGCATCACTCCTTTCTTCCAACTGATGTGAAAATAACTCTTCTGACAGATCAAGTGAAGCCGCTGTGGTGCTAGTGTTGGTAATGGCGGCCGGCGGGCGAGTGGTAACTTGAGAGGTGCCCGAAGCTGAGCTGGAAGAGGATGGTGCGCCAAGGTTCCGAGTGGAAGCTGTAGAAGATTGGGTGTCCTGTGTAAGCCAGTCAACTATGTCCTCAGAATTTTTCAAGTTCATGGTACTTGGCCTCTGAACACTGGGCATTATTCTAGAGCCAACGGAAATCACAGCACCACGACCACGACGGCCCCTGCGGGGTGGCCTGCCTCTGCCTGTAATTTTTTTTTAGATTAGTGGTACTATGTGTGCAAGGTACTGTGCCACCCTATATGAGTGGTGGGCAGTGGGCACAGTACAGTCTGTGGGCCTGAAACACACTCGCAGGCAACTGCAATTATATTAAACGGCAAAAATTCAATAACTTTTTACTTTTTTATCTGCAAGGTACTGTGCCACCCTATATAAGTGGTGTGCACACAGTACAGTCTGTGGGTCTGCGGCCTCTCACACACGGGCAGGCAACTGCAATATATATATAGAAAAAATAATAAAAGCAGACTGATGTACTAGCCCTAAAAAGCGCTTTTTAGGGTTCTGTCAGGACGTTGTCCTTACAGCAGATGAGTCTTTGAGGACTGGAGTGGACATAGAACACTGGCCTAGCTAACACTTTCCCTATTAATTCGGCAGCAGCAGCACTCTCCCTGCTCTAAGGCCTCTTTCACATTTGCGTTGTGAGGATCCGGGGTGCACTCCCGTCGCCGGAAATGCCTTCCAGATCCATCACACACAAGACAACTGAAAGCATATTGAAGACTGATCAGTCTTCAATATGCTTTCGGTTAACCATGGCAGCCAGGACGCTACCAAAGTCCCGGCTGCCATAGAAAAGAAGCGGGGAGCCGGGGCAGAAGCTATTTACCTTCCGTGCGGCGGCCGGGACGCTCCTCGATGATGTCACCGGGTCCCTGCGTCGCATGGATCGCATAGCTCTGCTATGTGAGCAATGCGCCGTACGATCCATCAGTAGCGTCCTGGCTGCCATGGTTACCATTCTTTAAAGCTAAACATCGGATCCGGCGATGCACCGAAACGGCGTTTATCTTAAAGTCGGATCCGGATTATTGCTTTTAAATGGGCATTAATTCCGGATCCGTCCTTGCGCCATGTCTTCCGGATTTTTGGACGGAGAGAAATCCGCAGCATGCTGCGGTTTTGTCAACGTCCAAAAAATGTTCACATACTGAACGGAAGACATCCTGATGCACCCTGAACAGATTTCTCTCCATTCAGAATGCATTGGGATAATCCTGATCATCTTATTTCCGTCCTAGAGCCCCGAGAACAGAACTCTAGGACGGAAAGTAAAAACTAAGATGCATGATGTCCTTGTTTTTTGATAGGAGGTGGGAGGGTCTGAGAGGAAGGGCATGCTGATTGGCTGGAATGTGTCTGCTGACTGTGCGGTACAGGATCAAAGTTTGCTCAATGATGACGTATAGGGGGCGGACGTAACATCGCATATGTTTGCTCGTCACGGCGATGTTCGCCGTCGAATAATTTGGGACATCTCTACTGCTGTGCTGTGGCAGCGGCCGATGCTTGATGGGTTAACAGAGGGAGGGAGCTCCCTCCCACATCCTGCCATTGCACTGTTGTGGCAGGATGTGGGAGGGCCGGATGGCTACCATGGCAGCCAGATGCCTTTAAAGGCTTTTGGCTTGCCATGGTACAGCTTATCAGGCTCCTGCAGTGCTAAAGGCAGCAGCTGGATCAGGCTTACTGTGAGTGACAATGCACTGAAGTACACTATAGAGTGTACTGCAGTGTATTGTAAACCATCAGACCCACTGGATCTTTAAGAACCAAGTGGGTCTGGGTAAAAAAAAAAAAGTGAAAAAAGTAAAAAAAAAAAAAAATCTAATTTCTTCTTATAGCTACCATTTATAATTGATTAAAAATAAAAAACAAATACACTACACATGTTTGGTATAATCTCTTCTGTAACGACCTGATCTTTAAAAGGATCACGTTACTTTTCCCGCATGGTGAACTCCATAAAAAAAAAAAAGAGAAAAACTATGATGGAATTGAAATTTTTCCCACCTCACTTCCAAAAAAAACTTAAAAGTGATCAAAAAAGTCATATGTACCCCAAAAGAGTACCAATCAAACCGTCACCTCATCCCCAAAAAAGAGCCCCTACATGAGACAATCGCCCAAAAAATATAAAAGCTATGGCCTTCAGAAAATGGAGACACAAAAACATGTTTTTTTTTTCAAAAATGCTATTATTGTGTAAAACTTAAATACATAAGAAAAAGTAGATACATTAGAGATTGCCGCTTCCGTAACAACCTGCTCTACAAAAATATCATATGAACTAACCCCTCAGATGAACACCTTAAAAAATAAAAACAGTGCCAAAAAGCCATTTTTTGTCACCTAACATCACATAAAGTGCAACGGCAAGAGATCAAAAAGGCGTATGCCCACCAAAATAGTACCACTCAAACTGTCACGTCATCCCGCAAAAAATAAGACCCTACCTAAGACAATCGGCCAAAAAATAAAAAAGCTATTGCTGTCAGACTATGGAGACACTAAAACATAATTTTTTTTTTGTTTCAAAAATTCTATTATCGTGTAAAACGTTAATAAATAATAAAAAGTATACATATTAGGTATTGTCACTTCTGTAACGATCTGCTCTATAAAAGTGTCACATGACCTAAACTCTCAGGTGAACGCTATAAAAATAAATAACTAAAAACTGTGCTAAAACAACCACTTTTTGGATCACCTTGCCCCATAACATAAGGTATAATAATGAATGATAAAAAAATCATATGTACCCAAAAATGGTACCAATAAAAACGTCTACTCTTCCTGCAAAAACTGTGCCCCTGCACAAGACAATCGGCAGGAAAAAAAAAATGGCATTCAGATAATGGAGACACAAAAACAATTTTTTTTCCAAAAATGATTTATTATGTTAAATTGAAACAAACAAACAAAGTAGAGATATTTGATATCAATGCGTCCGTAACAACCTGCTCTATAAAAATAGCACATGATCTAACCTGTCAGATGAATGTTGTAAAAAAATAAAAAATAAAAACGTTGCCAAAACATCCACAAAAAAAGTAATATAGAGCAATTAAACTATAATTATAGTGAAAGCAAGGGACGTAGCTACTGCGGGGCCTGATCTCAAAAGGGGCCCACCTGAGAGGAGGACTAAATTGTAACAGGGCCCCCACAATAGTATTACATTCAGTGACATAATATGCAGCATATGTGTGGGAAATGGACGGAGTTGCAGCAGGGCCTGGTCTGAGTGAGTAATTTTGACTAGCTGCAGGACTGGAGCTTGAATAGTGTGTGTGTGTGTGTGTGGGGGGGGGGGGGGGGGTTGTGAAGAAGTTGCCCATGAGAGGGGGGACCCATTCAATAATGACTGGGGCCCAGTCAGTTCTAGTTACGCCACGGACTTAAAATGTATGTTCACAAATGCTAGAAGTCTTGCAAGTAAAATGGGAGTACTGAAGCCTATGGTACTAGAGCAGGGATGCCCAACCTGCGGCCCTCCAGCTGTTGCAAAACTACAACTCCCAGCCTACAGCTATCAGTCTACAGCAGGGCATGATGGGATTTGTAGTTTTACAACAGCTGGAGGACCGCAGGTTGAGCATCCCTGTACTAGAGGAGCACATAGATGTAGTTGGTGTGGCTGAGACATGGCTGAACTCTTCTCACGACTGGGCTGTTAATATTCAGGGTTTAACACTCTTTACGAAAGACAAGGCCAATAGAAAAGGCAGTGGTGTATGCCTATATGTGAGGAGGAGTGATATGAAGGGGAGTGTGAAAGAGGTAATTGTGGGTGAGGATGTTGAAACCTTATGGGTGGAATTACAAAGGGTTATAAACTCTGAAAAAAATAATATTTGGTATAATTTATAGACCCTTTAACATTACAGAGGGGATAAAAGTTCAGCTGTATGGGGGGCGTGGCTTGGCTGCTGAGAGGAATGGCCGCCTAACACTGTCGCTCCTGATCCAGTGCAACTACAATCAAGCTCCCCAGTGCTAATTCTGCTCCTACCTGCGCCCTCCTGCCTCCACTGATGCCGTACACCCTCCCTGGTAAGATGGGGAATCCCAAACGGCAGCTGCCCAAGGTACAGAGTGGGAATCTGGATGGCTTCTTTAATCAGGGCCTAGCTAAAGATGGCGCCAGCTCACACACCGGCCTGTGTCCGCCGCCTCCTCACAGCGACTCACCACTGCAGCGCAGATCCTGCTCCCCCTCACCTTTGCTGGGCCCTGACACCTTCTCTCTGAATGAGGCGGAGTTTCCCTCACTACCTCCGATGCCTGATGAGGCCCAGGCACCTGCAGCATTGGTCCCCCAAGATGGCGCCCGCATGGACTTCTACTGGACCTCGCCGTCCTCCAGTCCACAGAAGCAGAGACCCCGCCTGGAGAAAGATCACTCTCCTCAGGTAAGTGCTGATACATGGGCACAGACACCAGCGGCCCATATAGCAGACCCTATGCAGGCCTACCCGACCTCTAATAAGTCCCTCTCTAAAAAACATGCTTCTAGAACTAAAGCAATCGCTGCACGCAGACATGGCGGGGCTGATTAACCCTCTTGCTGCCAAAGGATAAGCTCCTCCATGTGGAAAACAAAATGGCTGAATCACAAAACAATATTATAGACGCCCATAATGATATGGCAGAGGAGCTAGAGGCCATCAAGTGGAAAATTGCAGACATGGAGAATCATTCCAAAAGGAACAATGTAAAATTCCGGGTATCCCGGAGGACGTGGCCCCCCAGGACCTACAACCATATCTGAAAGGTCTTATCAAGGCGCTCCTACCACAGATCCCGATCCCTGACATGATTATAGACAGGGCCCATAGAGTTCCGAAGCCACCCCATCTGAACTCTGATGTTCCAATGGACACTCTCGCTCGCATCCACTTTTTTCACACCAAAGAAGCATTAATGATGGCAGCTAGGAAATGTGAACCTGCTCGTTATCAATCTGTCAGATTATTTGCAGACCTTTCCATGGCGATGCTGCACCAAAGAAGTGAGTTGCAACCTATAACTCTTGCTCTCAAGGACAATGACATCCAGTACAAATGGGGATACGCCTTAAAACTCCTCATCCGGAAAAACGTCAAGACCCACGTGGTGAAAACCGTCGAAGAGGGCCATAAGCGCCTTCAATCCTGAGATGTACAGCTACCTTCAAAACCGCATGGTCCACACTTCCGGACAGACCCTACAGCAACCCCTGGACCTCCGGCCACTTAACTTTTTCACATCACCAGCGAAGTTCCTGTTATCGGGTGACCTCAATATCACCTTCTCATTAGTTGTATATGTTTGTAGAGGTTGTAAGGTGTGCCTCACGCCAAATATGTGGGGTTATCCTTTTCTCTCCTTGTTCTACTCCTGACTATGGTGTGGCTGCCTACCTGAAAGTTACAAATAGTCGAGGTTCCTCTCATTTGCGGACTTACACCACTGGATAAATACAGACGGTTCTTGACCGCCTAATCCTGTGTTTTCACTTGCTTTCCTCTCTTCTTTTTTCCCCCAACTTGTTCTTGCTCTCTTTCTATTTGTGTCACTGCAGCACTCTGAATAGTTCATTTCTTGTTGTTAGGCAATTTATTGCCCATAGAGTTGATTGTTTAGCTGTTTATTGATTGAATTACGAGCCTCGGACGGCGGGGCCTCTCTTCATCCTCATGGGACTCAAAATCCTATTTCTAAATGCTAAAGTGCTTTATTGCCCTCAAAAAAGGTCCTATGTCTGGAGAGAGGCAACCTTGCATACAAGAGACCCATTTGTTGCAGGAGGAAGCTAAATGCATTCACCATCGCTCCTTTCCTCATATTTTGCATTCTCATTACAGCAGAAAATCTAGGGGGGTGTTCATTGCCATCAGGAACACGGTCGCACTTACTCCTATCTCGTCCAAAGCAGATCCCAACGGCAGATACATCATTCTGGTATGTTCCATTAACAACATCGTTTACACTCTAGTCAAACTCTGCGCGCCCAGTGTCCACCAAGTATCTTTCCTACGCAAACTAATGAAACAGGTAAACAGCCTGAAACAGGGAAAAGTCGTTCTTTGTGGTGACTTTAATACCATAATGGACCAGAATCTGGATTCTACTTTTAAATCAAGGCCATTGGGGAGTGGGATAGCCTCTTTCCTACACTCGGAGGGCCTCATAGATGTTTGGAGAGCCCAACACAGTCTGAAACGAGACTATACCTTCTTCTCACCACCACCCCTTTCATATTCCCGAATTGACATGTTCATGGTAGACCATTCCACCCTAATGCATGCCATTTCTTCAGATATAGAGCTTATTCAGTGGTCGGACCATGCCCCAATAACATTGACCTTAGATGAACTTTACCAATCACCAAGAGCCCCTATATGGCGAAATGACACGTATCTATATACTAATCACACATTCATTGAGGAACTCTCTACCAGACTGCGGGAATATTTTGGATTTAAGGCTCTGTCTTGGATGCATATATCCTGTGGCAGGCTCATAAAGCATACATGAGTGGATCTTTGATCAAACTGCGACATAAAGTAAGAAAATCTAGTGAAAAAGAGATATCAAATTCGCTCACGATCATAGCGTATCTCGAGCGACTTAATAAAACAGTTCCTACACCCCAACAATCTTCTGCACTGAGAGCAGAAAGAGACAAACTGAGAGGTCTGCTACTCCATAATTACTCTAAGTCCCTTTTAAGGCTTAAGTCTAGATATTATGCCCAAGGAAATAGAGCGGGTAAATTACTAGCCAGCCAACTCAAAGCTCAACAGTCTAAATAGAGAATACTGTTTCTTATCCACCCGTCTTCCAAGGCTAAATTATTGGACCCCAGAGATATTGCAGAACAATTTTGCGTTACCAAGATCTCTACAATTTAAAAGATACCACTCCCTTGCCACGTGATTATCCGACCCTAGTAGCGGATTTCTTGTTGAAATCCAATCTCCCTATCCTCTCTCCCGCACAGTTACAATCTCTGAATGTCCCACTCACTTTCACTGAAATCCGAAAATTGATCTTGGGACTCCCTTTGGGCAAGTCCCCTGGCCCATACGGGCTGTCAAACATTATCTACCTATACTGACCCCCTATATACTAGACATCTTTAATAGAGCTCTGGAGGGAACCCCATTCCCATCCGAGATGCTCACTGCCTTAATTGTCACGCTGCCCAAGCCCGGAAAATCCCCAGATGTACTGCAAAATTTCCGACCAATATCATTACTCAATTCGGACATCAAAATATTTGCCAAACTTATAGCTAATAGATTGTATCCTCTACACAAGGATGACTAGACGGGGTTCGTTAATGGCCGTCAATCTGCAGACAATACTAGGAGATTGGTGGATCTGTTCAATTATGCTGAGCAACGACGTTTGCCTATGTTGGCGGTGACGCTGGACACCGAGAAGGCGTTTGACCGCCTACATTAGTCGTGCACCTTCTCGGTACTCCAAAAGATGGGATTCGAGGGAGGCATAGTTAATGCCTTTAAGAGCTTGTATTCCTCTCCCATGACTAGGATCTGGGTCAAGGGGGTGGTTTCAGACCCCTTCCGAATAACTAATGGATCCCGCCATTGGTGCCCTCTGTCGCCTTTACTATTCATATTAGCCCTGGAGCCCCTTGCTCAGCATATTAGGAACTCTTCTCTTCTCACGGGGTAGACATAGGTCGTCGTGACCACAGAATCACGCCTTATGCAGATGACATCATCCTCACCTTAATGAACCCCCTTACATCTCTGCAGTCCGCCCTAGATATTATATCGCATTTTGGCTCATTGTCATATTATAAAATCAACAATTCCAAATCCCAAGCCCTCCCTCTCAATATCCCTCAGGAGAATTTGTCCTTGCTAAAGAACCGATACCCCCTGGACTGGCAAGCATCAGACCTGCCGTATCTTGGAATCAAGCTCATGTTTCCATGCTCTCTCCTCTATAAACATAACTATGAACCCCTTCTCTCAAATATGTCCTCTGACTTCTCCCAGTTTTCCATGAAGGAAATCTCATGGGTGGGCAGAGTGGTGTCATTTCAGATGATGACTCTTCTTAAATAAATTTATATTTTTCGGGCCCTCCCAATTTTGGTCCCAGCATTATTCTTTAAAAAGGCACAATCTATTCTGACCAAATACATATGGAAATCGTCCAAACCTAGAATAGCATAGTCACAGCTATTTCTCAGGAAAAGAACAGGTAGTATAGGTCTCCCTTCTATCAGTGACTACTATAAAGCAATTGGCCTCTCACTAGCCCAAGAATGGTGGACATCAGACTGTCCCAAAGCTTGGCATCACATTGAAACCCATTCAATTGGCAGGGACTCCTTGAAAGATCTCCTGATCTGCATTCTATGGAATTGGAAACTCCCTGACCTTTCCCTTTTGATGGTGGAACATACAGGGAAGCTTTGGTTACAGATCCACGATAACTACGCAGACTCCGGGGACTCTCTACTCTCTCAATCTGACACCTACACTCTCGAGTCACAAATCCAGAACATTAACCTTTTCAAATGGTGCGAAAATGGGATTATGAAGATCTCCCAACTTATCTCTGCCGACGGAGTTCTCCCATTTTCAGTTCTCCAAAACCACTTTCAGTTACCATCTGGGGAATTGTATAATTACCTCAGAGTCAAACACTTTTTAACGTCCACCTTAACGACACTTCTACCCATTCATAAGTGGATTCTCCAACTCCTGGTGTATTGAGGAAGGGAGCGACTGGTCGAATCTATGACTTTTTAGGTAATAAATCTAAATTTGTCAAGTCTAAACACTTCATGAAATGGGAACAGGAATTGGGTCGATCATTTTCTGAAGACTCCTGGTCACTAGCTATTGGCTTCCTAACTTCCAATTTTAAATGCGTCACCCACTACGAAGCAGGGGTAAAGACACTTCTGAACTGGCATTTTACTCCTCAGAGGTTACACACTATCTACCCTACTACTACCCCTTTTTGCTGGAGGGGATGTGGAGGCTTGGGATCGTTGTTCCACATACTATGGGCATGCCCCGTACTTGCGGGATTCTGCCGCCGGGTGTTCACGTTACTCACAGAAATAACGAGGGAATTTGTGGACCCGTCCCCAGAATTAGCACTTCTGTTCCTCGGCATCAACCGAATTCCCCCGTCCCACACGCCCATAACAGGATGCGTGCTGCTCAGTGCTAAATTAATAGTAACTCGTCATTGGAAATGCCCGAACCTCCCCGACCTTTTTGAAGTTATACTAGAATTAAATAAAACATGCCGCTATGAAAAGGCCCTTCCATCCTCCGTGCTTTCTCCTGCAAAACACGCAAAGATGTGGACGCCCTGGATGACTCACCCATGCTTCTCCCCATAGGAATCTACTTTTATCTTTCTTAGAATATACCCCTACTGCCTTTAGCGTCCTTACCTGCTTGTCTCTCAATTTGCTCATGCATATTTGTTGTTATTCATTTATGTTTATTGATACATATGATGCTCTCCAATGAAATTATCACACCTACTCTATTTCTCTGATACACCCAAGTGAACTTCTACGAACTTCATACCTATGGGTGTCATACTATTGGCATATGTCTTATGCTACATGGTGTCGCATGATTGTTTGCTTAATTTTTCTTCTTGTAAAACAATAAAAAAAATGTATTATATTTGCTCTAAAAGTTCATCTGTATAACCAAATAGAGCAGACTGCACAGACTGGTACAGTGGTCGTAATAGGAGATTTTAACTTCCCAGACATTGATTGGGGTCATGGTTCTGCCTCAACCGCAAAGGGGAGAAAATTCCAATGCAAGATTCCAATGCAAAATGTATTCCTGTAGGTGACAAGTATAAATGGCTAAAATAACCCCCCATGGCTTACAGCTACTGTAAAAAGGGCAATAAATGACAAAAAAGCGCATTTAAAAAATAAAAATCTGAGGATTCAGATGTAGCCTTTGAAATTTACAAAGGGCTTAATAAAATCTGTGAAAAAGAGGTAAAATCTGCAAAAATACAAAATGAATGGCATGTGCTGAAAGAGAACAAAACAAATCCCAAACATTTCTTTAAATATATAAATACTAAAAAACCAAGGTAAGAGCATATAGGTTCTCTAAATACCGGTAAAGGGGAGATGGTCACTGAAGATAAGTTACTAAATAGTTTTTTTTTAGGTCTGTATACACAAAATAAGAGAAATTAGCCTATATTAGTGGTACCAGGGCTGTTAGTACATCCAATAATTTATTCAATTAGCTAACTATACTCCAAGATAAGTTAAATAAGGTAAATGTGAACAAGTCTCCAGGTCCAGATGGATTACACCCAAGAGTTCTTAAAGGGAACCTGTCACCTCAAACAGCGGTCCTAAACCGCCGGCAGGACCTTCAAGACTACAGCAGTTGGATTCTGATCAAGTATATCTTACTAAATTCTGGTGCGGCAGTAGTAAGAAAATAGATGTTTAATCCACGGCTGGCGCGATTCTCTGCCCAGGCTTGAAGTCAAGATGGCAGCGGCCTTCTTGCTTCAAGTCACAGTAACCACGCCCCTTCCTGCCCCCTTCGCTGTGACTGACAGCTGGCTGTTCCGAGAAGCCAGCCGGCTGTCGGGCATAAGCGCTGTCAATCAAAGCGAAGGGACCTGGAAGGAGGTGTGGTCACCGTGACTTGAAGCAAGGAGGCTGCTCCCTTTCTATTTTCTTACTACTGCTGCACCGGAATTTAGTAAGATATACTTGATCAGAATCCAACTGCTGTAGTCTTAAAGGTCCTGCTGGTGGTTTAGGACCGCTGTTTGAGGAACTTTAAAGTATTCAGTTAAGTTATTGCTGTGCCCCTTAATACTTTTTAGAAAATGTCTAGGAACTGGTACAGTGAAAAATGACTGGTTCAATGCAAATGTGGTGCCTATATTCAAAAAGGGTTCTCCGTCTTCAACAGGTAGTTATAGACTAGTAGGCTTAATGTTTGTTGTGAGAAAAATGTTTAAAGACCACTTAAGGGACTATATACAGGAGCATGTGACTGTTAATAATATCATAACTAATACCCCGCATGGGTTTAACAAGAACAGAAGTTGTCAGACTAACCTGATTTGTTTTTATGAGGAGATAAGTAGAAACCTAGACAGAGGGGTGGCTGTGGATGTAGTGTTTCTGGATTTAGCAAAGGCATTTGATACTGTCCCTCAAAGACATTTATTAGGTAAAATAAGGTATATAGGCTTGGAAAGTATAGTTTGTAATTGGATTGAAAACTGGATGCAGCATCATGTCTGGACAGTTGTGGTCAATGATTCCTTTTCTGAATGGTCCTGGGTTATAAGAGGTATACTCCAAAGGTTTGTTCTGGGTCCTCTATTATTTATTTATTAATGATATCGTGGGTGGTATTAATATCACTGTTTCTATTTTTGCAGATGACACTAAGCTGTGTAGTACTGTGCAGTCTATGGAACATGTCTATAAAATACAATCTGACTTGAACACTCTGAGTGATTGGGCATCAACTTGGCAAATGAGGTTCAATGTGGATAAATGTAAAGTTATGCATCTGGGTAGTAATAGTCTAAGTGCATCATATGTACTTGGAGGATGTAACACTAGGAGAGTCACTTATAGAGAAGGATTTGGGTGTACTTGTAGATCAGAAATTAAATAGCAGCAGCATACAAAGTCAATTAGCTGCTTCTAAGGCTACCAGGACATTTTCATGTATCGAAAGAGGTATGGACTCACGGGACATAATATTACCACTCTACAAAGCTTTGGTGTGGCCTCATCTGGAATATGTAGTTCAGTTCTAGGCACCAGTCCATAGCAAGGATGCTCTGGAAAAAATAGAGAAGAGAGCGTCTAAACTAATAAAGGGCATGACGGGTCTTAGTTATAAGGAAAGATTAAGAGAAATACATTTATTTAGTTCTGAGAAGGGGGGACATGATTAACCTATATAAATATATTAATAGGTTGTACAAAAAATATGATGAAAAGCTGTTCGTGTAAAATCCCCTCAAAGGACAAGGTGCACTGCCTCCGTCAAGAGAAGAAAAAGTTAGTCTCCAGAGGCTCCTTTATTGTAAGAACTGCGAATATGTGGAATAGTCTACCTCAGGATATGGTCACGGCAAGAACAGTAGATATTTTTAAAAAGGGCTTAAATTATTTTTTACAAGTAAATGCTTATGAAAATGTGTAGAAATCTGAATCTCATTCTCCTTTTTCTAACCACCTACCCGTCCCTTGGTTGAACTTAATGGATTAATGTCTTTTGTCACCCATATTAACTATGTAACCAGAATTGAATTTTGAGAGATTCACTTGTCTCTATATGGCATTAAAATGTGCAACAGAAAAGATGTCTGATGTACAGTAGCTTAAGATATATAACTGAGAAAACATAAAATTCATTTTTATACATATTTCCGTTAGATAATAAACATTTATTTTTATATAATTGAATTTTGAATTGATGTCTGTGAATCCGTAGTACTTAGAAAATGATTATATAGTATTATCATTATTTGTTATTCACAAATATAATTACATTCAACAGTAAATTCATGTCACCCATTTAATATGTTATATTACGTTCTATATCAGATTAAGACTAAGTTCACAAAATAGTAATAGATTCTGTTCTTGATCATTGAAAACTGTGACTGATCCATTCTCAAATGGGTCCCAAGAAACCCTGACAGATTCCATCAACATACTGATGGGTTTGTAGGTTTTTGTTATCCTGATTACTCTTGCTGAACATCACTGATTACATGGTTTTCAACACGTAGGTGCACAGTGTCAGTATTTCTCTACCTTTGTATACTCTACGATACAAGTTTTTTTTCCATTCTTTTCTCAAATGAATTTCTAAAAATTATTTTTCAAAAAATATTATATATATATATATTTGGAATTGCTGCTTGAGAAAGACACAAGGTGTTGGGCTGAAATGTAGTGCTGCGAATTTTACAACTGGTTTTACCATAGATTAGGTTAAAGAATATAGTAGAATAGCTTGGGGTTCTGCAAGATGTGCGATCTACATGCATGTAACTACTGCTGGTCAGACAGTGGCCTTAACATTGACCTGTGCAAGAATGGCACTTGACTGAGATCAACACTAAGGCCATTGATAGGCTGGCAATTGTGATATGCCTGTAGACCACACATCACACTTTCTGTACAGCAGCACCAGAATCAGAAGAGAAGAAAGCTCAGCTCTGGATCTGACAGAACACTTGTGAAAGGAGAACCCCTTTAACTTCTTATTTTTACAGCATTATAAACAGTGGACGAAAATGCAAAAAACAATGACAGCATTTTTGCCTCTTAAAACATGACAATAGAACACAAAAAAAATTGCTTAGCCCGTATGAACAGAAAATTCTTAAAAGTAAGAATGCTATTGACTGAGACAATATTACAATGCATCTCAACTCATTTATTTATTAATAGTACACCACTACAGTATAGGTATTAAATGAAGTTAAATTTAAAAAATAATGGAATTATTATTTTGCTGACAATCAGAACAACACATTAGTGAAAGAAAATATATAGGTCTTGCTTTTAATCAATATATATACCTTAATAGCATCTGAAAGATCCACGACTTGTCCATAAATAAATAGTCATACAATAAATTACACACGCTATGAAGAATTTCATTTTATATTTATTTCTCTCTTTCAGGGGACTGTTTAGTGTACTCCCATTAGACTTGATATTAAAGTGCAGAATGGGAATAACTACTGGTGCCTAGTTAACTGTTTATATACGAAACTTTTAATTCGTTTAAGTACAAACCGGATTCCCAAAAAGTTGGGACACTAAACAAATTGTGAATAAAAACTGAATGCAATGATGTGGAGATGGCAAATGTCAATATGTTATTTGTAATAGAACGTAGATGACAGATCAAACGTTTAATCCGAGTAAATGTATCATTTTAAAGGAAAAATATGTTGATTCAAAATTTCACAGTGTCAACAAATCCCCAAAAAGTTGGGACAAGTAGCAATTAAGAGGCTGGAAAAAGTAAATTTGAGCATAACGAAGAGCTGGAAGACCAATTAACACTAATTAGGTCAATTGGCAACATGATTGGGTATAAAAAGAGCTTCTCAGAGTGGCAGCGTCTCTCAGAAGCCAAGATGGGTAGAGGATCACCAATTCCCACAATGTTGCGCAGAAAGATAGTGGAGCAATATCAGAAAGGTGTTACCCAGCGAAAAATTGCAAAGACTTTGCATCTATCATCATCAACTGTGCATAACATCATCCGAAGATTCAGAGAATCTCTGTGCGTAAGGGTCAAGGCCGTAAAACCATACTGGATGCCCGTGATCTCCGGGCCCTTAAACGACACTGCACCACAAACAGGAATGCTACTGTAAAGGAAATCACAGAATGGGCTCAAGAATACTTCCAGAAATGATTGTCAGTGAACACAATCCACCGTGCCATCCGCCGTTGCCAGCTGAAACTCTACAGTGCAAAGAAGAAGCCATTTCTAAGCAAGATCCACAAGCTCAGGCGTTTTCACTGGGCCAGGGATCATTTAAAATGTAGTGTGGCAAAATGGAAGACAGTTCTGTGGTCAGACGAGTCACGATTCGAAGTTCTTTTTGGAAATCTGGGACGCCATGTCATCCGGACCAAAGAGGACAAGGACAACCCAAGTTGTTATCAACGCTCAGTTCAGAAGCCTGCATCTCTAATGGTATGGGGTTGCATGAGTGCGTGTGGCATGGGCAGCTTGCATGTCTGGAAAGGCACCATCAATGCAGAAAAATATATTCAGGTTCTAGAACAACATATGCTCCCATCCAGACGTCATCTCTTTCAGGGAAGACCCTGCATTTTTCAACAAGATAATGCCAGACCACATTCTGCATCAATCACAACATCATGGCTGCGTAGGAGAAGGATCTGGGTACTGAAATGGCCAGTCTTCAGTCCAGATCTTTCACCTATAGAGAACATTTGGTGCATCATAAAGAGGAAGGTGCAACAAAGAAGGCCCAAGACGATTGAACAGTTAGAGGCCTGTATTAGACAAGAATGGGAGAGCATTCCTATTTCTAAACTTGAGAAACTGGTCTCCTCGGTCCCCAGATGTCTGTTGAGTGTTGTAAGAAGGAGGGGAGATGCCACACAGTGGTGAAAATGGCCTTGTCCCAACTTTTTGGGGATGTGTTGACACCATGAAAATCTGAATCAACATATTTTTCCTTAAAATGGTACATTTTCTCAGTTCAAACTTTTGTTCCGTGATTTATGTTCTATTCTGAATAAAATATTAGAAGTTGGCACTAGTGTTGAGCGAACAGTTCGAGAATAGTTCGGGTTCGTACCGAATTTTGGGGTGTCCGGGACCCGGACCCGAACCCGGACATTTTCAAAAAAGTTCGGGTTCGGGTTCGGTGTGCGTCGATTACTTCCCGCTTTCTGAAGGGCTGCACAGCAGCCAATCAGCTAGCGTTTTACTTCTTGCCCTAAGAGCCCATCACAGCCATGCCTACTAATGGCATGGCTGTGATTGGCCAAGTGCAGCATGTGACCCAGCCTCTATTTAAGCTGGAGTCACGTAGCGCCGCACGTCACACTGCTCTGATTAGTGTAGGGAGAGGACGCAGCTTCTGTCAGGGTGAGATTAGGCAGGTTAAAGTCAGCAACAGCACCTAATGAACGGATCAATTTACAGCTGAGAATCATTGAACTTCTGCTAGTTACTTGCTCGCTGGTTTTTAGGCTGCACAGAGCGTTTTTCTGTCACTTATTTTCTGGGTTGATCGGGCGGCCATTTTGTGACTTGTGGTGCGCCAGAAGAAGCTGCCACCAAGTCCATCAATCCATCAATACTAGTTTTTTTTTTTGCTATATCTCTACATCAGGGGCTTGGCTGTGCTAATTGTCACCCCTAGAAACTCAGGAAAGAAATTTCTATATTTTATTAAGGGGTTAAATACAATTGCCCAAATACCAATCCCCTAAATCTGGTGTTCCAGCTTTGGTTAGACAAGTATAATACTGTCTGCTGTCTGGCAAAGGATAGATTATTTTCTGGGGTTAAATTCAATTGCCAAAATAGCAATACCATAAATCAGTGGTTTCAGCTGTGGCTGGCAAAATAGAATAGTGTCCGAGGTAACGCACACACGTACAGACGCACGTACACGATTCTTGAATAGTTGTATTATCGCGATAATAAAACTAACAGTGTAAAGTTGACTGTATTGCTCTAAGTTATATTCGCAGTACGAATGTAACTTCTATTACAGCACACCAATACTAAAACTGACTAAGAGACAGCTTTAAGTTCTATTCGAACGCGATTGCAACTTTGGAACTTAAAGTGGTGTACGATTTTAAAAGCTGAGTACTAAAAGTTGGAATCGCAATGCGATTCTTATGTATTTGCTTAATCGCATTGCGATTACAACTTTGAGCTACCGATCACCATGGGAACGCCTCCTCCAGTAGAATGTACTGTCGGATGTGAGAATTAAGTTGAAATCGCAATGCGATTATTATATATCTGCTTAATCGCATTGCCGTTTCAACTTAGCATTGCTAATAATTCCATCCATATTCGTTAACTTACTGACTCAGTAAGTTAACGATATGGATGGAATTATTTAGCAATGCTAAGTTGAAATCGCAATGCGATTAAGCAAATATATAAGAATTGCATTGCGATTTCAACTTAATTCTCAGATCCGACAGTACATTCTACTGGAGGAGGCGTTCCCATGGTGATCGTTAGCTCAAAGTTGTAATCGCAATGCGTTTATTGCGGTATATTATCCCTCTGGGTGTCTTTTACAGCCTTTTTAGTACCCAAAAGTTCGGGTCCCCATTGACTTCTATGGGGTTCGGGTTCGGGATGAAGTTCGGGTTGAGTTCGGATCACGAACCCGGACATTTTCCGGAAGTTCGGCCGAACCTCTCGAACCCGAACATCCAGGTGTTCGCTCATCTCTAGTTGGCACCTCCACATCATTGCATTCAGTTTTTATTAACGATTTGTATAGTGTCCCAACTTTTTTGGAATCCGGTTTGTATGCATGGCATATAAAAAGTCCTGAACATTTGACAGGTAAAATAAACTTTCAACAAAATATAGCTCCCTTCCATAGTCTTAAGTAGGTTAAAGGTTTTGTATAGAATGCAGGGGCATTGCTTGGTTAAAACATTGGAGGCCTGGGCCCCTGATGTTTTGTCCCAGGCCCCGAATGTACTGCCTGCCAGCTAGATACAACTGTATTGCCATCCGCAGGACAGCATTACAATTGAATCTGATGCACTGGACGTGCTGAAGGACCTGTGATGACATCACAGGTCATGTGACCAGTAAAACAGGCAGTGGTTGAGAAGGACCTGCGATGATGTCACCATCATGTGACAGGACCAGGAGAGGATGGCAGTAGTGTTGATCGAGCACCCAAGGGTATAATGGAAGTCAATGGGAGAACTAGAGCATTAAACCAGTCACCCCCTGTTCTGAAGAGGGGAGGGTGCCTGGTTCATAGGAAAAGGTCAGAAATTGATGGAAACACCACCGAAATGGTTCGGAAACAGCATGGGGAGGATGTCTGGATGCATCTTGGACTCTGAGGTCGCTGCTGGGAACTATGTTGTCCGAGTAGTACGCCACATTTACAGACTGACAATAATACTCACAAAATTAAAGATAAAATCGATTTTAGAGGAAAAATTGTTAGGAAACATTCTTTCCTGTATATTTACTTGTATATAAAGTGCAAGTTCTGCCAAAAGTTACAAGGAAGAGGCACTCCGATACAACCTGTATATCACATAATGGAGGGCCTCATTCACATTGTGGTACAATTGTTCATGTAGTGGGACTCTTACACTTTTAAAGCCTATGCACTAAGTGAAAGGGCTGCCAAAAAATACACACCCTTGAAAAATTATGATTGATGGCCTGCTGGTGACCCTCAAAAACATTTGGAGCAAGGGCCTGCTGATCTGACCATGTAAAACATTAGGGGCGAGGGCCTGCTGCTGAGTTGACCCTCTAAAACATTAGGGGTGAGGGTCTGCTGGTGAGCTGACCCTCTAAAAGATTGTAGGTGAGGGCTTGCTGGTGAGCTGTACTTCTAAAAGGTTGTAGGTGAGGGCCTGCAGGTGAGCTGACCCTGTAAAAGATTGTAGGTGAGGGCCTGCTGATGAGCTGACCATCTAAAAGGTTGTAAGTGAGGGCCTGAAGGTGAGTTGACCCTGTAAAACATTATATGCTAGGGCCTGCAGGTGAGCTGACCCTTTAAAGAATTATATGCACCGGCCTGTAGGTGAGCTGACCCTGTAAAACATTATATGCGAGGGAAATGTTATACAGGAGAGGTACCACAGGTAATATCAATGTCTGCAGCATGTACGGAAAAAGTACACTGTATATCACAGATAAAAATTTTATGCGCACACGTTACACTGCAGATATGGCACTCTTAATGCCACTGTCAGAAGCGGACACCATCTATTGATAAAGTACATTGTATGTCACAGATGCATTTTTTTAAGCGCACACGTTACCCTTTAGATGTACCCCTGGTAAGGTCACTGTCAAAAGAGGACACCGTCTATTGACAAAGTACACTGTATGTCACAGATACATTTTTTAAGTGCACGCGGTACACTTTAGATGTACCCCTGGTAATGTCACTGTCAGAAGCGGACACCGTCTATTGACAAAGTACACTGTATGTCACAGATACATTTTTTAAGCGCACGCATTACACTTTAGATGTGGCACTGGTAACGTCACTGTCAGAAGTGGACACCATCTATTGACAAAGTACAATATATGTCACATATAATTTTTTTAAGCGCACCCGTTGCACTTTAGATGTACCCCTGGTAATGTCACTGTCAGAAGCGGACACCGTCTATAGACAAAGTACACTGTATGTCACAGATACCTTTTTTTTAGCACACACGGTACACTGGAGATGTGGCACTGGTAATGTCACTGTCAGAAGCGGACACCGTCTATTGACAAAGTACACTATATGTCCCACATACAATTTTCAAGCACACAGGTTACACTTTTGATGTACCACTGGTAATGTCACTGTCAGAAGCGGACACCGTCTATTGACAAAGTACACTATATGTCACACATACATTTTTTAAGCACACAGGTTACACTTTTGATGCACCACTGGTAATGTCACTGTCAGAAGCGGACACCGTCTATTGACAAAGTACACTGTATGTCACAGATACATTTTTTAAGAGCACACGTTACACTTTAGATGGTGCACTGGTAACGTCACTGTCAGAAGTGGACACCGTCTATTGACAAAGTACAATATATGTCACATATCATTTTTTTAAGCGCACCCGTTGCACTTTAGATGTACCCCTGGTAATGTCACTGTCAGAAGCGGACACCGTCTATTGACAAAGTACACTGTATGTCACAGATACCTTTTTTTAGCACACACGGTACACTGGAGATGTGGCACTGGTAATGTCACTGTCAGAAGCGGACACCGTCTATTGACAAAGTACACTATATGTCCGACATACATTTTTCAAGCACACAGGTTACACTTTTGATGTACCACTGGTAATGTCACTGTCAGAAGCGGACACCGTCTATTGACAAAGTACACTGTATGTCACAGATACATTTTTTAAGAGCACACGTTACACTTTAGATGTGGCACTGGTAATGTCACTGTCAGAAGCAGACACCGTCTTTACACAGGGCATGTGGACCAGCTAACTTAACTGTCCGCAGCAGACACCGTCTACGGAAAAAGTACACTGTATGTCACTGTTATTTTTGGGCTGCGCACACTTTACACAGGAGATGTGTTGCTGATAATTTAACTGTCCGCAGCGGACATCGTCTGTGGAAAAAGTACACTGGATGTCACAGGTATTTTTTGGTATGCGCACACTTTACAGAGGAGATGTGGCGCAGATCTTTTAACTGTCCGGAGCAGCCTATTAGACGCTATTTAGCGCAGGATGCGCTGAACAATATATTGCTGTTGCCACGCACAATAGTCCTTAAAAGGACTTTTGGGTCAGTAAAGTTGTAGCAATGAAGTGCAGGTTGCGCTTAAAATATATATTGCTGCTGCCAAACACAATAGTCCTTAAAAGGATTTTGGGGTATGTAAAGTTTTAGCAATTTAGCGCAGGTTGCGCAACAAATATATATTGCTTCTGTCACACATAATAGTCCTTAAAAGGACTTTTGGGTCGCTGAAAAGTTTTTCTAATAAAAAATTGTCCAATATCACTCCCTACACTGTCTGTCCCTTCATATGCACAGCTCTCCCTGACTAAGACTGAGCCGAACACGTGCCATCGGGTGCTATATAGAACCTGATGATGCGTTTTAGCCAGCCAATCACTGTAATGCCAGTAACCAACATGGCTACGACATTATAGTGAGAGCAGTACACACCTGCACATTTATTGGCTGCGTAGCAGGCAAGAAACCTGCGGGGAGGAGACTCGAGCACTCAGCGTGTTCAGCTGAGCATTCTCGCTCGACACTAGATGGCAGTGAAAAGGAGAAGTCCTGGGGGAAGAAGCTGTGGTGAGGTCTGCTACATGAGGAGAGGTAAGTGAAGGGAGAGGCAGAGCAATGCTGGGAGTTATTTAACAGGATTGTATTTTAGGGCTGAAGGGAGGTATGCTATTTACATGGAACTGTGTGTTGGAGGTGGTTGTGGGAGGGAGTGATGTTATTTACATGGGACTGTATGTTGGAGATGGCTGCGGAAGGGGATGATGTTATATACATGGGACTGTATGTTGGAGGCGGCTGTGGGAGAGATGATGTTATTTACATGGTACTGGATGTTAGAGGCAGCTGTGGGAGGGAGTGATGTTATTTACATGGGACTGTATGTTGGAGGGGGTGGAGAGAGGCAGTTATGTTATAAACATGGGACTGTATTTTGATGGAGGCTGTGCTAGGGAGTAATGTTATTTACATGTGACTGTATGTTAAAGGAGACTGGGGGAGGGAGTAATGTTATTTACATGGGACTGAATGTTGAGGAGGTGATGTTTACATGGGACTGTATGTTGAAGGCGGCTAGGGAGGAGGTGATGTTATTTACATGGGACTGTATTTTGGAGGAGGCTGTAGATAAAGAGGGATGTTGTTTACATGGGACTGTATATTGGAGGGGGCTGGAGAGATGGTGGGATGGTATTTACATGAGAGTCTAAGGTGGAGGGAGGAATATAACTACAGGGGGCACTATAAATACTGGGGGTACTGTAGGGGTATTATAAATCCAGGGGAAATAATAGGCATTCTGATTTCTACTAGGGGCTCTATAGAAGGGACTTATAGATCTGCCTTATTTCTACTAAGCAAAATAAATGTGGAGCCCCAGTTATGGGTCTACAACACAATGAAAGCCAGATATCCCTCAAAGGAAGGAAAACCGAGCAAAGGGGTGTCTCCATTACAGAGATCACCAAATCCACCATATTAAGTGGCCCCTATGTCAAGATCCCGCCTTTTTAAAAGCTTTAAGGATGTGACGGGGAAAACCTAAGCCAGTTATCCATCCACAGCTGTTTCGGGGTTTTGCCTCTCATCAGTGTGGAGTAGGATTCTGGCTAACCGGGAGCAATGCCTCAGAGACTACTCAAACAAAACAATAGCTGATCTCATGGTGACCAGCTACAAAAAACACAGCGGAGCCTCATTTAAGAGTCTCAACACAGCAATCCAAAGTGCAAAGCTTTTTTACTATGGGGGCACTAATTTTTCTTCAGGATAGTATTTGGGGGAATTGGGGAGCACAGCAAGCAGCAAGATAATAGTGATGAGCGGCATAGTCAGTATTCAAATTTGCGATATTTCGCAAATTTTGGGCCATATTAGCCATAAATTCGTGATTGTGAAAACCGGTAATATAATATGCGCATATTGCGCGCGCAATTTCATTAACTATAATATGTAATAATGAGACAATCACACAAAGGCTGTATGCCAAAAGCCGGGTATGTACAAGCCAACAATGAGACAGGTACAGTCAGCATGCCTTACAATGACAGCCTTGTGCACTATGAGACATTCAAAACCAGCTCTCATTTGACTGAAAGCCAGTAAGCCTTAAAGTTGCTTGATTTAAGTTGGATGGCTTGGGGAGAATTGAATCTGACGAAGTGGAATTTGTTTAGAATTTCAGGAAAAAATTGATTCACAACGAATGCGAATTTCCTCGCGCTTCATGGTAACGAATCGCAATTTTCCAAAAATGACGGCTACACGTGTGAGGACTGAGGACATGGGGCAAGAAACTCTGAGAAGGCGGGATCACCCAGATTGACATGCCAATCAGCAGCCAGCCAGCCCTGTGATGTCATAGCCCTATAAATACGGAGGCCATCTTACAGTCAGACATTTTCTAGTGTTAAGAGTGCAGGGACAGACGTGTAAAGGCGCTATAGGGACAGCAAGTGGAAAAACGATTGTGGAATAAAAGACAGAAAAAATGATTTATAAGTGCAGGGAAAGGATAGGGAGGAATAATTTCACAGCATCTTAGTGCAGGGAGAGACGTCAGAAGGTGCTAGGGACATTGAAAGGAAAGTGATCTAAAAGTGCAGGGAAAGATTATTTGGGGATTCAAATAGTCATTAGACCGCTCGGTCATTCCAGCTTTTTGTTATTGGGCTGCAAGTGTTATGTTGAAAAGTCTTTAGTGGCTTATATGGTAGTATCTTATTCAGTACTACAAGAAAAATATAATCTCAGTTCACTTCTGCAGTTATTTCTGTTGAACGCGTATAGGGGCTGTGGGGAGTCGCTCTGGTAGTCAGCGGTGCGGGTGCAGTTTAGAGGCAAAACCAGGAGTCCAGATTGTGCAACAAACAGTGTTTTATTCACACTTGCACACAAAATGAAAAACAGTCTCTTGGTGACAGTTCACACACAACGGAAATAACGTAGCCAAACAAAAACAGTCCAACACAGGTTCAGTCACCTGGGAGGTGTAGGTGCAGGTTCGCACCACGCTGTCGGCCCAGCCGCAGGAGAATCCAGCTTCAGGTAGCCAGGAACAAAATACCTCCTTGCTGAGCTCTTTCCTCCTGGACAGAGAACTCCCAGCCCTGTTAGCAGCTCCAGGATAATCACACTCCCCAGACACAGCTGCTGGCTGCGTTTTATATCCAGCCCAAAACATGGACTGGACCGTGGGGAGCAGCCACCCACCCTACTCTTTAGCTGCTCCCAGTAAGAGCCGGCCCGGATCGGCTTTGCAGCCATGCTATTTAACAAAGCCAAACAGCACTAGCTGCTGCAGACAAAAACCCGGCTCTCACCTCACCGAGGCCAGCAACCTCGGTGACACGTACCTGCCATCACATATGACACCTTGCACCTTACCACATACCCCCCTTTGTTCAACCCTGAGGGGTGAACACACGTGAGGCAGTGGACGCGGGACAGGGCATCTGCGTTGCCCTGCAAGCGGCCTGCCCTGTGTTCCACGGAAAACTTGAAATTTTGAAGAGATAGGAACCACCTGGTGACCCGAGCATTCCTCTCCTTGGCCTGACTCATCCATTTGAGGGGGAATGGTCGGTCACCAGACGGAACCTCCTCCCTAACAGGTAGTAGCGGAGAGATTCGAGTGCCCACTTGATAGCCAGGCACTCCCTCTCCACTATACTATACCTGGACTCGGCGGGACTGAGCTTACGGCTCAGGAAGACAACGGGATGTTCTTCCCCGTTGACCTCCTGCGACAGTACCGCACCGAGGCCTACCTCCGAGGCGTCGGTCTGTACGACAAACTCCTTGTTGAAGTCGGGTGTCACCAAAACCGGGGACCCACACAGGGCCGACTTCAACGCGGAGAAAGCCTCCTCCGCCTTCTCACTCCAGCTAACCCTCCCAGACTTTCGCCCCTTCAACAGGTCTGTCAATGGCGCTGCTATTGTGGCAAAGTGGGGCACAAACCTCATGTAGTAACCTACAATCCCCAGGAACGACTTTACCTGCCTGGTGGTGACCGGTCGGGGCCAGTTACGAATGGCCTCTACCTTAGTTACCTGAGGTTTGATGACTCCCCGCCCAATTACATATCGGTGCTGTGGATGACTACATCATCCAAGTAGGCCGAGGCGTACCGACGATGTGGTCGCAGCACTATGTCCATTAACCTTTGGAAAGTGGCGGGGGCGCCATGCAGGCCAAAGGGTAACACCTTGTAGTGATACAGGCCCTGCGGGTAACAAATGCGGTTTTTCCTTAGCCGACTCCGTTAAGGGTACCTGCCAGTACCCTTTAGTGAGGTCCAGCACAGAAAAATAACGGGCTTGTCCTAAACTTTCAACCAGCTCGTCTACTCGGGGCATGGGATACGCGTCAAACTTCGATACTTCATTTAACTTGCGAAAGTCGTTGCAGAACCGCAACGTCCCATCCGGCTTGGGTATTAGGACTATGGGACTGGCCCACTCACTTTTCGACTCCTCAATGACCTCGAGCTTCAACATTAACTGTACTTCCTCCGCGATGGCCCGTCGCCGAGCCTCGGGTACCCGGTATGGTTTTAACCGGATCTTGGCCTGAGGCTCAGTGACGATGTCATGTTGGATGAGAGACGTGCGGCCAGGAGGTCCGAGAACACATCCGTGTTCCGACTGATGAACTCCCTGACTTCCTGAACTTGTTTGGAAGACAGGCTGTCTGCAATTTTACCGTGGTTACTGCTTCACAGGCCTCGAACTGTGGGGCTGGACCCTTTCACCTAGAAGCCCTGGCCGGGGCTGTGGTCGTCGGCTGTGTCCCTATCTTTCCACGGCTTAAGTAAATTCACGTGGTACACCTGCTCGGCTTGCGCCGCCCTGGCTGGTGTACTTTGTAATTTACTTCCCTACCTCTCGATCACCTCATAGGGGCCCTGCCACCTAGCTAGGAATTTGCTGTCAAGGGTGGGTACCAGAACCAAAACCCGATCTCCCGGATTGAAGTCCCGCACCCGAGCCTGACGATTGTACACCCTACTCTGGGCTTGTTGCGCTGCCTCCATATGCTCCCGGACCAAGGGCAACACCCTTTCCATCCGGTCCTGCATTTGGGCGACATACTCAATGACACTTTTGTGGGGGACAGGCTGTTGTTCCCACGCTTCCTTGGCGATATCCAACAGGCCCCGAGGGTGTCTGCCATAAAGCAGTTCGAAGGGCGAGAACCCAGTAGAGGCCTGGGGCACCTCTCGCACTGCGAACATGAGATAGGGCAGAAGCAGATCCCAGTCCTTCCCATCTCTAGACACCACCCTCTTTAACATATTTTTTAGAGTTTGGTTAAACCTCTCCACAAGACCGTCTGTTTGCGGATGGTAAACGGACGTCCGTAACTGCTTTATACGCAACAATTTACACAGTTCCCTCATTACTTTGGACATAAAAGGGGTCCCTTGGTCTGTCAGAACCTCTTTTGGCAGGCCCACACGGGAAAACATCTCCATTAACTCTTTGGCAATGAGCTTAGCTGAGGTATGTCGCAGAGGCACCGCCTCCGGATACCGAGTGGCATAGTCGAGAACTACCAGAATGTGTTGGTGGCCCCTGGCAGACTTTGGTACAGGCCCAATTAAATCCATCGCGATTCGCTCAAACGGTACTTCAATAATTGGCAGAGGTACCAGGGGACTACGGAAATGTGGCTGGGGGCTAGTTATCTGACAGGTCGGACAGGACTTACAATAATTCTCTACCTCCTTGAACACACTGGGCCAATAAAATCGCTGCAGTATGCGGTCCTGGGTTTTCTGCCACCCCAGGTGTCCCCCAAGAACATGTTGGTGGGCAAGCTCCATGACAAGCTTGCGATACGCTGTGGGCACCACCAACTGTTCAACAGGTTCGCCTCGGATTTGGTTCACCCGATACAACATATCCTGCAGAACAATAAATCGTGGGAACATTAATTCAGCCCCTGGTTTCTGGGGTTTCCCATCAATTTCCAGCACATTCTCCCAGGCCCTGGTTAGGGTTTGGTCCCGGTGTTGTGCGGTCCCAAAATTTTCCCCGGAGACATTGAGGTCTGCCAACTCAGGTCCCGGTGGCAAGTCCTCCGTGTCTCCCACCATTACACTCAGTGGGGTTGTCTCCCCTCTACCGCTGGAGCAGTGGTCACCCCTACCGCCGGCCCTTCAGACTCGGGCTCCCAGGGTTCTGGCCTTCCAGCGGTATCAGGCCACTCTACTAGGGTCACCCCTGTCTCGGGTCCCTCAGATACCTTTATTGCCGGCCACAGCGCCGGAAAACCGGGAAGTCCCTCCCAAGTATTAGTTCGTGTGGGAGTTTAGTAGCGACAGCCACCTCGTGGGTCCACCTACCAGCCGCTGTGGACAAAGTCACTAGTGCAGTGGGATAGTCTTTCAGGTCTCCGTGGATGCACAGGACCCCGACTTTACGGCCAGTATACTCCGCAGGCCGTACAAGTGCAGCTCCTTACCAGGGAGACTAAACTCCCGGAGTCCAGCAGAGCCACCGCCAGAGAGTCTCCCACCTCTACCTGACACAGGTGGTTATGGTCCTGCACCTCACGGGTGCCAGTTGCGCACAGCTTCCGTGCATACAGGGAGTGACGACCCTCGTAGTTCATATCCATCGGCTCATCCCGATGCGGACAGTCGGCCCTGATGTGGCCTGGCTCCTGACACCTCCAGCATACCACGGAGGCGGACTCGCAGGGGGTATATTCCGGGCAGGCCGCTCTGTCGCCGGACGCCGGAACTGGGGCAGAGGCCTCCGGGTTTGACTGACCCTTCCCGCAAGAGTCCCCTGCAGGTTTCTGGTGGCCTCGTAGCGCTCCACCAGGTCGACCATCTCCAGGGCATTGGTGGGCGATACCTGGCCGATCCAGTGCTGGAGGGGATAAGGCAGGGCCCTCCAAAAGATGTCCGCCAACAGTCGATCCAGCATGGCAGTGGGACTTAGTAGATCGGGCTGCAGCCACTTTTGCAGCCTGTGCAGCAGATCGTAGAACTGCGGCCTAGCGGGTTCAGTCGTTTTAAAGTCCCACTGGTGGACTCTTTGGGCGCGGACCAGCACGTTCACGCCCAGTCTGGCTAGGACCTCTCCTTTCACAGTGTCATAATCTGCCGCTTGGTCATCCGACAAGTCGAAAAACACCTGCTGGGGTCCGGAAGCCAGGAACGGAGCGACCACCTCAGCCCACTGGTCACGGGGTAACTTTTCCCTCACGGCGACCTTCTCAAAACCGCCAGGTACGTCTCAACGTCGCCTGCGGGGGTCATTTTTGGGATCGCCGCACGGACCGCTTCCGGGCATCTTGGACGTGGTGGGACGCTCCTGCCGCCTGTAACGCCATCACATGTTGTAGCAGTAGTTGGTTGGTCTCCCGCTGCTGCACGTTAGCCTCTATGAGAGCCTTCACAGCAGCCTCCATGTTGCCAGAAACTCCTGCTTGCAGCTTTGCTGGCTTAATATATTCCATACACTTTAGAAAAACAAAACTTCGGCGTTCACGCCAGCCTCACTGCGCATGCCCGCATCCTCCACCAAATGTGGGGAGTCGCTCTGGTAGTCAGCGGTGCGGGTGCAGTTTAGAGGCAAAACCAGGAGTCCAGATTGTGCAACAAACAGTGTTTTATTCACACTTGCACACAAAATGAAAAACAGTCTCTTGGTGACAGTTCACACACAACGGAAATAACGTAGCCAAACAAAAACAGTCCAACACAGGTTCAGTCACCTGGGAGGTGTAGGTGCAGGTTCGCACCACGCTGTCGGCCCAGCCGCAGGAGAATCCAGCTTCAGGTAGCCAGGAACAAAATACCTCCTTGCTGAGCTCTTTCCTCCTGGACAGAGAACTCCCAGCCCTGTTAGCAGCTCCAGGATAATCACACTCCCCAGACACAGCTGCTGGCTGCGTTTTATATCCAGCCCAAAACATGGACTGGACCGTGGGGAGCAGCCACCCACCCTACTCTTTAGCTGCTCCCAGTAAGAGCCGGCCCGGATCGGCTTTGCAGCCATGCTATTTAACAAAGCCAAACAGCACTAGCTGCTGCAGACAAAAACCCGGCTCTCACCTCACCGAGGCCAGCAACCTCGGTGACACGTACCTGCCATCACATATGACACCTTGCACCTTACCACAGGGCGTATTTCAGTGCAACAAGAAAAATACATACGCACTGCACTGTTGCAGTTATTTCTGGTGAAAGCATATAAGAGAGTATTTCAGTACTACAAGAAAAATATATACGCACTTCACTCTTTCATTTTTTTCTAGTCAAAGCATGTAGTGGCCTAATTCAGTCCAACAAGAAAATATATATTCTCAGGTCACTTCTGCAATTATTTCTGGTGAAAGCGTATAGGGGCGTATTTCCGTAAAAAAATAAAAATATATACGCACTGCACTGTTGCTGTTATTTCTGTTAAAAGTGTATAGAGTCGTATTTCAGTAGAAAAATAAAAATATATATGCACTGCACTGTTGCAGTTATTTCTGGTAAAAGTTTATTGGGACCTATTTCAGTCTAAGCAGAAATATATATTCTCAGGTCACTTCTGCAGTTATTTCTGGTAAAAGCGTAGAGAGGCGTATTTCAGTAAAAAAAGAAAAATATATACGCACTGCACTGTTGCAGTTATTTCTGGTGAAAGCATATAGGGGCATATTTCATAAAAAAATAAAAATATATATGCACTGCATTGTGGCGGTTATTTCTGTTGAAAGCGTTTAGGGGCGTATTTCAGTAAAAAAAAGAAAAATAAATACGCACTGCACTGTTGCCGTTATTTCCGGTGAAAGTGTATTGGGGTGTATTTCAGCAAAAAAAGAAAAATATATAGGCACTGCACTGTTGCAGTTATTTCTGTTGAAAGCGTATAGGGGCGTATTACAGTAAAGAAATAAAAATATATATGCGCACTGCACTGTTGCAGTTGTTTATGGTGAAAGCATATAGGGGCATATTTCACTACTTCAAGAAATATATATACGAACTTTACTCTTTACTTTTTTTCTGGTCAAAGCGTATAGTGGCCAACTTCAAGAAATATATATACGAACTTTACTCTTTACTTTTTTTTCTGGTCAAAGCGTATAGTGGCCAATTTCAGTGTAACAAGAAATACACATTCTTAGTGCACTGCTGCAGTGATTTCTGTTGAAAGCTTGTAAGCTTGTTCATGAGTAAGGACCGTAATGTTTTTTAAGGTCTGAAATGCATTGTTCGTTGAGTCTTTTCCTGTTCTGAAGATTTTAACCTGATGGAATAAATTTGCAACTTTTAAGAAGCTGGATTTTCCTGTTTTCTCATTTGAAGTTCCACAGTCCAGTCCAGACTGCATTCGTGCTTCTTTGCTAGTCACTACAGGTGAGAGCTGCTTCTGTTGGTTTGTCTGTGAAGGGCGTATTTCAGTACTTCAAAAAATATATATACGCACTTCATTCTTAAATTTTTTTCTGGTCAAAGCAAATAGGATCGTATTTTAGTACAACAAGAAAAATATATTCTCAGTACATTTCCGCTGTTAATTGTGGTGAAAGCATTTAGTGGCCTATTTCACTACAAAAAGAAAAATATATTTGTCGCTTTTAGGGGTGTTTTAATTTCCATTTAATTTGTTTAGTTCAGCTACAAGTATGTCAGGCAGAGAAGTGCACAGAGGAGTGGCACAGGCCTGAATGTTTCTGGAGCAAGCAGAGGTCGCAGCAGAGTAAGGGGTCGTGGCAGCAGTAGTCGTAGTGAGAGCCCTGAGCCCCCGGTGTCATCTAGCTGTCTTGTCTTGACCAGCAACCAAGCGGTTCTTGATTGGTTAACTCAGTCATCCACATTATCCCAAGTGACATTAGATACCCCCAGCCAACAGTCGTGGGTTTATCAGACATAATCCTTAGCTGGCATGGCCAGAGAGCAGGCCCTGTGCCCTCACCGGTCCTCAACCTGCCTCTGGCCTTTTCTGTTCCCTCACCGCGAGAAGAACTACATGCAGTGGGCTCAGTTTCACTTTTCAGCGAGGAAGAGCTATTAGAGGACAGTCAGCTGCTACTGCCCAGCCAAGATGTCGAGGAGACATCCACGGCTTCCTCCACAAGGCGGGCAAGTAGTGATGAGGAGAGTGGCATGGGAGGTTGTGTTGCGAGTGGTCAGGCTCCTGATCCAGCGCTGTTGAGGAGGACATCAAGGATGTGAAGACACTACTCGATGATGATAAAGCCGATTGCCGGGTGAAGAAGGGGCTTCGTCATCATCAGCAGAAGAGGGTGGCAGCTTGCCCGTCAGGCAGTGGCTGAGCCAGCAAGTCGCTAGCGTGGCCAGAAGTCAGCAGGGTGGCAGCAGTGGGAGGTCGGGAACCAAACGGGCACGGGGTAGACCATCCGCTTTGCAGCAGCCTACTTGCCCAAAAAAGAGTGGCGCACGGGTTCACTAAAGCAGCAGGGGTAGCAGTCAGACAGTGCGTAGTTCTGGGGGAAAATCAGGTACTCGGTGGTGTGGCAGTTTTTTGTTAAGCCACCAGAGGAGGTCAACATGGCCATGTGTAGAATATATGGGCAGAAGGTGAAGCGTGTCCAGGGTGCCAATGTTGGCACCCCAGCCCTGCGTCAACATATGCAGCATCACCATAAAATGGCCTAAGAGAACTGTGGCTCCGATGTGGTGGTCCAGCCTGCTGCCGCTACCGCTATATCACCCAGTGAACGCACCCAGTTTCAGCCAGTCAAGGCTCCACCACCTCATTCGAAGGGAGCTGTCTGTCAATCCCATCTTCTGCTGGTCCAGATGCTCCTGCTCTTACTTCTCGTCAGTCATTCCGTCAGCAATCGATCACCGAAGCGATTGCCAAGAGACAACAATATGCGTGCATGCATCCAACAGCGCAGAAGCTGAACGTGCTTCTGTCCAAGTTGCTGTACAGGTCACTCCCCTTCTGCCTCCACGTTGTCACGCTGTTGGTCCTGCGACAATGTCCACCTCTGCCTCCTCATCCTTCACCATGTCCTCAGCCTCCACTGTAGGGACAAGTGACTGCGCCCCTCCAGCATACCACATGCGCAGGGCTCGGCGGTGTCACGCTGTTCTGCACTTGGTATGCCTTGGCGAATGGAGTCACACAAGGGAGGAACTACTCAGTGTGATGCATCAAAAAATCGAATCCTGGCTTTCTCCGCGACAACAGAAAATCCGAACCATGCTGATCGACAATTGGAAGAAAATGGTGTCTACGCTGCATCAAGGAAGGCTGAGCCATGCGCTGCGCATGGAACAAGTGTAAAATCTGGTTGTCAAGCGGTTCCTGAAGTCTTCCACCCATCTGCAAGAAATCCTAAAAATGGACAGGAAACTTTTCATGCACTTTAGCCACTCGTACTCTGCAGCAGCAGAACGGCATCCCCCAACATAGGCTGATATGCGACGTTTCCATCCGTTGGAATTCTACCCTCCATATGTTGGAACGACTATACGAACAGAGAAAGGCCGTTAAAGATTTCTCGATGATGCAAGCGAATAGGAGTACTCCCCTGTGTAACTTCGATGTCAGCCAGTGGCAGCTCATGCGTGCCACCTACCATTTGCTCAGGCCCTTTGAGGATGTCACATTATTTGTCAGTCGCCAGGACTACAGGATTAACGACGTCATTCCACTGCTTCATGTCCTGGAACAGATGGTAATAACAATGGCTGGTCAGGGGACTGGAGACTTGGCGCCTACATCTCACGGCCACATGAGCCCCGTGGGAGCTGAACTGGAAGAGGAGGGGGAGTAGGACAGTGGAGCACAGGCAATGTGTATCGGAATAGGTGGTTTTTTTACTCAAGTGACAGAAGAGGAGGAGCAGGAGCAGCCAGAGGAGCTACAGGGTGATGAGGAAGACGTGACAGAGGACCCAGACACACCGTGGCAGTATGCAGTGGAGATGGAGGCAGGGAGTCCCTCCGAGTCACTTTCACAAATGGCCCAATGCATGCTCACTTTCTTGCGTAGTGACAGCCGAATTGTCACCATTCAGCAGAGGGACGACTTCTGGATCTCCACCTTGTTGGACCCTCGCTACCGGTCCAAAATAGGGGCCTTTTTTTACAACCACTGAGAGGGAGGTTAAACTGAACTACTACAGAGACATCCTATGTATTCAGTTGGCTGCTGCCTATCTGCCTCATCGTCCACCCTCCCGCAGGTTTGACCGGGGGGTCCCTCTGCGCTCACGTTCCACTGTCATGGCTGGGGAGGGGTGGGATGGAAGGAGCAGTACCAGCTCCATCAGCAGCAGCCTGAGCGTACAGTCACTGATGAGTAACTTTCTTCACGCACATAGTGAAGAAATTACTCACCAGCAGCAGCAGCTAGACCTGGAGCAGGACCTGAACCAGCAGGTGGTGGCATACTTCTACTGCACCCTGCCACCCCACATTAAAGATCCGCTGGACTACTGGGTAGCCAAACTGCATTTGTGGCCGCAACTAGCAGAGTTTGCCCTGAAAAAGCTGTCCTGCCCTGCCAGTAATGTGGCATCAGAGCGGGTGTTTAATGTGGCAGGGGTTATAGTTACCCTTAAGAAGAACTCGGCTGTTCACCCAAAATGTGGAGAGACTGATCTTTGTCAAGATGAATCAGGCGTGGATCAGCCAGGATTTCCACCCACCAATTCCTGATGCATCAGACTAGATCATCTATGGTGCCACACCAACACTTTGATACTAGAGACTAATTTCTTCTGAATACCTGCCTCAGCTACCACTTTGATGCTGCAACCCGCCTGATGCCACACATCTGATGCCAACTGCTCCTTATTTTACCCACCTTCATCAGTGGGTACTGGTATTGCCACCCACTGCCCCACTCTGTTACCGGGTCAATTTGTGGTCTCCTGATGCAGCTGCTGCTGCCATCTCCAAACTATGTCACCTTGCCACTCTGTGGTATCCTCCTGATTCTGCTCCTGCTACTGCCATCTACACATTACAGATGTAGCAGGGCTAAGACTCAAACCCTTAACTCAAATTTCATTATCTCATCGCGTTATCTTGAAACAAAAGCCATTGGGAAGCAATTGCTTAATGAATTTAGTTAACTTTAGTTTAGTTACCACATCTCATAAACATGAGTGTTAACCCTACTACATCCGTATGTCACCCAGCCACTCTGTAGTCTCCTAATGGTGCCGCCATATCCACACTATGTCACCTTGCCACTCTGTGGTCTCCTCCTGCTGCTGCCATATCCACACTTTGTCACCTTGCCACTCTGTGGTATCCTGCTGCTGCCATCTCCACATTATGCCACCTTGCCACTCTGTGGTCTCCTCATGCTGCTGCCATATCCACACTATGTCACCTTGCCACTCTGTGGCCTCCTGATGCTACTGCCACCTCGAAACTATTTCACCTTGCCACTCTGTTGTGTCCTCCTGCTGCTGCTGCCATCTACACACTATGTCACCTTGCCACTCTGTGGTATCCTCCTGATGCAGCTGCTGCCATCTCCAAACTATGTCACCTTGCCACTCTGTGGTATCCTCCTGATGCTGCTGCCATCTCCACACTGTCACCTTGCCACTCTGTGGTATCCTCCTGATGCTGCTGCTGCTATTGCCATCTCCACACTATGTCACCTTGCCACTCCGTGGTCTCCTCATGCTACTGCCACCTCCACAGTCATTGTGCCGATCTGTGACCTACTCATGCTGTCGCCACCTCCACACTCTGTGCCACTCGATGGCCTCCTCCTCATGCTGCTGCTGCTGTTTCCGTCACCTACATACTCTGTCATTGTGCCACTCAGTGGCCTCCTCATACTGCTTCCACCTCCAGACCCTGTCATTGGGCCACTCTGTGGTCTCCTCATGCTACTTTCACCTCACGACTATGTCATAGGTCCACTCTGTGGACTTCTCATGCTGTTCCCACCCTGCCCACTTAATGACTGGGCCACTATGTTGCCTTCCGGCCTGGCTGACATAATTTCCTTCAGAAGTAAGAAAAAACGAGACGCACAACGGATCCTGTCTGTGTAGCAGCTTTAAGGCTTGTATGGTACCATCAGAATTGGCTTATGATTTGGTAGCCAAAAGCAGAAGTAGGTAGAAAACACAGAAGACGTGCAAATATTCCATTCACGTGTCAACTCTGTTTTAGATCCACTCAGTATTTTTTTGCCTTTAGCAATACTGATGGATTATTGAGCAAATGCTGACCGAATGAAGGTGTATGCTCCACAGACAGGATTATTTTTTTCTGGGTAATTGTTCTGATGGATCAGAGAATGGGGAAAATTAATCAGTAATGTCAACACAAACTTACTGCTGACACCCTATCCACTCTGCCGTGGGAGCACTCTATGTATAAGCAATTAATAGAACAGGTTCTGTAGATATCTATGTGGAGGGTGTAAAAGGAGTGCGCTTCTTTTTGACCCTAACATCTACCTGTAAGGCTGAGTTGATATAGTACTTGAGTTATTTGGTCAGTTTTGGCCCAGTGACCACTTAAATAAGTGAAGTATGAAGTGATTCTAAGAGCGATGCCAGTCATCTGCATGTCATACGGACTCAGAGTATTATTTCACTACCAAAGCAAACTCTCTATGCATGTTACTGCAAAGCACAGTGTTCTACACCACCAGAAAGGCTTTCATCAGCCAAGAAATAGTCTTTTTTTTTATATAATTTGCAGCAAATTTATTCGGATCAAACCAAATTTTTACCGTAAAATTCGACGAACCGACGAATCGAATTTTTTAAAAATTCGCTCATCTCTTATTAGGGTGAAAAAAATTGTAACATTTTTTTTTTGGATGCCAGCTAACTCCTCTCACTGCATAGGAGAGCTGCATAAATTTTTTTATTAGTTTTCTAATTGTCCTAATATTATATTCAATAACCTTTCTACACTGTTTTGTCATGTAAACTCATTTGCATAAACTTGAATATGGGAAAGACATGCAAATTAGCAGAATCTGCCTTGTTTTTCAGCTGAAAAACCATTTGCATGTATTTCCCATATTCAAGTTTATTCAAATGACAAAACAGTATATGAAGGTTATTGAATATAGTATTAGGACAATTAGAAAACTGCAAATTTTTATGCAGCCCTCCTAAGCAGTAACATGAGGGCTGTAACCCCACAACATGATGCTGCCAACCCCGTTTTCACAGTTGGGATGGTGTTCTTAGGCTTCCAAGCATCTCCCTTTTTCCTCCAAACGTAACAATGGTCATTATGGCCAAAAAAGTTAAATTTTAGTTTCGTCAGACCACAGGATATGTTTCCAAAAATGTAGGTCTTTGTTCCTGTGTGCATTTGCAAACATTAATCTGGCTTTTTTATGTTTGGCATTTGGAGTAATGGCTTCTTCCTGGCAGAGTGGCCTTTCAGCCCATGTTGATACAGTACTCGTTTCACTGTGGATATTGACACAATCTTACTAGCTTCCGCCATCATCTTCACAAGGTCTTTTGCTTTTGTTCTTGGGTTGATATGCACATGTTGGACCAAAGCATGTTCATCTCTGGGACACAGAACCCGTCTTTTCCTGTGTGGTATGATGGCTGGACATTCCCATCTTGTTTGTACTTGCGCATAATTGCTTGTACAGATGAACGAGGCACCTTCAGGTACTGTATCTTCAAATTAAACCCAAGGTTGAGCCAGACTTGTGCAAGACCACAATTCTCTTCCTGATATCTTGTCTGATTTCATTAGACTTTCCCATGGTGCTGCACAAAGAAGCAGTGTGCTTCAGGTGTGCATTTAAATACGTCTACAGGTGTGTCTCTAATTAACTCAGATGTTGCCAACACACCTTCCAAACACATGACATCATCATATGGGCAGTCCAGAATTGTTTGAATATGGCAAAAAATCCCAGCGGATGCTCTTTGTCTTCAAAAGATCTCTTTCTTTATTTCATCAAGGCAGATACATATTGAGGACGTGTATCGGGCCTTCCAGCCTTCATCAGCTCCTGAGCTGATGAAGGCTAGACGGGCCGATACGTGTCCTCAATATGTATCTGCATTGATGAAATAAAGAAAGAGATCTTTTGAAGACAAAGAGCGTCCGCTGGGATTTATTGCTATATTTCCATTGGAGTGATTCCTTTCCCGTGCCAACGAACTGGAAGTCAGGTGCTAACCATTTTTGCAGAATTGCTTAAAGGCAAAGTAATCTTAGTGTATGTAAATGTTTGACATTCCAGAAAGTAATAAAAATGCCTTAAAAAATTTTCTCTCACCCTTTTTGGCGTGTATTAGTGGCAAATAAAAAATTTTTTTTTGCTATTCAGCAGTGCATTTATATGTTCTAAAGCCCTTTTTTGCATATATTAGTGGCACAAAAAAGTATTTGCTGTTGTGTGATGAAGTGAGAAAATTATAGTCCTTTTTGGCGTCTATTAGAGGCAAAAAAAAATATATGTTTGCCGTTCATCGGTGCAGTTATATGTTCTAAGGCCCTTTTTGGTTGTATTAGTGGCAAAAAAATATATATTATTTGAAAATCAGCGGTGCAGTTATATGTTCTAAAGCCTTTTGTGACAAGTATAAGTGGCAAAAAATAAGGGCCTATTTGACATTCAGCAGCGCAGTTACATATACTAAAGCCCTTTTTGGTGTGTATTAGTGTAAAAAAAAAAATATTATTTGCCGTTCAGCGGTTTAGTTATATGTTCTAAAGCCTTTTGTGGTTTGTATTATAAGTGGAAACAAATAATGGCCTATTTGCCGCTCAGTGGTGCAGTTATATGTTCTAAAGCCCTTTTTGGCGTGTATTAATGGCAAAAAAATATATATATATTGCTGTTCAGCGGTGCATTTATATGTTCTAAAGCCCTTTTTGGTGTGTATTAGTGGCACAAAAAAAAGTATTTGCCATTGTGTGGTGAAGTAAGAAAATTACAGCCCTTTTTGGCGTGTATTAGTGCCAAAAATATATATATTTGCCGTTCAGCGGTGCAGTTATATGTAGGGCTGAAATGATTACTCAATTGAATCGAGTAATTCGACACCAAAAAATATTTGATGCAAATTTTTTCGTTTGTGTCATGTGACCACGGAGTGGGAGTGAAGCGTTTGCTATTACTTAACGCTCCGTAGCACAGCCCTGACACATCGTCAGGACATACGGTAGTGCACATATGCGTGCACTATGACCCGACGCTGTGTGACGTCATGACGGCAGTGCAGCGTGCAAAGAAGAAGACGGAGGAGCAGTGGAGTGGCGCCCCTACAGGAAAGGTAAGTACTGGCAGTGGGGGGCAAGCTGATGGCACTTAGGGGGGCAAGCTGATGGCACTTATAGGATGGGTGCCACGAAATTTCTCAATTTTACTGGATGCAGCACCTGAAGGAATACAGTGCCATCCTGCTTAATGATTCAAGTTTGTCCACAAATCCTAACTATAAAGCTGGCTAGATATAGGAGATAACTTCCAGGTGAACACCCTCCCGATCCCCCCATACACATAGATGTTCAGTCATGCATGTGAATGGGAGATGGGAATAATCTGGTACCAGACCCATCTGTCAAGCAGCTGATCTCCAAGAATAAAAGGGTTGTACAAGTGAAATCCAACATGCTGACCCTTCTCTTCCTGATATCTGATGTCGCGGGAGATCCCACACACATTAGATGGTCAACCGACATACATCCAATGTCATGGCCAGCTTTAGAAATATAAAGGGTTAAAATCATCAGTACATTACTGAAAGACATCAGTCGAGACCTGTGATGGCTAACCTCCAGCACTCCAGCTGTCCTAAAACTACAACTCCCAAGATGTACAGTATACTTGCTTGGCTGTTCTCAGAACTCCATAGAAATGAATAAAGCATGCTGGGAGTCATAGTTTCACCACAGCTGGAGTGCCAAAGCGGAGGAGATATGCCCATGGAAATCTTACAGGACAAATTAATAGAACAAGCTGGAGATCAGAGATGAGCCGCTGGCCAAGGATACAAAAAAAAAAAAAAGCTGATGGCACTTAGGGGGCAAGCTGAAGGCCCTTAGGGGGCAAGCTGATGGCACTTAGGGGGGCAGCTCATAGCACTAGGGGGGCAGCTCCTGGCACTGAGGGGGTGGAGATGATGCACTGGGGGGGGGAGCTTAAGGCACTGGGGGAACGGAGATGATGGCATGGGAGGAGCTGATGGCACGGGGGATAATGAAGCTGATGGCACTGGGGGGAACTGATGCACTTACGCTGATCACACAGGGGGCACGAAGGGTGTTGGGGACTGATGGCAGGGGGTCTGATGAGTTTTTATAAAGGAAAACAGTCTATTAATTCATCTTTTCTTATTAGAGAACTCGATTAATCGTAAAAACGTATTAGTAGAATACTCGATTTCTAAAATAATCATTTACTGCAGCCTAGTTATATGTTTTAAAGCCATTTTTGGTGTGCATTAGTGGCAAAAAAATATATATTATTTGCCGTTCAGCAGTGCAGTTATATGTTCTAAAGCCTTTTATGGAGTGTATAAGTGGAAAAAGTAAGGGCCTATTTGCCATTCATCGGTGCAGTTATATGTTCTAAAGCCCTTTTTGGAGTGTATAAGTGGGGGAGAAAAAAGGGCTTATTAGCAGTTGTGAGGTGAAGTGAGAAAATTACAGACTTTTTTGGGGTGTTTTCATTTCTTTTTTATCTATTTATTTGATCTAACAGTATGTCAGACAGAGAAGTGCCAGGCCCTGCACACGGGAGTGGCAGAGGCCTAAATGTTTCTGGCACAGGCAAAGGTCCCAGCAGAGTAAGGAAGCATGGCAGCAGGAGTCGCAGCGAGAAGCCTGAGCTCCCTGTGTCATCTAGTGGTCGTGTCTTGACCAGCAACCCAGCGGTTCTTAAATGTTTGATTGGTTATCCACTTTATCCCAAGTGACATCAGACACCTTTAGCCAAGAGTCGGTGGGTTAGTAAGACACAACCCTTAGCAGGCATGGCCCGGGAGCAGGCCCTGTGCCCTCACCTGTAGAGTTGAGCGGACACCTGGAAGTTCGGGTTCGCCGGGTCAAGAGCTTGACTTAAACTTGACCGCGAATACGAACCGCATTGAAGTCAATGGGAACCAGAACTATGGGGCACTAAGATGGCTCTAAAAAAGTAATGGAAAGGGCTAGATGGCTGCAAAAGGAAGCAGAATGGGGATAAGAACAGGACAATTGCCCTGCAAACAAATGTGGATAGGGACATGACTTAAAATAACATAAAATACATAAAAATTTAAAATAATAATCTTGAACTAGGAGGAGGAGGCGGTCCATATGAAGTAGGAGGTTGGGGAGGCAGGGGAAGTGGCGGTGTAGGTGGAAGCGGTGGTGGAGGAGGTAGTCACCATCACTGTGTTTTTTTTTTTCTTTTTTCTTTTTTTTAAATTTGAGTAGACCCCAAAACATTGTGAAATATAGAAAAGAAAAAAAAGAGAAAGTGCGCTGGAGTATAACAAAGGCCTGGTAAGGCCGGTATACATGTCTATTCTGCACAAGGTATGTACGAGTCCTGTTGGATCCATGCCTGGTTCATTTTAATGAATGTGAGCTTGTCCACATTGGCTGTGGACAGGCAGCAGCGCTTGTCTGTGATAACGCCTCCTGCCGTGCTAAACACATGTTCAGAAAATACACTGGCTGTAGGGCAGGCCAGCACCTCCAAGGCATAAAGGGCAAGCTCAGGACATGTGCCCAATTTGGAGACCCAGAAGTTGAATGGGGCAGACCCATCATTCAGTATGTGTAGGCGTGTGCACACATACTGTTCCACCATGTTGCTGAAATGCTGCCTCCTGCTAATACATTCCATTCTGGTGGTGCTGGTTGTTGTGGCGTGCTGAACATTTTGGCCATACTAACCCTGCCTTCTGAAGTGCTAGCGGTGCCCCAGTTGCATTGGCGACCTCATCCTCCTCTTCTGCCTTTGCCTTGTGCTTCCACTGAGGCCCCAGTGTTAGGCGGGAATGCCATCAGCAGCGTGTCTACCAGCGTGCGCTTGTGAGGGGTATAGATCACCCAACAATCTAAGCGCCGCCTAATTTACAGAATATATTTCCCAGTCAGGTTGCAGTGCAGGGGCGGTTTGAAAGAAAAAAGGGGTACAGATCACCCAGCAATCTAAACGCCGCCGAATTTACAGAATATATTTCCCAGTCAGGTATGCAGTGCAGCAGGAACATACCCTCCAAGCCACTTGGAAATGATTGGCCTGATAACCGTGGAAATGTCCCCCCAGAATCTAACAGATGGATTTACTGAATTGATTTCCGTTTCAGAAATGCAGTGTCGGTGTCATAAAGAGAAAAAATTGCTTTAGGACACACAAATATGTGAAAGATGAATTTAACCACTTGACAACCGCCCATAGGATATAGATGTCCCATGGGCGGTTGTCTATCTCTGAATGGAAGTTTTAAAATTTATATTCAGAGATGGCAGCTGCACGCTAATTGTGCAGCTGCCGAGCGGGTTGCCTGCTGTCAGTGACAGCAGGGCAACCAAGAGAGAAGGCAGGGACAGTTCCCAGGTTTCCCTGCCTTCTAAATCGCTGCAGACACACCTGTTCCAGCCGGGGGGGTCACGTGACCGCTGGGGCCGGGAGAGTGCAGGAGCTGGCAGGTCTTTTACAAACCCCAATCAGCCCTGCACTGAGGCTGTACAGCTATGTGTTCTGCTGTACAGCCTCTCTGGGGGTGTATTTCCCCTGTAACTGGGGCTACTATGTCAGCCCCAGTTACTGGAGAAATCATTAGTGAAAAAAATGAAGTTAAATGTCCCCCAGAGGTCTTGTATGACCTTATGGGGGACTTAAAGTGTAAAATAAAAAATAAAAAAATAAAGTGTTAAAAAACATGTAAAAAAAAAAATCCCCAATTAAGTAATTTAAAAAAATTGTTAAAAATAGAAAAACATAATATAGTCATATTTGGTATTTCCATGTCTGTGATGGCCGGATCTATAAATATATAACATGATCAACCCCGTTTGATAAACACCATAAAAAATAAAAACTGTGTCAAAAAAAGCAATTTTTGTCATCTTAGGTGATCAAAAAGGCGTATGTCCCACAAAGTGAAAACAATAAAACCGTCACCTCATCCCGCAAAAAATTAGCCCCTACATAAGAAAATCGCTCATATAAAATAAACTATAGCTCTCAGAACATGGAGACATTAAAACATAATTTTTTGTTTAAAAAATGCTATTATTGTGTTAAAGTGAAATACATTTTAAAAAGTAAACATATTAGGTTCGCCGCATTTGTAACAACCAGCTATATAAAAATATCACATGAAATTACTGCTCAGATGAACACCGTAATAAAAATAAAATAAAAACAGTGCCAAAAGGGCAATTTTTTTGTCATCTAACATCACATAAAGTGCAACACCAAGCGATCAAAATGGCTTATGCCCCCAAAATAGCACCAATCAAACTGTCACCTCATCCCGCAAAACATGAGGCCCTAACTAAGACAATCAGTCAAAAAATAAAAAAAAGCTATGGCTCTGTGACTATGGAGACACTAAAACATCATTTTTTTTGTTTCAAAAATGCTATTATTGTGAAAAAAAAATAAAATAAGACAAAGTATACATATTATGTATTGCTGCGTCCGTAACAACCTGCTCTATAACAATATCACATGACTTAATCACTCAGGTGAACGCTGCAAAAATAAATAAATTAAAACTGTGCTAAAACAACCAATTTTTTTGTCACCTTGCCCTATAAAGTGTAATAATCAATTATCAAAAAATTATATGCACCCAAACATTGTACCAATAAAAACATCAACTCCTCCTGCAAAAAACAAGCCCCTGCACAAGACGATTGGCCGAAATTTTTGGGAGTTTCTACAGTAAGGGTGCATTAGAGGGGCTTCAAATGGACATTGCATCTAAAAACAAGTTCAGCAAAATCTGCCTTCCAAAAACCATACAGCGCTCATTTTCTTCTGCGCCCTACCGTGGTGCCCTTACATCAGTTTACAACCACATGTGGGGTGTTTCTGTATACCGCAGAATCAGGGTAATAAATATTATGCTTTGTTTGGTTGTTAACCCTCGATGTGTTAAAGAAAAAAATGGATTAAAATGGAAAATCTGCAACAAAATGAAATTTAGAAATTTCATCTCCATATTCCTGTAATTCTTGTGGAACACCTAAAGGGTTAACAAAATTTGAAGAATCAGTTTTGAGTAACTTGAGGGGTGTAGTTTCTACAATGGGGTCATTTATGGGGGGTTTCCACTGTGTAAGCCCCACAAAGTGACTTCAGACCTGAACTGGTCCTTAAAAATTGGGCTTTGGAAATTTTCTTAAAAATTTTAAGAATTGTTTCTAAAATTCTAAGCCTTCTAACGTCCTAAAAAAATTAAATGTAATTTACAAAAAGATGCCAACAGAAAGTAGAAATATGTGGAATGTTAATTAATGAATATTTTATGAGGTATCACTTTCTATTATAAAAGCAGAGAAATAGAAATGTAAAAAAAAATCAAACTTTTTGGTAAATTTGGGATTTTTTCATAAATAAAGGTGAAATATATTGACTCAAATTTATGACTATCATGAAGTACAATGTGTCACAAGAAAAGTCTCAGAACGGTTTGAATAAGTAAAAGTGTTCCAAAGCTATTACCACATAAAATGACGCATGTCAGATTGCAAAATTAGGCCCGGTCAGGAAGGGGGCAAACGGCCTGGTCTGGAAGTGGTTAATAGAATTATTTTCACTATTAGGTATGCAGTGCAGCAGGAACACACCCTCCAAGCCACTTGTGAATGACAGCCTGATATCAGTGGAAATGTCCCCCCCCCCAGAATCTTACAGATTTATATACTGAATTGATTTCCTTGTCAGGTATGCAGTGCCGCAGGAACACACCCTCCAAGCCACTTGCGAATGACTGGCCTGATAACCATGGAAATGTCCCCCTAGAATCTAACAAATTGATTTACTGAATTGATTTCCCTATCAGATACACAGCGCAGGCGGCAGGGGTACTTGACCTTCAAAAAAAGTGAATTTGTCTCCCCAGAGTCTAACAGATGGATTTACTTATTTGATTTCACTGTCAGGAATAAAGTGCAGGTCGCAGGGGTACTTGACCACCAAAAAAAGTGAATTTGTCCACCCAAAATTTAAAAGATGGATTTATTGAATTTATTTCACTGTCAGATATGTAGCACACGGGTACTTTACAGAAAAAAATGCGAATAATTCACCCCCTGGGGCCCTGAACTCACAGACGGATTACCTATATTGTTTTCCCTTCCCCTGGCACATATGCAGTGCAGGTGCACTTAAAAAATGGGTATATGTCGCCCACTGAACTACAAGAACAGGATTAAATTATTGTCCCTGGCACATATGCAGGTGCAACTACGCTTGCACAAAATGGCCGCTGATGCCCACATAATTAACAGACGGATTAAAACTTATTTTTCTGTGTCACTGGGCTCAGGGCAGGGTCTAAAAATTTTGCAGTGCACCCACAAAAAAAAATTGCCATAGATCGAAGACTTATCACCAAGCTCTGAAATCAGATTATTTCCTAATCTCTCCCTCACAGCAGCAGCATCCTATCCCTTCACTAGTAAGAGATGACGTGACGTGCAACGCTACGTGACGCCAGCTTATATAGAGGCTGGGTCACATGCTACACTGGTCAATGGCTTCTAAGGGCACACATCTTAAACGTTTATTGATTGGCCCTGCAGCCTTTCAGCAAGCTTTATTAAACGGTCTAACACCGAACTCGAACCTGAACAGTTCGGGTTCACTCAACACTACACCTAACAAAAAAATAAAATTCAATTACCCACACTATCTGAGACATAAAACCAGAATGGGCCCCTTCATTTATCACATAACCCCACCCCAAGTATTGAAACGTGCTAATAAATAAGTACATTGATTTTCTCTAAGATACCCAAACTGTAATTTTCGGGTCCGTATTGAACTTTGCGAGTTTGGGTACCCGGACTTAAACTTTGCCAGAAAAGTTAGCGTTCGGTGTTCAGGCATTTAATAAAGCTTTTGAAAGGCTGCAGGGGAGCAAATCAACAAGCTTTTAAGTTGTGGGTCCTTAGAAGCCATTGGCCGGTGCATCATGTGACCCAGCCTTTATACAAACTGGATCACGTGTAGCATCGCCCAACAGCTCTGAGTACTGCAGGGACAGGAAGCAGGCAGCTGAAGTGAGGGAGAGTGTTAGGAATCTGGCTATTTGTTTTGTGGGTGACCTATAATGATTTTTTGTGGGTGCAATACACCAGCTTTGCACCCTTGACACAGAAATATTATAATACAACTGCCTGTTAATTCTGTGGGTGACCTATAGTGATTTTTTGTGGGTGCAATGCGCCATTTTTGTACCCCTGACACAAAAATATAATATTTAATCCATCTGTTAGTTCGATGGGTGACATAAACCCATTTTTGGTGTGAGATACACGTGCACTGCATATGTGACAGGGAAATTAATATAGTTAATCCGTCTGTTAGTTCAGTGGGTGACATATTCCCATTTTTGGTGTGAGGTACACCTGCAGTGCATACGTGACAGAGAAATGAATATAGTTAATCTGTCTGTTAGTTTGGTGGGTGACCTCAAAGAATGAGAAGAGCATCAAATATGGGACGTGACCCTGGTTGTGGTGCTGCTGCTGCTGGTGGAGCTGCTGTTGCAGGGAGAGGACGTGGTCGATCTGTGCCAGCTACACGCCCAAATGAAACACCTTCCTCAGGAGCACGTAGGCGACAAGACATTCAGCGTCATTTTGTAGACCCGAATACCGGTGTACAAATGGTGAAGCCAGAACAAGTAGAAGCGGTAGAAGATTGGATGGCTGACAGTGCCTCCAGTTCCTTCACATTGTCTCCCACCAGGTCCTCTGCTGAAACCGCAGAGTTGGCACCTACAGTCAATGGGCATCAGTCTTTCACCTCACCCCCTTGCAAATCAGCCAAGCAGTCTGAGCCCCAAGTCATGCAGCAGTCTCTTATGCTTTTTGATGACTCTGCTGGCGGGGTTTCTGTGGGCCATCCACCTAGCCCTGCCCCAGAAGTGGAAGAGATTGAGTGCATTGATGCCCAACCACTTAGGTTTTAGGATATTGACATGGGAGGACCACCGCATCATGTCTCTGATAATGATGATGAAACACAAGTGCCAACTGCTACGGCTTTCTGCTGTGTGCAGACCAGCAAGGAGGGCAGGGGCCAGGAGTGGGTGGAAGATGATGTGGTGGATTATGAGGTCCTAGACCCCAAATAGAATTAAGGTTATGTGAGTGACGTGTGCAGTGCGGAGGAAGAGGTGATGGTCACACAGTGACAGCCACACAGCAAAAGAGGGAGCAGGGTGCAAAAGCAGAGTGGCCATCCCCTAGCCAGTATGCATGCTACTGCCCACAGCACCCATGGACTGAGAAAACCAAAGCCAGCTCCAAGGAGTTCCCTGGCGTGGCAGTTCTTCAGACAATGTGCTGATGACAAGACGCGAGTAGTTTGCACACTCTGTTCTAAACCTGAGCATCACCTGCATGACCAGGCATCTAAATGCAAAGCACGAGCTGCAGTGGAGTAAACACCTGAAAAACCACAAAATATCTCAGACTCCTCTTGCTTCCTCTGCGGTCTTGGCCTCTTCCTCCCCCTCTGGAGTTACAGAGGCACCTGCCACCACGCAAACAGAGGATGTGGCAGCAACACCACCACCTCCATCACCGTCACCCATCATGTCCACACTGTGCCATGGAAGCGTTCAGCTGTCCATCCTGTAAACAGTGGAGAGAAAGGTGAAGTACCACCCTACCCACCCGCGATCCCTGGCCCTGAATGCCAGCATTTCAAAATTCCTGGCCTTTAAAATGCTGTCATTCCACCTGGTGGAGACGGACACTTTTAAAAACCTTATGGCGGTGGCTGCCACACAGTACGTGGTTCCCAGCCGCCACTACTTTTCCAGCTGAGCCATTCCTGCCCTGCACAACCAAGTGGCAGACAAAATAAGTTGTGCACTGCACATCGCCATCTGTGGCAAGGTCCACATAACTACCTCCTACTTCGCTTCCTCCTCTACCGTCTCCTTATCCAGTCGGCATAACACCTACACCACCAACTTCACGCACAGCAAGGGGGAAACGACAGCAGGCGGTTTTGAAACTTATCTGTTTGGTCGAAAAACCCCACCGTACACAGGAGCTGAGGACACGCATGGAACAACAGACCGATGAGTGGTTGGTGCAGCTGAGCCTCAAGCCTGGCCTGGTGGTGAGCGATAATGGGTGAAATTCCGTAGCAGCTCTGGGGCTAGCCGGTTTGATGCACATCCCTTGCCTTGTGCATTTGCTGAATTTGCTGGCGCAGAGGTTCCTAAAAATATACCCCGATATGTCAATGGTTCTGCAGAAAGAGCGGGCCGTCTGTGCACTCTTTCGGCGTTCTCACCCTGCTGCTGCTCGCCTGTCTGCGCTGTAGCGTAACTTCGGCCTTCCCACTCACCGCCTTATATGCGATGTACCCACAAGGTGGAACTCCACCTTGCACATGCTGGAGAGACTGAGAAAATGAAGATTTAAGAAAAAATAAGCAGATAACTACGACAGATAAATCAATTCCTTACACATAACAGTCAGAGATGGTTAAAAAAACGCTGGCTCCCTCCCCTTTGTTTTTATCCATGGTCACTGCGTCTGCGCCGTGCAATTTACTGTCACACCCGATATGAGTGGTATTTTCTGTAGTACTATTCTCATCAGTTTAATCCATGTTACATCCCATATCAGGGATTGCCTTTTGTGAAAAAAAATTTAGGCCGGGTACCTTCGACTGCCTTCACAGTGACAGACCAAACTCTCATACACCAAACTGAATTGATTTCAGGAAGCGGGAGATGGAAAAAGCAGCTTGGTCGGTCCTCATACTCCCAAATTGGGGCACTGCGCGTGCACAGAGCAATGTGCTGTGACACCCTATATGAGTGGTGTCTTAACTAGTACTATTCCTATCAGCGGCAGGTGGGTGCGTGGTAACTTGAGAGCAGGTGACCGAAGCTGAGGTGGAGGAGGATGGTGCGTCAAGGTTCTTAGCGGAAGCTATTGAAGATTGGGTGTCCTGTTTAAGCCAGTCAACTATGTCCTCGGAGTTTTTCGGGGTTCAGGGTACGTGGCCTCTGAACACTAGGCATTATTCCAGGGACAGTGGAAATCACAGCACCACGACCACGACGGCCCCTGCGGGGTGGCCTGCCTCTGCCTGTCATTTTTTTTTAGATAAGTGGTACTACGCGTGCTAGGTACTGTGCTAACCGGTATCAGTGGTGGGCACTGGCAGTGGGCACACTACAGTTAGTGGAAGTCAGCCTGACACACACTGGCAGGCAACTAACCTTAGATTAAAGTGTAAAAATTAAATGCATTTTTTTGATGCAAAGTCCTGTGCCACACGGGATGACAGGGGTGGGCACTGGCAGTGGGCACACTACAGTCAGTGGAAGTCAGCCTGACACACACTAGCAGCAGGCAAGCAGCTGAAATTACACTAAAGTGTAAAAATTAAATGCCTTTTTTAATGCAAAGTCCTGTGCCAGCCGGTATGAGTGGTGGGAACTGGCAGTGGGCACACTACAGTCAGTGGAAGTCAGTCTGACACACACTGGCAGGCAACTAACCTTAGATTAAAGTGTAAAAATTAAATGCCTTTTTTTGATGCAAAGTCCTGTGCCACACGGGATGACAGGGGTTGGCACTGGCAGTGGGAACACTACAGTCAGTGGAAGTCGGCCTGACACACACTAGCAGCAGGCAAGCAGCTGAAATTACACTAAAGTGTAAAAATTAAATGCCTTTTTTAATGCAAAGTCCTGTGCCAGCCGGTATGAGTGGTGGGAACTGGCAGTGGGCACACTACAGTCAGTGGAAGTCAGCCTGACACACACTGGCAGGCAACTAACCTTAGATTAAAGTGTAAAAATTAAATGCCTTTTTTTGATGCAAAGTCCTGTGCCACACGGGATGACAGGGGTTGGCACTGGCAGTGGGAACACTACAGTCAGTGGAAGTCGGCCTGACACACACTAGCAGCAGGCAAGCAGCTGAAATTACACTAAAGTGTAAAAATTAAATGCCTTTTTTAATGCAAAGTCCTGTGCCAGCCGGTATGAGTGGTGGGCACTGGCAGTGGGCACACTACAGTCAGTGGAAGTCAGCCTGACACACACTGGCAGGCAACTAACCTTAGATTAAAGTGTAAAAATTAAATGCCTTTTTTGATGCAAAGTCCTGTGCCACACGGGATGACAGGGGTTGGCACTGGCAGTGGGAACACTACAGTCAGTGGAAATCGGCCTGACACACACTAGCAGCAGGCAAGCAGCTGAAATTACACTAAAGTGTAAAAATTAAATTCCTTTTTTTATGCAAAGTCCTGTGCCAGCCGGTATGAGTGGTGGGCACTGGCAGTGGGCACACTACAGTCAGTGGAAGTCAGCCTGACACACACTGGCAGGCAACTAACCTTAGATTAAAGTGTAAAAATTAAATGCCTTTTTTGATGCAAAGTCCTGTGCCACACGGGATGACAGGGGTGGGCACTGGCAGTGGGCACACTACAGTCTGTGGAAGTCGGCCTGACACACACTAGCAGCAGGCAAGCAGCTGAAATTACACTAAAGTGTAAAAATTAAATGCCTTTTTTTATGCAAAGACCTGTGCCATCCGGTATGAGTGGTGGGCACTGGCAGTAGGCACACTACAGTCAGTGGAAGTCAGCCTGACACACACTGGCAGGCAACTAACCTTAGATTAAAGTGTAAAAATGAAATGCCTTTTTTTGATGCAAAGTCCTGTGCCACATGGGATGACAGGGGTGGGCACTGGCAGTGGGCACACTACAGTCAGTGGAAGTCGGCCTGACACACACTAGCAGCAGGCAAGCAGCTGAAATTACACTAAAGTGTAAAAATTAAATGCCTTTTTATGCAAAGTCCTGTGCCAGCCGGTATGAGTGGTGGGCACTGGCAGTGAGCACACTACAGTCAGTGGAAGTCAGCCTGACACACACTGGCAGGCAACTAACCTTAGATTAAAGTGTAAAAATGAAATGCCTTTTTTTGATGCAAAGTCCTGTGCCACATGGGATGACAGGGGTGGGCACTGGCAGTGGGCACACTACAGTCTGTGGGCCTGCAGCTCCTCACACACAGGCAGGCCAGGCAACTGCAATATGTATATAAAGGGGAAAAAAAGCAGACTAATGTTGCAGCCCTAAAATGGGCTTTTTGGGGTGCTGTCAGGACGCTGTCCTTACAGCAGAGATCAGATGAGTCTTTCAGGACTGGAGTGGACACTGAATTCACTAGCCTAGCTATCGATTTCCTTATTAAATCAGCAGCAACTACACTCTCCCTCCTCTCACTAAGACTGCAAATTCCGAATGAATCTAAAATGGATGCTGTCCAGGAGATGGGAGGGTCTGGGAGGGAGGGTATGCTGCTGATTGGCTGGAATGTGTCTGCTGACTGTGAGGTACAGGGTCAAAGTTTGCTCAATGATGATGTATAGGGGGCGGACCGAACATCGCATGTGTTCGCCCGCTGCGGCGAACGCGGATAAGCTATGTTCGCCGGGAACTGTTCGCCGGCGGATAGTTCGGGCCATCTCTAACAATGAACAAAAACTCTTGCTTCCTTATTAAAAAGAATATCAACCCCTTCAGTATCGAACCACTTCCCAGCCCGATTTTTGCAAATCTGACTTGTATCACTTTATGTGGTAATAAGTTTGGAACGCTTTTACTTATTCAAGCCGTTCTGAGATTGTGTTCTCGTGACACATTGCTCTTCATGTTAGTGATAAATTTTAGTCAATATATTTTACCTTTATTTATTTTAAAAATCCAAAATTTGCAGAAAGTTTGGAAAAATTTGTCAATTCTATATTTGAATTTCTCTGCTTTTAAGACAGATAGTGATACCTCATAAAATAGTTATCACTTTACATTTCCCATATGTCTACTTTATGTTTGCATCATTTTTTAAATGTAATTTTATTCTTTTAGGATGTTAGAAGGCTTAGAAATTTAGAAGCAGTTTTTAAACTTTTTAAAGAAAATTTCCAAAACCCACTTTTTTAAGGATCAGTTCAGTTATGAAATCACTTTGTGGGGACATGATAGAAACCACCCATAAATTCCCCTATTTTAAAAAGTACAACTCTCAAGTTATTCAAATTGATTTTACAAACTTTGTTAACCCTTTAGGTGACAAGTATTAACAGCCAAAACAAACCTCAGTATTTATTACCTTGATTAGTGTTGAGTGAATCAAAGTTAACAAAGTGGAATTTGATCCGAATTTCAGGGCAAATTTGTTTTGCCACAAATCCGAATTTCCTCGTACTTCGTGGTTTAGACTTTTGCTAAAATGGCTGCTGCACATGTTACAACGTGAAAGTAAGAAGCCCGGAAATGAAGGATCACCCATAATGCCGTGCTGCAGATAGCCAGCCCATGTGACATCACAGCCCTATAAAAAGCCTCATCCTGCTCGGTCTCCGCCATTTTCTAGTAAACTGACCATAGGGACAGATTTGACAGGTGCTAGGGAAAATGTTTTATAGAGTGCACAGTGCAGGCTCTGTAAGCTAAAGGGATCCTTAGGAGACAGCTCCATTTGCATCAATCCCCTGTGAAGGGCACAGAGGTATCTAATTGAAAGGAGCTCACCTTGTTTAATAGATAAGAAAGTCTATAACACATTTTTTCTCAAATTGGGGTGAATAAGCTGTGTAATGTAATAGTTATTTGGGTGCCCACCTTGTTTCATAGATAAGCAATTCTGTTATATCTTTGTGCTCAAATTGGGGTTAATAAACTGTGTAATCTAACCTTTATTTGGGTGCCCACCTTGTTTAATAGAGCAGCAATTCTATTACTTCTTTATTCTTAAATTGTGTTGAATAAACTGTGTAATCTAACCATTATTGGGGTCAGTGCTGTAGATAATTTTTTTTCCTGGGGGGGGGGTTCAGCTTTCTCAAATTATAAGACTTTATCAGAAGATATAACAAGCATCACTTACCAAAGTTATGACATATCTAGTTTCTTTTTTCTCTTAGCGAGCTCATCCAAAACATCCAGTGGTGTCACCGGTTCCAAATGGTGAATTGATAGCAGTGCTAACCCGTTCAGCCTTGTCTGAAAATATACAAAATACTATAATGAAACCAACAGTATTTTTCCATTTTTATTTATAATTTTCATTATTTTACTTAGCTGTCCTGTGGTATTCCGCAAGTATGTCTTGATCCTTTTCAGAGTAGAAAATGACCTCTCTGGAGTGGAAGTTGAAACAGGGAGAGTTGCCAGAATTTGAAGAAGAGTATGTATGTTTGGATACATGTCTTTGTCACATACACTTATTCCATTCAAAGCACAGGATGGCCTTGGATTTTGTTTGATACACTTCCTTCTCCATAACTGCAGTTCAGCCACAACATCTTCAACACCACCCTCCATATCCTTTATATAAAATATAACTAAAGTCTTAAACTCCTCCAGTTCTTCCCCTTTCACAAAGACATCATCGGTTGAAGATGGAAAAAGAGATGAAAATCCAGAGAGAACCTTCTTATGCTCTGCAAACTTACAATTCAGCTCTGCTATAAAACAGTCCAAAAATGGAATATAGACTGCCTGCCTGAAGTACTTTTCAGGACAATGGGTCATATAGTTTGGTCTATTTCTCTGAGTCGCTACCTGTCTTGGGACCAAGATTGTAATGTCCAGCTTCAGACAAATATCTGTTGCAGTTTGAAAAAGAGATTTAAAAGTTTCTGTAGCGTCATCTCTCAGAACCTCCAATTCTTGTCTTGTGTCCTCAGCTACTTTCATTGCCTCTCTTAAACACAGAGATGTTCTTTGAAGGATTTTACTTAATGTTCGAGCAAGTCCAAAAACCTTAGCGGTCACCAAAAGAGATATGATAAATTCACACTGTAGAATAGAACACAATAAAGAGTTTGCCTCTTTGGAGGTGTCTGACGAATCTTTTGGCCATCTGGATATAGTGGTCAATGCTTCTACCAATGGTTCAAGGAGTTCTAGGAAGTCAGAAACTGCATCGAATCTTTCAATCCATCGAGTTGCACAAATACTTTTTAAAGATTTTGCAGCAGGTAGCACATTGCATCTTTCAATACATTGTATAAACACTGCTTTTCTTTTTGGATATTTACAAAAGTTGTGAGCAGCCCCTATGATCCCTAAGCAGTTCCTGATGGCTTGCACTTCACAAGATTTAGACACTGCTAAATTCAGAGAGTGAGCTGAACAGTGAACATAGAGTGCCGTGGAATGTTTTTCTCTAACTATGGCCTGTGCACCTTGTAGTTTTCCTGACATAGATGAAGCTCCATCATAACCTTGGCCCCTTAAATATTGACAGTCGATTCCAAATGTGATTAAACTACTTAATAGTAAGGAAGCTAATCCTCATTCAAATTTTTTCTTACACAGAGAGGCAAGAGGTTGTGAGTTTATTCCAGCTCCTAACTTGGAAAATGCTACACAGTATTTACAGAAAGCACCATCCTCAGCAGCAGAATAAGCTAACTTCCTCCATCTAGTAAGCCACTGGTACTGGAATCTTAGATTTCGGGCCTTTTCCTGATAGTGTTTTGACAGTGGAAATGAATAGGTTTCATCTGGGACCCACAGATTCCTTAGAATATCAAATCTTTCAGCATCTCTTATGTTGCCCTTTTTTTACAAAACTATATATGCCATTCTTCAATGGAAGTGGTAAACATAAAGCCGTACTAGTTGATGCATTGTATTCCTCTGTGCTTACTAAATCAGACTCAGTGGCAGACATCGAACTAGAGCTAGTTTGCTGGGAAGGTAAGATATTATGATTTTCATCTAGTGATTACTCTCTTTGAACTTTTTTGTGAAAAAATGAATAAATCTGAGCCTGCTTTGTTCTTTTTCCTGCTGCTGGCTTCATTGTGGTTCCTAACAGAACAAAAAAAATGGTCTACTTGTATTTTTAAACACAATTTGGGCACAATAAATTGGCAATCCTAAGTGCCAGCAAAATAGGTGATGGATGCATGTGTAGTGACAGTCTATGGCATGATGACATCACATGCTTGCTCTCTTGCATATAGGTTTCTGAAGCGCTGCGTTCATAAAGAGGTTTTGAATCAGGCCTCATGGACTTAGTGAGGTGTGACATCATGTGTGTGTGGGCAGTGTTGCATCATGTAGGTCATACATGATACAACACTGTCTGCCCAAGACATGATGCCACCTGGAGGGACACTTCCGCATTGTTTTGTGGCGGTGGTCAGGAAAGCATGTGGTGCTGATAGAACAGGTTACACAGTGTAGCGCGGTATACTGTATATTGTGCGGCTCTGTCAGAAAACTTACAATTGCTTGGCTGGGCTGTTGGAGATCTCAGGCCGGGCGGACACCACTTTTCCTGCGGGTTGAGGTGACGGGGTCGATGGAGGCTGGAGCAGCTGATGTGGTTTATCCTAATGAGAGACATTTCATTATGATCATTTGCAGGAGCCCCCCGTAGATGACCCCATATTACTCCTCTCCCCCATAATAGCAAGCATAGAGTGCCCCAGTATAAAATTCCATGATTGTACAGAGCCCTCCATATAACATACCCCTATTTTGTGGCCTCAGTAGATGCCCCTATAGTGGCCACCTAATAATGTGCCCGAAAACTATACCGGCCTTAATGTCACATTACTCCCCCTTCTCAATGGCACATTTCTCCCACTCCATTGGCCTGGCAGGGCAGCAGAACATCCCCCCCCCCCGGTACGTTTTTCCCGCCAATAGCCCCTCCATGATGGCTGTCAATGTCATTACTAGCTGTGGCAGACAGATGCAGCAGTGGCATTCACTGACTCAGTAATAAATTTGGACAACCTATCTTAATGCAGGGATCTCAAGTCTCCCTGAAGTTCATAGAGTCTCTCTCTATTAGATAGCGGCACCCTGATGCCCGCATGTGAAACAGTGAAACAATATATCCCGGAAAGGTTTACTCGCAGTTACTCGGTGATAATGAGGAGTCTGTGCCTCCCACTCGCACCTGCGTCTCCTCCCAGCTTAATCATATACATAAATATAATAAAAAAAATAAAAAAAAACTCCCTGAAATGAGAAGTGCACCTCCCTGAAATGAGTTTTTGCAGATTGGCATGTCTGTTAATGTATTACTGAGTCAGTGAGTGCCAATGCTGCTTCTGTCTGCCACAGCTAGTTATGACTGACAGAGGGAGTAGTGGCGGGAAAAAAAACGTACCATGGGGGGGGGGGGGGGGGGGGAGATGTTCTGTTGTCAGCCCAGCCCCAGGCCCATGGAGGTGGAAAATGTGCCCGGCCGTGCTTAAAGCCTATCTTAGGCATATAGGCATCAAGCAGGGGCACATTTTCCACCTCTGTGTGGGGCTGGGCTGGCAGCACAACATCTGACACCCCCCCCCCACTATGGTACGTTTTTCCCGCCAATACCAGCCTCCATGATGGCAGTGGCAGCAAGTAGCCAACAAGCAGGGGTGCTGGGCCATAAAGGCATGATTCTGAAGCAGGGGTGCTGGGCACATTTTTCCCCTCATGGTCCTGGGTTTGCAGGCAGCACATCTCCTCCCCCGTCCCCTCTACTATCTGTGGTGCATTTTTCCCGCCAGTCTACCGGCCTCGATGGCAGCAGGGCAGGCACAGGCAGGCAGTGTGTGGAAAAAGTAGCACACAAGAAGATGTGCTGCAGCAGCAGCTTGCAGCCTAGCCTGGAATTGTGACAGAGACAGACAGGGGAGCAATATAGCTGCTAGCAGCACTGACATGCATTTATTTGCACTTTGCAGAAATCATCCATATTTCCATGTTGCATTGCATCATCCCCCAATAAAATAAATCACACAGACTGCAGACAGATCAGTCTTACTCTTGAAAAAATTGATCTCCCCAGACTCCCCACACACACAGACTCAGTGTGTAAATGTCTTCTGAATTACTAAGCACTTACTAGTCTCCAGGCAATGTGGATGGCACTGTCTCAGGGCTCTGTCACACTCAGCACTGGCCTGGTGCGTGGGGCGGGCAGGCGGCGCAAGCACTGCAGGTGGCAGCTCTTCTCTGCTCTTCTGGAAAGACTGCCTGTGCGCGCCGCCCGCACCACGTGACACTGACTGCTCACTCTGCCTGGAATGGGTTACTGCGTGCTGCACGGGCCCGGCCTAATCCGCCTGTCACAGAGCGGCAGCAGCAGTTGGGCGGCACTGCGGTAGGGCGCCCACACGCTGCATTAATAAAAAAAAAAGTGCAAACGTCTGGGGGGGGGGGGGGGATGGGGTTGGGTTGGGGTTGAACCCCCCTATCCCCCCCCTTATCTACGCCCCTGATTGGGGTGTCCACTTTGTTTAATAGATAAGCAATTCGATTAGGCCTTGATTATTATATTTGGGTGAATAAACAATGTAAAATAACCATTAGAGTGTTGTCCAACAGTGTAATATAACTAGTGTCGAGCAAATCGAACCCGACAAAGTGGAATTCAATACGAATTTCAGGATACAAAGCCGAATTTCCTTGTGCTTTGTTGTAGCAAATCGATTTTACCTGAAATAGTATTAAAAAAAATATTATACCTCATCTATTTGCTCTCGACAGATTGGCCACCCCCATATTGAAGATCTCGCACGAAATCCTGTGCACGGTAATGTGCGCCAGATCTTCAATCAAGATGGAGGTGGCCTGCCCGTTGCAAGTAGTGATGAGCGGCAGAGGCAATATTCGAATTCGTGATATTTCGTGAATATTTGGCCGAATATTCGCCATATATTCGAAAATTTGCGAATTCATAATCTCCAGTCATTATTTTCTTGATTGCGAAAATTCTCATAAAATTCGCATAAAAACTCACATAAATATTCGCATAAACTGGTATTTTTTAAAAAAATGAATATTCGCAATTGCGAATATATTTCGCAATATTCTAAATATTCGCAAATTCTCGAAGTGCTGATAATCGCGATTAAAATTCGCAATTCGAAAATTCTTGAACAACACTAGTTGCAAGCAAATAGAGGAGGTAAGTATGATGTAATTTATTGTTCTGTTAATTTTACACTGTGTTATTACTATCAGATGCCACGGTCATGTATGATACCAGCATCTGAGGGGTACATGATGGAAAGCGGCGCAATCACAGCTCCCTGTCATTGTACCCACTACTTACAAAGTAATCCAGTTCATGATGAAGTAATTCGTCACAAAGCAAATTTTTTTGTACAATTTGGCGAAGCAGCTGGATCGAATTTTCCAATACTTTGCTCAATTCTAAATATAACCGTTAAAGTGTTGATGACCTGATTTCATAGATAAGCAATTCTATTAGAAATTTAATATTATATTGGCGTAAATGAATAGTGTAATAAAAAGGTTGGAGTGGTGTCCACTAAGCATTTCTATTGCCTTGATTATTACATTAGGGTAAATAAACTGTGTAATATAACCTTTAGAGGATATGGACCTGATTTCATAGATAGGCAATTCCATTAGGCCTTTCATTCTAATTTTGAGGTGTTAGTGGGTTGTCCACATTGACAATGAATAACTTATTTTGCTCTTACAGTCACTGTCACCGTACAGTAGGTCCAACAAAGAGGTACCAGGGCCCTCCAAGTGAATGGGCAGTGGCAAAAAAGTAGCATCAGAAGAAGAGGTGGTGGTAAGGGCATCCACAGCAACAGGCCACAGCTGCCAGTGTCATCCAACGGTCGTATTTTGACGACCAATCCTGCTGTCCTGGAATGGTTGACTCGGTCTTCATCATCATCATCTCAACTGAAATCAGATACCCACAGCCAAGAGATGGTGGCATATCCCTCTGAGAGCCCCCTGACACCACAAAGTTGGCATAGCCCAGGAACAAGCTCTGTGCCCTCACCTGTCCTGAACCTGCCTCAAAGCTCCTTCTGCCAGGCAAGTGATGTATACTGCCAGCTCATCTCCGCTTTTTAGCAAGGAAGAAATTACTGAGGACAGTCAGCCCACTACTGCCCAGCGCAGTAGTGCAAGTAACGTGGGAGCAGGTGTTAAGAATGGTTAGTGACGTGGCCATGAGGCTGGTGAGGCTGACATAAGTGACGAGCAAACAGTAATAGATGATGATGTAGCCAATCCACGTGGGAGCCTGGGGAAGAGGGGGCTAGTGGTGCACGGCTTTCTAGAGGCAGCAGCAGGCAGTCAGCATGGAGTTGTGGGGGTGAAATGCCATACTTGCCAATGTGGAGATACTTGCATATTTATAAGGCTGTGACATCACAGGGCTGACTCCTGCTGATCAGCAGGAATGTGTTCCCAGTAATGGGCCCCCACCAGACCAGGGCAACAAATAAAATAAACTAAGACACCTCTGTGACGCAATGTCACGTCCCCGTCCGGATCTAATTCATAAAAATGTTTTAGGAGTAGAATCCGGTTGACTGTGAGCTTAAAATATGAACCGCTTCTAGCCACAGTATAGTTACACCTTATCCATGGTACAGGATGTCCATATATGGCCGGTCATGTAGCCCTTTGTAGACCACAGACTCTAATCACCCCCTGTTGAGATCACCTCACATCTTGGGCAGCTTCAAAGGACAAACCCCAGACCACGTGTCTCCTGGCCACTTTCAAACCACAAAAGTTAAACACTTGCCAGTTTCCCCCTTCCCTGCAGCCTGGTCAGCATCAGAAGCAGAAAAAGCTGGGAGGGGGGGGGGTGCATAAGGAGAGACATGTGAGCTGTGCTCTGAGAACCCCAAAAAGCATATATGGGCTATATGTAATTATGACACTAAAATGTAGGTACACTCAAAATGCACCTCTCACCCAGTGGAACTGGGAGAGTCCAAACTTGGCAGCTTTGGGGTCTTCCCAGACTGGGAAACGGGTTACTAGTCACCCAGAGGGGAGAGAGGTGTGGTGTCACCCATGGAATCGTCCAATTCATGGGGGACCCAGCACAAGCACTCGATTTTTCATATTTATTACGCTGGCAAAGTTATGGACCATTTTTTGTAAAAAATAGGGAAAACTGGCCTGGCCAGGAGCAGGGAGGGACAAACAAGCCCTCCCAAACTCTCCTTCAGGAACACTCACCGTGCAGCCCTTGTCCAGCGATTAGCTGGGCCAACCCCCCTATCCTCCCACAAAATGGGGCATAAAAGTCCGTGCGTAATGGGAAAGGAGGTGCTTTTGCCCTGTGGTCACATCAACGATAGACTGTCCGTTGGAACATAAGTTTTGTGCCTGGATTTTGCATAGGCAAAGTCCAAGATAGTAATTTCTCTTTTTATCCCCGTTTATTTTACACATGCTTCCCAGCTTGCTATTGTAATGTTTTTCTGTAAATTTTGTAGGCATTGTTTGTTTAACTTCTGTGTTACTTAAAGTAAAATATATTTTTATATCTTTTAAAATGTCTCTCTCTTATCACTCTAAGCCACACTGCAACAAAATACTTATGGGCCTTGAAGAGACCTACCTGTTTTATAGTCGACTTGGTATTAGAGATATAACCGTTTTATGACTCGATTGGTGTTAGCTTGTAGCATGGTATTGGGGCTGATCTGTGAGTGGTCCGAACCCCTATCTCTACAATTACAGAGTCGTTCACTCACAAACGTGGTGGCAGCAGAGAAAAAGGAGGTACAGGATTGACTGTTTGGGTAATTCTGTTTCTCCCCCAGATTTAAACAGTGGTGGTCGTGACAACCTCTGATAGTAGCAGGTTCTAAGTGTGCAGCAGAAATGTGTTCCAAAGAATGGGCCCCCACCAGACCAGGGCAACTCCAAAAATAAACTAAGACACCTCTGACAGCAGCAGGTTCAAAGTGTGCAGCAGGAATGTGTTACCAGGAATGGGCCCCCACCAGACCAGGGCAACACCAAAAATAAAATAAGACACCTCTGACAGCAGCATATTCTAAGTTTGCAGCAGGAATGCGGTAACATGCAGACAAAATGCTATATTTTCCATTTTTCAATAACAAAAACAAGGTATTTTAGGTTTAGAAGGCACACTATAAATTAGTACAAAATTACCTAGACACGCCGCCTGCACTGATCTGCTCTCAGTTTCCATATCGGGCACATCGAGTCTGGAGCAGAACTCTGTGGTAACGCAGCTAGCCTCGCCGTGTGCTGATTCCTCCAAGCCAGAAGGCAGTAGGAGCGGTGTTTAGCAGTGGCTCTCTCATCCTCCTTTTGTCTGTGAGGAGGCATGGGTACCGTTGCTCTCCCTACCCATACACGATCGGCACCGCACACATGCTGGGCTCAGGCCAATGGCAGGACCCATCCATCCTCTGGACGTCTGAGCACAGAAGGCAGTGATGAGCTAGCTTGCCTCGGCCAGGGTCTGAAAAGTATCCCCGGCTCTGCCGCCGGGATTAGTTCACCTTCCCATTGGTGAAGACTCAGCCACGGTCCACGGCTGCTGGCACGGTCTTTGGCGGCTGCCTCCATTGCACAGCCCAGGTCATGGTGCAGAATAAGCCTTTAGATGTGCGGCTTGGCTACACACGGGGGTAGTGTCACACAGCCTGTGGCAGACTTCACCAGGAAGGGATTGATAGGCACAGTCCCTTAAAGTAAAAAAAAAATGTACACTAATCCGGTCATCTACAATGTTGATGTCTGGAGGGGAAGAAAATTTCAGGGCTTCCAGGGAGATATTCGGTAGATAGAGGCGTAGCTATAGGGGTTGCAGAGGTAGCAGTCGCTACTGGGCCCAGCTGACTAAAGGGGCCCAAAGACACTTGTGCCGCATAAGAAGACACACAAAGCACTGAGGGAAGGGGGGCCTAAGCTGAACTCTTGCAGCAGGGCCCATGAGCCTTTAGCTATGCCCCTAGATAGATATATTATAGCAGGATGGACAACATGCATTATTCTCCCCCTCCAGACATCAGCAGCATTGTAGAGGACCTGATTACAGTATGTTTTGCTGGAACTTAAAAGGAATAAGAATTTCTAGTTCTAGTCAACTAAAATGAAGCACAGCTGCATTCGTTATGCGAGGAAGATTTAGCGGCAGTTCTATGTAACTCCTGAACACATGGTGCCTTCAGAACAGACTCCAAACTCCGCTCTGCTAAATGACAGTGTAGATGCTTCACTGGTCCAGTCAGCCCCTTCCTGGTGAAGTCTGCAACGGGCTGTTTGAAACTACCCCCCGTGTGTAGCCAAGTCTCACATTTAAAGGCTTATTCTGCACCATGACCTGCGGTCGATGATCCGAGCCAGCAGCCGTGGACGGTGGTTGAGTCTTCACCTATGGGAAAGTGAACTAATCCCGCTGACAGAGCCGGGGACACTTCCAGAACCTGGCCGAGGCAAGCTGCCTCATCACTGCTTTCTGTGCTCAGACAGACAGAGGACAGATAGGTCCTGCCGTTGTCCGCAGCCCAGCGTGTGTGCGGTGCCGATCGTGTATGGGTAGGGAGAGCGACGGTACCCATGCCTCCTCACAGACAAAAGAAGGATGAGAGAGCCACTGCTAAACATTGCCACTCCTACTGCCTTCTGGCATGGAGGAATCAACACACGGCGACGCTGGCTGTGTTATCGCAGTGTTCTGCTACAGACTTGATGTGCCTGATACGGAAACTGAGAGCATACTGGTGCGGGCACCGTGTGGAGTGCTGTGTGACAATTGATATCTGAGAGATCTATTTTCCAATATGGTTTATCTATCGAGTGCAGTGTCCTGACAGAGGGGACTATAAGGTACACTATATTAGGCCAAAAAAAATGAATCAATTGAATATAGTAATTTAACAAAAAAAATGGCAATATGGTAAAGTTCCCTTGCCATTTAATATAGACTGTTCCTAATAATTTTTATGCACTAATTTTGTTTCGACCATTAATGTATAAACACCTGATTGTAAAAATTTTTAAATATATAAATACATCAATAAATTAATAAAGTAAAGTCAAAATTCAAGAAATATAAAAAAATAATTGATATAGAAATATATAAAAGAAATATATAAATAAATACACATAAAAAACAATCATTCAGTTAATATTAAAATGTATCTACATAAACTTTTTCATTTGTTTTTTTTTTTTGTTTTAACTAACAAAAAACGCAGACACTGACGCCGACACTACACCAACTAAAGAGTAAAAAACTAACACTAAAAACTAAAACTAATAAACTCTTTTTTTTTAACTAACAAAAGATGCAGACACTGATGCAGATACTAAACAAACTGAACAGTAAAAAACTAACACTAAAAACTAAAACTAATAAGCTTTTTTTTTTAAACAAAAGATGCAGACAATGAAGCAGACACTACACCAACTAAACAGTTAAAAAATAACACTAAAAACTAATAAACTTTTTTTTGTTTACTAACAAAAGGCGCAGACACTGACGTAGACACTACACTAACTAAACAGTAAAAAATTAACACTTAAAACTTAAACTACTAAACTTTTTTTTTTAACTAACAAAAGAAGTAGACACTGACGCAGACACTACACCAACTAAACAGTAAGAAACTAACACTAATAAGCTTACTTTTAAAATAACACAGACACTAAACTAAAACACTAAAACACAAACTATACCTAACCTACACCCTGCTCTAGAAAGTATCAGCTACATAATTCCCTGACTAATCTATACTATCTCACACTAACTAAATGGATATCTTTCAGCTAACTATACCCTACACTACACCCTGCACTAGAACCTATAAGCTATACTATTTCCTAACCTATACTATCTCACACTAACTAAACAGATTATATTTTTCACCTAACTAACACTATACTCTAAACTAGAACCTATCTGCTACACTAACCTACCCTATCTAACACATCAGATATATCAAGAATCAAATATATGATTTGCCTCTCAAAACCAACACCACATAAAACTGCACAAAATGGCTGCTGGGAAAGGATCTTATATAGTAAGTGGTGGGCAATATTCCTATTGGTTGCTAGGGATGTTGCTAACCTCTTTGCCTCCTTCTCATTGGCCCACAAGCTAAAAGAAGGGAGGGATCAGTGTCCTCTCAAAGTGCAGATATTCAAATCGCAATAAATATTCGCATTATGAAATTTCGCGCTACGCTCACTGACTCAGTGTAAGCTACATTGAAGCCTTTGGACCACATGCTAGAAGCAGGGAGGGATAATCAAATTTTTTTTTATACAGTACACATCAATGTGATGTGAACTGTGTAAAAAAAAAAAAATTATATTCGCCATTAAGAATATATATCGATATATTCGAAATATTTGCGAAATCTCAAAGAGCCGATAATATTCTAGATTTTTTTTTCATCTGAACCCATGATCCCTCCCTGCTTTTTGCTTGTGGGCCAATGAGAAGGCTGCAATGTCTTTGTCTGAGCTTAGCAACATCCCTAGCGACCAATAGAAAAGTTGCCTATCCCTTACTATCTAAGAACCTCCCCAGCAGCCATTTTTTGCAGTTTTTTGCAGTTCTGAGAGAGACAGCAGTGTCATTGCTGTGCTCTGTGCTTTGCTGTGCCATTACATTATATAGTTAGTTAGTTAGTTAGTTAGTTAGCTCATACTGTATATATAATACAGATATTTATTGGGAGATAGTCAGTGTAGGTTAGATATAGTGTAGTTGATAGGTTCCAGTGCAGGGTGTTAGGCACTGTCCATACATAGATGCTACAGACTTAGTGCTGTGATATCAATAAGTTCACAGCAATACTTAGTGCAGCAATCAGTAATATGTAGTCAGACCTGCAAAAATGTAAAGTTGCGGGCAAAAATATGTGCATCATTAATTGCCAATTTGCGCAATCGCGAATATATTGGAGCACTCTATCTGCATATAAAGCTATTGTAATGTTCTGCCGTGCCAACCATTTTCTCCAGTCTCAGGAAACTTTTAGCAACTTAAAAAATGTAGCAAAAGTGACCCATGCCTATATTGAGCGTGCAATACGCGCATACTACATTGACGATTTTCACAATCAAAAAATAATGGCAAATTCTCAAATCCGAAAATTTATGTTGAATATTCGCCCAAATATTTGCGAAATATCACAAATTCGAAAATTGCCCCTGCCACTCATCACTAATTTCCAATAGACAACCTAATGTATGCACTTATCCGACAGTGCAGAAGCTGAGTCTGCTCCTGGCCAAGTTACTGGTACTACAGTCCCTCCATTTCCATGTGGTTGACTCTGCTTATTTCAGAGAACTGATGGCTTGTGCTTACCCAAGGTGGAGAGTCCCATGCCATTTTTTGTATCAGCTCTGCATACGTACATACTGCAGAAGGTGGGCCTGTCCTTGAGCCTGTCAGTGTCTGGTACAGTTCATGGCAGCGTTGATGCATGGAGCTGTAACTATGGTCAAGGACAATGTATGTCCTTTATGTCCCACTGGGTGAAAGGGGTTCCAGCCTAGGCATAGCAGTAACTTTGCGAGGTCATGGCAATGTCACCGCCGTGTTGTCATGCTGTGATTCTGGTGCCAATGTCCTCCCCTGCCTCCTCATCTTCCACCTTGTTCTCCGTCTTGACTGTAGGTCCAGTTCAGAGTGGTCCTCCAGCATACCACCTATGCAAAGCAAGGTGGTATCACGCTGTTCTGCACCTGGCCAGCCTGGGCGAACATCATCAACCAAGAAATCGAATGCTGGCTGTCTCCTTGGTAACTAAAGATCGGAACCATGGTCACAGATAATGGGAAGAACATTGTGTCTGAGCTGTTTCATGGAGGGCTGACCCATGCGCCCTGCATGGCACATATTTTTAATCTTTTTGTAAACTGGCTCCTCAAGTCTTCCACCCAACTGCAAGATGTCTTGAAAATGGTTAGTACAGTTGTGTTCAAAATTATTCAACCCCCACTGAAATTGAGTGTTTTGGCCAGTTTGACATTGATTTTGATCATTTCAGTCATCTTGTTTACAATTAAATCAAAGAGGCACTTGTAAGTCAGACAAATATAACATAACATTTATAATGAAATAACCACAAATGTCTTTTCTGTGCTAACATCATTATCAGTTTTATTCAACCCCCAAGTGACATTCATTCTTAGTACTTAGTACAACATCCTTTTCCAGTTATAACAACTTTTAAACGTGAAGCATAGCTTGACGCAAGTGTCTTGCAGCGATCTACGGGTATCTTCGCCCATTCTTCATGGGCAAAAGCCTCCAGTTCAGTCACAATCTTAGGCTTGCGTGCTGCATCTGCTTTCTTTAAGTCCCACCAGAGGTTCTCAATCGGATTTAAGTCTGGTGACTGCGATGGCAACTTCAAAATGTTCCAGCCTTTAATTTGCAACCATGCTCTAGTGGACTTGGAGGTATGCTTGGGATCATTGTCCTGTTGAAAGGTCCAACGTCTCCCAAGCCTCAGGTTTGTGATGGACTGCATCACATTTTCATCCAATATCTCCTGGTACTGAAGAGAATTCATGGTACCTTGCACACGGTGAAGCTTCCCTGTACCTGTAGAAGCAAAACAGCCCCAAAGCATGATTGACCCCCCCTCCATGCTTCACAGTAGGCAAGGTGTTCTTTTCTTCATAGGCCTTGTTCTTCCTCCTCCAAACATAGCGTTGATCCATGGGCCCAAACAGTTCTAATTTTGTTTCATCAGTCCACAGAACACTATCCCAAAACTTTTGTGCTTTGTCCACATGACTTTTGGCATACTGCAGTCAACTCTTCTTATTCTTTGGAGACAGCAAGGGGGTGCGCCTGGGAGTTCAGGCATGGAGGCCTTCATTACGCAGTGTGCGCCTTATTGTCTGAGCTGAAACTTCAGTACCCACATCTGACAAATCTTTTTTCAGTTCCTCAGCAGTCACACAGGGACTTTTCTCCACTTTGCGCTTCAGGTAGCGCACAGCAGTCGAAGTCAGCATCTTCTTTCTGCCACGACCAGGTAGCGTTTCAACAGTGCCCTTTGCCTTGAATTTGCGAATGATGCTTCCTATGGTGTCTCTTGGTATGTTCAACATATTTGCAATCTTCCTATAGCCATTGCCCTTCCTGTGAAGAGAAATCAACTCTTCTCTTGTCTTCCTGGACCATTCTCTTGACTTCACCATGTTTGTAAACACACCAGTAAATGTCTAGAAGGAGCTGAGTATCACAGTCATTTTACATCTGCCTAATTGGTGCTTATTATGCTTGATTGCTGCTGCTTGACATCCACAGGTGTTTTCAATACCTGATCGAAAACACTTGAATGAACCTCTGTTCTTAAGAGTGGTCGTCTTTAAGGGGTTGAATAATTGTGTCAATGAAGAAATCACAAAAAAACCATTTAATACTGTATTACAAAAACAATTGATGTCATTTTAGTTGCATTTGGTTCTTTAAAAAGTCCTTGTAAGATTTCATTCTGAACACAATTACAAATGTACACTAAATTCCCTAAAACCCTTTACAGCATTGGGGGTTGAATAATTTTGAACACAACTGTAAATTGTGCATTCACTTCAGCCACTCTTACCCTGCAAAACACTCCCTCTTTGAGCTGCAAAGGCAGAATGGTGTTCCCTAACGTCCCCTCATATATCTGTCATGTACATGGCCAATACTTGTATCAGCATGTAACAGAACAGGTTCTCTAGTAATCTATGTGGAATCAGCAGCCTGTGTAAAATGAAAGTGCTCTTTCACTCGATAGTAGAGTCTTAGGCTACGGCATGGTTAAGTACATTATACCTGAATCTAACATTGACCATCCACTACCACAAGGGACTAGCTACTCATGTTTCTGCAATGCACAGTGATGTACTCCGAGATAAACTCTCCCTGAAGGCCAGGAAATAGCTGATTTACAACACGCTTCGTGATGAATTAATTTGGATCGAATTAAATTTTTGGCAAAACTTTGCTCATCTCTAAAATATAACAAAATATATTAAAAAGATGTTAGTCCTAGGAGTTCTTAAAATGTCATATATCATTGTTCAGGCCAATTGAAGCAACTTTGACAAATGACGTATCTATTCAGACAGAAATCAATTTTTTATTTTATTTGATGAATTGAACTTGAAAAGAATTTCAAGAAGTTTGGACACAGCAACTTTGGACACAGCTTGGAGCAAAAACATCCACAGTAGAGGTGACCATCGTGTAGGGACAGCCAACCATAGTGCTTCCTAGCCTTTATATCTGCAAGAAAACCCATTCAGAAGACCTGTGATAGATTAGAAGAAATAGATCAGACAGCTTGCTGCACAGAAATGCCTGTGCACAGGGTGCCATACTATGCTAAGAGGCAATGATTAAGTGTAAAGAGCTGTGTCTGAAAGTGATTCATACCTGAATACTATGTTTGTTTATGTGCACTGCCTGAAGAAGATCCAAGGCCTGTGGTCATGGTTGCATCATGTGGAAAAGATCGAAGACCTGTACCATACAGCAGACTCATTTTCATCACTGCTACAAAAAAGGAGGGTTCAAGAACAAAACTGTTATTACCTATAGTTGGGTGCAATGCCAGGACTAGAACGCATTGCCAGAGAGAGAGAGAGAGAGAGAGAGAGAGTAATCAGGCTTCCTTTTTACCAACAGATATATTTTACTCTGAAACACTGCAGAGTCATACCAGTGGCATTCTGTTGGCTTCTTCATGCCTGGCTGGGCTTGGTTTTCAGGTCCCTCCCTATTTATGTATAGGGGAGAACTGTCAATGAAGCTGAGCTGTTTAGGAAGAAGCCATTGAGGGGCTGCCCCAAGACTTTTCTCCCTTTTTTAAGCTAATTTTTAAACTATGTTTTCTCAGAAATGCCACAGTATTTCAAAGTGAAACGTATCTGTTTGCAACAGAGGACCCCCTTGAGAGTTTATGATGCAGTTGCCCAGGGTTCAGGTAGTATAAATCTCCCGATGTATATTGGCTTTCTTTTAATCCTAAAAATATCAACCATATTTAGGAGAGTTTAAAGATATGTATGCATATTATCTGAGCAGGTTTTTTTCATAGTCTTTAGTCTTCATCCAATTATATTGTCTCCCCTTAACCACACCCATCCCCAATATAATTCTGTAAATATTTTTTGTTTGTAAAGCAAATTAGGACAACATTGGAGAAAAAAAAAACTATTATGAGCATTTATCTGGTGTTTTAATACAGTGCAAAGTGGAATATGCCAAAAATGCTCCACCAGAAACCTAAGAAACATATGTCAAACTATCCAGAATGGGCAGATCGCTGATTTTCATTAAAGCCTAAGAAGTTTTTATTATTCTAACTTGCTTTTCTCTTCTCATTCTTTTCTTTTGTTTTTACATAAGAGACTATAAAACCTACTGGGATTCGGTCTCAAAGTGGTTGCTAAACCGTGTTAATTAACAAGTTGATTGTATATAAATGAATTCATTTGGATTTTAATGTTATCGTATGTCAGGTGACAATAGATTTCACAAAAGATGATGACATAAAAGTAAAATCATGACTTATACATGGTATGTATTTACTCTCTGATACTATTGCTTTTCTTATGCCTGTAACATTGTGATCTATTTTTCAGTTTTTATGTGATTAAATCTTTTTTGTAGATTGATGTCAGTATTTTGGATTATGTTGCTTTACAGAACCAAAGAATAAAGATAAAGTATAGTTCTACTCATATTCAAGTATATTTTTGTCACCATTATTAATGAGATTCGTCAACAAATTTGAGGTACTTTTTATTTTATTGTTTAAAAAAAAGACTCAAATAGGTGCAATCTTTTCTGGAGAGTTTGGTTTAAATGGATAGTAAATACTGTACTTTTTGACATTGGTTTGCGCCCTATTGACCTTTATAAAATTGCTAGAGGATACATTCTTTATTTTTTATTGAATGATTGTCAAAACAATGGGAAAAACTGCATTTGTGTGAATGCAGCCTTAGTTAAATTATTCAAAATTTGATCTTGTGAGAAATTAGTAAATGTAATATATCTGAATAAATAATGAATGCTAGTCATGCAAATATTGGGACAGATTTATTAATATTTCCTTAAACAGAAATAGAAATATTTTCTTAAACAGAAATAGCATAAACCTAGAAGAGACAAGCAGAAGATGTGCAAAATTTGTCACAGTGGCACATCTTTATAGACATGGTAGGCACATTTTTCCAACTTACTCCACCTCTTGGCTAACTTAAATTAGACATATCTTGCACTGAAGTTGTATCTCAAGTCATGAATAAATTTGACACATTTAGGACTCATTAACCATGCCCCATATTCTAGATCCTTTTGAAATGTCTCTAATAAGGCAACAAAGTGTTAGAAATATGTAAAAAAAACTGGCATATGGCATGTATGACAATTTTTGGCACAATTTGGTCATTTTACTCTTTGTTATAGTAAATCTGCTGCATTGTGTGGGTACCCCATTTTCATTAATAGGAATATTTACAGAATATTACCCTAGTACATCTTCTTTAAAGTTATACACTGTGTGTGTATAAGAAAATTTAAAAGTTTATTCATCATACCCCAGTATTGGGAGCATTCTCAGCTAGGACATTTGTATAATTTTATTGTCTCTTTTTGACAATTCTGTTAGACTGCTTTCATATCTGCGGCTTTGCAATTTGGCTGCCAGTTCCAGAAGAAAATGCCGGAAATTAGGCGGACATAAACTGCAGTGTGCAGTGGCTGGTGTCTGGCCCATTCTCTGCATTTTTGCCAGAATGAAGCCTAAACAGATTAGATCAGAATAGATTCCGCAGATGTGAAAGTAGCCTTTCAAAACAACCTGCCAAATGTAAAAAACAAAAGGGGATGTAGGCTGACCAACTCCTTTTATTTGGGAATTTAGGATTGGAAACATCAAGTGTTTTTTAGGTAGATAGATAAATAGATAAATTGATAGAGTAAAAGAAAGCCATGTATTCTAAATACATTACATAGACCAACGTTAATTAAACAACAAAAAGTGTACGACCACACGGCATAGTTGTTATGCATTCATGATGCAGTTAGGGAACGCATGATTCTGATCCCATGCATGATCGTGTGTTTAGGGTGCGTTTTTTTTTGTCTGCCACTGTTGTTGGAACTGTGGATTCTCCTGGTTCTTTAGCATTCTGACTAACTTCAAATAGGGACACATGTGGTAAAGCACATTCCACAAGCGGCTACTCCACTGTATATCTCATGCAGTCAGCAGCCGCAAGCATGTCTTATGTGAGGTGAGGTCAATCAGGTGCACTCATCACAACTTTGAAAGTGCCAGGCCTATCTCAGAAACCTATTTTCCCAGTGACTTCTATTGGGAAATGAGGTGCTGCTAGTTCCTAACTGCATCATGACAACATCACGACCACACAGTGTGGTCATACCCTTAGAATATACCCATAAGGCTGAATGCAGTGCCTATTGTATTACATATCTATACTGTTAGGTACTAATGCTGATATGTAAATTTTAATCCTATTTATAGAACTCCATTACTATTAAACTTTTTTCTGGATTATGTCTCGGCCCAGCCGATTTATAATATGATCAATCACACAGGTGCACCTCTTGAATTTCTTCTTAGTAACATCTCTGATATGCCGGAACTTCAGATACCATTGTATGTGTTATTTCTAAACATTTATCTGTTTACCATGTTGGGGAATTGTGCAGTCATTCTCATCATATACCTTCATCCTGCTCTCCACACCCCAATGTACTTTTTTATAGGGAACTTGGCATTTTTAGATGCTGTCTATATTTCTACAACTGTGCCTAAAATGTTAATCATTTACTTTAAAAAAAGAAAGACCATTTCATATGTTGGATGTGTGGCACAACTGTATGTGTATCTGGTGATGGCAGCCACTGAGTCTACCTTGCTTTCTACCATGGCTTATGACCGCTATGTGGCCATTTGTAATCCCTTGCGCTATCATGCCATTATGAACAAGAAGGTATGCTTAGAACTTGCAACAATTTCATGGATTTTTGGTATATTGTATTCCCTTATTCACACTGGGAATACATTTCGGCTACGTTTTTGCAAATCCATCCAAATTGATCATTTTTTCTGTGACATTCCACCACTTCTGAAGATCTCTTGCTCCAGTACAATACTTACTGAAATGATTGTTTATGTAGTTGGTGGATTGCTGGTCTTAATTTGTTTCCCACTGATTATTATTTCCTATGTCTTCATTGTTAAAACTGTCTTTAAGATCTCTACTGCGAAAGCCCGTACCAAAACATGTTCTACTTGCATATCCCACTTCTTATCAGTCAGTTTGTTCTATGTTAGTGGAAGTTTTGCATATTTTCACCCTACAGAGCACAATTCTTTTAATCAATACAAAGTCAATGCATTGTTTTATACTATCTTACCCCCATTACTAAATCCACTCATATATAGTTTTAGGAACAAGGAAATAGAAAAGGTCTTTAAAAAATAAGGCATTAAAGTGCAACAGTCATTACTTTTTTAATTTATTGGTAAATGTGTAGGACAAGTGATTTTTATTATTTTTGCAATATACTTTATTTGTTGATATTGCACTTCTTCGTGATAAAAATGCTCTTTAAGTTATTTTTTTCACATGATAAACCAGTAGAGATGAACAAATCAAAGTTTACGAAGTGGAATTCAATCCAAATTTCTGAAAAAATTTGATTTACACCAAAGCCAAATTTCCTCACGACGCTTCACATTTTTTCCTAAAATGACTGCTGCATATGTTAGGACAAGGAGCAAAGAACTCTGGAAATGAGGAATCACCCACAATGCCTTGCATGCAGCCAATCGAAAGCCAACCAACCACTGTGATGTCACAGCCCTATAAATAGCCTCAGCCATCTTTGATTCAGCCATTTTCCAGTGTGCTTAGTGCATGGAAAGACGTCAGCAGGCGCTAGGAACTGTGCTAGAACAGACTATTGTGCTGAAAAATCGATTTAAAAATTCAGGGAAAGATTATTCAAGGTGTAGGAAAAGGATAGGGAGACATCAGCTACACTATAAAAGAAGAACAGGGTGCAATAGGAGAGTGTACAGACTGGGTAATAGGGGCACTTCTTTTACATCTTGCTGCACTAATTGGGGATCCAAATTGCAGTTATAATGCTGCTTATAGGTTGTTTGCACTATATGATACATAAGTAATTCCAGGAAACCTTGCTTGTTATTGGGGTGCAAGTTCTGTGTGATACAGCCATTTACGGGGTGAATTAATAGGAAAGATACGCATGTCCTATTAGCTGTTCTGCGTTGATTTTACATTGTTTAACTTTTTTTTTTGGGGGGGGGTGGTGTATTAATAGGAAAAAAAATTGAAAAAATATATGTCATAATTGCCGTTCAGCGGGGAAGTTACATTGTACTACAGCAATTTACGAAGTGTATTAATAAGAAAGATACGTACATTATTTTAGCTGTTCTGCGGTGAATTTTGATGGTTATACTTTTTTTGGGGGGGTTTTAATAGTAAAAATAATACATCTTAATTGCCGTTCTGTGGTGAAGTTACATTGTACTACAGTAATTTACAGGGTGTTTTAATATGAAATATACCTCTGTCGAAGTAGCAGTTCTGCGGTGAATTTTTTGGGGGGGTGTATTAAAAGAAAAAAATATATATATATGTCATAATTGCGGTTCAGTGGTGAATAGAGATGAGCGAATTTCTATTCTGAATTTATTTGTGGCGAATCTTGATAAAAAAACAGCTATTTCCTGGCTGCAGAGAGTGGTGTAGAACAATGTGCCTTGCAGTAACACACATATGGAGTCTGCTGTGGTAGTGAAACAATACTGTGAGTCAGTATGACATGCAGATGACAGACGTTGCTCATAGAATCACTGCACACTTCACTAATTTGGGCAGTTACGAGGCCAAAACTGACCAAATAACTCAAGTGTGAACTCAGCCTTTCAGGTCACTGTTAGCGTCAAGAAGAAGCGCTCTCCTTTTACACCGTCAGCAGCTGATTCCACATAGATGTCTACAGAATCTGTTCTATTAAATGCTTTTACAAGTAGAGCCCACCGACAGAGTGGAGAGGATGTCAGCAGTAAGTTTGTGTTATTGTCACTGAATATTTTGCCCTTCCTCTGATCCGTCAAAACAATAACCCCCAAAAAGCAGATCCTGTCTGTTGAGCATTCGCCTTTACTCAGTCAGCATTTGGTCAGTAATCAAACAGTATTGCTAAAGCCAAAAACAGGAGTGGATCCAAAACAGAGATGACACATGAATGGAATATTTGCATGTCTTCTGTGTTTTGTACCCACTCCTGCTTTTGAATACCAAATCATAAGCCAATTCTGATGCAAAATAGGGACCATGCCATGCAGGCCTTCTAGCTGTTACATAGACAGGATCCGTTGTGCGTCTAATTTTCCTTCCTTCTGACAGATCAGATGGGTCAAATAAATGATGATGTCAGCCAGGCCAAACAGCAAAATAGTGGCCCAGTCATGAAGTGTGGAGGGTAGGAACAGCATGAGAGGTCCACAGAGTGGCCCTATGACATAATGATGAGGTGGAAGCAGCATGAGGAGACCACAGAGTGGCCCAATGCGAGTGTGGAGGTGGCAGCAGTAGCATCAGGAGACCACAGAGTGGCACAATGACAGAGTCTGGAGATGGCAGCAGCATTAGGAGAAGGACACAGACAGGCACAATGACAGTGTGGAGGTGGCAGCAGCAGCATCAGGAGGCCACAGAGTGGCACAATGATAGAGAGTGCAGGTGGCAGCAGCAGCATCAGGAGGAGGCCACAGGGTGGCACAGTGACAGTGTGGAGGTGGCGGCAGCTTCAGGAGGCCACAGAGTGGCACAATGAGAGAGCATGGAGGTGGCGGAAGCAGCATCAGGAGGAGGCCACAGAGTGGCACAATGACAGTGTGGAAGTGGCAGCAGCAGCATCTGGAGGCCACAGAGTGGCACAATGATAGTGTGAAGGTGGCAGCAGCAGCATCAGGAAGAGGCCACAGAGTGGCACAATTACAGTGTGGAGGTGGCATCAGCATCAGAAGGCCACAGAGTGGGCTGTCATCATATATGCCGAGCCCACCCTAGATGGTATATCACCACAGGGGTAATTCAGTCCAACCTTGAATACTGTTGACAGAATATGTTAATTTGCACCGGTTTCTGCTTACCTGTTATTTGCCACTTGTGTCCTGTATGTAGCCTGAGTGATCCTGATAGGGACTAATAGGGATATATAGACGAGGTACGAGGACAGGGAGTCCCCACAATCAGGGGAGATCCCTGGGCTGAGGTGTAGCTGAGGGCTTAACCAGGGACAGACATCCATGTCCCCTATATAGCATTACACCCACGTATCATCTACTATTGGTACAAACACCCATTTACAGGTCATATCAGACACAGGTGCCAAGGATCAGTGGAGTGCAGGGAGTGTTCCTCTATCATTGCAATAAAAGGGGTATTGGCCCCATATTTTATTAATAATATTAAAGGTTATGTTTTAAGGGGATTGACTTTGTTGGAATTTGAATTTTTAATTATCCCCCAAATTTTGTATAAATACTGGTTGGAGTTGGTTTAACTTGTGACAAAAAATAAAAATTTCCATGAACTCACTATGCCTATCAGCGAATACCTTAGGGTGTCTAATTTCCGAAATGGGGTCATTTGTGGGGTGTTTCTACTGTCTGGGCATTGTAGTACCTCAGGAAACATGACAGGTGCTCAGAAAGTCAAAGTGCGGAAATTCACTTTTTTGCACCATAGTTTGTAAACACTATAACTTTTTCCCAAACCAATAAATATACACTTATTGCAATTTTGTTTTAACAAAGACATGGAGAACAATAAATTTAGAAAAAAATGTATGTAGAAATGTAGTTTAAAAAAAAAAAAATTTACAACAGAAAGTGAAAAATGTTGTTTTTTTGCAAAAATGTAGTTAATTTTTTATTAATATAAAAAAAAGTAAAAATGTCAGCAACAATTAAATACCACCAAATGAAAGCTCTATTAGTGAGAAGAAAAGGAGGCAAAATTCATTTGGGTGGTAAGTTGTCCACCGCGTCCAGAGCAACAGATCCACCCCTACATAACCCAGAACTGCATCCTCGCAACCACATCCACAATTGCAGTGTGGTGCGAGCGCAGCGTCGGCTCTGCTGCATCGCAGGATGCACTAAGTCAGCGCTGCTAAGCCAGAATTGCAAACAGCTCAGCACTAGCAAATCTGAACTGCGCTCCGGCACTGCTACATCAGGGGGTCCCCACAGAAACCTATGGGAATGCCTAATCAGAACAGATAGGAGAAAAAGGGTTCAAATTAAACTGGGTTTTAAATCCAGATCCACATTTAACCCCTTGGGTTGTAAACTTCCCATGTTATATATCCATTCTACTTCAGTTTGGTCTATCTTGTTCTCATAACTTCCTCCTCGCCAATGTTTTTTGACATGAGCGACTCCTGTAAATTTTAACCCCTTCGGGTCCATCTTATGTACATGTTTAAAATGTAGGGGTACCCCATGGGTTTCCATTCCTTTTTTTATATTATTTATGTGCTCCTGTACACGTACTTTTAGCTTCCTCATGGTGCGGCCGACGTACTGGAGGCCACACGGACACTCCAGCACGTAGATCACACCCGAGGTCTCACAAGTGATCTCCCCTTTAATTTTCAGATCTTTCTTTCTTGGATTGGAATGGACTTTCTCAACTTGTCGTTCTTTTTTCATTTCTTTTGTACGGTTCCTACATGGCAAGCAGAAGCCGCACCAGGTAAATCGATTTTTTCTTCCTTTTTTATCTACCGGAGGAATTGCACTTTTCACTAAAATGGAATGTAAATTTGGTGCTTTTTTAAAAATTATACAAGGTTTTTTTGGGAGTTCATCCTCTATTACGGGGTCATTTTTTAATGTACTCCAATTTTTTTGGATCGCATTTTTTATGAGTTGTCCTTGGGCACTAAATTGGGTCAAAAAAGCAAACTGAAATTTATTCTCCTTATTACAAATGTCTAAATTTTGTTTTTCTTTTTTAACCATAACATTTGTTTCTACCTCTTTACATTGTTTTTCCAATTCACCTTTATTGTAGCCCTTCTCAATGAACCTGTCTAATATAATATTGCTTTGTGTTCTATACACCTCCACATCTGTACAGTTGCGGAAAATGCGTTTAAACTGTCCCTTGGGTATATTAGATAGCCACGGTTTATAGTGGCAACTATCCAAATTGATATACCCATTAACATCAGTCTTTTTAAAAAACGTTTTTGTTTTCAACTTGTTATTCTCCACAAAAATGGTAAGATCCAGAAAATTAATGGCAATATTGCTAATCTCACTGGTCAATTTTATATTCCAGTTATTCCTATTTAGTTCATCAATCAGTTTTTCCAGGCCCACCTTTTCACCTTCCCAAATAATTAGGCAATCGTCTATATATCTATACCACTTTAATAGCTTGCCCCCCGTTATCGGAACCCCTAAAATCGGCCTAATTCGTTTATCTTCCCAAGCTGCCATGAAGATATTCGCAAAACTAGGTGCGAATTTCGCCCCCATCGCGGTACCGAGGCGCTGCAGGAAGAATTCATCCCGAAACCAAAAATAATTGTGTGAGAGACAAAATTCTGTACATCTCAGGATGAACTCCCCCTGCAGCGAACTCATGTCGGAATCCTTCTCTAGGCTTTTTTTCACTGCCTGCAATCCCAATTCATTTGGTATGATGGTATAGAGCGATGTAACGTCAGCAGTCGATAACCACATCTTATCATTGTAGGATTCTATACATTTCAGCTTTTCAATCACATCTCCCGTGTCTTTCAAATGGGAGGGGGCAGTTTTCACATATTTCTGTAGAAAAAAATCTATGTATTCAGTGATATGGCTAGTCAGGGAGTTGATGCCCGATAGTATGGGCCTTCCCGGGGGATCTATAAGGCTCTTATGAATTTTCGGGAGGAGATATATAACTGGAATTACCGGGTCCTTAATCTGTAAATAATCGAGCTCCCTCTTATTAATAATCCCTTTTACAAAACCTTCCCGCAGAATTACTTCTAATTCCTTCTGATATAGATTCGTAGGGTTACTTTTCAATCTTTCATAGACGTTGGTGTCACTAAGCTGTTTTACCATTTCTGCTTCATATTTTTCTACATCCATCACCACCACCCCCCCTCCCTTATCGGCTTGTTTTATGATTATGTCTTTATTATTTTCTACACATCGATGGGCCAAACCCAGCAGTATCATGACAGACAGAAGCATGTAAATCGTAACTCTGTAGTATAAGGCCTACAAATTTCTTGACTCAACTACGCAGGATCAGGACAGACACAAGTAGGTAAATGTTAATGCCATAGTATAAGATCTACACATAGATAGGACTAACTATGCTGATTTAGGACAAGCAACAGCAGCAGCAGGTAAAGGTAATGGTGTAGTATAAGGCATAAACATAACTAAGCATGATCATGACAGACAGCAGCAGCATCAGTAGCAAGTAGATGGTAAGAGTCAAGTATAAGACCTACACATAGCTCGGCCTAACTAAGCAGGACAGGCAGCAGCAGGTTCTAAGTGTGCAGCAGGAATGTGTTCCCAGGAATGGGCCCCCACCAGACCAGGGCAACAAATAAAATAAACTAAGACACCTCTGTGACGCGATGTCACGTCCCCGTCCGGATTTAATTCATAAAAATGTTTTATGAGTAGAATCCGGTTGACTGTCAGTTTAAAATATGAACCGCTTCTAGCCACGGTATAGTTCCACCTTATCCAGGGTACAGGACGTCCATATATGGCCGGTCCTCTAGCTCTTTGTAGACCACAGACTCTAATCACCCCCTGTTGAGATCACCTCACATCTTGAGCAGCTTCAAAGGACAAACCGCTGACCATGTGTCTCCTGGCCACTTTCAAACCACAAAAGTTAAACACTTGCCAGTTTCCCCCTTCCCTGCAGCCTGGTCAGCATCAGAAGCAGAAAAAGCTGGGAGGGGGGGAAGGGGGTGCATAAGGAGAGACATGTGAGCTGTGCTCTGAGAACCCCAAAAAGCATATATGGGCTATATGGAATTATGACACAAAAATGTAGGTACACTCAAAATGCACCTCCAAACTTGGCAGCTTTGGGGTCTTCCCAGACTGGGAAACGGGTTACTAGTCACCCAGAGGGGAGAGAGGTGTGGTGTCACCCATGGAATCGTCCAATTCATGGGGGACCCAGCACAAGCACTCGATTTTTCATATTTATTACGATGGCAAAGTTATGGACCATTTTTTATAAAAAATAGGAAAAACTGGCCTGGCCAGGAGCAGGGAAGGACAAACAAGCCCTCCCAAACTCTCCTTCAGGAACACTCACCGTGCAGCCCTTGTCCTGCGATTAGCTGGGCCAATCCCCCTACCCTCCCACAAAATAGGGCATAAAAGTCCGTGCGTAATGGGAAAGGAGGTGCTTTTGCCCTGTGGTCACATCAACGATAGGCTGTCCGTTGGAACGTAAGTTTTGTGCCTGGATTTTGCATAGGCAAAGTCCAAGATAGTAATTTATCTTTTTATCCCCGTTTATTTTACACATGCTTCCCAGCTTGCTATTGTAATGTTTTTCTGTAAATTTTTGTAGGCATTGTTTGTTTAACTTCTGTGTCACTTAACCCCTTAAGGACACAGGGTTTTTACATTTTTGCGTTTTCGTTTTGCGCTCTATGCCTTCCAAGAGCCATAACCTTTTTATTTTTCCGTTCACATGGCCATATGAGGGCTTATTTTTTGCGGGACAAGTTGTACTTTCCAACGCCATCATTTAATAATGCATACGGTGTAGTGGGAAGCGGGAAAAAAATTCCAAATGGGGTGAAATTGTAAAAAAAAAGCAATTTCACCACAGTTTTACGGGTTTCTAAATTACGACGTTTGATTTGCGATAAAACTGACCATTTAGTTTTATTCTACAGGTCAGTACGAATCCGGCGATACCCATGTCGCCATGTTTTGACCGCTATAACGTATTTGTATATAAGTGTATGGCGTTGTATGGGGGCTTATTTTTTGAGGGGCGATCTTAACTTTTAGTTGATACCATTATGGGGTGTGTAGGACTTTTTGATCGCTTTTTATTTAATTTTTTTTGAGGAAATGAAGCGTCCAAAAACGGCAAATCGGCCATTTGGGCGCTTTTTTCCGTTTTTCTGTTTACCGTATGGGAAATATATTTTTATATTTTTATACTATGGGCGTTTTCACACATTGCAACACCCATGATGTGTATTTTTTTTATTTTTTTTATTATTTTAATTTTGGGGAAAGGGGGGTGATTTAAATTTTTTTTTTTTTTTATTTATTTACTTATTTTTTTTTTTTTTTTATTTTTTTACACTTTTATATAGATCCCATAGGGACCTATATAAACCAGTTACCTGATTGCTTCTATCATAAACTCCAATACACTTGTATTGGAGTTTATGAGCATTTTACTACTTTCCTATGAAGCCCTATTGCTAACAAGGGCTCCATAGGAAATAGTAAGTGATAGCCTCAAGCTGAATGAAAGGCTTGAGGCTATCCCTTACAGCGCTCCGATTCTCCCGATCACCACTAGGGGAGCCGGAGCGCTGCCGAAGTTCTACTTTCGGTTTTAGCGCGATGCAGATGCCGTGATCAGGATTGATCACGGCATCTGCGGGGTTAAATGATCGCGGTCGGCAGCGCTGCCGACCGCGATCATCAGCTGCGGGGGTCAGCTACAGGAATCAGCCGGACCCCCGCAGCGATGGTGCCCGCAGCGGCCAGGAGCGGGCGCCATCTTTAGGGACTGGACACATGACGTACCCATACGTCATGTGTCCTTAAGGAGCTAAAGTAAAATATATTTTTATATCTTTTAAAATGTCTCTCTCTTATCACTCTAAGCCACACTGCAACAAAATACTTATGGGCCTTGAAGAGACCTACCTGTTTTATAGTCGACTTGGTATTAGAGATATAACCGTTTTATGACTCGATTGGTGTTAGCTTGTAGCATGGTATTGGGGCTGATCTGTGAGTGGTCTCAACCCCTATCCCTACAATTACAGAGTCGTTCACTCACAAACGTGGTGGCAGCAGAAAACAAGGGGGTACAGGATTGACTGTTTGGGTAATTCTGTTTCTCCCCTAGATTTAAACAGTGGTGGTCGTGACAACCTCTGATAGTAGCAGGTTCTAAGTGTGCAGCAGAAATGTGTTCCAAAGAATGGGCCCCCACCAGACCAGGGCAACTCCAAAAATAAACTAAGACACCTCTGACAGCAGCAGGTTCTAAGTGTGCAGCAGGAATGTGTTACTAGGAATGGGCCCCCGCCAGACCAGGGCAACACCAAAAATAAAATAAGACACCTCTGACAGCAGCATATTCTAAGTTTGCAGCAGGAATGCGGTAACATGCAGACAAAATGCTATATTTTCCATTTTTCAATAATAAAAACAAGGTATTTTAGGTTTAGAAGGCACACTATAAATTAGTACAAAATTACCTAGACACACCGCTTGCACTGATCTGCTCTCAGTTTCCATATCGGGCACATCGAGTCTGGAGCAGAACTCTGTGGTAACGCAGCTAGCCTCGCCGTGTGCTGATTCCTCCAAGCCAGAAGGCAGTAGGAGCGGTGTTTAGCAGTGGCTCTCTCATCCTCCTTTTGTCTGTGAGGGGGCATGGGTACTGTTGCTCTCCCTACCCATACACGATCGGCACCGCACACATGCTGAGCTCCAGCCAATGGCAGGACCCATCCATCCTCTGGCCGTCTGAGCACAGAAGGCAGTGATGAGCCAGCTTGCCTCGGCCATGGTCTGAAAAGTATCCCCGGCTCTGCCGCCGGGATTAGTTCACCTTCCCATCGGTGAAGACTCAGCCACGGTCCACGGCTGCTGGCGCGGTCCTTGGCGGCTTCCTCCATTGCACAGCCCAGGTCATGGTGCAGAATAAGCCTTTAGATGTGCGGCTTGGCTACACACGGGGGGTAGTGTCACACAGCCTGTGGCAGACGTCACCAGGAAGGGATTGATAGGCACAGTCCCTTAAAGTAAAAAAAAAATGTACACTAATCCGGTCATCTACAATGCTGATGTCTGGAGGGGAAGAAAATGTCAGGGCTTCCAGGGAGAGATTCGGTAGATAGATACAGGGGCGTAGCTATAGGGGTTGCAGAGGTAGCAGTCGCTACTGGGCCCAGCTGACTAAAGGGGCCCAAAGACACTTGTGCCGCATAAGAAGACACACAAAGCACTGAGGGAAGGGGGGCCTAAGCTGAACTCTTGTACCAGGGCCAATGAGCCTTTAGCTATGCCCCTAGATAGATATATTATAGCAGAATGGACAACATGTATATATCTATCTACCCCATCTCTCCCGGGAAGCGCTGCATTATTCTCCCCCTCCAGACATCAGCAGCATTGTAGAGGACCGGATTACAGTATGTTTTGCTGGAACTTAAAGGAATAAGAATTTCTAGTTCTAGTCAACCAAAATGAAGCACAGCTGCATTCGTTATGCGAGGAAAGTTTAGTGGCAGTTCTATGTAACTCCTGAACACCTGGTGCCTTCAGAACAGACTCCAAACTCCGCTCTGCTAAATGACAGTGTAGGTGCTCTACTGGTCCTGTCAGCCCCTTCCTGGTGAAGTCTGCAACGAGCTGTGTGAAACTACCCCCCGTGTGTAGCCAAGTCTCACATTTAAAGGCTTATTTTGCACCATGACCTGCGGTCGATGATCCGAGCCAGCAGCCGTGGACGATAGATGAGTCTTCACCTATGGGAAAGTGAACTAATCCCACTGACAGAGCCGGGGACACTTCCAGACCCTGGCCGAGGCAAGCTGCCTCATCACTGCCTTCTGTGCTCAGACAGAGGACGGATAGGTCCTCCCGTTGTCCGCAGCCCAGCGTGTGTGCGGTGCCGATCGTTTATGGGTAGGGAGAGCGACGGTACCCATGCCTCCTCACAGACAAAAGGAGGATGAGAGAGCCACTGCTAAACATTGCCACTCCTACTGCCTTCTGGCATTGAGGAATCAGCACACGGCGACGCTAGCTGTGTTACCGCAGTGTTCTGCTACAGACTTGATGTGCCTGATACGGAAACTGAGAGCATACTAGTGCGGGCACCGTGTGGATCGCTGTGTGACGATTGATATCTGAGAGATCTATTTTCCAATATGGTTTATCTATCGAGTGCAGTGTTATGACAGAGGGGACTATAAGATACACTATATTAGGCCAAAAAAATCAGCTACACAATTCCCTGACTAATCTATACTATCTCACACTAACTAAATGGATATCTTTCAGCTAACTATACCCTACACTACACCCTGCACTAGAACCTATAAGCTACACTATTTCCTAACCTATAGTATCTCACACTAACTAAACAGATTATATTTTTCACCTAACTAACACTATACTCTAAACTAGAACCTATCTGCTACACTAACCTACCCTATCTAACACATCAGATATATCAAGATAAGAATCAAATATATGATTTGCCTCTCAAAACCAACACCACGTAAAACTGCACAATGGCTGCTCAGAAAGGATCTGATATAGTAAGTGGTGGGCAACTTTCCTATTGGTCGCTAGGGATGTTGCTAACCTCTTTGCCTCCTTCTCATTGGCCCACAAGCTAAAAGAAGGGAGGGATCAGTGTCCTCTCGAAGTGCAGATATTCAAATCGCAATAAATATTCGCATTATGAAATTTCGCGCTACACTTACTGACTCAGTGTAAGCTACATTGAAGCCTTTGGACCACATGCTAGAAGCAGGGAGGGATAATCAAATATTTTTTTATACAGTACACATCAATTTTATATAAATTATATTCGCCATTAAGAATATATATCGATATATTCGAAATATTTGCGAAATCGCGAAGAGCCGATATTCGCGATAAAAATTAGCTTTTCAAATATTCGAACACTATTCCTTGTCATACTTTTTGCCAGCAATTAATCACCTAGGCGATTGCCAATAGTGTTGGGAGCGAATATTCGAATCGCAAATTTTAATCGCGAATATCGCCACTTTGAGAATTCGTGAAGATTTAGAATATAGTGCTATATATTCGTATTCGCAAATATTCTAGATTTTTTTTTCATCTGAACCCATGATCCCTCCCTGCTTTTTGCTTGTGGGCCAATGAGAAGGCTGTAATGTCTTTGTCTGAGCTTAGCAACATCCCTAGCAACCAATAGAAAAGTTGCCTATCCCTTACTATATAAGAACCTCCCCAGCAGCCATTTTCTGCAGTTTTTTGCAGTTCTGAGAGAGACAACAGTGACATTGCTGTGCTCTGTGCTTTGCTGTGTCATTACATTATATAGTAAGTTAGTTAGCTCATACCGTATATATAATACAGTTATTTAGTGGGAGATAGTCAGTGTAGGTTAGATAGGTTACACCCAGTACATGGTGTTAGGTAGTGTGATAGGTTCTGCTGTCCATACATAGATGCTACAGACTTAGTGCTGTGATGTCAATAAGTTCACAGCAATATTTAGTGCAGCAATCAGTAATATGTAGTCAGACCTGCAAAAATGTAAAGTTGCGGGCAAAAATATGTGCATCATTAATTGCCAATTTGCGCAATCGCGAATATATTGGAGCACTCTATCTGCATATAAAGCTATTGTAATGTTCTGCCGTGCCAACCATTTTCTCCAGTCTCAGGAAACTTTTAGCAACTTAAAAAAGGTAGCAAAAGTGACCCATGCCTATATTGAGCGTGCATTACGCGCATACTACATTGACGATTTTCACAATCAAAAAAATAATGGCAAATTCTCAAATCCAAAAATTTATGTTGAATATTCGCCCAAATATTTGCGAAATATCACAAATTAGATTATTGCCCCTGCCACTAATCACTAATTTCCAAGAGACAACCTAATGTATGCACTTATCCGACAGTGCAGAAGCTGAGTCTGCATACGTACATACTGCAGAAGGTGGGCCTGTCCTTGAGCCTGTCGGTGTCTGGTACAGTTCATGGCAACGTCGATGCATGGAGCTGTAACTATGGTCAAGGACAATGTATGTCCTTTATGGCAAACTGGGTGAATGTGGTTCCAGCCTAGGCATAGCAGTAACTTTGCGAGGTCATGGCAATGTCACCGCCGTGTTGTCATGCTGTGATTCTGGTGCCAATGTCCTCCTCTGCCTCCTCATCTTCCACCCTGTTCTCCGTCTTGACTGTAGGTCCAGTTCAGAGTGGTCCTCCAGCATACCACCTATGCAGAGCAAGGTGGCATCACGCTGTTCTGCACCTGGCCAGTCTGGGCGAACATCATCAACCAAGAAATCGAATGCTGGCTGTCTCCTTGGCAACTAAAGATCGGAACCATGGTCACAGATAATGGGAAGAACATTGTGTCTGAGCTGTTTTATGGAGGGCTGATCCATGCGTCCTGCATGGCACATATTTTTAATCTTTTTGTAAACTGGCTCCTCAAGTCTTCCACCCAACTGCAAGATGTCTTGAAAATGGCTAGTAAATTGTGCATGCACTTCAGCCACTCTTACCCTGCAAAACACGCCCTCTTTGAGCTGCAAAGGAAGAATGGTGTTCCCTAACATCCCCTCATATGTCTGTCATGCACGTGGCCAATACTTGTATCAGCATGTAACAGAACAGGTATTCTAGTAAACTATGTGGAATCAGCAGCCTGTGTAAAATGAAAGTGCTCTTTCACTCGATAGTATTTGGATTGAATTAAATTTTTGGCAAAACTTTGCTCATCTCTAAAATATAACAAAAATATATTAAAAAGATGTTAGTCTTAGGAGTTCTTAGAGTGTCATATATCATTTTTCAGGCCAATTGAAGCAACTTTGACAAATGACGTATCTATTCAGACAGAAATAAATTTTTTATTTTTTTTGATGAATTGAACTTGAAAAGAATTTCAAAAATTTTGGACATAGCAACTTTGGACACAGCTTGGACCACTGGAGAAGGCCACTTTCAGTTATTTAGGCCCCCGCACCCAGACAGAGGAGATAGGTCCCACAGCAAGGTTGAATGCGTCATATCACCCACCACTGAGAGGGCCACTTTCAGTTATTTAGGCCCCAGCACCCACACAGAGGAGAGAGGTCCCACAGCAAGGAATAAGGCATCATATGACCCACCACTGGAGAAGGCCACTTTCTGTTATTTAGGCACAGCACCCAGACAGAGGAGAGAGGTCCCACAGCAAGGAATAAGGCGTCATGTCACCCACCACTGGAGAAGGCCACTTTCAGTTATTTAGGCCCCAGCACCCAGACAGAGGAGAGAGATCCCACAGCAAGGAATAAGGTGTTATATCACCCACCACTGGAGACAGTGGCGGATCCAGAGCCTGGTCTCGGGAGTGGCACTTCCCCAGGCAATTGGAACTTATGGGGCCCCTGTGTCCCCGCCCACCCTGAAGCCACACCCACACACAGCCCCACCCATATATCGCGCCCATACCTCTTACGTCCAGTGATTTCTCCTTTGATGTAGATGTTCTCTTTCCTCATCTTCTCCTTTCAGACCAGGCCACCATTTCTCTGTCATTTTCCGTCTCTGCAGTTTAACAAAAAATAAATCTTAGTTTACAACTTTTCCATCATCCTCCCATCTTCTGGACAAAACATCCCACTACCTCCAATACTGTGCCGCCGTGGTCCCCAATAGTGCCCCCAATAATAAGTGTCTCTCCCCCCATCATCATGTGCCAGTGACAACCCCCCCATGTGCCTTTATCATGTGCCAAACAACCCCCCTATGTGCCAGTAGGGTCATGTGCCAAACAATCCCCTCCCATGTGCCTGTATTATGTGCCAAACAATCCCCATTCCATGTGCCTGTATTATGTGCCAAACAATCCCCCCCATGTGCCAGTATCATGTGCCACACAGAGCCCCCCGACCCAGTGCCAGTATCATGTGCCAAATCCCCCCCTAGTGCCTGTATCATGTGCCAAATCCCCCAGTGCCAGTATCATGTGCAACAAATCCCCAGTACAAGTATCATGTGCCAAATCCACCCCAGTGCCAGTATCATGTGCCAAATCCCCCAGTGCCAGTATCATGTGCCAAATGCCCCCTCCAGTGCCAGTATCATGTGCCAAATCCCCCATGCCAGTATCATGTGCCAAATCCCGCCCCCAGTGCCAGTATCATGTGCCAAATCCCCCCATGCCAGTATCATGTGCCAAATCCCCCAGTGCCAGTATCATGTGCCAAATCCCCCACCCAGTGCCAGTATCATGTGCCAAATTCCCCACGCCCAGTGCCAGTATCATGTGCCAAATCCCGCCCCCCCAGTGCCAGTATCATGTGCCAAATCCCCCCCCCCGACCCAGTGCCAGTATCATGTGCCTATCAGAGGAGCTGGGAAGGGAGACGCCTCTCCCTCCCTGCCCCACAGCGCAGCCATCTGTATCGCTGTCCTGAGGACGGCGATACAGATGACTATGGAAATGAACGCCTCCACAATGGAAGCGTTCATCTCCCTGGGCCCTGCCGCTGCTGCCCAGTGCCCACATTCTCGGGGGCAATGCCCTGCTGCCCCCGTGGATCCGCCAATGACTGGAGAAGGCCACTTTCAGTTATTTATGCCCCGGCGCCCAGATTGAGGAGAGGTTCATTCAACTTTGGGTTGCACAGCAAGATCATGGTAAAGTTAAAAAAATGAGGATTCAATAAAGAAGTGCCCCGAAGTACAAGAATTCATGGTTGAGGGGGAGGCAGTTATAAATGTCTATTCTGCACAAGGGAGGGAGCGGTCCTGTGGGATCCATGCCTGGTTAATTTTTATGAACGTCAGCTTTTCCACGTTGGCTGTGGACAGGCGGCTGTGTTTGTCAGTAATGACGCCCCCTGCAGTGCTGAATACACGTTCAGACAAAACGCTGGCCGCCGGGCAGGTCAGCATCTCCAAGGCATTAAATGCTAACTCTGGCCACGTGGACAATTTGGAGACCCATGCTCACCCTACCCTCCGCCATGCTCACCCTACCCTCAGAGGAGCTGGCCGTGACACAGCTGAGTTGGCGACCTCTTGCTCCTCCTCTGCCTTCGCCTTGGGCTTCCACCTGTTCCCCTGTGACATTTGGGAATGCTCTCAGGAGCTCGTCTATCAGCGTGCGCTTGTACTCGCGCATCTTCCTAACACGCTCCAGTGCAGGAAGTAAGGTAGGCACATTGTCTTTGTACCTGGGATCCAGCAGGGTGGCAACCCAGTAGTCTGCACACGTTAAAATGTGGGCAACTCTGCTATCATTACGCAGGCGCTGCGGCATGTAGTCGCTCATGTGTGCCAGGCTCCCCAGAGGTCAGGACAAGATGTCAACTGTGGGAGGCGTATCGTCATTGTCCTCCATATCCCCCCAGCCATGCACCAGTGATGGGCCTGAGCTGTGTCGGGTGCCACCCGCTGTGAACCTGCTTCATCCTCATCCTCCTCCACCTCCTCCTCATCCTCCTCCAGTAGTGGGCCCTGGCTGGCCACATTTGTACCTGGCCTCTGCTGCTGCAAAAAAACTCCCTCTGAGCCACTTCTAACAGACTGGCCTGAATGTGCTAAAAATGACCGCTCATCCTCCTCCTCCTCCTCTTGGGCCACCTCCTCTTCCATCATCTCCCTAAGCGTTTTCTCAAGGAGACATAGAAGTGGTATTGTAACTCTGATAACGGTGTCATCGCCACTGGCCATGTTGGTGGAGTACTCGAAACAGCGGAACAGGGCACACAGGTCTCGCATGGAGGCCCAATCATTGGTGGTGAAGTGGTGCTGTTCCGCAGTGCGATTGACGCGTGCGTGCTGCAGTTGAAACTCCACTATTGCGTGCTGCTGCTCGCACAGTCTCTCCAGCATGTGCAAGGTGGAGTTCCACCTGGTGGGCACGTCGCATATGAGGCGGTGAGCGGGAAGGCCGAAGTTACGCTGTAGCGCAGATAGGCGAGCAGCGGCAGGATGGTAACGCCGGAAGCGTGCACAGACGGCCCGCACTTTATTCAGCAGCTCTGACATGTCGGGTAGTTGTGAATGAACTTCTGCACCACAAATTCAGCACATGCGCCAGGCAAGGGATGTGCGTCAAACCGGCTAGTCCCAGAGCTGCGACAAGATTTCGCCCAGTATCGCACACCACCAGGCCGGGCTTAAGGCCCACCGGCAGAAAGCACTCGTCGGTCTCTTGTTCAATACCCCGCAACTACTCCTGCCCGGTTTGGGGCCTGTCCCCCAAACATATGAGTTTCAGAATGGCCTGCTGACATTTACCCCGGGCTGTGCTGAAGTTGGTGGTGAAGGTGTGTGGCTGACTGGATGAGCTGGTGGAAGCAGAGGAGGAGGAAGCCGAGTAGGAGGCTACAGGAGGCAAAGAATGATGCCCTGCGATCCTTGGCAGCGGAAGGACGTGCGCCAAGGAACTCTCCGCCTGGGGTCCAGCCGCCACTACATTTACCCAGTGTGCAGTTAGGGAGATATAGCGTCCCTGGCCGTGTTTACTGGTCCACGTATCTGTGGTTAGGTGGACATTGCCACAGATGGCGTTGAGCAGTGCACACTTGATTTTATCGGATACTCGGTTGTGCAGGGAAGGCACGGCTGTCTTGGAGAAGTAGTGGCGGCTGGGAACAACATACTGTGGGACAGCCATGGACATCATTTGTTTGAAGCTGTCTGTGTCCACCAGCCTGAATGACAGGATTTCAAAGGCCAGTAGTTTAGAAATGCTGGCATTCAGGCCCAGGGCTCGAGGGTGGCTAGGTGGGAATTTACGCTTTCTTAACGGTTTGTGAGATGGAGAGCTGAACGCTGCCCTGTGACATGGTGGAGATGCTTGGTGACGCAGGTGGTGGTGTCGGTGGCACATCCTCTGTTTGGTGGGCGGCAGGTGCCAACGTTCCTCCCGAGGCAGAGGAAGAGGCCGAGTCAGCAGCAGAAGAGGGAGCAGGGGGAGCCAGAGTGATTTCCTTGCTTTTAAGGTGTTTAGTTTACTCCACTGCAGTTCATGCTTTGCATGTAGATGCCTGGTCATGTAGGTTGTGCTAAGGTTCAGAACGTTAATACCTCGCTTCAGGCTCTGATGGCACAGCGTGCAAACCACTCGGGTCTTATCGTCAGCACATTGTTTAAAGAAGTGCCATGCCAGGGAACTCCTTGAAGCTCTCTTTGGGGTGCTCTGCCCCTGGTGGCGGTGGCCAGTAGCAGGTGAACTTTCTTGGCGGCGGCTGTTCTGCTTTTGCCCCCTGCTCCCTCTTTTGCTAAGCTGTTGGCTCGGTTTCACCACTGCCTCTTTCTCTGAACTATGAAAGTCAGTAGCACGACCTTCATTCCATGTGGGGTCTAGGACCTTATCGTCCCCTGCATCGTCTTCCACACAGTCTTCCTCCCTGACCTCCTGTTCGGTCTGCACAATGCAGAAAGACGCAGCAGTTGGCACCTGTGTTTTGTCATCATCAGAGACGTGCGGACTCCGATGAGGTGGTATTCCCATGTCCTAATCATCAGAAAACATCAGTGGTTGTGCATCAGTGCATTCTATGTCTTCCACCACTGGGGAAGGGCTAGGTGGATTCCCTTGGGAAACCCTGCCAGCAGAGTCTTCAAACAGCATAAGAGACTGCTGCATAACTTAAGGCTCAGACAGTTTCCCTGATATGCATGGGGGTGATGTGACAGATTGATGGACTTGGTTTTCAGGTGCCACCTGTGCCCTTTCTGCAGAAGACTGGGTGGGAGATAATGTTGTGAACGTGCTGGATCCACTGTCGGCCACCCAATTGACTAGCGCCTGTACCTACTCAGGCCTTACCATCCTTAGAACGGCATTGGGCCCCACCAAATATCGCTGTAAATTCTGGCGGGTACTGGAACCTGAGGTAGTTGGTTCACTAGGACGTGTGGCTGTGGCAGAATGGCCACGTCCTCTCCCAGCACCAGAGGGTACACTAACACCACCACGACCGCGTCCGCGTCCCTTACTAGATGTTTTCCTCATTGTTAACGTTCACCAAGCACCACAATAAGAAAAAAAAAATTTTGCCCAATGTATTGATTTCAAATTCAGGCCTTTTTTTTACAGGAACCTAACACTATCTGCCTATTTATTTATGTAGAGTATTACACTAATCAAGTCACAGCAGTAACCACTGATTTAGGGGAATATCTCTTTAGGGCTAGTATTTAGGCCCTGTATGAAAGGTATCCTTTTATGGACAGATTTACACTTGTAGATGCACAGTAGCGTGTTAAAAAATATGTAGGATTATGCCTTCAGCAATTGTATTTTAACAATTTGTGTAATATACCCTTTAACAGACAGAAATACAATGGGAGATGCACGGTAGTGTGTGAAGTTAATGAGGATGACCCTCTCAGCACTTGTTTATACACCTTGAGTGTAATATACCCTTTTACGGACAGATTAACACTTGGCCTGCAACAGCTGGAACACCAGATTCAGGATATTGCTATATTGGCAATTGAATTTCACTCCAGAACAAAATATACCCATTTACAGACAGATTAACACTTGACCTGCAACAGCTGGGACACCAGATTCAGGGTATTGCTATTTTGGCAATTGAATTTCACCCCAGAACAAAATATATGTTTTGGCGGACAATATTATACTTTGCCAGCCACAGCTGTGACACCAGATTTATAGTATTGCTATTTTGGCAATTGAATTTAACCCCAGAACAAAATATATAATTTGCAGGTCACTATGAAACTTGGCCAGCCACAACTGAAACCACTGATTTATGGTATTGCTATTTTGACAGTTGAATTTCACCCCAGAACAAAATATATCCTTTGCAGGACACTATTAAACTTGGCCAGCCACAGCTGAAACCACTGATTTATGGTATTGCTATTTTGGCAATTATATTTCACCCCAGAACAAAATATATGTTTTGGCGGAAACTATTATACTTTGCTAGCCATTGCTGGGACACCAGATTCAGGGTATTTCTATTTTGGCAATTGAATTTCACCCCAGAACAAAATATACTCTTTTACGGACAGATTAACACTTGGCCTGCAACAGCTGGAACACCAGATTCAGGGTATTGCTATATTGGTAAGTGAATTTCACCCCAGAACAAAATATACCCTTTTACGGACAGATTAACACTTGGCATGCAACTGCTGGAACACCAGATTCAGGGTATTGCTATTTTGGCAATTGAATTTCATCCCAGAACAATATATATGTTTTGGCGGACACTATTATACTTTGCCAGCCAGTGCTGGGACACCAGATTCAGGGTATTGCTATTTTGGCAATTGAATTTCACCCCAGAACAAAATATACTCTTTTACGGACAGATTAACACTTGGCCTTCAACAGCTGGATCACCAGATTCAGGGTATTGCTATATTGACAAGTGAATTTCACCCCAGAACAAAATATACCCTTTTACGGACAGATTAGCACTTGGCCTGCAACAGCTGCAACACCAGATTCAGGGTATTGCTATATTGGCAAGTGAATTTCACCCCAGAACAAAATATACCCTTTTACGGACAGATTAACACTTTGCATGCAACTGCTGGAACACCAGATTCAGGGCATTGCTATTTTGGCAATTGAATTTCACCCCAGAACAAAATATATGTTTTGGTGGACAATATTATACTTTGCCAGCCACAGCTGTTACACCAGATTTATGGTATTGCTATTTTGGCAATTGAATTTCACCACAGAAAATAATCTATCCTTTCCCAGACAGCAGACAGTATTATACTTGGCTAGCCAAAGCTGGAACACCAGATTTAGGGAATTAGTATTTTGGCACTTGTATTTAACCCCTTAATAAAATATAGAAATTGCTATCCTGAGTTTCTAGGGGTGACAATAAGCACAGCCAAGCCCCTGATGTAGGATATAGCAAAAAAAAAAAAAAAAAACTACTATTGATGGATTGATGGACTTGGTGGCAGCTTGTTCTGGTGCACCATAAGCCACAAAATGTCCACCGATCACCCCAGAAAAAAAGTGACAGAAAAACGCTCTGTGCAGCCTAAAAACCAGTGAGCAATTAACTAGCAGAAGTTGAATCATTTACAGCTGTAGATCGATCACTTCATTAGGTGCTTTTGCAGACTTTTCCCTGCCTAATCTCGCCCTCACAGAAGCTGCGTCCTCTCCCTACACTAATCAGAGCAGTGTGACGTGCGGCGCTACGTGACTCCAGCTTAAATAGAGGCTGGGTCACATGCTGCACTTGGCCAATCACAGCCATGCCATTAGTAGGCATGGCTGTGATGGGCTGTTGGGTCAAGAAGTAAAACGCTAGCTGATTGGCTGCTGTGCAGCCCTTCAGAAAGCGAGAAGAAATCGCCGAACAACGTACCCGAACCCGAACTTCTTTGAAAATGTTCGGGTTCGGGTCCGTGTCCAGAACACCCCAAAATCCAGTACGAACCCGAACTATGCTCGAACTGTTCGCTCAACACTACCTATGATCCTACACTCTTGTTCAAAAGCAGTTAGTGTACTGCAATGTACTTTTTATGGTGTGTTTAGCCTGGTGGCTATTAGCCCACAGAATGGTGTTGCTAGCAGTGTTTTCTCTATATGTTTCCGTAGTGATTTCCCCTTAATTTAGGATCCAGAAAGCAAATCATATTCGCATTACTTTGGCAGGTGAAGCGGAGGTTGCACGGGTTAGCATTTAAGTATGACAGTAGGTCTGGCATGGCAGATATACCTCCCCTTCAGATGAGGAGCAGGTCATCGATATATCTGCCATACCAGACCATGTCTCTATAAAAGGGATTTTTGTCATTGTATATAAACCTCTCTTCCCAATATGCCATAACCAAGTTGGCAAGAGACGGAGAGAATTTTGCCCCGATAGAAACTCCCCTTACCTGCACAAAGAATTTCAAATCAAAGGAAAAATAATTGTGTGTCAGTAGATACTGCGTCACTTCCAAGACATAATCGATAAATTCATGAGAATGACGACTGTATTTATGAAGATGATATTCTATAGCTAGAGCAGCTACTTCATGTGGAATAGAAGGATATAGTGACACAACGTCTGCTGCTATCCATGAGAGGCTGGAATCCCACTTAGCATCATAAAGAGATCGCAAAACATCCGCTGTGTCACGTAAATAGCCTGGTATTCTCTTGACCAGAGGCTGGAAAATAGAATCTAGCCATTAGCCCAGGCATTCATTTAGAGCAGGCATGCTCAACCTGCGGCCCTCCAGCTGTTGCAAAACTACAACTCCCAGCATGCCCGAACAGCCTACAGCTATCAGCCTACAGCAGGGCATTGTGGGAGTTGTAGTTTTACAACAGCTGGAGGACCGCAGGTTGAGCATGCCTGATTTAGAGAGCCCATTCCCGAGATGATGGGGCGCAGTGGAGGAGGATCCAGACATTTATGTATCTTAGGAAGTGCATGTATTATTGGAGTAATCGGGTTTTCCACCTACAGGAAGATGGACAGTTTGGGGTCGAAAAAACCCAAATCTTTCCCCTTATTGATTAAAGTTTAAGGCCCCTTTCACACGGGCGAGTTTTCCGCGCGGGTGCAATGCGTGAGGAGGACGCATTGCACCCGCACTGAATCCTGACCCATTCAGTTCTATGGGGCTGTGCACATGAGCGGTGATTTTCACGCATCACTTTTGCGTTGCGTGAAAATCGCAGCATGTTCTATATTCTGTGATTTTCACGCAACGCAGGCCCCATAGAAGTGAATGGGGATGCGGGAAAATCGCAAGCATCCGCAATCATGTGCGGATGCATTGCGATTTTCCCGCATGGTTGCTTAGCAACGGGACCCAATCTCTATTATTTTACCTTATAACATGGTTATAAGGGGAAATAATAGCATTCTTAATAAAGAATGCATTGTTAAATGATGAGGAAGGGGTTAAAAATAATAAAAGTTAACTTACCTTAGCCACTTGATCGCGTAGTCGCGATCTGTCCTCTCTTTCCCTGCAGCATCGATGATCTAAAGGACCTGTGATGACGTCACATCACATGGCCCAATCACATGGTCCATCACTATGGTGATGGAGCATGTGATTGGTCCATGTGACCATGTGACATCATCCAAGGTCCTTAATCACTATCCTCAGGCTGTGGATAATGCTTAGGACCTTGGATGATGTCACGTGGTCACATGGACCATCACATGCTCCATCACCATAGTGATGGAGCAGGTGATTGGGCCATGTGATGCTGTGACATCATCACAGGTCCTTTACATCTTTCAAGCTAACGGAGAGGAGGCCGGGCTTCCCGATCAAATGGACCAGGTAAGTTATGATTAGTTTATTTTTTTAACCCATTCTGCACCGGGTTCAACATTAGGGAGATGGCCAAGGGTATTATTTTACATTATAACTATGTTATAATGTGAAATAATACCAGCGGGACAATTTCTGACCCAAACATGCACTTCTGTGAAGAAGTGCAGGTTCGGGTCTGGGTACCAAAAGTGCCGATTTTTCTCCCGCGCGTGCAAAACGCATGACAGCGCTTTGCACTCGCAGGGAAAAATCGCGGCAATTCCCGCAACGCACCCGCACTGTTTGACGGAGTGCACCCGCAACGCCCGTGTGAAAGGGGCCTAATACTTAATTTTGAAAACACCAAGAGGATTACTGTCCAATCTCCTGTAGGTGGAACTATCTGACAACTCCCTCATCATTTGTTCACAATACATTTGTTTGTCTAGCACCACCACTGCTCCCCCCTTATCTGCCGCTTAGACTGGATTCTATTTTCCAGCCTCTGGTCAAGAGAATACCAGGCTATTTACGTGACACAGCGGATGTTTTGCTATCCCTTTATGATGCTAAGTGGGATGACAGCTTCTCATGGATAGCAGCAGACGTTGTGTCACTATATTCTTCTATTCTACATGAAGTAGCTGCTCTAGCTATAGAATATCATCTTCATAAATACAGTCGTCATTCTCATGAATTTATCGATTATGTTTTAGAACTGACGCAGTATCTACTGACACACAATTATTTTTCCTTTGATTCGAAATTCTTTCTGCAGGTAAGGGGAGTTTATATGGGGGCAAAATTCTCTTCGTCTCTTGCCAACTTGGTTATGGCATATTGGGAAGAGAGGTTTATATACAATGACAAAAATCCCTTTTATAGAGACATGGTCTGGTGTGCCAGATATATCGATGACCTGCTCCTCATCTGGAGGGGAGGTATATCTGCCATGCCAGACCTACTGTCATACTTAAATGCTAACCCCTACAACCTCTGCTTCACCTGCCAAAGTAATGCGAATATGATTTGCTTTCTGGACCTTAAATTAAGGGGAAATCACCAGAGTATCACTACGGAAACATATAGAAAAACTACTGCTGGCAACACTATTCTGCGGGCTAATAGCCACCACCCCAAACACACCATAACCCTGGGAACACACTTCGCGTGTTCCCAGGGCGCGCATATGACGCGCACTTCTGCCGCGAAGCGGCTGTTTTATGGAAGCGCGCGTCATATGCGCGCTCCCATAATAGAATATGGGTTGGATCGCGCGTGCTGCCGCGCGATAGTCACGGCAGCCGACGCGATCGCGTAGGGCGTTTTACATAGGGATGCATGGCTTTTCACATGTTGAGCGTTTTTCAGCGCGTATGAACGCGCTGAAAAACGCTCAGGTGTGTTCCCAGGGTAAAAAGTGTGCCAGTAGGGGAATATATATGTGCCCGCAGAAACTGCAGTACACTAACTGCTTTTGAACAAGAGTGTTGGATCATAGGTTCACAACTGAAAGTCCGAGATTATCCACAGTGGATGCTAGACAGAGCCTACAAAATAGCCTCTAGCAAAACTAGATATGATTTGCTCTTCAAAAATAGAACACATATTTAGAGATGAGCGAACACCTGGATGTTCGGGTTCGAGAGGTTCGGCCGAACTTCCGGAAAATGTCCGGGTTCATGATCCGAACTCAACCCGAACTTCATCCCGAACCCGAACCCCATAGAAGTCAATGGGGACCCGAACTTTTGTGCACTAAAAAGGCTGTAAAAGACACCCAGAGGGATAATATACCGCAATAAACGCATTGCGATTACAACTTTGAGCTAACGATCACCATGGGAACGCCTCCTCCAGTAGAATGTACTGTCGGATCTGAGAATTAAGTTGAAATCGCAATGCGATTCTTATATATTTGCTTAATCGCATTGCGATTTCAACTTAGCATTGCTAAATAATTCCATCCATATCGTTAACTTACTGAGTCAGTAAGTTAACGAATATGGATGGAATTATTTAGCAATGCTAAGTTGAAACGGCAATGCGATTAAGCAGATATATAAGAATCGCATTGCGATTTCAACTTAATTCTCACATCCGACAGTACATTCTACTGGAGGAGGCGTTCCATGGTGATCGGTAGCTCAAAGTTGTAATCGCAATGCGATTAAGAATACATAAGAATCGCATTGCGATTCCAACTTTTAGTACTCAACTTTTAAAATCGTACACCACTTTAAGTTCCAAAGTTGCAATCGCGTTCGAATAGAACTTAAAGCTGTCTCTTAGTCAGTTTTAGTATTGGTGTGCTGTAATAGAAGTTACATTCGTACGCGAATATAACTTAGAGCAATACAGTCAACTTTACACTGTTAGTTTTATTATCGCGATAATACAACTATTCAAGAATCGTGTACGTGCGTCTGTACGTGTGTGCGTTACCTCGACACTATTCTATTTTGCCAGCCACAGCTGAAACTACTGATTTATGGTATTGCTATTTTGGCAATTGAATTTAACCCCAGAAAATAATCTATCCTTTGCCAGACAGCAGACAGTATTATACTTGTCTAACCAAAGCTGGAACACCAGATTTAGGGGATTGGTATTTGGGCAATTGTATTTAACCCCTTAATAAAATATAGAAATTGCTGTTCTGAGTTTCTAGGGGTGACAATTAGCACAGCCAAGCCCCTGATGTAGGATATAGCAAAAAAAAAAAACTAGTATTGATGGATTGATGGACTTGGTAGCAGCTTCTTCTGGCGCACCACAAGTCACAAAATGGCCGCCGATCAACCCAGAAAATAAGTGACAGAAAAACGCTCTGTGCAGCCTAAAAACCAGCGAGCAAGTAACTAGCAGAAGTTCAATGATTCTCAGCTGTAAATTGATCCATTCATTAGGTGCTGTTGCTGACTTTAACCTGCCTAATCTCGCCCTGACAGAAGCTGCGTCCTCTCCCTACACTAATCAGAGCAGTGTGACGTGCGGCGCTATGTGACTCCAGCTTAAATAGAGGCTGGGTCACATGCTGCACTTGGCCAATCACAGCCATGCCATTAGTAGGCATGGCTGTGATGGGCTCTTAGGGCAAGAAGTAAAACGCTAGCTGATTGGCTGCTGTGCAGCCCTTCAGAAAGCGGGAAGTAATCGACGAACACCGAACCCGAACCCGAACTTTTTTGAAAATGTCCGGGTTCGGGTCCGGGTCCCGGACACCCCAAAATTCGGTACGAACCCGAACTATTCTCGAACTGTTCGCTCAACACTACACATATTCTTAATGAAACAAAAGAAAAAAATACAAAAGACGCTATAACCTTATCGATCAAAAATGTCAAACAAACGGACCCACCCAAAAGATGAAGCAATAACGAAAATCTTCCCACTTTAGTTCTTGCATATAGCCAGCAATTCAATAAAATTAGCTCTATTGTAAGAAATTGCATACCCATCCTATTTGAAACTGAGGCTCTTCATGATATTTTAAGAGAAGGTTGCCAAATTGTGTCCAGACGAGCCCCTTCCTTAACTACAAGCCTGTCCCCTTCCCTTTACACCTCAGAAAAACACTCACTTAAAACCTGGATGTGTTATACAGGGTTTACACGGTGCGGCAGTGCTAGATGTAAAACCTGCAGTTATGCTATCCCCATTAAAGAGTTTCACAATGCAGACCATACTGAGGTATTTACAATAAAAAAATTACATTAACTGCAGCAGTGAAGGTGTTGTATATATCATCATATGCACTATTTGTGATATGATGTATGTAGGCAGCACATCTCGTAAGCTAAAAACTAAAGTGTTGGAACATCTCAATTATGTGACTAGTCCTTCAGCCCTCAACATCTCAAATGCAGCGAGACATTTTATTACGGTGCGTAACCGCAAGGTACAATCTTTCAAAGTATTTGCCATAGAAAGGGTTAAAAAAATCAATATGAGGGGGTGATCATAAGAAACAAATCCTATTGCGGGAAGCATACTGGATCCTAAAACTCAATACCAGAGTACCTAATGGACTAAACTTATGCAAGGAACTCATGTATCTGTATGTCTAGACAACAGTTCATACAATGCGATACTTCAGCCATGTTCTTATACTACTATTGGTTTTATTACTGTTCAATACCTGGTTTTAATATTGATTGTTGCAAGTCTGACAAGTTTAAAAATGTGATTGTACTTAATGTCATGACACACAATTATATATTTTTTATGTTTTAATCACTGTGTTGGTTATGTACTTGTAGTACGACTAGTAGGTGAGGCGCTCAGGTGCAGGCAGTTACAAATTGTGTTGGGCTCCTCCCTGACCGGATTGGAGAGGGGCGGTTCCTAACCAGTGTAGGGTGTATATATACACCTGCAGGGTCGTTTCACCTACTGTTACGACTAAGCATTATTTTTCTATATGCGAAATTTCGGCAAAGTATTAATCGCAAGAGCACATGCGTTCTGAAGGCGTGGCCTACAGCAACTGGTTTACACTAACTAGCAAATAGATGTATGCGATGGTTGGAGCGAAGTTCAGTGAGGAACAAGAAGAACTCCTGGTGACTGTAAGTAATATTACATTAAAGTAGTGTATTTGATTACATTTCACCTGCATGTCTGAACAATCGCTTCATATGCATAAAGAGTGTTATAAAAAAAATCGCCAGTGCGACCTTCTGTGATTCTATTTTTTCTTAAGTGCACCGAACTTCACATTTTATAAGGTCTCACTAGATATTATTGATTTTTGCACTAAGTATTCCTGTGACATTACACCCACTATGTTAGGTTACCCTGCAGAGTGGCCGAGCACACGGCGTAATTGGTTGCTAATGCTAACTCGGATAAATCAGATACTGTCCAGCTAAGCAGAGATGTACCAGTCTAGTGAAGTGACAGTATGGTGTGTACAACTGGTTTGTCTCCCTGGGATGCACCCTGGGTAACTGTAAATGAACCATCAAATACTGGCGGTGCATGCGGCCTAATTCTAATATTTCCACCTCAAAGCATTAAATACTTTTTTCCGTTTACTTGATTAAATTTTTTTCCATACTATTATTGTTAAAAATGGGGATTATATGCTTGCATTATTCTCTCGCAGCGGATGTTAGTTCGGCTACGACAGCACCCGATCCCACGCCGAGAAACAAAGGATAGTGTGGGAGTTCACCCAGTGGGCAGTAAAAGTTATATACCTTCCCTGCCCGTGTTTGCTAAACCATGTGTCTGTGGTAAGATGTATCTTGGCACTGACACTGTGTGCCAGAGATACATTCACTTGCAGCTAAACGTGTCCATATAGCTCTGGGATGCCCTTCTGCAAGAAATATTTCCTTCCTGGGACCTTCCATTGTGGTGTTCCAATGGCCACAAATTTAGAAAGGCCTCCGAGTCCACAAGTTTATATGGCAGTAGTTGGCAGGCTATCAGTTCCGACAAGCCAGCGGTCAACCGTTGGGCAAGAGGGTTATCCGGCGTCATCATTTTTTTATGCTCAAACATTTGGGCCACGGAAGCCTGCCTTTTTCCTGACAAACGTGAGGACGGCATGATGGAAGTTGGGTGGAGTGGAGGACAATTGGGAGGAGAGAGGAGGAGCAGAGGCTGGACGGTGAGAGCCTGGAGTGTGGCTTTGTGGGTTCTGATGACGTTGCTCCCACAGGGCTTGGTGATGTGAGGCCAGGTGCCTTCTTAAGGCAGTCATCCCTAGGTTAGTGTTGGGCATCCCTAGGTTAGTGTTGGGCTTACTTATGCGTTGACTGCAAAGGCTGCAGATGGCAACACTATTGTCAGCAGCTGACACATTAAAAAAAGCCCACACTGAGAAGCCATGTGCCAGCGTCCTGGGAGTGCCAGATGTGACCGTACATGGTTGATGGCTTGCTCCTGATACATTAACAGTCAGGTTTGTCCCTACTGTGCAATGTAAGTTCAGCCTGTTTCTCCTCCCTATCTGCTGGTCCATCTCTCCCTCTGAACTCCCCTCCTCTCCCTCTCTTGTGGGCACCCACGTTACGTCCATAGACACGTCATCATCGACGTCACCTTCCCCACCACTAACATTAGAGATCTCTGAGTAGGCAGCAACAGCGGGGACCAACCTCCTTGGGCTGATCTGGGTACTGTCGTCAGACTGCTGAGTGGCGGCTGTTGCACTTGCTACCTCCTCTTCCTGATCCGATACCAAGAATGGCTGTGCATCGGAAATGTCTTTTGATGGATCGTAAAATAATTCCTGTGACTCAAGTGGAGGGTATATGGTGGTGGTGTTGGTGTCTTTGGGGGTGCATACAGCAGAGAGTGAAGGGGGTGCAGATAAAGAGGATGAGGAGGGTACAGAAGTGGAAGGCTGAGTGAGCCACTCAACCAAGTCTGGTGCGTCCTTTGACAAAATTGAACGCACCTTCTGCAACTTCCCACTTTGGCTCTGGCCTGGTGCTCCTACCCTACCCCTACCACCCCAGAGAAAGGGCCTGCCTCTTCCTCTGCCTGTCATTTTTTAAATGACCCGGTGACAAAAGTCTATAAAGAAGCAAAGTGTATGTGGAAGAAGGTATATAACCCCCTGCTTCAATATGTCATTTTGTTGTCAACTGGTCTATAATCACACCAATTAAGAAAAAAAAAATATTTAAAATTTTATCACTGTGTCTAGCAGAGGTAACGCAGTGACAGTGGCTAAATTTCTTCAGTAATGTATTAGTAGATAATACCTTGCTTCTATATGTCGTTTTGGTGTCAACTAGCCTATACTCACACCAGTTTAAAAAAAAAAAAATATTTAAAATTTTCTCACTGTGTGTAGCAGAGGTAACGCAGTGAAAGCGGCTAAATTTGTGCAGCACACAAATACACTATTTGAGTAGTATATTCTTAGATAACACCCCACTTCTATATGTTGTGTGGGGGCCACTGGTCTTTCACACTAGTTATAAAAATGTTTTCCTTTAAATTCTATCACTGTGTGTAGCAGAGGTAACACAGTGAAAGCGGATAAATTTCTGCAGCACACAAATACACTATTTGAGTAGTATATTCTTAGATAACACCCCACTTCAATATGTTGTTTTGGGGGAGACTGGTCTATCACACCAGTTAAAATACTTTTTTATAATTGCGTTTGTCACTCTTTGTAGTTGTAGTATCACTGCAGAGCCGATCACAAGTCACAATGCTGCACTATACAAATCCACTATAATATGCTTTCTATATTAGAAAGTATACCGGTCCTTCTCAAAAATTTGCATATTGTGATAAAGTTCATTATTTTCTGTAATGTACTGATAAACATTAGACTTTCATATATTTTAGATTCATTACACACAACTGAAGTAGTTCAAGCCTTTTATTGTTTTAATATTGATGATTTTGGCATACAGCTCATGAAAACCCAAAATTCCTATCTCAAAAAATTAGCATATCATGAAAAGGTTCTCTAAACGAGCTATTAACCTAATCATCTGAATCAACTAATTAACTCTAAACACCTGCAAAAGATTCCTGAGGCTTTTAAAAACTCCCAGCCTGGTTCATTACTCAAAACCGCAATCATGGGTAAGACTGCAGACCTGACTGCTGTCCAGAAGGCCATCATTGACACCCTCAAGCAAGAGGGTAAGACACAGAAAGAAATTTCTGAACTAATAGGCTGTTCCCAGAGTGCTGTATAAAGGCACCTCAGTGGGAAGTCTGTGGGAAGGAAAAAGTGTGGCAGAAAACGCTGCACAACGAGAAGAGGTGACCGGACCCTGAGGAAGATTGTGGAAAAGGACCGATTCCAGACCTTGGGAGACCTGCGGAAGCAGTGGACTTAGTCTGGAGTAGAAACATCCAGAGCCACCGTGTACAGGCGTGTGCAGGAAATGGGCTACAGGTGCCGCATTCCCCAGGTCAAGCCACCTTTGCACCAGAAACAGCGGCAGAAGCGCCTGACCTGGGCTACAGAGAAGCATCACTGGACTGTTGCTCAGTGGTCCAAAGTACTTTTTTCGGATGAAGCAAATTTTGCATGTCATTCGGAAATCAAGGTGCCCGAGTCTGGAGGAAGACTGGGGAGAGGGAAATGCCAAAATGCCTGAAGTCCAGTGTCAAGTACCCACAGTCAGTGATGCCTGGGGTGCCATGTCAGCTGCTGGTGTTGGTCCACTGTGTTTTATCAAGGGCAGGGTCAATGCAGCTAGCTATCAGGAGATTTTGGAACACTTCATGCTTCCATCTGCTGAAAAGCTTTATGGAGATGAAGATTTCATTTTTCAGCACGACCTGGCACCTGCTCACAGTGCCAAAACCACTGGTAAATGGTTTACTGACCATGATATTACTGTGCTCAATTGGCCTGCCAGCACTCCTGACCTGAACTCCATAGAGAATCTGTGGAATATTGGGAAGAGAAAGTTGAGAGACACAAGACCCAACACTCTGGATGAGCTTAAGGCCGCTATCGAAGCATCCTGGGCCTCCATAACACCTCAGCAGTGCCACAGGCTGATTGCCTCCATGCCACGCCGCATTGAAGCAGTCATTTCTGCAAAAGGATTCCCGACCAAGTATTGAGTGCATAACTGAACATAATTATTTGAAGGTTGACTTTTTTTGTATTAAAAACACTTTTCTTTTATTGGTCGGATGAAATATGCTAATTTTTTGAGATAGGAATTTTTTGTTTTCATGAGCTGTATGCCAAAATCATCAATATTAAAAATATAAAAGGCATGAACTACTTCAGTTGTGTGTAATGAATCTAAAATATATGAAAGTCTAATGTTTATCAGTACATTACAGAAAATAATGAACTTTATCACAATATGCTAATTTTTTGAGAAGGACTTGTATTATAAGTGTATTACACCCCTCAGTACTGCACACCAATCAATAGCACACCTTTACCAGTCCTTAAAAGGACTTTTGTGGACCTATTAGCTAGCGATTTGTGTCACTAATAACACTCTAACCTCCTGTCCCTGCTCCACACAGCAACCTCTCGCTACACTGACAAAAGACAGAATGTAAAATGGCAGCCAGATCAGGTCTATTTATAAGGTAGGGGGCATGTCCATGTGCTGAAACATCTTAATTGGCTGTCCTGTACCACCTGATGGATGTGTCATGGGTCAAAGCTCTCACAATGTAAAAAAATATGGCCCGGCAAATATCGTTATATGTTCGGCGTACTGCGAACGAGTAAAGTTCGTAGCGAAACGAGCGCCAGGCGAACCGCGAGGCCATCTCTATCATTCAGAACTGTTCCACCATGTTGCTGAAATGCTGCCTCCTGCTAAGACGTTCCGGATCTGCTGTTGGTGCAGGTTGTTGTGGCATGATGACAAAGCTTTTCCACATTTCGCCCATGATAACCCTGCCTTCTGGGGTGTTGGTGGTGACCCAGCTGCGTTGGCGACTTCTTTCTCCTCCTCCTCCTCTGCCTTCACCTTGTGCTTCCACTGAGTCCCCGGGGTCAGATGTGAATGCTATCCGCAGCATGTCTATGGGTGGACGCATCTTCCTATCACACTACAGTGAGGGAATTAAGGACGGCACGTTGTCCTTGTAACGGGGATTCAGCAGGGTGGCCACCCAGTAATCAGCACAAGTTAGAATGTGGCAGTAAGGGTGGGTTCACACTAGCGTTATGGTTTCCGTTATGGCTTTCCGTTATAACATGGTCATAACGGGAAAAACGGAATCCATAAAACGGAGGACAGATCCGTTCTGGAACCTATAGACTTGTATCATGACGGAATGCAAAACGGAAGCCTTTAAAAGGTATTCCGTTTGCTTTCCGTCATAATAGAAGTCTATAAGAAAGCATAACGGATCCGACAGGACTTTGTTTTCCATCTTGCATAACGGGACCCAGACAAATCCGTTATGCTTTCCCATAGCCTTCTATTAGGACAGGTCAAAACGGAATGCCTCTTAAAGGCTTCCGTTTTGCATTCTGTCTTATGGATTCCATTATTCTCTGTTATAACCATGTTATAACGGAAAGCCATAACAGAAACCATAACGCTAGTGTGAACCCACCCTAACTCAGTGGTCGTTGCGCATGCACTACAGCATGTAGTCGCTCATGTGTGCCAGGCTTCCCAGAGGCAAGGACAAGCTGTCCTCTTTGAGGGATGTGTATCGTCTGTGTCCTCTGTATCCCCCAGCATTCCTCATACTCCTCCTCCTCATCCTGCAGACATGTGCCCTGGCTGGACAAATGTGTTCCAGGCCGGGGCCTATGATGGTGCAGGAACCCATTCGAGCCACTTGTATTTGACTGGCCTTAAGTTAAGGATAAGGCATGTATATAGTTTTGTTTGTTTATATAGTTAGTTCAACTGCATTATAGTTATTTTAATATGTTTTTAAGTAAATTTATTAATGGTTTGAGTGAAAGGGGGGTAGGGGGGACGGGGGTGTTAATTGTGTAGGGTGTGAGGCTGTTCGGGTTAATTTTCTATCCGCTTTCTACACTGTCTATACTGCCACTGTATATAATTTAATTGTATAATACTGTTGAGGGGGCCCTGACAAAGTCTTTTAGTCCTCCTCCTACTCCTCCTGGGGGGCCCCTTCTAGATCAGGGCCCCAAAGCAATAGCTTCCCCTGCTTCCCCTGTAGCTACGCTTTGCCCATCAGTCAGTAGGTGTACTCTTCCACCATGTTGCTGCCATCTGCTAAGACGTTCCAGATCTGCTGGTGGTGCAGGTTGTTGTAGCGTGATGACAAAGCTTTCCCACATTTCGCCAATGCTAACCCAGCCTTCTGAGGTGCTGGTAGTGACCCAGCTGCCCGTGAGCTGGCTTGAGTGCCACCCTGCTGAGAACATGGTTCCTCCTACTCCTCCTCCTCCAGAACTGTACCCTGGCTGGACAATTATGTTCCAGGCCAGGGCCTATGTAGGTGCAGGAGCCCACCCTCCGAGCAACTTGGATGTCACTGGCCTTAAGTTAAGGATAAGGCGTGTATATAGTTTTGTTTGTTTATATAGTTATTTAGCTACATTTTTAAGTAAATTTGTAAATAGTTTGTTAATGGTTTGAGTGAAGGTGGGTCGGGGGGTGGTGGTGTTGTGTGTGTTCGATTAACTGAATTGATTTTCACTGTCTGGTGTTCAGGAATTTCTGCACCCCAAATTCAGTACATGTGGCAGGCAGGAGATGTGCGTCAAACCGGCTAGGCCCAGACCTGTTATTATATTTCGCCCATTAGCGCACAACACTAGGCCGGGCTGGAGACTCAGTGGCACCAACCAATGATCATTCTGTTGTTCAATGCCTGTCCACAGCTCCTGCACGGTGTGGGGTTTGTCCCACAAACACACAAATTTTAAAACAGCCGGCTGTAGTTTCCCCCTGGCTGTGCTGCTGTGGGTGGTGAATGGGTTATGCTGAGCGGATGAGGGGTGGTAGAGGAGGAGGAGGAAGCCGAGTAGGAGGAGGAGGAGGTTACAGGAGGCAAAGAGAAATTCCCTGCAATCCTCTGGGGAGGAAGGACATTCGCAAAAATACTATGTGCCCCAGGCCCAGACGCCACTGCATTTAACCAGTGTGCTGTTAAGAGTGATATAACGTCCCTGCCCGTGCTTACTGGTCCATGTATTGGTTGTTATGTAGATCTTGCCACAGATGGCGTTGAGTAGTGCACACCTGATTTTTTCCGCCACTTGGTTGTGCAGGGAAGGAATGGCTCGCCTGCAAAAGAAGTCGCGGCTGGGATCCACGTACTGTGGAACAGCTACCAACATAAGGTTTTTAAAACTGTCCACCAGACAGAATGACAGCATTTCAAAGGACCAGAAATTTTGAAATCAAGGCATTCAGAGCCAGGGATAGCGGGTGGCTAGGGGGGTACTTCGTCTTTCTATTTCTATTTCTCTCCAGTGTTTGGGAGATGGACAGCTGATAGACTGAAAAACCATTAAAAAAAAAAGATTTTTAGCTCAAAAGGATTACAATGCGATGATAAAAAAAAAAAAAATCCCCAAAGGTGTACATAATGTAGCCTTTAACTCTTGTCTCTTTTCTAGAGCAAGTATCATTACCATATTACCAAGATGGTAACCAGCTTGATTCTACATCTAAGATCTGAGGATGGTTTACTTTTTAGCAAGGGAGTGTGCAGTTGGTTTGTTATGTGAATTGTGGTTATTTTATGTCATGTTTGCACTGTAAACCAGGAGGTGAGGTACAGTTGGCTTAGGGATGATGATATCCACTCTATTCCTTCCCTCTTATTTGGAATGTACTGTCCCTACTGCCTGCCAGGTGGGGGAGTGTTAGCTAGGACCGTGAGGAGAGAAAATTAGCTTCTCTGTTAGACCACTTCTCCAGACAGATGCAAGAATACAGAACTACAGATATTTTCAAAACTACAGCTTATACAGTCAGCACAGTGATCAGCTACCAGAGCTATACAGAACCTGCTGCAGGTGAGTGACTATGGCTCAGGCACCCATCACTTAGACCACATACTGGTCAGGCCAAAAAAAAAAGCCTGCATTACACAGCCACAACTGCCGGTTTACAGCTGTTAGCCAGAAATTCAGTAGAGACATCAGCAAGAGGTGCCAAGAGAAATTGCAGTACGTACAAACTACTGCTGAATGGATTGCAACTTTTATTTTGCAGTTAGTAAGGAGAGACTTTTATTCTTCTAGTTCTTGCTTTGTTCTTTATACTACCTTTTCACTGCACCGATCCCTAGGGAGCAACAGCTTGAGGGAGTACACCATGAGATATCGTCTCATTAGAGCCACTAACACTCCCATCGTCTGCACTGGTTCCTCAGGGGCTTGCTGCACTAACTGCTGCACTCAATATAACAATGCAGTGGTTATGGTGAAATGTATTTGAACTCTGTTTAATATCACTGGTATACAATTACAATATTACCATAAAATGCTTTTGCTATAATGCAAGGTGTTTAATGATATGGATGGATATAATGCTCTGAAAAAAATGTGCAAAAAAAAGTGAAAAGAATATTAAAATACTATTGGGGTGCTTTGCTACCAATAAGTGACTGTAGAAACTTTAGGATTTAAAAAAAAAAAAAAACACCTGCCTTCTCTGTGTATAAAAAATATATGTAAAATATAAAATTGCATGAGGTTGGTTTTCAAATGCTACTAAGCTGAGTTTTAGTTGCTAAAGCAAGCAACTTAAAGGGATTGTGCAAGAATGGGGGGGGGGCAGGTATAGAGTAGCTTACTTACCTGCTTCCTAGTGCTAGCTCCCTGCACCTTCTCTTCGAGACCTCGGCTGCTCCACTGGCTCCCTTGCTGAAAACATCTGGTTTGATATTGCTGGCCATTGTGGAGACTGGATCCAATTGTGTCATGTGACTATTTGTCATGATGTAAGGGAAGCCGGTCACCTCTGAGGTCAGTTATTGGTTGTAGGCCTTGTTAACCTGGATGTTTACAGCATGGTGGCGCATCTCACTTTGGGATATGAAGAAGAGGGAAGCCATCATAGGGAAGTAGGTAAGTTTCCCTTTATCGGCCTAATCTTACTGGCCTAAGGTTTGCCAAACTTCTCCCATTCTTGCACAATCCCTTTAAGCAAAGTGTGACCTGCCCCTCACTCCCTCAAAGCTTCCGCTCAAAGCTTTCCCTGATCAAATCCCCTAAAATTTCACAATTATATCTTTATATTCTTTGCCTTTACTTTTCCAATAGTGTCCCTATCGCACTACAATAGTCGCTTTATGACTCTGTATACTCTGTAATCGTTTTTTGGCAGACAGTGCCACACACACTCCTTCCAGGTCAGAAGCATGACACACTATGGTTCTACTGCTAGTTCCGCATAGGCATCTCCCTGCCTACTGCTCCCCTGATTGGCTGATCCAGGCTTTCTTCCAGCCTCTAAGCCAATCAGGGGAGGTCTCCTTCCCACTTCCTCCCAGTGTCATGTGATCCTCCATCTTCTTCTTTCTTTGGTGTTTTTCCCCACCAATATCAATAGTAAAAAAGGCTGTGGCCTGTTTTATGTAATTCGTCCAAAGCGAATTGCAAAAGTTTGGGATTCTTTTGAAAGACAAATTTTTGTGAAGTTGGGTAAATAATCTGATTAATTTAGAACAGAGTCTCTCATCCTTACATTGGATCAGCCATATACAGTATATACATTCTTCGAGACCCCTCATACTCAGCAACAGTATTGGTCACAGGAGTCATTCACTCACCTCATTTATATTTATGACTAGAGTTGAGCGGACACCTGGATGTTTGGGTTCGAGAAGTTCGGCCGAGAGAGGTCCCATAACAGCAAAACAGGCTTCATGTCACCCAGCAATGGAACAGGCGATTATTATTAATGTAGGCCGCAGGCACCCAGACAGAGGAGAGGTCAATGTATGGCAAAAAGAGGTTAATGTCACTCACCAAAGCAACAGGCGATTATCTGAAATGTAGGCCCCTGGCACCCAGACAGAGGAGAGGGCAATGCACGGCAAAAGAGGCTTTATGTCACCCACCAATGCAGCAGGCCACTTTCAGTAATTTGGGCCCTAGCACCCTGACAGAGGAGAGAGGTCCCTTAACAGCAAAAGAGGCTTCATGTCATCCAGCAATGGAACAGGCGATTATCATTAATGTAGACCGCAGCCACCCAGACAGAGGAGAGAGGTCAATGCACGGCAAAACAAGCTTCATGTCACCCACCAAAGCAACAGGCCATTATTAGTAATTAAGGCCGCAGGCACCCAGACAGAGGATAGAGGGCACGTAACAGCAAAACAGGCTTCATGTCACCCAGCAATGGAACAGATCATTTTCAGTAATTTAGGCCCCTGGCACCAAGACAAAGGCGAGAGGTCACGTAACAGCAAAAAAGGCATCATGTCACCCAGCAATACAGCAGTTGATTATCATAAATGTAGGCCCCTGGCACCCAGACAGAGGAGAGGTCAATGCACGGCAAAAAGAGGTTAATGTCACCCACCAAAGCCACAGGCAATTATCATAAATGTAGACCACAGCCACCCAGACAAAGGAGAAAGGTCGATGCACGGCAAAACAAGCTTCATGTCACCCACAAAAGCAACAGGCCATTTTCAGTAATTAAGGCCGCAGGCACCCAGACAGAGGAGAGAATCATTCAAATTGGGGTAGATCCCGAAATAATGGTACAAATAAAAAAAAGGATTTAATAAATTAGTGCACTGGAGTACAAGAATGTATGGTTGAGGTGGTTATAAACGTCTATTCTGCACAAGGTACAGACAAGTCCTGTGGTATCCATGCCTGGTTAATTTTAATGAACGTGAGCTTGTCCAAGTTGGCTGTGGACAGACGGCTGCAGTTGTCTGTAATGACGCCCCTGCCGTGCTAAAGACACGTTCAGACAATACACTGGCTGCAGGGCAGGCCAACACCTCCAAGGCATAAATGGCAAGCTCAGGCCATGTGGACAATTAGGAGACCCAGAAGTTGAATGGGGAAGAACCATCAGTCAGTACGTGGAGGTGTGTGCACATGTACTATTACACCATGTTGTTCAAATGCTGCCTCCTGCTAAGACGTTCCAGATCAGCTGGTGGTGCAGGTTGCTGTGGCGCGGTGACAAAACTTTTCCACATCTCGGCCATGCTAACCAGGCCTTCTGAGGACCTGGCCGTGACACAGCTGCGTTGGTGACCTCTTGCTCCTCTTCCTCATCTGCCTTGTGTTTTCAGTTTCAGTTGGAAATGCCCTCAGGAGCGCTTCTACCAGCGTGCGCTTGAAGTTGCGCATCTTCCTATCATGCTCCACTGCGGGAATTATTGTGGGCACGTTGTCTTTGTACCGGGGATCCAGCAGGGTGGCAACACAGTAGTCAGCACAAGTTACAATGTGAGCAACTCTGCTGTCAATGCGCAGGCACTGCAGCATGTAGTCGCTCATGTGTGCCAGGCTGCCAAGAGCTAGGGATAAGCTGTCCTCTGTAGGTGGTATATCGTCTGTGTCCGCTGTATCCCCCCAGCCAAGCTCCAGTGATAGCCCTGAGATGCGTTGGGTGCCACCCTGCAATGAACCCGGTTCCTCCTCCTCCTCTACCCCATCCTCCTCTTACTCGTCTGCCAGAACTGTGCCCTGGCTGTCCACATGTGTACCTGGCCTCTGCTGGTGCAGGAACCCCCCCTCTGAGCCAATTCGGAAGACTGGCCCATTATCGCAAACCACCAGGCCGGGCTTGAGGCTCACTGGCAGCAACCACTCATCGATCTGTTGTTCAATGCCCCTCTAAAGCTCCTGTGCAGTGTGGGGTTTGTCACCCAAACACATGAGTTTTAAAATCACCTGCTGACATTTACCCCTGGCTGTGCTGAAGTTGGGGGTGAGGTTCTTTCGATGACCGGATGTGGGGGTGGTAGAAGAGGAGGAGGAGGATGCGGAGTAGGAGGGGGAGGCAACAGGAGGCAAAGAATAATGCCCTGTGATCCTCGGTGGTGGATGGACATACGCCAAACCGTTATCCGCCTCGGGCCCAGCCGCCACTGCGTTTACCCAGTGTGCAGTTAAGGAGATATAGCGGCCCTGGCCGTGCATACTGGTCCATGTATTTGTGGTTATGTGGACCTTGCCACAGATGCCGTTGCGCAGAACACACTTGATTTTATCCTCCACTTGTGCAGGGAAGGGATGGCTCGCCTGGAAAAGTAGTGGCGGCTGGGAACTACATACTGTGGGACAGCCACCGCCATCAGCTGTTTGAAACAGTCCGTCTCAACCAGATGGAATGACAGCATTTGAAAGGCCAGCAATTTTAAAACACTGCCATTTAGGACCAGGGATCGAGGCTGGGTAGGTGAGTATTTTCTCTTCTCTCCAGTGTTTGGGAGATGGACAGCTGAATGCTTGCCTGTGACATGGTAGAGATGTTTTGTGATGGTGACAGAGGTGGTGGTGGTGTTGGTGGGACATCCTCTGTTTGTTGGTTGCCAGGTGCCACGTTGACGCCAGAGGTGGAGGAAAAGGCCGAGACAGCAGCAGAAGAGGGAGCAGGAGGAGCCTAAGACCTTTCATGGTTTTTAAGGTGTTTACTCCACTGCAGTTTGTGCTTTGCATGTAGATGGCTGGTAATGCAGGTTGTGCTCAGGTTAAGAACATTTATGCCTAGCTTTAGGCACTGATGTCACAACATGCAAACCACTCGTGTCTTGTTGTCAGGACATTGTGTGAAGAACTGCCACGCCAATGAACTCCTTGGAGCAGGGCTTGGTGTGCTCGGCACCTGGGTGCGGTGGACAGTAGCAGGCATACTATCTCTCTCCCTCTTTTGCTGTACTGTTGCCTTTGTGCGACCACTGTCTCTTCCTCAGAACTGCACACGTCACTAGCACAACCTTCAGTCCAGTCTGGGTCTAGGACCTCATCATCCTCCACATCATCTTCCACCCATTCATGACCCCTGCCCTCCTTGTCGGTCTGCACATTGCAGAAAGCCACAGCAGTTGGTACCTGTGTTTTGTCATCATCAGAGACATGCTGCGGCGGTCTTCCCATGTCCTCATTCTGCAACATAAGTGGTTGGGCATTAGTGCATTTAATGTCTTCCACTTCTGGAGCAGGGCTAGGTGGATGGGAAACCCTGCCAACAGAGTCATCAAAAGGCATAAGAGTTTACTACATGACTTGGAGCTCTGACTGCTTGACTGATTTGCAAGGGGGTGAGGTGAAAGACTGATGGGCATGGGCTGCAGGTGCCAATTTTGAGCTTTCTGCAGAGGACTGGGTGGGAGACACTGTGAAGGAACTGGAGGCACCGTCAGCCACCCAATCTACTATCGCCTGTACATGTTCGGGCCTCAGCATCCTTAGAGAGGCATTCGGGGGTAACCAAATAACGCTGCAGATTCTGTCGCCTACTCGCACCAGAGGAAGGTGTTTCACATGGACCGGTAGTTGGCGCTGAACTGCCACATCCTCTTCCAGCAACAGGAGCTCCACCAACACCACCATGACCATGCCAACGTCCCTTATTTGATGTTCTCCTCTTTATTTGCGCTCACTCACCAAACTGAAAGATATTTTCTCTCCGGTGTAAATTTAACTGCCAATAGTCAACAATTAAGTTCACTAAGGCAGTGCCCATGTCATAAAAATGCTCTGTGGACCAAGAAGAAATTTTTTTGCCCTAAAACACACTGATTCTCAATTTCACTGCAGAAATGTAAAATATGTATTTGTACGCTGTATGCACAACTGTTTTTTTTTTTAGTAAAACACATTAAAGCACTATTTTCGTGCTGCAATTTGAAATTGGTATTTGTACGCTGTAAGTGGTTTGTGGACTAAGAACAAGGATTTTTGTAATAAAACACAGAAAAGCAGTATTTCACTGCTATTAATAAAACTTTGCTATTTCTATGGTTTATGCAAAAGTGGTTTGTGGACCCAGAACAAGGAATTTTTTAATAAAACACAGAAAATCAGTAATTCACTGCTATTAATAAAACGTTGGCATTTCTATGCTGTATGCACAAGTAGAGATGTCCCGAACTATTCCCGACGAACATCACTTGTTTGATATGCGATGTTCGATCCGCCCCCTATACATCATCATTGAGCACACTTTGACCCTGTACCTCAAAGTCAGCAGACACATTCCAGCCAATCAGCCTACCCTCCCTCCCAGACCCTCCCACCTCCTATCAAAAAGCAAGTATAGCATCCATCTTAGATTCATTCATAAGCTGCAGTCTTAATTAGAGCAGGGAGAGTGCTGCTGCTGCCGAATTAATAGGGAAAGCATTAGCTAGGCCAGTGTTCTGTGTCCACTCCAGTCCCCAAAGACTCATCTGCTGTAAGGACAGCGTCCTGACAGCACCCCAAAAAGCGCTTTTTAGGGCTGGTACATCAGTCTGCTTTTTTTTCTTATACTATATATATATATATATATATATATATTGCAGTTGCCTGCCCGTGTGTGAGGCCACAGACTGTACTGTGTGCACACCACTCAAATAGGGTGGCACAGTACCTTGCAGATAAAAAAGTAATTTAATTTTTACCCTTTAATATAATTACAGTTGCCTGCCAATGTGTGTCAGGCCCACTGACTGTACTGTGCCCACTGCCAATGCCCACCACTCATATCGGGTAGCACAGTACCTTGCAGATAAAAAAGTCATTTAATTTTTACTCTTTAATATACTTGCAGTTGCCTGTCAGTGTGTGTCAGGCCCACTGACTGTACTGTGCCCACTGCCCACCACTCATATCGGGTGGCACAGTACCTTGCAGATAAAAAAAAGTCATTTAATTTCTACCCTTTAATATAATTGCAGTTGCCCGCCAGTGTGTGTCAGGCCCACTGACTGTACTGTGCCCACTGCCCACCACTCATATCGGGTGGCACAGTACCTTGCAGATAAAAAAAATTCATTTAATTTTTACCCTTTAATATAATTGCAGTTGTCTGCCAGTGTGTGTCAGGCCCACAGACTGTACTGTGCCCACTGCCCACCACTTATATAGGGTGGCACAGTACCTTGCACGCATAGTACCACTAATCTAAAAAAAATGACAGGCAGAGGCAGGCCACCCCGCAGGGTCCGTCGTGGTCATGGTGCTGTGAGTTGAGTTGGCCCTAGAATAATGCCCAGTTTTCAGAGGCCACGTACCCTGAACTCGAAAAATTCTGAGGACATAGTTGACTGGCTTACACAGGACACCCAATCTTCTACAGCTTCCGCTCGGAACCTTGACGAACCATCCTCTTTCAGCTCAGCTTCGGGCACATCTCAAGTTACCACTCACCCGCCCACCACCAACACTAGCACCACAGCCACTTCACTTGATCTGTCAGAGGAGTTATTTACACATCAGTTGAAAGAAATGAGTGATGCGCAACCATTATTGCCAGAGGATGTAGATAACAGGGATATGTCTCAGTCAGACAGCATTACACTTTAGGAAAACGAAGAAAATGTCCAGCTTCATACACCAACTCGTTCTTTATTTCAAAGCGATAAAAACAGCGGGATACATGTCGCGTCTACGCGTTTCGGATCTCTGTTACAAATACCGATCCTTAATCATGACAAAGCAACATTGGCAAAGCCACACATATATAAGCTAATACACCAGCTGAAACAATTCAGTCTTAATTGGGTGCCGCCCACATATATGTCCAAAGGCTATACACATACAAAATGCTTAAAATGTCAATACACCTAAACATACAATCTATGAAATTAAACATAAGAAAAGATAAAAGCAAGTAGTTAATAATGCAGGATCAGATCGTGTTTCTGATTAAGGCCCAGAGGTGCATATGAACCCATTTTAAATATCCATAGAGATTCTCGATTCAAAAGCTTCTTGCGGTGGTCTCCCCCCCTAATTGGAGGGGGCACTCGTTCTATACCCTGCACTACCATGCTCTCACACTGCCGGCATGTATGGCCGCAAAATGTAAACTGGCTGCAGACACACCTCTGTCCCGGGAATGAGGGACATCAGAGATGTGTCTGCAGATCCTAATCTTCAAACTATTTGTTGTGCAGCCAATATATTGTAGGGAGCATGATGTACAGGATATACAGTAAACCACATATGGGGTATTGCAGTTGATATATTGCCGTATAGGGAAAACTTTGTTTTTAGAGAAAGACATTATTTCCTTTCCTACTATCATATGTGTGCAGCAAGTGCAGATTTTATGGCCACATTTGAAGCTGCCTAAATAACGTAACCATGTATGTTGGACTTGTGGTTGATCCCTATACATCGATGGACTAAGTTTAGTTCCTAATGTGGGTGCCTTCCGAGCTACACATTTTATGCCGTGTCCAATAAGAGGCCGCCAATCCTCTTCCATATGGAGTATGGGCAGGTGAGATTTAACAATCTTGCATACCTGCGCATATTCCAGACTGTAATTGGTCACAAAGGTGGGAATACTGGCATATGCCTGCTTGTTTAGATCACACCCTTTTGCTGTAGGAAAAACCAGACTTCTCTGTGAAAGACCCAATGCATTTTGTTGGGCCCTGTTCAGACTGTGCCTAGGATACTTTCTCCGGACAAGACGGTCAGAGGCTGCCTGAAGCTCCATTCTACATTTGTCATCCAATGTACAGTTACGTCGTATACGGGTAAATTCCCCTTTAGGTAAATTTTTGGTAACATGGGGGGGATGACAAGATGTGGCGTGGAGAATTGTGTTACCTGCGGTTTCCTTGCGATAGCTGGCAGAAATGACTCTATTGCTGACTGCATCTCCTCGTAGATTGAGGTCTAAAAACTCAATTGAGGAAATATCATGTTTCACCGTGAATTTTAGGTTGTTACAATTTGTATTGAGGAATTCCCCAAAAAAGGGTTATATCTGGAACATCACCCGACCAAATGAACAACAAGTCGTCTATATAACGACCATACCATTTTAGGGCGGATGCCCAAGTATTCACGGCAGAAAAAAGATACATATGTTCCCACCAACACATATATATGTTAGCCAAAGATGGGGAGAATTTTGCCCCCATAGACAGCATTACACACATGGACATACGGTGTGATGATGATGTTGTACCCGCTGTTGCTTAATTTGCTGAGTTTTCCGATACAAGTGAAGCGGTTGATGATGACGATGTGTCCGTTGATGTCACGTGGGTGCCCACTCGAAGAGAAGAAGAACAGGGGGAAAGTTCAGATGGGGAGAAAGAGAGGAGGAGGAGACGAGTTGGAAGCAGGGGGAGGTCGTTGCAAGGAGCTAGTGGCACAGTCAGACAGCATGTATCGGCACCTGGGGTCAGCCAGACAGCACGCCAATCAACGCTCGCTATTGCCACCACCAGAATGCCATTATTGCAAAGCTCAGCCATTTGCAACCTGTGCCAAAAGAAACTGAGTCGTGGGAAGTCCAATACCCATCTAGGTACAAGACCACAGCAGGCGTCCCAGGGGGCTCGTTGCCACCTTTCGGGGACCCTTGGTGTTGTACGTGGCTGGGTGGAGGAAGAGACCTTTAATGACGTCAGTGAGGACAAGGAACGGGACATGGCTAGCTTGGTATCCAACCTTGTGCAAATGGGGAGTTTGCGGTTGTGCAAATAGACTGTTTGCGTTTGTTTGCAGTGCGTTAAACGGGGAGTTTGGTCTGTCAGAGTTTGGTCTGTCACTGTGAATCTTACACTACCTGATCGATACAACATCATACCTGATCGTATACACACATTGGATGTTTTAAAGCACGTTATTCCAAACAATTCAGGAATGTTAGGTGATGTATGCTATTTATGGATTAAAACCAGACTCTGCGTCAACTACGTAATTATCCATGGTAGTTTTGCTATGGATCCCCCTCCAGCATGGCTCAGTCCAGATGTTAGTCCCCTTGAAACAACTTTTTCATCACTATTGTGGCCAGAAAGAGTCCCTGTAGGATTTAAAATTCGCCTGCCTATTGAAGTCTATGGCAGTTCGCCCGGTTTGCCCGCTTGCGAACATTAGCGCAAGTTCGCAGTTGCCATTCGCGAACGGAAAATTTTACGTTCACAACATCTATATGCACAAGTGGTTTGTGGACCCAGAACAAGGATTTTTTTTATAACACACAGAAAATCTGTATTTCACTGCTATTAATAAAACATAGCTATTTGTACAGTTTATGCAAAAGTGGTTTGTGGACCCAGAACAAGGATTTTTTCAATAAAACACAGAAATGCAGTATTTTACTGCTATTAATAAAACTTTATAATCAAAAACGTTGTGGCACACAGGATGTTCTTGCTGCGACTGGAAGTAGGGTTCCCACCCCTAAGTAGTAACATAATCAATAACTCCAGTTCAATTTGCGGTTTAAGTAGGTTGAATTTATTTGTAAGGCAGCACTTGCATATAGCGTCATGTGACGTTTCGGCCAAAATAGGCCTTCATCAGACTGTGGTAAATAAGATATAAAGCAAAATATTAATTACCATGTCGTGGATCCGCAAATATGATAATCAAACATGAGATAATCAAGCATAATCAGACATAATAGATCACTTCTGTACAAAAAGGCGTATAAGATTTGATACAAAACATGATTGTCATTCAGATAATCTCCAATGGTCAAAATAAATACGTATTCATGCCAAGTTCATTATCAAAGTCAGTTCATTCCAGTTCGTTACAAAAGTCTCTATGATTCATCAAAAGTGTCCATCACGGAGTAAATAGCGGTGCGGGTCGTATCTCCAAGTTTCTTTGTGAAGTTACATGGAGAAAAATTAAGCATCCATCAAAATTTTTAAATTCATTATACTGAGAGTGACACATTTGATCATATTGATGCATCATCAATATAGGCTCGAACACATGTATATGATAAAATGGTAATGATAGATCAATAGGTGTGTAACAGTTATACTGTCTACAATAGGTAGGTTATATGATAGTAAGCATATTCCCTTTTTCATTAATATAGAACAATTGTTCTATATTAATGAAAAAGGGAATATGCTTACTATCATATAACCTACCTATTGTAGACAGTATAACTGTTACACACCTATTGATCTATCATTACCATTTTATCATATACATGTGTTCCGGGCCTTATATTGATGATGCATCCAATATGATCAAATGTGTCACTCTCAGTATAATGAATTTAAAAAAATTTTTTGATGGATGCTTAATTTTTCTCCATGTAACTTCACAAAGAAACTTGGAGATACGACCCGCACCGCTATTTACTTCCGTGATGGACACTTTTGATGAATCATAGAGACTTTTGTAACGAACTGGAATGAACTGACTTTGATAATGAACTTGGCATGAATACGTATTTATTTTGACCATTGGAGATTATCTGAATGACAATCATGTTTTGTATCAAATCTTATACGCCTTTTTGTACAGAAGTGATCTATTATGTCTGATTATGCTTGATTATCTCATGTTTGATTATCATATTTGCGGATCCACGACATGGTAATTAATATTTTGCTTTATATCTTATTTACCACAGTCTGATGAAGGCCTATTTTGGCCGAAACGTCACATGACGCTATATGCAAGTGCTGCCTTACAAATAAATTCAACCTACTTAAACCGCAAATTGAACTGGAGTTATTGATTATGTTATTAATAAAACTTTGGCATTTCTACGCCATATGCACAAATGGTTTGTGGACCCAGAACAAGGATTTTTTTAATAATACACAGAAATGCAATATTTCACTGCTATTAATAAAAAGTAGCTAGTTCTACGGTTTATGCAAAAGTGGTTTGTGGACCCAGAACAAGGATTTTTTTTAATAAAACACAGAAAATCTGTATTTCACTGCTATTAATAAAACATAGCTATTTCTACAGTTTATGCAAAAGTGGTTTGTGGACCCAGAACAAGGATTTTATTATTAAAACGCAGGAAAGCAGTATTTCACTGCTATTAATAAAACGTAGCTATTTCTACGATTTATGAAACAGTGGTTTGTGGACTCAGAACAAGGATTTTTTTAATAAAACATAGAAAAGCTGTATTTTACTGCTATTAATAAAACATAGCTTTTTCTACAGTTTATGCAAAAGTGGTTTGTGGACCCAAAACACAGATTTTGGAACTGCTTTGTGGGCCAGGAATACTGGCGCTGTCTGCACAACTGTTTTGAACACCAGTAATATGTTGTTGTTTTTTTTGCCAAGCATACACAGATTCTCTATTTCACTGAAGAAATGTAAAATATGTATTTGGGCGGTGTTTTTAACATTGCTTGATGGACCAGGAATATTTCTATTTTTCCCAAAAATACACTGAGGCTATATTTCACGGCAGAAATGTCAAATGTGTATTTGGGCGGGGTATTTCAAACTGTTTTGTGGACCAGGAATAATGTTTTTTTTTCCAGGAAACCCACTGATACACTATTTCTCTGCAGAAATATTAAATATGTATTTGTACGCTGTCTGCACAACTGTTTTGCGCACCAGGAATACGTTTTTTTTGCCAAAAATACACTGATTCTCTATTTCACTGAAGAAATGTAAAATATGTATTTGGGCGGTGTTTTTAACACTGCTTGGTGGACTAGGAATACTTCTATTTTTCCCAAAAATACACTGAGGCTATATTTCATGGCAGAAATGTCAAATGTGTATTTGGGCTGTGTATTTCAAACTGTTTTGTGGACCAAGAATAACGTTTTTTTCCCTGAAACACACTGGTGCACTATTTCCCTGCAGAAATATTTAATATTTATTTGTACGCTGTATGCACAACTGCTTTGTAAAGCAAGAATATTGCTTTTTTACCATAATAAAAATTATTCACTATTTCACTGCAGAAATGTCAAATGTGTATTTAGGTGGTGTATTTCTAATGGTTTTGGGGACCAGAATCACAGCTTTTTATCATAAAAATACCGCAGAAATTTAATATATGGTTTAGTGCATTGTAGACACAAGTGTTCTGTGGCACCACAGGTCCCAGACTAGACAAATGGACTATGTCACCCCTTAATTATACAAGAGGTAATGTAGGGGACTTGAGCAGCCAGAAAAAAAGCATTTTCTCCTTCACTGAGCTACCAGAAGGGATTAAGCTGATGTCCCTGCCAGGCTGGCAGACGTGCAGTACACTGCAGTGGCTAAAATGGCCGCTGACCCCACCTTTGTAACAGCTGGATTTAAAAAAAAAATTCCTTGGCAGTGGCTGGGTACAGAAATGTAGGATTGCTTAAGCTCCCTCCCTCTCTTTTTGCTGTATCTTGTGGATTAAAGTGCAACAGGTTCTGCAGATTTCTTCCCAAATCTGTCCCTCACAGAAGCCGCAGCATCCTATCCCTACACTGAGAAGAGCAGAGTGACATGTGGCGCTATGTGTCTACACCTTAAATAAAGGCTCAGTCACCTGTTGCACTCAGTCAATCACAGCCATGCCATTAGTAGGCATGGCTGTGATGGCTTCTTAGGGCAAAGAAGTAAAATGCTTGCTGATTGGCTGCTGTGCAGCCCTTCAGAAAGCAGGAAGAATCGGCGAACAAGGACTTTTATGAAAATGTCCGGGTTCAGGTCCGGGTCCAGAACACCCCAAAATTCGATACAAACCCGAACTATACAGTTCGGGTTCGCTCAAACCTATTTATGACCTGTCTGATAAATTATAATTGGTATAAAAATCTTTAAAATCTTTTTAAAAATTGTTTGTTTCATATGTATGTTTCATATCATGTTTAAGCAGTTATAACTTATTTACTACATAGCACAAAGTTATATGTCAAAGTTTTAATTATTTTTATTTCAAATGTCTTTAATGACTAACATTCACAGTTTTACGTAGAAAATATTTACTGTATCTCTTGTTAATTAAGTGAAATCCCAATGGTCCCAAGAAACATCTATATTTGTAGCAGTTAAGGGAAGAGACTCTGCCACTTGCTCATACTCTCATCATTCAGCAACTACTCTGTCAAGCAAGTGGAACAACAAGGATTGACATGAATACACCTTCTTTGTAATTATAGAAGCTCTAGTCTTGAAAACATTTTGATGCTACTGATTATTATTTATAATGCATTGCTAGAAAAGAAGAAATAAACACAATTTGTTTCATCACATTGAGACAGCTCTATGTACATTAATCAAATGGTTGTACTGTATTCTGTTTTTCTACTTTCCCCTTTTCCCTGCTGAATAGTAAATAAATTGCCTACATTTTAGTTTCAATTAAATGTAATCATCAACTTGCAAACAAATAAGTAAAAGATAATTTAGATAAGAAGGCAGAAAACTCTGGGTAAGTTACAATATGACATGCTTGAAAATTAGAAATGCTTTTGTGAATATATGATTCTTTCTTAGACCTTAGGTCAGTGTTACACAGGCGTGTTCAGTCCAGGATATATGGTCGATATGAGGGTTGCATTCCATTACTGAACACTGCTCCTCTGACCCAGACTCACAGAACAGACTCACAGAACCATGACTGACTTACTGTATATTTTATTTTGTCTGTATTTATAGCAAGCAAGAAAGCAGCAAAGGAATAGATAAATAATGAATATAATTTATCTGTTCCTATGCTGCTTTCTTACTTGCTTTCTTTCTTGCTTGCTTTCTTCCTTACTTAGGAACATTTTGCTGGGAAATCTCAGCTTAGTCCTATAGAAAGCCCCTTTATATAAGTTTTTTATATACAGTAAATTTATTTATTTACAGTTGCATCTCAATAAATTTAAATGTTATTGAAAAGTTAATTTATTTCAGTAATTCAATTCAAAAAGTGAAACTCATATATATCATATAGATTAATTACACACATGATCATCTATTTCAAGTGTTTATTTCCTTTAATGTTGATGATTATGATGACTTATAGCTAAAGACAACCCAAAAGTCAATACCTCAGAAAATTAGATTATTATGTAAGATGAATTAAAAAAATATATTTTTAATGCAGAAATGTTGCTTTGATAGAGGCCTTCATCTCATCTGCATTGTTAGGTCTCATGTCTCTCATATTCCTCTTGACAATACCCTATAGATTCGCTATGGGGTTTAGGTCAGGGGAGTTTGCTGGCCAATCAAGCACAGTGATACCTTGGTTATTAAACTAGATATTGGCATTTTTGGCAGTGAGCGTACATCCCAAGTCCTGTGGCGTACCCTCCTTGTGAAGGGTGTCAATGACTGTCTACTGGACAACTGTCAAGTCATCAGTCTTCCCCATGATTATGTAGCCTACTGAATCAGGCTGAGGGACCATTTTATGGCTTAAGAAACCTTCGCCAGTGTTGTATGTTGAATTGCTGATTAGAGTGGAACACCATGAATCTACAATATTGCATTTTTTTCACAATATTCAAATTCTTGACCCCATGAGTTTACTATATTGAATTTTTTAACAATTTTCTGACATTCTGATTTTTGGGGTTTCATTTGCTGTAAGCCATAATCATCAACATTAAAAGAACTAAATGCTTGAAATGGATCACTCTGTGTGTAATAAATTTATATAATATATGAGTTTCAGTTTTTGAATCCGTCCGCACAGCAAAAAAATAGTCAATGGGTCTGTATCCGTGATGCGGTGCACAAACGGTCAGGGCCCATATATTGCGGACCTGCTCTTTGCGGGCCGCAATACGGGCACAACCGGACAACAGCTGTGTGCATGAGGCCTAAGGTATGCTTTGCTAGGAAATCTCAGCTTGGTCTTGTGCTCTTAGAAACCCCCTTTATATAAGTGAACTTATTATGTTAAATTGCTCTTTTAGTTTTAACTGCTTACAATAAATGATTTGCTTTCTTTTAGAGCTTCACATTTGAACAGCTACTCCATTAAATAAATATTGGCATTAGTTAGTATTTTTTACATGGGGAACCAAACTGCTCCAATGCAATTTGTTTTGACAGGATTCTCAAAAGATCCAGATATTCAGATTTTTTCTTTTGTCCTGTTTCTAATAATTTATCTAATCGGATCATTGGGAAATTTGCTGATTTTCTTTATCATATGGCATGTTACTTATCTCCAAACACCTATGTATTTCTTTATTAAGCATTTGGCTTTTTTGGACATGTGTTATATCTCAACTATAGTTCCGAAACTTTTAATGAGCTCCATATCAGAATGCGTTACAATTTCATTTGGTGGATGTGTAATTCAGCTCTTCATTTTTCTGGCTATGGCAGCTGCAGAGTCCACTCTTCTAGTTGCCATGTCATATGACCGATATGTGGCCATATGCAACCCCTTACATTATACTTATATAATGAAAAGAGAGGTCTGTATACAGCTTGCCTCAACTTCATGGATAATTGGTAGCGTCTATTCTACTACTCACACTGTTAACACGTTCAGATTAAACTTTTGCAGATCCAACATCATTGATCACTTCTTCTGTGATCTTCCACCTTTGCTGAAAATTGCCTGCTCAGACATCAGACTAAACCAAAGGATGATTTTTGTTATAGGTGCTGTTTTAATTTTACCATGTTTCCCTTTAACAGTAGTGTCATATGTGTTCATTATACGCACTATAGTGAGGATACCCTCTGCAACAGGACGTAGAAAAACATTTTCAACTTGTGCTTCTCATTTGATCACAGTAGGTTTATTTTATCTCACTGGCATATCTGTATACTTACGGCCCAATTTCACTTCTACTGCTTTACATCAGGATAGAATTAGTGCTGTATTCTATACTATTCTTGTTCCAATGGTGAATCCAATTGTATATAGTCTGAGAAATAAGGAGTTAAAGCAAGCAATAAAAAAGATCCTCACAGGGAGGAAGCCAATTGGGAAGACTAAGAAATCCTGCAAGTAATAGCTCAACTAAATTATGCAAAGTTCTAGCTCCCATAAACAATACACATTACTAATCTTTGAGTTACAAAAAATATTTGGCTGTGTGAATTCACCACTTAAAGGCTAATGCACATGACCGTATGTATTTTGCGGTCCGCAAAAAACGGAACCCCAAAAAATACGGATAACGTCCGTGTGCATTCCACATTTTGCAGAGCGAAACAGCTGGCCCCTAATAAAACAGTCCTATCCTTGTCCATAATGCCGACAATAATTGGACATGTTCTATTTTTTTGCGGAACATAAATACGTACATATGGAAACGGAAATGCAGTACGGAAACGGAATGCACACAGAGTAATTCACATTTTTTTTGAGGACCCATTGAAATTAATGGTTCAACATATGGTCCGCAAAAAAAATGTAACGGACACAGAAAGAAAATTCATTTGTGTGCAGGCCTCATGCACACAAATGTATTTTCTTTCCGTGTCCGTGACGTTTTCTTTTGTGGACCGTACACAGAACCATTCATTTCAATTGGTCCGCAAAAAAAACAGAAGGTACTCCATGTGCATTCCGTTTCTGTATGTCCGTATTTCTGTTCCAAAAAAAATAGAACATGTCCTATTATTTTCCGCATTAGGGACAAGGATAGGACTGTTCTATTAGGGGCCAGCTGTTCCATTCTGCAAAATACGGAATGCACACAGACGTTATCCGTATTTTGAGCAGATCCGTTTTTTGCGGACTGCAAAATACATACGGTAGTGTGTATGAGGCCTTAGGGAGAGAAGGAGCTTCTTGAGAATTCCCGATGCATTGAGCTGCTATGCATGTGGTAAGCTACCTTACAAGCAGCTGCAGTAAGAATTTTATTATTTGTCAGTGGAGGGCCTCCAGGGCTCCATATCAGAAAAACGGAGCTCAGACCACTTTATTGATACATTAACAAAAAGTCAACATTGAATGCTGGATAGGATATATCAAGGCATCAAATGTTGGTGGTTCGCTAACAATATAATTCAGTCAGCAGAATATGTTACAATTTTTCAAATTATTTATACTGCAATTGTATTTGTAGTATGGGCATGGAATACCAGCCCTAATATGTGTCAATTTGTCAGAACACTCCAAATATATTACCAATTTATTGTTGATTTTTGCATTTTAATTAAAAGATTTTCTGTAGTTAGAAATTATGTTATTAGATAAGGTACACTCTACGGTAAGTTACAGTATATGAGTACTAGAAGCAACTAAGGAGTTTACAGCATCGGTGCACAACCTTTTCTGGTCTGAGGGCCACATTGCCAGACTGTACAACTCCAAATAACTACTATAAAACTTAAAGTGGTAATAGCGAAACTTCCTGGACTCCTATTTATTAGTAAAATCGAGGTTCTCTGCTTTCCTCGTAATCACTTAACACAGGCATACTCAAACTGCGACCCTCCAGTTGCTGCAAAACTACAACTCCCAGCATGCCCAAACAGCCTACAGGTATCAGCCTACAGCAGGGCATTGTGGGAGTTGTAGTTTTACAACAGCTGGAGGGCCGTCGTTTGAGGATGCCTGACTTAACATATAATGTCGTACAAGTATGGCACTATGCACCCACTGTGGACCCAGAACAAGGATTTTTTTAAACACAGAAAATCAGTATTTCACTGCTATTAATAAAACTTAGCTATTTCTACGGTTTATGAAAAAGTGGTTTGTGGACCCAGAACAAGGATTTTTTTAATAAAACGCAGGAAAGCAGTATTTCACTGCTATTAATAAACCTAAGTTATTTCTACAATTTATAAAACAGTGGTTTGTGGACCCAGAACACAAATTTTTTCAATAAAACACAGAAAACAGTATTTCAATGCTATTAATAAAATGTAGCTATTTCTACAGTTTATGCAAAAGTGGTTTGTGGACCCAGAACAAGGATTTTTTTAAATAAAACACAGAAAATCAGTATTTCCCTGTTATTCATAAAAAGTTGGTATTTCTACGCTGTATGCACAAGTGGTTTGTGGACCCAGAATATTGCCTTTTTTCCCACAAAAAATTAATTAATTCACTATTTCACTGCAGAAATGTAAAATGTGTATTTGGGTGGTGTATTTGGAACTGCTTTGTTGACCAGGAATACTTCTATTTTTCCCAAAAATACACTGAGGCTCTAGTTCACGGCAGAAATATCAAATGTGTATTTGGGCGGTGTATTTCAAACTGTTTTGTGGACCAAAAATAACGTGTTTTTTTTTCCCTGAAACACACTGATGCACTATTTCCCTGCAGAAACATTAAATTTGTATTTGTACGCTGTATGCACAACTGCTTTGTAAAGCAAGAATATTGCTTTTTTACCACAAAAAAAAAATCATTCACTATTTCACTGCAGAAATGTAAAATGTTTATTTGGGTGGTGTATTTCAAACTGCTTTGGAACCAGGATCACAGCTTTTTATCACAAAAATACTGCAAAAATGTAATATACGGTTTAGTGCATTGTATACACAAGTGTTCTGTGGCACCACAGGTCCCAGACTATACAAATAGACTATGTCACCCCTTAATTATACAAAAGGTAATGTAGGGGACTTGAGCAACCAGAAAAAAAGCATTTTCTTCTTCACTGAGCTACCAAAAAGGTTTAAGCTGATGTCCCTGCCAGGCTGGCAGACATGCAGTACACTGCAGTGGCAAAAATGGCTGCGAAATGTAGGATTGCTTAAAGAGGTTGTCCGGTCCCAAAAGCAAAATTCTTTTTATGTGCTCCTAACACCCCTCACCCTGCATACAAATGCCCCCAATACCTGTTTTTGATGTCCGAGCTTTCCTTTCTCCCTGGAAGACATCAGATTATCCTGGCAGATCTGTTTACTTTCTCCTCTTCTTGTTTTGTTGAATATATAACTTTATTGACACACAGGCCTGGCTGCACTGCACAGAGATGAGTCACAGCCTGTACACGCCCCCCACACTGCTCTGTCTGCAGCAGCTACTCCCTCTATAACTCCTGTGTCCATCTTTCTGCACAGACATGAATCTACTTCTCTCTCACTGTCTGAATCCCATTACTGACCGTCCACGGGCTCTTCCCTCACCATCTCCAGAGTGTAATAAACAGTTGGAAGCAGCAAGCACACCCAGACACATCTGTATCTAATCTTATCCTGTGTGATACAGCCTGCTAAGCTGTGTAGCTAAACTCATCACCTGTGTATCTAAACCTTTATGCACACAACCGTATCCATTTTGTGATCCACATCTTTTGCAGTCCCACTGAGTTCTGTGGATTTGAGGTCGTCATTTTGAACACAAGAATAGGACATGTTCTGTCTTTACTGGAACTGACATACGGATGTAAAAACACACTGATGACGTCCATGTGCTTTCCACATCCGTATGTCAGTTCTGCGAAAGATAGAACATGGCCTATTCTGGTCCTCATAATGCAGATCTGAAACCCATAGAACTCAATAGGACTGCAACAAAAATGAGAATCGCACACGGACAGTAACCTTATTTAGTGGATCCGATACTTGCAGACCGCAAAACCGAAACGGTTCTGTGCATGAGCTCTATCACTTACACTCAGCACTCATAACAATGACATCCACACTGCCCCCATAACAGTGACATCCACAGTGCCACCAAAACAGTGACATCCACAGTGTCACCATAACAGTGACATCCACAGTGCCCCCATAACAGCGACATCCACAGATGCCCCATAACAGTGACATCCACAGATCCCCATAACAGTGACATCCACAGTGTCACCATAACAGTGACATCCACAGTGTCCCCATAACAGTGACATCCACAGTGCCCCCATAACAGTGACATCCACAGTGCCACCATAACAGTGACATCCACAGATCCCCCATAACAGTGACATCCACAGTGCCACCATAACAGTGACATCCACAGTGTCACCATAACAGTAGCATCCACAGTGTCACCAAAACAGTGACATCCACAGTGTCACCATAACAGTGACATCCACAGTGTCACCATAACAGTGACATCCACAGTGCCCCCATAACAGCGACATCCACAGTGCCACCATAACAGTGACATCCACAGATGCCCCATAACAGTGACATCCACAGTGCCACCATAACAGTGACATCCACAGTGTCACCATAACAGTGACATCCACAGTGTTCCCATAACAGTGACATCCACAGTGCCCCCATAACAGTGACATCCACAGTGCCACCATAACAGTGACATCCACAGTGCCACCATAACAGTGACATCCACAGATCCCCCATAACAGTGACATCCACAGTGCCACCATAACAGTGACATCCACAGTGTCACCATAACAGTAGCATCCACAGTGTCACCATAACAGTGACATCCACAGTGTCACCATAACAGTGACATCCACAGTGTCACCATAACAGTGACATCCACAGTATATCCATAACAGTGCCATCCACAGTGCGTCCATAACAGTGCCATCCACAGTACCCCATCATCCATTTCCCCCCTTGTGCCATCCAGTGCCCCCTTGTTTGCCATCCAGTGCCCCCTTGTTTGCTATTTAGTGCCCCTGTTTGCCATCCAGTGCCCCCACTGTGCCATCCATTGCCCATTGTGCTATCCAGTGCCCCTGTTTGCCATTTAGTCCCCGTTTGCCATCCAGTGCCCCCACTGTGCCATCCATTTCCCTTGTGCCATCCAGTACCCCTTTGTTTGCCATCCAGTGCCCCGCTGTTGCCATCCAATGCCCCGGATTGCCTTCCAGTGCCCCCATTCTGCCATCCAGTTCCCCCCTTGTGCCATCCAGTTCCCCCCTTGTGCCATCAATTGCCCTCATTGTGCCATCCATAGCCCCCTTGTGCCATCCAGTGCCCCCTTGTGCCATCGAATGCCCCTTTGTGACATTCATTGCCCCCTTGTGACATCCATTGCCCCCATTGTGCCATCCAGTGCCCCCTTGTTTGCCATCCAGAACCCCCTTTCTGCCATCCATTGCCCTCCTTGTGCCATCCATTGCCCCCCTTGTGCCAACCAGTTGCTCCCTTGTTTGCCATCCAGTGCCCCGGTTTGCCATCCAGTGTTCCCATTCTGCCATCCAGTGCCCCCTTGTGCCATCCAGTGCCCCCTTGTGCCATCCAATGCCCCTTTGTGACATTCATTGCCCCCTTGTGACATCCATTGCCCCCATTGTGCCATCCAGTGCCCCTTGTTTGCCATCCAGTACCCCCTTTCTGCCATCCATTGCCCCCTTGTGCCATCCATTGCCCCATTGTGCCAACCAGTGCCCCCTTGTTTGCCATCCAGTGCCCCTGGAACATGCACAGCATAGCGATCAGCCTCTGTGGCTGATCGATATGCTGTCGCTCCTGCACAGCGCTTACATCGCGCTGTTCAGGAGTCAGTACAGGCTTCACATAGAAGCCTGTACACTGCAGAGAGTGGCCAGCAATCCCACGCATGCGCACTATGATTCAGCATAGTGCGCTTGAGTTGTAAGTGAAGACGGCCGGGCGGAGCTTTCTTTTGCAGGAGGCGGTGACGTCATTAATGACGATCCGTCTCCTGCTCAAGAAAGGAAGAGAAGACAGGAAGAGAAGAAGACGGAGACTCACCGGAAGACAAGAAAGCCTGACAGGAGCAGTCACGTGACCGGGTGGTGGATCTTGGAACTGGCTGCGCTGTAGAAGGTAAGTATGTGCTCAATAATCTTTCCTGCACCAGTTAGGTTTTAATACAAAAAAAAAGTTAAAGCCCGGAGAACCCCTTTAAGCTCCCTCCCTCTCTATTTGCTGTATCTTGTGGATTAAAGTACAACAGGTTCTGCAGATTTCTTCCCTAATCTGTCCCTCACAGAAGCTGCAGCATCCTATCCCTACACTGAGAAGAGCAGAGTGACATGTGGCTCTACGTGTCTCCACCTTAAAGAGAGGCTCGGACACCTGCTGCACTCAGTCAATCACAGCCATGCCATTAGTAGGCATGGCTGTGATGGCTTCTTAGGGCAAAGAAGTAAAACGCTTGCTGATTGGCTGCTGTGCAGTCCTTCAGAAAGCGGGAAGAATCGCCGAACAATGAACTTTTATGAAAATGTCCGGGTTCGGGTCTGGGTCCCGAACACCCCAAAATTCGATACGAACCCGAACTAATACGGACATACAGAAACGAAACTACGGAAACGGAATGCACACAGAGTAACTCCTATTTTTTTTGTGGACTGTGGGGAGTCGCTCTGGTAGACAGCGGTGCGGGTGCAGTACCGAGGCAAAACAAAGAGTCCAGGATGTGCAATAAACAGTGTTTTATTCACACTGACACAAAAATACACAGCAAACAGTCTTTCGGTGGTAATTCACACATGTCAGAAACAAGGAGGCAAAACACAACAGGCCAACATAGGTTCAGTCACCTGGAAGGTGTAGGTGCAGGTTCGCACCAGGCTGTCGGCCCAGCCGCAGGAGAATACACCTTCAGGTAGCCAGGAACAAAAGCCACCTCCTTGCTGAGCTCTTTCCAGAGCCCTGTTAGCAGGCTCCAGGATAATCACCACCTCAGACACAGCTGCTGGCTGTGTTTTATACCCAGCCCAAAACCAGGACTGGATCATGGGGAGCAGCCACCCACCCTACACTTTAGCTGCTCCCGGTAAGAGCCGGCCCGGATCGGCTTTGCAGCCATGCTATTTAACAGAGTCAAACAGCACTAGCTGCTGCAGACAAAAAAACCTGGCTCTTACCTCACCGAGGCCAGCAACCTCGGTGACACGTACCTGCCATCAAATATGACACCTTGCACCCTCTTACACACCCCTTTGTTCAGCCCTGAGGGGTGAACACACGTGAGGCAGTGGACGCGGGACAGGGCATCTGCGTTACCCTGCAAGCGGCCTGCCCTGTGTTCCACGGAGAATTTGAAATTTTGAAGGGATAGGAACCACCTGGTGACCCGAGCATTCCTCTCCTTGGCCTGACTCATCCACTTGAGAGGGAATGGTCGGTCACCAGACGGAACCTCCTCCCTAACAGGTAGTAGCGGAGAGATTCGAGTGCCCACTTGATAGCCAGGCACTCCCTCTCCACTATACTATATCTGGACTCGGCGGGACTGAGCTTACGGCTCAGGAAGACAATGGGATGTTCTTCCCCGTTGACCTCCTGAGACAGTACCGCACCGAGGCCTACCTCCGAGGCATCGGTCTGTACGACAAACTCCTTGTTGAAGTCGGGTGTCACCAAAACCGGGGACCCACACAGGGCCGACTTCAACGCGGAGAAAGCCTCCTCCGCCTTCTCACTCCAGCTAACCCTCCCAGACTTTCGCCCCTTCAACAGGTCTGTCAATGGCGCTGCTATTGTGGCAAAGTGGGGCACAAACCTCATGTAGTATCCTACAATCCCCAGGAACGACTTTACCTGCCTGGTGGTGACCGGTCGGGGCCAGTTACGAATGGCCTCTACCTTAGTTACCTGAGGTTTGATGACTCCCGCCCGATTACATATCCCAGATATTTGGTCTCTTCCAACCCAATCGCACACTTTTTTGGATTGGCGGTTAGTCCAGCTTTCCTCAGGGCATCCACTACCGCCTGCACCTTGGGTAAATGGCTTTCCCAGTCGGTGCTGTGGATGACTACATCATCTAAGTAGGCCGAGGCGTACCGGCGATGTGGTCGCAGCACTATGTCCATTAACCTTTGGAAAGTGGCGGGGCGCCATGCAGGCCAAAGGGTAACACCTTGTAGTGATACAGGCCCTGCGGGGTAACAAACGCGGTTTTTCCTTAGCCGACTCCGTTAAGGGTACCTGCCAGTACCCTTTAGTGAGGTCCAGCACAGAAAAATAACGGGCTTGTCCTAAATTTTCAACAAGCTCGTCCACTCGGGGCATGGGATACGCGTCAAACTTGGATACTTCGTTTAACTTGCGAAAGTCGTTGCAGAACCGCAACGTCCCATCCGGCTTAGGTATTAGGACTATGGGACTGGCCCACTCACTTTTCGACTCCTCAATGACATCGAGCTTCAACATTAACTGCACTTCCTCCGCGATGGCCCGCCGCCGAGCCTCGGGTACCCGGTATGGTTTTAACCGGACCTTGGCCTGAGGCTCAGTGGCGATGTCATGTCGGATGAGAGGCGTGCGGCCAGGGAGGTCTGAGAACACATCCGTGTTCCGACTGAGAACTCCTGACTTCCTGAACTTGTTTGGAAGACAGGCTGTCTGCAATTTTACCGTGGTTACGGCTTCACAGGCCTCGAACTGTGGGGCTGGACCCTTTTCACCTAGAAGCCCTGGTCGGGGCTGTGGTCGTCGGCCGCGTCCCTATCTTTCCACGGCTTAAGTAAATTCACGTGGTACACCTGCTCCGGCTTGCGCCGCCTGGCTGGTGTACCTTGTAATTACTTCCCCTACCTTCTCGATCACCTCATAGGGGCCCTGCCACCTAGCTAGGAATTTGCTGTCAAGGGTGGGTACCAGAACCAAAACCCGATCTCCCGGATTGAAGTCCCGTACCCGAGCCTGACGATTGTACACCCTACTCTGGGCCTGTTGCGCTGCCTCCATATGCTCCCGGACCAAAGGCAACACCCTTTCCATCCGTTCCTGCATCTGGGCGACATACTCAATGACACTTTTGTGGGGGACAGGCTGTTGTTCCCATGCTTCCTTGGCGATATCCAACAGGCCCCGAGGGTGTCTGCCATAAAGCAGTTCGAAGGCGAGAACCCAGTAGAGGCCTGGGGCACCTCTCGCACTGCGAACATGAGATAGGGCAGAAGCAGGTCCCAGTCCTTCCCATCTCTAGACACCACCCTCTTTAGCATATTTTTTAGAGTTTGGTTAAACCTCTCCACAAGACCGTCTGTTTGCGGATGGTAAACGGACGTCCGTAACTGCTTTATACGCAACAACTTACACAGTTCCCTCATTACTTTGGACATAAAGGGGTCCCTTGGTCTGTCAGAACCTCTTTTGGCAGGCCCACACGGGAAAACATCTCCAATAACTCTTTGGCAATGAGCTTAGCTGAGGTATGTCGCAGAGGCACCGCCTCCGGATACCGAGTGGCATAGTCGAGAACTACCAGAATGTGTTGGTGGCCCCTGGCAGACTTTGGTACAGGTCCAATTAAATCCATAGCGATTCGCTCAAACGGTACTTCAATAATTGGCAGAGGTACCAGAGGACTACGGAAATGTGGCTGGGGGCTAGTTATCTGACAGGTTGGACAGGACTTACAATAATTTTCTACCTCCTTGAACACACTGGGCCAATAAAACCGCTGCAGAATGCGGTCCTGGGTTTTCTGCCACCCCAGGTGTCCCCAAGAACATGTTGGTGGGCAAGCTCCATGACAAGCTTGCGATACGCTGTGGGCACCACCAACTGTTCAACAGGTTCACCTCGGATTTGGTTCACCCGATACAACATATCCTGCAGAACAATAAATCGTGGGAACATTAATTCAGCCCCTGGTTTCTGGGGTTTACCATCAATTTCAGCACATTCTCCCAGGCCCTGGTTAGGGTTTGGTCCCGGTGTTGTGCGGTCCCAAAATTTTCCCGGAGACATTGAGGTCTGCCAACTCAGGTCCCGGTGGCAAGTCCTCCGTGTCTCCCACCATTACACTCCAGTGGGGTTGTCTCCCCCACTACCGCTGCAGCAGTGGTCACCCCTACCGCTGGCCCTTCAGACTCGGGCTCCCAGGGTTCTGGCCTTCCAGTGGTATCAGGCCACTCTGCTAGGGTTACCCCTGTCTCAGGGCTATTAGACACTTTCACCTCAGGCCACAGTGACGGAAAACCAGGAAGTCTCTCCCAATTATCAGTTCATAGGGTAGCTTTGTGGAGATCGCCACTTCACAAGTCCAGGTGCCGGCCGCCGTGGACAGAGACATTACAGCAGTGGGATAGTCCTTTAAGTCTCCGTGAATGCACACCACACCCACTTTCCGGCCCGTATACTGGGTGGGCTGTACCAGGGCAGCACTTACCAGGGTTACCAGGCTCCCTGAGTCCAACAGCGCCACTGCCAGGTTATCCCCGACTTGCACCTGGCACAGATGATGATTGTCTATTGTCTCGGGGTGCCGGTCGCACACAGTCTCCGGGCATACATGGAAGCCCGGTACCCATAATTAGTCTCCATGGGTTCCCCCGATGGGGACAGTTGGCCCTATGTGTCCAGGCTCCCGACACTGCCAGCAGACCACTGGGGATGGATCTGCAAGGGGTACATCCCGGGCGGGTTTGGCCGGCCGCCGGGACTGGGGTGGAGATTTCCGGGGTTTGACTGGCCCCCTCCCAAAGAACCCCCTGCAGGTTTCTGGTGGCCTCATATCGCTCCACCAGGTCGACCATCTCAAGGGCATTGGTGGGGATACCTGGCCGATCCAGTGTTGAAGGGGGTAAGGCAAGGCCCTCCAGAACATGTCAGCCAGCAGACGGTCCAGCATAGCAGTCGGACTTAGAATGTCAGGCTGCAGCCATTTTGCAACCGTTGCAGCAACTCATAGTACTGCGGCCTGGCGGGTTCAGCCGCTTTAAAGTCCCACTGGTGGACCCGCTGAGCCCGGACCAACACGTTTACCCCCAGTCTGGCCAGGATCTCCCCCTTCACCGTGGAATAGTCAGCAGCCTGGTCATCTGCCAAATCAAAAAAAACTTGCTGGGGTCCGGATGCCAGGAGCGGAGCAACCACCTCGGCCCACTGGTCACGGGGTAACTTTTCCCTCACGGCGACCTTCTCAAAGACCGCCAGGTAGGTCTCCACGTCGTCTGCGGGGGTCATCTTTGGGATCGCCGCACGGACCGCTTTCCGGGCATCATGGACGTGGTGGGACGCTCCTGCCGCCTGTAACGCCATCACATGTTGTAGCAGTAGCTGGTTGGTCTCCGCTGCTGCCGTTAGCCTCTATGAGAGCCTTCACAGCAGCCTCCATGTTGCCAGAAATTCCTGCTTGCAACTTTGCTGGCTTAATATATATCATGCACTTTAGCAAAAAAACTTCGGCGTTCACGCCAGCCTCACTGCGCATGCCCGCATCCGACACCAAATGTGGGAGTCGCTCTGGTAGACAGCGGTGCGGGTGCAGTACCGAGGCAAAACAAAGAGTCCAGGATGTGCAATAAACAGTGTTTTATTCACACTGACACAAAAATACACAGCAAACAGTCTTTCGGTGGTAATTCACACATGTCAGAAACAAGGAGGCAAAACACAACAGGCCAACATAGGTTCAGTCACCTGGGAGGTGTAGGTGCAGGTTCGCACCAGGCTGTCGGCCCAGCCGCAGGAGAATCCACCTTCAGGTAGCCAGGAACAAAAGCCACCTCCTTGCTGAGCTCTTTCCTCCAGGACAGAGAACTCCAGAGCCCTGTTAGCAGGCTCCAGGATAATCACCACCTCAGACACAGCTGCTGGCTGTGTTTTATACCCAGCCCAAAACCAGGACTGGATCATGGGGAGCAGCCACCCACCCTACACTTTAGCTGCTCCCGGTAAGAGCCGGCCCGGATCAGCTTTGCAGCCATGCTATTTAACAGAGTCAAACAGCACTAGCTGCTGCAGACAAAAAAACCCGGCTCTTACCTCACCGAGGCCAGCAACCTCGGTGACACGTACCTGCCATCAAATATGACACCTTGCACCCTCTTACAGGACCTATTGAAATACATTTTTCCACATATGGTCTGCAAAAAAAATGGAACGGACACGGAAAGAAAATACATTTGTGTGCAGGCCTCATGCACACAAATGTATTTTCTTTCCGTGTCCATTACGTTTTGTTTTGCGCACTGTATACAGAACCATTCATTTCAATTGGTCCGCAAAAAAAATGGGAGTTACTCTGGGTGCATTCCGTTTCTGTAGCGCATTTTAGTTTCCGTACGTCCGTATTTCTGTTCCGCAAAAAAATAGAACATGTCCTATTATTGTCGGCATTACGGACAAGGATAGGACTGTTCTATTAGGGGCCAGCTGTTCCGTTCTGCAAAATACTGAATGCACACAGACGTTATCCGTATTTTTAGCTGATCCGTTTTTTGCGGACTGCAAAATACATACGGTCATGTGCATGAGGCCTTAGGGAGAGGAGGAGCTTCTTTAAAAATCCCGATGCATTGAACTGCTATGCATGTGGTAATCTACCTTACAAGCAGCTGCAGTAAGAATTTTATTATTTGTCAGTGGAGGGCCTTCAGGGCTCCATATCAGAAAAACTGAGCTCAGACCACTTTAAAGATACATTAACAAAAAAATCAACATTGAATGCTGGACAGGATACATCAAGGCATCAAATGTTGGTGGTTTGCTAACAATATAATTCAGTCAGCAGAATATGTTACATTTTTACAAATTATTTATACAGCAATTGTATTTGAATTATGGGCATGGAATACCAGCCCGAATATGTGTCAATTTGTCAAAACACTCCAAATATGTTACCAACTTATTGTTGATTTTTGCATTTTAATTAAAAGATTTTCTGTAGTTAGACATTAAGTTATGAAATAATGTACACTCTACGGTAAGTTACAGTATATGAATATTAGAAGCAACTAAGGAGTTTACAGCATCGATGCACAACCTTTTCTGGTCTGAGGGCCACATTGCCAGACTGTACAAGTCCAAAGAACTACAATAAAACTTAAAGTGGTATTCTCATTAGCGAAATTTCCTGGACTCCTATTTATTAGTAAAATGGAGGTTCTCTGCTTCCCTCGTAATCACTTAACATATAATGTCGTACAAGTATGCACTATGCACCCGCAATAGTATGAAGCAGGCTGCTGCGGTAAGCCCCCTTCATAGGGGGTGGGTTTTGGCTGTATAATACAGCAGACACCTGACTGCAATGACAGGGAATGATGTTCATGCTGAACCCTGTCATGTAACCCCTCAGATTCTGCGTTTAACCCCTTTAGGACACATGACGTACCAGTACGGCATGTTTCCCGAGTCCTTAAGGACACATAACGTACCGGTACGTCATGAGTTGTTCCGATCACTGCTGCTCAGCTGGCAGTGATCGGAACAAGGTACCTGCTGAAATCATTCAGCAGGTACCTTGTTACAATGCCCAGGGGGGTCCTGTGACCCCCCCATATGGGCGATCGCTGCAAACCGCAGGTCAATTCAGACCTGCGGTTTGCAGCGCTTTGTGCGATCTCTGATCCCCGCGGTCATCAGAGAGTTAATGCCCCCAAAGTCTTGATTTTTAACCCCCCCCCTGCAGCCCCCAATCATATTATGGCGGCGGGGGTGCAGGGGGGGTGGTTGCAGGCGGCGGGAGGGGTACGGGAGGCAGGCGGTGCGGCGGGCGGGATCGCGATTGCGATCCCCCGCCCGCCTCATCTGTAATGTATCCCTGGTGTCTAGTGGATCTATCAGAGTGTCAGCACATTGCTGACACTCTGATAGAAACGGCTGGCATCTGTGCTTGATCAGATGCCAGCCGTTTAACCCCTTCTATACCGCGGTCCGTACGGACCGCAGTATGGAAGGGTTAACAGGGAGGGAGCTCCCTCCCTCTCCCATCGGGGGGCTGCTGTGCCTTTGCAGCCCCCCAAAAGGATGGAATCACAGAGGGAGGGAGCTCCACTCCCTCCCCATCACCCCCTGCTCAGTTCTGGCAGCGGGTGATGGTTGCCATGGAGACAGGACGCTTTCAGAAGCTTCCTGTCTCCATGGTGCTGAAAGTCTGAATAGACCTGCTAAAGGTCTATTCAGACTTTGTAAAGTACAAAATACAGCACAGTGCACTATAAAGTGTACTGCACTGTATTATACAGACACCAGATCCACTGGATCTTTCAGAACCAAGTGGGTCTGGGTAAATGTAAAAAAGTGAAAAAAAAGTAAAAATGAAAAAAACATATCACTGAATAAAAATTAAAAAAAATAAAATTCACTACACATATTAGGTATCGCCGCGTCCGTAAAAACCTGCTCTATAAAAATATCACATGACTGAACTCCTCAGGTGAACGCCATAAAAAAAACAACCCAAAAAATGGTGTAAATAAGCCATTTTTTGGCACCTTACATCACTAAAAGTGTAATACAAAGCGAAAAAAATGAGCCCCTAACTAAAACAATTGGCCAAAAAATAAAAAACTATGCCTCTCAGACTAAAACATTATTTTTTTTGTTTCAAAAATGCTTTTTAGTGTTAAATGTAAAAAAAAAATTAAAAATTTGACATATTGGGTATCTCCACGTCCGTAAGAATCTGCTCTATAAAAATATCACATGACCTAACCCCTCAAATAAACACTGCAAAATAAATTAATAAAAACTTTGTCAAAAAGCCATTTTTTTGCCACCTTACATCACAAAAAGTGTAATAGCAAGCGATCAAAAAGTAATATGACCCCCCAAATAGTGCCAATCTAACCGTCACCTCATCCCGCAAAAAATGAGCCCCTACATAGTACAATCGCCCAAAAAAAAAAAAATATGTCTCTCAAACTATGGAGACACTAAAACATGATTTATTTTTATTCAAAAAGGATATTATTGTGTAAAACCAAAATAAATAAAAAAAGGTATACATATTATGTATTGCCGCGTCCGTAAGGACCTGCTCTATAAAAATATAACATGACCTAACCCCTCAGATGAACGCCATAAACATAAAAAATAAAAACGTTGTCAAACAAGCCATTTTTTTGTCACCTTACATCACAAAAAGTGTAATAGTAAGCGTTCAAAAAGTCATATGCACCCCAAGATAGTACCATTCAAACTGCCATCTCATCCTGCAAAAAATGAGCCCCTACATAGGACAATCGCCCAAAAAAATAAAAAAAATATGGCTCTCAAACTATGGAGACACTAAAACATGATTTTTTTTGTTTTAAAAAATGATATTATTGTGTAAAACTTATATAAATAAATTAAAAGTATACATATTATGTATCGCCGCATCCGTCACAACCTGATCTATAAAAATAACACATGACCTAACCCCTCAGCTGAACACAGCAAAAAAAAATAATAAAATACAGTGTCAAAAGCCATTTTTGTCTCCTTACATCACAAAAAGTGTAATAGCGAGCGACCAAAATGTCATATGCACCCCAAGATAGTGCCAATCAAACCGCCATCTCATCCCACAAAAATTGAGCCCCTACATAAGACAGTCGCCAAAAAAATAAAATAAAACTATGGCTTTCAGAATGTGGAGACACTAAAAAATATTTTTTTTCAAAAATACTTTATTAAGTAAAACTGAAACTATGTTTCAACTATGGTTCAACTATGTAAATAACAAAAAATAAAAACGGTCCCAAAGCAGCTATTTTTTTGCAAATTTTCCATTTTGATCAATTTTTCCAATAACAAAGCAAGGGTTAACAGCCAAACAAAACTCAATATTTATTGCCCTGATTCTCTTGTTTGCACAAACACCCCATTTGTGGTCGTAAACTGCTGTATGGCCAAACAGCAGGGCACAGAAGGAAGGGAACGCCATATGGTTTTTGGAAGGCAGATTTTGCTGGACTGGTTTTTTGACACTGTGTCCCATTTGAAGCCCCCCTGATACACCCCTACAGTAGAAACTCCAAAAAAGTGACCCCATTTTGGAAACTACGGGATAAGGTGTCAGTTTTGTTGGTACTATTCTAGGGTAAACATGATTTTTGGTTGCTCTATATTACACTTTTTTTGAGACAAGGTAACAAAAAATAGAAAAGGGTTAAAGGGTTAACAAAGTTTGTAAAACTGGTTTTGAATACGTTGAGGGGTGTAGTTTCTTAGATGGAGTCACTTTTACCCTGGGAACACACCTGAGCGTTTTTCAGCGCGTTCATACGCGCTGAAAAACGCTTAACATGTGAAAAGCCATGCATCCCTATGTGCATGGTTCACATGTCGGCATTTTACAGCGCAGACGACCGCGCTGTAAAACGCTCTACGCGATCGCGTCGGCTGCCGTGACTATCGCGCTTCAGCACGCGCAATCCAACCCATATTCTATTATGGGAGAGCGCATATGATAGGCGTGCCCTGGGAACACGCGAAGTGTGTTCCCAGAGTTATGGATTTTCTACTCTAGGGGTGCATCGGGGGGCTTCAAACGGGACATGGTGTCAAAAATCCAGTCCAGCAAAATCTGCCTTCCAAAAACCATATGGCGTTCCTTTCCTTCTGCGCCCTGCAGTTTGGCCATACAGCAGTTTACGACCATATATTTGGTGTTCGTGCAAACTGCAGAATCGGGGGAATAAATATTACGTTTTGTTTGGCTATTAACCCTTGCTTTGTTACTGGAAAACCTAAAGGGTTAATGACGTTTGTAAAATCAGTTTTGAATACCTTGAGGGGTCATTTTTGGGTGGTTTTATTATGTAAGCCTCACAAAGTGACTTCAGACCTGAACTGGTCCCTAAAAAGTGGGTTTTTGAAAATCTCTGAAAAATTTCAAGATTTGCTTCTAAACTTCTAAGCCTTGTAACGTCCCCAAAAAATAAAATGGCATTCCCAAAATTATCGATACATGAAGTAGACTTATGGGGAATGTAAATCAATAACTGTTTTTGGCAGTATTACTATGTATTATAGAAGTAGAGTAATTGAAACTTGGAAAATTGCAAATTTTTCCAAATTTTTTGTAAATTTGGTATTTTTTTTATAAATAAAAATGAAATTTTTCGACTTCATTTTACCAGTGTCATGAAGTACAATATGTGACGAAAAAACTATCTCAGAATGGCCTGGATAAGAAAAAGCGTTTTAAAGTTATCACCACATAAAGTGACAATGGTTAGATTTTGAAAAAATGGCCTGGTCCTTAAGGTGAAATAGGGCCGTGTCCTTAAGGGGTTAACAAACATTGATGCCTACCCTGCTTCCACAATAGTTACGCCACTGGTGGTAAAAGAATAAAACTGAATTCATTTCTCTGTGTCTATTGGTATGTTCACACTATGTTTTAGCCTTCTATTGGGATTTGAGTTGGAAGTTTACATTTGAAAACCCCAAAAGTATACCGTAATGGATTCATTCACTTTAACAAGGCAAACTGAGTCCTAAGGATTAAACTTTGGACTACGTTTTACCTGCTTTCTGTTCAGGGGCGGCCTGGGAACTTAACGTGGCCCTGGAAAAAATACTGAAAGTGGCCCCGTTTTGTAGTTGGGTCCAATTTGATGGAAGGCAGAGCGAGCAATACCATATTGTGGCACATTATACCTCCCAAATGGAGCCAAACTCCACAGTGCATCACAAAATACTGCCAGTAGCACAAAATACATCCCCAAAAACTTCCACTCGCCGGCCGCAAGGAAGAACCCGGTGGCCCCCTGGAAATCGGCCCACCGGGAAATTTCCCTGTAAGGTCTATGGCCAATCTGTCCCGGTTTCTGTTTGTCTCCATTAGAGTTGAGCGAACACCTGGATGTTCGGGTTCGAGAAGTTCGGCCGAACCTCAGGAAAATGTTTGGGTTCGGGATCCAAACTCGACCCAAACTTGACCCCGAACCCCATTGAAGTCAATGGGGACCCAAACTTTTGGACACTAAAAAGGCTGTAAAATAGCCCAGGAAAGGGCTATAGGGCTGCAAAAGGCAGCAAAATTTAGGTAAATCCCCTGCAAACAAATGTGGATAGGAAAATGACTTAAAATAAAATAAAATAAATAAACATTAACCAATATCAATTGGCAACTTGGAGGAGGAGGTGGAATAAGAGGTTGGGGTGGCGTCAGGTGGGAATGCTATGGGAGTTGAAGTTCTCATCACAGCCAAAAAGGATTCATGTCTGCCTGCAGTGCCACAGGCCTCATTCACAGACTCAGGGCCATGGCAACCATACATGAGAGTTGAAGTTGTCATCACAGCCAAGAAGGATACATGTCTGCCAGCAGTGTCACAGGCCTCATTCACAGACTCAGGCCAATGGCAACCATACATGGGAGTTGAAGTTGTCATCACAGCCAAGAAGGAATCATGTCTGCCTGCAGGGCCACAGGCCTTATTCAAAAATTCAGGCCCCTGGGACCCACAAAGAGGAGAGTTACAATCATGCCAAATCAGTATTGATTTCACCATGATACCCGCAAGGAGGAGAGCGGTCCCGTAACAGCAACACAGGCCTTAGGTCAACCTGCAATGGAAAAGGCCATTATCATTTATGTAGGCCCCTGACACCCAGACAGAGGAGAGGTCATTTGACAGTAAAAAGAGTTTAATGTCTCCCACTAAGACAGCAAGCAATTAAACGAAATATAGGCCCATGACATCGACACAATGGGGTGGTCATTTGACAGTAAAAAGAGTTTAATGTCTCCCACCAATGCAACAAGTGATTAAACGAAATATAGGCCCCTGACAACCAGACAATGTAGAGGTCATTTGACAGTATAGAGAGCTTAATATCTCCCACCAATGCAGCAAGCGATGAAACGAAATATAGGCCCCTGACACCCACACAATGGGGCGGACCATTTGACAGTAAAAAGAGTTTAATATCTCCCACCAAGACAACAAATGATTAAACGACATATAGGCCCCTGACACCCACACAATGGGGCAGTCATTTGACAGTAAAAATAGTTTAATATCTCCCACCAAGACAACAAGCAATTAAATGAAATATAGGCCCCTGACACCCAGACAGAGTAGAGGTCATTCAACATCAAAAAGAGGATGATGTCACCCACCAAAGCAACAGGCGATTATCTGAAATGTAGGCCCCTGTCACCCAGACAGAGGAGAAAGGTCCCATAGCAGCAAAAAGGCATTATGATACCCCCCATTGGAACAGGCCACTTTCAGTAATTTAAGCCCCATTACCCAGACAGAGGAGAGAGGTCCCATAGCAGCAAAACAGGCATCATGTTACCCACCAATGGAACATGCCACTTTCAGTTATTTAGGCCCCTAACACCCAGACAGAGGTGAGGTCATTTGACAGCAAAAAGGGGTTGATGTCACACACCAAAACAGTAGGCGATTAGCTGAAATGAAGGCCCCTGGCACCCAGACAGAGAAGAGGTTCATTCAACTTGGTCTTGCCCCCAAAATAATGTTACAATAAAAAAGAAAAGAGGATTCAATAAAGAAGTGCCCTGGAGTACAAGAATGTATGGTTGAGGGTGAGGCAGTTATAAATGTTTATTCTGCACAAGGGATGGACAGGTCCTGTGGGATCCATGCCTGGTTCATTTTTATGAACGTCAGCTTGTCCACGTTGGCTGTGGACAGACGGCTGTGTTTGTCTGTAATGACGCCCCCTGCTGTGCAAAATAAACGTTCAGAAAATACAATGGCCGCAGGGCAGGCCAGCACCTCCAAGGCATAAAAGGCTAGCTTTGGCCATGTGGACAATTTGGAGACCCAGAAGTTGAATGGGGCTGAACCATCAGTCAGTACTTGGCGGCGTGTGCACACGTACTGTTCCACCATGTTGTTGAAATGCTGCCTCCTGCTAACACGTTCCCTATCAGCTGGTGGTGCAGATAGCTCTGGCGCTGTGACAAAACTTTTCCACATCTCGGCCATGCTAACTCTGCCTTCAGAGGATTTGGCCATGACACATGTAATCGCTCATGTGTGCCAGGCTGCCCAGAGGTAAGGACAAGCTGTCCTCTGTGGGAGGCGTATCGTCATCGTCCTCCGTTTCCCCCCAGCCACGCACCAGTGATGCCCCGAGCTACGTTGGGTGCCACCACGCTGTGAACATGCTTCATCCTTATCCTCCTCCTCATCCTAGTCCTCCTCGTAATCCAGTAGTGGGCCCTGGCTGGCCAAATTTGTACCTGGCCTCTGCTGTTGCAAAAGACCTCCCTCTGGGCCACTTATAAAAGACTGGCCTGAAAGTGTTAGAAATGACCCCTCTTTCTCCTCCTCGGCCTCCTCCTGGGCCACATCCTCTTCCATCATCGCCCTAAGTGTTTTCTCAAGGAGACAAATAAGTGGTATTGTAACGCTGATAACGGCTTCATCGCCAGTGGCCATGTTGGTGGTGTACTCGAAACAGCGCGACAGGGCACACAGGTCTCGCATGGAGGCCCAGTCATTAGTGTTGAAGTGGTGCTGTTCCGCAGTGCGGCTCATAAGTGCGTGCTGCAGCTGAAACTCCACTATGGCCTGCTGCTGCTCACACAGTCTCTCCAGCATGTGCAAGGTGGAGTTCCACCTGGTGGGCACGTTGCATATGAGGTGGTGAACGGGAAGGCCGAAGTTACACTGTAGCGCAGGCAGGCGAGCAGCAGCAGGATTAGAACAATGGAAGCGCGCACAGACGGCCAGTACTTTCTGAGGCAGCTGTGACATGTCGGTATAGTTGTGAATGAATTTCTGCACCACCAAATTCAGCATATGCGCCAGGCAAGGGATGTGCGTTAAAGCGGCTAGTCCCAGAGATGCAACGAGATTTCGGCCATTATCGCACACCACCAGGCTGGGCTTGAGGCTTACTGGCAGCACCCACTTGTCGGTCTGTTGTTCTATACCCTGCCATCGCGCGGTGTGGGGCCTGTTCCCCAAACATATAAGTTTCAAAACGGCCTACCCCGTTTACCCCGGGCTGTGCTGAAGTTGGTGGTGAAGGTCTGTGGCTGACCAGATGAGCAAGTGGAAGAAGAGGAGGAGGAAGCAGAGTACGAGAGGGAGGCAAAAGGAGGCAAAGAATGATGTCCTGCGATCCTTGGCGCAGTGCACACTTGGTTTTATCCAATACTTGGTTGTGCAGGGAAGGCACGGCTCTCTTGGAGAAGTAGTGGCGGCTGGGAACGACGTACTGTGGGACAGCCACTGCCATCAGCTGTTTGAAGCTGTCCATGTCCACCAGCCTGAATGACAGCATTTCAAAGGCCAGTAGTTTAGAAATGCTGGCATTCAGGGCCAGGGATCGAGGGTGACTAGGTGGGAATTTACGCTTTCTCTCTTGTGAGATGGAGAGCTGAACGCTGCCGTGTGACATGGTGGAGATGCTTGGTGACGGAGGTGGTGGTGTTGGTGGCCCATCCTTTTTTTGCTGGGCGGCAGGTGCCAACGTTCCTCTAGAGGCGGAAGAAGAGGCCGAGGCAGCAGCAGAAGAGGGATCAGGAGGGGCCTGAGCCCTTTCTTGGTTTTGAAGGTGCTTACTCCACTGCATCCCGTGTCTCGCATGTAGATGCCTGGTCATGCAGGTTGTGCTAAGGTTCAGAACGTTAATTACTCGCTTCAGGCTCGGATGGTACAGCGTGCAAACCACTTGGGTTTTGTCGTCAGCACATTATGTGAAGAAGTACCATGCCAGGGAACTCTTTGAAGCTGCCTTTGGTGTGCTCGGTCCCTGATGATGGTGGCCAGTAGCAGGCGAACTCTCTTGGCGACGACTGTTCTGCTTTTGCTCCCTCCTTTGCTATGCTTTCGGATCTGTCTCACCACTGCCTCTTCCACTGAACTATTAAAGTCAGTGGCACGACCTTCATTCCATGTGGGGTCTAGGACCTCATCGCCCCCTGCATCGTCCCCCTGCATCGTCTTCCACACAGTCTTCCTCCCTGACCTCCTGTTCAGTTTGCACACTTCAGAAAGACGCAGCAGTTGGCACCTGTGTTTCGTCATCATTAGAGACGTGCTGACTCTGCTGAGGTGGTATCCCCATGGCCTCATCAGGAAACATAAGTGGTTGTGCGTCAGTGCATTCTATGTCTTCCACCGCTGGGGAAGGGCTAGGTGGATGCCCTTGGGAAACCCTAAAAAAACTGCTGCATAACTTGAGGCTCAGACAGGTTCCCTGATATGCATGGGGGTGATGTAATGGGCTTGGTTTTCAGGCGTCAAATGTGCGTTTTCGGCAGATGACTGGGTGGGAAATAATGCGAACCAGCTAAATCCACTGTCAGCCACACAATCGACTAGCGCCTGTACTTGCTCAGGCCTTACTATCCTTAGAACGGCATTAGGCCTCTTTCACACGGGCGTCACGTTTCATGCCCGGATAAGAGGAGGGTGCGTTGCGGGAAAATGCACCGTTTTTTCGCGCGAGTGCAAGGTGTTTTAACGCGTTTTGCATGCATGTGGGAAAATCGGCATGTTTAGTACCCATACCCGAACCCGGACTTCATCACTGAAGTCCGGTTTCGGGTTGAGTAATCTGTATATTTTATTATTTTCCCATATACAGCTGTATCATCGTTAGCGGTCCCTGCAGACTCGCATCAGCGCGTAACGATAGCGAATTTCATTTGTGAACCCAAAGAACTTGGTGGTGCAATTTTGCTGAGTGAACACCAGATGGCGCTTGGAACTACCCGGGATCTGCTTGGAACTACAGTACATGGGAGAGCATGATTTAAACTGCAGCAGCCAGCGCTGCCCTAATTCCTTAATTTTCCCCCTTTTCTGCAATAGAGGTACTATAATATTACAGTATATTATCTTAGTTATTGGGCATTCGTGTAGGCCAATAACTACGATATCAATATCTACAGTACTTGTGAAGAAATCGGGTGTTGAGGGTGGCGGGGTGGGGGGGAAGTTCATCAGACAGCTACACTGTACAGTACAGTACTGTACAGTAGCTCCGGCTCAAGATGTTGCACCGAGGACTAAATTGAAATCGCAATGCGATTCACAGAACTTGAATTAATCGCATTGCGATTTCATCGTTCTCAAATCCGACAGTACATTCTAGCATGGAGCCGTTCCCGTGGTGATGGGGACGCTCCATGAGCATGGGAGTCGGCAGAAGCTCTAAGTTGAAATCGCAATGCAATTCATAGAACTTGAATTAATCGCATTGCAATTTCAACTTTCTCAAATCCGACAGTACATTCTAGCATGGAGCCGTTCCCATAGTGATGGGGATGCTCCCTGAGCATGGAAGTCGGCAGAAGCTCTAAGTTGAAATCGCAATGCGATTCACAGAACTTGAATTAATCGCATTGCAATTTCAACTTTAACAACTTTAACAGTACTGTACAGCAGCTCCGGCTCACGATGTTGCGCCTAGGACTGTGCAGTACAGCATGTGATAGGGCTTGAAGGAAGGGATTTTAGTAAAAAGAAAAAAATAATAAAAATCGAGTATCCGAACACTATTACCTAAAAAAAAATCGCAGTACCGTACAGTTAATAGACCCGAGGTCATTGTTGCAGTCCGAAAAAAAAAAAAGGGTTCGATTTATTAATAACATAAAAATAAAAATGGCGACATTCCGGTACAATTACTTAAATGGACTGCCATTTTCTTTCCCCTAACATCTTTATATATCCCTAGGTGTGCTCTCATTGGCTCTTGGAGCCATGTGGCCCCTTTTGGCCAATCACATTTCATTCAGAAATGCTCTTTTCAAAGAATATGGTATTTTCAACCAATGATATTAAAGTTCCCACGGTCATGGGAACCAATCATCATGAAGTTCCCACGCTATTAAGGTTAATTGGTTATGACAGGTCATAAAAACAAATAATTAACCTTAATAGCATGGGAACTTTTTGTTAATTGGTTCACATGACCATGGGAACTTTCACATCATTGGATGAATATGCCATATTTTTTGAATGGAGCAATATTTTCTTCTATGCGAATGGCCAAAGTGGGTCACGTGTCTCCAAGAACCAATAAGAAGACATCTTGTCCTATAAAAAGATCTGACTGGAAATAAAATGGCAGTTCCTATAAGTTAGGGGATCGGAATGCGGCAATTTTTTTTTTTGTTTTACTCTCGCTTTTTTAATTTTCATAATATAATAGAAAAGTGGATTATACAGACTGCAAGGTTTTTAATTCCATATGCGATAACATTAGTTAGCTTAGTTAAAGTATTCAAATTATCGTAGTTATTGGCCAGAGCGGCTTCCCGTTTTACCGGCTCCCCTCCCCGCTCTGCCTATCACCCTTAATGTTTGTTCTCCCCTAAACTTAGTGTCCCCCACCTACAGCATATCATTATCTACAGTACTACAGTACTTGCGGCTGCATTAAGCTGTATGGTCTGTCGGGTAGCCGACTTTATCATCCTCCTGTTCCCTATACTCAGTTGGACTCTGTACTGTACATGTGCTGTAGTTAATTAAAAAGTATCGCAATACATGAATAAAAATACAGCCATGTACAGTACATACACATGCATGAATTATCGCTGCTGCGCAGCTTACTGTAATTACCGTCTGGTCGGGTTCACCCTTATGGAAACACCGAGGTGGCGGAGATTACAGTAACCTGCGTGGCATAGAGGACAATATACTGTAATGTACAGTATACTGTCCCCTTCATCACGCACGCGGCCAAAAAAAAGAAATCGGGTGGCGGGGTGGGGGGGTGTCGGTGGGGGGGCAGTTCACCAGACAGCTACAGTACAGTACCGTACAGTAGCTACGGCTCACGATGTATGGACTGTGATGTGTGCTGTGTATACTGTATGGACTGTGATGTGTGTGCTGTGTATACTGTATAGACTGTGATGTGTGCTGTGTATACTGTATGGACTGGTATGTGTGCTGTGTATACTGTATGGACTGTGATGTGTGCTGTGTATACTGTATGGACTGTGATATGCTATGTATTTCACATTTAGAAGTATGAACGCTGTTCAGACATAGATGGGTGACATAGTTGGTGCTGTGGCTGGTGGGATCATTGTTGCTTTCACTTGTAGCTGCACCAGGTCATTCACATATGGCTGGAGTCCTCCTTTATGGCATATTGGGGAAGATAGAGGAACCTTGGCTGTACTGTCCCCTATACCAAAGGGGTGCTGCAGGTCAGAGCACTACTTTACTAATCATTGCACACCTGCATTATAAAGTAAGATGTAGAAGCCCCCTGAACAGAGGGCCTCCACCGCTGTCTGCACTGTGGGATGCAGGGTTTTTTCCTGGTGTGCTGTTGGTACAGCCTCCTTCTTCCATGGTGGTGAAGGGGTTAATTGCTGAGCAGACATGAGAGCCGCTTTCCTATAATCAGTCACATCTTCCTGGAGGATATAATCCAATATAAGATGTCATTGTGCAGAACGCTGAGGAGAGGGCAACAGAAAATTGACTACATCCCTTAACATGGGAGATGTACGGATAATAGCCTGCTCATGCTGGGGGTTGTAGTCCTACAACTGATGGTTGCATCTGAACCATGACATAATAGTTGAACACAGCAGTAGATTCAGCCGCTGCTATTGAGGTGTGCAGCCATTAAGGGGCGACCTGAAGCCTCCATTACATATAATCTTCTCAGAGAGTAGATACTTTTATTTTGTATCACTATTTGGGTGCGTTCACACTTCACTTATTTGATCAGTTATTGTTGGAAGCCAAAACCAGGTGCGGGTCAAAAACACAGAACAGGTGCAGATCTTTCCCTTATACCTGATCTCTGAGTTGGCTTCATTACTGGTTTTGGCTCACAATAAGGCCCCTTGCACATGACAGTATTTTGCGGACCGTATACTGGCAGTTTTTTCAGTTCAGTATACTGACAGTATACTGAACCATTCACTTCAATGGGTCTGCAAAAAATACTGAAGTGTCTCCGTATGCCTTCCGTTTCCGTTTTTCCGTTTTTTCTGTTCCGTTAAAATATAGACCATGTCCTATTCTTGTCCGCAAATCACGTTCAGTGGCTCCATTCAAGTCAATGGGTCCGCAAAAAAAACGGAAAGCATACGTTTTTTGCGGAACCATCTATTGAAAATTTTAAGACCAGCCCAATTTTTTCAATGTTATTACTGTATACTGTATATGCCAAACGGAAAAACGGAACGGAACAACGGAACCGAAACGGAAAAACACGGAAAAACGGATCCGTTATAAACGGACAGTAAAACACTGAAAAAAATAATACGTTCGTGTGCAAGAGGCCTAACTGATGGAAATAGTCTAGGCAATCGTCAATGACAAATTGTTGCATATTTTTTTAACTTAGAGCTGTGTAGAGGATAGTTGGCCACTTTTGAAAAAAGAACATCATTAAATTGTTCCACATTATCTATCCAAGCTGAAGCCTGTGCCAATCTTTTTTCCTGATTCTGCTTCCGGATCATGGGGGACTTTCTATTAAATAAATAAAAAGCAAAAATGTATAAGTTGTATTTCATTTAATAATCGCTAGAATGAGAAATTTCTAAATACAATAGTCTACTTTTAATATAGATAATGTACTATAGGATATACTTTACCTTGTATTGGCATATTTCCAACCCATCTGTCGAAGAACTGCACAGATGCTGCTTTCAGATAGTTTGACATTGCATGTTTCTTGCAAAAAAAAATTCACTTTACTAGCACAAAGTTCATCGCTTTTTTTCGTAATGTCATGGATCAGTTCCTGAACTTCACTGAAGAAAGAAATAAAAAAAAATATTAAATGTACAGTAGTGGCGCAATATAAACAATGCTTTTATATTAAATAGACTACTGTATGTTAAATACACGTTAAAATTTTTTTTGAATTTTACAGTACAGTACACAGAAATACTTACAATGTAGTCTGTAGAAATAATCGGCACTCGCTTTCTTTGTTTCCCCTTGGCATAGTATCGTACACTTTTGATGTGAATCGCAATACCAGCTTTCTGCAAACCCCGGTAGATATAAGTAACGCAATGTCCCTCGGAAGTCATTGAAATAATTTTTTCGATAACAAATTGAGGAACCCTTTGTGGCATTTTGTTCAATAACTGTACTGTACTGTAGGTATTGTCTTCTGGTAAAACTTGACTGTAATATTAGTCAACGTTGTTAGTTTTACTGTTATATACTGTCTTAGTGGGTGGGGTAAATTATGCACACCTACTGTAACAATAAAATCCAAGTATAACCTTGGAATTTTTTTCTTTGATACAAGATGCAATCAAAAAGGTTTTACCAGACTGGAAAACAGACTGCATCTTTGAGAAGCCAGCAGCAAAATCCAAGAACATGAAAAATCCTACACTAACTCGTGAAAAACATTCTGTCACCTTGGGTAAGGAGAACATTTTAAACAATTCAAGGAAAAGGAAAGTCAAGCCTAAATGTTCAACTCTTCATCGATCTGCACATATATGTACTCCATTAACAGTAGCAGAGTCAAGTGATCCCGTACAAGAAAAGACTGAAACTTCTGTTAATGGAACTGTTGCCTTAGAAAGCTGCAGCACAGCCGGGATCATTTCATGTCTAGATGAACTGATCTGCACGACGGACAAAAACTACGGAAAAGGTGTTACAATAATTCGCCCTGGAGATGAGGAAGACAGATTGCCGGTGGAACCAAGTTTTTATGCAGTAAACTTGTGCTCGACTCCGAGGAGAAAAACACATGTTTCGAACTTCAATTGTTCCCCCATTGTTCTCGAAAAAACCAGAAGAGAGCCAATTACATCCGATGTACAGGAACGACTTATCAATTTTGAAAAGAAAATGCAAGAACTACACCATCAGATGGAAAATAGATTTATCCAGCTTTTGGAAGAAACTGTGAAAAAAACAATGTCTGTCTTGACAAATGCTTTAGAAGAAGGAGTAAACCAGGCGTTTGCTAACATAAACCTTCATTTGGAGCCTGGACTGAATAATGGACTATGTACTACAACAAGAAATATTGAAGACGAAGTACAAAAATCTGTTTCAAAAGTGACTGCTGATATTTTAATAAATATTCCTTATTCTATATCTTCTTGCAATCAGCCAAGTACTATTCATCAAAATTGTATTTCATCTTCACCGGTGGACAATAATGAAAGTTGAATGCAACAAATACAAGAAGGATTGGATGAATCAATGCAAAATAGTGAAAACGGGATTAACAATACAATGCCCATATGTACAGGTACATACAGCGAAATAACAACCAGTTGCAGTGAGAATATCACTGCAATTGTTAACTGCAGCCAAGGCAATAACATCAATTTGCCTGATGTTTGCCAACCACCTAGTAGCCACTTGTCTACTCACAACACCATAACAACAAACAGTTCTGTAAGCCGTTCCACATTGACTGTTTCACAACTTCATGTGCAGAGTACAATCGCGGATTTCCAACTTCGTATCCTGGACGTAGCCAAAGTGAACTATAGTCAAAAAACTGCAAAAAACGAAGCACATAGATTTGCCCAATTACTGTTTCAAGAACAAGTTCCCATTGACGTATACAAAACTTGGACACATACCGTAAATTATGAAGGGGCAAGAGGTAAAAAGGCGTTACCCGAAAATTTAAGAAAATATATTGCCAATGAAACAGAAAGTCGATATGTTGTAACAAAAGAAGTAGCCAAAAGAATTAAAGATACTCTGAATGGACTATTGCGAATGCCAAGAGGAAATCCGTGGTAAAGCCCTATCACATACTGTACTGTACTGCACAGTCCTAGGCGCAACATCTTGATTGATGATCATCTCTTTTAAACTTTGCAGAACATGTTGGCACTATATATATATGAATAAAATAATAATAATGTGTGCCCAAAGGCAATGGGATGTTTACACAAGGCAGATTTAATGTATATTTTGTTACTCAATTTTGAGATTATTTTATTTCAGTTTTAATTAATATATGAATGTTTGCACTTATGTATTAATATCTTATTATAGTTGAACAATAAAATCCAATAATAATTAACATTATAAATATATATATTTATATATACAATATACTGTAATGGTATATGCAGACAGAGAAATAGAGAGTTAAAAATATACATATACAGAAGTCTACAGCGCTACTACCACAGTAGCATTATTCTGAATCCACAAATTAGCTAGGCGGTAGCGAATGTAAATTTCTGTCTAGTAGATTAAGAAAAAACCTTTGGTTTCCATGCACGTCTCTAACAAAGAAAGGGTAAACTACTGCAGGTCCACCCATCCCCGACTCCTCATTACAGTGTTCATAATCCACAAATTAGGAGGAGAGGGGGTAGGGGCGAAGGAGTGTGTGGGGGAGTGTGGATCTAGCTTTCACTTAAAAATGTCACTTTCTTCAAAGTCAAATCATTGTTTTCATTAAAGTCGGTAATTATTGTTATGTTATTAAATAAAATTATATAATTGAATTCTTTATATTGTATGTGAATTTCTCAACGTTTCATGTGTTTCATTATTTTTTCTCATATAAAATTTATATATATATATATATATATATATATATATATAGATTTATATATAAAAAAAAAAATCAAGGCTTCCCTGATTAATGGAGTAGGTGCAGAAAGTAGAGGATCGCTGTATAATGGTTAATGGAGAAGTATATGGGTAAATTCCTCTATTTTAAGGCAGATCATTCTGAAATAGCCTAAGTGTAAAGATATGTGTGGAAGAGAATCGCATTGGAAAAATCACTAAGAACGGGGACATGCGCTATTGGTGTATTGGGTTGGTAATGAGCGTATTAACTATCCTATTGTTTTCAGCTCCCCTTCCCCCACATGCCCTCTACCATGTATGTGTATGTGGGGGAAGGGGAGCTGAAAACAATAGGTTTATTAATTCGCTCATTACCAACCCAGTACACCAGAAGGTGCAGAAGAGAGAGGATCAACAGTCATTGGATAATCGGGCATAGGTTACTTCTCCCCCCTCTTATCTGCAGAACTGCACCAGAGCATGCCCCTTATTAGAAAAAATCTGTAGCTCTGTTCAACCGCAGCCTACTTTTGCTCCAGAATTATAGTTTTTTTTAATTAATACTATTTTTTATTTTATTTTTGTATTTTTAGTTTTCAATTTTTTTTTATACTATATGTAACAGTGATGCCATGTATGGAGCAGTTCGGTGCTAAGCACCACTACATCTCCAGTCCTGGGAGTAATGTACCCACAGTGATGCCATGCACAGAGTTTATGTGTTCATGAACCAGACAGCTCAGGATGAGTACAGCTACAGCTCCTTCTGAAAAGAAAGAGTGCTTCAAGGAATTGAATTAAGGAAGGGAACAGGAGAGGCCTGGTGCATGGCATCACTGTGGGTACATTACTCCAAGGACTGCTCAGCACTGTCAACAAACTTGGCTCTGCATACAATAATTGTATCAAAAAGAAAAATCAACCCTTGCACATACTGTATACCCAGGCTCTCACAAAGGCTACCCTTCCCCCAGCACAGGAATGAGGTGTAAATTCAACTCTGAGGGCTGAAGCTGGCAGAACATTGAATCGCATGATGCCACTTCGCATTTTACTACTCACAGCTGAGGATTTGCTACAATTACATCCAGTCTGGCTCCAGAACGATACATTTTATCCAAAGTGCAACACTGTAACAGACTATCAGGGTAGGGGTGAGGTCTGTACTGCTGCACTGGATATAAATAGTACAGTAGATATATGTACACCAACCAGATGCCGATTAATCAATGTATATCCTTCTGATCTTGTAAATCAATAAAAAGTATTAAAAATAATTGCTTTAATACATATATATTGATGTACTGTATATAAAGAAAAACAAATACTAATCAATGTATACTGAAGAATTTGTTTTTTTTATTCATCGGCATCTGGTTGGTGTATAGATATATATATATATATATATATACAAACAAAAATGTACAGGATCGCACAGCAGGTTTGCAAATTGAAAACAGGAGTGCCAGTGGCTGTGAGGACAGTCCCCTGAGTCCGCAGGGATATACAAAGAAAAATTCCACAGCACTTCATTAAATAGTGAAAAAAGGTTCTTGTTTATTTACCGAGTGAAAATCGACGTTTCGGTGCACCCAATGGCACCTTTCTCAAGCAATAAAAAATGGTGTAACATTCAGTATATTTATACATGTGTTATCAATTAAAACAATTACAAAGGAAAAAAAATGGAGATTGCAGTCAGCACAACCCAATACGCAGGTGCACGTTGCTATGGTGAAATACACATACAAACGTAAAAACAAAGGTGCAATGGCACACTGCAGCTAGAGCTCTGTCCTGCCACTATGCTGGATGTTAGATGAGGCATTAGTTTATATTTTGGCCAAACTATGTAAGCCACCAACCACTTCACGGTTGCCTCTCGAGTGGTCCCTAACATTAATTCTTACCTTTTATGGGCCATATCAGCCACACAAAACCCAGGGAGTGCAGGCGCAGCATGCATGCCAGATACACTCTGCCTGTAACCCCGTCTGGTGCCATACAGCGTTCATCAGATCAAGGGATGCAAATACCAACATGCATGCTGAGCCCACTAGTACTTCTCCTGGAACCAAATGACTTCTGGTAAGTTCAATAAAGCAGACTCAGTTTTATACTGACTTTAAAACCAGCCTACAGGGCGGATTCACTAGTCAGGTGTGCATGACTGCATGGAGGTTACCACGCCTCCCATATATGCTACAAAGGAAAAAAAATGGAGATTGCAGTCAGCACAACCCAATACGCAGGTGCACGTTGCTATGGTGAAATACACATACAAACGTAAAAACAAAGGTGCAATGGCACACTGCAGCTAGAGCTCCGTCCTGCCACTATGCTGGATGTTAGATGAGGCATTAGTTTATATTTTGGCCAAACTATGTAAGCCACCCACCACTTCACGGTTGCCTCTCGAGTGGTCCCTAACATTAATTCTAACCTTTTATGGGCCATAAAATGGAGGCTTCAGGTCGCCCCTTAATGGCTGCACACCTCAATAGCAGCAGCTGAATCTACTGCTGTGTTCAACTATTATGTAATGGTTCAGATGCAACCATCAGTTGTAGGACTACAACCCCCAGCCTGAGCAGGCTATTATCCGTACATCTCCCATGTGAGTGGATGTAGTCAATTTTCTGTTGCCCTCTCCTCTATCTACCCGGGACCCGCTTGGAACTAAAGTACATGGGAGAGTAGGCTGTAGGCTGCAGCAGCCAGCGCTGCCCTAATTTCTTAATTTTCCCCCTTTTCTGCTATAGAGGTACTATAATATTACAGTATATTATCGTAGTTCTTGGCCTTTCGTGTACGGCCAATAACTACGATATCATTATCTACAGTAGTTGAAATTTTCTACGAAGTTGAAATCGCAATGCGATTCATAGTACTTGAATTAATTGCATTGCGATTTCAACGTTCTCAAATCCGACAGTACATTCTAGCATGGAGCCGTTCCCATGATGATGGGGACGCTCCATGAGCACGGAAGTCGGCAGAAGCTCTAACTTGAAATCGCAATGCGATTCATAGAACTTGAATTAATCGCATTGCGATTTCAACTTTTAACGAAGATTGAGAATATAGTGCTATATAGCATAGCACTATATTCTCAATTAGTCATATTACTCAACATTTAAAATCGTATCCCACTACTTGTAATCGTGTTCGAATTGAACTTAGAGCTATCTATATAGTCAGGTTTAGTATTCGTTGGCTTAATAGAATTATGTTTGATTCTTATACAACTTACCAATAGGTAGCAAATTACCAATAGGAAAGTAGCCTATCGCGATAATACGCAATTTGAACAATCGTCTGCGTGCGTCTGTACGTGCGTGCCTGTCTTTGAATCGGAGAATATCATTCAACATGGTTAAGAGCAATTTCGAGCCAGAAGAGCTGGAGTTAATAATCAATGTAAGTAATTCAACCTAAGTATGTAATCCAGTGATGTGATTCCAACGTATTTATTATTTTTAGTAGTCAAGAAGCCTGCAGGCCTTCGCTGAACTCCTAACTGCCATAGACTGTCTGTCACATGTCCTACTGCAGGGTGACAGACTGTCAAGGTCACTGTTAAAGGGGTGGCCACTGTCAAAGTCACTGTTAAAGGGACGGCCACTGTCACAATCACTGTTAAAGGGGCGGCCACAGTCAAAGTCACTGTTAAAGGGGCGGCCACTGTCAAAATCACTGTAAAAGGGGCGGCCACAGTCAAAGTCACTGTTAAAGGGGGGGCCACAGTCAAAGTCACTGTTAAAGGGGCAGCCACAGTCAAAGTCACTGTTAAAGGGGCGGCCACTGCCAAAGTCACTGTTAAAGGGGCGGCCACTGTCAAAATTACTGTTAAAGGTGCGGCCACAGTCAAAGTCATTGTTAAAGGGGCGGCCACAGTCAAAGTCACTGTTAAAGGGGCGACCACTGTCAAAGTCACTGTTAAACGGGAGGCCACTGTCAATGTCACTGTTAAAGGGGCGGCCACTGTCAAAGTCACTGTTAAAGGGGCGGCCACTGTCAAAATCACTGTTAAAGGGGCGGTCACAGTCAAAGTCACTGTTAAAGGGACGGCCACTGTCAAAGTCACTGTTAAAGGGGCGGCCACAGTCAAAGTCACTGTTAAAGAGGTGGTGCTGTCAAAGTCACTGTTAAAGGGGCGGACAGTGTTCAAGTCACAAATTTTTATTTTTGTTTAGAAATGACTATAATTAGTAATACTTGTATTAGTCAATTTTATGACTCCATGCTTCAATTGTTAACTTGCAGCATATGATGCAGCACAAATATGATTTGACCCGCTGTAGGGCCGAGAAGGAGGCCATAGTGTGCCGTCTGGGATACTAGCTGTGGAGGATGGACTACAGGCACCGCAAAAATGAAATCACCAAAAAGTGGTCCGATCTGAAGTGTTACAAAATGGGTCGGATCACTGAGATCTGCAACGAAAATTATCCAGGTAAGATAAGTTATAGCTAAATCATGATTATGCAGATCCCACCATAAACTACTATGTTGACCTTTAACTTTTTACTGCTTTCATTGTTTTTCTTGGTATATTCTAAAAATTGTGTCATTACAGATGTTCCTCTACCAAAGCTGCACCCAAAGCGCAAGAATAGGAAGAGGAGGGTGGTGGCGGTAGAGGAGTCATCTGAGGAGGAGAAGGGAAAAGAGCAGGCCGATCCAGGGCAACATACCCCGAGCCCACCTGCTGATGAATATGTAGAGGCCAGACCCTCATCACCCCAACCTTCTTCCCCCCCCTCGAATGTGCTTGAAGAGGACAAGGAGGAAGAAGAGGAGTCAGAGGACGAGGACGAGTTGGTGACCACCCCCTGCAAGGAGGGTAATTAGATGCTTTTGATGTTTTAATGTCCCCACACACATAAAGGTGTCAGTTTAGTCTTCACCACAGGCAGATTTTATTCAAGCGAACAATAATAAACAAGTTAAAGTTTGACCTTTAATTTTTATTCAGACTTCACATATCGCATAACCTAAAGTCCCACACTTTGCGTGCACTCGAAAGAAGTGTAACAAAAAGATTATTATATCACCACTCTTTAGGGTCTGTTAGAGACCCTGTTCCCTTCTCTGCAAGTTCCGTTTTGACATCTCCTGTCCACACTTGAATAGGACAGCATTTTAAATCCCCACTTTATAAAAACCCTTGATGGAGTACGGGAGTGACCTGTCCCACTATATCTATCTCGGAACTCAGTCAAAAAACACGGACCCTTACCCTCAGTTCACACTTGCACGTTTTACAGTGCGTTAGAACGCGCTGTAAAACGCTCAACAGGAGAAAACTCATGTTTCCCTATGGGCATGGTTCTCACCTGAGCGTTTTACAGCGCGTTTGAACACACTGTAAAACGCCCTACGCTCAAAGAAGTCCTTGAGCTTCTTTGGGGCGTTTTTTCGCGCTTGCGTTTCCCTATGGGCATGGTTCTCACCTGAGCGTTTTACAGCGCGTTTGAACACACTGTAAAACGCCCTACGCTCAAAGAAGTCCTTGAGCTTCTTTGGGGCGTTTTTTCGCGCGTTTGCACCCATAGACTTCAATGGGAACGCGCTTTTGACACGCGTTAAAGTGTAGATATGCCTTTTTCAATTGGTCTCCAGAGTCACGAACACGTGTATGACGCGCCTTTGCCGATTTGCAAAAACGCGCAGTAATACGTGCAACAAAAACGCGCGTAAAACGCGCTTCTCAGAAACGCTCAGGTGTGAACCCAGGGTTAATCCACGTTAAGGCCCCTTGCAGACGAGCGTTCCTCACGCAGCGAGTCCACAACGGAGCTCCCCGCCTTAACTTCCAAGCACTGCCAGGGATCACATAGCATTATATTGATTTATGATGCTATGTAACCCTTACAGTTCTGGAATGTATTGGATAACACTAGCAGAATAATGCCAGTGTTATCCTATACATTCCAGAACTGTAAGGGTTACATAGCATCATAAATCAATATAATGCTATGTGATCCCTGGCAGTGCTGGGAGGTCAGGCCGGGAGCTCCGTTGCGGACTCGCTGCGTGAGGAACGCTCGTCTGCAAGGGGCCTAAAAGTTGTTTTTACAGCAAGCTAATGTTACTGGTGAACTGATTTCTGTAAAGAATCTCAATGACATACATTTTAATTATGATGTAACGAGCATCCAATAGTTAACATTTTTGTTAGACTAAAGTGCACAAAACCATAAAAATATTTATCTAAAAAATGGTGTAAAAACAATATAACAGGCAACAAAGAACGTACAACACACAACAAGTAATTAATCTACATAAAAACCATTAATGTAACTACTAAGTCAATAACCCTAAACTCAAAGGAACTATTCTTAATCCTACCTCAACCAAAATAAAACGGATTGGGATAAAGAAATATCATCAGCTTTATACACTAATCAATGATTGTATCTTAAAGTACATTTCAAAATTATATTTTATTTATTTTACAGCTATCAACAACTTAATAAAAAAAATTGGGAGCCTGAAGCGGGAGCAGAGGCATAAAATGCAGCAGCTGAGAACGCAGCATCTGCGTCGCTTGAAGGAGATGGAGACGCAATTCTCCAACGAGATGGCTGTCCTGGAGGAGGCCAATCAGAAAGCCTTGGATGATCTGCTCCAGGAAGCTAAAAGGATGAAAACCTTGCCTTAATTTCATCCTTTTTTTTATTTTATTTTATTTAATATTCTTAGTTGCCTTAGAGGCCTGTTTTCTAATTATGTTATTTATAAATAGTTATTTACTGTTATAACAGGTGCTTTCATTTTTTCTAATGTTAGTGTCCCCCTGGTATGTGTACGTGTGTATGTGTAGATTTACTGATATTTAAAATAAGGTACGCAGCCGCAATACTATTAAGGGGTGTCCACTTGTTTATTACCAGTCCTAATTGTACCACACAATCCAAGCTTTAGTTCTTTAGTGAACTGGGACGTCACTACTTACAAATCTTTACATAGTTTTTAAAGTGTAATATGAAGCTGTGGATAACTGTGGATACCCGCCCTCCCCCTCCTCCTATATATAGTGTGTGTATAAGCCAATGCTCAGTATTCAGTATATTCATGTACAGAATAGGCTCGCATAATGCTACTTTGTCAACATAAAACACTTCTGAGGACTTAAGCTTATATTAGCAAATGGAATGTTAATCAGTCCCTGTAAAGAGCATTTCCTTATACACACACATATATACAGATATAATTTTATCCATTATTATTAGTTTTTTATTATTTACATCTAGATATATTTATCAAACCAATTTGATTGTATATGACGGTTGACTATGACTACCACCAACGTTCTGCTGCCTCCGAGGCAAGATATCTGAACCCCCCAGGGGCCATTTGGGCGTTTTTGGTAGAAAACGCATCAAAAAACGCATCTGCGTTTTTATAATTTTTTTTATTTTTTATTTTATTTTTTTGTGTATTTTGCCACATTTGGTTGCATATTTACATTTGGTATAGCAAATATAGTAGTCTAGATCATTACTCTGCCCAAATCCATATTCAGCTACATGGCCTAGAAAATATGCTGTCAAACAATAATTCTAGGTTTTGGCATAGACACATGATCTAGACTACTATATTTGCCTATACCAAATGTAAATATGCAACCAAATGTGGCAATATACACAAAAAAAAATAATAAAAAATAAAAATGATAAAAACGCAGATGCGTTTTTTGATGCGTTTTCTATCAAAAACGCCCAAATGGCCCCTGGGGGGTTCAGATATCTTGCCTCGGAGGCAGCAGAACATTGGTGGTAGTCATAGTCAACCGTCATATACAATCAAATAGAGGCATCAAATGGATTCGCAAAGCGATTAATAATTGTATTATTCGCATTGCGATTACAATTTAGAGCTGAGTTCCTGAGAATATAGTGCTATATTCGTTATCTTCGTTATATTCTAGCAATACAACCATTAGACCATTAGGAACTCAGATCTAAGTTGTAATCGCAATGCGAATAATACAGGTTATATTAATCACATTGCGATTTACAATTACTAACACTGCAGCTTCAGAATGAATCTAAGATGGATGCTGTCCTTGCGTTTAGATAGGAGGTGGGAGGGTCTGGGAGGGAGGGTATGCTGATTGGCTGGAATGTGTCTGCTGACTGTGAGGTACAGGGTCAAAGTTTGCTCAATGATAAAGTATATGGGTGAACGCGAACATCACATATGTTCGCCCGCCGCGGCGGACGCGAACAAGCTATGTTCGCCAGGAACTGTTCTATGAATCGCATTGCGATTTCAACTTAGAGCTTCTGCTGAATTCCGTGCTCATGGAGCGTCCCCATCACCATGGGAACGGCTCCATGCTAGAATGTACTGTCGGATTTGAGAAAGTTGAAATCGCGATGCGATTAATTCAAGTTCTATGAATCGCATTGCGATTTCAACGCAACATCGTGAGCCGAAGCTACTGTACAGTGTAGATGTCTGGTGAACTTCCCCCCCACCCCGCTACCCCCGACACCCGATTTCTTCTTTTTGGCCGTGATTTAGGGGATTGGCATTTTGGCAATTGATTTTTACCCCAGAAAAAAATATATATTCTTTGACGGACAGTATTACACTTGGCCAGCAACAGCTGAAACCGCTGATTTAGGAGATTGATATTTTGGCAATTGAATTTAACCCCTCAATAAAATATGGCAATTTCTATCCTGTGTTTCAAGGTGTGACAATAAGCACAACCCCTGATGTAGGATATGGCAAAAAAAAGCCTACTATTGAGCCCAAAATGTATGTTGTACTATGTGGCAGCTCAAAACATGTGCCGGTGCACCAAAAGATCAAAAAATGGCCGACGATCACCCAAGAAAAAAAGTGACAGAAAAATTCTCTGGGCAGCCTAATAACCAGTGAGCAATGAACTAACAGAAGTTGAATTATTCACAGCTGTAGATCGATCACTTCATTAAGTGGTTTTGCTCAGTCTTCCCTGCCTAATCTCGCCCTCACAGCAGCGGCATCTTATCCCTACACTAATTAGAGCAGAGTGACGGGCAGCGCTACGTGACTCCAGCTTAAATAGAGGCTGGGTCACATGCTGTACTTCGCCAATCACAGCCATGCCAATAGTAGGCATGGCTGTGATGGCCTCTTGGGGCAAGTAGTATGACGCTTGTTGATTGGCTGCTTTGCAGCCTTTCAAAAGCGCCATAAAAATTGCCAAACCCGAACTTTTACGAACACCCCAAAATACGGTACAAACCCGAACTATACAATTCGGGTTCGCTCAACACTAGTCTCCATCTTTTGTGATGGATAGAATAGTGAGATAGACCATGCTATAAACCAGGCATCCTCAAACTGCGGCCCTCCAGCTGTTGCAAAACTACAACTCCCATCATGCCTGAACAGCCTACAGGTATCATCCTACAACAGGGTATTGTGGGAGTTGTAGTTTTACAACAGCTGGAGGGCCGCAGTTTGAGGATGCCTGCTATAAACCAATGGAAAGAAACTCAAAAGATGTTCAGTTTAATTCTTTGGACTGTATTTAACTTATAAAGGATCAGTTCACATGACTGATTTTGAAATACACGTTTAAAAAATCAGTGTGGAATACTCATGTTTTTTTTCAGCGTGACAAAAAGTGTTCACTTCAATACAAAGCTGAATTTCAGCTTAAGGTTTTTGCAGCAGATTTGAAGCAGATCTGCAAAAAAAACTTGCTGGAAAATAACACAAAAAAGTATGAACTTTTCATGGAACTGTTTTTTTCTGCTTTTTCTGCTGGGACATTTAGCACTGATTTTGCCCCAAGATAGGTCATGCTGCTTGTTTTTTACACGCTTCTTTTTTTACATGTGTAAAAAATAATCAAGTGCTGCTTCCCATTGAAATGCATGGGAGGCTGTTTTGAGGCTTTTTTTTAGCTGATTTGATGCTGATTTTGAGGAAGAATCGCTCTAAAATCAGCACCAAAAAAAGTCAGTGTGAACTGGCCCTAACCCTGGGTTCAGACCTGAGCGTTCTAAAAACGCGTGTTTTACGCACGTTTTTGTTGCACGTATTTCAGTGCGTTTTTGCGCGACAAACGCCCCAAAAAAAGCTCAAGTACTTGTTTATGCGTCGGGCGTTTTGCAGCGCGTTCAAACGCGCTGTAAAACGCTCAAGTGAGAACCAGGGCCATAGGAAAGCATTGGTTTTCATGTGTTGAGCGTTTTACAGCGCGTTTGAACGCGCTGTAAAACGCTCAGGTGTGAACTTAGGGTAAGGGTAGTTACATGCTATGTCTTTATTTGAAGAAAACACAGCATTCAGTTTTTTTTTTATTGCAAAACAGCATTGCGACCAAATGTTACATGTTGGCCATTAGGAAAACTGTGGCACAGATTTACTAATCCTATTCCTAAAAATGGCATAAGCTTGAACTGGATGTCTAGACCTGCATAAGATTTAACACACAGGTTCAGGTGCAGGTATAGAAACTTTCCTCTGACTGTATTCCAAATATTGTATGGCTGACGTTGAGATAATTGTTTATGCAAGAATTTTGAAGCAATTTTGGTGCAAAATTGTCACATCTTAGGCCCCACCAGCTTTTCCACTAAGCCCCAACCCTTTGTTGAGCATGTCGCAAAAAGTGTAGAAACTCTAGATACGCTAAATTGTGCCAATTTGCACCAGTTTTTACACTGATTTTTTTGGCTCAGACACATTAGTAAATCTGGTCTTGTTTCTTCTACAGCTGTGTTTCCTTGCCTTTTTTGTCCCTTGGTGTGTTTCTTTTATTGGTTTGTTTGTTTTCAAATTGCAGCATTTTCTCTGGGTGTGACATTTTTCAGGCATTTTCTCATACAAGTAAAATACAAGACTAAAAAAAGCTACCCAAAACAACACCTTGTAATAAACACTTCAATTTCATAGTGTTTTTTACAAGTCAAAAACATCCCAAAACAAAGTAGTTTGTCAACAAACTAAAGTGAATATATCCATTGTGGGGAAAAAAATGCAGAACTTAAAGAATATATACACCTTTAGAACATTTTTATTATTGCATTACATCTACAGTATTATGGTCTAAAATAATTTTACTAATAGGTTTTCATGAAATGTTTTGCATTTTTGTCTTCTATTGCTACTTGTTGTAACACACAGACACTGCAAGCTGGTCTGTTCTCTGCTAAGAGAAATCCATCAGAGAGTCTTTCTGAAGGCTACCTTTGTAGCTCTTATCTCAAATGGATATAAACCAGATGAATTATGGTCAGTCTGATAAGGCTACATTCACACATGTGGCACAAACTCTGGTAGTCTGTTCCAGCAGAGACATAGCATAGCATACTGTAGGCATAGCGAGATAGTGCCTCATACCACCAGATACCCATTGACTATAATGGGATCTGACAAGGATGCAACTTTCGGCCAGACAAAAAGTACATGGCAGTATCTAGCTATGTCAGATACAGTAAATTCCGGTGGTCTGTTCCTTTGCAGGAACAGGCTACCATATTTTGCGCTACATATTTGAACATAGCCTAAGATAGAAACTTAGGGGAACAAGGATACGATCTTCAGGTTGATCCCTCACACAGATTCTCTTGTGGATTTTTCTGCAGGCTAGCCTGCAATATGCGTGTGTGTAAAAACAAGCAGCTATAGAAGACAAACAGAGCAAACTTTTTAATGTAAACCTGTTAATAAAATCATTTTAGCCCATGATGTAATAATAAAAAATGTCTATAAAGGTGTACAGTGTATAGCCTTTAAAACATTACACACATCTTCCAAACCCTTGTCACTGCCTCACCAGTGCTCACCAGGCCATATCAGTGACCGAAGTGGCTGGGTAGACTTTCCTAGAGGCATGTCATTGCAGGACAGATAATGCAGATAAACAGGGATAAAGCAGCATTGGAACAGCAGTGACAGGGATTGATGGAGTTCTAGCCCATGTCCGCATCCATATGTCCATATCTCTGTTCCACAAAAAAGATGTCCTATTCTTGGTCCCATTCAAGTCAAAGCCATCTGTGTACCAGCTGCATTTTGCAGATTTGTTGCCTGGAAGATCAAGGAGCAGCCCACGGAGCCATGTGCAAGCTGCAAATTGTGCAGACTTGCCCAGGAAGAGCTTGGAGAGAATTATTTCTGCTAGGCCTAAGTTCCGAGAAAGCATTAAAATGTTATGATATGATGTCAAAAAATTGATAGCATTGGTGCAGGAGCACTCTGAACTTTGGTATATGGGGAATGAGATGGGAGGTCGTGGGAGGAGGTGACCCAGGAACTATAGCCAACGCAGTGGGAAAATGCAAGCCGTCTGCAACATCAAAAACAGGGTAAGTGTCTACAATGACATATATGTACACGGACCTACTTTGTTAAGTTAGATCCCAAGTGCACTATACGGTATCTGCATATTGTATCATCAATAGAAATGAGCGAATTGAAGCTAATGAAGTGGAATTCAATCCGAATTTCAGGAATTGTTCGATTCTTACCGAATCCGAATTTCCTCACTCTTCGTGGTAACAAATCACATTTTTGCCTAAAATGGCTGCTGCACGTGTGAGCACATGGAGCAAGGAACTCTAGGAAGGTGGGATCACCAATAATGCCATGCATGCAGCCAATCAGCAGCCAGCCAGTCCTGTGATGTCACAGCCCTATAAATACCCTCAGCCATCTCGGATTATGCCATTTTCCAGTGTACTGTGGGCAGGGAAAGATGTCAGCAGGCGCTAGGGACAGTGCTAGAAAAAACTTTATTGTGCTAAAAAAATAATTTATAAGTGCAGGGAAAGATTATTCAAGGTGTAGGGAAAGGGTAGGGAGGAATCATTCCGCAGCATTTATGTTGAACAGCGTTTGATAAAGATGTGGCCATCATTCTTTGAATCAGCTAAGTAAGCTCCCATATACTCCAGCTCTCAGACAACATCTTATCTTCTCCAGAGCACGAAGGTTCCATCCTACTGAAGGGAATAAGCTTCCATGTTATGTCATATATGCTTATCTGCTGTTAATGAGGACTCCATTACAATATTGCGCGTACAGCTAGATATTTACATAGTTCACATACCAGAGTTAGTAAAACAATGCACAATGCGCAGATGCCAAGTGTTATCTCTTTTCATGTTTTCATATTCTAGCAAATGTAACAATGCCATGTGCCTCAGGGGGAATGCCCATCTGAGGTCTTTATAACCCGCTGTACTTTCTGTAAAACTTTGACCCCATTGTGTGTGTCACTGTTATTTTCTTCCGTGCACATAAAACCCTTGGGTTACTATTAATTTGAAGCAGTAAAGCAAACATGATCAGCCCTGATTGAGGGCATCTTTTGCAGTTGGTGCTCAACGTGGGGCTCAGGAGAAGTAATGTCGCTAGCCAAAGTTTGGGGTTCCCAGAGCATGGTGGACCGTGCTTGAGGGCAAAGACTGCAGCCTCAGAGACAAGGTGAGAAAATTCTGGTTATCTCATCTGCCTCTTGCGGTGCTCCACTGTGCTGTGGTAATCTGTTCTGCTATTGATAGTACGTTGTGGATAGTAACAACTTCGATTGATGTAAAATCCTGAGTTCCTAGAATGCTAGAGGAAAGTTTGAGTTTGCTCTTCTATGGTTGTGTTTTGTCCATGGGTGGTTTGTGTCAGGCACCTTCACAGTTAACGGTAAGCAGAGCAAGAGCTTTCCCCTGGTGGGGGGGGGGGGGCGTAGTCGCAGAAGGGGCTACTAAATTATCTGTCCTGTTCAGACAGAGGGTGTGGCCCCAGGGTTTTCTGAGACATGGCTTGATTTAGGGGACACTAAATTATCCTGTTAACTGAGGGTGTGGTCCCAGGCAGTCCTGGGAGGACTATAAAGCATCTGCCTGGAGTGGCAGAGGGTTAGTTCTGGACTGGCAGACTAGACGTGGTAGCCAGGAAAGAAACAGTAAAAATCCTGCACAAAGGGTGAGCTCTGCTTGGGAGTGTGAAGGAGAAGGTGCCTGCTTCTGTCTTGGTTGTGTGTGAAGTGAGTGAGTAAATAATTGAGACACTTGCACTCTCTGTCCGAGGGCAAATATACAGCCCATCAAATACAGCCCGGGAAGAGGGTAGTAAGCATATGAAGCACTGTGCGTGTCTCTGTTGCCCGGTAATTATGGCAGAGACACAGGGGGAAAAAGGGGGCTGCCTTGCCTGCAGCTGTGGGGGAGTAACGTCACGACATTGGAATGTGTGATAGCGAGAACACTGTCTGCAATACTAAGAGATAATAACAAGGCAATGTATGTGAGGTAATGGATGGAGCTCCAGAAAATGTTATTTGTTAATAAGTTCAAAGACTTGTGTGTATTAAAGTATGGGAGATGTTTCTCTGTGTCTGTGAGGATCGGGAATCTGAGATTGTGTGTTGCTAACTAGAAAACTAGGGAAGGGGAAGGTCACTCAGCCAAGTTTACTGTGAGCAACGTCAGGGCTACGAAGCAGGGGTTAAGTCGAGAATGAAAATAAATCGGCAGAGAAACACAGGGAGGGGTGTGCTCTGGCTTAAGTCCGAAAAAACAAATTATTAGTGAACTCAGGATGTTTGGCCTTAATTTAGAACATTTTATTCTGGATATTATAAATAACAATGATGAACAGGCAAGTGATTACTTTTACATGCTGCCAATACAGCCCCAAAAAGGGGGGGGGGGGGTCCCTGCCACTCTCATGCAGACACATCCCTCACCATATCACCAGCCCCCTCCAGTCCAGAGGGGCGGACCTGTTAAGTAAGTCAGTGACAAAACCACGCCCTAGGCCCACCTCCTTGTGTCTGGTTATCACGCAAGATGGCACCCCCTACATCTCAACTTCCACTCTGTTGGCCATTTTAACTCATCCAGAGTTCAGTCTGGCACCCATCTTAACTCCTGTAACTTCTAGCATGGTGGCCATTTTAATTGAGGGAATTTCCCTGCCCAGCAGCCATCTTAGTTACTGGTATTTTTCCTGATACTACTACAGGCATGAAACAATACACATAGATCCAAGTAGCACCACAAGGGGTGCTCACTCAAGTCAATAAGTGAAGGACACACATATACCTATAATTAGTCATAACCGGTAGTATTGTTTAATTGTTTATTCAGATGAAATGTTTTAACTTCAATGTTTTTGTTTTTTCAACTAAACTCAAGTGAAGCTCCCCCCCCTCCTGCACATTTGCTATAATGGCAAAAGGAGGGGATTGTGATGGAGATAGTCTCAGCTGTGGTAAACTGTAGCTTTAAGCCCAGACAGATTCTGTTCTTTCTGCCTTTCATTTGATGTTGCTGAAGATTGCTAACCTTGAGATAAAATGCTGCAGAAGTAGTAAAGGATATAGACAGGCAGTGAAAAAAGCAAGTAAGCTAATAAAAGGTGTAGACATGCCCCCCGATCTCTGATAGTAAACTGAATAAAGAGTAGTGAGAAATAGCATGTAGGGAAATAATGGGTGGCTGAAAGATAGCAAGCTCACAGAACAGGCAGAAGTTTTGCTGTGAATAGTGAGGAAAGTATATAGAAGGAGGCGGTGTAGAGAGACAGAGAAAGTCGGGTTGTTAATGCTATCAGGATAATGTTAAACCACCTCCCCAACAAAGAAAGGAAAAAAGTAAGTCTGCCACCCTATAATGGTCCTGGGAGATGGGCCTGCTGAGTCTGTGGGACCCAGAACCCAGATGAGAGAGAGAGTTGTGCTGTGTGTGGCACTCCTCGTCCGCACCCCACAAGAGGATTGCATTTAGTATGGCCAGGATCACTGTCACACCCATGTTTTTGTCATTAGGGTGACACTGGTGAGGGGGGAAAGTTAGACCAGGATTAGGGAACAGGCAATCCAGTACCTCCAGTATTGACTGTGCTTTTAAACATTTACAGTAGCAGATTCCAGCCTGGCCCCAATAATATCCCTCACTCTGGGTGATAAAGAAGTAGTCCCATTTTTGATTGATACTGGAGCATCCAAGACAATTGTGCACAGCAAATATGGCCTCACCTAACTTAATCTCCGAGAACACCAAGTGAATGGGAAAGTAGTACACTCCCCTTTCAACAGAACCCATCCATGTTAGATTTGTCCTTACCCAAGAAGTGCTTGCCCGGTTGCTGGTCAGTGGTAACATCCACAGTTGCCTCCTAGGTGCAGACTTGCTTGCAAAATTACGTGCAAGCATCTCATATCAGGAGGATGGCGCTGTGAAGCTCACAGGTGCCCTCAATGACCAGGAACTTTGTTTGTTCGCCGTTAGTGATAAAACTCCCTGGTCCATGTTTGTGTCAGTGCTTTAAGAAGATGAGAAGAAAGCCCTGCATGGGGGACCCACGTTGTTGGCAAGCTCCCAGTTAATCCTGTGGAAGTGGAAATAAAAATAAAACCTGGCACCCCACTTCCCTGGAAGATACAGTATCTCTTGAGATGCCATATCTCAAAAAGGTCAAAGACTTTTTGAAAAATGGGATATCAAATAGATGGTATCCCTTTCTGCCACTCTGTTGTACCCTGTGAAAATGAAAAGTGAGAAGGGCAAACCCACCCAGCACCAGATGGTACATGACCTACGTGCTGTCAATGAAGCCACAGTTTTAACACCCCCATTGTACCCAATCTGCTCACCTTGTTGGCTCAGGTTCCCACAACCCTTACCCACTCCACTGTGATTGATTTGACGAATGATTTTTTTTCAGCACCACTACATCCAGACGGTTGGTATCTGTTTACCTTCACATATGAGGGTAAACAGTATACCTGGGTGGTGCTGCTGCAGGGAACCTAGAACTCACCTAGTATGTATACTGCAGCCATGTCACTCCTTTACTCTTTTAGCTGATCATGGCTGCAAGTGAAAGAAGTTTTGTTGCATTACTGTTGCCTCCTGGGGTGAAACATCTCATCCGTGAACATAAGAAGGCTGTGGAAAACATCCCTTTGCCCAGAAACATGAATGCACTGAGGACATCATTTTTAGGCCCTGTTTCTTATTGTAGACCTTGGATACACAAGTTTGATGCAGCCTCTTTATGATTGTTTGTCTTGTAGTCCCTCCCACCTTACAGATGAGTTGGTAGATGCCTTTTATGCCCTGAAGCTGGCAATATTGTGCTTTCTCCGCACTGGGCCTATTAGATTATTACATTTAGATTGTATTGTACAGAAGTAAGTGGCCATGCCTCAGCTGTCCTCACTCAACTGCATGGCCAGTGACAATGCCCTGTGGCATATTATTCAGCTAGACTTGACCCCATGGCCAGAGGTACCCCTTACTGCATCAGAGCTGTAGCAATTGTACAAGCCATGCTTGGTAAAAGCTCTGAGATAGTCCTGAACCACAAAAATGACAGTACTTGATCTTCATGACAAGTACAACCCAAAATCCTTTTTGTTGCCCACAGAGTTAGATACTATAACTTACGAAGTGTGTGGTTTAACTCTGCTAAATCCTTATGTGCCGGAAGAAGGCCACAGTACGGTTAGGACTAAACCTCGCTATATCTCTGTTTGCGGATTTTAATGTTCATATTTAGAGATGAGCGAATTTCTCAAAAATTCGATTCACCGGTTCTACGAATTTTCCAAAAAGATTTGCTTCGATCCTAAATTATTTGCAGCGAATCACGTTGAAAAACGGCTATTTCTGGGCTGCTGAGAGCCTTTATAGTGGTGTAGAACATTGGGTCTTGCAGTAACACGCCTAGGGAGTGTGCTTTGGTAGTGAAATAATACTGTGAGTCAGTATGACATGCAGATAAGGCCTCTTGCACACAAACGTTTTTTTTGCGAGTGTACGGGCCGTTTTTTTATGTTCCGTATACGGCCCATATACGGACCCATTAATTTCAATGGGTCCGTAAAAAAAACTGAAGTGTTTCTGTGTGCATTACGTTTCCGTATTTCCGTTTTTCTGTTCCCGTGCACAGATAGAACATGTCCTATTATTGCCCGCAAATCACGATCCGTGGCACCATTGAAGTCAATGTATCCGCAAAAAAAATGGAACGCATACGAAATGCATCCGTATGTCTTCTGTATCCGTTCAGTTTTTTGCAGAACCATCTATTGAAAATTTTAAGCCCAGTCCAATTTTTTCTATGTAATTACTGTATACTGTATATGCCATATGGAAAAACGGAACAAAGACGGAAACACAACGGAAGCAAAAAACTGAAAAAATTATCTGATAAAAACGCCCCACAAAACACTGAAAATGCCACACGTGTTCGTGTGCAAGAGGCGTCAATATTAGAAATAATGCTCATTTCACTTATTTGGGCAGTCACGGGGCCAAAACTTACCAAATAACTCAAGTATGAACTCAGCCTTACAAGTCGATGTTAGTGTAAAGAAGAAGCGCACTCCTTTTACACCGTCAGCAGCTGATTCCACATAGATGTCTACAGAACCTGTTCTATTAAATGCTTATACAAGTAGAGCCCCCAGACAGAGTGGAGAGGGTGTCAGCAGTAAGTTTGTGTTGACGTCACTGATTAATTTGCCTTTCCTCTGATCTGTCAGAACAATAACCCCCAAAAAATGGATCCTGTCTGTGGAGCATACGCCTTCGCTCGGTCAGCATTTGGTCAGTAATCCATCAGTATTGCTAATGCAAAAAAAACTGGAGTGGATCTAAAACACAGATTACACATGAATGGAATATTTGCATGTTTTCTGTGTTTTGTAACCACTCCTGTTTTTGGCTACTAAATCCGAAGCCAATTCTGATTGGACCATACAAGCATTACAGCTGCTACACAGACAGGATCTGTTGTGAATCTAATTTTTCCTTCCTTCTGACAGATCAGAAGAAAAGTCAAATAAATGATGATGTCAGCCAGGCCGAAAAGCAAAATAGCGGCCCAGTCATGAAGTGGGGAGGGTGGGAACAGCATGAGAAGTCCACAGTGTGGCACAATGACATAGTGGTGGGGTGAAAGCATAGTGACTAGTGTTGAGCGCACAGTTCGAGAATAGTTCGGGTTCGTACCGAATTTTGGGGTGTTTGGGACACGGGCCCGAACCCGAACATTTTCAAAAAAATTCGGGTTCGGGTTCGTTGTTCGGCGATTTCTTCTCACTTTCTGAAGGGCTGCACAGCAGCCAATCAGCTAGCGTTTTACTTCTTGCCCTAAGAGCCCATCACAGACATGCCAATTGCCTACTAATGGCATGGCTGTGATTGGCCAAGTGCAGCATGTGACCCAGCCTCTATTTAAGCTGGAGTCAAGTAGCGCCGCACGTCACACTGCTTTGATTAGTGTAGGGAGAGGACGCAGCTTCTGTGAGGGCGAGATTAGGCAGGGAAAAGTCAGCAAAAGCACCTAATGAAGTGATCGATCTACAGCTGTGAATGATTCAACTTCTGCTAGTTACTTGCTCACTGGTTTTAACGCTACACAGAGCGTTTTTCTGTCACTTTTTTTCTGGGGTGATCGGCAGCCATTTTGTGACTTGTGGTGAACCAGAACAAGCTGCCACCAAGTCCATCAATCCATCAATACTAGTTTTTTTTTTTGCTATATCCTACATCAGGGGCTTGGCTGTGCTAATTGTCACCCCTAGAAACTCAGGATAGCAATTTCTATATTTTATTAAGGGGTTAAATACAATTGCCAAAATACCAATCCCCTAAATCTGGTGTTCCAGCTTTGGCTAGCCAAGTATAATACTGTCTGCTGTCTGGCAAAGGATAGATTATTTTCTGTGGTGAAATTCAATTGCCAAAATAGCAATACCATAAATCTGGTGTCCCAGCACTGGCTGGCAAACTATAATAGTGTCCGCCAAAACATATATTTTGTTCTGGGTGAAATTCAATTGTCAAAATAGCAATCCCCTAAATCTGGTGTCTCAGCACTGGCTGGCAAACTATAATAGTGTCCGCAAAAACATATATTTTGTTCTGGGGTGAAATTCAATTGCCAAAATAGCAATCCCCTAAATCTGGTGTCCCAGCACTGGCTGGCAAACTATAATAGTGTCCGCCAAAACATATATTTTGTTCTGGCGTGAAATTCAATTGCCAAAATAGCAATACCATAAATCTGGTGTCACAGCTGTGGCTGGCAAAGTATAATATTGTCCGCCAAAACATATATTTTGTTATGGGGTGAAATTCAATTGCCAAAATAGCAGTACCCTGAATCTGGTGTTCCAGCTGTTGCAGGCCAAGTGTTAATCGGGGGTCATCCATATTAACTTTTCACGCTACCGTGCATCTCCCATTGTATTTCTGTCCTTTAAAGGGTATATTACACAAAGTGTTAAAATACAATTGCTAAAGGCATTATCCTACATATTTTTTCTCACGCTACTGTGCATCTCCAAGTGTAAATCTGTCCATAAAAGGATACCTTTCATCCAGGGCCTAAATACTAGCCCTAAAAGAGATATTCCCCTAAATCAGTGGTTACTGCTGTGCCTGGATTAGTGTAATACGCTACATAAATAAATAGGCAGATAGTGTTAGGTGCCTGTAAAAAAATGCCTGAATTTGAAATCAAAACATTGGCCAAATATTTTTTTTCTTATTGTGGTGCTTGGTGATCGTTAACAATGAGGAAAACATCTAGTAAGGGACGTGGACGTGGTCGTGGTGGTGTTAGTGTACCCTCTGGTGCTGGGAGAGGACGTGGCCATTCTGCCACAGCCACACGTCCTAGTGAACCAACTACCTCAGGTTCCAGTACCTGCCAGAATTTACAGCGATATTTGGTGGGGCCCAATGCCGTTCTAAGGATGGTAAAGCCTGAGCAGGTACAGGCGCTAGTCAATTGGGTGGCCGACAGTGGATCCAGCACGTTCACAACATTATCTCCCACCCAGTCTTCTGCAAAAAGCGCACAGGTGGTGACTGAAAACCAAGCCCATCAGTCTGTCACATCACCCCCATGCATATCAGGGAAACTGTCTGAGCCTCAAGTTATGCAGCAGTCTCTTATGCTGTTTGAAGACTCTGCTGGCAGGGTTTCCCAAGGGAATCCACCTAGCCCTTCCCCAGTGGTGGAAGACATAGAATGCTCTGATGCACAACCACTGATGTTTCCTGATCATGAGGACATGGGAATACCACCTCATCGGAGTCCGCACGTCTCTGATGATGACGAAAGACAGGTGCCAACTGCTGCGTCTTTCTGCAGTGTGCAGACCGAACAGGAGGTCAGGGAGGAAGACTGTGTGGAAGACGATGCAGGGGACGATGAGGTCCTAGACCCCACATGGAATGAAGGTCGTGCCACTGACTTTCATAGTTCAGAGGAAGAGGCAGTGGTGAGACCGAGCCAACAGCGTAGCAAAAGAGGGAGCAGGGGGCAAAAGCAGAACAGCCGCTGCCAAGAGAGTTTGCCTGCTATGGCCACCGCCACCAGGGACCGAGCACCCCAAAGGCAGCTTCAAGGAGTTCCCTGGCATGGCACTTCTTTAAACAATGTGCTGACGACAAGACCCGAGTGGTTTGCACACTGTGCCATCAGAGCCTGAAGCGAGGCATTAACGTTCTGAACCTTAGCACAACCTGCATGATCAGGCATCTACATGCAAAGCATGAACGGCAGTGGAGTAAACACCTTAAAAGCAAGGAATTCACTCTGGCTCCCCCTGCTCCCTCTTCTGCTGCTGCCTCGGCCTCTTCCTCCGCCTCGGGAGGAACGTTGGCACCTGCCGCCCACCAAACAGAGGATGTGCCACCGACACCACCACCTGCGTCACCAAGCATCTCCACCATGTCACACGGCAGCGTTCAGCTCTCCATCTCACAAACCTTGGAGAGAAAGCGTAAATTTCCACCTAGCCACCCTCGAGCCTTGGGCCTGAATGCCAGCATTTCTAAAATACTGGTCTTTGAAATGCTGTAATTAAGGCGGGTGGACACAGACAGCTTCAAACAGCTGATGGCCATGGCTGTCCCACAGTATGTTGTTCCCAGCCGCCACTACTTCTCCAAGACAGCCGTGCCTTCTCTGCACAACCAAGTATCCGATAAAATCAAGTGTGCACTGCGCAACGCCATCGGTGGCAAGGTCCACCTAACCACAGATACGTGGACCAGTAAGCACGGCCAGGGACGCTATATCTCCCTAACTGCACACTGGGTAAATGTAGTGGTGGCTGGGCCCCAGGCGGAGAGTTCCTTGTTGCACGTCCTTCTGCCACCAAGGATCGCAGGGCTTCATTCTTTGCCTCCTGTAGCCTCCTCCTCCTACTCGGCTTCCTCCTCCTCTGCTTCCACCAGCTCATCCAGTCAGCCACACACCTTCACCACCAACTTCAGCACAGCCCGGGGTAAACGTCAGCAGGCCATTCTGAAACAAAATAATGTTTGGGGGACAGGCCCCATACAGTTGTGGTGGGGTATTGAACAACAGACCGATGATTGGTTTCTGCCGGTGGGCCTCAAGCCCGGCCTGGCGGTGTGCGATAATGGGCGAAATCTCGTCGCAGCTCTGGGACTAGCCGGTTTGACGCGCATGCCTTGCCTGGCGCATGTGCTGAATTTGGTGGTGCAGAAGTTCATTCACAACTACCCCGACATGTCAGAGCTGCTGCATAAAGTGCGGGCCGTCTGTGGGCGCTTCCAGCGTTCACATCCTGCTGCTGCTCGCCTGTCTGCGCTACAGCGTAACTTCGGCCTTCCCGCTCACCGCCTCATATGCGACGTGCCCACCAGGTAGAACTCCACCTTGCACATGCTGGAGAGATTGTGCCGGCAGCAGCAGGCCATAGTGGAGTTTCAGCTGCAGCACGCACGCGTCAGTCGCACTGCGGAACAGCACCACTTCACCACCAATGATTGGGCCTCCATGCGAGACCTGTGTGCCCTGTTGCGCTGTTTCGAGTACTCCACCAACATGGCCAGTGGCGATGACACCGTTATCAGTGTTACAATACCACTTCTATGTCTCCTTGAGAAAACGCTTAGGGCGATGATGGAAGAGGAGGTGGCCCAGGAGGAGGAGGAGGAGGATGAGGGGTCATTTTTAGCATTTTCAGGCCAGTCTGTTAGACGTGGCTCAGATGGAGGTTTTCTGCAACAGCAGAGACCAGGTACAAATGTGGCCAGCCAGGGCCCACTACTGGAGGACGAGGAGGATGAGGAGGATGAGGAGGAGGTGGAGAAGGATGAGAATGAAGCAGGTTCAAAGCGGGGTGGCACCCGACACAGCTCAGGCCCATCACTGGTGCATGGCTGGGGGGATACGGAGGACGATGACGATACGCCTCCCACAGAGGACAGCTTGTCCTTACCTCTGGGGAGTCTTGCACACATGAGCGACTACATGCTGCAGTGCCTGCGCAACGACAGCAGAGTTGCCCACATTTTAACGTGTGCGGACTACTGGGTTGCCACCCTGCTGGATCCCCGGAACAAAGACAATGTGCCCACCTTACTTCCTGCACTGGAGCCTGATAGGAAGATGTACGAGTACAAGCGCACGCTGGTAGACGAGCTCCTGAGAGCATTCCCAAATGTCACAGGGGAACAGGTGGAAGCCCAAGGCGAAGGCAGAGGAAGAGCAAAGGTTGCTAACGCAGCTGTGTCACGGCCAGCTCCTCTGAGGGCAGGGTTAGCATGGCAGAAATTTGGAAAAGTTTTGTCTCCACGCCACAGCTAACTGCACCACCACCTAAAACGGAACGGGTTAGCAGGAGGCAGCATTTCACTAACATGGTTGAACAGTATGTCTGCACACCCCTCCACGTACTGACTGATAGTTCGGCCCCATTCAACTTCTGGGTCTCCAAATTGTCTACGTGGCCAGAGTTAGCATTTTATGCCTTGGAGGTGCTGGCCTGCCCTGCGGCCAGTGTTTTGTCTGAACGTGTATTCAGCACGGCAGGGTGCGTCATTACTGACAAACGCAGCCGCCTGTCCACAGCCAATGTGGACAAGCTGACGTTCATAAAAATGAACCAGGCATGGATCCCACAGGACCTGTGCCTCCCTTGTGCAGAATAGAGATTCATAACTGCCTCCTCCTCAACCTTGTATTCTTGTTCCCCGGGGCACTTCTGTATTGAATCCTCATGTTTTTTAACTTTACCATGATCTTGCGGTGCAACCCAAAGTTGAATGAACCTCTCCTCTGTCTGGGTGCAGGGGCCTAATTTTTATTTATTTTATTTTAATTCATTTCCCTATCCACATTTGTTTGCAGGGCATTTACCTACATTTTGCCACCTTTTGCAGCCCTCTAGGCCTTTCCCGGACTATTTTACAGCCTTTTTAGTGCCTAAAAGTTCGGGTCCCCTTTGACTTCAATGGGGTTCGGGTTTGGGATAAAGTTCGGGTCGAGTTCGGATCCCGAACCCGAACTTTTTCAGGAAGTTCGGCCGAACTTCCCGAACCCGAACTTCCAGGTGTTCGCTCATCTCTAATAGTGACCCATAGAGTGTTAGATCAAATAAATAAATAAAGGAAATTAAAACACCACACAAAAGTATTTAATTTTCTCACGTCACCACACAACAGCTAATAAGCTAATAAGCAAAACGGGCTGTACAACATATTACTGCGCCACTGAACGGCAAATAGGCCATTATTTTTTTTCTACTTTTACATTCCAAGGAAGACTTTTCAATATATAACTACACTGCTGAATGGCAAAAATATTTTTCTTTTGCCACTAATACACGACAAAAAGGGCTTTTCAACATATAACTGCACTGCACAAGGGCAAATAAGACTTACTGTAGAAATATTTCCTTGTAATAAACCCTGTTAATGCCTGTATCAAACAGCACTTGCAGCCCAAAAACAAGACCGGTTTGCTGGAATTACAGAGCTGTATAATGGCTATTTAAATCCCCAGTCGGTGTAGCAAGGTGTAATAAGATTGTTCCTATTAACCAGGCTGTAACCTCCGAACCCTGTTCTACATAAATGCTGTGAAAGGTGTGACCCTGGGCAAAATTTAAATTGTGAGGCCCCAAATCCTGAAACATTGGACTAGCAGTTTGACAGAACTTTGTAGGCACAGACAGTGGTTGCAACCACAGCAGTTGTGTGTACAGTGTGGGCCATTTATAGGGATACACCTTAATAAAATGTTAATGGTTGGTGATATTAACTTCCTGTTTGTGGCACATTAGTATATGTGAGAGGGGAAACTTTTCAAGATGGGTGGTGACCATGGCGGCCATTTTCAAGTCGGCCATTTTGAATCCAACTTTTGTTTTTTCAATAGGAAGAGGGTCATGTGACACATCAAACTTATTGGGAATTTCACAAGAAAAACAATGGTCTGCTTGGTTTTAACGTAAATTTATTCTTTCATGAGTTATTTACAAGTTTCTCTTTGTTTACAGCCATTGACAAGTCGCGGAGGTTAACACATGAGGAGCGGATAGAAATTGTGTTGATGTCTGGTGAACGCAGTAACTGGGTCATTGCAGCAGATTTCAATGCAAGACACCCACGAGACCACCCATCTCCCATGCTACAGTTAGCAAACTGCTTGCTAAGTTTCGTGAAACTGGTCCAGTGTTGGATTTGCCAAAATGTGGACGCATGAAATCTGTCACTAATGAATAACATTAGTGACTGTCCTAGCTTCATTCAGCAAGAGCCCACAGCGTAGCACTCGCCGCATGTGACTGGAGAGTGACATTAGTCGAACATCCCTTGGGCGGATATTAGCTACTCACAAATGGCACCCTTACAAACTCCAGCTACTGCAGCATCTCAACGAGAATGACCCAGATCGGCGCACTGAATTTGCAGAATGGGCAAAACAAAAATTAGAACAGGACCCTTAGTTTACGCAGAAGATTTTGTTCAGTGATGAGGCAAACTTTTATGTGAATGGTGAAGTTAACAAACAAAACCACCACTATTGGTCTGACACCAACCCACATTGGATAGATCCCTCCAAGACTGTTAAAACAAAAAAATTGATGGTATGGTGTGGTATATGGAGTACAAAGATAGTGGGGCCATTCTTCATCAATGGAAACCTCAAGGCCACTGGATATGCGAAATTGCTACATGATGATGTGTTTCCCTCTTTATGCACTGAAGCTGGCACGTTCCCTGAGTTTTTCCAGCAAGATGGTGCACCACCACGTTATGGGTGTCAGGTCCGAGCATTCCTAGATGAACAGTTTCCTGTAAAGTGGATTGGTCGTGGTGGGCCGGTTGAATGGCACCCAAGGTATCCCGATCGGACCCCCTTAGATTTTTATCTTTGGGGTCATCTGAAGGCAATTGTCTATGCTGTGAAGATACGAGATGTGCAGCACCTGAAACTACGGATACTGGAAGCCTGTGCTAGCATTTGTCCTGCGGTGTTGCTATCAGTGTGTGAAGAGAGGGAGAAGAGGGTTGCATTGACAATCCAACACAATGGGCAGCACATTGAACAGAATTTAGTTCAGAAACTTGTAAATAACTCATGAAAGAATAAAGTTACGTTAAAACCAAGCACACCATTGTTTTTCTTGTAAAATTCCCAATAAGTTTGATGTGTCACCTGACCCTCTTCCTGGTGGATTCAAAATGGCCAACTTCAAAATAGTTGCCATGATCACCACCCATCTTGAAAAGTTTCCCCCCTCACATATACTAATGTGCCACAAACAGGAAGTTAATATCACCAACTATTCCCATTTTATTAAGGTGTATCCATATAAATGGCCCACCCTGTAGAATGCCACATTATATCTATTTAGCCTTTCAACTGTAAGCTGCTGATCCTGCAGCCTCTTTGGGTATGTTCACACAGAGTATTTTCTGTGCTTAAAATAACCTAATGCAGAATCGCATCAGTTTTTTTTATATATGTTTTTTTTTTCTGACTAATTTTACAAAACACTTTTTGATACAGTTTTGGTGTGGATTTTCATTCATTCCCATTTTCAATGGGAATTGTGGACATGGACCACACGTTATGAATAGCCTGGGCACTTCTGTTTTTCCATGGTGTAGTTTATAAAACCACAAGCTAAAAAAGGAGCTGTCCCATCCGGGCCCCTGAAGTGAAGGGAGAGCACAATGTGCATTCATGGCCATCCTCCGTTATACTCTGAGTGTTCTGATAATAGCTGATCACTGGATCTGCTATTTTTAGACATTCTATAGAAGTGAATGGAGATAATGCTGCTCATGCACACTGTTATTGGGAACGTGGGGGTGACACCCTGTTATGGGGGACCTATGGATGTCACACTGTTATAGTGGACCTGTGGATGTCACACTGTTATGGGGGACCTTTGGATGTCACAATGTTATGGGGGATCTGTGGAGGACACTGTTATGGGGGACCTTTGGATGACATACTGTTATGGGGGACCTGTGGATGACAATGTTATGGAGAATCTGTGGAGGACACTGTTATGGAGGATCTGTTGATGACACACTGTTAAGGGGTATCTGTCTGCGATACGGCCAATGTGATACGGCCATAACTTTACAGATTCCTTTATTAGCAGTTCTTGTTCAGCTCCCACCAAGTACTGAAAAAACATAAAAAAACACTGCTAATTTAGACTCAGGTTCTCAATCTATACTCCAGCGCCCCCCCCCCCTTCATTAACAATGCAGACCACCTAAACAATGTTGTCTTTATTAGTTTAACTAGAGCCCTATATGGCCCAGACAGCCATGTGGCAATTAAACACAGCATGGCCATGTCACAAACACCACACGAGCATGCCATTTGGTTGTGCCCTGGAGTCACACGGAGGCCACAGGACATATGGAGCTCACACAGAGGCACAGGGGGCACAGGGAAAACACAGAGCTGACAGTGGGAATTCACAGGTCAGTGACCATCAGTAATTGAGAGTGTGACCCCAGCAGCACTGCACCCCCTCCTCCACAGACACTGCTACATGCTTTTTACTAGATACACTTATCATGTGCTTTAATAGGATGGTCCTGGGAGCTCCTGCAGTCCGTAAGCTGGGATCAGAGCCTGTGGGTCAGATTCAGCAGAAGGCCCAGTCAACCAGTCGGACGTTTGGGCATTGCAGCCTAGAGCAAGTGCAGGCAAAGACTGCGAGGCGGGGCTATGTTTCCTCCACCCACACAGAATGTCCCGATGCTGGCCTGTCACTGAGCCTTGGTGAGACTGGGGGGGAATACTTAGATATCTAACAGCAGGGGAACCCTACATGGCATGCATAGCATTATAGGTGATCCTGCCTTCCCAGAATTCCTTTCTCCATGTCCTCACAGGGGCAGCAGCCATTCTAGGAAAAAATGTGATTCGTTGCCACGAATCGCAATAAAATTTGAATTTGGTGCAAATCGAATAATTCCTAAAATTCGGAACAAATTCCACTTAGTCAGCTTCGATTCGCTCATCTCTATTCATATTCACCCTGACAAGGATGAGCAAATTGGTTCTAACATAGTTTTATAGGGCTGAGAAAAGACATCTGCCCATCCAGCTCAACTCAGCAATTCAGCCCAAATTTCTCAAAAAGGCAAGAGAGACAACGACTAGTACACAAGTGTGTGTTTCTCAACAGTATATATGTGTAATTAACAGTTAATACCTGATCCCGATCATGAGGTATCACAAACTTATTTCCTGATGCTTATAGATCAAGTGTTTTATATGCTATCATGGATACATTGTGTTGACTATTTGTCCTAATTACTAATATATGGGACCATTCTAGATAATATTATCTTCATAGAATTGTTTCTCTATCAAAGAATTCCAGCTATAGTAACTTTTTCCATTAATCTAGTCATCAAAATACTGTGCCTATCAAGGATATTATTGTGTTGATGTATGATCATCCACTTTATTTGGTTAATGTAATGTGTTTTCGTTGACAAAGGGTATTCATATGATGCCTAAAATGTCCAAAGATGTAACATTTTGTACCCAGCAACCCTGCCTCTGGAGCAAGGGGGGAGGGAAGAGTTAGGGCACTTAAACTTTTCTTAAAGACTCCCAGATCCAGAGGATGAGGCTCATGATTGTTTGCAGACTGTATGCAGATAATGTCACAAGGGACAGCGGGATTTGGTAAATCAGCTATTAGATAATCCAGATCATGTGCTCTTTGTGGATGTATCAAAGTATGGCCAGGGTGGCAGGTACTACACTGGTTGGGTAGTGGTGAATAAACATGACACTCTAAAAATGCATTGTCCACACCACCACACATGTCTGCTCAAGAAATGGAGCTAAAAACTCTGAAAATGGCTTGCAGATATGCAGACGGGAAAGCAGCCAACATTTACACTGATTCCAGGTATGCCTTTGGGATTGCCCATAATTATGGGCTAATTTGGAAACCCAGATACTTCCTCACCACTTCAGGTAAAGCAGTGGGGAAGCAGTGGCGTTGATAATAAAAATAAAAAAAAAATAAGAGAGCCACTGTAACAAGGCAGAAAAAATCGCTGCCAAATTGCCTAGGCAGACCCCTGCCTTAAGTGGCCACAGCTCAGGTCCCAGAAATAACTCCTCCTGTCTCACTGGAACTTCTTAAGACCTTACAGAACCAGGTGGGGAATGAGGAAAGATATTGGTGGATGGAAAAGGAGGGACTACAAATGAGGAAGGCCTAATACAGTTCCGAGGGAAACTCTGCCTTCCCAGGTCCTTCTACCCCACGATGGCACCGGCAACCCATGGAGTGACGCACCAGTCAGAAACTGATGTGTGTGATTTAGTACATAGCACGTGGTATGCCCCAGGGTTCAACACTGTAGCAATTAGATATATGTACTCAAGGATGCATGATTTGTGCCCAGAACAACATAGGCACAGTAGTTAAGGTACCCCAGGAACACACATTGTGCCCTTTGTATCTGTTTCAACGCTTGCAGATTACCTTCAACTATCCAAGGTGGGCATGTATGAGTATTTATTGGTGTGTGATGACTTGTTTTCAGGATGGCCAAAAGCATACCCAAAGAAGCAAAGAAGATTATGGCTGAAGTTGTATGCAGGTATGAGGTACCTGAGACCATTGAAAGTGACAGAGGTGTTCACTTCACAGCTGAAGTGATGCAGGAGATAATGAAGGGTTTGGGTGTAAAACAGGCCTTACATGCTTCATACCATCCACAAAGCAGTGGTAGGGTAGGGAAAAAGAACTGAACGGGACACTGAAGTTAAATATTCAAAACGCCATGGCAGAGACTGGTAAGCCATGTACAGAGTGCCTGCTGTTAGCCCTTTTTTCAGTAAGGTATACCCCTAACCATAAGATAGGCCTTAGTCCCTATAAGGTCCTTTGTGGATCAGGGGCTAGGACAGGATTTTATTTCCCACAGCAGCTTCAGATGCAACATGGTTGTCTGACAATCAAAAAAAGAAGAGAAAGAAAGTCTCAGATACGTAACTATGTTAAGTGGCACTGCAGGTCCAGGTGTGAAGTAGGTCCAATTCACATTCAAAAGTCGCTGTATCAGAAATGGACTGCACTTTCCTTCAGCAGGAAAAACTAATTCCATACAAGAGCCTTTAGTGTATTTGAAGCACAGGTTAAAGCTTCCAGTAGATCAGGTATGGACACCTCTCATCCACCACATGTCAAGAGGCTGCACTGATAGTGAAGCACTGATGACCCAGAAATATACAGCAAGATTTATTATACTCAAAGACAACTTCTCGCTAAAAGCATTCCTCAAATATGCTAAAGGCTCTTGTATGGAAGGAGTTTTTCCTGCTGAAGGAAAGTGCAGCGCGGTCCATTTATGGTTGTCTGACAGATTATGTGATCAGTTTACACAAGCATTTGACTGAAATACATTCTCGAGTTTTTGCTTCACTTCCAGATCTTGATAAAGTACCAGGAACCCACACACCTGTGTCTGGAGATTGAGTGGTGGTAAAAGGTCACATTAGGAAAGTCCTAAAACCTTTTGATGGTCCATTCCAAGTGTTGTTAACCATAATCACACCAGTGAAGCTTGAAGAAAAGCATAATTCGAGTCATTTCAAGAAAGTGTTGAGTCTGGATACTTGAAAAGATGTTCCCCGTGTGTCACTGCTGATCCTGACTCAGAATATGGGAAAAACTTAGCTCAAAACATGTACAAAATACCCCGCTGATCAAGGGGGGGGGGGGGGGGGTTAGGTGGGCGACATTGTCATCCATTAATACTGACAATAGAATCCCCCCGACAAACAGACTTGGAAATGTATGTTTTGAGGAAATATCCATTTGATAAAAATGGGCCATTGGGACAGTTCCACCTTAAGGACATCGCAGACAGGCCTGTCCCAAATCCTACCCCCAATACAAAAGTCCAACCCTTTGTTACCAAGGAAAGTAGCTAGACCCCTCCTTACTGTAGAGGAGACACTGGCAGTGGAAACAGGATTTTCTAACAGTAACATCATAGGTAAACAGATCTGGGTGTATCACCTGTGTCACAGCCAGGCCACAATTAGGAACTGTTCCCCTTCACTTAAGTCCTTTCCTAGTTAATATGCATATTTTACAAGCATATATGTGAAGCAGACTGCCGACATGACTGAATTCAAGGTTTGAGAAGAGAAGTTCCCAATCTTAAGAGAAACCCCTGAATCTGGGGGATGGATAACCATATACAAGGGGATTTAAACCTGTTTAGAGATAGAGGGCAAAAAAAGGGAAAACCATGGGCAAGTGGTGAATACCACTGGTGAAGCCTATCAAAGTCATTTGATGAACCAGACTCAAGCATTAAGGGATAAGATCTGGTTGTGTGCAGATATGAAGCTGAGGATAAAGTTGACAATTCTACAGATATACTATCAAATGTAAAAATAACTTTATTGAAAAGTTCTTAATACAGACACAATTTTACAAAACAGGAGCGAAAATGCAGGAGAGGAAGTAGATGTAAAGATTACACACCTGATACAGGAAAATTTTTGGCTGGGGGTCCAGATCAAATAAATCACACTAAATCCGCAATACTAAGTTATATGTAATAGATATGTATCAATATACAAGACTATATATATTTAAAATATCTCCAATAAGAATCAATCCTGGCTGGGGTCATAACAAATTACAATCCCACAATGTGGAGTAATAGACAATAACATCTCAATGACCGCAGTCAGGACCAAAAATCATTAGGATCAATATCTATAGTACACAAATAATGCACCAATAAAAGTTGGATCCAGTGTAAGAATATAATTGCAATCTTAACCACTTGCCGCCACGCTAACGCCGATGGGCGTCAGCGCGGCGGCTCTCTCAGGTCTCACTGCCGCCTATCGGCGTCATCTCGTGAGACCCGAGATTTCACATGAACGCGCGCGCGCACGCGCGCGCGTTCACTGTGACGCACAGAGGAGAAGTGAAACTACAGCCTGCCAGCCGCGATCATTGGCTGGCAGGCTGTAATTTTAAATCGACCTATTAAAATCAGATATCAGACGCTATTTACAAAATAGCGTCTGATATAAGTCCTGCTTGGTCCTCTGGTGATCCCTTTTGCTGGATCCACCACCAGAGGACACAAGCAGCTCAGTAAGTACACCAAATCACCACACATACATTACATACCCCCTTTGTCAGTTATTAACCCTTTAGTAGCCCCTTAGTAGCCACTGATTACCCATATAAACCCCTGATCACCCTCTGTCACCCCCTGTCATAGATCACCCCCTATAAGGGTCCCTAATCACCGTCAGGTAGTTAGCTACTTGTTAGGTAGTTAGCGCCAGCCCACCGTACCGCACAGTCACTTATTAGTCGCTGATTAGCGTCATCACTGTCGCTTATCAGCACTAATACTAATATAGTATCTGTAAGTGATCAAGACTGATCGCAATCAGATCTATATCAGTAGGGTCACTTTAGGCTCTATAAAAACGCATTGTTCGCCTGATCAGGCCTGATCTTGTGCGCACACTTGCGTTCAGTCTGCCCACCGCAGTGACAGAATTTATTTTTCTGATCACTGCAAAAACACAGTAAAATCGCTGCACCGCTATAAAGATCACTTTTGAGTTATTGGATCTTTATTAGCGATCGCAGCGTTACTCATAAGCACTCCTTTTACTAGGTAGGTGTGCTCTTTTTCCTGGGTAGTCTCAGAGGAATACCCCTAAATTTAGTTACTCCAAAATGGCAAAAAGGGTATTCCGCTGAAGAGGCCTACAGGATTCTGGCCATGATGGATGAAAGCGATGGGGGCGCTTCACCGCTGAATCCAGTGGTTCAGAATATGAACCTGTAGACAGCAGTGGCACTCTAACCGCTAGCGAAGATGACGAGGTTGAGGTCCCTGCTACGGTCAGGCGTGCCCGACCCCATGTCAGTGTTTCGCATATCCGCGTGATGAGCCTCATATGCAGCAGAGTGGTGCTAGCGCTGACCTTTTTGATGGTGCGGCATCACACCGGCAGCGCAGCACATCCTGGACCTTCTACCAGCACTGCCGTATTCCCTGGTGAAGTGGCGAGCACCAGAAGGGCAGTTGCTGAGTGCGGTGGCACGTGCACTAACTCCCCCATCGCAGCCACCGCGTTCTCAGGCCCGTAGACCCCTTAGTCTCCCAGAGGTGCTGGCAAACCCTAATTGGCAATCCCCTCCTTCCGCCGCACCCGTATTGCCCCTTTTACCGCCCAGTCAGGAGTTCGCATGGAGACAGCCAATTTCAGATCGGCCTATGAATTTTTTGAGCTGTTCTTCACCGCGGATCTCTACGACTTAGTTGTGGCAGAAACCAACCGATCGCCACACAATATATAACTGCCAATCCGGAAGCTTCTATGCCCAGCCTTTCCGGTGGAAACCAGTCACCGTTCCGAATTTAAAACATTTTGGACCTTACCCTCAGCATGGGCATAACTAAAAAAATGTATTGCGGTCATATTGGTCTAAAGACCCAATACATTACATGCCCATGTACTCTGCTGCAATGTCAGGAGCACGGTTTGAGGTCATCATGCGCTTTATGCATTTCACCGACAATGAAACCTGTCATCCAGAGGCCACCCTGCTTATGACCGGCTCCATAAAATTCGGCCCCTCATAGACCATTTGTCATCTAAATTTGCAGATACGTATACCCCAGTCAGAACATCTGCATAGAGCGAGGTCCTTCATTACAATTCACCGGGCGCCTTGGCATCAAACAGTACATCCCCAGCAAGCGCGCCCGATGCAGGTCAAAATGTATAAGCTCTGTGAAAGGGCCACAGGCTATACATATCGTTTAGGGTCTATGAGGAAAAGACTCAAAACTGGAGCCGGTCGGATGCCCTGACTACCTGGGGTGCAGTGGCAAGATTGTCTGGGACTTGGTGTCACCCTTAGTCTGCAAGGGTACCACTTATACGTGGACAATTTTTACACAAGTGTGGCCCTCTTTCGGCACTCATCTAGTCGGAATCCAATGCTGTGGCACCGCGGCGGCCTAGTCGCGAGGCTTCCCCTAACGGCTCATTAATACCCGACTTGCACGGGGAGAGGGCTGCCTTGTGTGACCAAGAACTGCTCGCGGTGAAGTGGCGGGACAAGAGGGCGTTTACCTTCTGTCCACCATTCACGTGAACACGACTGTCCAAATAGAGCGGGCGACAGGAGTCATTGAAAAGCCCCTCTCAGTCCACGATTATAATCTCCACATGGGAGGGTGGACTTCAATGACCAAATGTTGGCTCCATATTTAGTTTCCGACGCACTCAGACGCTGGTATAAAAGGTGTCTGTATATTTGATTCAATTGGCCATATATAACAGTTATGTTCTCTACAGTAAGGCTGGGAGAGCGGGATCCTTCCTTAAATTCCAGGAAGAGATCATTTCGGAACTCCTGTATCCAGGAGGTTCTGTGCCCTAAGTCCCCGATGTAGTGAGCCGGCTACATGAGAGACACTTCCCCAGTGTCTTCCCTGGTACCCCAAGCCACCGTTCCCCAAGAAAAGATGTCGTGTCTGTAGCAGGAGTGGACTAGGCGTGACACCACCGTTTTTGTCCTGACTGTCTGACCAGCCTGCCCTATGCATAGGGAGTGCTTCCATAAGTATCACACCCAGGTACATTATTAGCATAGGGATTGCAAGACACAGGCCAGGCACACAAGAGTCTTAGGGTCCTTGCACACGGCGTTGCTCACGCATGGTGATCGCAAAGGAGCGCCCGTCCTGACTTCTCAAAAACAGACGGGGTCGCATAGCATCATATTGATTTATGATGCTATGTAACCCACTACAGTTCTGGAATGCATTGGATAGCACTGGCATACTGCTGCTGCCAGTGCTATCAATGCATTCAAAACTGTAAGGATCACATAGCATCATAAATCAATATGATGCTATGCGACCCGTCTGTCTGAGAAGAGTCAGGCCAGCGCTCCTCTGCGATCACCATGCGTGGCTGCGCTATGTCTGAAACCCTCACACAGAGCTGCTGCAAACCTCTCCTTTCACCTGGGACAAAGTGCATAATGTGCTTCGCCACAGCTCTGGGTGATTTGTGCTTTGCACATTGTCCCACGAGGGAAGGAGAGGTTTATCCTCTAAGGCCTCATGCACACGGCCGTGGAACACGCCGTGCATGGACCGTGGTATCCTGGCCTGGCATCCATCTGACAGCAGGAGCGCACGGCGTCATAGCAACCAGTGGCGCCGTGCACTCCTGCTGTCAGATGGCTGCCAGGCCGAGCTCTAACGGTCCATGCACGGCAGTTTCACGACCGTGTGCATGAGACACTAAGTAAAAAACAAAAAAAAAAATCACAGGTAAGCAAAAAAGTTCAAGTTATGTTTCAAATGTTTAAGTTAACGTTCGGTTTCTAATGTTCTATAAAGTTAATGTTAATAAAATTATTGCGTTGCTGCCTGGTTTTTCTTTCTTTTTTTTTTTTACCTTCTAGGTGGATCAAGCAAAGAGCCAGCTGCAGCACTGATGTGCATTCTGAGAGAAGCATTGCGCTGCTATCCAGAAGACACGTGAAGTCGGTGTTTGCGGCGCTGCAAGGCGAGATTTCTCCTCTGCAGTACAGGTACGTTTGCCCAGGCATATGAGCTGAGGAGAGGTGTTGGAGTTCATATGCTTTGGCAAACACTTTGTATCAAAAAATCTGGCAAAGATGTCTTCCTCCACACCGATCGATTGATCGATGTGAATGGAGAAATCACGTTTGCCAGGACATAGGAAGCTGAAGTGGGTATGGATGTTTGGGCGGAGCCCCTATGTCCTGGCAATCGCCAGGCCCCTTTCTTCTTGCATATTTTTGGCAGAGATTTTTCATCCACATCAATCGATGCGAATGAGGAAATCTGTGCCGTTCATTTTCTTTCAGCCCAGAGGCTGAGCGGAAAAAAATCTCATTACCTGTATGCTCCATATAAGGAGAATAGCAGAAACTCCTAATGCTGGCCATACGTGTAATGATTGCGGAGACCCTCAAATGCCAGGGCAGTACAAAAACCCCACATGTGACCCCATTTTGGAAGAAGACACCCCAAGGTATTCGCTGAGGGCATATTGAGTCCATGAAAGATTGAACTTTTTGTCACAAGTTAGCGGAAAGGAGACTTTGTGAGAAAAAACAAAAAAAAATCAAATTCCGCTGACTTGTGCGAAAAAAAAAAAAAATATGAACTCGCCATGCCCCTCACAGAATACCTTGGGGTGTCCTCTTTCTAAAATGGGGTCACATGTGGGGTATTTATACTGACCTGGCATTTTAGGGGCCCTAAAGCGAGAGAAGAAAAATGCGTAAAAATGCCCTCCTAAAAGGTACTCATTGGATTTAGGGCCCCTTGCGCACCTTGGCTGCAAAAAGTGGCACACATGTGGTATCGCCGTACTCAGGAGAAGTAGGGCAATGTGTTTTGGGGTGTATTTTTACATATACCCATGCTGGGTGAGACAAATATCTCTGTAAATGGACAACTTTGTATAAAAAAATGGAAAAGTTGTCATTTAAAGAGATATTTTCACACCCAGTATGGGTATGTAAATACACCCAAACTACATTGCCCTCTCCAATGCTGCGATACCACATGTGTGTCACTTTTGCATCCAACATAAGGGGCCCAAATCCAATGAGTACCTTTAAGATTTCACAGGACATTTTTACGCATTTGGATTCCAAACTGCTTCTGACGTTTAGGGGCCCCTAATATGCCAGGACAGTATAAATACCCCACAAGTGACCCCATTTTAGAAAGAAGACACCCCAAGGTATTTTGTGAGGGTATGGTGAGTTCATGTAAAGTTTATTTTTGTCACAAGTTAGTGGAATATAAGACTTTGTAAAAAAAAAAAAAAAAACCATTTCCGCTAACTTGTGCCAAAAATAAAAACTTCCATGAACTCACTATGCCACTCAGCGAATACCTTAGGGTGTCTACTTTCCGAAATGGGGTCACTTGTGTGGCATTTATACTGTCCTGGCATATTAGGGGCCCCTAAACGTCAGAAGCAGTTTGGAATCCAAATGCGTAAAAATGTCCTGTGAAATCCTAAAGGAACTCGTTGGAATTTAGGGCCCCTTTGTGCACCTTGGCTGCAAAAAGTGGCACACATGTGGTATCGCCGTACTCAGGAGAAGTAGGGCAATGTGTTTTGGGGTGTATTTTTACATATACCCATGCTGGGTGAGAGAAATATCTCTGTAAATGGACAACTTTGTATAAAAAATGGAAAAGTTGTCATTTACAGAGATATTTTCACACCAGCATGGGTATATGTAAATACACCCAAACACATTGCTCTACTTTCCTGAGTGCGGCGATACCATGTGTGCCACTTTGCATCCAGATGCGCAAGGGGCCCTAAATCAATGAGTACCTTTAGGATTTCACAGGACATTTTTACGCATTTGGATTCCAAACTGCTTCTGACGTTTAGGGGCCCTAAAATGCCAGGGCAGTAAAAATACCCCACAAGTGACCCCATTCCGGAAAGTAGACACCCTAAGGTATTCGCTGATGGGCATAGTGAGTTCATGGAAGTTTTTATTTTTGTCACAAGTTAGCGAAAAATGAAATTTTTGAAAAAACAAAAAAACAATTTCCGCTAACTTGTGACAAAAATAAAAACTTCCATGAACTCACTATGCCCCTCAGTAAATACCTTAGGGTGTCTACTTTCCGAAATGAGGTCATTTATGGGGTGTTTCTACTGTCTGGGCATTGTAGCACGTCAGGAAACAGGACAGGCGCTCAGAAAGTCAAATTGCGGAAATTCACTTTTGCACCATAGTTTGTAAACGCTATAACTTTTACCCAAACCAATAAATATACACTTATAGAATTTTTTTTATCAAAGACATGTAGAACAATACATTTAGTGAAAAATGTATAGAGAAATGTAGTTTTATTTGGCAAATTTTCCAACAGAAAGTGAAAAATGTAATTTTTTTGAAAAAATTTCGCCAAAAAAAGTAAAATATCAAAAAAAGTAAAAATGTCAGCAAGAATAAAATAGCACCAAATCAAAGCTCTATTAGTGAGAAGAAAAGGAGGTAAAATTCATTTGGGTGGTAAGTTGTATGACCGAGCAATAAACGGTGAAAGTAGTGTAGTGCGGATTTGTAAAAAAGGGCCTGGTCACTAGGGGGGTATAAACCTGTGGTCTTCAAGTGGTTAAAACATACCCATGGTATCACAGTGTGGACCGGCCCCAGTCAACAGAACACCTCGACAAGTGTTTCACCACCAGGCTTCGTCAGGAGGTGCGGATATGTTTGCTGAAGGGGTAAACAGGAGAGAGAATTCAAATCAGGAGAGAGAATTCAAAACTGTCCACCACATAACCTGCAAGACAGAGGCTGTTATCTATTGGATGACATGTCCATGTGGACTAATTTACATTGGAATGACTACCAGGACTTTAAAAGTATGTATTTTAGAGCATGTTAGTAGGATCCGGACGGCGAGCGATGCATCAGAAGAAGAGTGCGATCAACTTGAATCGGTGCCACGACACTTCCGGAAATTCCACAATTGTGATCCCACGTTTTTGCGGGTAAAAGGTATCGACAGGGTCAGATTGGGTATTAGAGGAGGTGACGTGAAGGGTGCTCTTCTCCGTAAGGAGACGAAGTGGATTACACTCCTCAATACTGTAGTTCCAGAGGGCCTAAACGAATATAATAGCTTCAAGCCTTTCTTATAACGTGAATTTTAAATGTTGGGGTATAATGTTTTTAATTATTTTGTCTTGTATTTTGTTTAGTTGGTTCTTTTTCCTTTTCTTGTTGGGGAGGAGGGGCGAGAATGATCGTGCGGCTACATGAAATTACCTTAGAAGATGTCATCAGTATGGACTTCATCATGGAACCCACCATTAATTAAAGCATGAGACTCCCTTTTTTTTTCCTTCCTCCCACCCCCTCCCCCCCCCATAATTCCCTTCCCTTCCACAATTTCCCCCTTTTTTTTTTTTTTTATGTAATCATGAATATAATTTTTGCACTACATCATGTATTTGTGTTTGGATAGGGTTCTAATTTTCCTAATTTTTCTAATTATGTATATAATACTATAATCCTTTCACTAATTAATTTTTCTAATCATGCATATAATATTATTGTCTTTTCACCAATTAAATCATGTATTTTTTGGCTTTGGGCACCATGTATGGCTTAGGGCACCATGTATGTATTTTATGTATTTCTGCACTTTATTTATGCACATAATTTATTGTATTATATTATGTATTCATGAGTTAGGGCACTATTTGGCTCACTAGGGTGTATAGGTATGAATTGTCAATTAGCATAATTGTTTCACTTTATTAATATAATCATGGTTTTTTGAGTAGGTTTTACATTTTATTTATTTTTAATTTAATTTTATTAATATTAATATTGTTATTTTTGAGGGGTTTCATCATTTAGTCTTCATATATGTTCACAATTCTATTATTATTATTTTTATTATTTATGTGAACAGTATATGATGACTTTTTGGTTTCAATTACTTTATTATGTAGGGTTAGCTTTAGAAGTCTATAATAATTGAAAGGAATGCCCGTAGGGTGTTTATATCTTGTAATTGTGGCAGTATAGATAACGTATTAATGTGGTATACTGAGCGAATATTATTGTTAATTAAGAGCCCACAATGTTTAATAACCTACGGATACTTCCGGTATCTTCCCTCTGTTTGCGGTCATGTGACTGAGCACATGTCTTGGGGGCAGGACGCGGCCTTGTGCGTGCGCTGGCCGACGTCATTCGGATGCGCTCCGGGCTCACCATCACGTGTGCAGACATGCACAGTGGTGGAGAGGGGACGCGCAGAAGAATGGCGCCGGGCCATCACGATCAGAGCCGCGCCAGAATTGCACTCAGACAGGTGACCATCATATTAATTATTTTATTGTTATCCGCACGCCCGGTCTTGTATAGAGCCCCTCCCACCTCCAATATATATACACCTTCAGCAAACATATCCGCACCTCCTGACGAAGCCTGGTGGTGAAACACGTGTCGAGGTGTTCTGTTGACTGGGACCGGTCCACACTGCGATACCATGGGTATGTTTTAAGATTGCAATTATATTCTTACACTGGATCCAACTTTTATTGGTGCATTATTTGTTTACTATAGATATTGATCCTAATGATTCTTGGTCCTAACTGCGGTCATTGAGATGTTATTGTCTATTACTCCACATTGTGGGATTGTAATTTGTTATGACCCCAGCCAGGATTGATTCTTATTGGAGATATTTTAAATATATATAGTCTTGTATATTGATACATATCTATTACATATAACTTAGTATTGCGGATTTAGTGTGATTTATTTGATCTGGACCCCCAGCCAAAATTTTTCCTGTATCAGGTGTGTCATTTTTACATCTACTTCCTCTCCTGCATTTTCGCTCCTGTTTAGTAAAATTGTGTCTGTATTAAGAACTTTTCAATAAAGTTATTTTTACATTTGATAGTATATCTGTGGTCCGAATTGGTTTAGTGGTGTTTGATGTTGGCCATTGATAGGTGTAACGCTTTATGAGGTCTTGTAGGTTTACACGATAAAGTTGACAATTGCCTGGCATGGGGAATGTGCCATAGCCCTAGTGTTGATGCCTTTCCATGTATTTAAACCCCTTGACTGGGTGAAAACCATTGAGAAAATAAGTAACCCCTGGTTAAGATTTGGTTATGCCAAGGAGAGGCAATGGTAAGGGGAAGGCGGGATACCAGCCCAGGAGGCAGCCTCGATTCCCACATGTACGTAGATGCGAATTCCAAGCCAAAAGTTAAGTGGCAGCAGGGTTTGAATCTTTAATCCCTATAGTTAATATAAACAAAAAATGTGGATTGGATCAACTACATATATTATAATCAGCAGAGATTTGTAAATTATACCAGATAAGCATTAAAGGGTATAGTGGAGCAGCTGGGACCCACTAGTGTTATGGCATTCCAAAATAGAATGACCCCGGACATGCTACTAGCAGGAAAAGGTGGTGTGTGCAAAATGATTGGTGAAATCTGCTGTACTGTAATTCCCGATAACTTAGGACCAAATGGTCAGTGTACATTTTGATCAAAAAGTAATAAGCCACTCGCTGCGCCAAGGCTGCCTCTATGAGTGGTCCTAACACTAAATCCTACCTGTTATGTTCCATGACAGCCACATAAAATACAGGGAGTGCAGGTCCAGTATGCATGCTGGATCCACCTTGCTTATTAACCCTTTTTGGTGCCATAACAGCCTCCATTAGATCCAGGGATGCATGCATGCTGAGCTCACTATGTACTTCTCCTGGAGCCAAATGGCTACTAGTAGGTACTATGAGTGCAAGTTCAGTTTTATACTTACTCTGAATAAAATCATCCTTTAGGGCAGACAAACTAGTCAGGTGTGCACTACTGAATGGAGGCCGCCACACCTCCAGTATATGTTGCACAGAAAAAAAGGGGATCCGTCAGCACGTCCCTGAATGTAGGTGCATGTAGCCATGGCAAAATATACATACAAAGACAGAAATGCAACAGCACTCTGCAACCAGCACTCTGCCCTGCCTCTATGCTAGAAGTTAAAAGAGGCGTCAATGTACATTTTGATCAAAAAGTAATAAGCCACTCACCGCACCAAGGCTGCCACTATGAGTGGTCCTAACACTAAATCCTGCCTGTTATGTGCCATGACAGCCACATAAAATCCAGGGAGTGCAGGCCCAGCATGCATGCTGGATCCACCTTGCTAATTAACCCTTTTTGGTGCCATAACAGCCTCCATTAGATTCAGGGATGCAGGTACCAACATGCATGCTGAGCCCACTATGTACTCCTCCTGAAGCCAAATGGCTACTAGTAGGTACTATGAGTGCAAGTTCACTTTTATACTTACTCTGATTAAAATCAGCCTTTTGGGCAGACAAACTAGTCAGATGTGCACGACTGAATGGAGGCCACCACACATCCAGTATATGTTGCATAGAAAAAATGGGGATTAGTCAGCACGTCCCTGTATGCAGGTGCATGTAGCCATGGCAAAATATACATACAAACACAGAGGCAGGGCAGAGTGCTGGTTGCAGAATGCTGTTGTATTTCTGTGTTTGTATGTATATTTTGTCATAGCTACGTGTACCTGCATACAGGGACATGCTGACTGATCCCCTTTTTTTCTTAAGACGAAATGGTCAGGTCATGAATGCCCCGAGAGGATATACTTCTCTCTCAGAAGAATTAAAGAGAAATTCTGGGGTGGATAGTTCATGGGAAAATTGGTTCGAAAACTACATAAAAAATTGGAAACAGACCTTGTTAGAAATTGGAATGGTCATAGTCATTGTATTATTGATCCTTGCAGTAATTGTCCTTTGTGTCATCCCCTGCATTAGGAGGCTTTTGTTCAAAGCCGTAGCTGAGGCTACCCCGGAGATGATCATGAGAGAATTTCATGAGGATGGGAGACAAAGTCCACCTAGTTCTTTTGGTCGTCCCCCCCGTCCTCCCCCCTCCGCGCTTACAACGCCACCTGGAGATCGTCGACCGTAAGGACAGACATCTGACTTCCCCTTGCTGAGTCCAGTGTCATGGGAGGCTATACACTAGGATAGGTTGTCATGGAAGCTGGTGAAGAGGATTCGGAGCATTGGGACAGATGTGCTAGGCTTTATTAGGGAAAGAATGGGGTCCAAGGGAGGACTAAAGAGATGTGGACTTCATTCTTTGAATCAGCTAAGAAAGCTCCCATATACTCCAGCTCTCAGACAACACCTTATCTTCATGAAGGTTTCATCCTACTGAAGGGAACACGCCTCCTTGTTACATCATATATGCATTTCTGCTGTTAGTGAAGACTCCATTACACATTTACATAGTTCACATACCAGAGTTAGTAAAACAATACACAATGCTCAGATGCCAAGTGTTATCTCTTTTCATGTTTTAATATTCTAGCCAATGTAACAATGCCACATGCCACAGGGGGAATGCCCCTCTGATTTCTTTATAACCCCCTGTACTTCCTGTAATAAATTTGAATTTACTTTGACCCCATTGTCTGTGTCACTGTTATTTACTTCCGTGCACATAAAACCCTTGGATTACTATTAATTTGGTTTAGTAGAGCAAACATGATCAGCCCTTATTGAGGGCATGTTTTACAGGTGAAGCCTATCAGTAGGGGAGGTTACAGACTGGGTAATAGGAACAATCCTGTTACACCTTGCTGCACTGACCGGGCACCCAAAATGCAATTTTACAGCTCTGTAATTCCAGCAAACCATTTTTGTTAATGGGATGCAAGTGCTGTTTATTCAGGCATTAACAGGGTTTATTACAGGAAAATATTTCTATGACTTATTTACCCTTGTGCGGTGCAGTTATATGTTCTAAAGCATTTTTTGGCTTGTATTAGTAGGGAAAAAAGGGCTTATTAGTGTGGTGAAATACGAAAATGACAGACCTTTTTGTCATGTATTAGTGTCAAAAGTCAAATACATTTGCCGTTCAGCGGTGCAGTTATATGTTCTAAAGCCTTTTGTGGCATGAATTAGTAGCAAAACAAAAATATATTTTCTGCGTTAAGCGGTGCAGTGATATGTTCTAAATACTTTTGTAAGGCATGTATTAGTGGCAAAACAGAAACAAATTTGCCATTTAGAGGTGCAGTTATGTTATAAGGCCCTGTTTGTCATGTAATAGTGGCAAAATAAAATATATATTTGCCGTTCAGCAGTGCAGTTATATGTTCTAAAGCCCTTTGCAGCATGTAAAAGTAAAAAAAGAAAAATATATTTGCTGTTCAGCGTTGCAGTTATATGTTCTAAAGGCTTTTGTGGTGTGTATTAGTGGTAAAATGAGAGTGGCGTGGGAGCTGGAGTTGTGAGCGGTCAGGTTCCTGACCCAGAGACCGTTGAGAAGGACATCAGTGACGTGCGGACAGTACTCGATTATGATGATGTAGCTGATTGCACTTGGGAGTCGGGTGAATTAAGAGCTTCATCATAGTTAGAAAAAGAGGGTGGCACCTTGCCTTTAAGATAGCAGCGGAGCCAGCAAGTCGCTAGCATGGCCAGGAGTCAGCAGGGTGGCAGCAGAGGGAGGTCGGAAGCCAAATGTGCACAGGATAGACCACCAGCTTTGCAGGAGCCTACCTGCCCAGAAAGTAGTGGTGCATGGGTTCACGGAAGCAGCGGCGGTAGCAGTGAGTCAATGCATAGTGTTGGGCGTAAAATCACCTACTCGGCGGTGTGGCAGTTTTATGTTAAGCCACCGGACGAGGTGAACATGGCCATATGTAGAATCTGTGGGTATAAAGTGAAGCGTGTCCAGGGTGCCAATGTTGCCACCACTGCCCTGCGTCAACATATGCAGCGTCACCATAAAGTGGCCTGGGAGAACCGTGGCTCCGATGTGGTGGCTCAGCCTGCGCAGCAACTTCTGCATCACCCAGAGGCACACAGCCAATTTCAGGGAGTCAAGGCTCCACCACCTCAGCCAAAGGGAGATGTCTGTCCTTCCCATCATCTGCTGGTGGTGATGCTCCTGCTCCTTGCCCTCCTACTCCTCATCAGTCATTCCATCAGCAATCGATCACTGAAGGGATTTCCAAGAGACAACAGAAGCTGAACATGCTCCTGTCCAAGTTGCTGGAGTGGTAATCCCTCCCTTTCCAAGTGGTGGACTCTGCACCTTTCAGAGAACTGATGACTTGTGCTAAGCCGAGGTGGAGAGTCCCAAGCCGTAATTTTTTTGCCAAAAAAGCAGTACCAGCCCTGCACACACATGTAGAACAGAAAGTGCGCCAGTGCTTAAGCCTGTCGGTGTCTGCCAAAGTGTACAGCGGCACTGACGTGTGGAGCTGTAACTATGGTCAGGGACAATACATGTCCTTTACCCTCCACTGGGTCAATGTGGTTCCTGCACAGCCACACCAGAAAATTGGCTAGGTGAGGCCGCTTCCGCCTCCATGTTGTCACGCCGTTGGTCCTGCAACAATGTCCGCCTTTGCTTCCTCATCCTCCACCGTGTCCTCAGCCTCCACTGCAGGGACAATTTACATCAACTTCTGACCTTTTCGTTTGCCTAGGCGAATGGAGTCGCATAGGAGAGGAACTGCTCCGTGTTCTTCATCAAGAAATCATATCCTGGCTTTCTCTGCGACAACTGAAAATCGGAACAATGGTGACCGACAACGGAAAGAACATGGTGTCGGTGCTGCGTCAAGGAGGGCTGAGCAATGCTCCCTGCATGGCACACGTGTTCAATCTGGTTGTCAAGCGGTTCCTAAAGTCTTCCACCCATCTGCAAGACATCCTAAAAATGGGCAGGAAACTTTGCATGCACTTCAGCCACTCGTAAACCGCAAAGCACACCCTCCTTGAGCTGTAAGGGCAGAACGACATCCCCCAGCGGAGGCTGATATGCGACGTTTCCACCCGTTGGAATTCCACCCTCCATATGTTGGACCGACTGTACAAACAGAGAAAGGCCATCAACTATTTCTTGATGATCCAATCGGACAAGAGTAGAGTTCAGCGGACACCTGGATGTTCGGGTTCGAGAAGTTCGGCCGAACTTCACGAAAATGTTTGGGTTCCGAACTTGACCCCGAACCCAAACCCCATTTAAGTCAATTTAACTTTTGGGCACTAAAATGGCTGTAAAATAGCCCTGGAATGGGCTAGGTCAGTGATGGGCAAAGTGCGGCTCTCCAGCTGTTGCTAAACTACAACTCCCACCATGCCCTGCAGTAGGCTGATAGCTATAGACAGGCTTTGCATGCTGGGAGTTGTAGTTCTGCAACAGCTGGAGAGCCGCACTTTGCCCATCACTGGGCTAGGTGGCTGCAAAAGGCAGCAAAATGTAGGTAATTCCCCTGAAAACAAATGTGGATATGGAAATGACTTAAAATGACTTAAAAAAAAAAAAAAATTTACCAATATTAATTGGCAAATTGGAGGAGGAGGAGGTGGAATAGGAGGTTGGGGTGGCATCAGGTAGGAATGCTATGGGAGTTGAATTTCTCCTCACAGCCATAAAGGATTCATGTCTGCCTACAGCGCCACAGGCCTCATTCACACCTGTAGGCCATTACTGCAATGATTTATGGGGTTCGCTAGGCTTCAGGCCCTCACCTCCAATGCTTTATACCATCTGCTCACCTGTAGGCCATTACTGCAATGTTTTGTGGGGTTCTCTAGGCCTCCGGCCCCCACCTCAAATGCTTTCTACCATCTGCTCACCTGTAGGCTATCAGTGCTATGATTTATGGGGTTTGTTAGGCTTCAGGCCCTCACCTCCAATGCTTTATACCGTCTGCTCACCTGTAGGCCATTACTGCAATGTTTTATGGGTTCTCTACGCTTCAGGCCCTCACCTCCAATGCTTTCTACCATCTGCTCACCTGTAGGCCATCACTGCAATGATTTATGGCGTTCGCTAGGCTTCAGGCCCTAACCTCTATTGCTTTATACCGTATGCTCACCTGTAGGCCATCACTGCAATGATTTTTGGGGTTCTCTGGGCTTCAGGCCCTCAACTCTAATGTTTTATACGGTCTGCTCACATGTAGGCCATTACTGCAATGTTTTATGGGGTTTGCTCACCTTCAGGCCCTCACTACAATTTTTTATTGGGTCCGCTCAGCTTCAGGCCCACAACTATAATGTTTTAGAGGGTAACCAACACGCCATTGCTCCAAATATTTTTGAGGGTCACCAGTAACATAGTAACATAGTATATAAGACCGAAAAAAGACATTTGTCCATCCAGTTCGGCCTGTTTCCTACAGGTTGATCCCGAGGAAGGCAAAAAAACCTGTGAGGCAGAAGCCAATTTTCCCCACTTAAGGGGAAAAAAATTCCTTCCCGACTCCAATCAGGCAATCAGAATAACTCCGTGGATCAACAACCCCTCTCTAGTAGCTGTAGCTTGTAATATTATTACACTCCAGAAATACATCCAGTCCCCTCTTGAATTCATTTATTGTACTCACCATCACCACCTCCTCAGGCAGAGAGTTCCATAGTCTCACTGCTCTTATAGTGAAGAATCCTTTTCTATGTTTGTGTACAAACCTTCTTTCCTCCAGACGAGAGGATGTCCCCTCGTCACAGTCACAGTCCTGGGGATAAATAGATTATGGGACAGATCTCTGTACTGACCCCTGATATATTTATACATAGTTATTAGATCTTCCCTCAGTCGTCTTTTTTCTAAAGTGAATAACCCTAATTTTGATAACCTTTCAGGGTACTGTAGATCCCTCATTCCAGTTATTACTTTAGTTGCCCTCCTCTGAACCCTCTCCAGCTCTGCTATGTCTGTCTTGTTCACAGGAGCCCAGAACTGTACACTGTACTCCATGTGTGGTCTTACTAGTGATTTGTAAAGTGGTAGGACTATGTTCTCATCACAGGCATCTATGCCCCTTTTGATGCAACCCATTATCTTATTGGCCTTGGCAGTAGCTGCCTGACACTGGTTTTTGCAGCTTAATTTGCTGTTTATTAAAATTCCTAGATCCTTTTCCATGTCAGTGTTAACGAGTGTTTTACCATTTATTATGTACAGGTGACTTGCATTATTCCTTCCCATGTGCATAACTTTACATTTGTGTTAAACCTCATCTGCCATTTTTCTGCCCAAGCCTCCAATCTATCCACATCCCTCTGTAGCAGAAAACTGTCCTCTTCAGTGTTAATTACTTTACACAGTTTAGTGTCATCTGCAAAAATAGATATTTTACTGTGCAGGCCTTCTACAAGATCATTAATAAATATATTGAAGAGAATAGGGCCCAATACTGACCCCTGAGGTACCCCACTAGTTACAGTGAGCCAATCTGAGTATGTACCGTTAATAACCACCCTCTGTTTTCTGTCACTTAGCCAGTTACTTACCCACATACAGACATTTTCTCCCAGTCCAAGCACTCTCATTTTATATACTAACCTTTTATGAGGTACGGTGTCAAATGCTTTGGAGAAGTCCAGATATATGACATCCATTGATTCGCCGCTGTCAAGTCTAGAACTTACCTCCTCATAGAAGCTGATTAAATTAGTTTGGCATGACCGATCCCTCATGAAGCCATGCTGATATGGCATTATTTGCTTATTTTCATTGAGATACTCCAAAATAGCATCTCTTAGAAACTCTTCAAACGGTTTACCAACAATAGATGTTAAACTTACCGGCCTATAATTTCCAGGCTCTGTTTTTGGACCCTTTTTGAATATTGGCACCACATTTGCTATGCGCCAATCCTTTGGAACATTCCCTGTCAGTATAGAGTCCGTAAATATCAGAAATAAAGGTCTGGCTATGACATCACTTAATTCCCTTAGGATACGGGGGTGTATGCCATCCGGTCCAGGCGATTTGTCTATTTTAATCTTTTTAAGTCGCTGTTGTACTTCTTCCTGGGTCAGACAGGGCACTTTTAAGGTATGTACCTCTCACAATTAGATGTTACAATGCTTTTAAAAATCTCCCATTTTATGGTTGTATTTTTATTTTTGAGGACTTTGTCCCAGTTAGTTAGGCCTATGGCCTCGCTTAGTTGGCTAAATTTTGCTTTTTTGAAGTGTGGTATTTATGTTCTTCCCATTAGAAACTCTCGTTTGAAGGATAATTGGAAGGTTATAACTTTATGGTCACTATTTCCCAGTCGTCCCCCAACCTGCACATCTGTTGTTCTATCAGGTCTATTGGTTAATGCTAAGTCCAGTATGGCCGTCCCTCTAGTGGGGTCCTGAACCAGTTGGGAAAGGAAATTGTTTTTGGCTATTGCCAAGAACCTGTTTCCTTTTTGGGATGTACAGATTTCAGTTTCCCAGTCTATATCTGGGTAGTTGAAGTCCCCCATAATAACGACTTCATTATGATTTGCCGCCTCGTCTATTTCGTTTAGTAATAGATTTTCTGTGGACTCTGGTATATTAGGTGGTTTATAATACACTCCTATTAGTATTTTATTATTGTTTTTTGCTCCATGTATTTCTACCCACAGTGACTCCACATGTTCATGTCCCTCAGAGATGTATTCTCGAATTACGGGATTTAGACACGACTTCACATAGAGGCAGACCCCTCCACCTCTCCGTTTTTGACGATCCTTTCTAAACAGATTGTAACCCTTTAGATTAACTGCCCAGTCATAGCAATCATCCAGCCATGTCTCAGTTATTCCCACTATGTCATAGTCCTCCTCACACATCACTAATTCCAGTTCACCAGTCTTGTTAGTCAGGCTTCTGGCATTAGTATACATACATTTGACAGGTTTATGTGTATTTTTTACCCTACATCTTTCATTCTGAGCTGTTCTAGTCCCCCCTTCCATTCCTCCCCCAGTCACTCAATACCTCGCCCCTGGTCTCTATCTGCACTATCTTACCCTCCTATAATGTAATTACCCTCCCCCCCAGATGGCCAGTATGCCATCAATAATCATTTTTCAAGGGTGTGTATGATGCCCTTCTTTATGTGTAATAAAGAGTGTATTAGAGTGCCGGTACCTTGTAATTTTTGGCAGGACTTTCACTTAGTGCATAGGCTTTATGAGTGCGGCAGTGTACCTGAACAATTAATGGAGAACCATGTTAATGAGGCCCTCATTTATGTGAAATACAGGCTGTATCGGAGTGCTTCTTTCTTTTAATTTTTGGCAGCATTTGCACTATACATTCAATTGAATATCCAGGAAAGAATGTTTCCTAAAAAATTTACCTCTAAAAATGTTTCTTTTTTTTTTGAGGGGGTGGGATTTTGGGCGTGATTTTTTTGCTACGTAAAAGTGGTGGACAACTGGGACAATATGGTTACCAGCTATGACATTTAAATCCAAGATGCACCCAGACATGGTCCCCATGCTATTTCAGATCCATTTCGGTGGTGTTTCTGTCACTTTGTGACCTTTTTCAATGGACCTGGCACCCTCCACTCATCTGAGCAGGGGGTGCCTGGTTGTCTCGCTTTGTCTTCCATTATACTCGGTTACTCGGCCAAGCGCACGAATATAGCTATGTGTTCGCATCGAGTATCCAAACACCCGAACACTTTGGTGCTCGCTCATCACTAGACAGGAGTACTCCCCAGTGTAACTTTGTTGTGAGCCAGTGGCAGCTAATGCGTGACACCTGCTGTTTGCTCAGGCCCTTTGAGGAGACCACGGTATTTGTCAGTCGCCAGGTTTATTCGCCATCATTCCACTGCTTCATGTCCTGGAACAGATGCTAGTAAATCTGGCTGGTCAGGGGACTAAAGACATGGCGCCTAGAACTTATAGCCACATAATCCCTGTTGGACATTGGAGCACAAGCAATGTGTAGTGAAATGCGTGTTTTTTACATACAGGTGACAGGAGAGGAGGAGCAGGAGCAGCCAGGGGAGCTTAATGATGATGAGTAAGAGTTGGCAGAGGACCCAGACACACCGTAGCAGTATGCAGTGGAGATGGGGGAAGGGAGTCCCTCCGAGTCAATTGCACAAATAGCCCGATGCATGCTCACTTGCTTGTGTAGTGACAGACAAATATTCACCATTCAGCAGAGGGATGACTTCTGGATCGCCACCTTGTTGGACCCTCGCTTCCAGTCCAAAATGGCGGCCTTTTTTAAACCCACTGAGAGGGAGGACAAACTGAACTACTATAGAGACATCCTATGTAGTCAGTTGGCCGCTGCCTATCTGCGCCATCGTCCATCCTCTCGCAGGTCTGACCGGGGGGGCCCTCTGCACTCACGTTACTCTGCCATGGCTGCTGTGGAAGGGTGGGGCGGTAAGAGCAGTTTTAGCTCCATCAGCAGCAACTTGAGTCTAGATTCACTGATGAGAAGCTTTCTTCACCCGCCTAGTGAAGAAACTACTCACCAGCAGCAGCAGCTAGACCTGAACCAGCAGATTGAGATGGCCCGAACTATTCGCCGGTGAACAGTTCCCGGCGAACATAGCTTGTTCGCTTTCGCCGCGGTGGGCGAACATATGCAATGTTCGGTCCGCCCCCTATACATCATCATTGAGCAAATTTGACCCTGTACCTCACAGTCAGCAGACACATTCCAGCCAATCAGCAGCATACCCTCCCTCCCAGACCCTCCCATCTCCTGGACAGCATCCATTTTAGATTCATTCGGAAGCTGCAGTCTTAGTGAGAGGAGGGACAGTGCAGCTGCTGCTGATTTAATTGGGAAATCGATAGCTAGGCTAGTGTATTCAGTGTCCACTCCAGTCCTGAAAGACTCATCTGATCTCTGCTGTAAGTACAGCGTCCTGATAGAACACCAAAAAGGCCTTTTTAGGGCTGCTACATTAGTCTGTTTTTTTTTTTTTTCCATATATACATTGCATTTGCCTGGCCTGCCCGTGTGTGAGGAGCTGCAGGCCCACAGACTGTAGTGTGCCCACTGCCAGTGTCCACCACTCATACCGTGTGGCACAGGACTTTGCATCAAAAAAAGGCATTTCATTTTTACACTTTAGTGTAATTTCAGTTGCTTGCCTGCTGCTAGTGTGTGTCAGGCCGACTTCCACTGACTGTAGTGTGCCCACTGCCAGTGCCCACCACTCATACCGTGTGGCACAGGACTTTGCATCAAAAAAAGGCATTTCATTTTTACACTTTAGTCTAATTTCAGTTGCTTGCCTGCTAGTGTGTCAGGCCGACTTCCACTGATTGTAGTGTGCCCACTGCCAGTGATCACCACTCATACCGTGTGGCACAGGACTTTGCATCAAAAAAAGGCATTTCATTTTTACACTTTAGTCTAATTTCAGTTGCTTGCCTGATGCCAGTGTGTGTCAGGCCGACTTCCACTGACTGTTGTGTGCCCACTGCCAGTGCCCACCACTCATACCGTGTGACACAGGACTTTGCATCAAAAAAAGGCATTTCATTTTTACACTTTAGTCTAATTTCAGTTGCTTGCCGGCTGCCAGTGTATGTCAGGCCGACTTACACTGACTGTAGTGTTCCCACTGCCAGTGCCCACCGCTCTTCCTGGGTAGCACAGTAGCTTTCCGATAAATAAGGCATTTCATTTTTACACTTTAGTCTAATTTCAGTTGCTTGCCTGCTGCCAGAGTGTGTCATGCCGACTTTCACAGACTGTAGTGTGCCCACTGCCAGTGCCCACCACTCATACTGGGTGGCACAGTAGCTTGCCGATAAATAAGGCATTTAATTTTTACACTTTAGTCTAATTTCAGTTGCTTGCCTGCTGCCAGTGTGTGTCAGGCCGACTTCCACAGACTGTAGTGTGCCCACTGCCAGTGCCCACCACTCATACCGAGTGGCACAGTAGCTTGCCGATAAATAAGGCATTTAATTTTTACACTTTAGCCTAATTTCAGTTGCTTGCCTGCTGCCAGGCCGACTTCCACAGACTGTAGTGTGCCCACTGCCATTGCCCGCCACCACTTATACTGGGTGGCACAGTAGCTTGCCGATAAATAATGCATTTAATTTTTACACTTTAGTCTAATTTCAGTTGCTTGCCTGCTGCCAGTGTGTGTCAGGCCGACTTCCACAGATTGTAGTGTGCCCACTGCCAGTGCCCATCAATCATACCGTGTGGCACTGGACTTTGCCTTAAAATAAGGCACTTTATCCGTACGCTTTAGTCTAATTTCAGTTGCCTGCCTGCAAGTATGTGTGTGTCAGGACAACAGACTGTAGTGTGCCCTCTGCTAGTGCCCAACACTTATACCGGGTGGCACAGTACCTAGCACGCGTAATACCACTTATCTAAAAAAAAATGACAGGCAGAGGCAGACCACCCCACAGTGGCCGTCGTGGTCGTGGTGCTGTGATTTTCACTGGCCCTGGAATAATGCCCAGTGTTCAGAGGCCACGTACCCTGAACCACAAAAATTCTTCTGAGGACATAGTTGACTGGCTTAGACGGACACACAATCTTCAACAGCTTCCGCTAAGAACCTTGATGCACCATCCTCCTCCAGCTCAGCTTCGGTCACCTGCTCTCAATTTACTACGCTCCCGCCCGCCGCCACCACCCCCACTACCACCACAGCCACCACAGCCGCTTCATTACACATCAGTTGGATGCAATTAGTGATGCGCAACCATTATTGCCAGATGATGTAGATTACAGGGATATGTCTCAGTCAGGCAGGATTACACACATGGACGTACAGTGTGATGATGATGATGTTGTACCCGCCCTGCTTCCTTTGCTGAGGTGTCAGTTACAAGTGAAGCGGTTGATGTTGACCATGTGTCCATTGATGCCACGTGGGTGCCTGCTCGAAGAGAAGAAGGGGGGACAAAGTTCAGAAGGGGAGACAGAGAGAAGGAGGAGACGAGTTGGAAGCAGGGGGAGGTCGTCGCAAACAGTTAGTGGCACAGTCAGACGCACCTCGATCGGCACCTGGGGTCAGCCAGACAGCACGCCAGTCAACGCATGCTGTTGCCACCACCAGAATGCCGTAATTGCAAAGCTCAGCAGTGTGGAATTTTTTTGTGTGTCTGCCTCTGATAACAGAAATGCCATTTGCAACCTGTGACAAAAGAAACTGAGTCGTGGAAAGTCCAACACCCACCTCGGTACAATTGCTTTGCGAAGGAACATGATCTCACATCACAAACGCCAATGGGATCAACACATGCGTACAAGCAGCACACAAACTCAAAGCCACCATCCTCCTCCTGGTCTAGTATCTTTAGCCATGTCAACCACTGCTGTCCTCCTTGCCCCCTCTCAACCACCCGCCACTCTGCCTCTCACTTTCATCAGTTCCATCTCATCTGCCCACAGTCAGGTGTCTGTTAAGGAAGTGTTTGAGCGTAAGAAGCCAATGTCACAGAGTCACCCCCTTGCCCGGCGACTGACAGCTGGCATGATGGAACTCTTAGCCCACCAGCTTTTACAATACCAGCTGGTGGAGTCTGAGGCCTTTTAAAAAAAGGCAATCCCAAACCTCTACTATGTTATTGAAAAGGAAGTCATGGCATCTCTGGCATATAGTGTTGGGGCAAGGAGCCATCTGACCACTGATACCTGGTCTGCAAAGCACGGTTAGGGCAGGTATATCATGTACACTGCGCATTGGGTCAACCTGCTGACGGCTGACAAGCATGGAATGCGTGGCTCCGCAATGGATTTAGTGACACCGCCACGACTTGCAGGCAGGCCTTCTGCCACCTCCTCTACTCTTACTCCATCCTCTTCGATATCCTCCTCAGCTGAGTCCTCTTCTGCTGTGGCATCTGACTGCACATCAACTGAATCCCCCCAGCTCCCCAGGGGCTATTCCACATCCCGGATACGACAGTGTCACGCTGTCTTGGGGTTGACTTGCCTGAAAGCAGAGAGCCACACAAGACCAGCACTCCTGTCCACCCTGAACGCACAGGTGGATCAGTGGCTGACCCCGCACCAACTGGAGATCGGCAAAGTGATGTGTGACAATGGAACAAATTTGTTGTCGGCATTGAATTTGGGCAAGTTGTCACATGTGCCGTGCATGACACATGTGTTGAATCTCATCATACAACGCTTTGTGTCTAAGTACCCAGGCTTACAGGTCTTCCTCAAGGAGGCCAGGAAGGTGTGTGGCCATTTCAGGCATTCCTATATGGCCATGGCGCACTTTTCCGATATTCATCGCTGAAGCAACATGCCAGTGAGGCTCTTGATTTGCGACAGCCCGACACGTTGGAATTCAACACTCCTAATGTTCGACCGCCTGCTCCAACAAGAAAAAGCCGTCAACGAGTATTTGTATGACCGGGGTGCTAGGACAGCCTCTGCGGATCTGGGAACTTTTTTTGCCACGTTACTGGACACTCATGCGCAATGCCTGTAGGCTCATGCATCCTTTTGAGGAGGTGACAAACTTAGTCAGTCGCACCGAAGGCACCATCAGCAACCTCATCCCATTTGTTTTCTTCCTGGAGCGTGCCCTGCGAAGAGTGCTGGATCAGGCTGTAGATGAGCGTGAAGAGGAAGAGTTGTAGTCACCATCACCACCAGAAACAGCCTTGTCATCATCGCTTGCCAGACCTGTGGCAATGCTGGAAGAGGAGTATGAGGAAGAGGAGTCCGAGGAGGAACGTGGCTTTGAGGAGGAGGAAGACTAACCACAGCAGGCACCACAGGGTGCTCGTTGTTGTCACCTATCTGGGACCCGTGGTGTTGTACGTGGCTGGGGGGAAGAACAGACAGTCAATGACATCAGTGAGGACGAGGAACGGGAAATGAGTAGCTCTGCATCCAACCTTGTGCAAATTGGTTCTTTCATGCTGTCATGTCTGTTGAGGGACCCTCGTATAAAAAGGATGAAGGATAACGACCTGTACTGGGTGGCCATGCTACTAGACCCCCGGTACAAGCAGAAAATGGCAGAAATGTTACCAAATTACCGAAAGTCGGAAAGGATGCAGCAGTTCAAAACCAAACTAAAAAATATGCTTTACACAGCTTATAAGGGGGATGTCACAGCACAACTGGAATCTAACTGGGGAAGAGGTGAATGTAATCTTCCTCCTACCACGGCGGCAAGGACTGGACGATTTACAGATGTGTTGTTGATGGAGGACATACAGAGCTTTTTCAGTCCTACACATTGCCACATCCCTTCGGGATCCAGCCTTAGAGAACGACTCGACCGACAGGTAGCAGACTACCTCGCCTTAACAGCAGATATCGACACTCTGAGGTGCGATGAACCCCTTCACTACTGGGTGTGCAGGCTTGACCTGTGGCCTGAGCTATCCCAGTTTGCGATAGAACTTCTGGCCTGCTCTGCTTCAAGTGTCCTGTCAGAAAGGACCTTGAGTGCAGCAGGAGGCATTGTCACTGACAAGAGTCGCCTCGGTCAAAAAAGTGTTGATTACCTCACCTTCATAAAGATGAATGAGGCATGGATCCCGAAGGGACTGACAGTGGGGGATACGTTAGACTAATAAATGGCCTGATGACATGCCTTGGCCTCAAAATGGTCCCCACGCTGCTGTATTTAATGTCTGCATACTGGAGGACTTTCGTGAATTCTCCGCCACCAACTAGGGTTCAAGCCGCAATGATTTAGTCACTTTTTCGCCTGGAAAACAGCAATTTTTCCGGTCGCTGCTACAACAGTGGCTGCAACAATGCTATTATTTTTCAGGCATGTGTACATGCCTAATTTTTCTGTCCTATGGTGCAGCACTGTGGCTGCAAAAACAAAACAAAACAAAAAAAAAGGTACATACAAGTATCAATTCCCCTTCGTGATTGTTATCTTGTTGTGGTGAAGGGGCTTGCGTATCACAATGAAGCAATCATCACCTCTATGAGTGTGTTGGCAATGTTGCCACACCCCAGATGATAAGGCCATTGCTTCATTATGGTCAGACCAAAAGCGATCGGACGGCTGGATAATATTTCATAGAAAAAACATTAATTTACCTTTTTTTTTAAGTTGTATGGGTTTTTAATACAAAAAATAAAAAATCATAATAAAGTCTCTTAATAGTTTATTAGAAATAATGCAGACAATTACAAAAATCCCCATCAATTCCAATACAAAGCAAGTACAGAGCTCAAAACTAAATTATTTCATGATGTCACAATGGTTCGTTAATTCGACAATGGTTAATCAATTCAACACACGTCCCCGGATAGGGCACGTAACAGGGATTAAACTGATAGGAATAGTACTAGTTAAGACACGGGTGTGAGAGTAAATTGCGCGGCGCAGACGCAGTGACCATGGATTAAAACAAAGGGGAGGGAGCCAGCGTTTTTTTAACCATCTCCCCGTTCGAAAAATCAATTCGATTCACCTTTCGGGGACCCTTGGTGTTGTAGGTGGCTGGGTGGAGAAAGAAACCTTCAATGACATCACCAGGACATGGCTAGCTTGGTATCCAACCTTGAGCAAATAGTGAGTTTGCGGTGGTGCAAATGGACTGTTTGCGGTTGTTTGCGGTGCATTAAAAGGTTTGGTCTGTCAATGTCTGTGAAGCGGGCGTAACCCTTACACTACCTGATCGATACAACATCATACCTGATCGTATACAAACACTGGATGTTTTAAAGCATGTTATTCCAAACAATTTAGGAATGTTAGTTGATTTATGCGCTTTATGGATTAAAACCCGACTCTGCGTCCACTACGTAATTTTCCATGGGAGTTTTGCCATGGATTCCCCTACGGCATGCCACAGTCCAGGTGTTAGTCCCCTTGAAACAACTTTTCCATCATTATTGTGGCCAGAAAGAGTCCCTGTGGGTTTTAAAATTCGCCTGCCTATTGAAGTCTATAGCGGTTCGCCCGTTCGCGAACATTTGCGGAAGTTCACGTTCTCCGTTCGCGAACGGAAAATTTTATGTTCGCGACATCACTACCAGCAGATGGTGGCATACTTGGACAGAACCCTGCCACCCCACATTGAAGATCAGCTGGACTACTGGGCAGCCAAACTGGATTTGTGGCCGCAACTAGCAGAGTTTGCCCTGAAAAAGTTGTCCTGCCCGGCCAGTATTGTGGCATAAGATTGGGTGTTTAGTGCGGCGAGGGCCATAGTTACCCCAAAAAGAACTCACCTTTCCACCCAAAATGTGGAGAGACTGACCTTTGTCTAGATGAATCAGGCATGAAACTGCCAGGATTTCCACCCACCAATGCCTGATGCATCAGACTAGATAATCCATGGTGCCACACCAACACTTTGACAAAAGAGACCCATTTCTTCTGGCTACCTGCCTCAGCTACAATTCTAATGCCGCCACTTGCCTGATGCCACACATTTGATGCCAAGTGCTCCATTTTTCACCCACTATCTTCAGCTGGTACTTGAATTGTCACCCACCCCCTCACTATGTCACCGTGCCACTCTGTGGTCTCCTGATGCTGCTGCCACCCCCTCACTATGTCACCTTGCCACTCTGTGGTCTCCTGATGCTGCTGACACCTCCTCACTCTGTCACCGGGTCTCCTGATGCTGCTGCCACCTCCAATCTATGTCACCTTGCCACTCTGTGGTCTCCTGATGCTGCTGACACCTCCACACTCTGTCACCTTGCCACTCTGTTGTCTCCTGATTCTGCTGTCATCTCCACACTATGTCACCTTGCCACTCTGTGGTCTCCTGATGCTTCTACATCCACCTCCACACTGCCATTATGCCACTCTTTGGCCTCCTCCTGATGCTGCTGCTACCGCAACCTCCACACTCTGTCATTGTACTACTTTTTGGCCTACTGATGCTGCCGCCACCTCCACACTCTTTCATTGTGCCATTCTGTGGCCTCCTCCTGATGCTTCTGTTGCTGCAACCTCCACACTCTGTCATTGTGCCATTCTGTGGCCTCCTCTTGATGCTGCTGATGCCACCTTCACACTCTGTCATTGTGCCTTTCTGTGGCCTCCAGATGCTGCCGCCACCTCCACACTGTCATTGTGCGACTCTGTGGCATCCTCCTGATGCAGCCGCCACCTCCAGACTCTGTCATTGAGCCACTCTTTGCTCTCCTGCTCTCCTCATGCTGTTTCCACCTCACCACTATGTCATAGGGCCACTCTGTGGATTTCTCATGCTGTTCCCACCCTCCCCACTTCATGACTGGGCCACTATTTTGGCATTCCACCTGGCTGACATTATCATTTATTTGACCTTTGTTCTGATATGTCAGAAGGAAAAATGAGATGCACAATGGATCATGTCTGTGTAGCAGCTATAAGGCCTGTATGGTTCCATCAGCATTGGCTTGTGATTTAGTAGCCAAAAGCAGGAGTGGATACAAAACACAGAAGACATACAAATATTCCAATTTTTTATAGGTTATTGTTCTGACGGATCAGAGGAGGGGCAAAATAATCAGTGACGTCAACATAAATTTACTTCTGACACCCTCTCCACTCTGTCGGGGGGAGGGTGAGGGCTCTACTTGTATAAGCATTTAATGGAACAGGTTCTGTAGACATCTATGTGGAATCAGCTGGCGACGGTGTAAATGGAGTGCGCTTCTTTTTGGCGCTAACATTGACCTGTAAGGCCCCTTTCACACGGGTGTTGCGGATTGGGGCTGGATAGGAGGCGGGTGCGTGGCGGGGAAATCGGGCGAGTGCGCACGCAATTTCAGTCAGTTTTAAATGTGATTGCATTGCATGGTTTAGTTTTTTGTGCGCAAGTGCAATGCATTTTGCACGTGCGTGAGAAAAAACTGAATGTGGTACCCAGACCCGAACTTCTTCAATGAATTTCAGGTTTGTGTTAGTTGTAGTGTAGATTGTATTATTTTCCCTTATAACATGGTTATAAGTGAAAATAATAGCATTCTTAATACAGAATGCTTAATACAATGTGGGTTGAGAGGGTTGAAAAAAAAAAAAAAATGTAACTCACCTCCTCCACTTGTTCACTTAGCCCAGCTGTTCTTCTGCCTTTGATTGAGGACAGCTGGGCTGCGCGAACAAGAGGAAGAGGTAAGTTTAATTTTTTTTTTTTACCCCCTTTTAACCCACATTTTACTAAGAATTCTGTATTAAGAACGCTATTATTTTCCCTTATAACCATGTTATAAGGGAAAATAATAAAGTGAATAGACGTTTTTCTCCTAGCAACCCTGCGTGAAAATCGCACCGCATCCGCACTTGCTTGCAGATGCTTGCGATTTTCACGCAGACCCATTCATTTCTATGGGGCCTGCGTTGCGTGAAAAACGCAGAATATAGAGCATGCTGCGATTTTCACGCAACGCAAAAGTGGTGCGGGAAAATCACTGTTCATGTGCTCAGCCCCATAGAAATGAATGGGTCTGGATTCAGTGCAGGTGCAATGTGTTCAACTCACACATTGCACCCGCATGGAAAACTCGTCCGTCTGAAAGGGGCTTAAGGCTGAGTTCATACTTGAGTTATTTGGTCAGTTTTGGCCCCATGACTGCCCAAATAAGTGAAGTGTTATTCTAAGAGCAACACCTGTCATCTGCATGTCAAACTGACTCACAGTATTATTTCACTACCACAGCAGACTCCCTATGTGTGTTACTGCAAGGCACAGTGTTCTACACCACTATAAAGGCTCTCTGCAGCCAGGAAATAGCCGTTTTTTAATGCTATGCACCGCAAATAGATTTGGATTGAACCAAATCTTTCAAAAAACTCGGCGAACCGCCCAAATCGAGCTTTTGAAAAATTCGCTCATCTCTAATCATGATAATGTTGACAAATTAAAAAAATTAACCCTTCTTAGTGTGAGAATTTTGGTAATATTTACTATATTACTACTTATTTCTACTTCTGTATGTGTGATATTCATCATATGAATTTGACTACATTGTAAAATTTTACTCTTACTTCACTTAGTATTAGTGATGAGCAGCAGGGGCAATATTCGAATTTGCGATATTTCGCGAACATTTGGGCAAATATTCACCATAAACTAGCGAATTCATGAATTTGCCATTATTTTCTTGATTGTGAAAATCGGCAATGTAATATTCGCGTAATGTGCACACAATATGGGCTTGGGTCACTTTTGCTACAATTTTTAAGCTGCTCGAAATTTCCTGAGACTGGAGAAAATGATTGGCATGGCAGAACATTACAATAGCTTTATATGCAGATAGAGTGCTCCAATATATTCACGATTGCGCCAATCAACACTAATGATGCGAATATTTTGGTACAATACGTGCAACTTCACATTTTAGCAGGTCTGACTACATATTAGTGATTGGTGCACTAAATATTGTTGTGAACTTATGACATCACAGCACTATGTATTATATATATAAGCTAACTAACTAACTATGTAATGTAATGACACAGGAAAGCAGCAGAGAGCACAGCAATGACAATGCTGTCTCTTTCAGAACTGTAATAAAATACTGAAAAAGGCTGCTGGGGAGGTTCTTATATAGTAAGGGGTAGGCAACTTTCCTATTGGTTGCTAGGAATGTTGCTAAACTCAGACAAAGACATTGCAGACTTCTCATTGGCCAACAAGCAAGAAGCAGGGAGGGATCATGAGTTCAGATGAAAATAAATCTTACATATTCGAAAATACGAATATATATCACAATATTCTAAATATTTGCGAATTCTAAGAAGATAAATCATAAGTAAAAACATATCTAAAAAAATTATTATTATTCTCATTTTCTATGTCCTATTTGTAACCCTATGTTGCACCAGTCGCTTAATAGTCCTTTTGAATGCTTCCTTCACCTCTTTATTCCTGAGGCTGTATATTATAGGATTCAGAGTTGGTGTTATTACAGCATATAAAGCAGAAACTATTTTATCTTTCTCTAAAGACAGACTAGACCGAGGTCGGATGTAGGTGAAAATAACTGCCCCATAATACATGGATACAATTACTATGTGTGAGGCACAAGTAGAGAAGGCTTTACGTTTCCCTGCAGCAGAACGTATCTTCAGTATTGTGTTAATTATAAAGACATAAGAAATACAGGTTAGGCAAAAACAGCAAATGCCAAGAATAAAATCAGCAGTAAATACCACAATCTCATTTATGTAGGTGTCTCCACATGCAAGTTTCAGCAAAGGCATTATCTCACAGAAAAAATGATTGATCTTGTTATCATCACAGTATGGAAGTCGAAAGGTACAGTATGTATGTGTCATTGAATTCAGAGAACCAATAATTGTGATAATGATTGCTACCTGAATGCAGACTTTACGATTGATTATGGTTGCGTAACGCAATGGATTTCCAATTGCAATGTATCGGTCATAAGCCATAACAGTAAGCAACAAAAGCTCAATACCCATGGGCCAAGTGAAGAAGAATAATTGAGCAACACATCCATAATATGAAATCGCCTTAGATTTTGTTACATAGCCTGTTAGCATTTTGGGAACAGTAGCTGACGTACAGCAGATATCAAGAAATGACAGAAATCCTAAGAAAAAGTACATGGGCGTATTAAGACCAGAGTCAATAATGGAGAGTATAAAGATGATTAAATTACCAATTAAAGCCACAGTGTAAATTATCAAGAAGACAATAAAAAATGTTGCTTCCAATTCTGGACGAGTGGACAAGCCTAAAATTATAAATTCAGACACTAGAGAACGATTGATCATCATTTTATACTGCTTTTATCTCTGTAATAAAAGTAATAAAAATACACAATTCGGTGTTTACTTCATTAATTTAACTAATATAAAATACACTTTATAATTGAATTATTTAAATATAATAAGCTACACAGAAGAGTGAACATATTAATGCGAATATTGGTGAATATTGGTATATAAAATCTATTTAATAAGGGTCATATTTACGAAAGAAGGAAGAAAGGAAAGAAAGAAGGAAGGAAGGAAGAAAAAAAAAGAGAGAAGAAAGAAATAAGCAAGGAACCATAACTTTTATCATTTTTCAATTATTTGACTGTATGAGGCCATGTTTCATGTGGCAGAAATTGTATTCATTTTTGGTGCTTTTTGTTGGATATATTACTGCTTAATTTTTCAATATTTTTAATATGAATATAGAAAAAAAGTTATACCTCTCATGCATTGCACTGAACACCCTGTTTAATCAATTCCTAAGGTTATTACATTTGTTTTGATATATGTGTACATTTTTGTTTTTATGTAATTTGTGCAGAAGAAAATATATTTTATGCTTAGTAATACATTTTGCGGGTCATTTATTAACCAGAAATATGCCTAAATTAGGCTTATTTCTGACTCAGGTTGCGGCGCAAAGGTCCTTTGCACCGCAATCTGCAACTTCTCTCTGCTCACATTAGATCTAAAAAAGTGGCTGTGGGGTGGGCAGGCAAGGGGACGGGCCAGCACGCCCGTCTCAATTACCATTTTCTATGCCTGTTTTAGGTGTAGAAAATGATCTAAATGTTAGACAGTTAGGAAGTGTGCCTCTTTAAAACTCAGGTGGATCCACCGGCAGGTATAGGGCTTATTAAGACCAGCTTCTTAAATATTGTTTTAAATGGAATAGTATTTAACATAATTATTTTTAACTTATAATGTATTAGCATACTCCTCTATGTTAATACTTTATGTTCTGTTTCTTTATGACACAGACTGATGTTAGGGCAACCAGTGGCGTACATACAGGGGTTGCAGGGGTTGCAGTTGCAAGCCCCGTTCTGGACAGCAGAGACACGGAGCAGTAACATGATTGATAACGCTCTGTGCCTCTCTGTGAACTTTTTACTACAAAATGACAGTGAGATAAAGTTGTCACCGTGATTTTGTAGTTAAAGATCACAGTCAATCATGTTACTGCTCCGAGTCTCTCCTGTCCGGAATGGGGCTTGGCACTCATTCATGCAGCGGATTAGCCGCATGGAAAGAGCCCTTAGTAGCCCAAAGCTTAACCCCTTAAGGATGCAGGGCATACGGGTACGCCCTGGCGTCTTGGTACTTAAGGACTCAGGGCATACCCGTACGTCCTGAGAATTTCTGATCACCGATGCGCAGGTGGTGGTGATCAGAACAAGGTGCGTGCTAAAATCATTTGGCCCTGTGACCCTTCCCCATGTCGGCGATCGTAGCAAACCGCAAGTCAATTCAGACCTGCGGTTTGCTGTGCTTTCTGTAGTCTCTGATCCTCGCGGTCTATGACTGCGGGGATCAGAAACTTAAAATGTTCCCCAAGTATATAAATTTTAACCCTGCACCCCGCCATTTTACTGTCCTCCCGGGCGGGGGGAGGAATTGCGGGAGGCGGGCAGTGCGGGAGGCAGGCGGTGTGGCAGGTGGGATCGCAATTGCGAACCCCACTGCCTCCTTTCTAATGCTTCCCTGGTGTCTAATGTTTATAGCAGAGGGTCAGCACTTTGCTGACCCTCTGCTATAAACTGCTGACATCTGTGTCGTACAGATGTTAGCAGTTTAACCCCTTCCATAGCGCGGTCCGTACGGACAGCTGTATGGAAGGGGTTAACAAGGAGGTAGCTCCCTCCCCTATTGGGGGCTTCCGAGCCCTTGCAGCCCCCGATTCTTCATGGGATGGCAGAGGGAAGGGGCCCCACTTCCTCCCCATCACCAGGTGCTCTGTTTTGGCAGTGGGTGATCGTGACCATGGCAGCAGGACGCCTTTAGAGGCATCCTGCTTGCCATGGTGATGTAACTCAAATCAGACTTCTGCTAAAGGCAGAAGTCTGATCAGACTAAGTCTAAAGTAAAAAAAATACAGTACACTATATAGTGTACTGTACTGTATTATATAGACACCAGACCCACTGGATCTTCAAGAACCAAGTGGGTCTGGGTCAAATTTTTTAAAAAAGTGAAAAAAAAACACATATCACTGAATAAAAATTAAAAAAATAAAATACACTACACATATTAGGTATCGCCGCGTCCATAAGAATCTGCTCTATAAAATATCACATGACCTAACCCCTCACACAAATACCGTAAAAACAAAAAAATGGTGTAAAAAAAGCCATTTTTTGTCACCTTACATCATAAAAAGTGTAATACCAAGTGATCAAAAAGGAATATTACTCCCAAAATAGTACTAATAAAACCGCCATCTCATCCCGCAAAAAATGAGCCCCTACATAGGACAATCGCTGAAAAAAATAAAAAAATGCTGTTATTGTGTTAAAGTAAAATAAATTTTAAAAAGTATACATATTAGGTATCGACGCGTCCATAAAAACCTGCTCTATATAAATATCACATGCGCTAACCCCTCAGGTCAATACAGTAAAAAAAAAACAATGTAAAAAAAACATTTTTGTCACCTCACATCTCAAAAACTATAATAGCAAGCGATCAAAAAGTTATATGTACCCAAAAATAGTGCTTATCAAACTGTCATCTCATCCCGGAAAAAAATTATACCCCACATAGGACAATCGCCCCAAAAAATAAAAAAATATGGCTCTCAGACTATGGAGACATTTTTGTTTAAAAAATGATATTACTGTGTAAAACTTGAATAAATAAAAAAAAGGTATACATATTAGGTATTGCCACGTCTGTAACAACCTGCTCTATAAAAATAACACATGACCTAACCCATCAGGTGAATACAGGAAAAAAATATAAATACCGTGTCAAAAGTCATTTTTGTCACCTTACATCACAAAAAGTGTAATAGCAAGCGACCAAAATGTCGTACCCCAAAAAGTAGTCATATTTGGTATTGTCGCGTCCGTAACAACCTGCTTTATAGAAATAGCACACAATCTAACCTTTAAGATCAACGATGTAAATAACAAAAAAAAAAAACGTCCCAAAACAGCTATTTTTTTGCAAATTTTCCATTTTAATCCATTTTTTCAAGTAACAAAGCAAGGGTTAAACGCCAAAAAAACCTCAATATTTATTGCCCTGATTCTGTAGTTTATATAAACACCCCATATGTGGTCGTAAACTGCAGTTTGGCCAAACGGCAGGGCACAGAAGGAAAGGAATAATATGTTTTTTGGAAGGCAGATTTTGCTGGACAGGTTTTTTGACACTATGTCCCATTTGAAGCCCCCCTGATGCACCCCTACAGTAGAAACTCCAAAAACGTGACCCCATTTTGGAAACTATGGGATAAGGTGGCAGTTTTGTTTGTACTTTCTCAAGGCTTGAGAAAGGCTCAGTTGTTTGGAGCCAAAACGTCGCACTACCCACATGGGTGAATAAAGGAGAGCAATTATTTTTTATGTATGGCGTGCTGCCTTATTTTCTTATTTTTCTGTTATATATATATATAGCATTGCAAAATGAGATAAAAGTATTAAACACTACTTGTGGTTGGCAGTTGTAGCCATCGCCTACTATCCAATACTCCAGAATGGTTTATTGGAGCCCATATATTTTTTATTTTTTTTTATTTCCAAAGTATGACATTTATTTAGTTACAAAAATTACAATAATACAAACAATTACAAAATCAACCTTTTTCTTTTTATTCCTTTATATCCCCAAAGCCACCCCTGAAAAACTACAGGGAGGAGAGAGAAAGAGAGAAAAAAAATATAAAAAAAAAATAATAAGATAAGAGTTTATAATAAAAACAAAAATTATTCATTGATAAGGAAGTAAGGGTTGTTCACTAATCAACCAAGGGTTCCATATATTTTGAAAAGTATCCTTCTTGCCTCTGTTAATATGTATTATCCTCCTGGTTTTCATAGTGATAGTCACTAACTTAGCCCTTTCACTAGACACAGGAGGATCCTTGTTTATCCATTTTTTCACGATACCCAATCTGCCTTGGAATAGTAATTTTGAAAGTAGCTGTTTTTCCCATTTAGTTATGTGAAAATGGGCCATTGCACCAAGAATACATGACAAAGGATTTGATACTAAGTCCACCTTCAAAACTCTCCTGATACATACTAATATCTCCGACCAGTACCTAAATAATTTTGGACAACGCCATATCATGTGAACTAGACATGTCTGCTCCATTGCGCATGTAGGGCATTCATCTGTTGTCTTTACTGCTATTTTTTAAGAAAACTGGAGATCTGTATAATCTATGCAACAAGAAGAAATTGGACACTCTATGTGATGCCCTCATTGAGACCCAGTTACTGTTTTTCAGTAGTTCTTACCATTGCTCATCTGATATATTGCTGATATCTCTCCTCCATTTCTCTTTGGCCACCAATTTAATATTAGTTTTTTTTGTTTTTTAATAATATCTTATATCTTCTTGAGACCTTCCCTTTTACCCTACTATTGTCTATAAGGTGTTTTAAATTTGTTGTTTGGGCCTTCCTATATCTATATAGTTCTATCAGAGAGGAGTTAATTGCTTCTCTTAATTGGAGATATTTAAAGAAATCCCTATTCTGTATCCCAAATTCTCTTTTAAGTGAATTAAAACCCTTTATTCTCCTTTTTCAAAAAGTTGTGCCACATTAATAACTCTTTTGCGTTCCCAATCCATATATTGTTGAATTGTTTGAATTTCATCCAAATTAATATTGTGCCAAAGTGGGGTGAACTTTGTGTAACCTTTAATACCCATACATTTTTACCATAAATATTGGTGTGCTTATTTTTCTTTTTGCATTTTTTGAACAGTTAATTGACACTTATGGGGCACAAATACCAGTGTTCATCAGTTTTTCAGTCTGTTTTTGGAAGTTGTTCTTTTTTATTTTAAAATAGTAGCATCTCTTGGACATGATACATTGCAAAAACACAAAGTGTAAAACAGAGACTATGCAAGTAGGGTTATCTCTTCTGCGGGCGTAAGACTAAAGCAACAAGGTTAGCAAAAGAGCACATGTGGGAAACAGACTTGAATATTTTGGTGAGGCAGTTGTAGATTAGAAAAAAGCTGCATAGCTAATTTTTAAAATTGTCAACAAAATTTCCAAAAACATTTTTCTAAGCACCATTTTAGTTATAAAGTGATTTTAAAGGGCTTACATAATGGAAACCACCCATAAATGACCCCATTTTAGAAACTACACCCCTCAAATTATTAAAAATGATGTTACAAACTTTATTAACCCTTGAGGTGTTCCACAAAAATTAAAGGAAAGATTGTAAAAAAATTTTTGTTAATCAATTTTTTCTTGCAACACAGTAAGGGTTAACAGCAAAATAAATCACAATATACATTACTCTGATTGTGCAGTTTATAGAAATACCCCATGTGTGGTGGTAAACTGCTCTATTGGCACATGGCAGTGGTCAGAAGGAAAGGAGCACCATATGTATTTTGGAGGCAGATTTTGCTAGGATGGGTTTTAGGCACCATTTTGCATTTGAAGAGCCCCTGACATACCCCTAAAGTGGAAACCCTCAAAAACTGACCCCATTTTGGAAACTTCACCACTTAAAGAATATATTAATGAGGTTACTAAGCACTTTGACCCCCCTAAATGTTTTGTGGAATTTTACAAAAAGTTTAATTTCTTCCAAAATAATGTTGCTTTAGCCCCAAATTTTTCATTTTTACAAGGGGTAACAGGAGAGAAAGCACCCCATAATTTGTTACCCATTTTCTCCTGATTCTGTGGTGGTAAACTGCTGGAGGGGCAAATAGCAAGATGAAGAACAGAAGGAGCGCCATATGGCTTTGCAGCGCAGATTTTGATGGATTGGTTTCCGGGTGCCATTGGTTTTTATTTTTTGGGTGAATGTCTTATGTAGGGTCTTATTTTTGTGGGATAAGGTAACGTTTTCAGTAGTACCATTTTTGGGTACATAAGAGTTTTTGATCGCTTGGTATTAGACTTTTTGTGAGTCAAGGTGAAAAAATTGCTGTTTTAGGATAGTTTTTTTTTATAAAGAATTTTTGCAGCATTCACCTGAGTGGGCATATCATGTGATATTTTTTATAGAGCAAGTTGTTACGGATGCGGCAATACCCAATGTGTCTATTATTTTTGTTAAGTTTTACACAGTAAAAGCATTTTTGAACAGAATAAAATATTGTTTTTGTGTTGCCTTTTTCTGAGGGCCCTATTTTTTTTATTTTTGTGGCGATTGTCTTAGGTAGGGTCTAATTTTTTTTGCGGGATGAGATAACGGTTTGATTTTGGGGTACAAAAGACTCACTTAGTGTTATACTTTGTGTGAGGCAAGGAGACAAAAAATGGCTCTTTTGGCATAGTTTAAAAAAAATGTTTTACAGCATTCAACTGAGGGGGCATTTCATGTGCTAATTTTTATAGAGCATGTTGTTACGGATGTGTTGATACCCAATGTGTCTATTATTTTTATTTTTGTTAAGTTTTACACAGTAAAAGCATTTTTGAACAGAATAAAATCTTGTTTTTGAGATGCCATTTTCTGAGAGCCCAGATTTTTCTTTTTTTGGCGATTGTCTTATGTAGGGTCTCATTTTTTGCAGGATGAGAATTCGGTTTGATTGGCACTATTTTGGGCTAAATAGACGCATTGATACCTAATATGCAGACTTTTCTTTTTTTCCCTATTTATTATACAATTTTTTTAACTTTATTTTGGGAAAAGAATGCTTGTTTTATTTATGTGAAACTTTTAATTTTTTATTTGTAAAACTGTTTTTATTTTATTTTTTGTCCCACTCTGGGACTTCAACTTTTGGGGGTCTGATGCCCTTTGCAATGCATTACAATACATCTGTATTGTAATGCATCGGCTGTAAGTATATTACTGAGTGTAATACACTTACAGCCTGCTTCCTGTAAGATCCATGGGGCTGGATCTCACAGGCTTACAGGAAGGAAGTTATCGGGCTGTCGTCCCAGCTATCGGGTCCCTGTCAAAGCAGCGCGGGGACCCGATGGACATCCAGGACCTGCAGGACCCGCGGCAGTGCAAGGGTGAAAACATATAGCAGGGGTCCGGCTATCAGTGACTGCCAGACCCTCGCAGCTGTACGGTGCTGGGATTTCAGACCCAGTTACCAGTGCAATACATATACAGAGCTGGTATCCTACAGGTTAAACAAACTAAATCTTAGAGGTTAATTTGTTAGAGTTTTCTCCAAATCAGAAATTTAATTTAAAAGTTAAGCTAGAGTGCCTTGAAAAAGTATTCGTACCCCTTGAACGTTTCCATATTTTTACATTATACCCACAAATTTAAATGTATATTATTGGGATTTTATGTGAAAGACCAACACAAAGTAGAAAGTACTGTATGTGTGAAGTGAAAAGAAAATGATACATGGTTTTCAAAAATTTTAGGAAATAAAAATATGAAAAGCGTGGCATGCATTTGTATTCAGCCCCCTGTATTATGATACCCCTAAATAAAATCCATTGTGACCAATTGCCTTTAGAAGTCACCTAATTAGTAAATAGAGTCCATCTATGTGTATTTTTTTTCTCTGTATGTACAGCTGTTCTATGAAGGCCTCAGAGGTTTATTGATGAACATTAGTGATCAAACAGCATTATGAAAACCAGGATACACACCAGACAGGTCAGGGATAAAGTTGTATGGAAGTGTAAAACAGGGTTAGGGTAAACAAAAACATCCCTGGCTCTGAATATCTCACAGAGCACTGTTCAATCCATCATACATAGATGGAAGGAGTATGGCACAACTACAAACCTACCAAGACATGGCCATCCTCCTAAATTTACAGCCCAGGTAAAGAGAGCACTAGTTAGAGAAGCAGCCAAGAGACCCAAGGTCATTCTGGAGAAACTTACCGATCATACCTCAATGATAAATAATATATAAGGATAGCGGGATCTAGCCCAACTAAACTAACAACTCATACAGAAATGCCAATAACCCCATAAAAGTAATGGTGAATATGGTAAAAAGTCTAATTTATTAGATCTCACATATAACAGCACATAATGTAGAAATAAGGGGCCAAATGGAAACAAAGCCCTAGAAAATGCTACAGAGGCCGATACAGGGTAAATGAACTAAGCCAGTATCTTCACAAATTCAGTGAATATAGTTAATGAATATATATAGAATCCCAGTGTCCTATATAATGCCTCTATGAGTATATGTCGATATGTACACTATACACTACACTGCCCTTATTGGGGACAAAAATATATATAATTGAAATCATCCAGCCAAAATTCGACCGGACATACTAAGGCTAAATAGCCATAAACCGTGTAGTGATGTATCTCAAAACAACACTCATAGGAGAAATTATAGCAATTAGAGAAATCAGCAGTGGGATGCTATAGATAAAGATAAATAAATCAAAAATACATATAAATACCCATAATGGTGGTAGTCCAATGTACCCTGAAAAGCAAAAACCCTTGACGTGTATTTCGCCAAAATAGCTTAGTCAGGAGGCCATTCTGGAGAAGCTGCAGAGATTCACAGTTCAGGTGGGAGAATCTGTCAACAGGACAACTATAAGTTGTGTACAGTATTCCAGAAATCTTGCCTTTATGAAAGAGTGGCAACAAGAAAGGCATTTTTGAAAGCAAGTCATAAGATGTCCCATTTGCAGTTTGCCACAAGCCATGTAGTGGACAATGCAAACATGTGGAGAAGGTGTTCTAGTCAGATGAGACCAAAGTTAAACTTTTTGGGCTAAATGCAAAAACACTATTTGTGGTAGAAAACTAATACTGCACATTAACCTGAACATACTATCCCCACCATGAAACATAGTGGTAGTAGCATCATGCTGTTGAGATGCCTTTCGTCTGCAGGGACAGGGAAGCTGTTCAGAGTTGATGGGAAGATGGATGGAATGCAGGGCAGCCTTAGAGGAAAATCTGTTAGAGGCTACAAAAGACTTGACACTGGGGTGAACGTTCCAGCAGGACAACAACCCTAAACATACAGCCAGAGACAAAATGGAATGGTTCAAATCAGGGAACAGCAACTTTTGGCACTCCAGCTGCTGTGAAACTATAACTCCCAGCATACAAACATCTAACTCCCATAGAAGTAAATTAAGCATTCTGGGAGTTGTAGTTGTAGTTTTTGAACAGCTGGAGTGCCGGAGGTTGCTGATCCCTAGTTTTGATCAAAGCATATTCATGGGTTGGAATGGCCCAGTTAAAGTCCAGACCCATATCCCAAGGAGAACCTGTGGCAAGACTTGAATATTGCTTTTCACAGACGCTCTCCATCCAATCTGACTGAGCTTGAACAATTTTGCAAAAAAGAATGGGCAAACATTTCAGCCTCCAGATATGTAAAGCTGGTAGAGACATACCCCAAAAGACTGGCAGCTGTAATTGCAGTGAACGGTGGTCCTTCAATATATTGAAAATCATGTATCATTTTCTTTTCATTTCACACATACTTGCTACTTTGTGTTGGTCTATCACATAAAATGCATCTATGTGTGTGTGTAAATGTGGAAAACATTTGTACAAATAAAAAATCATTGAAAGTGATCAAAAAATCATGGGAATTAAAGGCTACCATATATTAGCGATGGCCACAAATTTAGGCCCAAAATGGCTGTAATTAAATGGCTAAAGTTCATCAGCACTTAAAAGGGTTTATTTGAAGTCAAACACTGAGGCACTAGTTAATCGATCCTACATGGGATTAGTGTCTAAGGGATAGTCTGGGTATTGAACATTGGGATACATGAGCTAACATCTCACTATTTCAGTAATTGAAGATATGATGTAGTAAATCCTGTGAAAACGCCTTGCACCCTGGGTGAATGATGCCATTTATACCTGTCTTCTATTTTGAAGGTGTCATGTAATTCATCTGACCATTGAATAAAAGCTATTTTATGTTCTGAATAATCTATTCAAATTTATGTTTTTGGGGACTTTTTGTACAGTGTTAATTACTGTAAATGCAGGTATCTATTTTTCGACTAAAAAATGTTAGCTTATAAAAGACAATACATCTGCTGCTGTAATGTTTGGCATTAAGGATTACTGCTATTAAGACCCTTGACAAAGTGTTTTATGGCATCTAAAATTGAAATAACCAGGTAAAAAAGAGCAGGTCCAGTCAAACAAGAACATGCAGAGAACATTTTACCAGTTTTCACCTCTCTTATGATGGTTTACTACATCACAGATTATACTAGAAAATATAGATGTTTCTTTTTCACATGATGCTTAAAAATTTATATACTTTTGTGATTCTTTCAATAGACAAAGAAAAACTATAGAGTGCAATCAATGAACAGTTAAATCAGTACAAAAGCTAAATGTCAATAATGAGTTTCTCTCACAGTACCTTGTGTGTTCACTTAACAGTTGCATTGATGACAGTGCAAAGCAACATAACAGTGCTACATATACATTTATCTTTGAGGAACGTAACTGGGGAATATAAAGCCTAAGCATACACAAATGACCTACTTATGAATCATTATATTTAAACATATTTTTATCAAAGGTATACATTTATGCAATTAGGCCCCAACCTCAATTTCAAATGCAAAACAATTAGCTAATGACATTGATATTGTAACATGCAAAAATTAAAACCAAAAATGGGGGTGTCACAATAAAATGATCGTCATATGCAGGCTAAACGGGGTCAGCAGGAATCAGTCTAGAGATATGATTCACACATTATGCAAATATGTATGGCATATTCTGTGAATACTCCATAAATGCTTAATATGGAAATACCTCATTTATCTCCTCCTGTGTTGGTTTCTCCTGCCCTCCCTACAGTGTCTGAAAACTCTCCCTACGATCTCCCTTCACTGTCCCTATCCCAGATTATATTATAATATAATAAAAGTAAAACACTTTCCCTAGCACTTTTACATCAAGCCCAATTCAGTGTAAACTGGAAGAGACTGGGCAGGATGAGGCTTTTTATAGGGCTTTGACATCACAGGGGCTGGTTGGCTGAACGGAATTATGGGTGACCTTTCTTTCCCAGGCTTCTTACTTTCTCTTTGTAACATGTGCCACAGCCATGTTACAAAAAATCTGATTTGTTAACACAAAGAGCAAGAAAATTGGGATTGGAGGCAAATCAAATTTTTCCTGAAATTCGGATCGAATTCCACCTCGTTAACTTTTATTCAATCAAATATTAAAATTTGAGGCGGCTCACTTGACTAGTATCAGTGGGGTAGGTGCTCTATCCAAAATAACGTACCCAACGTTAAAAGGAGGAAATGATTAATTGTAAAAGTATAGGGATGGCACTCAAAACATCAGTTGTGCATGGAATATATTATTTATTTGGTATAAAAGATATGTTTGTTTAATATAGTTAGAATAAATGCTGAAATAGGTTATAATAATCCCACAAAAAAAAGTCAAAAAAATGTCAAAAAAATGTATCCCAAGTTAATCCAAAAACATGTCCAAAAAATTAGGTCCCAGTGTTATCTTAATCCCAATCGAGTGGGGTAAATATGTGGTATAGTTTTTTGTCTGCTTAGATTGTTGCCCAAATTGCTAGTTGGAAGATGTCATACAGTTATTATAATCCTGGTGGAATTAATTACAGCCTGGTTCGTGACCAGATTCAATTGGAGACTAGTAGTGTACTACTGTTAGTATGAGATATATTGTTGTGTAGTCGCAAACGAGGGCGAGTACATTACCGCTCTCTTGTGGGCGAATCCAGTCCCCAGATCGGCGCTTGTGAGTAGTTGGCGTCGGCGTGGAGCGTCCTCACACGCGGAGTAGGCCGGTCTGGATTTGCGCTCTTGGTTGGTGCATCACTTCCGGTGACGTCAATAGGTATCTTTTGTCGGCGTCCCACATGGAATTATGGCGGGAAGTCTGTTTCCAAGGTGCCGCTTGGTTGTACAATCAGGGGAGTGGTCCTAGTACTTGGTCTCTTCAGCATATCCTTCTCAGATGTTCAGCTAGCTATAGAATGGCATGCTCAATGCCCCCAAACGCGTTTCGGAGCTTCTGCTCCTTCCTCACCCACGGGCTCCTGCCCGTGCCATTTTAGGGAGGAGGATTCAGAAATGAGCAGCTATAAGAATGGTGGTGGCTGCAAATGGGGCAGGGGGCTTTGGTCTGGTGAGGATGGCCAAGGTGGGCAGCAAGCCACGGGACAGTGGGTGGGGCAAGATCCAGGTAGGGAGGAGCTTCCTGGCTGTAGCCTGCTGTTGTCTATTGTATAATGTAAAGCAGACAGTGCGGCCAGGGCAGGCCCTCCCCTCTCTGTATGATGTGTAAAGCCGAGCTCCTCCTTCAATCTTCTTTTGGCACCTTCAGGACTAGGAGGAAGGAAGTGAAACTGCAAAAGCTCCTGCCAGAGTCAGCAACGTGGTGGGCAGTTTGTGAAACAGAACTAGATGGTAAAAATTTTCAATAGTGAATAGGTGGCTCCACCGATGTGTAAATTGGACTAAAATGGTGCTCTATATCAATTGATACAAGCTCCTATGTATCGAAAAGGAAAAAGTACATCTAAATAGGAGGATATGGCACTCAAACTCTGGAATGCTGGGTCACAATTATACAAATTTAATAAATTCAATAATCATATAAAATAATCATATAAAATCAGGATTATTCCACATAAAATAACAGATGAAATGAAATTAAGAAATAAAATATAAAATATAAATGTATATCAGCCCAGACCGGTTGGGTAAAATATGATATGACGGGCTGATAGGAGAGAGTCGACTAGGGGCCGATTAAGGCATGGGTGTTTTGAAAGTGTTCGATTGAAGTTGTACAGGTTAAGAGTGTTTAAGTCAGAGATGTTACCATCAGGGTTTGACACCTTATATATTAGTCAGTGCAGGTAAGTATCAAAGCGTTAGTGGCGTCCCACCGTACTAATGATGTCCTCCTCCTACCGTTAGATGATCGCTTCGTTCCAACTCTTAGACTGCCTTCTGACCCGTCTTTACTGCACTTCGCTTGGTATCGCGCCTCGTGCAGTCGGGCTCTCCAGCCGGCTTCAATTTACCTTGACGTCTCCTCGTGTGCGTGCTCAGCAGTCTCCCAGTGATTTTAACGTGGTTGAGACTTGGAGTCACGTTTCAGATTGGCCAATCTTCCAGTTCTTGCAATTTTCGTGTCACGGAGGTTAGTAAAATGTCCCCATACGCGTTTCGAAGTCTTTTGTATAACCGACTTCTTCCTCAGTGGTAACCTAACCTGCATTGTGACACTGCTTAAATACACCCCCTTTGATTGAAGGGCGATTGTAGCTAAAACCCGACCTGGATGCATTCCAGTGATGGGGAAAACTCTGGTCCGGATCATGAACATGTTCTCATTTCCAGTTTGGTTTTTATTTCCCATTTTCTCTCCTTTTTATAATATAGTATAATATTTCTATCATTTTCCATACAAACGCCTTATTGCATTCTGGTAGAGCTCCGTCATTATTATCATTCGCGGCAATTGTTATTCGGACAGTTTATCTCAATTCGTTTTTCACTGCTGTTTTTGTTTCGCTTTCCTCAGTCGAAGATGTTACTTTTTGATGTAGCTCTTCCCCATCTTCTGTTAACCATTATATCTATAAGTCATTTGTTTCCAGTTATAAAATTACATTGCGTTTTCTTTGCGGTTTCCTGCGTTTTTAGATACAGATGCGTTTTACCTAAATATAGTTGCTAAAAGTATTCTTCAATATTTCCAATAAAGGAAACAGACTTTTCAGCTTTTAACATTCTCGATTTCATTCAAAGACTTGTGATTTATATTTTATTATGTTAAGAGGTAACTGGACCCTATTTAAGGAGTTCAATTGTAATTTGAGGATGGAGTATAGAGTGGGAGCCATCCCCAAGGGGCAGTCAGATGTACGTACAGATATACCAGCCGACTACCCGTCGGGAGTGGCACCCGCCTCCTATAAAAAACCAAAAATCTCCAGTTCAGTATTAAGACCATGTGGTGTTAGCGTATTTAGGTTGAAAATCCATTTAGACTCTGTCCTTGACATTTTATAAATATGGTTTCCACCTCTCCAATCTTTATCTACCGTTTGTATTGCCGAAAACTTCAATCCACTGGCTTGTTGACTATGATGTTCTTTAAAGTGTCTCGAGTGGATGGTCCATATAGCCCTTTTAATATTATTTAGGTGTTCTGCTATTCTTCTTTTCAACAGTCTTTTAGTGCGACCAACATATAGCTTATTGCATGGACATTTGATTACATAAATCACGCTCGAGGTATTGCATGTAAGGAATTCTTTTATTTTGTATGTATATGAATTGGTTGACGATGCTATCTCTATCGTTTTCTAGGAAATCAGTCGAACGACAATTTATACAGGAGCCACATCTGAAGAAACCTTTCATGCCCATCATACTAGGTAGATCTTTTTCTTATTTAGTTTTGTTTTAACCGTTGGAGCGACCTTCAAACCTAAATTGGGTGCTTTAGTATATATGATTTGGGGCACTGTAGGTATGAAGGGACCTATTGTTTTATCGTCTTTCAGGAAATGCCAGTGTTTCTTAATACTTTGTTGTAGTTTACGGTATTGAGCATTAAACGGCAATATAACCCTCATTGATTTTTCAGTGGAGTTTGTTTCCTGTTTAACGGTTTCTTCAAAGAAGGACTTTCTATCTAGAATACGAACCTTATCTAGTGCGGTCTCAACAAGTGTTGTGGGGTAATCTTTTTGTAAAGCTCTCCTTCATTTTTGGGCCTCTTCCTCAAAGTCATTTTCTCTCGTGCAATTACGTTTCACACGTCTAAACTGCCCATATGGTACATTCAGTAACCACCTAGGAAGGTGGCCACTGTTGAAGGGGATAAAGCTATTTTTGGCCACATTTTTTGGAACGTGGAACACACAATTTTGTTCCCTTCTATATGAATTCTAAGATCCAGGAATTCCAAATTCTCTGAATATTTGTTGGGGGAGAGGACTATATTTTTATTATTATCATTTAATTCTTTGATAAAGGAATCCAACGATTCTTCATTCCCATCCCATACAAATATGACATCGTCTATATATCGGAACCATAGTACCAGGTTCGCCCCAAGGCACGGGAAGACGGATGACTCCTCCCAGTGCGCCATAAATAAATTAGCGTAACTTGGGGCGAACCTGGTACCCATGGCTGTACCACGTTCCTGCACATAAAATCCAGATCCGAAATGGAAGTAGTTGTGAGATAGAATAAATCGCACACAATCGTCCACAAAGTCTATCTGATCCCTTTCTAGTCTTCCTTCCTTTGTTAATTGTTCTCTCATTGCTTCAATACCCTGATGGTGTTCTATGATTGTATATAGCGACTTAACGTCTAGTGTGCAAATCCTCCATCTTGGATCAAAGTCCAGCTGTTCTAAAATTTTAATTATCTGAGTTGTATCCTTGATGTATGATCTCATCTTTTTACTGCTGGTTGGAGTAATTTATCAATGTACATAGACAAGTTGCTTGTGACGGACCCGATCCCAGATATAATTGGGCGGCCCGGAGGTTGGGCTGGATTTTTGTGCAACTTTGGCAAACAATAAAATAATGGTATTCTTGTCTGTGTGTCATTGATAAATTCATATTCTTGCTTGTTCAATATGCCTTTTGATAGTCCTACATCACACAGTTGTTTAAGCTCTTCTTTATATATCGGAGTTGGGTCAGATAGCAATTTTTATATGTGGTTTCATCCCCAATTGTTTCAAACATTCTTTGTTATAGTGTTCCTCTCCCCAAACCACTATTGCCCCACCTTTATCCGCTGGCCTAATTATCAACTTCTCCTTCATCTGTAATTCCTTAATCGCTTTAATTTCTTGATTTGTAATATTATTCCGTAGTCCACTATTTTTAATTTTTCTTATATCATATTCAATGGCCTGACGGAATGCTATTATCTCTTTACTTAATTCCTGAACTGGATATCTTTTCGATTTTTCTTTAAATCCGTATGTGTATATTTGTCTGGCATCAAAGGGATTTTTCAATTGGATTCCTCAAATAGTACTTCTTGAGGCATAACTTTCTAACGAATTTTCAATTCCTATATAAGCATCAAAGTGATTAATTTTATTTGTGGGTGCAAATTTCAACCCCTTACTTAATAATTTCATTTGTGTTTCTGTCAATACTGTGTCACTCAAATTTACTATACTTTCATGAGCATCTTTTTCTATCTGTGCCTCCTTGTTTGTCTTTCTTCTTCCTCTCCGTGTTCCCTTCTTCCTCCCCCAGTTCAATCCTCTTTGTGCAGCATATCCCTTGGTCGGTGTCATGTAATTGTTCCTGTTCTGTGAATTCTCCCGTGTTTGTACCCCTGATCCCTTGGTCTGTGTCTGAGATTGTATTGATGTGTTTCTATTTGATTCTGATGGTGATCGTATAGTGGGGCACGTGTTCCCCCCCGTCCTCGTGTTTTGTAATGTGGTGGTGTTCTGTCTAAAAAATGTTGTTCTTCCCTTAAAGTCTCATATCTATTACTTACAGGGACTGAATATCTAATCTTATTCTCATTAGTTTCTTGTGAATTTAATCTCTCATTTTCATCCCTGTGTTGTGTCCTCTGTTGATATTTCTCTCGTGTACCTTCCATATCTTTATTATGTGCCCTTTGTGTAGGTTGCTCATCTGTTGCCTGTTTGTTCATTGATGTGTACTTCTTTATTTTCCTGGATTTTTTATCCATAAAGTCTAGATAGGGCTGAACACGAAATTATGGATAAAAAATCCAGGAAAATAAAGAAGTACACATCAATGAACAAACAGGCAACAGATGAGCAACCTACACAAAGGGCACATAATAAAGATATGGAAGGTACACGAGAGAAATATCAACAGAGGACACAACACAGGGATGAAAATGAGAGATTAAATTCACAAGAAACTAATGAGAATAAGATTAGATATTCAGTCCCTGTAAGTAATAGATATGAGACTTTAAGGGAAGAACAACATTTTTTAGACAGAACACCACCACATTACAAAACACGAGGACGGGGGGAACACGTGCCCCACTATACGATCACCATCAGAATCAAATAGAAACACATCAATACAATCTCAGACACAGACCAAGGGATCAGGGGTACAAACACGGGAGAATTCACAGAACAGGAACAATTACATGACACCGACCAAGGGATATGCTGCACAAAGAGGATTGAACTGGGGGAGGAAGAAGGGAACACGGAGAGGAAGAAGAAAGACAAACAAGGAGGCACAGATAGAAAAAGATGCTCATGAAAGTATAGTAAATTTGAGTGACACAGTATTGACAGAAACACAAATGAAATTATTAAGTAAGGGGTTGAAATTTGCACCCACAAATAAAATTAATCACTTTGATGCTTATATAGGAATTGAAAATTCGTTAGAAAGTTATGCCTCAAGAAGTACTATTTGAGGAATCCAATTGAAAAAATCCCTTTGATGCCAGACAAATATACACATACGGATTTAAAGAAAAATCGAAAAGATATCCAGTTCAGGAATTAAGTAAAGAGATAATAGCATTCCGTCAGGCCATTGAATATGATATAAGAAAAATTAAAAATAGTGGACTACGGAATAATATTACAAATCAAGAAATTAAAGCGATTAAGGAATTACAGATGAAGGAGAAGTTGATAATTAGGCCAGCGGATAAAGGTGGGGCAATAGTGGTTTGGGGAGAGGAACACTATAACAAAGAATGTTTGAAACAATTGGGGGATGAAACCACATATAAAAAATTGCTATCTGACCCAACTCCGATATATAAAGAAGAGCTTAAACAACTGTGTGATGTAGGACTATCAAAAGGCATATTGAACAAGCAAGAATATGAATTTATCAATGACACACAGACAAGAATACCATTATTTTATTGTTTGCCAAAGTTGCACAAAAATCCAGCCCAACCTCCGGGCCGCCCAATTATATCTGGGATCGGGTCCGTCTCAAGTAACTTGTCTATGTACATTGATAAATTACTCCAACCAGCAGTAAAAAAGATGAGATCATACATCAAGGATACAACTCAGATAATTAAAATTTTGGAACAGCTGGACTTTGATCCAAGATGGAGGATTTGCACACTAGACGTTAAGTCGCTATATACAATCATAGAACACCATCAGGGTATTGAAGCAATGAGAGAACAATTAACAAAGGAAGGAAGACTAGAAAGGGATCAGATAGACTTTGTGGACGATTGTGTGCGATTTATTCTATGTGTTTCTATTTGATTCTGACGGACGCAGCATGAGGTGGGGCACGTGTCTCCCCTCTCGTCCCGTGTTTTGTAATGTGGTGGTGTTCTGTCTAAAAATGCTGTTCTTCCTTAAAGTCTCATATCTATTACTTACAGGACTGAATATCTAATCTTATTCTCATTAGTTTCTTGTGAATTCAATCTCTCATTTTCATCCCTGTGTTGTGTCCTCTGTTGATATTTCTCCCGTGTACCTTCCATATCTTTATTATGTGCCCTTTGTGTAGGTTGCTCATCTGTTGCCTGTTTGTTCATTGAGTGTACTTCTTTATTTTCCTGGATTTTTATCCATAAAGTCTAGATAGGGCTGAACACGAAATTATGGATAAAAATCCAGGAAAATAAAGAAGTACACATCAATGAACAAACAGGCAACAGATGAGCAACCTACACAAAGGGCACATAATAAAGATATGGAAGGTACACGAGAGAAATATCAACAGAGGACACAACACAGGGATGAAAATGAGAGATTAAATTCACAAGAAACTAATGAGAACAAGATTAGATATACAGTCCCTGTAAGTAATAGATATGAGACTTTAAGGGAGGAACAACATTTTTTAGACAGAACACCACCACATTACAAAACACGAGGACGGGGGGGAACACGTGCCCCACTATACGATCACCATCAGAATCAAATAGAAACACATCAATACAATCTCAGACACAGACCAAGGGATCAGGGGTACAAACACGGGGAGAATTCACAGAACAGGAACAATTACATGACACCGACCAAGGGATATGCTGCACAAAGAGGATTGAACTGGGGGGGAGGAAGAAGGGAACACGGAGAGGAAGAAGAAAGACAAACAAGGAGGCACAGATAGAAAAAGATGCTCATGAAAGTATAGTAAATTTGAGTGACACAGTATTAACAGAAACACAAATGAAATTATTAAGTAAGGGGTTGAAATTTGCACCCACAAATAAAATTAATCACTTTGATGCTTATATAGGAATTGAAAATTCGTTAGAAAGTTATGCCTCAAGAAGTACTATTTGAGGAATCCAATTGAAAAATCCCTTTGATGCCAGACAAATATACACATACGGATTTAAAGAAAAATCGAAAAGATATCCAGTTCAGGAATTAAGTAAAGAGATAATAGCATTCCGTCAGGCCGTTGAATATGATATAAGAAAAATTAAAAATAGTGGACTACGGAATAATATTACAAATCAAGAAATTAAAGCGATTAAGGAATTACAGATGAAGGAGAAGTTGATAATTAGGCCAGCGGATAAAGGTGGGGCAATAGTGGTTTGGGGAGAGGAACACTATAACAAAGAATGTTTGAAACAATTGGGGATGAAACCACATATAAAAATTGCTATCTGACCCAACTCCGATATATAAAGAAGAGCTTAAACAACTGTGTGATGTAGGACTATCAAAAGGCATATTGAACAAGCAAGAATATGAATTTATCAATGACACACAGACAAGAATACCATTATTTTATTGTTTGCCAAAGTTGCACAAAAATCCAGCCCAACCTCCGGGCCGCCCAATTATATCTGGGATCGGGTCCGTCACAAGCAACTTGTCTATGTACATTGATAAATTACTCCAACCAGCAGTAAAAAGATGAGATCATACATCAAGGATACAACTCAGATAATTAAAATTTTAGAACAGCTGGACTTTGATCCAAGATGGAGGATTTGCACACTAGACGTTAAGTCGCTATATACAATCATAGAACACCATCAGGGTATTGAAGCAATGAGAGAACAATTAACAAAGGAAGGAAGACTAGAAAGGGATCAGATAGACTTTGTGGACGATTGTGTGCGATTTATTCTATCTCACAACTACTTCCATTTCGGATCTGGATTTTATGTGCAGGAACGTGGTACAGCCATGGGTACCAGGTTCGCCCTAAGTTACGCTAATTTATTTATGGCGCACTGGGAGGAGTCATCCGTCTTCCCGTGCCTTGGGGCGAACCTGGTACTATGGTTCCGATATATAGACGATGTCATATTTGTATGGGATGGGAATGAAGAATCGTTGGATTCCTTTATCAAAGAATTAAATGATAATAATAAAAATATAGTCCTCTCCCCCAACAAATATTCAGAGAATTTGGAATTCCTGGATCTTAGAATTCATATAGAAGGGAACAAAATTGTGTGTTCCACGCTCCAAAAAAATGTGGCCAAAAATAGCTTTATCCCCTTCAACAGTGGCCACCTTCCTAGGTGGTTACTGAATGTACCATATGGGCAGTTTAGACGTGTGAAACGTAATTGCACGAGAGAAAATGACTTTGAGGAAGAGGCCCAAAAATGAAGGAGAGCTTTACAAAAAAGATTACCCCACAACACTTGTTGAGACCGCACTAGATAAGGTTCGTATTCTAGATAGAAAGTCCTTCTTTGAAGAAACCGTTAAACAGGAAACAAACTCCACTGAAAAATCAATGAGGGTTATATTGCCGTTTAATGCTCAATACCGTAAACTACAACAAAGTATTAAGAAACACTGGCATTTCCTGAAAGACGATAAAACAATAGGTCCCTTCATACCTACAGTGCCCCAAATCATATATACTAAAGCACCCAATTTAGGTTTGAAGGTCGCTCCAACGGTTAAAACAAAACTAAATAAGAAAAAAAGATCTACCTAGTATGATGGGCATGAAAGGTTTCTTCAGATGTGGCTCCTGTATAAATTGTCGTTCGACTGATTTCCTAGAAAACGATAGAGATAGCATCGTCAACCAATTCATATACATACAAAATAAAAGAATTCCTTACATGCAATACCTCGAGCGTGATTTATGTAATCAAATGTCCATGCAATAAGCTATATGTTGGTCGCACTAAAAGACTGTTGAAAAGAAGAATAGCAGAACACCTAAATAATATTAAAAGGGCTATATGGACCATCCACTCGAGACACTTTAAAGAACATCATAGTCAACAAGCCAGTGGATTGAAGTTTTCGGCAATACAAACGGTAGATAAAGATTGGAGAGGTGGAAACCATATTTATAAAATGTCAAGGACAGAGTCTAAATGGATTTTCAACCTAAATACGCTAACACCACATGGTCTTAATACTGAACTGGAGATTTTTGGTTTTTTATAGGAGGCGGGTGCCACTCCTCGACGGGTAGTCGGCTGGTATATCTGTACGTACATCTGACTGCCCCTTGGGGGATGGCTCCCACTCTATACTCCATCCTCAAATTACAATTGAACTCCTTAAATAGGGTCCAGTTACCTCTTAACATAATAAAATATAAATCACAAGTCTTTGAATGAAATCGAGAATGTTAAAAGCTGAAAAAGTCTGTTTCCTTTATTGGAAATATTGAAGAATACTTTTAGCAACTATATTTAGGTAAAACGCATCTGTATCTAAAAACGCAGGGAAACCGCAAAGAAAACGCAATGTAATTTTATAACTGGAAACAAATGACTTATAGATATAATGGTTAACAGAAGATGGGGAAGAGCTACATCAAAAAGTAACATCTTCGACTGAGGAAAGCGAAACAAAAACAGCAGTGAAAAACGAATTGAGATAAACTGTCCGAATAACAATTGCCGCGAATGATAATAATGACGGAGCTCTACCAGAATGCAATAAGGCGTTTGTATGGAAAATGATAGAAATATTATACTATATTATAAAAAGGAGAGAAAATGGGAAATAAAAACCAAACTGGAAATGAGAACATGTTCATGATCCGGACCAGAGTTTTCCCCATCACTGGAATGCATCCAGGTCGGGTTTTAGCTACAATCGCCCTTCAATCAAAGGGGGTGTATTTAAGCAGTGTCACAATGCAGGTTAGGTTACCACTGAGGAAGAAGTCGGTTATACAAAAGACTTCGAAACGCGTATGGGGACATTTTACTAACCTCCGTGACACGAAAATTGCAAGAACTGGAAGATTGGCCAATCTGAAACGTGACTCCAAGTCTCAACCACGTTAAAATCACTGGGAGACTGCTGAGCACGCACACGAGGAGACGCCAAGGTAAATTGAAGCCGGCTGGAGAGCCCGACTGCACGAGGCGCGATACCAAGCGAAGTGCAGTAAAGACGGGTCAGAAGGCAGTCTAAGAGTTGGAACGAAGCGATCATCTAACGGTAGGAGGAGGACATCATTAGTACGGTGGGACGCCACTAACGCTTTGATACTTACCTGCACTGACTAATATATAAGGTGTCAAACCCTGATGGTAACATCTCTGACTTAAACACTCTTAACCTGTACAACTTCAATCGAACACTTTCAAAACACCCATGCCTTAATCGGCCCCTAGTCGACTCTCTCCTATCAGCCCGTCATATCATATTTTACCCAACCGGTCTGGGCTGATATACATTTATATTTTATATTTTATTTTATTTCTTAATTTCATTTCATCTGTTATTTTATGTGGAATAATCCTGATTTTATATGATTATTTTATATGATTATTGAATTTATTAAATTTGTATAATTGTGACCCAGCATTCCAGAGTTTGAGTGCCATATCCTCCTATTTAGAACTAGATGGTAATTCCTGTAACAGGGAGGGGAAAAGAATAGTTTGAGGACAGTAGTTTTATGTTGGGGCCTTGAGTATTAGGTACAGTGTGTCTATGTAGGATGAGTGAGGATGAGACTCTTACCTTCATCCTCAACAATATAATTTTAACTGTATGGTGTTTGTTGGGAATGGCTTATTATATGTAGATGGGGAATTGGGGCTTATAACTATTGGCGAGCCTAAAATTTTGCATGGCACGCCGACTTTTTTCCTACTCGGACCATCCCTACACAACATTTCTGGGTGATCGCCTGATTGCTTTTGCACCTATTTTTATCACCCTTTTCCTTTCCACTCAACTTTCCATTATTATGCTTGGATACAGCTCTCTCTGAACAGCCAGCATCTTTAGCAATAGCTATTTGTGGCTTACCCACCTTTTGCACGGTGTCAATGACTGTCTCCTGGAACTGTCGAGTTAGTCCTCCCCATGATTATGTAGCCTACTTAACCAGACTGAGGCACTATTGAAAGACTTAGGAAACATTTGAGTCTACAATATTGAACTTTTTCACAATATTTAAATTTTCAGAGATACTGACTAGAGTTGAGTGAACACCTGGATGTTCGGGTTTGAGAAGTTCGGCCGAACTTCACGATAATGTTCGGGTTCGGGATCCGAACTCGACCCGGACTTCACCCCGAACCTGAACCCCATTGAAGTAAATGGGGACCCGAACTTTTGGGCACTAAAAAGGCTGTAAAATAGCCCAGGAAAGAGCTAGAGGGCTGCAAAAGGCAGCAAAATGTAGGTAAATACCCTGCAAACAAATGTGGGTCTGGCACCCAGATGGAAGAGAGGTTCATTCAACTTTGGGTTGCACCGCAAAATAATGGTAAAATTTAAAAAAGAGGATTCAATAAAGAAGTGCCCTGGAGTACAAGAATATATGGTTAAGGGGAGGTAGTTATAAATGTCTATTCTGCACAAGGGATGGACAGATCCTGAATACACGTTAAGACAAAACGCTGGGCGCCGGGCAGGCCTGCACCTACAAGGCACAAAAGGCTAGCTCTGGCCACGTGGACAATTTGGAGACCCACAAGTTGAATGGGGCGGAACCATCAGTCAGTACGTGGAGGGGTGTGCACACGTACTGTTCCACAATGTTAGTGAAATGTTGCCTTCTGCTAACACGTTCCGTATCAGGTGGTGGTGCAGTTAGCTCTGGCGTGATGACAAATCTTTTCCACATTTCCGCCATGCTAACCTTGCCCTCAGAGGAGCTGGCCATGACACAGCTGCGTTGGCGACCTCTCGCTCCTCCTCTGTCTTCGCTTTGGGCTTCCACTCTTTTCCCTGTGACATTTGGGAATGCACTCAGTAGCGCGTCTACCAACATGCGCTTGTACTCGCGCATCTTCCTATCAAACTCCAGTGCAGGAAGTAAGGTGGGCACATTGTCTTTGTACCGGGGATCCAGCAGGGTGGCAACCCAGTAGTCCGCACACGTTAAAATGTGGACAACTCTGCTGTCGTTGCACAGGCACTGCAGCATGTAGTCGCTCATGTGTGCCAGGCTGCCAAGAGATAACGACAAGCTGTCCTCTGTAGGAGGCGTATCGTCATCGTCCTCCATTTCTCCCCAGCCACGCACCAGTGATGGGCCCGAGCTGCGTTGGATGCCATCCCGCTGTGAACATGCTTCATCCTCATCCTCCCCCACCTCCTCTTCATCCTCCTCGTCCTCCAGTAGTGGGCCCTGGCTGGCCACATTTGTACCTGGCCTCTGCTTTTGCAAAAAAACTCCCTCTGAGTCACTTCTAAGAGACTGGCCTGAAAGTGCTAAAAATGACCCCTCTTCCTCCTCCTTCTCCTCCTCCTGGGCCACCTCCTCTTCCATCATCGCCCTAAGTATTTTCTCACGGAGACATAGAAGTGGTATTGTAACGCTGATAATGGCGTCATCGCCACTGGCCATGTTGGTGGAGTACTCTAAACAGCGCAACAGGTAACACAGGTCTCGCATGGAGGCCCAGTCATTGGTGGTGAAGTGGTACTGTTCAGCAGTGCGACTCACCCATGCGCGCTGCAACTGAATATCCACTATGGCCTGCTGCTGCTCGCACAGTCTCTCCAGCATGTGAAAGGTGGAGTTCCACCTGGTGGGCACGTCGCATATGAGGCGGTGAGCGGGAAGGCCGAAGTTACGCTGTAACGCAGACAGGCGAGCAGCGGCAGGATGTGAACGCTGGAAGCACGCATAGACGGCCCGCACTTTATGCAGCAGCTCTGACATGTCGGGGTAGTTGTGAATGAACTTCTGCAACACCAAATTCAGCACATGCGCCAGGCAAGGGATGTGCGTCAAACCGGCTAGTCCCAGAGCTGCAACGAGATTTTGCCCATTATCGCACACCATTAGTGTGTGGCAGCAACGACTCGTCGGTCTGTTATTCAATACCCTGCCACAACTCCTGCGCGGTGTGGGGCCTGTCCCCCAAACATATGAGTTTTAGAACGGCCTGCTGACGTTTACCCCGGGCTGTGCTGAAGTTGGTGGTGAAGGTGTGTGGCTGACTGGAAGAGCAGGTGGAAGAAGAGGAGGAGGAAGCCAAGTAGGAGGAGGAGGCTACAGGAGGCAAAGAATGATGCCCTGCAATCCTTGGCGGCGGAAGGACGTGCGCCAAAGAACTCTCCGCCTGGGGCCCAGCCGCCACTACATTTACCCAGTGTGCAGTTAGGGGGATATAGCGTCCCTGGCCGTGCTTACGTATCTGTGGTTAGGTGGACCTTGCCACAAATGGCATTGCGCAGTGCACACTTGATTTTATCGGATACTTGGTTGTGCAGGGAAGGCACGGCTGTCTTGGAGAAGTAGTGGCGGCTGGGAACAACATACTGTGGGACAGCCATCGCCATCAGCTGTTTGAAGATGTCTGTGTCCACCAGCCTGAAGGACAGCATTTCAAAGGCCAGTAGTTTAGAAATGCTGGCATTCAGGCCCAGAGCTCGAGGGTGGCTCGGTGGGAATTTACGCTTTCACTCCAAGGCTTGTGAGATGGAGAGCTGAACACTGCTGTGTGACATAGTGGAGATGCTTGGTGACGGAGGTGGTGGTGTTGGTGGCACATCCTCTGTTTGTTGGGCGTCAGGTGTCAACATTCCTCCCGAGGCAGAGGAAGAGGCAGCAGCAAAAGAGGGAGCAGGGGGAGCATGAGTGAGTTCCTTGTTTTTAAGGTGATTACTCCACTGCAGTTCATTCTTTGCATGTAGATGCCTGGTCATGCAGGTTGTGCTAAGGTTCAGAAAGTTAGTGCCTCGCTTCAGGCTCTGATGGCACACGATGCAAACCACTCGGGTCTTGTCGTCAGAACATTGTTTGAAGAAGTGCCATGCCAGGGAACTCCTTGAAGCTGCCTGTGTGGTGCTTGGTCCCTGGTGACAGTGGCCAGTAGCAGGCGAACTCTCTTGGTGGCGGCTGTTCTGCTTTTGCCCCCTGCTCCCTCTTTTGCTACTCTGTTGGCTCGGTCTCACCACTGCCTCTTCCTCTGAACTATGAAAGTCAGTGGCACGACCTTCATTCCATGTGGAGTCTAGAACCTCATCGTCCCCAGCATCGTCTTCCACACAGTCTTCCTCCCTGACCTCCTGTTCGGTCTGCACACTGCAAAAAGACGCAGCAGTTGGTACCTATTTTTCGTCATCATCAGAGTCGTGTGGACTCTGATGAGGTGGTATTCCCATGTCCTCATCATCAGGAAACATAAGTGGTTGTGCGTCAGTGCATTCTATGTCTTCCACCACTGGGGAAGGGCTAGGTGGATTCCCTTGGGAAACCCTGCCAGCAGAGTCTTCAAACATCATAAGAGGCTGCTGCATATATTGAGGCTCAGACAGTTTCCTAGATATGCATGGGGGTGATTTGACCGACTGATGGGCTTGGTTTTCAGAAGCCACTTGTGCGCTTTCTGCAGAAGACTGGGTGGGAGATAATGTTGTGAACGTGCTGGATCCACTGTCGACCACCCAATTGACTAGCGCCTGTACTTGCTCAGGCCTTACCATCCTTAGAACGGTATTGGGCCCCACCAAATATTGCTGTAAATTCTGGCGGGTACTGGAACCTGAGGTAGTTGGTTCACTAGGATGTGTGGCTGTGGCAGAACGGCCATATCCTCTCCCAGATCCAGAGGGTCCACTAACAACACTACGACCATGTCCACGTCCCTTCCTAGATGTTTTCCTCATTACTACTACCTCATTATTACTGTTCACCACAATAAGAATAAAATTATTTGGCCCAATGTATTGAATTCAAATTCAGCCCTTTTTTACAGGCACCTAACACTATCTGGCTATCTATTTATGTAACGTATTACACTAATCCAGGCACAGCAGTAACCACACATTTAGGGGAATATCAATTGTAGGCCTAGTATTTAGGCCCTGGATGATAGGTACTTTTACGGACAGATTTACACTTGGAGATGCACAGTAGTGTGTGAAAAAATATATAGGATTATGCTTACCAGCACTTGAATTTTTTTTTTTTTTTTTTTTTTTTTTTAAAAATGTTTATTGTAAAACAAAAGTAAACATGACAGAGAGACATATTGTGTGTTTAAATTACGGGTACGCAGACCCAAGTCCCATAAAGTACCGGCAGCGTTTCCAGAGTACAAAGCTTGATCGAACCTTGGTAATTGTGCGTTTAAAGTACGGGTACGCAGACCCAAGTCCCATAAAGTATCGGCAGCGTTTCCCAAGTACAAAGCTTGATCGAACCTTGGTAGTCCTGAACATCCAAAAGATTGCAGGTGGGACATGATATGTCTCAAGGGACAAGGGTCCCACTGAAGGACCGGTAGTGACTACAGAGTCATATGACAAATAAACCAATAAACAAAAGAACATGTGGAAGGGAAGATTAGGAGAAGATGGGAGGAGGGGGAGCGGGTGGGGGTGAAGGGAGTGTAGTACCAGATCACGGGTATCTTTCACTGAAGATCTCCAAATAGAACAGTGGGAAATATTCTATGAGAGCAGCGAGGCACGATAGGTACGCCATGGGGACCATGTCGCTTGAAAAACTGCAGACGTTCTCATCTCCCAACTGGCTATCTGTTCCAGCCTATAGATGCTATCACACTTGGACAACCAGTGTGTTAATGCTGGGGCCTCAACAGATTTCCAGTTGTGGGCTATCAGAACCCTGGCAGCAACTAGGAGAGTAGAGATTAAGGTCTTCATATGTCTGTTGACCTTCATGTCTAGTGACAGGTTCAAAAGGCACAGTTTAGCTGTAGGAGTACATTTGGTTTTACTGATTATGGAGAGTATAGAGCAGATTTTACCCCAAAATGTCGAGATTTTTGGACATTCCCACCAAATGTGGAGAAAGGTACCAATATTAGTATGACATCTCCAGCAAATTGGGTCGACTGTCGGGTAAATCGAGTGAAGACGTTCTGGTGTGTAGTACCATCTGGTCAGCATTTTATACACGTTCTCCTGTAACCGTATACACCTGGAGACTCTAGGCGACGAGGCCAACAAAACTTTTTTTTTCCATAGGTGTAAAGCACTTCGTTAGATCATCTTCCCATCTATCCAGAAACTTATATTTCTGTGGGCACCTGAGAGAGACCATTATCGCATACAATTTTGATATTTTCTTCCTAGGGTCAGCTGCTGCTAGGACAAGATTTTCAAATTGAGAAGAGGTTACAAGGGGTGCTTTCAGGCTTTTATGCAGGATGCGCTTAATAGTATGTTTCTGCATAAAAGAAAGGCACTGTAGTTGGGGGTGAGATAACTGGTCATCTAAAGAGAGGTCAGAGTCAGTGCCCAGTAAATCTACTAGCGGCAAGGTGATCTTAGAGCTATCCTTCGGGAGGGAATCCCGAAACGCCTTAGAAGAGGACCAGAGGACGTCTCTAACTTGATATATAGGGGAAGTATCAGTGGAAGAAAGCAGATGGGGTGCTAGGCACAAATGCCAATGGGATATGGTTGCCCTGGTCATGTGGCTTAAAGAAGGGAAATCTTTTGATAAGGAGGTGACTTGTCTATAAAGGAGAGCTCTAATCGGGGTATCTGCCATTCCGTTTTCTAATTCCAGGTCTATCCTATCCAAGGGGAGTCTAAACCATTCTAGGCATCTCTGAGCCTGAATTGCTTTGTAATATAGGGACACATCCGGTAATCCCATTCCACCTCTAGAGCTATGTTGAATCAACAGATTATGAGGGAGCCTCGGTCTACGTTTGTTCCAAAGGAAGGTAGCGAACATCTTTCTAATAGATAAGAAAAATGATGTGGGTAGGGAGATGGGTAGGACTTGCATGTAGTATAAAACTTTCGGCAGAAGGACCGACTTAATCAATGTCCTTTTGCCAAACCAAGATGTGAATGGAATGTCCCAAGATTCAATTGTTTTTTGAAGGGCCAGAGTAAGGGGTTTGAAGTTGTCATTGTATAGGTCTCGTGGATCAGCAGTGATATTAACCCCTAAAAACTTAATCGACGAGGATGACCACAGGTAAGGAGTTTTAATTTGAAGAAAGGCTTGGCGTTGCCTGCTGAGGGTGACATTCAGTACTTGTGACTTACTTGGGTTAATCAAAAATTTGATAGGTGACCAAATGTCTCAAATTGGGAACAGACCGCCGAAAGGCTCCCTCCGGGTTGGTTATGATGAGTATTAAATCGTCTGCAAATGCTGCTAATTGGTGGTGTTTCCCTTGAATTATCACTCCCTGAATGTCTCCATCCTGTCGTATGGCTTGGAAAAGACATTCCACCGTCAGGACGAATAGAAAAGGCGACAGGGGACACCCCTGCCTCGTACCATTACTTATCTTGAAAGTAGGGGAAAGAATACCATTGACCCGCACTTGGGCAGTGGGATTCGCATACATGGACATTATAGCTGTGACGAATTGCTTTGGGATGCCGAATTTAAGCAGGGCTCTTTGCATGAATAACCAATCGACCCTATCAAAGGCCTTTTCGGCGTCTGTCCCCAATAGAGCTAGTGGGATGTCATGCCGTCTGGCGAAGTGTATTATGTTCACCAGTCTCGTCGTATTCATCCTACCCTCCCGGCCAGCCACAAACCCCACCTGTTCAGCGTTTATTAAAGATGGCAGAAACTGCTGTAGCCGTGTTGCTAGTAGTTTTGCAAATATCTTCAGGTCGATATTAAGAAGAGAGATGGGTCTGTAGCTGGCACAGGAGGAAGGGTCCTTCCCCTCTTTAGGGAGAATAGTAATCATAGCAGCAAGCATTTGAGGTGGAAGGGAGAGGAACATAATACCGCATTGCAGAGGGCTAGAAGTCGAGGCATCAGGATATCCTGAAATGACTTGTAATACGAGGCGGTTAAGCCATCAGGACCGGGACTTTTGTGGAGGGGAAGGCTCTTAAGTGTATTGGATAGTTCTTGTAGTGTGAATGGTTGTAAAAGGTCTTGAGCTTGGGCATTAGTGAGTGAAGGAAGGTGCAATTTAGATAGCCATTTATCTATTATCTCACTTCTCTGTTGTATGCTGGAAGTGTCCTCAACGGACCTGATGTTATATAAAGAGTGATAAAAGTCACTGAACCTCCTAGCAATCTTTTCAGTAGACATCAGTAATTTGGAGTCTGCATCTTTAATAGAGTGAATGTATGTCTGAGTTTTCTCTTTTTCAGAGAGGCCATCATGAACTTGGAAGCTTTGTCTCCATGCGCAAAGTGCTTGTATTGCGCAGAGAGGTAAAGCCTGGCGGTTCTATAGTTCAGAATATTTTTCAATTCAGAGCGCAAGAGAGATAGCTTATCTAGGGTACCTTGGTCAATATGTTTTTATGGAGAGACTCAAGGGATTGAATTTCTTTTGTAAAGAAAGGATCTTAGATTCTCTCTGTCTACGTAGATGAGAGCAGAGGGAGATAATATGCCCGCGGATAACCGCTTTATGTGCTTCCCAAACAGTACCCAGTTGTACCTCACCTGTCTCATTTATCGAAAAATATTCTGATAAGCACTTACGGATATTCGAAACACTGTCTTGCTGGGATAGGATCGTCTCGTCGAGTCTCCAGGTGTATTGAGGCTTGGGAAGAAAAGAGAATTGTAAGTCGAGGAATACTGGAGCGTGATCTGAGAGTAGTATGCTCCCAATAGAGGAGCCCCGACATGCCGACAATAAGTTGGGGGAACAAATAGATAATCCAACCTTTGGTAAGACCTATGAGCCCCGAGTAAAACGTGAAATCCTTTACTGTGGGGTTCAGCGTCCTCCAGGTATCTACCAGTCCCGCTGAAGCCAGGCCTGATCTAATCCTCCTTAGCGCCCCATAGGACAATGATGATGTACCTTTTGAGGAGTCAATCAAAGGGTCTAATGCCACATTGGCATCGCCTCCCAATATGACTGTTCCCTCAGCAAAATCCCGGAAAACGGGAGTATGCGGCAAAGCCAATCAGCCTGTCCTATGTTAGGCGCATATATGGATCCCAGAGTTATGACATGTGTGCCTATGGAACCTTTAATAAACAAGTATCGGCCATCATCATCAAGCAGTGTGGAACTAACCACCATAGGTGTGTTCTTGTGAATAGCTATTGAAACTCCTCTAGAGGAGCCACTGCAGGAGGGGGCATGGAACCATTGATTAAATGTCAGTTTAGACATAATGGGAACGTGTCCACTCCTGAAGTGAGTCTCCTGCAAAGAGCGAAATTCACCTTCTGTTTCTTCAGAAACGAACATATTTGAGAACGTTTAGCTGGAACATTCATCCCCTTAACATTGAAAGTACAAATCCTAATGTCCGCCATCATAAGGAATCAGATTGAGTTCCCTCTGCATCAATATGAAATAGGACCAAGCTGGGCCTACACAACAAGGAGGGGGAGGGGGAGGGAAGTCAGAGGGGTAGTAGGGGAAAACACAAATCTGCAGCAAAACTGAGTGCCAATAGAGGGTAGTAAGTAGGCATATGATAGAACATATGGCCATGTCGCCACAGAGAGCAGAGTGGGCATTAAAAACGTGACAACCTAAACAGGTAAAGAGCAAATAGAACAATATGGGGTGTATTCTGAGAGGTGAACACCTATAAACATTAGCCTAAGAAGGTGAACAACATTACACAATCAGTTATCTGTGCATCTATGGATACTTATCCGATGGTAGGATGATGCACCACAATTTACAAAGAGTCCCGCATTATGGGCAGAGTGAGGAGACTCAAGTATCTTCATCTCGGAAGGTAGGCTTTTAGGCGTATTTCTCCCTGCTTTCCTCTTGCCTCGGCCCTCCGTGGATTTGCTTGCTGGGATCCATGGTGCCGGTGAAGGAAGCTCCGGTAGATCCGTGAGGTCCGTGGCCGCATTCCAATCGGGTATTCCCAGATCTACAAGGTCCAGAGTGTCGTATACTATAGATAGATCAGCTTGTGAGCGCACGACCAGCTTCCTGCTAGGCGCATTTATGAAAAGGCCAAAGGGGTGAAGCCATTTATAAGTAATATTCAGGTCCCTGAGTTTCACCAGGAGTGGTTTCAGAATCCTGCGTTTTTGCAGGGTAATAGGAGATAGATCTTGAAAAAGAAATAGCTCTGTATCTCCGAAGGCTATAGATTTCTTGTTTCTTGCAGCTTGCAAAATTTTTTCTTTTGATTGGAAATTCAGCAGGCGGCAGATTATGTCCCTGGGAGGATCTCCAGGTTTGGGCAGAGGGCGCAGCGCTCGGTGGACTCTGTCCATGGTAAGGTCCAGGCCGTGTTCTGGGCCTAGCAGCATGTTGCAAATTTCCAGTATGGCGCCCCTCAGGTCCTCTGTAGAGACAGACTCAGGTAGGCCTTTAAAGCGCAGATTGTTGCGCCTGCCGCGATTATCTTGATCTTCAGACAGATTGTAGAGTTGATTAATATGAGCTTGTGCTCTATCCAGGCTATGGGCAACAGCTATGGAATGGCAGGTTACCTTGTCTTGCTGGGTCTCCAGTTCTTCAACCCTGTCCGCGATTTGCCGCATGTCGCGTCTGATATCTGTGAGGTCTTTTTTAAGCGGTGCAAGTGCCTCAGAGATGAGATCTCTCATAAATCTCCTTGAGACTGGGAGTTCTTCGCCTCCTCCTTCTCTATCAACTTCGCTTTCTCCTTCCGAGTCCACGGAGCCTTCAGAAGGGGCGGGTAGATCTTGATGCGGCGCCATCTTGGGCCGAGGTGTAGCTGGGGTAATCAGCCGTTTTCGGACAAATTTGTCCATATCTCCTCTGGTGGGACCAGGTGTGGGGGCCCCAGCCGTCTCCTTGGGTCTCTCTCTTGAGGTCTTCCCCATTTGTAGCTAATGTAAAGCGCTTAATATGCTCTTAAACCGGCGGTCGTCTGCAGAGCTCACACAGACATGTCTTGTGCGCTCTGCTGCCAAGCTCTGCCCCCACCAGCACTTGAATTTTAACACTTTGTGTAATATACCCTTTAATGGAAAGAAATACACTTAGAGATGCAAAACAGTGTAGAGGATTATGCTGTATTTTAACGCTTACTGCAATATACCCTTTAATGGAAAGAAATACACTTGGCCTGCAACAGCTGGAACACCATATTTTGGGTATTGCTATTTTGGCAATTGAATTTCACCCCAGAAAATAATATATCCTTTGACTAACACTATGAAACTTGTCCAGTCACAGCTGGAACACCAGATTTACGGTATTGCTATTTTTGCAACTGAATTTCACCCCAGAAATAATATATCCCTTGACAGACACCATGAAACTTCTCCAGTCACAGCTGGAACACCAGATTTACGGTATTGCTATTTTTGCAATTGAATTTCACCCCAGAAAATAATATATCCTTTGACGGACACTATTAAACTTGTCCAGTCACAGCTGGAACACCAGATTTACGGTATTTCTATGTTTGCAACTGAATTTCACCCCAGAAAATAATATATCCTTTGACATACACTATGAAACTTGTCCAGTCACAGCTGGAAGACCAGATTTACGGTATTGCTATTTTGGTAATTGAATTTCACCCCAGAACAAAAGCTATCCTTTGACAGACACTATAAAACTTGTCCTGCCACAGCAGAAACCACTGATTTAGGGTATTGCTATTTTGGAAATTGAATTTCACCCCAGAAAAAAAATACATTCTTTGCCAGACAGTATTACAATTGGCTAGCCACAGCTGGAACACCAGATTTAGGGGATTGCTATTTTTTTAAGTGAATTTCACCTCTCAATAAAATATAGAAAATTCTATCCTGAGTTTCTAGGGGTGACTGTAAGCACAGCCAAGCCCCTGATGTAGGATATAGCAAAAAAAATAAATAAAATACTATTGATGGATTAATGGACTTGGTGGCAGCTTGTGCTGGAGTACCACAAGACACAAAATGGCCGCCGATCACCCCAGAAAAAAGTGACAGAAAAATGCTTTTTGCAGCCTGAAAACAGTGAGCAATTAACTAGCAGAAGTTGAATGATTCAGAGCTGTAGATCGATCACTTCATTAAGTGTTTTTTCTGAGTTAATCTTTGCCTAATCTCGCCCTAACAGCAGCTGCATCCTATCCCTACACTAATCAGAGCAGAGTGACATGCGGCACGACGTGATTCCAGCTTAAATAGAGGCTGGGTCACATGCTGCACTTGGCCAATCACAGCCATGCCAATAGTAGGCATGGCTGTGATGGTCTCTTGGGGCAAGTAGTATGATGATTGTTGATTGGCTGCTTTGCAGGCTTTCAAAATGCGCCATTGAAATCGCCAAACAACGAACCCGAACCCGAACTTTTACATAAATGTTCGGGTTCGGGTCCGTGTCACGAATACCCCAAAATTCTGTATGAACCAGAACTATACAGTTCGGGTTCGCTCATCCCTAATACTGACTTTTTTTTTTGTTACTGTAAACCTTATTCCTCAACACTAAAATAAATAAATGCCTGAAATGCATCACTCTGGGTGTAATGAATCTATATACCATATTAGTTTCACTTTTTGAACTAAATTACTGAAATAAATTTACTTTTTAATGATATTCTAATTTATTAGGATGTGCCTGTATTGCAGATTCTCTGTGTTCTTATGGGGCCCAGCCACCTCTCTTGTTCAGAGAGACCAAGGCTTTTAAAGAGAACCAATAGCTTCCCTGATCATGCACTAAAATAATTAAAATAATTCTCTAGGTATAAAAACCCTGTGGATTATCTGTAGATTCCTAATGTATCCCTCTGGATGGAATGCACAGCAATAGCATGTATATATTTCACGTCTTCACTGCATGTACTGTTGTTACAGCAAATCTACATGATACAGATTTAGAACGGTGTGAACTCAACTTTATGATCTATATGCTAAAGTTTCATTGAGAAGACTATTATTAAGGCATTAGTTGAATTTATTCATTCCGTTTTTGACAACTTTTAGCAAAGAACGCTCCACATATACTGTATCAGAAAATTATTCCTTAATATTGTACAGTATATATTTTCGGTACGATTTCATCTTGAACTACAACTCTATGGGGGGGATTTATCATGAAGGTAATATTTGAAGTCAGTTTTAAAGTAGTCTATGTTGGAGTACTTTGTACAAAATTTATCAAATGTTGCATAGTGCTTTTTTCTACAAATGTTACTCCAGTTTTCCAACATCACCTCACCTCCCCCAGCAGGTTGGGTCTGCAACTTTTTAGTGACTTTTAAAAAAAGTCTCAGTGATAAATCTTACTCAGAGGGAATTTCACTAACATAGCTAACCTCGGCCACTTTACCACCCACTTTCAAAACTGGAGTGAATGGTATAAAAATACAAAATATGGAAAAGGTCATATAATTTTTATTTTAAGTCGCTGAACCCCTATTTTGTAAATCTTTAAAGGGAGTGAAGGCATGATTAATTATTTCCTTCCACCCATCCTTCCTTCCTTTTATGTGAAATCTGCAACAATTCCACATCAAAACTAGAGATGAGTGAATCCAATCCCAAGAAGTGGAATTCGATCCGAATTTCGGGATAAATTCGATTTGCCTAGAAGCCGAATTTAACCTGAAATAATATAAAAAACAAGAAAATTCAAACTTATCTCCTCCATTTGCTCGCAACAGTCCATCAGCCTCCATCTTGCTTGAAGATCTCGGCCGAAATCCCATGCGGCGGGAGATTATATCATCGCACAGTAATTCGTCACAAAGTAATTCGTCACAAAGTGAATTTTTTTGTGAAATTCGGCGAATCAGCCGAATTGAAATTTTAGGAAATTCGCTCATCTCTAATCAAAACCTTTAAAGGGGTTGTCCACTTTTTACTATTGATGACCTATCCTCAGAATAGGACATCAATATCAGATCAGCGGGGGTCCGACTTCTGGCACCCCAGCTGATCAGCTCATAAGAGAGCAGTCTTCTCTGCTCTGTTTACCCTTCTCACCACAGCAATTGTAGTGGTGAGCAGATGTATTTACAAGTATGGTTTTCCCATTTACTTTAATGGGAAGGCTCTGTAGTATTCACTTGAACAGACAGAGCCATCCCATAGAAGTGAATGGGGACACCATACATGTAATTACACCTGCACACCACTGCAATTGCTGCATCGAGCAGATAAACAGAGTAGAGAAGGCAGCCCTCATATGAGCGTTGCCTTTTCTTCAAAAAGCTGAACGGATCCGGTTGTATTATCTCTAAAATGAACAAGACAGATCTGGCACTAAAACAATTGTAATTCAATGGGCGCCAGATCCGTTTTCTTTTTTGTCCGAGGAAACGGATCCAGCACCATTGAATTACATTGTGTTTTATGCCAAATCCGTCTTGCTCCGCATCCCATGACACACTCAAAAACACTGCTTGCAGTGCTTTTGTGTACATCACGGGAACGCAATAAAACAGAACGGAATGCATTCTGGTGCACTCCATTCAGTTCTGTTAAGTTTTGTCCACAATGACAATGAATGGGGACAAAACAAAAGTGTTTTCCTCTGGTTTTGAGATCCTCTGATACCGGAAAGGAAAACGTGGGTGTTAAAATAGCCAAAGACATGCATATTTTGCTGTGGATTTGCCTATGATGTTACATACTGTATGAATCCACTTTAAGTTTTCCTAAATCAATTTTCTGTTTCTTAGAAGACCACAATGGAAACATAAAATAAATGATTACCGATACTTTACTTCAACCATTCCCATTCTTTCATTTAAATTGTTTGGTACATTTCATCTGCTTTCAGTTTATCCAATAATTATTCGTTTTAATATGCTTCAGGTCAAAGAAATAAAGTGGTTTCTAATCACCATGAATCAAACATTTATAACAGAGTTCTCCATTCTGGCAATAGCAGACCATCCTGATATAAAAATCATTCTCTTCTGTTTTATCCTTATGATATATTTACTGGCATTGGCAGGTAATGTAACAATTCTATTGATTTCCCACTTGGACACACACCTACAAATGCCAATGTACTTCTTCTTGCAAAATTTATCTTTTTTGGACATTTGCTATACTTCAACCACCATGCCAAAAATGATGCAGTTGCTTTTAGCAGAGAAAAGGTCAATCTCATTTTCAAACTGTGTAACCCAAATGTATACATTTATTACCCTGGTAGGCACAGAATGTGTTCTACTTGCTGTAATGTCCTATGACCGTTTTCTTGCTGTTTGTAGCCCTCTTAGATACACTTCTATCATGAATCATAAGATTTGCATTATGCTTGCAGGTATAGCTTGGCTTTCTGGACTTGTAAATTCAATTGTTCATACTTTCTTCACTTTTCGCCTTAACTTCTGTGGTTCCAACACAATCAATTACTTTTATTGTGACATACCTCCAATGCTTTCTATTTCATGTGATGATACATCAATCAATGAGACACTATTGTTGTCTATTGGAGTCTTCATTGGCTGGACACCATTCCTTTGCATCATTGTCTCTTATATTTTTATCATTGTTACAATTATAAAAATGAAGTCCAATGAAGGAAGGCAAAAGGCATTTTCCACCTGCAGCTCCCACCTTCTAGTGGTTATTTTATATTTTGGTAGTGTCCTCTTTAGCTACGTGAGGCCAATTTCCTCATACTCTATGGCCAAAGATCGACTTATTTCTGTTCTCTATAGTGTTGTATGTCCAATGCTGAACCCTGTTATTTATACATTGAAGAACCAAGATGTTAAAAAAGCTTTATATAGGCAATTTATTCCTAAAAAATAATTTGTGTATTAGTAAAGCAAATTTCTGGTTGAGTATTATTGAGTATTGCCCATGCACACAATGTATACACTTCATGCATAGATAGATGTACACCATGACTTATAGGGACAGGAATATCCAGCACCTCCTCTATCTGCATCTTGTTGACTTTTCTAGGACATGGAGACTTTAAAGGATGATTTGGAAGACATCAAGCCATCCAAAGATGAGGATGGTCATCATTAAGACCTAGCTCCCCTAAGCGGTGCAGACTGGACGGTATTGTTTGGCACGCTGACACTGGAATAATAGAGGTTTCCATCTTATTGGTATTTTAGTTTACGGCTGATGTAGGAATAATTTATTGTAGGAAAAAATAAATAAAACTGATGCAGAATAAGTCTCCTTGCACTCTCCCTCTCCAATATTCTGCTATTAATCGTTTTCAGCAACATTGTGCCTAGTGCATGAGAATTTGCCTCTCCCTATGTTCTGCTCACAGGATAATGGCGGAGGCCGCGCGGAAAGAGGGTTTTATACGGGGATGGCTATCTGCGAATTGGCTGGCTCCACAGCATTATGGGTGATCTTGCATTCCTGGACTTCTTACGCTCATTTTGTCACACTGGCTGTCTGCATTTTAGGAAAAACGGATTAGTTACCAGGAAGCGCAAGGAAATTTGTTTCCGTTGTAAAACAAAGTATTCCAAAACTTCAGACCAAATTCTGCTTCAATTCACTCAACATTATCGTTAGCCAATCAGGGAGGCAATAGACAGGGAAATGCCTATACTGACTAAGAAGAAGCGCCATATTGTGTTCAGCTTCTAAGCTGGAAGGAATGTAACAAAAAAACAATTATAGACACAAGCCAATAATGTAGTTTAATAGAAACACTATGGGGAAAGATAGAGATATAACTGTCTAGATTTTAGGGATTTTGATAAGGAAAAGCTTTAAAGGAGCGAGGAGCTGATTACACTGTGCGTAATACAGCTTCTTGCTGCTGCTGCAGCAGCTCAGCTTGCCAGTTCTGCATTACACGCATGTAATCCAGAACTGAGACAGCTGAGTATATGAACAGACAGACAACAGACAACTTTTTTTCTTTTTAAAACCTCTAGCTTGCACATAGGCTCAAGCCCCCAACAGCAGTCTTCTGCAAACCATTGGGTTTGCATCTCTGCTGAGGTCGAGAACCACATGGCCAATTAGCCCACAGCTTCCTTTCATTTAATTAATGAAGACTGCATTGCATAGTCAACTTCATTGTTAATGGCCTTGCGGCACAGTTCTTGACTGCAGCACGGCGGCTCCATGTGGTCGTATCTTACTGCACGAGACTGTGTGTTTGACAGTCATTTAAAAAAAAAAAATGTAATTGTTGAACCAGTGATATTTAACACATAGAGGGTCATTTATTAAGACTGGAGTTTTAGATGCTGGTTTTAATAAGCCCTTTAACTGGCAGTGGATTCGCCAACCACTGATACCGGGTGGCACAGTAGCTTGCCGATAAATAAGGCATTTAATTTTTAGACAGTAGTCTAAATTCAGTTGCTTTCCTGCTGCCAGTGTGTGTCAGGCCCACTTCCACTGACTGTAGTGTGCCCACTGCCAGTGCCAACCACTGATACCGGGTGGCATAGCTTGCCGATAAATAAGGCATTTAATTTTTACACATTAGTCTAATTTCAGTTGCTTGCCTGCTGCCAGTGTGTATGAGGCCCACTTCCACAGACTGTAGTGTGCCCACTGCCAGTGCCCACCCCTGTCATCCCGTGTGGCACAGTAGCTTGCCGATAAATAAGGCATTTAATTTTTACACATTAGTCTAATTTCAGTTGCTTGCCTGCTGCCAGTGTGTGTCAGGCCCACTTCCACAGACTGTAGTGTGCCCACTGCCAGTGGCAACCACTGATACCGGGTGGCACAGTAGCTTGCCGATAAATAAGGCATTTAATTTTTAGACAGTTGTCTAAATTCAGTTGCTTGCCTGCTGCCAGTGTGTGTCAGGCCCACTTCCACTGACTGTAGTGTGCCCACTGCCAGTGCCAGCCACTGATACCGGGTGGCACAGTAGCTTGCCGATAAATAAGGCATTTAATTTTTACACTTTAGTCTAATTTCAGTTGCTTGCCTGCTGCCAGTGTGTATCAGGCCCACTTCCACTGACTGTAGTGTGCCCACTGCCAGTGCCAACCACTGATACCGGGTGGCACAGTAGCTTGCCGATAAATAAGGCATTTAATTTTTAGACAGTAGTCTAAATTCAGTTGCTTGCCTGCTGCCAGTGTGTGTCAGGCCCACTTCCACTGACTGTAGTGTGCCCACTGCCAGTGCCAACCACTGATACCGGGTGGCACAGTAGCTTGCCGATAAATAAGGCATTTAATTTTTACACATTAGTCTAATTTCAGTTGCTTGCCTGCTGCCAGTGTGTGTCAGGCCCACTTCCACAGACTGTAGTGTGCCCACTGCCAGTGCCAACCAATGATACCGGGTGGCACAGTAGCTTGCCGATAAATAAGGCATTTATTTTTAGACAGTAGTCTAAATTCAGTTGCTTGCCTGCTGCCAGTGTGTGTCAGGCCCACTTTCACTGACTGTAGTGTGCCCACTGCCAGTGCCAACCACTGATACCGGGTGGCACAGTAGCTTGCCGAAAAATAAGGCATTTAATTTTTACACATTAGTCTAATTTCAGTTGCTTGCCTGCTGCCAGTGTGTGTCAGGCCCACTTCCACAGACTGTAGTGCCCACTACAGTGCCCACCCCTGTCATCCTGTGTGGCAAAGGACTTTGCATCAAAAAAAGGCATTTAATTTTTACACTTTAGTGTAATTTCAGTTGCTTGCCTGCTAGTGTGTGTCAGGCCGACTTCCACTGACTGTAGTGTGCCCACTGCCAGTGCCCACCACCACTACCACCACAGCCACCACAGCCGCTTCACCTGATCCGTCAGAGGAGTTATTTACACATCAGTTGGATGCAATTAGTGATGCTCAACCATTATTGCCAGATGATGTAGATTACAGGGATATGTCTCAGTCAGGCAGGATTACACACATGGACATACAGTGTGATGATGATGATGATGATGTTGAACCCGCTGCTGATTCCTTTGCTGAGGTGTCAGATACAAGTGAAGCGGTTGATGATGTGTCCACGGATGCCACGTGGGTGCCTGCTCGAAGAGAAGAAGAGGGGGAAAGTTCAGAAGGGGAGACAGAGAGGAGGAGGAGACGAGTTGGAAGCAGGGGGAGGTCGTCGCAAGGAGTTAGTGGCACAGTCATACAGCATGTATCGGCACCTGGGGTCAGCCAGACAGCACGCCAGTCAACGCATGCTGTTGCCACCACCAGAATGCCGTCATTGCAAAGCTCAGCAGTGTGGCATTTTTTTTGTCTGTCTGCCTCTGATAACAGCAATGCTATTTGTAACCTGTGCCAAAAGAAACAGTCGTGGGAAGTCCAACACCCACCTTGGTACAACTGCTTTGCGAAGGCACATGATCTCACATCACAAACGCCTATGAGATCAACACATGAGTACAAGCAGCACACAAACTCAAAGCCTTCATGCTCCTCCTGGTCCAGCATCTTTAGCCATGTCAACGCTGCTGTTCTCCCTGCCCCCTCTCAACCACCCGCCACTCCTCCTCTCACCTTCAGCAGTTCCTGCTCATATGCCCACAGTCAGGTGTCTGTCAAGGACATGTTTGAGCGTAAAAAGCCAATGTCACAGAATCACCCCCTTGCCCGGTGACTGACAGCTGGCTTGACGGAACTCTTAGCCATCCAGCTTTTACCATACCAGCTGGTGGAGTCTGAGGCCTTTAAAAAATTTGTCGCTATTGGGACACCACAGTGGAAGGTACCCGGACGAAATTTTTTTTCAAAAAAGGCAATCCCAAACCTCTACCATGTCATTGAAAAGGAAGTCATGGCATCTCTGGCATACAGTGTTGGGGCAAGGGTCCATCTGACCACTGATACCTGGTCTGCAAAGCACGGTCAGGGCAGGTATATCCCGTACACTGCGCATTGGGTCAACCTTCTGACGGCTGACGAGCATGGAATGCGTGGCTCCGCAGCGGAGTTGGTGACACCACCACGACTTACAGGCAGACCTACTGCCACCTCCTCTACTCCTACTCCATCCTCTTCGATATCCTCCTCGGCTGAGTCCTCTTCTGCTGCGGCGTCTGGCTGCACATCAACTGAATCCCCTCACCTCCCTAGGGGTTATTTCACATCCCGGATACGACAGTGTCACGCTGTCCTGGGGTTGACTTGCCTGGAAGCAGAGAGCCACAAAGGACCATCACTCCTGTCCGCCCTGAATGCACAGGTGGATCAGCTTACAGGACGTCCTCAAGCAGGCCAGGAAGGTGTGTGGCCATTTCAGGCGTTCCTACACAGCCATGGCGCACTTTTCCGATATTCAGCGGCGAAACAACATGCTAGTGAGGCCCTTGATATGCGACAGCCCGACACGTTGGAATTCAACACTCCTAATGTTCGGCCGCCTGCTCCAACAAGAAAAATCCGTCAACGAGTATTTGTATGACCGGGGTGCAAGGACAGCCTCTGCGGAGCTGGGAATTTTTTTGCCACATTACTGGACACTCATGCGCAATGCCTGTAGGCTCATGCGTCCTTTTGAGGAGGTGACAAACCTAGTCAGTCGCACCGAAGGCACCATCAGCGACCTCATCCCATTTGTTTTCTTCCTGGAGCGTGCCCTGCGAAGAGTGCTGGATCAGGCTGTAGATGAGCGTGAAGAGGAAGAGGAAGAGTTGTGGTCACCATCACCACCAGAAACAGCCTTGTCATCATCGCTTGCCGGACCTGCGGCAATGCTGGAAGAGGAGTATGAGGAAGAGGAGTCAGAGGAGGAATGTGGCGGCTTTGAGGAGGAGGAAGACCAACCACAGCAGGCACCCCAGGGTGCTCGTTGTTGTCACCTATCTGGGACCCATGGTGTTGTACGTGGCTGGGGGGAAGAACAGACCGTCAATGACATCAGTGAGGACGAGGAACGGGAAATGAGTAGCTCTGCATCCAACCTTGTTCAAATGGGTTCTTTCATGCTGTCATATTTGTTGAGGGACCCACGTATAAAAAGGATGAAGGAGAACAGCCTGTACTGGGTGGCCACGCTACTAGACCCCCGGTATAAGCAGAAAGTGGCAGAAATGTTACCAAATTACCGAAAGTCGGAAAGGATGCAGCAGTTCAAAACCAAACTAAAAAATATGCTCTACACAGCTTATAAGGGGGATGTCACAGCACAACGGGAATCCAACAGGGGAAGAGGTGAGTGTAATCCTCCTCCTACCACGGCGGCAAGGACTGGACGATTTACAAATGTGTTGTTGACGGAGGACATGCAGAGCTTTTTCAGTCCTACTCATCGCCACAGCCCTTCGGGATCCAGCCTTAGAGAACGACTCGACCGACAGGTAGCAGACTACCTCGCCTTAACAGCAGATATCGACACTCTGAGGAGCAATGAACCCCTTCACTACTGGGTGTGCAGGCTTGACCTGTGGCCTGAGCTATCCCAGTTCGTGATAGAACTTCTGGCCTGCCTTGCTTCAAGTGTCCTGTCAGAAAGGACCTTGAGTGCAGCAGGAGGCATTGTCACTGACAAGAGAAGTCGCCTCGGTCAAAAAAGTGTTGATTACCTCACCTTCATAAAGATGAATCAGGCATGGATCCCGAAGGGACTGACAGTGAGGGATACGTTTGACTAACAAAAGGCCTGATTACATGCCTTGGCCTCAAAATGGTCCCCACGCTGCTGTATTTAATGTCTGCATACTGGATAACTTTCGTGAATTCTCCACCACCAACTAGGGTTCAAACCGCAATGTTTTAGTCACTTTTCTGTTACTCTCTTACAATAGCGGCTGCAACAATGCCATTATTTTTCAGGCATGTGTACATGCCTAATTTTTCTGTCCTATGGTGCAGCACTGTGGCTGCAAAAACAAACAAAAAAAAAAGGCACATACAAGTGTCAATTCCCCTTCGTGATCGTTACCTTGTTGTGGTGAAGGGGCTTGCGTATCACAATGAAGCAATCATCACCTCTATGAGTGTGTTGGCAATGTTGCCACACCCCAGATGATAAGGCCGTTGCTTCTTTATGGTCAGACCAAAAGCGATCGGACGGCTGGATAATATTTCATAGAAAAAACATTAATTTACCTTTTTTTTATATGTTGTATGGGTTTTTAATACATAAAATAAAAAATCATAATAAAGTCTCAATAGTTTATTAGAAATGATGCAGACAATTAAAAAAATCCCCATCAATTCCAATACAAAGCAAGTACAGAGCTCAGAACTAAATTATTTCATGATGTCGTAATAGTTCGCTAATTCGACAATGGTTAATTAATTCGACCGGATAGGTTACCTAACAGGGATTAAACTGATAGGAATAGTACTAGTTAAGACACCACTCATATAGGGTGTCACCGCACATTGCTCTGTACACGTGCAGTGTCCCAATTTAGGAGTATGAGGACCGACCAAGCTGCTTTTTCCATCTCCCGGTTCCTGAAATCAAATCAGTTTGGTGTATGAGAGTTTGGTCTGTCACTGTGAAGGCAGTCGAAGGTACCCGGCCTAAATTTTTTTTCACAAAAGGCAATCCCTGATATGGGATGTAACAGGGATTAAACTGATGAGAATAGTAGCACGGCGCAGACGCAGTGACCGTGGATTAAAACAGAGTGGAGGGAGCCAGCGTTTTTTTTTACCATCTCCCCGTTCGAAAAATCTATTCAATAAATGGCCCCAGCTTGAGGACGTTAGAGGGATTAAACTGATGAGAATAGTACTACAGAAAATACCACTTATATCGGGTGTGACAGTAAATTGCACGGCGCAGACGCAGTGACCGTGGATTAAAACAGAGTGGAGGGAGCCAGTGTTTTTTTAACCATCTCCCCGTTCGAAAAATCTATTCAATAAATGGCCCCCAGATTGGGGACGTTAGAGGGATTAAACTGATGAGAATAGTACTACAGAAAATACTACTCATATCGGGTGTGACAGTAAATTGCACGGCGCAGACGCAGTGACCGTGGATAAAAACAAAGGGGAGGGAGCCAGCGTTTTTTTAACCATCTCCCCATTTGAAAAATCAATTCAATTCACCTTTCGGGGACCCTTGGTGTTGTATGTGGCTGGGTGGAGGAAGAAACCTTCAATGACATCACCGGGATGTGGCTAGCTTGTTATCCAACCTTGTGCAAATGGGGAGTTTGCGGTTGTGCAAATGGACTGTTTGCGGTTGTTTGCGGTGCATTAAAAGGGGAGTTTGGTCTGTCAATGTCTGTAAAGTGGGCGTAACCCTTACACTACCTGATCGATACAACATCATACCTGATTGTATACACACACTGGATGTTTTAAAGCATGTTATTCCAAACAATTTAGGAATGTTAGTTGATTTATGCCCTTTATGGATTAAAACCCGACTCTGCGTCCACTACGTAATTTTCCATGGGAGTTTTGCCATAGATCCCCCTCCGGCATGCCACAGTCCAGGTGTTAGACCCCTTGAAACAACTTTCCCATCACTATTGTGGCCAGAAAGAGTCCCTGTGGGTTTTAAAATTCGCCTGCCAATTGAAGTCTATGGCGGTTCGCCCGGTTCGCCCGTTCGCGAACATTTGCGGAAGTTCGCGGTCGCCGTTCGCGAACGGAAAATTTTATGTTCGCGACATCACTACTCCTGTGGTGTTGCTATCAGTGTGTGAAGAGTGGGAGAAGAGGGTTGCATTAACAATCCAACACAATGGGCAGCACATTGAACACATTTTATAAGTGGTCAGATACTTGTAAATAACTCATGAAAGAATAAAGTTACGTTAAAGCCACGCACACCATTGTTTTTCTTGTGAAATTCCCATTAAGTTTGATGTGTCACATGACCCTCTTCTTACTGTAAAAACAAAAGTTGGATTCAAAATGTCCAACTTCAAAATGGCCACCATGATCACTACCCAACTTGAAAAGTTTCCCCCCTCACATATACTAATGTGCCACAAACAGGAAGTTAATATCACCAACCATTCCCATTTTAAGGTGTATCCATATTAATGGCCCACCTTGTATATAAAAAATGATGGGTGAATCCCATGGGTACATAATTTAAATTCCCTAATGGATTTCTATCCCCAATAATTATTTCTAAATTCATCTGTTATTAATATAGGATTAGGTATGTAAAATATGTATAAAAATATGTATTGTATAAAATTACTACACCCATGCTAAATCAATTTAATATAGGATTGGGAGTTATAGAATATTAAATATATAGAATTTAGTATACAGAAATATGTATAAAAATGTGCAGAAAAATAGGTATAGATATAGGCAGTATATGTATTCTATAAAATATCTACATGGATGGATCAAAATAAGAGGATGAATTAATAGTCCAATAGTAAATGATTGAATAATGAATAAATAATTAAAAATTATTAGATAATTGGTCTATTCCATAACTATCTCTGTAAATATCAATGATCTTTGTGGATAAGTGGTTTAGTTCTCTGGTCTAAAGCCTACGGATTAAATCCATGAGTCGTCAACTGGGCAATGAAACATTAGCTAGTTTATATGTTCTAATGACTCATTAAGATAAATAATATATTTTAGTAGTTTAAATGTTCTAATGACTTGTTAGGACTAAATGGTACTAGAGTGTTCAACTGGTAGATCCAGAACATTCCTTTTCTTGGATAGAGTTTGGTAGGATTGTGGGACCCATTCAAGGGGGGTTACTCTCTGTAATGTGGGGTCACTTTCATGATGCGTTGCAAAGTGTCGAGATACAATGTGGGTGACGACGTTGCATTTATGTTTTGTATTATAACTAAAGATGAGCGAATTTTTAACAAATTTCATTTGCCAGTTCGTCAATTCTGTCTGCAAAAATTTGATTCGATCTGAATATATTTGCAGTGAATTACGTTAAAAAACTGCTATTTCCTGGCTGCTGAGAGCCTTTATAGTGGTGTAGAAAACTCTTCCTTGCAGTAACACGCATAGGAATTCTGCTTTGGTAGTAAAATAATACTATCAGTCCGCATGACATACAGATGACAGGATTCGCTCTTGGAATCACTGCATACTTCACTTATTTGGGTGGTCACAAGGCCAAAACTGACCAAATAACTCGTGTCAACTCAGCCGTACAGGTAGATATTACCGTCAAGAAGAAGCACACTCTTTTTACACCCTCGTCAGCTTGATTCCACATAGATGTCTACATAACCTGTTCTATTTAATGCTTTTACAAACAGAGCCCCCTGACAGAGTTGAGGGGCTGTCAGCAGTAAGTTTGTGTTGACGTCAGCGATTATTTTGGCCTTCCTCTAAACTGTCAGAACAATAAACCATAAAATACAGATCCTGTCTGTGGAGCATACGCCTTCATTCGGTCAGCATTTGCCCAATAATCCATCAGTATTGCTAAAGGCAAAAAAAAAACAAAAAACGGAGTGGATCTAAAACAGAGATGACACATGAATGGAATATTTGCATGTCTTCTGTGTTTTGTACCCACTCCTTCTTTTAGCCACCAAATCATAAGTCATTTCTGATGGGACCATACAGGCCGTAAAACTGCTACACAGACAGGATGCGTTGTGCGTCTAGTCTTTCCTTCCTTCTGACAGATCAGAAGAAGTGTCAAATAAATGATAATGTCAGCCAGTCCGAAAACCACAATAGTGGACCAGTCATGAAGTGGGGAGGGTGGGAACAGCATGAAAAGTCCACAGAGTAGAGCTATGACATAGTGGTGAGGTGGAAGCAGTATGAGGAGCCCACCGAGGGGCACAATGACAGAGTCTGTAGGTGGCGGCAGTATGAGAAGGCCACCGAGTGGCACAATGACCGAGTCTGTAGGTGGTGGTAGCATGAGAAGACCACAAAGCGGCACAATGACAGAGTCTGGAGGTGGCAGCAGCATGAGGATACCACAGAGCGGCACAATGACCGAGTCTGGAGTTGGCAGCAGCATGAGTAGGTCACAGAGTGAAACATTGACAGAGTGTGGAGGTGGCAGCAGCAGCAGGGTGAGTCCACAGAGTGGCACAATGACAGAGTATGGAGGTGGCAGCAGCATGAGTAGGCCAGAGAGTGACACAATGACAGAGTGTGGAGGTGGCAGCAGCATGAGTAGGCCACAGATTGGCACAATGACAGAGTCTGGATGTGGCAGCAGCATGAGTAAGCCACAGAGTGGCATAATGATAGAGTCTGGAGATGGTAGCAGCATGAGTAGGCCAGAGAGTGGCACAATGACGTATTCTGGAGGTAGCAGCAGCATGAGTAGGCCACAGAGTGGCACAATGAGAGCGTCTGGAGGTGGCAGCAGCATGAGTTAGCCAGAGAGTGGCACAGTGACAGAGTGTGGAGGTGGCAGCAGCATGAGTAGGACAGAGAGTGGCACAATGACCGAGTCATTAGGTGGAAGCAGCATGAGGAGACCACAGAGTGGCTAGGTGACTAGGGTTGAGCGAAACTGAACTATAAAGTTCGGGTTCATACCGAACTTTAGGGTTTTTGTACCCGGGCCTGAACCCAAACATTTCCATAAAAGTTCAGGTTCGGGTTCAGTGTTCGGCAATTACTTGGCGCTTTTTGAAAGGCTGCAAAGCAGCCAATCAACTAGCATTTCACTTATCTGCCCTTAGAAGCCATCACAGTCATGCCTACTAATGGCATGGCTGTGATTGGCCAAGTGCAGCATATGACCCAGCCTCTATATAGGCTAGAGTCACGTAGCTACGCACTCATAAAGGCGGCCTTGACGTGGCGTGTGGCTTATTACTTTTTGATCAAAATGTACACTAATGACCTCTGATAGCTTCTAGCATAGAGGCAGGGCAGAGTGCTGGTTGCAGAGTGCTGTTGCATTTCTGTGTTTGTACGTAGCGCGTCACTCTGCTCTTCTCAGTGTAGGAATAGGATGCTGCTGTGAGGGAGAGATTAGGGAAGAATTCTGGTGTACTTGGTGTTGTTCAATCTTTAAACTACCGTGATTCTTGAGGGTGCTATGCTACATTTTTGTACCCAGCCCAGAGCCCAGTGACACTGAAAATAACTTTTAATCCATCTGCTAGTTTGGTGGGTGTGTGGCAGAGAAAAATCCCCAGTGTATAAGAGACCACAAGGGCACTTTAACAAATAAACCACAAAATTGCTATTGCAGGTAAAAAAGCCTCTAACAGGGAATTTTTTACCTGTGTGCGGATGGGGGAAAAATTCACCCTTGATGACAGCAGAACAATGAACACTCTGTAAGCATGGGAAGGTACCCTTTTTTGGTGTAGAGAGAAAAAGTTGACGTGGCATATTAGTGGTACTACCCATGTCTGCTTTAACAATAGTATCCTTAATGTTCTTTGTTCTTTTATAACAGATCATAGGCTTATCCCGAAATTCTCTTATACATTGGTGAGACATCTACCAGAATGAAGGACAGGTTTTGTAACCATAAGTCCACTATACGGAAGAAAAACCTTCTGTTACCTGTTCCCCTTGATTTTGATAGATGTTCTCACAATGTCTCACAATTGAGATTTCAGATCATTGAGCAAGTGCTGCCACCCCAGAGAGGTGGCAACAGATTGCAAATGCTCAAAAAACTGGAAAGTTGTTGGATACATACCTTACAAACTTTGGAACCCAGGGGCCTAAATTGAGAATATGAACTGAGTGCATTTTTAAAGAGAATATAAGTTAATATATCTTCATACATATTTTTATATTTATTTAGTCACAGAAAAGATGACAAGATCGGATCCCCCAACCCATGTGTAGCCTGTATGAGATTTGATTCTCAGGGTAATTATTTGACATTTGTTTGTCTTGCTTATTTATTTTATGCTGCCAACTTATCTCTTTTTTTTCTTTCCTTTCAGCCCATTTATTGTGACATTCAGCATCTAAATAAAGTTTCTAGATTGACCATAATGTCCATTAGTACTACGATATATTTTGCTACAAATATTCGTAACTGCTGCGATTTATGTTATGTTTTGTATACATGTTTCTATAGTGATGTGACGTCAGCACGTTGTACGCCTAGGAGGGCGGACTATTTAAATGTGTTTCTTGTCTATGTGCAATATGCTTGAGAAAGGCTCGGGTTCGAGCCAAAACACGTGCCGCTTTGTGTCTTAATCCTCTGATGATTGAATAAAACTACAACTGCCTGCAAGTAATTGAAGTGCCGGCCTTTTCTTCGGTGAGTCCAATTAAACCGTTACATACTGCAGTTACATTGCTGCTATAAAAAACCACAGCCAATTAAACAGTTACATACATAGTTGTTTGCAAAAAACACAGTTTTTGTGCTATATAGCACATTAGGATCCTATGCTGCATTTCTGATATTCCAATAAAACCGTAACATACTGCATTTTTATTGTTATTTAAAAAAAACACAGTTTTTGTGCTAGATAGCACATTAGCGGCCTACGCTGCTTTTCTGATATTCCAATAAAACCGTAACATACTGCATTTACATAGTTGTTTGCAAAAAAACACAGTTTTTGTGCTAGATAGCACATTAGGATCCTACGCTGCATTTCTGATATTCCAATAAAACCGTAACATAGTGGATTTACATAGTTGTTTGCAAAAAACACTGTTTTTGTGCTAGATAGCACATTAGGATCCTACGCTGCATTTCTGATATTCCAATAAAACCGTAACATACTGCATTTTTATTGTTGTTTGCAAAAAACACTGTTTTTGTGCTAGATAGCACATTAAGATTCTATGCTGCATTTCTAATATTCCAATAAAACCGTAACATACTGCATTTACATAGCTGTTTGCAAAAAACAACGTTTTTGTGCTAAATAGCACATTTGGATCCTACGCTGCATTTCTTTTTTTGCTAGATAGTAAATTTACGGGCTATGCTGCATTTCTGACAGTCCAATTAAACCGTTACATACTGGAGTTGCATTGCTGCTATAAACAAAAAGCACATCTTTTGTGCTAGATAGCACATTAGGATCCTACCCTGCATTTCTGATATTACAATAACACCGTAACATTTTAATTGTTGTATGCAAAAAACACGGTTTTTGTGCTAGATAGCACATTTGGATCCTACGCTGCATTTCTGACAGTCCAATTAAACAGTTAACTTTGGCTGTTATATTGTTGTTTGAAAAATTTGAAAACTGTTTTTTGTGATATTGAAGTAATTGTATTGAATTGCTCTGTTACACTGTTGTGTGACATAAAGAAATGTATTCTAATTATGACACCGGCACTGCCTTACTGTTAGTGAACTTAATTGTTGACTACTGTCAGTTAAATTGTCACCTGAGATAAACCATCTGTTAGTTTGGTGGGTGAATGGAAATAATGAGGAGAACATCAAATAAGGGACGTGGCCCTGGTCGTGTTTCTGGTGGTGCTGGTGGAGCTCCTGTTGCAGGGAGAGGATGTGGTCGTTCTGTGCCAGCTACATGCTCACGTGAAACACCTCCCTCAGGTACGAGTAGGCAACAGAACCTTTAATGTTATTTAGTAGGCCCGAATGCCGCTCAATGAATGGTGAGGCCAGAACACATACAGGTGCTAGTAGATTGGGTGGTTGATAGTGCCTCCAGTACCTTCACATTATCTCCATTCCAGTCCACTGCTGAAAGCTCAGAGTTGGCACCTGCAGGCCATGGGCATCTATCTACAGGGGCGTAGCTAACGGCTCATGGGCCCTGGTGCAAGAGTTCAGCTTGGGCCCCCTTCCCTCAGTGCTTTGTGTGTCTTATTATGCGGCACAAGGGTCTTAGGGCCCCCTCAGGTTCCTGGGCCCGGTAGCAACTGCACCCCCCATAGCTACGCCCATGTATATCTATCATCTCACCCCCTTGCAAATCAGCCAAGAATTCTAAGCCCCCAAGTCATGCAGCAATCCTCTGGCAGGGTTTCCCCGGGCCGTGCACCTATCCCTGCCCCTGAAGTGAAAAAGATTGAGTGCACCGATGCCCAACCACTTATGTTTGAGGATGAGGACATGGGAAGACCACCGCAGCACGTCTCTGATGATCACGAAACACAAGTGCCAACTGATGCGGCTTTCTGCAGGGTGCAAACCGACAAGGAGGGCAGGGGAGAAGACTTGGTGGAAGATGATGTGGAGGACGATGAGGTCCTAGACCCCACATGGAATCAAGGTAATGCGAGTGACCTGTGCAGTTCAGGGGAAGAGGCGGTGGTCAAACAGAGCAACCAGCACAGAAAAAGAGGGAGCAGGGTGCAGAAACAGAGCGGCCGCCCCTTAGACAGTACGCCATGCTACTGCCCACCGCACCCAGGGACCGAGCACACCAAAGCTCCAAGGAGTAACCTGGCGTGGCAGTACAACACACAATGTGCAGAGGACAAGACACAAGTGGTTTGCACGAAATGCAATCAGAGCCTGAAGCGAGGCATCAATGTTCTAAACCTGAGCGCAACCTGCATGACCAGGCTTCTAAGTTCAAAGCACGAGCTGCAGAGGAGTAACCTGAAAAACCAAGAAAGGTCTCAGTTTCCTCCTGCTCCCTCTTCTGCTGCAGTCTCGGCCTCTTCCTCTACCTCTGGAGTTACAGTGGCAACGGCCAGCCCACAAACGGAGGATGTGGCAGCAACGCTACCACGTCCGTCACCTTCAACAAGTAGCACCACAATGTCCCATGGAAGCGTTCAGCTGTCCATCTGGAGCGAAAGAGGAAATACCCTCCTACCCACCCGTGATCCCTGGCCCTAAATGCCAGGATTTCAAAATTTCTGGCCTTTAAAATGCTGTCATTCTGTCTGGTGGAGACGGAGAGTTTAAAAACCTTATGGCGGTGGCTGTCCCACAGTACATTGTTCCCAGCCGCCGCTACTTTTCCAGGCGAGCCATCCCTTACCTGCACAACCAAGTAGGGGACAAAATCAGGTGTGTGCTGCGCAACACCATCTGTGGTAAGGTCCACATAACTACTGATACGTGGACCAGTAAACACGGCCAGCGACGTTATATCTCCCTAACAGCACACTGGGTAAATGCAGTGGCGGCTGGGCCAGAGGCGGATAGCTGTTTGGCGCATATCCTTCCCCCACCGAGGATTGCAGGGTATTTCTCTTTGCCTCCTTTTGCCTCCTCCTCCTTCTACTCTTCTTCCTCTACCACCTCCTCATACGCTTAACGTAACACCTTCACCACCATCTTCAGCACAACCAGGGGGAAACGACAGCAGGCAGCTTGGAAACTCTGTTTGGGGGACAAACCCCACATCGCGCAGGAGCTTTGAACAGGCATGGAACAACAGACCGATGAGTGGTTGGTGCCACTGAGCCTCAAGACCAGCCTCGTGATGTCAGATAATGGGCGAAATCTCACAGCAGCTCTGGGCCTAACTACCCCGACATGTCAGAGCTGCTGCAGAAAGTTTGGCCGTCTGTGCGCGCGGCGTTCTCACCCTTACGGCGTTCTCACCCTGCTGCTGATCGCCTGTCTGCGCTGCAGCGTAACTTCGGCCTTCCCGCTAACTGCCTCATATGCGACGTGCCTGCAAGATGGAACTCCACCTTGCACATGCTGGAGAGACTGTGCGAGCAGCAGCAGGCGATAGTGGAGTTTCAGCTACAGCACGCACGGGTGAGTCGCTCTGCGGAACAGCACTACTTCACCGCCACTGAGTGGGCCTCTATGCGAGACCTGTGTGTCTTGTTGCGCTGTTTCTACTACTCCACCAATGAGGCCAGTGCCGATGACGCTGTTCTCCATGTCTCCTTGCAAAAACTCTTCGGGCAATGAGGGAAGAGGATGTGGCACAGGAGGAAAAGGAGGAGGAAGAGGGATCCTTTCCACGGTTATTAGGCCAGTCATTCACAAGTGGCTCAGAGGGTGGGTTCTGCATCAACATAGGCCAGGTACACAATTGTCCAGCCAGGGCATAGTTCTGGAGGATAAGGAGGATGAGGAGGAAGGGGAGGATGAGGAGGAACCGTGTTCACAGCAGGGTGGCACCCAAAGGAGCTCAGGGCCATCACTGCAGTGTGGCTGGGGGGATACTGAGGACACCGACGATAAACCTCCCACAAAGGACAGCTTGTCTTTGCCTCTGGAGAGCCTGGCACACATGAGCAACTACATGCTGTAGTGCCTGCGCAACAACCGCCGAGTTGCCCACATTCTAACTTGTGCTGATTACTGGGTGGCCACCCTGCTGGATCCCCGTTACAAGGATAACATGCCGTCCTTAATTCTCTCACTGGAGCATGATCGAAAGATGCGTGAGTACAAGCGCACGCTGGTAGACCCACTGCTGATGGCATTCCCACCTTACACCGGGGCCTCAGTGGAAGCAGAAGGCGAAGGCAGAGGAAGAGGAAGAAGTCGCCAACACAGCTGGGGCACCGGCAGCCCCTCAGAAGGCAGGGTTAGCATGGTCAAAATGTGAAAAATCTTTGTCAGCACACCACAAGAACCAGTAGCACCAGCTGATATGGAACGTCTTAGCAGGAGGCAGCATTCCATCAACATGGTGGAACAGTATGTGTGCACACGCCTACACGTACTGACTGATGAGTCTGCCCCAGTCAACTTCTGGCCTGGGTCTCCAAATTGGGCACATGGCCTAAGATTGCCCTTGGAGGTGCTGGCCTGCCCTGCAGCCAGTGTATTGTCTGAACGTGTGTTTAGCATGGCAGGGACGTTATCACAGGCAAGTGCAGCCGTCTGTCTACAGCCAATGTGGACAAGTTCACGTTCATTAAAATGAACCAGGTATGGATTCCACAGGACTTGTCCGTACCTTGTGCAGAATAGACATGTATACCGGCCTGACACGGTCATTGTTATACTCCAGCGCACTCTCTCTTTGTTTTATTTTATATATTCCACAATGTTTTGTGGTCTACCCAAATTAAATAAATAAAAAAGTGTAGGCTACCTCCTCCTCTTCCACCGCCGCTTCCACCTACACCACAACGTCCACCTACACCGCCACATCCACCACCTCCTCAACCTCCTACTCCATATGGACCTCTTCCCCCTAGTTCAAGATTATTATTTTTATTTATTTTATTTTATTTTAAGTCATTTCCCTATCCACATTTGTTTGCAGGGCACTTGTCATGCTTTTACCCTAATTCTGCTGCCTTTTGCAGCTCTCTAGCCCTTTCCATGACTCTTTTAGAACCATTTTAGTGCCCGAAAGTTCGGGTCCCCATTGACTTTAATGGGGTTCGGGTCAAGTTTGGGTCCCGAAATCAAACTTTGCAACGAAGTTCAGCCGAACCCGGCGAACCCGAACTTCCAGGTGCTCGCTCAACTCTATAGGCGACATAATGTGAAGATGGTAGTAGCAGCAGCAGCATCAGGAGGATACCACAGAGTGGCAAGTTGACATAGTTTAGAGCTGGCAGCAGCAGCTGTATCAGGAGACCACAAAATGGCCCAGTAACAGAGTGGGGCGGTGGGTGGCAATACTAGTACACGCTGACGAAGGTTGGTGAAGTAAGGAGCACTTGGCAACAGATGTGTGGCATCAGGCGGGTTGCAGCATCAAAGTAGTATCTGAGGAAGGTAGCCAGAAGAAACCGGTCTCTTTTGTCAAAGTGTTGGTGTGGCACCATGGATGGTCTAGTCTGACGCATCAGGAATTGGTGGTTGGAAATCCTGGCTGATCCACGACTGATTCATCTTGACAAAGGTCCGTCTCTCCACATTTTGGGTAGACAGGTGAGTTATTCCTGGGGAAACTATGGCCCCTGCTGCACTAAACACCTGCTCTGATGCCACACTACTGGTCGGGCAGGACAGCTTTTCCAGGGCAATCTCTGCTAGTTGCGGCCACAAATCCAGTTTGGTTACCCAGCAGTCCAGTGGATCTTTAATGTGGCTGGCAGGGTGCAGTCAAAGTATGCCACCACCTGATGGTTCCGGTCCTGCTCCAGGTCTACCTGCTGCTGCTTCTGGTTAGTAGTTTCTTCCCTATGCGGGTGAAGAAAGCTACTCATCAGCGACTGTAGACTCAGGCTATTGCTGATGGAGATGGTACTGCTCCTGCCACCCCACCCCTCCCCAGGAGCCATGGCAGTGGAACATGAGCGCAGAGGGCCCCCCGGCAAGAGCTGCAAGAGGATGGACGATGGCGCACATAAGCAGCGGCCAACTGATTGCATAGGATGTCTCTTTAGTAGTTCAGATTGTCCTTCCTCTCGGTGTGTGTAAAGAGGCCCCCATTCTGGACCGGTAGTGAGGGTCCAACAAGGTGGAGAGCCAGAAGTCATCCCTCTGCCGAATGGTGACTATTCGGGTGTCACTACGCAAGCAAGTGAGCATGCATCGGGCCATTTGTGCAAGTGACTCAGAGGGACTCCCTGCCTCCATCTCCACTGCATACTGCCACAGTCTGTCAGGGTCCTCTGTCTCATCTTCCTTATTGCCCTGTAACACCTCTGGCTGCTCATGCTCCTCCTGTCCAATCAGTAGAAAAATCACCCATATGGCTACATATTGCCTGTGCTCCAATGTCCTCCCCCACTTCCTCCTCCTCTTCCATTTCAGCCCCCACAGGGCTCATGTGGCCGTGAGATCGCATCGCCATGTCTCTTGACCCCTGACCAGCTATTGTTACCACCATCTGTTCCAGTACATGAAGCAGTGGAATGACGTAGTTCATACTGTTGTCCTGGCAACTGACAAATAACGTGGTGGCCTCAAAGGGCCTGAGCAAACGGTATATGTCACACATGAGCTGCTACTGGCTGAAATCGAAGTTATACAGGGGAGTACTCCTATCCGCTTGCATCATCAAGAAATCGTTAATGGCCTTTCTCTGTTCGTATAGTCGGTCCAACATATGCAGGGTGGAATTCCAACAGGTGGAAACATTGCATATTAGCCTATGTTGGGGGATTCCGTTCTGCCGATGCAGCTTAAGGAGGGTGTGCTTTGCATTGTATGAGTGGCTGAAGTGCATGCAAAGTTTCCTGGCCATTTTTATGATGTCTTGCAGATGGGTGGAAGACTTCAGGTACCACTTGACAGATTGAACACGTGTGTGCTATGCAGGCCGCATGGCTCAGCCTTCCTTGACTCAGCGCTGACACCATGTGCTTCCCGTTTTCTGTCAGCATGATTTCGGTTTTCAGTTGTCGTGGAGAAAGCTAGGATTCGATTTCTTGATGCATCACATGGAGCAGTTTCTCCCCTGTGTGACTCCATTCGCTAAGGCAAACCAGTTGCAGAACAGTGTGACACCGCCGAGCCCTGCAAATGTGGTGTGCTGGAGGGGCACTGTGACTTGTCCCTGCAGTGGAGGCTGAGGACATGGTGGAGGATGAGGAGGCAGAGGCGGCAATTGTCGCAGGACCAACGGCGTGACAACGTGGAGACAGAAGCCTGTCTAAGTTGCTGGTGTTGCTGTGCAGGAACTACATTCCCCCAGTGAGCCGTAAAGGACATGTATTGTCCCTGACTGTAGTTACAGCTCCACACGTCGGCGCTGCAGTGCACTTTGGCAGACACTGACAGGCTCAAGGACTGGCCCACCTTCTGTTCTACAGGTGTGTGCAGGCTGATACTGCCTTTTGCGCAAAGAAATGTCGGCTTGGGACTCTCCACCCTAGGCTCGGCACAAGCCATCAGTTCTCTGAAAGGTGCAGAGTCCACCACTTGGAAAGGGAGGGACTGAAGCACCAGTAACTTGGACAGGAGCATGTTCAGCTTCTGCGTCGTTGGATGCGTGCACGCATACTGTTGTCACGCTTCAGTGATCGATTACTGACAGAATGACTGACAAAGAGTAGGAGCAGGATCATCTGGAAGAGCAGAAGATGGGATTGAGGTGGTGGAGCCTTGATTGCCTGAAACTGGGTGCATGCCACTGAGAGAAGTAGCGGTTGCTGCGGAAGGCTGGACCACCACATCGGAGCCACGGTTCTCCCAGGCCACTTGATGGTGACGCTGCATATGTTGACGCTGGGACTTAGTGCCAACATTGGCACCCTGGTCACTTTTCACCTTTTGCCCACATATTATACATAAAACTGCCACAGCGCTGAGTACCTTATTTTCCCCCCAATACTACTCCCTGGTTGACTTCTAACGGCGCTGCTTCTGTGAACCCATGCACCACTCCTTTCTGGGCAGGTAGGCTGCTGCAAAGTGGGTGGTCTACCCCGTGCCTGTTTGGCTCCCGATCTGCCACTGCTGCCAACATGCTAACTCCCGGCCACGCTAGCGACTTGCTGCCTCTGCCTGACGGGCAACCTGCCACCTTCATCTCCTGATGATGACGACGCCCCTTCTTCACCCGGCTCCCAAGTGCGATCAGCTTCATCATCATTGAGTAATGTCTTCACATCACTGATGTCCTCATGAACGGCCTCTGGGTCAGGAACCTGAGTACTCGCAACACAAGCTCCCATGCCACTCTCCTCATCACTACTTGCCTGCCTAGTGGAGGAAATGGATGTCTCCTCCACATCTTGGCTGAGCCGTAGCGGCTGACTGTCCTTTAGTAGCTTTTCCTTGCTGAAAAGTGAAACTGAGCCTACTGCATGTAAAACTTCTCGTGGAGAGGGAACAGAAAAGACCAGAGGCAGGTTGAGGACAGGTGAGGGAACAGGGCCTGCTCCCGGGCCATGCCAACTAAGGGTTGTGTATGACTGATGGAAGGGGGTGTCTGATGTCACTTGGGATGATGTGGATGACCGAGTTAACCAACTAAGAACCGCTGGGTTGCTAGTCAAGACACGACCGGTAGATGACCCGGGAGCTCAGGCCTCTCACTGCGACTACTGGTGCCACACCCCCTTACTCTGCTGCGAATTCTGTTTGCGCCAGAAACATTCAGACCTCTGCCACTCCTCTGTACATGGACTGGCACTTCTCTGCCTGACATACTTGTAGCTGAACTAAGCAAATTAAATGGAAATTAAAACACCCCTAAAAGCGATAAATATATACCCTTTAACCAGAAATACCTGCACAAGCAACCCGAGAATATATAGTTCTTGTTGGACGGAAAAAGGCCTTTATACGCTTTAAACAGAAAACAATTAAAGAGTGAAGTGTATATATATTTTTCTTTTTTGATTTAAATACACCCCTATACGGTTTCAACAGAAATCACTGCAACACTGCAGTGCGTATATATATATTTCTTTTTTTTACTGTAATAGGCCCCTATATCCTTTCACCCGAAATAACTGCACAAGTGAGCCTAGAAAATATATTTCTTGTTGGACAAAAAAAAGTCCACTATACCCTTTAATCAGAAAACAGTTAAAGAGTGAAGTGCGTATATATTTTTCTTTTAGTACTGAAATACGACCCTATACGCTTTCACCAAAAATGACTGCAAACATGCAGTGCGTTTATATTTTTTGTGTATTACTGAAATATCACCCTACACTCTTTCACCAGAAATGACTGCAAATGAGTTTAGTGTAAATAACAACAAAAGTGACCTGCGTATATATTTATCTTTTTCCACAGATAAAAGCCACTAAAGGCTTTTCAACATAGCAGTTGCACCCCCATAACTAATTGCTGGAATGACAGAGCTGTATTATGAGACTATCTGGATCCCCAAGTAATGTTTCCATGCACTTGTAAACGCTTTTTTTTTACAATTAGGATTTTCCTATGACTCTCCCTAGCATCTGCACATGTCTCTCCCTGCCTGTGAAATGATTCCTCTCACTATCCTTTCCCTGCACTAGTAAATCACTTCTTTCCTTATTTTTTAACGATCAGTTTTTCTTTCACTCTCTCTAGCGCCTGCATATACGTCTGTCCCTGAACAATGTACGATTGTGAATGGCAGAATCTAAGATGGCCGCCGTATTTATAGGGGATGTGACATCACCGGACTGGCTGGCTGCTGATCGGCTGCATGCATTATGGGCCATCCCGGTTTCCAAGAGTTTCTTGCCCTATGTCCTCACACGTGCAGCTGCCATTTTAGCTGCCATTGTAGCCGCCATGTTAGAAAAATTACGATTCGTTACCACAAAGCACGAGGTAATTCTCATTTATTGCGAATCAAATTTTTCCTGAAATTCTAAATGAATTCCATTTCGTGAGCTTCGATTTGCTCATCTCAAATTATAACGTGTGATCAGACTGAAGTTCGTATGTTGTAGTTTGGTCTGTTCTCTCTTATTACTTCTCGGATTCTCTCCCTGGCTTTCTTTCAAGATTCTTTTTTCGGATTCGTGTATCAGTTTCGTGGGATAACCCTTATTCTTAAATCTTTGCTTTAAAATGTCTAATTGTTCTTTTATGAAATAATGTTGATACAGTTTTTTTTAGTCCTCTTCATTTGACTAAACGGAATGTTATTTTTACATCTATGATGGTGGCAACTTTAAAAAGGTCGACACGAATAGTTATTTTGATTTTAAAAGTGTGTTTTGGTGGTTATTCTATTGTTGATTATTTCCAAGTGTAGATCTTGGAAGATTGCCTCTGTAGGGTGGTGTTCTAAAGTCAGTTCTAGATTCTAGTCGTTTTTGTTGATTTAGTTAACATAACTAAGTTATCAAATAGCCTTCCCAGACTAAAATATTGTCATCTTGTAAAATCTAATGTTGGGGGGCCTAGTTCGTTCTCAAAGCCCCACATAAACAAATTAGCATACGCCGGGGCAAATTTTGTCCCCATTGCTGTCCCTTTCTTTTGTTGGTATACTGTGTCCTGAAAGGTAAAATAGTTATGGTTGAGGATGAACTTAATGGAGTTAAGGATTAATGTTCTCTGTGTGTGGGGCATTAGTGGGTCCAAGAGCAGTGTTTTTTCTATTGTTGCTAAACCCAAAGTGTGCGTAATATTGCTATACAGCGAGCACACATCTAGAGTGGCCCAGTGGTAACTTTTATTCCAAACAAATGTCTCAAGGATACTGATGAGGTGAGATGTGTCTCTGAGATGGGATGGTAGTTCGAGAACATATCTTTGTAAGATGCTATCCACATATTCAGAAAGATTTGCAGTAAGGGAGCCGATCCCAGATATGATGGGTGTCTTTCGGGGGGGAGGGGGGGTGTTGGTTAAAGACTTGTGGATCTTTGGCAGGAAATAAAATCTTGCTGTGGAGGGGTGAAGGGTTTTTAAAAAGGTTCTTTCTTTCTTACCTATGACCCTGGTATGGAATCCTTCAACTATCAGGTCAATTATTTTCTTTTTGTAATCATTAGTGGGATCATGTGTCAATGTTTCATAATATTCGCTATCCGAGAGGATACGAAGGGCTTCGGATTTAAAATATGTTGATAACGATCCCACCCCCCTTATTTGTACTCTTAATAACAATATCCCTATTTTTAGTTAGGGAATTCAAAGCCTTCAGTAGTTTGGGGTTTAGATTGTTTGTGTCCTCTGAGGTAGATGGTAAAGAGAGGGTCTCCCTAAAGTCCACCATGACTATGTTATAGAGACTCTTGATGTGAGGGCCCTTGCTTTCAAGGGGGTAGAAGTTGGATCTCATTTCATATTGGATGGTATGGGGGCAGTTGGATATTCAGGACTAGTAGGGTCTATGAGAGTGGGTGCACTGGAAAGAGGTGTGGTATTTGGTTTTGGGCCTGTCTGGAGGTCTATAAGTTGAAGGTCTTTTATGGTAAAATGGCGATGGAGAGTCAGTTTGCGGATGAACTGGTTAATGTCCACAAATAATTCAAACAGATTTGGTTGGTAAGTTAGACAGAACGAAAGCTCTTTGGTGAGTAGCTCTATTACATTACGTGCGAGTATGTGGTTGGATAGATTAAAGATACCGATCTCTCTTACTAATTATTTTAAATGCTTATTTAGTTTTTTGGTTTGAATTTTTTTGTGTAGAGGTGCGTTTGATCCTACCTCCCCTGCATCCTCTAGATCTGCGTTTAAGCTTTTTTTCTTCTTTATACTGGAAACTGGGGTGTAGAAGTGAGTGATTTTTAAGGATCGGGACGTGGATGGGTTACTCATCGGAGCCAAAACATTCTAATACTGTACAGAGTGCTCGCTCTGTACAGTATCGAAACAAAGTTTTATGCGAATCAACTTTGGATGTTTTATCCGAAGTTGATTCTCTCATCCCTAGTCAAAACCCCAAAAGCCTTTTGCGGAATTGTGTTTTTATTTTCAAATGTGCACCTCAAAGAATTTTTTTTTCCTGTTTTCCGAAATAAGACATGGTAAATTAAATGGTGCCATTAAAAATGCATGTTGTCCCGCAAAAAAATAAACCCTAATATGGCCATGTGAATGGAAAAACTAAATAGTTATGGCTATTGGAATATGGGAAGGAAAAATCAAAAATGACAAAATTAAAATGGGCCCGGTCTTTAAGGGGTTAAAGGTATATATCAGATAAAAAGCACAAATACTTGTTAATTAGTGTTGAGCAAGCATGCTAGGCCAAACACCGCGTGTGCTCAAGCGCGATGCTCGAGTCAGTGTATTTAAATCTGATTTATTTTTATGGAGAAGATCGCTGTACAGTGAGGGAATCCCTCAGTGTGAGTCCGTGGCTTAGGAGTCTCTGCTCTGACTCCATATATAGCTATGTCAATATATGGAGTCAGTGCTTGGGGACACTCCAGTGTATTTAAATCTAATTTAGCCTGTATTTCAGAAAAGTTTCTGTTTGGAATCAAACTCACAACCTTCTGCATTAGCGGCAAGGCACTTAACCACTCAACTAGTAAAAATTCCTCTACAGTAGTATATCTAAATGTGAAAAACCTAATAACACCTGTGATTTACCATCTCCCAAAGGTGCATAAGAATGCCCTAAACCCCCCATGTCGCCCGATCATGTCAGGGATTAATTCCCTGACTAGCAGACTCACAGAATACATAGATTTTTAACTACAGAAATATGTAGTCGCGGCACCCTCTTATCTAAAAGACACCAGTAGCGTGTTGGATCTAATAAAGAATTTTTGAGTAGTTGAGGATGGAATGTGGATGGCGACAGTTGATGTGACATCGCTCTATACTATCATCCCGAAAGAGATAGGACTCAGAGCCATATCAGAGAGTTTTCGGGAAGACCCATTCATGTCCACGGAACAGGCAGAATTTATATTGGAGTTAGTTGAATATTGTTTGAGCCACAATTATTTCTGGTTAGACCAGAAATTTTATTTACAAAGATGTTGGGATGGCGATGGGGGCGAAATTCGCCCCCAGTTTCGCTAATCTCTTCATGTCTATGTGGGAGAGCGAATATATAAAACCACACCTTACAAATGACAGCCTACTTATATGGTGCAGATATATAGACGACTGTTTGTTGTTTTGGAAGGGGGGAAAAGAAGATTTAGAAAGGTTTATTCTGGACTTGAATAATGAAACCTGGAATCTTCAGTTCACTAGTACCATCAGCCAAAGTTTCGTCAATTTCCTAGATTTGGTTATTTTTGTCCAGAATAGTACCCTAAAAACCAAGACATTATTTAAGGATACAGATGTAAATGGGTATATAGAGGTGAACAGTTGCCCCTATCGTCCATGGATGGCAAATATACCGAAAGGCCAGCTTAAAAGAATTTATCGCAACTGTACAGATATTTCGGACTACAGGGAACAAAATCAGATAATAAAGGCGCCCAATCTTAACACTTACCTAGTACACAGTGCGATTTCACAAAAAGAGGAGAAGATAGTCTCTAATAAATTTACGTGGTGTGGGTTCTGTAGAAATAGAGCCAAGACAGATAGATTAAATATAAAGACAACAGTACACTCAATAAAGAAGGATAAGGAATTAAAAATAAAGGGATCCATGTCCTGTGAAAGTATGAGGGCGGTATACGTACTAGAGTGCCCATGTGGCCTCCAGTATGTAGGCAGAATGACGAGGAAGTTAAAAGTGAGAATACAGGAGCATATCCTCAACATCAAAAAAGGAGTAGAGACTCATGGGGTGTCGCTCCATTTTAAACAGGCCCACCAAATAAAACCGAAAGGGTTGAAATTTATGGGGGTAGAGCTAGTGAAAGAAAACTGGCGGGGGGGGTGACATCATCGCAAAAATTAGCAAACAAGAAGTCCGGTGGATGTATGACTTACATACCTTGCACCCACACGTACTGAACATTGAGCTGGATCTCAAACCCTGCCTAATGTGAACATCGCCCTATAGATCACACATCCGGGCGATAGGGAGGAACCTAAGGTGTAGTGTTAATCCAGGATTGAGGGTGTGTACACATATAAGTCGGTGATAGGACCAAACATACCAGGTGACTTGAAAGGATGTCAGGGATATATTTATGAATGAAAGAAAAGTTGTGATTCCTTTACACATGATTCCTATGAGTAAAATTGGAAGGTGTATGATTTTTATATTCACCTTTTTATATTTGAGATTTTATATATGTCCGGTCATCAGATTTTTCGTAGGAAAACCTGAGGATAAAATCAAGTACTGATAGAGTCATCATGTACGATCCTCCCACTGTGGAACAGGTGGGGGAAGTGATGACTATAAAATGGCACACAGGTGCATTGTGCTTAAACACCCCTGACGAAGCATGGTGGTACGAAACCCGGGTGGTGCTTGATCGAATTTTATGGATGATTATATGCGCATTTGCTTCATGATCTTGTAAGTACAATAAATTTTAAAAAGAAGCATTTGCACTACGGTATTTCACTATTAGAAGCACTTTGCCTGCAGACACTACTGGAGGTGCCAAATAGATGCGAGAGTGAAGACTTGCCCTATGTTTGTTTGAATGCCGAACTATACGCCAACGGCTCGTAAGTGCCATCTATATGCGCTACCGCGATCTAGTTCGACAGTACTTTACTATTGGTACACCTTGATTGCTCCACAGATCAAAAGAAGGAGGCGATTTTTCTGTGGCAACCTTATTAACCCATGTGGTCATCAGTAGACGGCTCCATTGGACAGAAAGAATAGAAAGTGTGCGCGGTTTGAATAAAAGTTGCTACGTGTGAATTACTCACTTCACCTTTAGGACTCGCTGCATTTGTGAGATACGTACTGGGGGACTCATTACCTTTTTATTACCATACTGTTGTATGTAGCAGGGCCCACACTGATGTATGTAGCAGGGCCCACACTGTCGTATGTAGCCCAAAACATACTGTAGGATGCATCAGAGCCCACACTGTTGTATGTAGGAGAGCTCACACTGTTGTATGTAGCAGAGCTAACAGCGTGCTGTAGGATGTAGCAGAGCCCACAGCGTGACAGGGTTTGAACTCACAGCTTCTGCATCACAGCCCAGAACATTAACCACTACACTATATAGCTGCATAGCCAGTCACTAATTTGGTTATGCAGCTATTATAGCTGAGTGGTTAAGTGCCTTGCCTCTAATGCAGTACGTTGTGAGTTTGAATCCCAGCAGAAACTTTTCTGAAATACAGGCTAAATTAGATTTAAATTTCACTGTGGTTTCCCTAAGCACTGACTCCATATATGGACATAGCTATATATGGAGTCATAGCAGGGACTCCTAAGCCGAACAAGAGTCCCGACACCCTCCCCTCTTCAGAGCAGGGGGTCAATGGTTTAATGATCAGGTTCTCCCATTGACTTCCAAAGTGCTCGGCAGAGCACCTGAGCATCGCAAAGTGTTCTACTCAAGCACACGAGAACTTTGGTGCTCGATCAACACTGGTGTTAATCTAAAACCTAGCCAAAGCTATTCTATAGAAATTAAATCCCTGGGTAAGATTTACTGATCAAAATGCCAGAATTCTGGTAACACACTGTGGATTAGTTTTATTAAGTGCTTAAGACCATTTTTGCAGCAGCTTGAATTGGTGGTGTAAGGAAAGTGTCTTTCTTTTTTGGTATTTGGTATTGCTGGTCCCGCCTACTTGTGTTGACCCAGCCTTGTCAGTTTTGCCTCCACTACAAAATAGTGCGACTTTAAGTTCCCAGTCTGCCCCGAAAGAGAAAGATTTATTAATTTTTTAATGTCACAAATGTAACATAAAAAATCATAGGTTACAGTGAATGTCATGTTTGTGTCATAATTTATTACTTTTTGAGCTACACTGAATTTTTTTAAGGTGGCAAAGGAAGGACATAGCTCAGGGTGGGTTCACATCAGTGTTATGGATTCTGTTTTTGTTTTCCGTTATAACATTGTTATAACGGAAAATAATTGAATCCATAAGAGGCATTCCATTTTGACCCTTCATAATACAAGTCTATGGGCAGTAGAACCGAAACCAGGACGGATCCGTTATGCTGCCCATAGACTTGTATTATGACGGAAGCCTTTAAAATTATGATTTTTTTAGTAATGATATTTAATTTAAAACTGATACTTGCTCCTTGGAGAGTTCAAAGATCATATCCAGTAAATGTTGAAATAACCAAAACACTGTTTCATGTATTCCCATCTGATCATGTTCACAGTATTGAGATTACCCACAAGAGACACTGTGATTATATATCTACCGGCTTTACATTATTGTTGTTCCATGAATTGAATGTAGATGATTTTCCAGTTTGTCTAGCTTAGAGTAATAAAGGAAATCCATTATAAATTCACTGTCCAGACTGCAAATCTGCACTTCTACTTTTGAGGTGGGTTTCTCACTGCCCACTACACTTACTGTATGGAAAAAAAATCTGCCATGTCAGGATTGCTATAGATGTACGTATCACCTGCATTTTTCCTTTACAAAATGGATTTAGTTTGTTTTCTTCTTTGAATCTAGCTTCTGACTAGGAACATGACACATCCATTCTAAAAGTCCTCATTCGAGTCATTGATCTGTCAAACAGACACATTTATTTGGAATCTATGTCACAGTCATCCCATATAAACAAACTATACCTCAATGTGCTTCTGATTTTACACAGAGGCATACAGAGTTTTTTTTTTTATGGTGGTACCACACAATGGTCCCTAATATGGACCTATAGCTCAGTTCATGCAATGTGCATCAGGATTCTTTTTTAGTTTATTTTTTTGACTATGTGTGTGATGTACTTATGATTGAAGTTCACTATATAATTGGCAGTCCAAAAGCTAGTAACTGTTCATCCTAAGCAAGAATGAAACTAGTGATCTACTACATTAGCTATGTTATTTTTCTAATGCTGAATCTAGTGATATATAAGTCAACAATTAATTCATAGAAGACACATTCATATTCACTGAGCCGTTTAAATTGTTTATATACAAGCTATAATACACATTTTATACTGTTTTACTCGCACGTATCTGCATTCCCACTTTTTCTAGCAAAAGCTAAAATAATGCTTTTTTTACTAAATGCATTAAATGATATGAAGAACTCTCAAACAATGCAATTTCCTTTATAGATTACACGATAAACACTATGATTAGAGAAAATGCATCCATGTTCACAGATTTCTTAATTCTTGGGTTATCTGACATTCCAAACGTCAAAGTGCTCTTATTTTGCTGTCTTCTTTTGATTTATGTACTGACTTTAACAGGAAATGTAACTATCATACTAGTGTCACAACTAGATAAACGCCTACACAAACCAATGTACTTCTTCTTGAGTAATTTATCCTTCCTTGACATCTGCTATACCTCAACAACTATGCCCAAGATGTTACAAATCCTTTTATCAAAAAGAAAATCTATTTCATTTTTTGGCTGCGTCATTCAACTTTACTTCTTTTTGCTATTTGTGGGCACTGAATGTGTTCTTCTTCTGGTAATGTCCTATGATAGATTTTTGGCCATATGCCATCCTCTCCGATACCTAGTTATAATGAGCCGCAAGGTCTGTATAAATCTGGCTTGTGCATCCTGGTTAAGTGGCATGGTTAATTCTGTAGTCCATACGGTTTTTACTTTCCGCTTAGACTTCTGTGCTAATAAGAAAATCAATTATTTTTTTTGTGACATTCCTCCATTATTGTCTCTTTCTTGTGAAAATACATCAGTAAATGAAGCTTTACTGCTTTCTATAGGAGTTTTTATTGGGTGGACTCCCTTCTTGGGCATTATTGTCTCATACATTTATATAATTGTAACTATATTAAATATGAAATGTAATGAAGGAAGACAGAAAGCATTTTCCACTTGTGCCTCTCATCTTACTGTAGTGTTATTATACTATGGAAGTGCTATCTTCAACTATGTCAGACCAATTTCATCTTACTCGTTAGGCAAAGATCGATTGATTTCTGTTCTATATAGTGTTGTTACGCCAATGTTGAATCCAATTATATATACTTTAAAAAACCAAGATGTAAAAAATGCCATAAGTCGACAATTAACTTCTAGAAAAATAATTTAAATTCACTGAGCCAAAAAAATTGTATGTACATAACATACAATACTTATTTTTTGATGTTTTACTTCACAAGTAGGCTAATAAAAAAAAAAATGGAACTAAGCATGTAACTGTGTATACATTTGCAAATATTTTGGACAATTTGGTGTGTTGTTCTTTTAGTTACACAATTTTTTTCTGGAATCCTTTTAGACTATTTTATCATAGAATTCTGGCTAAGTAATTTTATCATAGAATTATAATAACGTTCCAAATCTTGTTCCTCTAGAACTTATGGAGAAAAATTGTAGGGTTTATTCTTTTCTACTTACTTTTCGGCACTTTAGCATTTAGGCGTTGACTCATGTTTCATCCGAAGTCGATTCGCTCATCCCTAAGGCCCCTTGAGAGCGTGTACGGATTATGTCCGGAAGCATTGCAGATGCGTTCAGTGAAAACTGCGCTGTTTTGCAAACAAAGTCATTAATTTTTGTTTGTGATCTCGTTCAATTTTTATCATGTGGGTGCAGTGCGATTTACTGCGTTTTGCACAGGCATGATAAAAAACGGAATGTGTGCAAACAAGTTCCAACATCTCTTAGCAACTATCCGTGAAAATCGCATCGCATCCGCACTTGCTTGCAGATGCGATGCGATTTTTACGTAGCCCCATTCACTTCTATGAGGCCAGCATTGCGTGAAAATTGCAGAATATAGAACAAGCTGCGATTTTCACTGAACGCAAAAGTGATGCGTGAAAACCACCGCTCATGTACACAGACCCATTTAAATGAATGGGTCCGAATTCAGTGCGGGTGCTATGCGTTCAGGTCACGCATTGCACCCACGTGGAAAACTTGCTCGTGTGAAAGGGGCCTAATAGTTGACCATAGCACCCAATCAGATTCCACCTTTCATTTTTCACAGCTCCTTTGGAAAATTAAAGGTGGAATTTAATGTGTTGCTATTGGTAACTAAGCACGTTCTACAGTTTGATAAATGTCCCTTGGAGTCTTTAAATGTGCCAAAATGATCACAATGGCCCAGCTTGTATGACAAATCTGTAGCATCTATAGACTAGCTGTTCAAAAGATCAAGCCAAATTTTAGTTGACAGTTTTTTTTTTTTTCAGATTTGTATTCACATTTTACAAGCATGGCTAAAAAAAGAAACTGTCTAAAACAATAGATGGACCTTTTTTTGCACTAAAATGCGACAAATTGAGAGAAAACTGTAGATAAAGTTGAGGCTTCAGTAAATAGTGAATCTGGGCCAGTGTCTTTAATTTCCAAATATTTTGACAAATCCAGTTACACTGCTATCTCTAGTTCTCGCACTCATATTAAGGCCTCATGCATACGACCGTAGGTGTTTTGCGTTCCGTTACACAATTTTAATTTCTCTGCTTTTAAAACAGATAGGTTTATGGTTTTTCGAGGGCAGATTTCACTGGGATAATTTTAAGTTGCCATGTCACATTTTAAGACCCCCTGATGCCCCCCTATAGTAGAAACTCCAGAAAAGTGACCGCATTTTGGAAACTACGGGATAAGGTGGCAGTTTTGTTGGTACTATTTTAGGTACATATGATTTTGGTTGCTCTATATTACACTTTTTGTGAGGTAAGGTAACAAAAAATAGCTGTTTTGGCACCGTTTTTATTTTTTGTTTTTTACATTGGTCATCTGACAGGTTAGATCATGTGGTGTTTTTTAGAGCAGGTTGTTACGAACGCGACAATACCAAATACAGCTACTCTTTTTGGTTGTTTGCTTCAGTTTTACATAGTAAAGCATTTAAAAAAAACTACTTTTTAGTGTCTCCATATTCTGAAAGCCATATTTTATTTTTATTTTTTGGGGCGACTGTCTTATGTAGGGGCTCAATTTTTTCGGGATGAGATAATGGTTTGATTGGTACTATTTTAGGTGCATATAACTTTTTGATTGGTATTACACTTTTTGTGATGTAAGGTGACAAAAAATGGCTTTTTTGACACATTTTTTAATATCACTGGATGCTATAAGTAACAGCCGGGCCCATGCTGCGGATCAGGCGGGTGCAGCTCTTGCAACCCCCCCAATCACATCACATACATGCACGTGAGGATGCGGTAAAGCACCACATTCCCCCACGTACATGTACGTGATATTGCGGGAAGGGGTTACTCACACCCTTTGCCTTGAGGTCTGGATTTCTCACCGATACCAGTTGATTTGTTCCTTTGAATATTTCATATCCAAATATCAGCAATTCCTTTCTTTTCAACTCTCTAAAATTATGTATTACTCTTAATGGGTTTGTCCAAAATCCAACCAATGCAACTGAATGCCTTAAAATAAAATAAAGGCAGCAGTTATGACATGAAGATATACGGCACGAGACCTCTAAGGATCGTGATTGGCTACAGTGGTCATGAGTTGTGAACCTGCATGTCACCGTTGCAACAGAAGGAGTGGAGCTGTGACAAAGAGAAGAATAGGGTAGGAGGACAGCATGGGGGCTCAGTGGTTAGCACTGGTGCCTTGCAGAGTTGGGATCCAAGGTCAAATCTGACCAAGGTGACCATCTGCATGGAGTTTGTATGTTCCTCCCATGTTTCTGTGGGTTTCCTCCCACACTCCAAAGACATACTGATAGGAAATTTAGATTGTGAGCCCCATTGGGGACAGTGTGATGCTAATGTCTGTAAAGTGCTGTGGAATATAGTAGTTCTATATAAGTGCATAAAATAAATAAAGTGACTTTTTTTTTTTTTAAGCATAAAGCTTTAAATATTAATCAACCTTTAGTTCTTTAATTTGCCATAGAGCCATTTCCCCAGTACATAGTACAGCAACATTTGTCTAAGGCTAGATTCACACGTCCGTTTAACACGGACGTGAACTGTCCGTGGTAACCTGGGCTGGATTCCTGCTTAGAGCAGTGTATTACTGTACTGCAGGGGCGGAATGAAGTTATTTGGCCACACATAGAGTCCAGCATATCACATCATATAGGCTGCCTCTACATGTGCTCCCAGGTTTGTCATATGCCTTCAAATAGGGTTTAACCACAAGTCCCGCTCCCCCTAGTGAGTCTTATGCAACCACACACTCACATCCAAAAACAGTACAACACATGTCTATCATACTCAGTCGGGGTCATTTTTCAAGACCAGCATTTCATTGCAGGTCTTGATTTCCCCTTGCACTTCTAGAGGATACACCTAATTTATGACCTAGTCATATGAAATTAGGGGGACATATTAGAACAGCTGGCATAGATTTCAGTCATCATTCACACCAGAAAACTAGAGTAAATAATGATAAATCTGTCAGGGCTGATGTCCCCACCCACACCATGCCCCATTTTTGGAAAGTGGCCAGGACAGTTCAAACCCACCAATTTTTTTATACAAATGCCGTTTTAAAAGTCGCAAACATGCAGTTTGTAGCTTTCTTAGCATAGCTTTCTTGCATGACCCCCAGTGTATCATTTTGCTCCTTATCTACATGATGTCTATCTGACATGTGTCCATAAAGTGGCTGCCGGAGGAGTGTCATGTGCAATGTGTATGGAAGGAGGAGGAGTGATGTGTCTGGTGGAATCACCCTCCATCAGGAGCCATCTTATGGACAGAACCTCTATATAGACAGCATAGAAGATTTGCTCAACAAACCAGCTCAGCAATAATAACCTGCACCAATGTGGTATGCAGACCATGAGAAGAGCTGAGTGGAGTAAGCGCAGGACAGGAGTTCACATAAGACATTGCTCTCCTGCTTGTGCATGTTCTTCTAAAGTCTAAGGGCTCATGCGCACGACCGTATGTATTTTGCAGTCCGCAAATAACGGATCCGCTAAAAATACGGATGACGTCCGTGTGCATTCCCTATTTCACGAAATGGAACAGCTGGCCTCTAATAGAACAATACTATCCTTGTCCGTAATACGGACAATAATAGGACATGTTCTATTTTCTATGGAATGGAAATACGGACATACGGAATTGGAATGCACACAGAATAACTTCCATTTTTTTTGCGGACCCTTTGAAATTAATGGTCCGCTAAAAAAACTAAACGGAAAGAAAATAAGTTTGTGTGCATGAGCCCTGACATAGCGCATGTATTCCAGACAGAGCAGCTCTGGTAAAGGCAGGTGTAGTGATCCTCCGGCCTACACAGCCATCAGTGTGACCACAGGGGAGCACGTACTCTCATACACAGCTCTGTATAGGACTATGGCTTCTAAAGCGTGATAGAGGCACTGGAGCAGTTTTTGCACAAGTAAAAAAAAATAAAGCGTTAAAAATATTTTAGCACATTTATAATAGTAATATGCGAAATAAATGTGGAGCCCCAGTATTGGGTCTACAACACAATGAAAGCCAGATATCCCTCAAAGGAAGGAAAACCGAGCAAAGGGGTGTCTCCATTACAGAGATCACCAAATCCACCATATTAATCACTTCAGCCCCCCTAGCTTAAACACCCTTAATGACCAGGCCACTTTTTACAATTCCGCACTACACTACTTTCACCGTTTATTGCTCCGTCATACAACTTACCACCCAAATGAATTTTACCTCCTTTTCTTCTCACTAATAGAGCTTTCATTTGGTGGTATTTCATTGCTGCTGACATTTTTACTTTTTTTGCTATTAATCAAAAATTGCCGAAATTTTTGCAAAAAAATGAAATTTTTCACTTTCTGTTGTAAAATTTTTCAAAAAAACTACATTTCTATATAAATTTTTCTCTAAATTTATTGTTCTACATGTCTTTGATAAAAAAATCCAATAAGTGTATATTTATTGGTTTGGGTAAAAGTTATAGCGTTTACAAACTATGGTGCAAAAAAGTGAATTTCGGCATTTAGAAGCAGCTCTGACTTTCTGAGCACCTGTCATGTTTCTTCAGGTGCTAGAATGCCAGGATAGTATGAATATCCCCCAAATGACACCATTTTAGAAAGAAGACACCCCAAAGTATTCGCGGAGGGGCTTGGTGAGTTCATGTATCATTTCATTTTTTTTCACAAGTTAGCGGAAATTGACACTTTCTGAGAAAAAAAAAAAAAAAAAAGTTTCAATTTCTGATAACTTCTGGCAAAAAAAAAAAAATCTCAGACGGACTCACTATGCCCCTCAGTGAATACCTTGGGGTGTCTACTTTCCGAAATGGAGTCATTTGTGGGGTGTGTTTACTGTTCTGGCATTTTGGGCGGGGCTAAATTGTGAGCCGCCATGTAAAACCTAAAGGTACTCGTTGGAATTTGGGCCCCTTTGCACTCAGGCTGCAAAAGCGGCACTTATGTGGTATCGCCGTACTCAGGAGAAGTAGGGCAATGTGTTTTGGGGTGTATTTTTACATATACCCATACTGGGTGTGAGAAATATCGCTGTAAACGACAACTTTTACATTTTTTTATTCAAAGTTGTCAATATACAGAGATATTTCTCTCACCCAGCATGGGTATATGTAAAAATACACCCCAAAACACATCGCCCTACTTCTCCTGAGTACGGCGATACCACATGTGTGACACTTTTTGCAGGCAAGATGCTAAAGGGGCCCAAATTCCAATGAGTACCTTTAGGAGGGCATTTTTACGCATTTTTCTTCTCACGCTTTAGGGCCCCTAAAATGCCAGGGCAGTAGAAATACCCCACGTGTGACCCCATTTTTGAAAGAAGACACCCCAAGGTATTCCATGAGGGGAATGGCGAGTTCATAGAATATTTTTTTTTGGCACAAGTTAGTGGAAATTGATTTTTATTGTTTTTCTCACAAAGTCTCCCTTTCCGCTAACTTTTGACAAAAAGTTTAATTTTTCATGAACTCATTATGCCCTCAGCGAATACCTTGGGGTGTCTTCTTTCCAAAATGGGGTCACATGTGGGGTATTTATACTGCCCTGGCATTTTAGGGCCCTAAAGCGTGAGAAGAAAATGCGTAAAAATGCCCTCTAAAAGGTACTCATTGGAATTTGGGCCCTTTGCGCATCTTGCCTGCAAAAGTGTCACACATGTGGTATCGCCGTACTCAGGAGAAGTAGGGCGATGTGTTTCAGGGTGTATTTTACATATACCCATGCTGGGTGAGAGAAATATCTCTGTATATTGACAACTTTGAATAAAAAATGTAAAAAGTTGTCGTTTACAGCGATATTTCTCACACCCAGTATGGGTATATGTAAAAATACACCCCAAAACACATTGCCCTACTTCTCCTGAGTACGGCGATACCACATGAGTGACACTTTTTGCAGCCAAGATGCGCAAAGGGGCCCTAAAACCAATGAGTACCTTTAGGATTTCACAGGCCATTTTTACGCATTTGGATTCTCACGCTTTAGGACCCCTAAAATGCCAGGGCAGTATAAATACCCCACATGTGACCCCATTGTGGAAAGAAGACACCCAAGGTAATCCGTGAGGGGCATGGCGAGTTCACAGAAAAAAAATTTGGCACAAGTTAGCGGAAATTGTTTTTTTTTTTTTTTTTTACAGTCTCATATTCCACTAACTTGTGACAAAAATAAAATTTTACATGAACTCCCCATACCCCTCACGGAATACCTTGGGGTGTCTTCTTTCTAAAATGGGGTCACATGTGGGGTTTTGTACTGCCCTGGCATTTGAGGGTCTCCGTAATCATTACACGTATGGCCAGCATTAGGAGTTTCTGCGATTCTCCGTATATTGAGCATACGGGTAATGAGATTTTTTCCGTTCAGCCTCTGCGCTGAAAAAAAAAAAATGAACGGCACAGATTTTTTCATTCGCATCGATCAATGTGGATGAAAAATCTCTGCCAAAATCAGTGACTGCGGTGCGGTGGGCTGGGCGCTAGCTACCTAACAAGTAGCTAACTAACTGGCGGTGATAAGGGACCCTTATGCCCCATTCACACGTCCGAAATTCTGTTTGCGGAACGGAATTGCGGACCCATTTATTTCTATGGGGACAGACTTTGTCCCGCTCGGATCCGAATTACGGATCCGCGCTCCGAGTCTGCACTTCCGTTCCGCAAAAATATAGAACATGTCCTATTCTTGTCCGCAATTGCGGACAAGAAAAAGCATTTTCTATATAGTTCTGGCAATGTGCGGATCTGCAAAATGCGGAAAGCACATTGCCGGTGTCCGTGTTTTGAGGATCTGCGGATCGGATCCGCGGATCCGTGAATCCACGGATCCGTGAATCCACGGATCCGCAAAACACATATGGACGTCTGAATAAAGCCTTACAAGGGGTGTGATCAATGACAGGGGGTGATCAGGGGTCTAGATGGGGTGATCAAGGGGTTAATAGGTGAGGGGGGTGGGGGTAAGTGTAGTGTTTGGTGCAACTTTTACTGTGTTACCTGGTCCTCTGGTGGTCGATCCCAGAAAATGGGACCACCAGAGGACCAGGTAGCAGCTATATCAGACGCTGTTCATAAAACAGCGTCTGATATGGCTGTTTGATGCGATTTATATCGCATCTACAGCCTGCCAGCGATTGATCATCGCTGGCAGGCTGTAGTCCAACTCTCGAGCCGCGCTTCACTGTGAACGCGTGCGCGTTCACAGGAACTCTCGCGTCTCGCGAGATGACGCCCCGGCGCGTCCAAACAGAAGATCCCGGCCGCCCGCAGGACGCAATCCTGCGTACGGCGGTCGGGGACTGGTTAAGTGGCCCCTATGTCAAGATCCCGCTTTGTTTACAAGCTTTAAGGATCTGACTGGGAAAACCTAAGCAAGTTATCCATCCACAGACAGCTGTTTTGGGGTGTTGCCCCTCATCAGTGTGGAATAGGATTCTGGCTAAGCGGGAGCAATGCCTTGGAGACTACTCAAACAAAATAATAGCTTATCTCGAGGAGACAAGCTACAGAAAACACTGCGGAGCCTCATTTAAGAGTCTCAACACAGCAATCCAAAGTGCAAAGCTCCCTGGGAAACAGTAATATGCAAAATAAATGTGGAGCCCCAGTATTGGGTCTACAACACATTGAAAGCCAGATATCCCTCAAAGGAAGGAAAACCGAGCAAAGGGGTGTCTCCATTACAGAGATCACCAAATCCACCATATTAAGTGGCCCCTATGTCAAGATCCCGCTTTTTTACAAGCTTTAAGGATGTTACTGGGAAAACCTAAGCCAGTTATCCATCTACAGACAGCTGTTTCGGGGTGTTGCCTGTCATCAGTGTGGAGTAGGATTCTGGCTAACCGGGAGCAATGCCTCGGAGACTACTCAAACAAAATAATAGCTTATCTCGAGGAGACCAGCTACAGAAAACACCAATGCTCCAAATTTCTAATAGTATTTAATAAAGTTTAGTTAAAAGTTTAGGTATACTTTAGGGTACGTTCACAGGACGACATTTGTCGCGTGACAAATAGGGCACAACTTCACTGCAACATTTGTCGCACCAATGTCACGCGAAAATTTTTATAATGGGAGTCTATGGTGTCGCATTGCGACATACGACATGCTGCGACTGCGACGCGACAGTCGCATAAAAATCCATCTTAAATGGACTGTCGCGTCGCCGTCACAGCATGTCGCATGATGCAATGCGACACAATAGACTCCCATTATAAAAATTGTTGCACGACATTGGAGCGACTTATTGTCACGAGACAAATGTCGTCGTGTGAACGTACCCTTAAGGTTTGCTACATCTACACTGTAAGCAGGAGGCAGCTTAGCTATGTGACACTACCACCTGTTTCCCCAATTAATTATGTCTTATAGGAGAATTGGGAGCCAGATGCTATAGGGTGGGCACTAGTGTTGAGCGCGAATATTCGAAAAGCGAATTTTTTTAGCGAATATCGGCACTTCGCTAATTCGCGAATATTTCGAATATAGCGCTATAAATTCGCTATTTCGAATATTCGTTTTTTTTTTTTTTTTTTTAGTTATATTTTTTTCTTTCCCACTTCCCAAAAGTAGTTCTTACCTGTCATGAGGATTCCTGGCTTCCTGGCTGCTCCAGTCAGTGCCCGTTGCCGCTTCTGCCGACTTCCGTGCTCATGGAGCGTCCCCTTCCATGGGAAAATCTCTATATACTAAAATGTACTGTCGGATTTGAGGAATTACGTTGAAATCGCAATGCGATTAATTCAAGTTATATTAATCGCATTGCGATTACAACTTAGCACTGCTATCTTACATAGGCTAGAATTAACGAATATGGAATATATAGCTATGCACTAGCAGTGCTAAGTTGAAATCGCAATGCGAATACTTTAAGTTAAATTAATCGCATTGCGATTTCAACTTAGCACTGCTGCTATATTCCATATTCGTTAACTTCGTTAATTCTAGCAAGCTGACCCATTATAAACCCATCTCTAAGTTGAAATCGCAATGCGATTAATATAACTTGAATTAATCGCATTGCGATTTCAACGTAATTCCTCAAATCCGACAGTACATTTTAGTATATGGAGACGTTCCCATGGTGATGGGGACGCTCCATGAGCACAGAAGTTATGGTTGGCTTGGTAGAATTAGCGAGGATGACGAATATGACGAATGTATTCGTCATATTCCTCAAAACGAAGATAACGAAGTATTCTACATCTTCGTTTTAGCTACCTATTCGTCAACTTCGCTAATTCGAGCAATCATCATCAAATAGGAAGGTTGACTTACCAGACAGCTGTGTTAAATTAGCTATGCGATTTTTTTTTTAATACAATAATTATATTACTTGATATGATAATATTATTATAAGTATTCTATTTATTAAAAAAAAAAATCGCATAGCGAATTTAACACAGCTGTCTCTATAGTCAACCTTCCTATTTGATTGCTAGAATTAGCGAGGTTGACGAATAGGTTGCTAAAACGAAGATGTAGAATACTTCGTTATCTTCGTTTTGAGGAATATGACGAATACATTCGTCATATTCGTCATCCTCGCTAATTCTAGATATGAAACCAATAGGAAAGTAGCCTTAAGTACAAATCGCAATATGCGATTATTTAAATCGCATTTTAATCGCGATAACTAGAAAAAATGACGAATATTCGATTTCGACGAATATGAAACGAATATTCATTCGAATATTCGCGAATTTCGTCGAAATCGAATATGGCACCTGCCGCTCATCACTAGTGGGCACAATAGGGCACCATATTGCCTGCAGATCACCAGTTTCCCAACAATAATTATATTGTACCTCATACCTCCTGATATGTAAATGTCTTCTGTTCCTTTTTTTTTTAACTTATTTTACATCTTTGAATTGACTTCTAACTGATCTATCTTATCTTCTTCTAATACTTACGTACCGTGTGATCTAAAAGGAACCGATTGCCTACACTCCAAAATGTGTCTTTCTTCTTTTGGGCACACAGTAAAAGTAGTGTGAAAACTGGATATATTTCATGTAGTACTCATGCTATCTTCTGCAAGAATACCAGCACTGCCATATAAGTAACTGTAACCTTAATACACATTCTTATAGAGTACCTACCAGGGCTGATTTCCTATCTGTATAATCAATCATAGTAACATAGTAACATAGTATATAAGACCGAAAAAAAGACATTTGTCCATCCAGTTCGGCCTGTTTCCTACAAGTTGATCCAGAGGAAGGCAAAAAACCCCTGTGAGGCAGAAGCCAATTTTCCTCACTTAAGGGGAAAAAAATTCCTTCCCGACTCCAATCAGGCAATCAGAATAACTCCCTGGATCAACGACCCCTCTCTAGTAGCTGTAGCCTGTAATATTATTACACTCCAGAAATAAATCCAGTCCCCTCTTGAATTCCTTTATTGTACTTACCATCACCACCTCCTCAGGCAGAGAGTTCCATAGTCTCACTGCTCTTACAGTGAAGAATCCTTTTCTATGTTTGTGTACAAACCTTCTTTCCTCCAGACGCAGAGGATGTCCCCTTGTCACAGTCACAGTCCTGGGGATAAATAGATGATGGGACAGATCTCTGTACTGACCCCTGATATATTTATACATAGTTATTAGATCTCCCCTCAGTCGTCTTTTTTCTAAAGTGAATAACCTAATTTAGATAACCTTTCAGGGTACTGTAGATCCCTCATTCCAGTTATTACTTTAGTTGCCCTCCTCTGAACCCTCTCCAGCTCTGCTATGTCTGTCTTGTTCACAGGAGCCCAGAACTGTACACTGTACTCCATGTGTGGTCTGACTAGTGATTTGTAAAGTGGTAGGACTATGTTCTCATCACGGGCGTCTATGCCCCTTTTGATGCAACCCATTATCTTATTGGCCTTGGCAGTAGCTTCCTGACACTGTTTTTTGCAGCTTAATTTGCTGTTTATTAAAATTCCTAGATCCTTTTCCATGTCAGTGTTACCGAATGTTTTACCATTTAATATGTACGGGTGACTTGCATTATTCCTTCCCATGTGCATAACTTTACATTTGTCAGTGTTAAACCTCATCTGCCATTTTTCTGCCCAAGCCTCCAATCTATCCAGATCCCTCTGTAGCAGAAAACTGTCCTCTTCAGTGTTAATTACTTTACACAGTTTAGTGTCATCTGCAAAAATAGATATTTTACTGTGCAGGCCTTCTACAAGATCATTAATAAATATATTGAAGAGAATAGGGCCCAATATGACCCCTGAGGTACCCCACTAGTTACAGTGACCCAATCTGACTATGTATCGTTAATAACCACCCTCTGTTTTCTGTTACTCAGCCAGTTACTTACCCACATACAGACATTTTCTCCCAGTCCGAGCATCCTCATTTTGTATACTAACCTTTTATGAGGTACGGTGTCAAATGCTTTGGAGAAGTCCAGATATACGACATCCATTGATTCGCCGCTGTCAAGTCTAGAACTTACCTCCTCATAGAAGCTGATTAAATTTGTTTGGCATGACCGATCCCTCATGAAGCCATGCTGATATGGTGTTATTTGCTTATTTTCATTGAGATACTGCAAAATAGCATCTCTTAGAAACCCTTCAAACACTTTACCAACAATAGATGTTAAACTTACCGGCCTAAAATTTCCAGGCTCTGTTATTGGACCCTTTTTGAATATTGGCACCACATTTGCTATGCGCCAATCGTGTGGAACATTCCCTGTTATTATAGAGTCCGTAAATATCAGAAATAATGGTCTGGCTATGACATCACTTAATTCCCTTAGGATACGGGGGTGTATGCCATCCGGTCCTGGCGATTTGTCTATTTTAATCTTTTTAAGTCGCTGTTGTACTTCTTCCTGGGTCAGACAGGGCACTTTTAATAGGGGATTTACTTTTACATTCTGCATTTCATCTGACAGTTTATTTTCCTCAGTGAATATAGTGGAGAAAAAATATTTAATAGTTTTGCTTTATCCTCGTCGCTCTCTGCAATACCCCCCTCATTGCTATGTAGAGGGCCGACTCCTTCAGATTTATATTTTTTACTATTTATATAATTGAAGAACATTTTAGGGTTAGTTTTACTCTCTCTGGCAATTAATCTCTCGGTCTCTAGTTTGGCAAATTTTATTAGTTTTTTACATATTCTATTTTTTTCCTTATAGTTTATCAGAGCTTCCTGACTCCCCTCCTGTTTTAGCGATTTATATGCTTTCTTTTTGTCATTTATTGCCTTCTTTACGGTTCCATTTATCCACATTGGTTTCTTATTGTTCCTTAGCCTTTTATTCCTATAAGGTATGTACCTCTCACAATTAGATGTTACAATGCTTTTAAAAATCTCCCATTTTATGGTTGTATTTTTATTTTTGAGGACTTTGTCCCAGTTAGTTAGGCCTATGGCCTCGCTTAGTTGGCTAAATTTTGCTTTTTTGAAGTTTGGTATTTTTGTTCCTCCCTTTAGAAACTCTTGTTTGAAGGATAATTGGAAGGTTATAACTTTATGGTCACTATTTCCCAGGTGTCCCCCAACCTGCACATCTGTTGTTCTTTCAGGTCTATTGGTTAATACTAAGTCCAGTATGGCCGTCCCTCTAGTTGGGTCCTGAACCAGTTGGGAAAGGAAATGGTCTTTGGCTATTGCCAAGAATCTGTTTCCTTTTTGGGATGTACAGCTTTCAGTTTCCCAGTCTATATCTGGGTAGTTGAAGTCCCCCATGATAACGACTTCATTATGATTTGCCACCTCGTCTATCTCATTTAGTAATAGATTTTCTGTGGACTCTGGTATATTAGGTGGTTTATAATACACTCCTATTAGTATTTTATTATTGTTTTTTGCTCCATGTATTTCTACCCACAGTGACTCCACCTGTTCATGTCCCTCAGAGATGTATTCTCGAATTACGGGATTTAGACACGACTTCACGTAGAGGCAGACCCCTCCACCTCCGGTTTTGACGATCCTTTCTAAACAGATTGTAACCTTTTATATTAACTGCCCAGTCATAGCTATCATCCAGCCATGTCTCAGTTATTCCCACTACGTCATAGTCCTCCTCACACATCACTAATTCCAGTTCACCAGTCTTGTTAGTCAGGCTTCTGGCATTAGTATACATACATTTGACAGGTTTATGTGTATTTTTTACCCTACATCTTTCATTCTGAGCTGTTCTAGTCCCCCCTTCCATTCCTCCCCCCGTCACACTACCTCGCCCCTGGTCTCTATCTGCACTATCTTCCCCTCCTATAACGTAATTACCCTCCCCCCAGTCCCTAGTTTAAACACTCCTCTAACCTTCTAGCCATCTTTCTCCCCAACACAGCTGCCCCTTCCTCATTGAGGTGCAGCCCGTCCCTACGGTAGAGCCTGTAGCCAACAGAGAAGTCGGCCCAGTTCTCCAGGAACCCGAACCCGTTATGTGGATAGTAAGTGTGCCTGATCTGGCCAAAATCCAAGGTCCTGGTAGTGACAAGTTAGTTCCAGATGATATCAAAAGTTAGCACAGGGACATAGCTAGAACTGCCTGGGCCCCACCGCAAATTTTAGTATCCCCCCCCCAACCTAATGTACACACTCATACACCTACTCACCACATACATGGACACTCTCATATTCACACTCACCACATACATAAAAGCACTCATACACAGTCACCATAAACATGGACGCATTCATACACAGTCACCACATACATGGACACACTCATACACAGTCACCACATACATGGACGTATTCATACACAGTCACTAAATACATGGACGCATTCATACACAGTCACCACATACATGGACGCATTCCTACACAGTCACCACAAACATGGACGCATTCATACACAATCACCACATACATGGATGCATTCATACACAGTCATTACGTACATGAATGCATTCATACACTGTCACCACATACATGGACGTATTCATACACAGTCAATAAATACATGGACGCATTCATACACAGTCACCACATACATGGACGCATTCCTACACAGTCACCACAAACATGGACGCATTCATACACAATCACCACATACCATGGATGCATTCATACACAGTCATTACGTACATGGATGCATTCATACACTGTCACCACATACATGGACGTATTCATACACAGTCACTAAATACATGGACGCATTCATACAAAGTCACCACATACATGGACGCATTCCTACATAGTCACCACAAACATGGACGCATTCATACACAGTCACCACATACATGGACGCACTCATACACAGTCACCACATACATGGACGCACTCATACACAGTTGCCACATACATGGACGTATTCATACACAGTCACCAAATACATGGACGCATTCATACACTGTAAGCACATACATGGACACATTCATACACAGTCACGAGTCACGACAAACATGGACACATTCATACACAGTCACCACGTAGATGGACGCGCACATACACAGTCACCACATACATGGGCGCACTCCTACACAGTCACCACATACATTAACGCACTCATATACAGTCACCACATACATGGACGCACTCATAAACAGTCATCAGTCGGTTCTAGCTATGCCCCTGGCTTTCACCAGAAATAACTGCTACAGTGCAGTTCGTATATATTTTGGTGTTTTTAATTAAATAAGCCCCTATACACTTTCAACAGAAATCACTGCAACAGTGCAGTGTGTATATATATTTTTCTTTTTTTACTGTAATACGCCCCTATACCCTTTCACTAGAAATAACTGCAGAAGTGACAAGAGAATAACAGTATAAGTTTGACAGAAAAAAACAGTATAAGCTTTAACCAGAAAACAATTAAAGAGTGAAGTGTGTATATATTTTTCTTGTAGTACTGTAATACAACCCTATACGCTTTCACCAGAAATATCTGCAACATTGCAGTGCGTATATATTTTTCTGTTTTTAATTGAATAAGCCCCCATACGCTTTCAACAGAAATCACTGCAACAGTGCAGTGCGTATATATATTTTAATTTTTTTACTGTAATACGCCCCTATACCCTTTCACCAGAAATAACTGCAGAAGTGACCATGGGTTGGCTGCAAGAATAATCTCATTACTAGTTATGAGCGGCAGCGGCAATATTCGAATTCGTGATATTTAGCAAATATTTGGTAGAATATTCCTTATATATTTGCAAATTCGCGGTTATTTTCTTGATTGCCAAAAACCGGCAATGTAATATGCGCCTAATGCGCGCGCGATACAGGCGTGGGTCACTATAGCTACATTTTTCAAGCTGCTAGAAGTTTCCTGAGACTGGACAAAATGGTTGGCACTTCAGAACATTACATTAGCTTTATATGCAGATAGAGTGCTACGATTCACGATTGCGCGAATCGGCAATTAATGATGCGCATATTTTTGCGCAATATGTGCAACTTCACATTTTAGCAGGTCTGACTACATATTAGTGATTTGTGCACTAAGTATTGTCGTGAACTTGTGACATCACAGAACTATGTATGTATGTAGCATACATACATACATACATACATACAGCACTATGTATGTAGCATGTGAGCTATGTATGGACAGCAGAACCTATCACACTACCTAACACCCTGCACAGCTACACTATATAACAATCTAGCCTACACTGACTGTCTCCCACTAACGATCTGTTATATATATATATATATATATATATATATATACTAACTATCTAACTATCTAATGTAATGCGACACAGGAAAGCAGAAAGCACAGCAATGACACTGCTGTCTCTCTCAGAACTGTAATAAACTGTAGAAAATGGCTGAGGGGAGGTTCTTATATACTAAAGGGGTAGGCAATAGCGTTGAGTTGTACCGAACTTTACTATTTTTCGCACCCGGACCTGAACATTTCTGTAAATGTTTTCAGCAAGCGTTTCACTACTTTGCCCTAAGAAGCCATCACAGCCATGCCTACTGATGGCATGGCTGTGATTGGCTGAGTGCAGCATGTGACACAGCCTCTATATAAGCTGGAGTCACGTAGTGCCTCACATCACTCTGCTGATCTTAGTGTAGGGACAGGTTGCTGCTGGTGCTCTCAGGGAGGAATTAGGAAAGAAATCTGTTGAAATTGGTGGTGTTAACTCTTCAAACTACAGCAATTATTGAGGGAGGGTGCTACTGCTATCCTACATTTTTGAGCCCAGTCATACTGCAATTTTTTTTTAAATCTATCTGTTACTGAGGTGGGGGTCGGCGGCCATTTTAGCAACTGCAGTGTCCTTGGAACTGCATGTGACCTGCATGTGTGCCAGCCTTCCAGGGACATCAGTCTAATCCTTTTTTGGTAGCTCAGTGAAGGAAATTTTTCTGGCAGGTCAAGTCCCCTACATTACTTATTTTATAATTTAGGGGTGACATAGTGCATTTCTGTAGTTGGGGGAATAAAATCTGTATTGTGGTGCTATAGAGCACTTGTGCTTACAACGCACAAAAACGTATTTTAAATTTCAGCAGTGAAATACTGCATTAGTGTATTTTGGGGAAAGAAACCTGTATTGTTGGTTCACAGAGCACTTGTCCATACACCACACAAATATCTACGTTTAAATTTCAGCAGTGAAATACTGCATTAGTGTATTTTGGGGAAAGAAACCCATATTGTTGGTTCACAGAGCACACTTGTGCATATACCGCAAAAATACCTACGTTTAAATTTCAGCAGTAAAATACTGCATTAGTGTATTTTGGGGAAAGAAACCCGTATTGTTGGTCCACAGAGCACTTGTGCATACACGGCACAAATACCTATTTTAAATGTTAGCAGTAAAATACTGCATTAGTGTATTTTGGGGGAAATAAACCCCTATTGTTGTTACACAGAGCAATTTGGCATACGACGCACAAAAACGTATTTTCAAATTTAACAGTGACATACTGCATTTCTGTAGTTTGTTGCAATAAACACTAGTTTTGTGCAACATAGAAGATCTGAGGCCTACCCTGTATTTCAGTCATATAAAGTAACCTTAAGAACTCCGCATTTACATAGTTGGTTGCAAACGCACTGGTTTTGTGGTAGACAGCACATTTGCGGTGTATGCTGCATTTCTGACAGTCAAATTAAACCGTTAACTTCTGCTTTTACATTGTTGGTTTGAAAAATCACATTTTTTGGTGATAGTGAAGTTATTGTATTGAATTGCTCCGTTACACTGTTGTGTGACCTAAAGAAATGTATTGTATTTATGACACGGGCACTGCCGTACTGTATAGTGAACTTAATTGTTGACTATTGGCAGTTAAATGCAGCAGTCTCTTATGCTTTTTTATGACTCTGCTGGCAGGGTTTCCCAGGGCTATAACCATAAACCATAGATTGAGTGCACAGATGCCCAACCACTTAGGTTTGAGGATTAAGACATGTGGTGTGCAGACCGACAAGGAGGGCAGGGGTGAAGACTGGGTGGAAGATGATGTTGAGAACAATGAGGTCCTACACCCCAAAATATACCACTTAAATCCATGTTTTTCATGGGTGGTAAAAAAATCATATTTTTTTAGGCCAGGAATTACCTTTGCGGCCTGCGCTGGATATGTGTCGGGGACAATAATATAGTTAATCCATCTGGGAGTTCAGGGGTTGAACTCCCAGATGGATTAACTTTGTCCCGCTCGGATCCGGAAATGCGGATCCACACTTCCGGGTCCGCACTTCCGTTCCGCAAAAATATAGAACATGTCCTATTCTTGTCCGCAATTGCGGTCAAGAAAAGGCATTTTCTATATAGTTCTGGCAATGTGCGGATCCGCAAAATGCGGAAAGCACATTGCCGGTGTCCGTGTTTTGCGGATCCATCTATCCGCAAAACACATATGGACGTCTGAATGGAGCCTTACAGGGAGGTGATCAATGACAGGGGGGTGATCAGGGAGTCTATATGGGGTGATTAGGGGTTAATAAGGGGTTAATAAGTGACCGGGGGGGGGGGGGTGTAGTGTATGTGTGGTGATTGGTGCTACTTACAGAGCTGCCTGTGTCCTCTGGTGGTCGATCCAAGTAAATGGGACCACCTGAGGACCAGGTAGCAGGTATATCAGACGCTGTTAACAATATACCTAGGTCTGATATACCTATTTGAATGAATGATCATCGCTGGCAGGCTGTAGTATAACTTCACAGCTGCATGGCGATGCGCGCGCGCGTTCACAGGAAGTCTGCATACAGTAGGTGACAGGGACCGAAAATTTTAACAATACTTTTTTAAATTGTTGGGTGCAATATTACCATTTTTGCCGGGCACAAACCCCTGCTCTGCATAGGTGACAGGGACCAAAAATTTGAATAATCCTCTTTTAAATTGTTGGGTGAAATATTACCATTTTTGCCGGGTACAAACTCCTGCACTGGATAACTGGAACTTACAATTGGCGGTTACATTGTTGCATGACATAAAGCCTTTTTTGGCTGTAAAGCCAAAGGTAGTCGCCAACAACAGGTTTTTTAATTTTTAATTTTTTTAAATAGAATGGGGTAGACCCCAAAACATTGGAAAATATAAAAAATAAAACAAAGTGTAAGTGCACTGTAGTATAACAATGGTTGGGTGAGGCCGGTATACATGTCTATTCTGCATAAGGTACAAACAAGTCCTGTGGGATCCATGCCTGGTTCTTTTTAATAAACTTGCCCTCATTGCCCGCGGACAAGCGGCTGCTCTTGTCTGTGATAACGCCCCCAGCCATGCTAAACACACGTTCAGACAATACAGTGGCTGCAGGGTAGGCCAGCACCTCCAAGACATAAAGGGCAACCTCAGGCCATGTGCACAATTTGAAGACCCAGAAGTTGAATGGGGCAGACCCAGTGGCGTAGCTAGAAATTATTGGGCACCACAGCAAATTTTTGAATGGGGCCCCCCTCCCCCAGTAATTTTTGTACAACCTTTTCCTTTCATGCCGCCATTCCTGTGGCTACTAAAGATCGCTCTCTCAGACCAGGCCTGGAGCTGTTCCATCCGTTTTCTACACTGTCTATACTGCCAATGTATATAATTTCATTGTATAATATTGTTGAGGGGGCCCTGCCAAAGTCTTTTAGTCCTCCTCCTCCTCCTCCTCCTGGATGGTCCCCTTCTATGTCAGGGCCCCAAAGAGCTTCCCCTGTTGCTACGTCCCTGGGCAGACCAATCAGGCACTACGTGTACTGTTCCACCATGTTGCTGAAATGCTGCCTCCTGCTAAGACGCTCCATATCTGCTGGTGGTGATAGTTGTTGTGGCATGATGACAAAGCTTTTCCACATTTTGCCCATGCTAACCCTGCCTTCTGAGGTGGTGGTGGTGATCCAGCTGCGTTTGCGACTTCTTCCTCCTCCTCCTCCTCCTCTGCCTTCACCTTGTGCTTCCACTGAGGCCCCAGTGTCAGGTGTGAATGCCATCAGCAGCGTGTCTACTAGTTGGCGCTTCTTCCTATCACGCTCCAGTGAGGGAATTAAGGATGGCACGTTGTCCTTGTAACGGGAATCCAGCAGTGTGGCCACCCAGTAATCAGCACAAGTTAGAATGTGGCTGTAATTCGGTGGTCGTTGCGCAGGCATTGCACCATGTAGTCTCTCACGTGTGCCAGGCTGCCCAGAGGCAAGGACAAGCTGTCCTCTTTGAGGGAGGTGTATCGTCTCTGTCCTGTGTATCCCCCAGCCACGCTCCAGTGATGCCTGTGAGCTGGCTTGGATGCCACCTGCTGATAAAACGGTTTCTCCAACTCCTCCTCATCCTCCTCATGCTCCAGAACTATGCCCTGGAATTGTGTTCCAGGCCAGGGCCTATGTTGGTGCAGGAACCCACCCTCCGGCTCAGTGGCACCAACCAATCATCGGTCTGTTATTCCATGCCTTTCCATAGCTCCTGCGCGGCGTGGGGTTTGTCCCACAGAAACACACAAGTTTTAAAACTGCCTGCTGTCTTTTTACCCCTGGCTGTGCTGCTGTTGGTGGTGAGGGTGTTACACTGAGCGGATGAGGAGGTGGTAGAGGAGGAGGAAGATGAGTAGGAGGAGTCGGAGGAAACAGTAGGAAAAGAGAAATGCCCTGCAATCATCGGGGGCGGAAGGACATTCCCAAAAATGCTATCCGCCTCTGGGCCAGCCGCCACTACATTTACCCAGTGTGGTGTTAGGGAGATATTACTTTCCTGCCCGTGCTTACCAGTCCACGTATTGGTGGTTATGTGGACGTCGCCACAGATAGCGTTGCGCAGTGCACACCTGATTTTGTCAGCCACTTGGTTGTGCAAGGAAGGGATGGCTCGCCTGCAAAAGTAGTGGCGGCTGGGAACCATGTACTCTGGGACAGCCAGCGCCATAAGGTTTTTAAAACTCTCCACCAGACAGAATTTCAAATTATCAGGAATTTTGAAATCCAAGCATTCATAGCCAGGGATCGCGGATGGGTAGGGGGGTACTTCCTCTTTCTCCCCAGTGTCTGGGAGATGGACAGCTGAACGCTTCCATGGGATTCTTTGGAGATGCTTAGTGACTTTGAAAGATGTGGTGGCGTTGCTGCCACATCCTCTGTTTGCTGGGTGGCAGGTGCCACTGCCACTCACTTGGGCTTAGGTTTAGAACATTTATTTATTATTTTTCTATATTTTATGTTATTTCAAGTAATTTCCCTATCCACATTTATTTGCAGAGCAGTTGCCATGCTCTAAGGCACATTTTGTTGCCTTTTCCAGCCCTCTAGCTCTTTCCAGGGCTATTTTACAGCTATTATAGTGCCCCAAAGTTCTGGTCCCCATTGACCTCAATAGGGTTCGGGTTCGGGGTTAAGTTCGGGTCAAGTTAGGATAACGAACCCGACTTTTTTTGTAAAGTTCGTCCGAACCTGAACTTCAAGGTGTTCCACAACTCTAGTAGGCAACTTTCCTATTGGTTGCTAGGGATATTGCTAAGCTCAGACAAAGACATTACAGCTAGAGATGAGCGAACACCTGGAAGTTCGGGAAGTTCGGCTGAACTTCCCGAAAATGTTCGGGTTCGGGATCCGAACTCGACCCGAACTTTATCCCGAACCCGAACCACATTGAAGTCAATGGGGACCCGAACTTTTAGGCACTAAAAAGGCTGTAAAATAGTCCAGGAAGGGGCTACAGGGCTGCCAAAGGCAGCAAAATGTAGTTAAATCCTCTGCAAACAAATGTGGATAGGGAAATTAATTACCATAAAATAAAATAAATAAAATTTAACCAATATCAATTGGAGAGAGGTCCCACTGCAAGGAATCATGCGTCATATCACCCAACACTGGAGAAAGCCACTTTCAGTTATTTTGGCCCAGCACCCAGACAGAGGAGAGAGGTCCCACAGCAAGGAATCATGCGTCATATCAACCACCACCGCAGAAGGCCACTCTCAGTTATTTCGGCACAGCACCCAGACAGAGGAGAGAGGTCCCACAGCAAGGAATCATGCGTCATATCAACCACCACCGCAGAAGGCCACTCTCAGTTATTTCGGCCCAGCACCCAGACAGAGGAGAGAGGTCCCACAGCAAGGAATCATGCGTCATATCAACCACCACCGGAGAAGGCCACTCTCAGTTATTTCGGCCCAGCACCCAGACAAAGGAGAGAGGTCCCACAGCAAGGAATCATGCGTCATATCAACCACCACCGGAGAAGGCCACTCTCAGTTATTTCGGCCCCACCACCCAGACAGAGGAGAGGTTCATTCAACTTTGGGTTGCACCGCAAGATCAAGGTAAAGATAAAAAAATGAGGATTCAATAAAGAAGTGCCCCGGAGTACAAGAATACATGGTTGAGGGGGAGGCAGTTAAAAATGTCTATTCTGCACAAGGGACGCACAGGTCCTGTGGGATCCATGCCTGGTTCATTTTTATGAACGTCAGCTTGTCCACGTTGGCTGTGGACAGGCAGCTGCGTTTGTCAGTAATGACGCCCCCTGCCGTGCTGAATATATGTTCAGACAAAATGCTTGACGCCGGGCAGGCCAGCACCTCCAAGGCATAAAATGCTAACTCTGGCCACGTGGACAATTTGGAGACCCAGAAGTTGAATGGGGCCGAACCATCAGTCAGTACGTGGAGGGGTGTGCAGACGTACTGTTCAAACATGTTAGTGAAATGCTGCCTCCTGCTAACACGTTCCGTATCAGGTGGTGGTGCAGTTAGCTGTGGCGTGGACACAAAACTTTTCCACATTTCTGCCATGCTAACCCTGCCCTCAGAGGAGCTGGCCGTGACACAGCTGCGTTGGCGACCTCTTGCTCCTCCTCTGCCTTCGCCTTGGGCTTCCACCTGTTCCCCTGCGACATTTGGGAATGCTCTCAGGAGCGCCTCTACCAGCGTGCGCTTGTACTTGCGCATCTTCCTATCACGCTCCAGTGCAGGAAGTAAGGTGGGCACATTATATTTGTACCGGGGATCCAGCAGGGTGGCAACCCAGTAGTCCGCACACGTTAAAATGTGGGCAACTCTGCTGTCGTTGCGCAGGCACTGCAGCATGTAGTCAGTCGCTCATGTGTGCCAGGCTCCCCAGAGGTAAGGACAAGCTGTCCTCTGTGGGAGGCGTATCATCATCTTCCTCCGTATCCCCCCAGCCACGCACCAGTGATGGGCCTGAGCTGTGTCGGGTGCCACCCCGCTGTGAACCTGCTTCATCCTCATCCTCCTCCACCTCCTCCTCATCCTCCTCGTCCTCCAGTAGTGGGCCCTGGCTGGCCACATTTGTACTTGGCCTCTGCTGTTACAAAAAACCACCCTCTGAGCCACTTCTAACAGACTGGCCTGAAATTGCTAAAAATGACAACTCCTCCTCCTCCTCCTCCTCCTCCTGGGCCACCTCCTTTTCCATCATCGCCCTAAGCGTTTTCTCAAGGAGACATAGAAGTGGTATTGTAACGCTGATAACGGTGTCATCGCCACTGACCATGTTGGTGGAGTACTCGAAACAGCGCAACAGGGCACACAGGTCTCACATGGAGGCCCAATCATTGGTGGTGAAGTGTTGCTGTTCCGCAGTGCGACTGACGCGTGCGTGCTGCAGCTGAAACTCCACTATGGCCTGCTGCTGCTCGCACAGTCTCTCCAGCATGTGCAAGGTGGAGTTCCACCTGGTGGGCACGTCGCATATGAGGCGGTGAGCGGGAAGGCCGAAGTTCCGCTGTAGCGCAGACAGGCGAGCAGCGGCAGGATGTGAGCGCCGGAAGAGCGCACAGACAGCCCGCACTTTATGCAGCAGCTCTGACATGTCGGGGTAGTTGTGAATGAACTTCTGCACCACCAAATTCAGCACATGCGCCAGGCAAGGGATGTGCGTCAAACCGGCTAGTCCCAGAGCTGCGACGAGTTTTCGCCCATTATCGCACACCACCAGGCCGGGCTTGAGGCCCACCGGCAGAAACCACTCGTCGATCTGTTGTTCAATACCCTGGCACAACTCCTGCGCGGTGTGGAGCCTGTCCCCCAAACATATGAGTTTCAGAATGGCCTGCTGACGTTTACCCCGGGCTGTGCTGAAGTTGGTGGTGAAGGTGTGTGGCTGACTGGATGAGCTGGTGGAAGCAGAGGAGGAGGAAGCCTAGTAGGAGGAGGAGGCTACAGGAGGCAAACAATGATGCCCTGTGATCCTTGGCGGTGGAAGGACGTGCGCCAAGGAACTCTCCGCCTGCGGCCAGCCGCCACTACATTTACCCAGTGTGCAGTTAGGGAGATATAGCGTCCCTGGCCGTGCTTACTGGTCCACATATCTGTGGTTAGGTGGACCTTGCCACAGATGGCGTTGCGCAGTGTACACTTGATTTTATCGGATTCTTGGTTGTGCAGGGCAGGCACGGCTGTCTTGGAGAAGTAGTGGCGGCTGGGAACAACATACTGTGGAATAGCCATGGACATCAGCTGTTTGAAGCTGTCTGTGTCCACCAGCCTGAATAACAGCATTTCAAAGGCCAGTAGTTTAGAAATGCTGGCATTCAGGCCCAGGGCTCGAGGGTGGCTAGGTGGGAATTTACGCTTTCTCTCCAAGGTTTGTGAGATGGAGAGCTGAACGCTGCTGTGTGACATGGTGGAGATGCTTGGTGAAGCAGGTGGTGTTGTCGGTGGCACATCCTCTGTTTGGTGGGCGGCAGTTGCCAACATTCCTCCAAAGGCGGAGGAGGAGGCCGAGGCAGCAGCAGAAGAAAGAGCAGGGGGAGCCTGAGTGAGTTCCTTGCTTTTAAGGTGTTTACTCCACTGCAGTTCATGCTTTGCATGTAGATGCCTGGTCATGCAGGTTGTGCTAAGGTTCAGAACGTTAATGCCTCGCTTCAGGCTCTGATGGCACAGCGTGCAAACCACTCGGGTCTTGTCGTCAGCACATTGTTTAAAGAAGTGCCATGCCAGGGAACTCCTTGAAGCTGCCTTTGGGGTGCTCGGTTCTTGGTGGCGGTGGCCAGTAGCATGCGAACTCTCTTGGAGGCGGCTGTTCTGCTTTTGCCCCCTGCTCCCTCTTTTGCTACGCTGTTGGCTCGGTCTCACCACTGCCTCTTCCCCTGAACTATGAAAGTCAGTGGCACGACCTTCATTCCATGTGGGGTCTTGGACCTCATCGTCCCCTGCATTGTCTTCCACACAGTCTTCCTCCCTGACCTCCTGTTCGGTCTGCACACTGCAGAAAGATGCAGCAGTTGGCACCTGTGTTTCGTCATCATCAGAGACGTGCGGACTCTGATGAGGTGGTATTCCCATGTCCTCATCATCAGGAAACATCAGTGGTTGTGCATCAGTGCATTCTATGTGTTCCACCACTGGGAAAGGGCTAGGTGGATTCCCTTGGGAAACCCTGCCAGCAGAGTCTTCAAACAGCATAAGAAACTGCTGCATAACTTGAGGATCAGACAGTTTCCCTGATATGCATGGGGGTGATGTGACAGACTGATGGGCTTGGTTTTCAGGTGCCACCTGTGCGCTTTCTGCAGAAGACTGTGTGTGAGATAATGTTGTGAACATGCTGGATCCACTGTCGGCCACCCAATTGACTAGCGCCTGTACCTGCTCAGGCCTTACCATCCTTAGAATGGCATTGGGCCCCACCAAATATCGCTGTAAATTCTGGTGGGTACTGGAACCTGAGGTAGTTGGTTCCCTAGGACGTGTGGCTGTGGTAGAATGGCCATGTCCTCTCCCAGCACAAGAGGGTACACTAACAACACCACGACCGCGTCCGCGTCCCTTACTAGATGTTTTCCTCATTGTTACCGTTCACCAAGCACCACAATAAGAAAATAAATATTTGGCCCAATGTATTGATTTCAAATTCAGGCCTTTTTTACAGGCACCTAACACTATCTGCCTATTTATTTATGTAGCATATTACACTGATAAAGGCACAGCCGTAAGCACTGATTTAGGGGAATATCTCTTTTAGGGCTAGTATTTAGGCCCTGGATGAAAGGTATCCTTTTATGGACAGATTTACAATTGGCCTGCAACAGCTGGGACACCAGATTCAGGGTATTGCTATTTTGGCAATTGAATTTCACCCCAGAACAAAATATATGTTTTGGCGGACACTATTATATTTTGCCAGCCACAGCTGAAACCAATGATTTATGGTATTGCTATTTTGGCAATTGAATTTCACCCCAGAACAAAATATATGTTTTGGCGGCCACTATGAATCTTGGCCTGCAACAGCTGGGACACCAGATTCAGGGTATTGCTATTTTGGCAATTGAATTTCACCCCAGAACAAAATATATGTTTTGGCGGACACTATTATACTTTGCCAGCCACAGCTGAAACCACTGATTTATGGTATTGCTATTTTGGCAATTGAATTTCACCCCAGAACAAAATATATGTTTTTGCGGACACCATGATTCTTGACCTGCAACAGCTGGGACACCAGATTGAGGGTATTGCTATTTTGGCAATTGAATTTCACCCCAGAACAAAATATATGTTTTGGCGGACACTATTATATTTTGTCAGCCACAGCTGAAACCACTGATTTATTGTATTGCTATTTTGGCAATTGAATTTCACCCCAGAACAAAATATATTTTTTTTGCGGACACTATGAATCTTGGCCTGCAACAGCTGGGACACCAGATTCAGGGTATTGCTATTTTGGCAATTGAATTTCACCCCAGAACAAAATATATGTTTTGGCGGACACTATTATATTTTGCCAGCCACAGCTGAAACCACTGATTTATGGTATTGCTATTTTGGCAATTGAATTTCACCCCAGAACAAAATATATGTTTTGGCGGACACTATTATTCTTTGCCAGCCACAGCTGAAACCACTGATTTATGGTATTGCTATTTTGGCAATTGAATTTCACCACATAAAATAATCTATCCTTTGCCAGACAGCAGACAGTATTATCCTTGGCTAGCCAAAGCTGGATCACCAGATTTAAGGGATTGGTATTTGGGCAATTGTATTTAACCCCTTAATAAAATATAGAAATTGCAATCCTAAGTTTCTAGGGGTGACAATTAGCACAGCTAAGCCCCTGATGTAGGATATAGCAAAAAAAAACTAGTATTGATGGATTGATGGACTTGGTGGCAGCTTGTTCTGGTGCACCACAAGTCACAAAATGGCCGCCGATCACCCCAGAAAATAAGCGACATAAAAACGCTCTGTGCAGCCTAAAAACCAGTGAGCAAGTAACTAGCAGAAGTTCAATCATTCACAGCTGTAGATCGATCCGTTCATTAGGTGCTGTTGCTGACTTTTCCCTGCCTTATCTCGCCCTCACAGAAGCTGCGTCCTCTCCCTACACTAATCAGAGCAGTGTGACTAGCGGCGCTACATGACTCCAGCTTAAAAAGAGGCTGGGTCACATGCTGCACTTGGCCAATCACAGCCATGCCATTAGTAGGCATGGCTGTGATGGGCTCTTAGGGTAAGAAGTAAAATGCTAGCTGATTGGCTGCTGTGCAGCCCTTCAGAAAGCGGGAAGTAATCGCCGAACAACGAACCCGAACCCGAACTTTTTTGAAAATGTCCGGGTTCGGATCCATGTCCCGGACACCCCAAAATTCGGTACGAACCCGAACTATGCTCGAACTGTTTGCTCAACACTAATTACAGCCTTCTCATTGGCCCACAAGCAAAAAGAAAGGTTACTGATGAAAATGTAGAATATTCGAAAATACAAATATATATTACTATATTCTAAATATTCGTGAATTCTCGAAGTTGTTATATTCGCGAATAAAATTGCGATTAGAATATTCGCGCCCAACACTAGATCTTATATCAGAAGTGACCAACACATCTTGGCACACAGCAAGGCCTGGAAATGCTGCATTCTGCCAGCCCTCTGTGATGCTGGTAACATGTCCGCCATTTTGTGTTTGTATCGGGGGTCTAAGTACATTGCCACCCGGGACTGATCCTTGCCCTTTATGCTTTTTATACGGGGGTCCCTCTTCAAACACTGGAGCATGAAGTCCCCCATTTACACTGAATTGGAAGCGGTGGAGCACCCTGGCTCCTTCATATCGCCCAGGAGAATGTCGTCCTTGGTTTCCACCCCCCAGCCACAGACACCAGGGATCTCCGAAAAGTTTAAAGTCCCCTTCAAAGCCTTCTCTTCTTGCTCCTCTTCTTCCTGTTCCCCCCAGCCACCATCTTCCTATGACTCCTCTTCAGACTCCTGCTGACTTGTCTCAGATGCAGTAGCCCCCTCTGGGAATTTAGGCATTGCGACTTCCTCATCTTCCAGCTCCTGCTCCTCGACGGCTTGATCAATGACATGATGCAATGCACGCTCCAGAAAGAAGGTGTAACTACAATGTCACTGATGGCGCCCTGGCTGTGACTGACCAGTTTGGTGATCTCATCAAATGGCCTCAGAAATCTGCATGCGTCGCACATGAGCAGCCACTGGCGCAGTGAAAAGAAAACAAGCTCCCTAGAACCTGTCCTGCTGCTGAGTTCGGACAGGTAGTCGTTAACAGCACGTTGCTGTTGGAGCAGCCTATCAAGCATATACAAGGTGGAGTTCCAGCGCGTCGGCTGTCACAAATCGGACGTCTGACGGGAAGGTGGTGTCACCGCTGAACATCAGCAAGGCGAGCCATGGCCGTGTAAGATCTTCTAAAATGGCCAGAGATTTTCCTGGCCTGCCGCAAGACGTCCTGGACCCCAGGGTATTTGGCAATGAATCGCTGCAACGACTAAGTTCAGGACGTGTGCCATGCACTGCATGAGTGTCATTTTGCACTGTTTCAGCATGCTCAGCAGGTTGTCACCGTTTTCGCACACCACTTTACCAACTGTCAAATTGAGCGGGGTTAGCCACTGATCGTCCTGTGACTGCGGAGCTGTAAGCATTGCAGGACCGGTGTGGCTCTTGGCTTCAGACACAACAGCCGCAGCACAACATGGCAACGTCTCACCTGACATGTCAAATAGGTTCTGGGGAGCTTGGGGGGGTGCAGCGGAAGAGGCGGTAGCAGTGGAACAGGAGTCAGCCGAGGAGGAGATGGACGATGGAGTAGGAGGAGGAGAAGAAGAGTGAGACCTGCATGCAATCTGTGGCGGTAACACCAAATACACACAGGAGCCACAGGTTACATGCTTGACGGCCGTCAGAATGTTCACCCAGTGGACGGTAAAAGTTATGTACCTTCCCTGCCCATGTTTGCTAGACCACATGTCTGTGTTCAAATGTATCTTGGCACCGACACTGTGTGTCAGAGATATATTCACTTGCCGATGAAGGTGGCCATATAGCTCTGAGATGCCCTTCTGGGGGAAATATTTCCTTCCGGGGACCTTCAATTGTGGTGTGCCAATGGCCACAAAATTTATAAAGGCCCCCGAGTCCACCAGTTTATATGGCATTAGTTGGCTGGCTAGCGGTCAGCCGTTGGGCAAGAGGGTTATCCGGCGTCATCAACTTTTTACGCTCAAACTTTTGGGCCACGGAAGCCTTCCTTCTGCCATATAAGGTGGAGTGGCGGACAAATGGGAGGAGAGAGTAGAAGGAGAAGAGGCATGATGTGGAGCGTCTGTGAGCTCTGCCTGCTTCTCTTCCTCCTCCTCCCTCTCTGCTGCTCCATCTCTTCCTCTGCACTCCCCTCCGCTTCCTCTCTTGTGGGCACCAACATAATGTCCATTGACAAGTCATCAACGTCACCTTCACCACCACTGATATTTGAGATCTCGGAGTAGGCAGCAAAAGCGGCGACCTCTCTCCTTGGGCTGATCTGGGTACTGCCATAAGACCGTTGGGTGGTAGCCAATAAGGTAAGGTCTGGGAATTGATGGGAAAATAATTCCTCTGACTCAAGTGGAGGGGCTATGGTGGTGGTGGTGGTGTATTGGGAGTGCACACAGCAGAGAGTGAGGAGGGTGCAGATTCAGAGGATGAGGAGGGTGCAGAAGCAGAAGGCTGAGTGAGCCACTCAACTAACTCTGGTGCGCCTTCTACAACTTCCCACTTAGACTCCTGCCTGGTGCACCTGCCCGACCCTGACCACACCTGCGGAACAGCCTGCCTCTTCCTCTCTCTGTCATTTTCAAAATGACCCTGTGCCTAAGTCCCTAGAGAAGAGCAGTATTTGTAGAAGCAGGTAAATCGTAGCCCTCAATCAGAACTTTGTGGAAGCAGGTATATCAAACCCCTTAATCAGTATTTTGTAGAAGCAGGTGTATCGCAGGCCTCAATCAATATTTGGTGGAAGCAGGTATATCAATCACCTTAATCAGTATTTTGTGGAAGCAGGTATATCACATCCCTCACCCCTGTTTATTTGGGGAAAGTTACAGGTATATTGCAGCCGTCAATTAGTATTTTGTGGAAGCAGGTATATCGCACCCCTCAATATGTTTTTTTTGGGGGGCAACAGGTATATCACACCCGTTGTAATTAGTTGTTCCAATAGCGTTTGTCCCTCTATATAGCTGTGGTATCGCAGCAGAACCGCACACAACTGCTGCACAATACAATGAACTATAATATACTTTCTATATTAGAAAGTATATTATAAGTATATCACACCCCTCAGTATGTCACACCTATCCATAGCACACCTATACCAGTCCTTATAAGGACTTTTGTGGCCCTATTAGCTAGCGTTTGGTGTCCCTAACAGTCTGTTCCTGCTCCACAAATCAACCTACACTGGCAAAACACAGAATGTAAAATGGCTGCCAGATCTGGTTCATTTATAGGGTGGGGGTGTGTCCATGTGCTGAAACGTCTCAATTGGCCTGTCCTGTCCCACCTGATAGATGTGTCATGGGTCAAAGTTCGGCGCAATGCAAAAGAATATGGTGCATGCGAATATCGCCATATGTTCGCATGTTGGCGAAAGTTCGCCGTGAAACAACCGCTGGGCGAACCGCAAGGCCATCTCTATTCCATCACCCCCTCCAGGAAAACTTAGGCACAACACATCAACTTTGGTATTTTTTGCCCCCAGGCGATAGGTGATAACAAAATTAAACCTGGTAAAAAACAAAGACCACCTAGCTTGTCTAGGGGTAAGATGTTTAGCAGACTCAAGGTGTAACAGGTTTTTATGATCCGTAATCACTATGACAGGATGAGCTGCACCCTCCAAAAAGTGACGCCATTCTTCAAACACTAATTTAATAGCTAAAAGTTCCCTGTTGCCTATATTATAGTTCTTCTCGGCTGCCGACAATTTCTTAAAAAAGAAAGAACAAGGATGCCATTTACTTGGAGACGGACCCTGGGACAGTACAGCCCCCACCCCCACCTCCAATGCGTCAACCTCCACAATAAAAAGGTCTCCACAATAAACAGGTTTAGAAACATCAGCCTGGATCAATATGGGTGCCGAGGTGAAACTCTCCTTCAGAGAGGGAAAAGGCAGTTTAGCAGAGTCAGACAATTTAGAAAGACAATAATGAAGGATAGGGGGGCAACACTCATCATCTAGTAACACATTTAATTATCCATAAATATCCATAAAATGTACATCTCATTAAAATAAAATTGAATAAAAGTACCAGAACACTGTAAAATATACAATACACTGTACAAAATTGTTCAATGGACAAAATTCCTCACAGTGACCTCACACTGTACGCGTCCACACAGCAGACTGTACAAGAGGATTACCGAGTTCGGGCGGTGAGGAGCGGCGGCGTCCAGAGCAGGAATGGTATGTCTTCTTGGCCGGAGCGTCTTATAGGGCGAAAAATATGGGATGCAACAGGTCCAGCATTAGGACCCAGCAGTGAACCTCCCGCTTCTCTGTACGCCACCCTCCCCGGGTCACGTGGGACGCCGCGATACGGCCCGAACACCACGCGGGACGCCGCAGGTAGAAGGGAGAGAGCACGCTGGCTGCGCTAGTTCGATCGGGAGGTAAGAGATCCGTGTTATGTTTGTATGCCCCGGGACAGTCACGGAAGAAAGAATGTAAGAGACATATTTGAAGCACTCTGAATTAAAACAGAGCTATTGCAAGTGGCATTGAGAAAATCAGAGGGGCTGATTATTTTATCTCCAGTACTACACATTAAAGATACTTGTGTCAACAGCCCTACATAGGGGAATAACTATTAACGATTGTGGCTAATAACAGTCCACTTCGTTGCTGGATCTATTACGCTCAATTCTAGACACTGCGGTGGCATTTATAAAGGGCAGTATTGTGGAAATTACCACTGGACTATTACATGTTGTGAAGTGTGGTTATATTGTGGACAACAAGCGCTACACATGTATGGTGTCAGTGTACACTGAAGGCATTTTGTCCATTGAACTTTTTGTACAGTGTATTGTATATTTTACAGTGTTCTGGTACTTTTATTCAATTTTATTTTAATGAGATGTACATTTTATGGATATTTATGGATAATTAAATGTGTTACTAGATGATGAGTGTTGCCCCCTATCCTTCATTTTTGTCCGGTATATGAGCTTATAGGGTCAAGCAAAAAGGGGCGAGCACCTCTACTCCACTGAGCATTTTCAGGTGTAGCCGCTTAATACCCTTCTATTAGAAAGACAATAGCAGAATAGTTCTGAATACATTTTCTATAGAAATTGGCAAAACCCAAAAAATGCTGCAGAGCTATTTTCTCAGGAAGATCCCATTCTAGGATTGCGCGGATCTTCTCTGGATCCATACGGAACCCCAAAACTGATAGCAGATACCCCAGGAATTGTACCTCCTGTACACCAAATACACATTTCTCCAATTTAGCATATGACTTATTCGTCTATAAAATCTGCAACACCTGCCTGATATGTAACTTGTGTGTCTCCAGATCGGGTGAATAGATCAAAATATCATCAAGATATGTCACACAAATCTGCCTACAAGATGACAAAAGATATCATGACAAAGTGCTGAAAGACTATAAGCGCATTAGTCAGGCCAAATGGCTTGCCCAGGTATTCATAATGCCCCTCAGGCGTGTTAAACGCTGTCTTCCACTCAACCCCCTTCTTTGATGTGAATCAGATTGTGGCTCTCCTTAAATCAATTTTGGAAAACCATTTTGCACCAGCAATCTGATTAAATAGGTCGGGAATAAAAGGAAGAGGATAGCGATCTCGGATAGTTATCCGATTTAGTTCACTAAAATCTAGGCAAGGACGCAGGCCCCCATCTTTCTTCTTCACAATGAAGAATCCTGCAGCCACGGGTGAAGAGGAGGGTGTGATATGTCCTTTAGCCAGACTCTCGGAAATATAGTCCTTCATAGCTTGTCTTTCGGGGCCAGAATGATTATATAACCTGGTCTTCAGTAACTTTGCTTCAGGGAGCAGGTTAACCGGGCAATTATACGGACGATGGGGCTGGTAACTCTTGACACACCTTCTTAGAGAAAACATCTTCAAAGTCGGAAACAAATGCTGGTAAGGTTGTAATGGAGGTGGCTGAGCAAATGCTACTTATGCAATTGTACCTACAATGCTCGCTCCAATATTTTCCTGGCCTGCCAATTAACAACAGGATTGTGCGCTACCAACCAGGGAATACCTAATACCATAAGAATAGGAAGACCTTCAAGGACATAGCAAGAAATAAACTCATTATGGAGGGCCCCCATTCAAAGATGTATGTTATGTACTGTACAATGTGTGTTAAGTTCCCCTAAATAAGAAGAGCAGAGTCGATAGTGAATATGGGGATAGATCTAAGTAAAGGACTAAAAGAAAAACCCAGAGTCCGAGTGAATCTGGCATCCACCAAATTGACCCTCGCCCCACTGTCTAAGAAAACCAAAATCGTCTCAGTTTTATTACCCGAAACTACCATAGCTGGCAACACAAACTGAGATGTTTGTAATGAGGAGATGTATACACCCAGGTTGTCATCCTCCGCACAATCTGGGGTCAGTATTTTTCCGACAGTTGTTTCTTTTTGGGTACGGATGGACAAGTTTCAATGAAATGACCCCTCCTACCACAGAAAAAACAAACCCCCCAGACTTACGGCGAGCCCCAGGAGGACCAACCTGACGACTGGCTCCCCCTAGTTGCATAGGTTCGTCTGAGTCAGAACAGACTCCTTCCTGAGAAAAGTCTGTGGAGGACAAGAACTCCTCAGCCTATCACTAAGGCGTCTATCAATTCTTATAGATAGCGACATAGTGGCCTCAAGGCATATAGGAGTCTCATACAGCGAAAGCACATCTTTAACTTTCAAAAATTGGCTCCTGAGAGCTGGGTCATTCCACTGAGTATCCGTGGCCCACCTTCGAAACTCGGAACAATAAACCTCCACTGACCGATCTCCCTGCTGAAGCCGCAGTAATCTAGACTCAGTTAGAGACTCGGTCAGGGTCATCATATATGAGACCCAGGGCCTCAAAAAACGAATCTACTGACCGGAGAGCCTGGGTTCCAGCTGGCAACAAAAAAGCCCAGGATTGAGGATCCCCTTGAAGAAGGGAGATAAAAATCCCAACCCGCTGTTCCTCATTACCACAGGAATTTGGGCGCAGCCGTAAATATAATTTATAGGCTTCTCGGAACAGCACACATTTGTCTCTGCCTCTAGAAAATCTGTCAGGGAGGGCAACCTTAGGTTCCGGATTGCAGCTGCTGAAGGACCGACACCCTTAATTCTGTCACTTCAAGAGACCGACCTTGCAGCTGCTTTGCCAAAGCAGCAATAGGATCCATAGAGTATCTTAAAAAGATAAAACAAAACAAAACTCAGTTTTTTTTAAATAAGGGCCAGATATAATATCACGTCTGATTAGGCAGGTAACAGACGTGCGGTGCAGATAGAAGGGGAGTACCCTACCACTAGGGAGAGGGAGTGGTGACCCCTAACTCACCTAGCACTGGCACCTCGTGGCTTTCTTTAGAGCGGCTGCTAACCCGTAAGCCGATCACCTGCCTCGTCCCCGGCTTACCCTGAAATAAGCCCTAGGTAGTGAGTAGGGCAGTGGGAGCACTAGTCCTCACTAGAGATGAGCGAATCAAAGTTGACGAAGTGGAATTCAATCCAAATTTCAGGAAAATTTCAATTTGGACCAAATACAAATTTCCTCATGCTTCTTGGTAACGAATCGCATTTTTTCCTAAAATGGCTGCTGCACGTGTTAGAACATGAAGCAGGGAACAGGGTTCAGGAACAATCCTAGTACACCTTGCTGCACTGACTGCGGATCCAAATTGCCAGTATACAGCTCTGTAATTCCAGCAAACCGTTCTTGTTATTGGGGAGCAAGTGCTGTTTGATACAGCCATTAACAGAGTGTATTACAAGGAAATATTTATATGTCTTATTTCCCCTTGTGTGATGCAATTATATGTTCAAAAACATTTATTGGCTTTTATTAGTGGGAAAAAAGGGCTTATTAGCCATTGTGCAGTGAAGTGAGAATATACCAGCCCTTTTTGGTGTGTATTAGCGGCAAAAAAAAAAATATTGTTTGCCGTTCTGAGGTGCAGTTATATGTTCTAAAGCCATTTTTTGCGTGTATTAAAGGCACAAAAATATATATAATTTGCAGTTCAGCGGTGCAAATATATATTCTAAAGCCCTATTTTTTGTGTATAAGTGGAAAAAAGTAAGGGCCTATTTGTCATTCAGCGGTGCAGTTATATGTTCTAAAGCCCTTTTTAGCATGTATTAGGGGCAAAAAATAAAAATATTATTTGCAGTTCAGTGCAATTATATCTTCTAAAACATTTTGTGGAGTGTATATATATTATATGCCGTTGGGTGCAGTTATATGTTCTAAAGCCTTTTATGGAGTGTATAAGTGGAAAAAACGAAGGGCCTATTTGCAGTTTAGCTGTGCAGTTATATGTTCTAAAACCCTTTTTGGCGTGTAATAGTGGGGAAAAAAAGGGCTTATTAGCCGTTGTGTAGTGAAGTGAGAAAATTACAGACTTTTTTGGGGTGTTTTAATTTTCTTTTTATTTATTTATTTGATCTAACAGTATGTGAGACAGAAAACTGGCAGGCCCTGCACAGGGGAGTGGCAGAGGCCAAAATGTTTCTGGCGCAGGCACAGGTCGCAGCAGAGTAAGGGGGCGTGGCAGCGGGAGTCGCAGCGAGAGGCCTCAGCTCCTTGTGTCGTCTAGCGGTCGTTTCTTGACCAGCAACCCAGAGGTTCTCGAATGGTTGACTCAGTCATCCACTTTGTCCCAAGTGACATCAGACACCACCAGCCAAGAGTCGGTGGGTATGTAGGCACAACCCTTAGGTGGCATGGCCAGAAAGAAGGCCCTGTGCCCTCACCTGTCCTCAACCTGCCTCTGGCCTTTTCTGTTCCCTCAGCCAGAGAAGTATTATATGCTTTTGGCTTAGCTCCACTTTACAGCCAGGACAAGCTACTAGAGGACAGTCAGCAGCTACTGGCTTCCTACGGTAGGAAAGCAAATAGTGATGAGGAGAATGGCGTGAGAGCTGGTGTTGCGAGCGGTCAGGCTCCTGACCTAGAGACTGTTGATGAGGACATCACTGCCATGCAGAAAATACTCGATGATGATGATGTAGATGAATAGACTTGGGAGCAGGGTGAATTAGGGGCTTCATCTTCATCGGAAGAAGAGGGTGGCAGCTTTCCCGTGAGGCAGCGGCGGAGCCAACAAGTAGCTAGCATGGCCGGGAGTCAGCAGGGTTGCAGTAGTGGGAGGTTGGGAGCCAAACGTGCCCAGGGTAGATCACTCTATTCGAAGGAGCCTACCTGCCCAGAAAGTAGTGGTTCAGGGGTTCACGGAAGCAGTGGCGGTAGCAGTCATTCAGTGCGGACTGTTGCGGGGAAAATCACCTACTCGGCGGTGTGGCAGTTTTTTGTTAAGCCACCGGGGGAGGTGAACATGGCCATTTGTAAAATTTGTGGGCAGAAGGTGAAGCATGGCCAGGGTGCCAATGTTGGCACCACGGCCCTGCATTAACATATGCAGCATCACCATAAAGTTGCCTGGGAGAACCGTGGTTCCATTGCGGTAGTCCAGCCTGAGGAAGCAACTTCTGCATCACCTAGTGGCCCAATTTTAGATAGTCGAGGCTCCACTACCTCAGCCGAAGGGAGCTGTCTGTCCTTCCCATCATCTGCTGGTCCTGATGCTCCGGCTCCTCCTCATAGTCAGTCATTACCTTAGCAATCGATCACCGAAGCGATTGCCAAGAGACAACAATATGCGTGCACTCATCCAACGGCACAGAAGCTGAATGTGCTCCTGTTCAAGTTGCTGGTGCTGCAGTCCCTCCCTTTCCAAGTGGTGGACTCTGCACCTTTCAGAGAACTGATGGCTTATGCCGAGCCGAGGTGGAGAGTCCAAAGCCGTCATTATTTTGCCAAAAAGGCAGTACCATCCCTACAAACGTATGAGATGTCAGCCAGTGGCAGCTCATGCGTCTCACCTGCCGTTTGCTCAGGCCCTTTAACCAGGCCACGTTATTTGTCAGTCGACCAGGACTACAGGATGAACAACATCTGGCTAGTCAGGGGACTCGAGACGTGGCGCCTAGATCTCACTGCCACATGAGCCCTGTGGGGACTGAACTGGAGGAGGACATTGGAGCACAAGCAATGTGTAACGAAATGGGTGTTTATTTTTACATAGGTGACAGGAGAGGAGGAGCAGGAGCAGCCGGAGGATCTACAGGGCGATGAGGAAGAGGAGGCAGAGGACCCAGACATACCGTGGCAGTATGCAGTGGAGATGGAGGCAGGGAGTCCTTTAGAGTCACTTGCCCAAATGGCTCGATGCATGCTCACTTGCTTGCATAGTGACAGCTGAATTGTCACCATTCGGCAGAGGGATGACTTCTGGCTCTCCACCTTGTTGGACCCTCGCTACCGGTCCAAAATGGGGGCCTTATTTACACCCACTGAGAGGAAAGACAAACTAAACTACTGTAGAGGACATCCTTTGTAGTGAGTTGGCTGCTGCCTATCTGCGCCATCGTCCATCATCTCGTAGGTCCGAAACGGGGGTCCTATGCGCTTACGTTTCTCTGCCATGGCTGTTGTAGCAGTTCCAGCTCCCTCAGTAGCAACTTGAGTCTAGAGTCGCTGATGAGCAGCTTTCTTCACCCGCCTAGTGAAGAAAGTACTCACCAGCAGCAGCAGCTAGACCTGGAGCAGAACCTGAACCAGCAGGTGGTGGCATACTTGGACAGAACCCTGCCACCCCACATTGAAAATCCGCTGGATTACTGGGCAGCCAAACTGGATTTGTGGCCGCAACTGGCCAAGTTTGTCCTGGAAAAGCTGTCCTGCCCGGCCAATAGTGTTGCATCAAAGCACATGTTTAGTGTGGGGGGGCCATACTTACCCCAAGAAAAACTCGCCTGTCCACCCAATATGTGGAGAGACTGACCTTTGTCAAGATCAATCAGGCATGGATCAGCCAGGATTTCCACACACCAATGCCTGATGGATCAGACTAGATTATTGATGGTGTCACACCAACACTTTGACAAAAGAGACCGGTTTATTCTTGCTACCTGCCTCAGCTACAATTCTGATGCTGCTACCCACCTGATGCCACATATCTGATGCTAAGTGCTCCTTCTCACACCCACCATCTTCAACGGGTACTTTTATTGCCACCCACCTCCCCACTCTGTCACCAGGTCACTCTCTGGTCTCCTGATGTTGCTGCCACCTCCATACTATGTCACCATGCCACTCTGTGGTCTCCCGATGCTGCTGCCACATCAACACTATGTCACCTTGCCACTCTATGGCCTCCTGATGCTGCTGCTGCCACATTCACACTGTCATTGTGCCCCTCTGCGGCCTTTTACTGATGCTGCTGCTGCCACCACCTCCAGGCTCTGTCATTGGGCCACTCTGTGGTTTCCGCATGCTGCTTCCACCTCACCACTATGTCATAGGGCCACCCTGTGGACTTCTCATGCTGTTCCCACCCTCCCCACTTTATGACTGGGCTACTATTTTGCCTTTCGGCCTGGCTGATATGATCATTTATTTAATATTTCTTCTGATCTGTCAGAAGGAGGGAAAAATGAGAAGCACAACGATCCTGTCTCTGTAAGGCCTGCATGACATGGTCCCTATTCTGCATCACAAAACAATGAACTCTTCCATTCACATGTCATCTCTTTTTTGGATCCACTCCTGTTTTTTTTGGATTTAGCAATACTGATGGATTACTGACCAAATGCTGACCGAGTGAAGGCGGATCACCCACAGACTGGATCCATTTTTTGGGGGTTATCGTTCTGATGGATCAGAGGAAGGTCAAAATAATCAGTGACGTCAACACAAACTTACTGCTGACACATTCTCTACTCTGTTGGGGGGGGGGGGTCTCTACTTGTATAAGCGTTTAATAGAACAGGTTCTGTAGACATCTATGTGGAATCAGCTGCCGACGGTGTAAAAGAAGTGCTCTTCTTCTTGACGCTAACATTGACCTGTAAGGCTGTAACACATGAGTTATTTGGCCCCGTAACTGCCCAAACAAATGAAGTGTGCAGTGATTTTAAGAGCGACGCCTGTCATCTGCATGTCATACTGACTCACAGTATTGTTTCACTATCACAGCAGACTCTCTATGTGTGTTACTGCAAGGCACAGTGTTCTACACTACCATAAAGGCTCTCTGCAGCCAGGTAATAGACGTTTTTTAACCTGATTCGCCAGGAATAAATTTGTATCAAATTTGCTCACCTCTAGTCCTCACCACTGACACCTAGGGGAACAGGGTAAGGACAAACAAAACAAACACCACAAACAATCCTCGAAGGGAGACAACAAACAGGAGAGAACCAGAAATGTGACAGCACCAGTTCCAACAGCTCCACAGCAACTCAAACTCCACCAGAGGTCAGAATAGAAGATTTGGAATGAAGGTCTATATCTGGCAACAAGGAAGGCAGAAGTGGAGAATATATAGTAGCTGGGAGTGGCTGACAGAGAACAGCTGAAAGAAAAAGCTATAGATTTCTAAATATAAAGAAAAAAGAGAAAATACAGCGCCTCATGTGCGGTATCGTCTTAAATAAGTAGGTGGCATATGGTGCGTATTGTGCTTACCGTACGCTGTTGTGGTGAGCCACAACAGCTGTATGAGCCTTGCTGGTCTCTGGCCCCACCAGCTCAGGGAATGCCTCGCTGCTGCCCGGTCTCACCCCACTCTCTCGTGCCACGAGTGTTGGGGGGAGTAGTTGAAAGTTAGGAAAGTGGCCAAAAAAAGATCTTTCAAATGGCGCTGCTGGCTTCACAGATGGAATTTCCTTGGTTAGTATAGAAGAATTTTTTTTATTAAAAATAAAAAGTCAACGCGTTTCAGGGGCGAAGTGCCCCCTTCATCAGGACAACACAAACATGTGACAAACAGTGTAAAGTGTACTGAATAGTATTCTTTTTGGCTGGCTCCCCGTCCACAGGGGGCGGTGTGGTTGGGCGTGTTTAGCATAATGGGGTGCATGGTGCCGTTATCTGCTATACAGCATATTCACCAAGGTACATATATCCAGTGGCTTCAAAGATAACTGTGGTGCTGATTTTATTTGCTAGGGGCTCAGAAAACATGTGCCCGTACTTGGCACAACATTTGAAGTGCCGCCAATAAATTTTCTTAGTGCGCAATGCTGTCGGCTTCACAAGCCCGCAGCATCGCGCTTCTCCCTTCATTAAGCGAATGGGGCCGCGCTGCTAACAGCCGGAGCCACGCCTCTCACTGCTAATTGGAGGGCATGGGGGTGTGTCACCTCCATGGGGCAGTCTATTCATAGCGGAGGCATTGTAGCGCTTTTCATTCATTCAGTGCCTCTGGATATGGTTTTACTGGTGCTAAACTGATACATACGGTTGTATCTGTATTTATATATATTGCGGCACTGCTAATCGCTGTCTAGAGGGAAATATTTTAGATTGACTAATGTGGAATAGATTAGTGAGATATAGCCCTGGGGACCTGATGTAAAGTGGCTGGAGCCATAGTACCTAAACGCAAAAACATATATATTGCACAGAAAAATGCAACAAAAAGAGACATGAAAATGGTGATAAACATATATGTGTATATATATGTACACATATGGCGGCATCCTTGTCTACTAATAGTAAATGTATCAATAAATGAACCATATAATGGCCGTCAAATGCTATGATGCTAGATAAAATTTCTAAATTATTGTATAAAATATGAAGCATGATCCATATAAGAATTTTTTACATAAAACAAAATAAATAGATGGGTGAGGGGATCATTAAAGATTTTTCGTTAATTTAACCATTAAAAAAAAAAAAAAAAAAATGATCGGAAAAAGCAAGACAATAGCCTATCTGAAACCCTATATGTGCCTATAGGCTACGCATATATAGGCCCAATATAGGGTAATTCCTGTTCATTTGCAAAAGGGGCCAACTTTAATACTGGCGCCATGTCCCTGCCTTCTAACTTGGGTCTTGATTGTGACATATTATGGTGACACAGGGTAGGGATAATGGATAGGATAAGTGTTTCGGTATTCAATCCTTTTTATAGGATAGTCTCGCTAATTTCGTTCAGTCCACGTGGGCTCAGTGTATCCAGCTGGTGTATCCAATACACCTCTCTTTTTTGAAGGTTCTCAAAGCGATTAAACGGATTTTCCGGTATGAAATCGATGGGGGTAATCATTATTCTATGCTCTTCTTTTTCTGCCGTCATAGCGCAGTGCCTGGAGACACTATGCTTGAGAAATAATTTGCGAATGTTGTACCTGTGTTGGTTGGCGCGACAGTGTAAAGCTTTCGTGGTCCGGTCTACATATTATAGGCCGCAGGCACATTTAATAAGATAAATGACAAAGGACGATCGGCATGTGAGATGGTATTTAATTGGAAAAGTCGCCCCGTTATGCTCTGAGAGAAAGGTGGTCTGTTTGCGTGCAATCATTTTGCAGCAAAGGCACCTTCTTCTACTAGGTCTACCTGGGGCTAGTATATTTCTGATGTTTGGTTTTTAGTACAATTGTACTAAAATTGAGGATTTCGAAACACAAGTTAAAATCTTGGAGAATAGATTCGAAGAAAAGGGCTACCAGAAAAAACTTGTAAAAAATGCCATACAGCGAAGTAAACTGCAACCACAAGAGGCATGCCTAACCGCGACTACCTCCTCTAAGGAAATACCGGAGATAGTGCGGTTTATTACTCAATATAGTAGGTCCAACACTCAGATGCAAGAAAGCCTTGAGAAACACTGGCACATCCTAGTACAGGATCCCCACCTGGCTAAGTTTCTTCCCCGCACCCCAAGGATTACATACCGGCGGGCACCAAACATCAGAAATATACTAGTCCCAAGTAGACCGAAACAGCATACAAAGGGAACAACAAATATTACACAACTAAGCCACCAAAAAGAAAATGGGAGCTATAGATGCGGGGTAAGAAGGTGCCTTTGGTTTAAAATGATTGCGCACAAACAGACCACCTTTCTCTCACAGCATAACGGGGCGACTTTTCCAATTAAATACCATCTCACATGCCGATCGTCCTTTGTCATTTATCTTATTGAATGTGCCTGTGGCCTACAATATGTAGGCTGGACCACGCAAGCTTTACACTATCGCGCCAACCAACACAGGTACAACATTCACAGATTATTTCTCAAGCATAGTGTCTCCAGGCACTGCGCTATGACGGCAGAAAAAGAAGAGCATAGAATAATGATTACCCCCATCGATTTCATACCGGAAAATCCGTTTAATCGCTTTGAGAACCTTCAAAAAAGAGAGGTGTATTGGATACACCAGCTGGATACACTGAGCCCACGTGGACTGAACGGAATTAGCGAGACTATCCTATAAAAAGGATTGAATACCGAAACACTTATCCTATCCATTATCCCTACCCTGTGTCACCATAATATGTCACAATCAAGACCCAAGTTAGAAGGCAGGGACATGGCGCCAGTATTAAAGTTGGCCCCTTTTGCAAATGAACAGGAATTACCCTATATTGGGCCTATATATGCGTAGCCTATCGGCACATATAGGGTTTCAGATAGGCTATTGTCTTGCTTTTTACGATCATTTTTATTTATTTATTTTTAACGGTTAAATTAACAAAAAATCTTTAATGATCCCCTCACCCATCTATTTATTTTGTTTTATGTAAAAAATTCTTATATGGATCATGCTTCATATTTTATACCATAATTTAGAAATTTTATCTAGCATCATAGCATTTGACGGCCATTATATGGTTCATTTATTGATACATTTACTGATGTATTTATTTGTTTTTATGGCCTTTTTCACACTACCTGAAAAAACAGGGAGAAGGAGTTTATGTGTATACAAGTGCATACTTGTATGGTCACAGATGTGTATCTATATGTATTGCATTATTTTGATATAGACACTAGGTTTGGAAGCCTATTAGTAGACAAGGATTCCTCCATATGTGTACATATTGTGGCAATGTGAATAGGAGGGGTGTAGCAAAGTCCCGGGGAAGCATGAACAAGGGGTGTTGTTTTCACCAGGAGCGTGTCACCAAGGGGCCCGGCCTTGGTGAAGTAAAGACCCTAGTCTAGATATAGGTGGCCACTAAGTTAGTTGGTGGACACCAAGATAACTAGCTTAGCTGGCTCCAGCTAGTCCAGGGCGGGATTTTACTGGGAACAGGCAATGTGCTGGGTGGGTGCCTGTTCCCCATGCTTCAGTCCGGGATTTTGGACAATGCCCATGTCCAGGGATGCTATTTAATCCTCTTGTTAGACATGGGTGGGGTCTCTCACTCTGGAGAGTGTGCAGACAGAGGCCTGTTGAGGCTCTGTCAGTGTGGTCTCAGCAAGGCAAGGCTGAGGGGCCAAGAGGCTATGCAATAGCCTGGACTTTGGGGGACTTGGTGATGCTCGGGAACAAGCGTTGAAAGGTCAGAGCCGGGAGGACTGCTAGACCACAACCCCGTCTAAAGGTACTGCACTCGTTACAGCCTGAGGGCTGGAGTATTGTATGGCTGGGGTAAGCCGCACCTGGTTCCATGTGTGAACGCTATCGTATAGCCGAGTTAGGGATACGATGTTTATTATGTTTAGTTAGAGCCCAGACGGGCAGGCTTTTGTTTTATGCCATGCGGTTTTTGAAGAGTGTCAAATAAATTGCACTGTTTGGCCCTTAAACCCGGTGTTTGAGAAGATAATTCTGTGAGAATGACCCCCGAATAAGAGACGATCCCTTACAATATATATACACATATATGTTTATCACCATTTTCATGTCTCTTTTTGTTGTATTTTTCTGTGCTATATATATGTTTTTGCGTTTAGGTACTATGGCTCCAGCCACTTTACATCAGGTCCCCAGGGCTATATCTCACTAATCTTTTCCGCATTAGTCAATCTAAAATATTTCCCTCTAGACAGCGATTAGCAGTGCCGCAATATATATGAATACTGATACAACCGTATGTATCAGTTTAGCACCAGTAAAACCATATCCAGAGGCACTGAATGAATGAAAAGCGCTACAATGCCTCCGCTATGAATAGACTGCCCCATGGAGGTGACACACCCCCGTGCCCTCCAATTAGCAGTGAAAGGCGTGGCCCCGGCTGTTAGCAGCGCGGCCCCATTTGCTTAATGAAGGGAGAAGCGCGATGCTGCGGGCTTGTGAAGCGGACAGCATTGCGCACTAAGAAAATTTACTGGCGGCACTTCAAATGTTGTGCCAAGTACGGGCACATGTTTTCTGAGCCCCTAGCAAATAAAATCAGCACCACAGTTATCTTTGAAGCCACTGAATATATGTACCTTGGTGAATATGCTGTATAGCAGATAACGGCACCATGCACCCCATTATGCTAAACACGCCCAACCACACCGTCCCCTGTGGACGGGAAGCCCACCAAAAAGAATTCTATTTAATAACGTGTTACACTGTTTGTCACATGTTTGTATTGTCCTGATGAAGGGGGCACTTCGCCCCTGAAACGCGTTGACTTTTTATTTTAAATAAAAAAAATCTTCTATACTAACCAAGAAAATTCCATCTGTGAAGCCAGCAGCGCCATTTGAAAGGTCTTTTTTTGGCCACTTTCCTGTAAGATACTCACCTGCTTTGCACTCCAGGGGAACCAAGAGGGGTCCTCGTGGAGTTGCGGGACAGGTTATGTGTGTCTCTGATGCACCAGCGCTCACCCCTTTGCGAACCAGTGCGGGGATGCGTTCGCGTGGACATCGGAGGGGAGGACCGTCGGAGTCCCGGGGACAGAGTGGCCAGGCAAGTGACAAGACGCCGTGGCCAGGGTTGTCTCCGGTGTCTCCTGTGACTTCCATTTCCGCATCTGGGTCCACACGCTCGCATACTCGCGCTGAGTCGATCATGCGTCCGTGCGTACGCGCGAGGGCAGGTTCGCAAAGGGATACACGGTCGCGAGTACGCGCTTCTTATGCGCTTTGTCAACCAGTGGCGCATAATATACTGACTCACAAGAGCAAAGTAGATTAGGCAGCCAGCCATGGGTTAATCAACTTGTGATTGCCTTAGGCCATGTACTCATGTGCAGGGCAATTTGTTCACCTATGGAAGTGGACACTTGGCACCCTGGGATGGTCAGCAGGCTTTTAAAAGGAGGTCTCTCAGGGTGATCAGTGCCCACTGTTATTTTCCCTCAACCAGGTATAGGTCACAACTGCTAGTGACTGAAGACTGCCAGGAACTTTGTCCTTTGCAGCGGACCCAAGATCTGGAGTGACTCGACTGCCAAGTGCACAGCATCATTTAGCACTGGTTGGGACTATTCCTGGAATCTCCTTGCCTGTTTTTTGTTATTATTTCTTGTTACCAGCAAGTGTTTCTGGACGTTTATGTTTCTGGTGAATAAACACCTTTTTGCTTTCATCACTGGTCTGTTTGTTGGTGCCTTGCATTACAGAACAGTGGGCCAAACTAACAGTTGCCATGGACAATATCCAGCAGCAGCTGAGTGAATTAACGGGAGCCGTTCACCTGCTGTTCCAACGACGCCCAAATATACCAGCAGCAGCTGCAGCGCAAATCCAAGAGCAACTGACAACTGTGATGGAGGAGGTTCAGCAGCTGATCCAGGGAGCCTCAGCACTACCCGTCACTATCGCAAGGCATCAAACAGAACCAAAGATCCCTCTGCCTGACTCCTTCACAGGAGAGCGACAGGAGTTCTTAAACTTCAGGGACTCCTGTCTCCTTTATTTCCAGTTGCGCCCGATGGCTTCTGGCACTCTCAGGCAGAGAATTGGGATTGTAATGTCACTGCTACGTGGAGACCCCCAACGTTGGGCATTTAATCTGCCTCAAGACCATACAGCTTTTTCGTCAGTGGACGCCTTCTTCGAGGCTATGGCTGTGATTTACGATGACCCGGATCGTACTCGCACCGCAGAGACCAATCTTGAGCATATTCAACAAGACCGCCGCCCAGCTGAAGAATACGCTGCAGAATTCAGGTGATGGGCAGCTTTCACCACCTGGGGCGACGCAGCCCTACGCCATCGCTTCCGTTTGGGACTTTCGGATGCGGTCCGGGATCTTCTTTTGGCCTTGCCTACCCCCTTCTCGTTGGAAATGGCTATCTCTCAGGCAATCGATGCCGACAGGCGAATCCGTGAGAGGCGAGTGGAACGGTCGTCTCGGTTTTCATCCTCTCGACCACATCCAGGGCCTCTTAAATCGGCCGAAGAGCCAATGGAGGTTGGATCCTCCCATTTCTCACAGGCAGAACGAGCTTGTCGCCAGCAGAAAGGCCTGTGCCTATTTTGTGGAAAGTCTGGACACCTCGTTAAAACCTGTCCCCTTCTGCCGGCGGGAAACGAATGGACCTAGGGGGCATAGAGGAGAACCCCCTAGGTGCTATTATCCCTCCTCCAAGCCGGGTGATGGTATCCATATCCCTACAGTGGCAAGACGAGGTTCATGAGTTTTCGGCACTAATCGATTCTGGTGCTGCTGTGAATTTTGTGGACTCAACCTTGGTTTGTCGACTTGGCATCCCGTTGATCCAGCCGAAAACCACCATGTCAGTGACCGCGATTGATGGATCCACTCTTCAAGATGGTCGTGCAGTGTGGATGACTCCGGGAATACAGGTAACAGTGGGGGCTGATCATCGGGAGAACTTAAAGAGAACCTGTCACCAGGAAATTCACTGATAAACCAGGCACACTGCATTGTAGGGCTCACTCTGCTGAATATAATGATACCTTTCACTTGGTGATCTGTTGCTTTATTGTGGAAAAAAAGTACTTTTAATCCATATGCTAATGAGCTGATTGAGTCCAGCAGTTGATACGAGTCCAGCGTGTTTTTCCTATTCAGAGCTGTAGCCCCTCCCCTATTCACTTCTATAGATCAATAAATAAATAAACCACGCCCCTTTTACAACTGAAGACGTGAATAGGGGAGGGGCTACAGCTCTGAATAGAAAAAACGCTGGACTCATATCAACTGCTGGACTCCAATCAGCTCATTAGCATATGGATTAAAAGTACTTTTTCTCCACAATAAAGCAACAGATCACCAAGTGAAAGGTATCATTATATTCAGCAGAGTGAGCCCTAGAAGGCAGCATGCCTGCTTTATCAGTGAATTTCCTGGTGACAGGTTCTCTTTAAGCCTTTTTGTCCTTGACATGCCATCCACTCCCGTGATTTTGGGTCTCCCTTGGTTGAGGCTCCATAATCCAGTAGTGGACTGGCGCTCGGGTCTTATTTGTCAGTGGAGTACGGAATGCCTTACTAAGTGCATTCGTCCCGACCTGTCACTAGCCTCCATGGAAGTATTAAGTACTTTACCACAGCAGTATCATAATTTCCGAGATGTGTTCAGTCTTCAGGGGGCTGATGTGTTACCTCCCCACAGGTCATATGATTGTCCTATAGACCTGTTGCCAGGTACCATGCCACCACGAGGGCATCTGTATAATCTCACTGGGCCTGAGGTTCAGGCTCAGCGGGAGTATATTAAAGAGAACCTTGAGAAGAATTTCATTCGTCCATCCACTTCCCCTGCTGGAGCTGGATTCCTCTTTGTGGAGAAGAAGGATGGAGGCTTGAGACCTTGCATCGATTATCGTGCCCTTAATCGGATTACGGTGAAGAATCGGTATCCACTGCCTCTGATTGATGATTTGTTTTCTCAGGTGGCAGGGGCCCGAGTCTTCACCAAACTCGATTTAAGGGGTGCTTATAATTTAGTTCGCATTAGAGAGGGTGACGAATGGAAGACCGCATTTAATACCAGAGATGGGCATTACGAGTATCTCGTGATGCCCTTCGGTCTCTGTAATGCTCCCGCGGTCTTCCAGGAGTTCATCAACGATGTTCTCAGAGATTTCTTGGGTAGATGTGTTGTCTATCTAGATGACATACTAATCTACTCTTCGGATCTGGTCTCTCATCGGAGACACGTGTGTCAGGTTTTCCAGAAGCTGAGGGAGAACCGCCTCTATGCCAACCTTGAGAAGTGTCTGTTTGAGGTGAAGGAATTGCCTTTCCTGGGGTACATTATCTCAGAAAAGGGATTGGCTATGGACCCATCCAAACTTTCTGCTGTCTTGGATTGGCCTCAGCCTAAGGATCTTAAGGGATTGCAGCGTTTCTTAGGCTTTGCCAACTTCTACCGCAAGTTTATTAAGAATTTTTCTGTGATAGTAGTACCTCTCACCAACCTCACTAAGAAGGGAGCTAATCCTTCTAAGTGGACGAGAGAGGCAGTCAGAGCCTTTGAGACGCTGAAACAGGCCTTTTGCACGGCACCAATCCTTACTCATCCAGACACCTCCAGACCTTTTGTTCTCGAGGTCGATGCCTCAGAGGTCGGTGTAGGGGCAGTTCTCTCAAAGTATTCTGGGGACCCTGAGAGGTTACATCCCTGTGCCTTCTTCTCTCGGAAGCTCTCTCCAGCCGAGTGTAATTATGATATCGGCAATAGAGAGCTTCTGGGAGTAAAATTGGCTTTTCAAGAGTGGAGACATTGGCTAGAGGGTGCAGAACATCCCATCACGGTTTACACTGACCACAAAAATTTGGAGTATCTATAGAGTGCCAACAGACTCAACTCCCGACAAGCCCGGTGGGCATTGTTTTTCACCCGCTTCAATTTCCGCCTCACTTATAAGCCAGGTTCCAAAAACGTGAAGGCAGATGCCCTGTCCCGCTGGTTCCCTGAGGCTGCTTCCGTCCTGGACTCTGAGCCAGAAACCATTCTCCCAACTAAATGTTTTCTTGCTGCCCTAGGGGCCGCAGAAGTAATGGAGGACTTGTCCTCTCTTCTTGAGCCTTCACAGGCAGAGAGTCCACCTGACAAACCCGAGGGTCGATGGTTTGTACCCATTAAACTTCGATTGAAGGTCATCCAACAGCTTCATGACTCAAAGTCTGCCGGGCATTTGGGTGTTAAGAAAACACTTGCCCTTGTTAAACGTCACGTGTGGTGGCCCATGGATGTTAAGGCCTATATCCAGGCATGTACTGTTTGTGCCAGATGTAAACCGTCCTGGTCTGCCCCTTCTGGGACTTTACTCCCACTGCCCATTCCCCAGGCTCCATGGACTCACATTTCCATGGATTTCATCACAGATTTGCCAAGGTCCTCTGGAACTCTGCGTCATGGCTCTGCGTCAGCCATCTTCCAAGTTGGGTCCTCGATTCATTGGCCCATACCCGGTGACACAGAAGATCAACCGAGTTACGTACAAGGTTGCTCTTCCACAGTCGATCCGAGGAGTGAACACCTTTCATGTTTCACTTTTCAAATCGGCAGCCGACTCCGCTCCCTTCATTCAAACCCCATCCCCGCTGGAGGTCCAAGGGGTACCGGAGTTCGAGGTGAACAGAATTTTGGACTCTCGTTTTGTCCAAAGGTCTCTCCAATACTTGGTGGACTGGAAGGGTTTTGGTCCAGAGGAGAGATGTTGGATACCTGCTCGCCAGGTGCATGCGGATGAGTTGGTGGCAGCTTTTCACCGGGATAATCCGGGGAAAGCTTGCTTGGAGTCTTCAGAGCCGCCTCCTCGAGGGGGGGGGGTAATGTAAGATCCTCACCTGCTTTGCACACCAGGGGAACCAAGACGGGTCCTCGTGGAGTTGCGGGACAGGTTATGCGTGTCTCTGATGCACCAGCGCTGACCCCTTTGCGAACCAGTGCGGGGATGCGTTCGCGTGGATATCGGAGGGGAGGACCGTCGGAGTCCCGGGGACAGAGTGGCCAGGCAAGTGACAAGACGCCGCGGCCAGGGTTGTCTCCGGTGTCTCCTGCGACTTCCGTTTCCGCATCTGGGTCCACACGCTCACATACTCGCGCTGAGTCGATCATGCGTCTGTGCGTACGCACGAGGGCAGGTTCGCAAAGGGATACACGGTCACGAGTACGCGCTTCTTATGCGCTTCGTCGACCAGTGGCGCATAATATACTGACTCACAAGAGCAAAGTAGATTAGGCAGCCAGCCATGGGTTAATCAACTTGTGATTGCCTTAGGCCATGTACTCATGTGCAGGGCAATTTGTTCACCTTTGGAAGTGGACACTTGGCACCCTGGGATTGGTCAGCAGGCTTTTAAAAGGAGGTCTCTCAGGGTGATCAGTGCCCACTGTTATTTTCCCTCAACCAGGTATAGGCCACAACTGCTAGTGACTGAAGACTGCCAGGAACTTTGTCCTTTGCAGCGGACCCAAGATCTGGAGTGACTCGACTGCCAAGTGCACAGCATCATTCAGCACTGGTTGGGACTATTCCTGGAATCTCCTTGCCTGGTTTTTGTTATTATTTCTTGTTACCGGCAAGTGTTCTGGACGTTTATGTTTCTGGTGAATAAACACCTTTTTGCTTTCATCACTGGTCTGTTTGTTGGTGCCTTGCATTACATTTCCATAGATTTCTAAATGGGACAAAAGGGATCACAAACCCAAGCAGGAAAACCTGGACCGTTATCCATTCCCACTACTAGGTCATGGAGTGATCTCTTGAGAAACCGAGAGAGTAGCCACCCACTGCAACTTTCTGACCTCTGGCACAACAGGGTCAGCGATAGGTTGTGACATCCTCGTGACAGCAGTGCTATTTAAGGATACTTTCACATTAGCGGCAGGGGAGTTTGTCAGGCTGTTCCGGCGGGTGAACAGCCTGTCGGATCCGTCCTGCCTCTAGTTCACGTGTGCCCCGGACTGCTGCTCCGTCCCCATTGACTATAATGGGGTTGGAGGCAGAGTTCCGGCAGCAGCATACTGTGAGAGGCAGCCGGACTAAAAGTACTGCATGTCGTACTTTTAGTCTGGCGGCCTCTCGCCATGCGCTGCAGTGCTGCCATGGAAGCTCTGCCCCAGCACTTATTATAGTCAATGGGGATGGAGCGGAAGTCCGGGGGTACACATAAACTAGCGGCAGGACAGATCGGACATGCTGTTAACCCGCTGGAACAGCCTGACGGACTCCCCTGCCGCTAATGTGAAAGTACCCTAACTATTCATGTTGGTGGGAAAAACCAAAAGGCGGAAGAAGAATAGTCACATGACATTAGAAGGAAGTGTAAGGGATGGCTCTCTCTCTTATTGGCTCATAGGCTCACATACAGCCTAAATCAGCCGATTAGGGGTGCAGCAGGCAGGGACATGGATGGGCAGAATGAGCAGAACGTCATTCTGCTTGTACTTGCAACTTGTTAGGAAGAATAAAACACACCTTAATTGTTGCAAAAGCTGGAAGCAGAATTCAGTCCAAGGTTTAGAAAAACTTTGATTTGCAACAAAGCTGAATTTCTTCCCACTTCAGGTAATGAATCAGGTTTTCTTAAAATGGCGGCTGCACAGGTTACAAAGTTAAAGTAAGAAGCCTGAGTACACGAGATCACCCATAATGCCGTGCAGCCAGTTAATCCGCAGGTAGCCATTGTAGCCATCTGCAGGTAGTCCTTGTGAGGTCACAACCCTATAGAAGCCTCATCCCCTGTGTTCTTCACCATTGTCCTGTGAGCTGAGCACAGGGAGAGATGTAATAAGCACTCATGCGCTAGGGACAGTGTTGCTGAACACACAGTTTGAGAGAACAATATTAGAGAGGGAGAGTGAAGGAAGAGTACAGGGAGAGTGAAGGGTGATTGCAGGGACAGTGTATTGCTATGTGCATCATGTTCTAGTGTAATGACAATCTGAGTTAATCTGGGAAATGAGTGATGCAGGTACTGTGCCTCAGTAATAAAGCCAGATGTAAGATATCGCTGTGTGCATCACTGTGCAGTGCACCGACATTCAGAGTAAGGCCTCATGCACACGACCGTGTGTGTTTTGTGCATCCGCAAAACACGGAAGCCGCTCCGTGTGCCTTCCACAATTTGCAGAACGGAACAGGCAGCCCATTATAGAGATGCCTATTCTTGTCCGCAGAATGGATCTTTTGCGGCCCCATTGAAGTAAATGGGTCCGCGCCCGAGCCGCAAAATATGGGGCTAGGATGCGGACCAAACAAACGGTCGTGTGCATGAGGACTTAATCTGTTAATTTTGTGATCTTGTTAGTGTACCTCAGTATCAAAGGCAGGTGTAATATATCACCGTGTGCATCACATTCTAGTGCGCCAACATTAAGAGTTAATCTGTTTTTTTAGTGATACAGTTACTGTACTTCAGTATTAAAGGCAGGTGTCGTATACCCTCATGTGCATCTTCTGTTAGCTTTAGCATTATGTTTTGTCCTTATTATGGGCAGGTGTAATTTACTGCCCTGTACATAACTAAGTAGAGGAGCAAAATTTATCATAGCTAATCCATTTTGTTAGCAATACAGTTCTTATACACTATGGCCAACAAACAGTTGCCTGGACCCTCCAAAGAAATGGGCAGTGGCAAAAATTTAGCTGCACCCGGCACAAGTACCAGCACAAGAAGGGAAGAGGGGGTAGCAGCTGCAGCAACAGGTCAGAGCTGCCACTGTTATCCAGACATGTCATGGTTTTACCAACAATCCAGCTGTAGTGGAATGGTTGACTCGCTCTTCGACATCATCTCAAGTGATAAGAGATACACACAGCCAGCAATCGCCATAAAATGGCGTCGGAAAACTGTGCCACTCATTTAGTGTTACAGTCTGATGCAGCACCGCCGCTGCATCTTCCACTATCCCGCTGCCCCTTTCAAGCAGTTAGGGCTCGTCAAGTTATTCCCATTGATTTTAATGTCGTCTATTGCTCCTGAAGCTCCTACTCCTCATCACTTGTTTTGACAGCAATCGATCACCAAGGTGATTGCAAAAAGACAACAGTATGTGTGCACTCATCCAACAATGCAGACTCTGAACGTGCACCTGGCCAAGTTACTGGTACTACAGTCCCTCCCTTTTCTTTGTGGTTCCATAACTTTTCATGGGGCCGCTAACATATGCAGTTGTAACTATGGTCTAGGACAATATATGTCGTTAACAGCCCACTGGGTAAATGTAGATCCAGCCCAGGCACACCAGCAACCTGGCCAGGTGGTGGCAATGCCGCTTCTTCATTGTAATGCTGGGTTTTTGCGCCAAGGTCCTCATCTGCCTCCACATCTTCCATCTTCTCCTCACCCTCTCTACTAGGCATAGTTTAAAGTGTTTCTCCATTATATTAATTATGCAAAGCTAGCCGTGGTTCTGCATCTGGTCAGCCTTGACGAATTGTGCCACACCAGGAAGGAACTGCTCGGCATCATTAATAAAAAAAATTGAACACTGGCTGTCCCCTCGCCAACTGGACATAGGAACCATAGTTACTTATAATGGGAAGAACATTTTGTCTGCGCTGCATCAAGGATGGATGAACCATGCGCCCTGCATGACGCATGTCTTCAATCTTATTGTCACCTGATTCCTCAAGTCTTCCACTGAACTGCAAGAGCTGTTAAAAATGTCCAGGACACTGTGCATGCAGTTTGGCCACTCCTCCTGTGCAAAACACACCCTCTTTGAGCTGCAAAGGCAAAATGCTCTTCCCCAACATTGCCAGATATTCGTCGTTTCCACCCATTGGAACTCCACAATCAATATGTTAGACCGCCTGTATGAGCAAAGGAAGGCTGTCAACTAGTTCTTAATGCTGCATATGAACAGATCTACTCACCGGTATAACTTCCATGTTAGCCAGTGGCAGCTCATGCATGACACATGCCGTTTGCTCAGGCCCTTTGTGGAGACCACTTTATTTGTCAGTCGGCAGAACTATGGGATGAATCATGTCATTCCAGTCTTTCACATCCTGGAGGGGATGCTGACAAATCTGACTGGCGAGAAGACAGAAGACGCGGCGCCTACATCTCACATCCACCTGAGATCTGAGGAGGATGAACTGACAGAGGAGGAGGAGGACATAAACGCTCAGGAATTTTATACACAACTAGGTGGTTCATCTGCCCAAGCAACAGGAAAGGAGCAGGTGGAGCATGAGTAGCTGGAGGGCAACGACAAAGATGACGCAAATGACCCTGACAGACCATAACAGCATGCAGTGGAGATGGAGACAGGGAGGCCCTCAGAAACCCTTGCGCAAATGGCCAGATCCATGCGGTCATGTTTGTGTAGTGATAACCGCATTGTCAAGATTTAGGTGAGAGATGACTACTGCCTACCCACATTGTTAGACCCTCACTACTGGTGAAAAATAGGGGCATTTTTAGACCTTCTGAGAGGGATGCAAAAATGGACTACTACGAGCGCTACTATGGACTGCTGACAGGGGGACCCTCTGCGCTCAGGTTCCACTGCCATGACTGGTGAAGGGGTGAGGGGGACAAGACCAGCACCAGTTCCATAAGCAGCAACTTCAGTCTGTAGTCTCTGATGAGCAGTTTTCTTTATGCGCCTTCTGAAGAAACCACCCAGCAGCAGTTGTACATGCATCAGAACCTCAACCAGCATGTGGTGACATACTAGGACTTCACCCTCTCACGCATGATCCAAGATCCCCTTGACTACTGGGCATACACTTTCTGAGTTTGCTATGGGCATGCTTTTCTGCCTAGCCAGTAGTGTGGCATCAGAGGGAGTGTTAATTGCAGCAGGGGCATAGTTAAGAGAACTCACCTTTCCTTTCAAAATGTTGAGAGACTAACCTTCATAAAGATGAATCAGGCCTGGATCAACCAGGATTTCCAGACACCGATACCTGATGCAACAGAATAGATCATTCTGAGACTAAAGATCACCCTGTAATGTGCTGCCACACCAGAATATTCATCAAAATGCGCTGCTATTTCTGGCCCTGTGCTGCTGCCACCATTCTGATGCTGCCTCTACTGCTATTTCTATAATGGGGATTATTGTCCTACTTATGGCAGTGGAGGGGGTAGCGGTGTAAAGCTACTGGCAGGCAGGAGAAAGGAGGACTGCTGCTGTAGGTCATATAAGCTGTCTGGAAGTGCTCTGCACATGACAGGGTTGAGTTTCCTGCTCTGTCTCAGCACCATACCAATATCCTCCTTCTGTCCGTCTAAGTGCTTGTTCCTATCTAATGCAGCAGTCTAATGACAGTAAAGTAAAGAAAGGGATGCAGTTTCCAAAACAAGAACCTGCATGTAAGTGTGCGGTATGCTGCAAATTTCACTAAGCTCATGGGGAGGAGAAAAACCTCTGGCTGTCTGACTCAGGGAAAAGGAAGAGGGAACAGTTTGAGCAGGACATGGGGAGATGTCTGCTGCTCCATGTGCTACTCTCACTATGCCAACTCAGACCCTAAGAGTCAGAGTCTAGTAAAGGGGAGATAGTGCGCGCGATTCTCCCCCTTAATTGTAGTGGAGTGTAACTCCGCAAGATATAGCGATAGTGATAGTCAGTCAGGCAAGCGGCCACTAACTTTTATACATAGAGTTAATATTTAGGAAGCTAATAAAAGTTAAGTTTTAGATCTAATCCAGGAGCCAAGAGTAGGCACAATTTATCAACTCAAATAAATATACTAATAGCCTCTGCTCACTGGAGGGAATGTTGATATAATATGTACTTATAGAGAGGCAGACTCTCATGCATATCCCACAGGGTAACGCTAACTAATTGAATTAAATAGAAGGACAGTGGTATGGCAGGCTTTCTCTCTAACCAAATATCCACAAACACATTTCTGGCAGAAGCCCAGTGTGTGTTTTCAACTGAACAGCTTCCTATTAACATACTGGACATTAATACTGCGTTTAGAGAAATAAACAAAATCTATAAGAAGTATATACGCACAATTTGGGAAATCTCGAGTTTAGAAACCTATGTTCAACAAAAAATTGTATATAGGGGAATGAGGATAAATGTAATACTGAATTCACATCAGGAAGATCCAGAGTTTATAAAAGGCTCGGAAACCCTTTTGATACATAACTCAATACGTATGCAGACATGAAAAGAGATCACTCCAGAAAATTAGTCAACAACTTGAAAAAAATATTAATGATATAAAAGTGTTTCAATCTCATCCTGAATTCAGTATATTAGAAAATAAGTTGCAAAAAAGCATTGAGACACTTCAAAGTGAAATAAAAGAGAGAAAACATAGAAAATATAATCGGGATAAGAGAGATTTTGAAACAGGCAATATTTTTCTCAGGAGAAGGAATAAACCAAATTTCCAATATAAACAACAGCAATACACAGATATTTCTGACACAGAATTTTCAGAGTCAGAAACAGATAGCCATAAATCAGGGACCAAGCGCAAATTCAAACCCAAATCAGGACCATATCGTAAAAGAAATTTCCCAAATAAAACTCTGGTGAACACTAATATTGAACAAACTAATAAGATCAATACAGCTCCAGAAACAAACCAAAAGAGATGGGGAACTCAGAGTACAGAAAATCCATTATCTGTGTCCTCATCATTGCCTTCTGGATCACAAGTGCTGGGGACATTAATCCCCGGAACCAGAGGAAATATACCAACTCCTTTTTTAGGAGCAGCAATGCAGACCAAGGACCAGGACAAATGGACATTTCAAATACCCAAAACATAATGCTCATTCCTAATGAGCATTTAATAAATGATGAACTAAGAGAACAAGTACAATTACAAACTATTGCCAATTCTGAATATGATATTAGAAAAGAAAAAATGCAGATTGTTAATCTGTCTACAACTAGTTTGAGTGTAGAACAAGAACAAATCTTAAAGAAGGGCTTATCATTTGTACCATCTCCAGAGTTTGATTGCTTTTCCTGGGTGAAAGACATAAATCTGTTTGCCAGGAAACTGGCCTTACACAAATAATTTAAACATAAACAAAATGATCCATATGTAATTAAACAGAGAGATCAGGAGGCAATACAAACTCTGGAGACACTCATAGAAGAGAATGAAGGATTTTATCCTCAAGCCCCCTTTTCTAAATTATACCCACGAACCACCTTTACCCCTCCTTTTTCAAAGTATAGCAATATACAAACCTTTGTAGATCTGGTGACTGAGGATCTTCAGAAGGTGAGGCGATCCAGTGGGGAATATGTCACCCTAACAAGGGAAGAGAATGAAGCACTGGACCAACTGAAAATGAATAATCATATAGAAATCAAACCATCTGACAAAGGTGGAAATGTGGTTATAATGGACAAATCTGACTATAATGAAATGGTTTTAACCCTCCTGCAAGATACCAAGACATATATAAAATTAGTGAGTAATCCTACAGATAAATATGTGAATGAACTCAAAAGTATTCTACAATCTGCAATTGAAAAACAACTACTAACAAGAGATGAATTTAAAGCAATTTTCAATCCTAAACCGATGACAGCGACATTTTACGCAACTCCAAAAATCCATAAAGAAAGGAGACCTATACCAGGAAGACCTATAGTATCTGGGAATGACAGCCTCTGTGAAGGGATTAGTCAATATATAGATACTATTATATCACCATTTGTACCAGAATTGTCATCGTATCTTAAGGATACAAAGGACGTTTTAAAAAAACTACAGGATGTACAGGTTAAAGAAGGCGTTTACATTGCGAGCCTGGATGTGGAAGCATTGTATACAAGTATTAATCATGAATTGGGACTAAAAGCCATTGAGTATTTCTTAAGCACCAAGGGGACACAATATCAAGAGCATAATGAATTTATTCTCACACTTCTAAAATTCTTATTGACACATAATTATTTTATGTATGATGGCAAATATTATTTACAGACCACCGGTACCGCAATGGGGACGATTTGTGCACCAAATTTTGCTAATTTATTTCTTGGATGGTGGGAGGAACAGACAGTATTCACAGATAATAATACTTCATTCACTCAGCACATATTAATTTGGGCACGATTTATAGATGATATTTTGATTTTATGGGAGGGCACAGAAACACAATTTCACGAGTTTGTATCCTATTTAAAAGATAATACAATAGGTCTAAAATTCACATCAGAGATTAGTAAAACGAGTATTAACTTCTTGGACCTTACTATAAAAATCCAATCAGATGGCCACATAAATACAATGGTAAATAGGAAAGCTACCTCTACAAATAGCTTCCTAATGTGGCAAAGCTACCACCCACTCCCTCTAAGAAGAGGGATACCATTTGGCCAATACATCAGAGCCAGAAGGAATTCCTCCACAGAAGAGGCTTTTGAAGTAGAAAGCAAAGTGTTATATAATCGCTTTTTAGATAAAGGCTATCCCAAGAAGATCCTTCATAAGGCCTATCGTAAAGCTAAAGCAATTGATAGAGTAGACCTTCTGAAAGAAAAAATTAACCAACAAGATCCCATAATAAGATGCATTGGCACTTATGATAAACAGCACAACAAAATACAATATATTCTGGCTAAACATTGGAATATACTTAGAGCGGATGATGACCTAAAACTAGTTTTACCCATGTATCCAGCAATTACCTACAGGAAAGGACCTAATCTGAAGCAAAATCTAGTTCATAGCCATTTTCAGTGGCAGGAAAACACTGATAAAAGTACCTGCCTATCAATGAGGGGTTCGTATTCATGTGGTGACTGTGTGTTCTGTGCCCAGATGGAGAAAAAAACGTGCTTTGTTAACCCAATAGATCAACGGACCTATGAAATAAGAGAGTACATAAATTGTAAGACTACAGGAGTGGTATATACGATAAAACAGTCCAGGAATTAAGGAGACGGATATCCAAACATCTGAGTGACATAAGGAACAAAAAGGACACAACATTGGTGAAACATATACAAACTGTACATAAAGGAGATATCCAGTTTATTAAATTCTGGGGTATACAAAAAGTGAAGGCAGGACCTAGAAGAGGTAACATCGATAGAAAATTACAACAGGAAACAAAGTGGATATATAGATTGAAAAGCCTAGCCCCTAAAGGACTAAATGAGGGATTTACCTATGCATCTTTTCTGACTAAGCGTTGAAAGCCCAAGATCTTATTACAAGAGTCTTGTATTTTATATATATAAAAAAGAATATAACTCGAATTTCATGTAAAAGCAGGGTTCATTTTTAGGTAAAATGATTGAGAATGACTATTATAGAGAGTAAAAATTGATAATACAAGCAATAGCCCCCTACCCTTCTCTACACATTAAGTAGTAATCCATTCAAAGGTAACAGGATGAGATGTGTGATAATCTAATCTAATTATGGATATATATAGAAAACTAGCATAGGAATTGATGTGAGAGCAGTATCTAAAAATCTTTAAAATAAATTCCATAATAATGTACCATAAAGATCATAATGTCATATTGTATAAAAATATTTATAAAAACAAAAAATCAAAAATTAAAACTATTTGGATTAAAAATCCTAAAATGATGGTATTTAATTTAATCCAATAATAATATGAGCCATTAATCTAAAATACTAAGGAAATAATTACTGTAAATAAGATAAATCATGATAGTAAAATTCTAATAAGTGCTGTGTTAAAATGCTATAGGTAATATCTAGGCAAAAATCAAGTACAAATATATATTTCAAAAGTGTTAATAATAATGGTGACAATGATATAATAATAATAAAAATAAAAATTAGAAATACATAATCAATAAAAATATACAAATATGATAGTGGTAATAAGAATTGATAACTATTTTAAAAAATAAAAAACGCTATATAACCAGTTGGCAAAAGCAACCTATATTTAATAGCCCGTAAGATAGAAAACATCACTATGAAAAGGGGAGAAACAAGGATCCATATATGATGAGAACGGGTTAGATACAGAGAAACTATAGAAGGCTGCTGATACACGTACTTTAGATATAAAGCTCGCACAGAGGCAGAGTATGGGAGAAAGCGTAGCTGCAAACGAGGTCTAAAAACTAAGTGCTAAGACATGCGCAATGCACTCCAAGCATGTCCCGAACACTAAGTATCGGGACATGCGCAGCAACATGAGATGAGCTTGGAAAGACTAAGTGCGATGCCATGCGCGGCAGTGAATCAGATCATACGCCCCACACATCTATGCCCAATTGGAAACAAGGTAACAAAGAACCTTTATCTATTAATAGATTCGATAGGTGAATGTAATCATGACGTAGTAGAAGGTGGAGAGCAAAGGCTTTAAATAGCCTTACCGCCCTGCAGCACACAGACGCTATCCGATACCCCTGAAGACGCCTGTTTAGGCGAAACATGTCGGGGGATAGTGTGCAGTGTTTTTTAAATATTATGCTTCACCTGCATTCACATAAACTAGTAAAGGGGAGATAGTGCACGCGATTCTCCCCCTTAATTATAGTGGAGTGTAACTCCGCAAGATATAGCGATAGTGATAGTCAGTCAGGCAAGCGGCCACTAACTTTTATACATAGAGTTAATATTTAGGAAGCTAATAAAAGTTAAGTTTTAGATCTAATCCAGGAGCCAAGAGTAGGCACAATTTATCAACTCAAATAAATATACTAATAGCTTCTGCTCACTGGAGGGAATGTTGATATAATATCAGAGTCTAGGGGACACATATTACTGTCCACTCTATGGAGCTGAAAGCTGGCATATACTTCACTGTTGGTTTGGTAATGAGCAGGGGACTCCTCAAGGAGTCCAGGAGGTTAGTGTTGAGAGCGTCCTGGCTGATCCAGTTGGTTCATTTTGTTTGCCTTTGATGTGTAATAACATTTACAAATAATAATTAAATAAATTATAGAAAAATATATTGTATGATTTTTTATTTTTTATTTAAGCCTTACTTGAAACAGCATTAAAGGAAAACATTGTAGACAAACTTATCTTCATATCACTGTTTCTTAAAGTGTAAATTAGTGGATTTAGCATGGGAATAATGAAAGAGTATAAGACAGACAGAACTTTGTTAGAGTCAAATGAGTCAATAGCTTGAGGTCTTGCATACATAAATATAGTTGTACCAAAAAATAAAACCACTACTGTCAAGTGGGAAGCACAAGTGGAGAAGGCTTTTTTCCAGCCTCGATCAGAAGGTACATTTTTTATAGTAGATATTATATAGACATAAGATATTATTACTAGGACTAATGAGCTAATTAATACAGCCAATGCAGTTATGAAATCAATCAACTCTACAGTAGAAATGTCATCACAAGAAAGGTTTATGACCGGTGAAATATCACATAAGTAATGGTTAATTATCTTGGAGCCACAAAAATTTAGTTGCGCAATCAGGCCTATAGAGAATGAGCATGCCAAAAATCCTAAAAGCAGACTACCCAAAGTTAGGATCCAGCACATCTTGCTAGTCATAATACTATGGTAGAGTAAAGGGTTACATATGGCAAGATATCTGTCGTAGGCCATGGCAGCCAATAAGAAGCATTCAGAACACCCAATTGAAAGAAATACGTAAAGCTGCAACAAACAGCCATATACAGGTATAATACTATTTCCTACTGACAGGTCACTTAACATTTTTGGTACAGTAATAGAGACATAAACAGTTTCCAACCATGATAATTTGCTAAGAAAAAAGTACATGGGTGTGTGAAGTTTTGGATCCCACATTGTAATGACAATAATTGCCAAATTTTCCAAGATTGTGAAGGCATATGCTATAGAAAATATTATTGTAAGTAGGGTCTTAACCAATGGAGAAACTTGAAAGCCCAGCAAAATAAAATGTGTTGCATTTAAGCTACTATCAATAGCAAGCATGCTGAGTCTATAAGCCACAAAAAGAAGAAAAATGTTTGAATATCTGTGCTTCATTAGTATTTTAAACCTTCCAATGGAAACTTAATAACTTTTACATTTGTAGTGCATGTAACCTAATGTTTTTATGAGGTTAGGAGCTCTCACAGTGTTTTAAAATCATAATAGTAAAAATGCAATTCCACATTAAGCACAGGATTTACTTATGGGCAGAATTAGAAAAAAACACCCGTCAAAGGTTCATATGTTTAAAATTTGTACAAAGAGCACCTTATTATTGAGGTCAAGATTCCTCACCCCTTATTTAACTAGTTGGATGTCAAGTCTATAAAGAGTTACCTTCAATTACAGATGCTGCCTCTGCCTGTCTGGTGTGGAGTTACTTTCGATCACAAACATTTAACCCATGGTCAATTGTGTGAGAAGATGGTGGGAGCCATTTGATTACTATGGTAGCCAGGCTTCCACACCTGCCATAGCAAAGTTCTCACTGAGCCCTCAGGCAGTGCAAGTCCCGTAGTGGACTAAAAAGAAGCAAAAAAAAACCTATATAAATATCATTAGTGTGGCCACAATTGAAAATGCCCAAAACTATCAAAATATCAAAAAGTATTTATCCCATATGGTAAACACCGTAACGTGGGGAAAAACAAAAAACATGACCAAACCTATTTTTCTTTCAAAGTTTTGTATTTTTTACAGCATTAATAAAACCAAAAACTCTATAAATTTGGTATCACTGTAATCATACGCACCCTCAGAATAAAGATCATGTGTCATTTATACCACATAGAGAACACCGTAAAAAACAGAGCCCATAAAATAATGGATCAATTGCTTTTTTTTTTTTCAGTTTTACCCCAGTTAAAAAAATTTCCAGCTTCCCAATATAACATATGCTTTATTGAATGATGCCATTAGAAAGTACAACTTGTCCCGAAAATAGCAATAAGACTATATAAAAGAAAAAAAAAAAAAAAAAAAAAAAAAAACTATGGCTTTGGAAGGCAGGGAGTAAAAAATGGGAAGGAATTAAAATAATAACAATGAGGCATAATTTTAGCTTTCAGAAATAGGAAGAGTACCTATATTGAAAGCCAAGTTTTCTAGTAAAGGAAATGTGAAGGGTGTTACATTGAGTGCTGCCTGTAGTTATCCATATGTATCAGTCCATCACTTGATGTTTGTCAACAAGCCACTCTGCATTGGCTAGAGTATTAAGATACATAATGAGAGAAGCATGCTAAACTTTTTTTTTTTTTTTTTTGAGTAAAGAAAAGGCTATAGCTACAACTTGGTAATGTCCTTTTGTTGATATGTAAGTTCTTCTGTACTTGTCATTTAATTCTCAACTTATCTCTTCAGTCTTCATCAATTAGAAAAAAAATATAGAGAATAGCACTACACAATAATTTCCTATCTCTAAAAACCTGGCAGAGATAAACACAACTTGAACTAGACAAGGAGAACAATATAAAATCAGCCTTAAAATGGCTTTACAGCAGGTATCAATAATTTTGTAACATGTCTTCAGTCAGTCTAGTGCTTCTTCAGGTCTCTTTCGTTTGTCCAGCTGCCTTTCTATGTACAATAGCATTGCATCTGCTTTTTCAGTTCCACGAATGTCACATTTTCTTCTCCAAAGTACCATTGTTGAATGAAAGCTCATGAATGGCCATTGGTTAGCAAACTAAAGAACTGCATGGGCAATAGGTTGTATCATCAGTTTTAGAGAAACCTTCGATCCTTACCTATATATAAATAATCTTTTATTTCTGCATGTAATTGAAGTCCCTAAACTCCAGTCATTAAATCGCCCTCTGAGATTTCACAGCAGTTAACTCTCAGTCAATAATATAACAATAGTTAAATAATGACATAAAACTATTTAAAAGAAAATCATGCATAGGTAATTAATATTTGATGAGGACCAGTTCATCTGTAGAATGGAGATCCTATAGGTCACTTTTTGTCAGGCAATTGACTAAAGCAAATGTATAACTGATGGGGCAGAGTCCATGTGTAAATGGTGGCGTCCCACCAAACACTATGTGCTCCTCGTCTTACCTTTATCCCACCGGTATTCCGATACACTCAGCTGGCCAATAACTCACCACTTTCCGCTTGGTTGGCGGCGTGCCACGTGTTGACGTAGTGAAGTTTCACTTCGCGAGCTCCTCGAGATCCTCCCCCGTTGTATACAAAGGGTGGTTCGTAATGGAAGGCAACTGCCGAACGTGGCTCGATTTGCCGATTGAGCAGTGATTCGACCAGGAGTGTGATCTCCGTATCCACACTGAGCCAAGGCTTTTGTTTCAAAGTTCCAGCGTACGCTGATTAGGAGGTATTTGGAGCTTAAATTTTAGTTGTTCCCAAACGCGGTTCGAGGTCCCAATGTATCTCTGACCTCTTCCTCAGTGGTAATTTAGCTCGCATTAAAGGACCTCCTTTTATATCACACATTATCACTAAATCCAGTTGCTATTGGTCGACTCGATTTCCACTAAACTCCAATTTGTATGGTCCATTTGATTATAATGAAATCCCGGGCTGGACCCTATTTTGCAGTTCTAGATGTGGGGTATGCATCCTATGTTGATTCTCATTTTCATGCCTCCTTCTCCAATAAGCACAGATTATAGTAATTAACTTCATCTCAGTTTGCGATTCGTTTGATCTCCACTTGCAATTAGGTTGCGGTTCCTGTGCGTTTTTTTGGGTGCTCATGCGTTTTCTTATGTATTGCTGCTGAAATGTTGCATAATTTAATCCTAATGAAGCAAATTCCTTTCTTATGCTTTTTCTTCATTATATAACCACATTTATATGAAAAAACCTATTATAATCACATAGGTATTACCTATCTCTCCGTAAACACATTAATTGTTTCATACTTCCAGACTATTGATGCCTTACTGCTAATTGCTCTTCATATCCATATTATTAACTCTATTATATTGCATCTTTAAACTTTTGTATAACCCATAAAACATAATTCAAAAGACATCAATTAAAATGTATTCACAAGACATCAATTAAGATGTATAGAGGTGACAAGTCATAAATGGTTCCAATTGTACGACACAGTTCCAGATATATACTTCAGATTGTAACTTGTCGTACACAAAAAAAAAACTCCTTAACAAAGGACTAAAATTTGCACCCACTAATCGACTTAATCACTTTGATGCATATATTGGTATAGAAAAATTTGCTAGGAAACTCTGCCTTAAAAAATACCATTTGAAGAACCCACTTGAAAGAAGTACTGTCACTATAGGGGAATACTCACACACAGGTTTGAAGAAGAAGTCTAGGAACTATCCAACACAGGAATTAAGTGATGAGATTGTTGCATTCTGACAATCTGTGGAACATGATATAAGGAAGATAAAGAATAGTAATGTGTCTAGTAATATTACGAATCAAGAGATTAAAGCTATAAAAGAACTAGACCAGCTGATAAAGGGGGGGGGGCAATTGTAATTTGGGGGGTGGATGAGTATAACAGTGTCTCAGTGTGGATGAGTGTCTCAAACAATTGGGGGATGAAACTACCTATCTGAAATTACAGTCTGATCCGACTTTAATATATCAAGAGGAACTGAGACAACTGTGTGAGAAGGGTCTATCCAAAAATATATTGAACAAACAGAAATATGATTTTATTTGTGATACACAAGCAAGAACTCCAATGTTTTATTGCTTACCAAAGCTACATAAAAACCCTACCCAACCACCTGGTCGCCCAATTGTATCCGGGATCGGATCAATCACTTGTAATCTGTCCATGTATATAGATAAACTTCTTCAGCCAACGTTAAAAAAGATGAGAACGTACATTAGAGATACGACCCAGATTATTGAAATTTTGGAAGGGTTAATATATGATCCAACATGAAAACTATGCACACTAGATGAACAATCACTATATATACGATCATAGATCACCAACAATTACAAATAGAGGATAAACTAAAGAAGGAACAGATAGAATTTTTGGAGGAAAGTGTTAGATTTATATTATCACACAACTACTTTTATTTTGAATCTAACTATTATGTACAGAAGTGTGGTACGGCCATAGGCACCAGGTTCGCCACAAGTTATGCAAAGCTCTTTATGGCCAACTGGGAGGAACAATGCGTATTGCCGCATCTTGGGGCGAGCCTGGTGCTATGGTTTTGATACTTAGACGATATTATATTAATATGGAATGGAGATTATTATTCTCTTGATCACTTCATAGAAACCTTAAACAGAAATGACAAAAATATCCGCCTTTCCCCCAATAAATACAAAGAAGTTTTGGAATTTCTGGATTTGAGTATTCACATAGAAGGCCGTAACCTAATTTGTAGCACCTTTCAAAAAGAGGTTGCTAAAAATAGCTTTATACTTTACACAAGTGGTCATTTACCTAGGTAGTTGTTGAATATACCCTATGGACAATTCCTACAAATAAAACGAAATTGTACTAAGTTAGAAAAATTCGAAGAAGAGTCCCAAAAAATGAAGGAACAATTTTTGAGAAAGAATTACCCTCTGTCCCTTGTTAAATCATCCCTAGAAAAAGTGTGCCAATTAGACAGAGAGTCCTTTTTTAAACCTACAAAAAGAAGAGAAGAAAAAAGTGAGGGAGATACACTAAGGGTTATACTACCATACAATGTACAACATCGTAGGATCCAACGTATCATTAAAAGACATTGGCACTTTTTGAAAGGGGACAAGGTAATAGGTCCATATATCCCTATGGTACCACAAATAGTATATAAGAAAGCACCTAATTTAGGTTTAAAGATAGCCCCTACAGTGAAAGCAAAAAAAAAAAAAAAAAAAGACCTACAATACCAAATCTGTTAGGACTTAAAGGATTTTACAAATGTGGTACTTGCAGCAACTGTCGCGTAACAAATTTTGGGAGAAGGACAACAGAAATAATATCCCCAGTGAACTCATATACATATAAAATACGTGAACATCTCACATGCAGTACCACGAGTGTAATTTACTTAAACAAATGTCCGTGCAATAAAACCGAACAAAAAGAATGTTAAATACAAGAATCGCTGAACATATAAATAACATCAAGAAAGGATATATGGATCATCCACTCTCTAGACATTTTAAAGAGTATCATGCACAACAGGTTAAAGATCTCAGTTTCACAGCAATCCAAAAGGTAGAGATGGATTGGAGAGGGGGCAACCATATTGACAAAATGTCTCTAGTAGAATCGAGGTGGATCTTCGATTTGAACTCTTTGATGCCATATGGACTCAATACAGAATTGGAGATTTTCGGTTTTCTATAGATAGGGTGGGTGCCACTCTCTGACATGTGGTCGGCTGGTATTATCTACGTACATCCGACCGCATCTTGGTGACTGGCTTCCACCCCCGTAAATTACAATCAACATGCACGACAAGTTACAATCTGAAGTATATATCTGGAACTGTGTCGTGCAATTGGAACCATTTATGACTTGTCACCTCTATACATCTTAATTAATGTCTTCTGAATATATTTTAATTGATGTCTTTTGAATTATGTTTTATGAGTTATACAAAAGTTTAAAGATGCAATATAATAGAGTTAATAATATGGATATAAAGAGCAATTAGCAGTAAGGCATCAATAGTCTGGAAGTATGAAACAATTAATGTGTTTAAGGAGAGATAGGTAATACCTATGTGATTATAATAGGTTTTTATATAAATGTGGTTAGAAAAAGCATAAGAAAGGAATTTGCTTTATTAGGATTAAATTATGCAACATTTCAGCAGCAATACATAAGAAAACGCATGAGCACCCAAAAAAACGCACAGGAACCGCAACCTAATTGCAAGTGGAGATAAAACGAATCGCAAACTGAGATGAAGTTAATTATTATAATCTGTGCTTATTGGAGAAGGAGGCATGAAAATGAGAATCAACATAGGATGTATACCCCACATCTAGAACTGCAAAATAGGGTCCAGCCCGGGATTTCATTATAATCAAATGGACCATACAAATTGGAGTTTAGTGGAAATCGAGTCGACCAATAGCAACTGGATTTAGTGATAATGTGTGATATAAAAGGAGGTCCTTTAATGCAAGCTAAATTACCACTGAGAAAGAGGTCAGAGATACATTGGGACCTCGAAACGCGTTTGGGAACAACTAAAATTTAAGCTCCAAATACCTCCTAATCAGCGTACGCTGGAACTTTGACCCTAGGTACACACCTAAGCGTTTTACAGCGCGTTCAAACGCTATGTTGGCTATGTTGGCAGAAGTTACACTGCCGCACAAACAGGCAAGCAGCAGCAGGGTGAGAACGCCAAAAGTGCGCACAGTCGGCCCTCACTTTCTGACATATCAGGGTCATTTTTCAAGAACATCTGCACCCCCTAATTCAGCACATACACCAGGCAAGGGATGTGTGTCAAACCAGCTAGCCCCTGAGCTGCTATTAGATTTCATCCCTTGTCGCACAACACCAGGCTGGGCTTGAGGTTCAGCAGCACCAACCACTCATCAGTCTGTTCTTCCATGCCCGTCCATAGCTCCTGTGTTGTGTTTTTTCCCCCCAAACATATGAGTTTCACAGTGGCATAACTAGAAATGAATGGGCCCCACAGCAAATGTTTGAATGGGGCCCCCTTCCCCAGTAATTTTTTCAAAACCCTTCCTTTCATGCCGCCCCCTTTCCTGTGGCTAGTAAAGATCGCTCTCTCAGACCAGGCCCGACAGCTTTTGCATCCATTTACTGCACTGTCTATACTGCCACTGTATATAATTTCATTGTGTAATAATGTTGAGGGGCCCTGAAAAAATCTTTTAGTACTTCTCCTCCTCTTAGATGGGCCCCTTCTGGGTCAGGGCCCCAAAGCAGCCGCTTCCCCTGCTTCCCCTATAGTTACGCCCCTGGAGTTTCAGAACAGCATGCTGTCATTTTCCCCTGGCTGTGCTGAAGTTGGTAGTGAAGTTATTGCACTGAAGTGATGAGGAGGTGGTAGAGGAGGAAGCGGAGTAGGAGGAGGAGACAACAGGAGGCACCGAGAAATGTCCAGCAATCCTTGCTGGCAGTAAAACATCCTCCAAACCGCTTTTCTCCTCCTCAGGCTCAGCCGCCACTACATTTACCCAGTGTGCAGTTGGGGAGATATAACATCCCTGCCCATGCTTACTGGTCCACATTTCGGTGGTTATGTGGACCTTGCTACTGATGGCGTTGTACAGTGCACACCTGTACATTGGGAACAATGTACTGTTGGACAGCCACCATCAGTAAGTTTTTAAAGCTTTCCGTCCCCACAAGATAGAATGGCAGCATTTCAAAGGCCAGGAATTTGGAAATGGCGGCATTCATGGCAAGTGCTCATGGGTGGGTAGAGGGGTACTTCTTCTTTCTCTCCAGTGTTTGGGGGATGGACAGTTGAAAGTTTCCATGGGATAGTGTGAAGATGCTCAGTAACACAATGGTGGTGTTGTTGTTGCTGTAACATACTTATTTTAAGAGGTGCCAGGAGGCAGGGCCCACAGCAGTAGAGGGAACAGGAGGAGCCTCAGATCTTTTGTGGTTTTTCAGGTGTCTACTCCATCGCAGCTGGTGCTTTGCAGTTAGATGCCTAGTCATGCAGGTAGTGCTCAAGTTTAAAACATCTATGTCTCGCTTTAGGCTATGAACAGTGTGAAAACCACCCATGTCTTGGCATCAGCACATTACCTTAACCCCTTGAGGACCGGAGGTTGTTTTCTTTTTGCGTTTTCGTTTTGCTCTCCCTGCCTTCCCAGAGCCATAACTTTTTTCTTTATCGGTTCACATGGCCAAATGAGGGCTTGTATTTTGCAGGACAAGTTGTACTTTCCAACGTCATCATTTAATATTGCATATGATGTAGTGGGAAGCGGGAAAATTATTCCAAATGGGGTAAAATTGCAGAAAAAAAGCAATTCCACCACAGTTTTGTGGGTTTTTAAATTCCGACGTTCAATGTGCGATAAAACTGACTACTTAGTTTTATTTTACAGGTCAGTACGAATCTGGCGATACCCTATATGTATAGGTTTTCTTGCGATTTGATAGCGAAAAAAATATTCAAAAGTGGGGAAAAAAAATCAGTTTTACTTTTTTGTCGCCATATTTTGACCCCTATAACTTTTTTGTAATTATGTGTACGGAGCTGTATGGGGGCTGATTTTTTACGTCGTAATCTGATATTTTTATTGGTACCATTCTGGGGTGGGTATGACTTTTTGATCACCTTTTATTTATGAAATAAAGGAAATGAAGCATCCAAAAATGGTGAATCGGCCATTTGGACGCTTTTTTCAGTTTTTCTGTTTACCCTATGGGGAATATTCTTTGAACTTATGTTTTTTTTATTTTTTTATTTTTTATTTTTTTACACTTTCCTATACTTCCCATAGGGAACTATAACAATCAATGATCTGATTGATATTCTTAAATACTCCCATGCAATATATGAGAAAATCGCATATTTCCTATGGAGCCTATTACAGATTAGGCTCCATAGGAAATACTATACAGCAGCCTGGGTTTCATTCCTAAAGACCCAGGATGCTGCAGGCACGCTCCGGCTCCTCCGATCGCCACACGGGGAGCCTGAACACAAACCAAAAGTAAAACTTTCGGTTTGTGTGCGCTTAGAAGCATCTGAGGGGTTAAATGTCCGCGATCGGCATCGCATCAGGCAGGAGCGGGCACCATCTTTAAAGACAGGACACAGGACATACCCATCCATAAGCGCGCCCTTAAGAGGTTAAGAACTGTCATGCAAGGGAATTCCTTTGAGCTGGCTCTGGTGGGCTCTGTCCCTCGACGCATTGGGCAGCACCATGTTCCCTCTTTTGCTGTGCGGCTAGCATTGCGTGATCACTACCTCCTTCTCCAAATTGCACACATGACTGGCACGACCTGGATGCCATGTTAGGTCTAGGACCTCATTATCCTCCACATCATCTTCCATCCACTCCTCACCCCTGCCCTCCTTGCCAGTCTGCACAGTGCTAAAAAGCCGCAGCAGTTGACACCTGTGTTTTGTCATCATCAACAGAGCAGCACTGCGGCGGTCCTCTTACTTCCTCATCCTAAGGCCTCATGCACACGACCGTTTTTTTATGCTGTCCGCAAAAAGGGGTTCCGTTGTTCAGTGATCCGTGTCCGTTTTTGCCTTCCGTTGTGTTTCCGTGTGTCTTCCGTTTTTTTTAGCGGACATGACCCAAAAGATTTTACCAAAAGACAGGCTGACAATTTTTCCCAAGTGCCTGCCAAGGGATCCACATTTTTTCACGGACCCATTGACTTGAATGGGTCCGTGAACCGTTTTTCACGGACAAGAATAGGACAGGTTATATTTTTTTGACGGACTGGAATTACGGACTACGGACACGGAGGAAAAACGGTGCATTTGCCGAGGTTTCTACGGACCCATTGAAAACCAATGGGTCCGCAGAAAATCACGAAAAACGGGGCAACGGACACGGAATTAAACAACGGTCGTGTGCATGAGGCCTTAAGTTGTTGGGCATCTACTTTTACACTGTCGTCAGCTGATTCCACAGAGATTTCTACAGAACCTGTTCTGTTCCAGCACAGAGGGCCCCCCAGTAAGACCTAAGACCTTCGTAAGGATGGGCGATGGCGCACATAGCACATAGGCAGTGGACAACTGACTACACAGAATGCCTCAATAGTAATTGAATTTCTGCTCCCTCTCGGCAGGTTGAAAAAAGGCCTCTATTTTGGAGTGGTAGCGAGGGTCTAATGTGACAGTAGTCATCCCTCTGACGAATGGTGATAATATGGCTGACACTATGCAAGCAACTCAGCATGTATCTGGCCATTTGCGCAAGGGACTCGGAGGGACTCCCAGCCTCCATCTCCACTGCATACTGCCACGGTGTGTTGGGGGTCGCATGCCTGGTCTTCCTCATCACCCTCTACCTCCTACTGCTCCTCTCCTATCACTTGTGCAGTAAAAAAAAACACCCATTTCTCTATACATTGCTTGCGCGTGAATGTCCTCCTCCTCCTCCTTCAGTTCAGCCCCCACCGAGCTCAGGTGACAGTGAGATGTAGGCACCATGTGCTCTGCACAGGTGGTATGCTTGAGTAGAACTACGAATTGTGCCTGCAGTGGTGGATGAGGACAAGGTGGAGGATGAGTAGGCAGAGGAGGACATTGGCGCAGGACTCACGGCTTGAGAACGTGGAGGCGGCAGTGCCAAGTTGCTTGCATGACTGGGCAGGAACCACATTTATCCAGTGGGTTGTAACATATATTGTCCTTGACCGTAGTTACAGCTTCACACGTCAGTGCTGCCATGTACTTTAGCAGACGCCGACAGGCTCAAGAACTGGCCCACCTTCTGTTTAAAACACGTGTGCAGGGCTGATACAGCCTTTTTGGAGAAGTAATGATGTCTTTGGACTCTGAACCTTGGCTCAGCCTAAGCCATCAGTTCTCTGAAAGGTGCAGAGTCCACCACATGGAAAGGGAGGGACTGTAGTACCAGCAACTTGGCCAGAAGCATGTTCAGCTTTTGGGCCATTGGATGAGCGCACGCATACTGTCGTCTTTTTGCAATCAGTGATCAATTGCTGAGGAAACAAGTGACAAACAGTAGTTGGAAAAGCAGGGGCTTCAGGACCAGTAGATGATGGGAAGGAAACACAACTCCTTTCTGCTGAGGTGGTGGAACCTTAACTTCGGGAGAAGCGGTGTAGGATACTGGTTGATTTAGTAGTTGCTGCTTCAGGCTGTACCACTACATTAGCGCCACAATTTTCCCAGGCCACTTTATGGTGATGCTGCATATGTTGGCCACGATTCACCTACTGCCCACAGATTCTACAAATGGCAACGCTGATGTCCTCCAGTGGCTTAATAAAGAAAACTCAAACCACCGAGTATTTTTCCCCCACCACTGCCTGCTGACGCTGCTTCCGTGAACCCCTGCACTGCTAGTTCTTTCCGGACGTGTAGGCTCCTACATAGCAGACGGTCTATCCTAGGCACATTTGGCTTCAGAACTCACAAGGTTGCCACCCTGCTCACTCATGGCCACACCACAACCCTGCTGGGTCAGCCGCTTCCTCATGCGCAAGCTGACACCCTCTTCCCCTGATGATGAAGCCCCCTTTTCACCCGGTTCCCACGTGCAATCGGCTACATAATCATCCACTACTTTCTGCAAATCACTGATATCACCCTCACCAGTCTCAGGGCCACGTACCTGACCGCTTGCAACATCAGCTTTCATGTGACTCTCATCATCACTACTTGCCCTTCTACCGGAGGAAGCAGCGGATCTCTCCTTCACATCTTGGCTGGGCAGTAGCTGCTGACGTCCTCTACAAGATCGTATTTACTGAAAAGCCGAGCCGAGCCAACGGCATACAATACTTTCCGAGCAGAAAGGACAGAAAATGAAAGAGGCAAGATCAGGAAGGTGGCAGCACAGAGCTTGTTCCCAGGCCATGCCAACTAAGTCTGATGTCAGAGGAACCGACCGACTCCTGGCTGGGGGGTGTGTGATGTCACTTGAGATGAAGTTGAAGACTAAGTCAAACATTCAAGGACAGCTGGGTTGCTGGTCAAAACACGATTGCTGGATAACACTGGCAGCTCTGACTTGTCCCTGTGACTGCTGCTACCAGCTCTCTTCTTCTGATTCTACTTCTGTCAGCTCCAGAAACATTTTGGCCACTACCCATTCTCTTAGAAAGGCCTGACACCAGTCTGTCAGACATATTGTACTGTAACAGTATGGATAAAAGAGCAGTAGTGATATATATGTAAACTTGAGCATGTGAGCACCCTAAAATGTGCAGTATTAGGCAATTTCTACCCAGAATCAAGGATGAATGGATGTATATATATATATATATATATATATATACAGTGCCTTGCAAAACTATTCACCCCCCTTGACTTTTTTTGTATTTTGGTGCCTCACAACCTGAAATGAACATGGATTGTTTGAGGATTTGCATCATTTAATTTACAGAACATGCCCACAACTTTGAAGATTTTATTTTATTTTTATTGTGAAGCAAACAACAAATAGGATAAAATAACAGAAAAAGTCAATGTGCATAACTATTCACCCCCCTAAAGTCAATACTTTGTAGAGCCACCTTTGGAGTTGCTTTGGATAATTCTGTATGAGCTTGCCACATCTTACCACTGGGATTAATGCCCATTCCTCCTTGCAAAACTGCTCCAGCTCCTTGAAGTTGGATGGTTTGCGCTTGTGAACAGCAATCTTTAAGTCTGACCACAGATTTTCTATTGGATTGAGATCTGGGCTTTGACTAGGCCAGGCATGCTCAACCTGCGGCCCTCCAGCTGTTGCAAAACTAGAACTCCCATCATCCCCTGACAGCCTGCAGCTTTTATCCTACAGAAGGGCATCCTGGGAGTTGTAGTTTTACAACAGCTGGAGGGCCACAGGTTGAGCATCCCTGGACTAGGCCATTCCAACACATTTGCATGTTTCCCCTTAAACCACTCAAGTGTTGCTTTAGCAGTGTGTTTGGGGTCATTGTCCTGCTGGAAGGTGAACCTCCATCCTAGCCTCAAATCACGCACAGAGTGGTACAGGTTTTGCTCAAGAATATCCCTGTATAGCACCATGCATCTTTCCCTCAACTCTAACCAGTTTCCCAGTCCCTGCTTTTCCCCACAGCATGATGCTGCCACCACCATGTTTCACTGTGGGGATGGTGTTCTTTGGGTGATGTGATGTGTTGAGTTTGTGCCAGACATAGCATTTTCTTTGATGGCTGAAAAGTTAAAGTTTATTCTCATCAGACCAGAGCACATTCGTCTATACATTTTGGGAGTCTCCCATGTGCCTTTTTGCAAACTCACAACGTGCCTTTTTGTTTTTTGCTGAAAGTAATGACTTTCTTCTGGCTATTCTGCCATAAAGCCCAACTCTATGGAGCGTACGGCTTATTGTCGTCCCATGTACAGATACTCCAGTCTCTGCTGTGTAACTCTGCAGATCCTCCAGGGTTACCTTAAATATCTGTGCTGCCTCTCTGATTAATGCCCTCTTTGCCCAGTCCGTGAGTTTTGGTGGGCGGCCGTCTCTTGGCAGGTTTTCTGTTGTGCCATGTTCTTTCCATTTGGGTATGATCGATTTGATGATGCTCCTGGGGATTATCAAAGATTTGGATATTTTTTTTATAACCTTACCCTGACTTGTACTTCTCAACAACATTGTCCCTTACTTGTTTGGAGAGTTCCTTGGTCTTCATGGCAGCGTTTGGTTCGTGATGCCCTTTGCTTAGGTGTTGCAGCCTCTGGGACCATTCAAAAAAGGTGTGTATATACTAATGACAGATCATGTGACACTTAGATTGTACACAGGTGGACATCATTTCACAAATTATGTGACTTCTGAAGGTAATTGGTTCCACCAGAACAATTAACACCCGACAATTTCAAATCAATTGCACAATTAGAGATTAGCAGATATACTTATGTATAATAGAATTTGAGCACCCTAAAATGTGTAATATCAGGCCGCAATTTCACACCAATTCCACAATTAGAGATTAACTTATATACAGGTCCTTCTCAAAAAATTTGCATATTGTGATAAAGTTGATTATTTTCTGTAATGTACTGATAAACATTAGACTTTCATATATTTTAGATTCATTACACACAACTGAAGTAGTTCATGCCTTTTATATTTTTAATATTGATGATTTTGGCATACAGCTCATGATGAAAACACAAAATTCCTGTCTCAAAAAATTAGCATATTTCATCCGACCAATAAAAGAAAAGTGCTTTTAATACAAAAAAAGTCAACCTTCAAATAATTATGTTTAGTTATGCACTCAATACTTGGTCGGGAATCCTTTTGCAGAAATGACTGCTTCAATGCGGCGTGGCATGGAGGCAATCAGCCTGTGGCACTGCTGAGGTGTTATGGAGGCCCAGGATGCTTCGATAGCGGCCTTAAGCTCATCCAGAGTGTTGGGTCTTGTGTCTCTCAACTTTCTCTTCCCAATATTCCACAGATTCTCTATGGAGTTCAGGTCAGGAGAGTTGGCAGGCCAATTGAGCACAGTAATATTATGGTCAGTAAACCATTTACCAGTGGTTTTGGCACTGTGAGCAGGTGCCAGGTCGTGCTGAAAAATGAAATCTTCATCTCCATAAAGCTTTTCAGCAGATGGAAGCATGAAGTGATAGCTAGCTGCATTGACCCTGCCCTTGATAAAACACAGTGGACCAACACCAGCAGCTGACATGGCACCCCAGGCATCACTGACTGTGGGTACTTGACACTGGACTTCAGGCATTTTGGCATTTCCCTCTCCCCAGTCTTCCTCCAGACTCGGGCACCTTGATTTCCGAATGACATGCAAAATTGTCTTCATCCGAAAAAAGTACTTTGGACCACTGAGCAACAGTCCAGTGCTGCTTCTCTGTAGCCCAGGTCAGGCGCTTCTGCCGCTGTTTCTGGTGCAAAAGTGGCTTGACCTGGGGAATGCGGCACCTGTAGCCCATTTCCTGCACACGCCTGTACACGGTGGCTCTGGATGTTTCTACTCAGACTCAGTCCACTGCTTCCGCAGGTCCCCCAAGGTCTGGAATCGGTCCTTTTCCACAATCTTCCTCAGGGTCCGGTCACCTCTTCTCGTTGTGCAGCGTTTTCTGCCACACTTTTTCCTTCCCACAGACTTCCCACTGAGGTGCCTTGATACAGCACTTTGGGAACAGCCTATTCGTTCAGAAATTTCTTTCTGTGTCTTACCCTCTTGTTTGAGGGTGTCAATGATGGCCTTCTGGACAGCAGTCAGGTCGGCAGTCTTACACATGATTGCGGTTTTGAGTAATGAACCAGGCTGGGAGTTTTTAAAAGCCTCAGGAATCTTTTGCAGGTGTTTAGAGTTAATTAGTTGATTCAGATGATTAGGTTAATAGCTCGTTTAGAGAACCTTTTCATGATATGCTAATTTTTTGAGATAGGAATTTGGGGTTTTCATGAGCTGTATGCCAAAATCATCAATATTAAAACAATAAAAGGCTTGAACTACTTCAGTTGTGTGTAATAATTCTAAAATATATGAAAGTCTAATGTTTATCAGTACATTACAGAAAATAATGAACTTTAGCACAATATGCTAATTTTTTGAGAAGGACCTGTATATATATTTATGTATATAAGAACTTGAGCATCCTAAAATGAGTAGTATCAGTCCGCAATTTCGCACCAATTCGACAATTTAAGTATTAATGGATATGTTTATGTATAATAGAACTTGAGCACCCTAAAATGTGTAGTATTTGGCCACAGTTTCACCACAGAATCAGGGATGAATGGCTGTACTTATAGACATAAAAAAAATTAAACATCCCAAAACTTGTAGCATCAGGCCTCAATTTCACCCCAATTACACATTTAAGGATTAATGGATGGACTAAATAATTTATAAAAGAACATGAACCCCCCAATGCTGTAGTATTGGACCGCAGTTTCAATCCAATGTATGTATCAAAGGATGCAAACAGCCTAAAATATGTAGTATTAGATCACTTTTGTAACCCCAATTAGTGCAGCAAGTTGTAATACAGTAGCTCCTATTAGCCAAGCTTTACACTCTTCTATTGGCCCCTGCTCTCTTCCCTATAGTTTATATAATGCCTCCCTATTATATCCCTACACTATGAATAATCTGTCCCTGAATAGTAATTTTTAAAGTTCACTGTAGAATGGCGGAGATCGGGCAGTAGGAGCCTTTTTATATAATTGTGACATCACAGGGGCTGGCTATCTGCTGATTGGCTGTCTGCATTGGCATTATGGGTGCTCCTTGTTTCCGAGCTTCTTACTTCCTCTTTCTAACATGTGCAGCAGCCATTTTAGAAAAATATAATTCGTTACCATGAGAGGCAAGGAAATTCGACTTCTCGACGAATCTAAGTTTTCCTGATATTTGGATCGAATTCCACTTTATCTTCAATTCACTCATCTCTATAGCAGTGTTTCCCAACCAGTGTGCCTCCAGCTGTTGCAAAACTACAACTCCCAGCATGCCTGAACAGCCAAAGGCTGTCCGGGTATGCTGGGAGTTGTAGTTTTGCAACATCTGGAGGCACACTGGTTGGGAAACACTGCTCTATAGGACAGGTCACCCACAGAATTACCAGCCCGATTAAGTATTGTATTTCTGTGTCACTGGTGCAAAGGAGTAGGATTGCACCAACCAAACATGCCTACAGGTCAATCACAGACTGAACAGTCTGATTATGTATTGTATTTCTGTGTCACTGGTGCAAAGGTGCTGTATTGCACCCACATAAATGCCTATCGGCAGGGGCGTAGCGTGGGGGGGCCAGGGGGGGGCCGTTGCCCCGGGCGCCAGACTGCAGGGGGCGCTGGCAGCCGTTTGCACAAAAAAAATCTATGAAGTTGCTAACTGAGAGCAGTGCCACAGAGTGAGGAGCAGTATCAACAGAACAAGCGTGCCCTGATTAATCACCACGGCAGTACGAAGCTCCGCCCATGGCAGTACGAAGCTCCGCCCACGGCAGTACGAAGCTCCACCCACCTTCCAGCCGGGAAAGACACAGTGGAGCTGGGGCAAGAAGAAGAAGAAGAAGAAGGCTGCTGCAGTGTGTCGCTTCAGGACTCCACAGCAGGCAGCCTGAATGTGAGACAGTCAGACAGTCAGTGTGACAGCTCCCAGAGTGTTAGGTGTGAGGTGGGCAGGCGGTATATTAAGGGTAGGCCTGGAATATGGACACCAGAGTTGGCATCCTTTGGGCAGTACTGTCTCTGGCCATCCTTCACTAGCAGATTCCTGACTGCCACCTGCTTGCCCTGGCTCTCAGTGTCACAGTGTGACTGAATCACTCCCTGAGTGTTAGGTGTGGGGTGACTTATTCACACTGTGACACTGAGAGCCAGGGCAAGCAGGTGGCAGTCAGGAATCTGCTGGTGAAGGATGGCCAGAGACAGTACTGGTGTCCATATACCAGGCCTACCAGTATTACCCCTTCATACACCACCTGCTCATCTGGTAAGGGTAACCAGGCGGTATATGAAGGGGTAATACTGGTGGTAGGCCTGGTATAGTTGAGATGAGCAGAGATGGCATCCTCTGGGCAGTACTGTCTCTGGTCATCCTTCACCAGCACCCTGACTGCCACATGCTTAGCCTGGCTCTCATGGCACTTCACTGCCTGCTGCTTAGGGTACTTTCACACTTGCGTTACTCTTTTCCGGCATAGAGTTCTGACCAGGCATATCCCAATGCATTCTGAATGGATAGAAATCCGTTTAGTTTGCATCAGTATGCCTTCCGTTCAGTCACTGTCAGGCGTTTTGGCCGGACATAATACCGCAGCATGCTGCGGTATTATGTCCGGCCAAAATGCCTGATCAGTCGCCGGAATGCCGGATACGGCACTAATTCCCATTGACTTGCATTAGTGCCGGATCCGGCATTCTGAAACAACTGAAGGACGGATCCGTCCTTCCGGTCTGAGCAACTGTGAAAAAGACTGCAAGACAGATCCGTCCATCCGCATGACAAGCGGAGGGACAGATCCGTTCTTGCAATGCATTTGTAGACGGATCCGCACCTGGATCCGTCTACAAATGCTGTCAATTGTCACACTGAACAGCGGATCCGGCAGGCAGCCCCCGACGACGGAACTGCCTGCCGGATCACACTAACGCTAGTGTGAAAGTACCCTTAGCTATCAGTGAGTGACAGTCAGTGTCAAAGGCTACGCAGGTGACAGTCAGGGTGCTGGTAAAGCATGACCAGAGACAGTACTGCTCAGAGGATGCCATCTCTGCTATCCATATACCAGGCCTACCACCAGTATTACCCCTTCATATACCGCCTAGTCACCATGATCAGGCGGTATATGAAGGAGTAATACTGGTAGGCCTGGTATATGAACAGCAGAGATCTGTATTATTAGTATATAATAGCCCCTCTGTATTATTAGTATATAATAGCCCCTCTGTATTAATATAATATATACTGGCCCTCTCTGTATTATTAGGATATATTGGCCCCTCTGTATTATTAGGATATATTGGCCCCTCTGTATTATTAGGATTGTGGGGAGTCGCTCTGGTAGTCAGCGGTGCGGGTGCAGTTTAGAGGCAAAACCAGGAGTCCAGATTGTGCAACAAACAGTGTTTTATTCACACTTGCACACAAAATGAAAAACAGTCTCTTGGTGACAGTTCACACACAACGGAAATAACGTAGCCAAACAAAAACAGTCCAACACAGGTTCAGTCACCTGGGAGGTGTAGGTGCAGGTTCGCACCACGCTGTCGGCCCAGCCGCAGGAGAATCCAGCTTCAGGTAGCCAGGAACACAACACCTCCTTGCTGAGCGCTTTCCTCCAGGACAGAGAACTCCCAGCCCTGTTAGCAGCTCCAGGATAATCACACTCACAGCTGGTGGTGCTGGCTGAGTTTATAAACCCAGCCCAAAACTCGGACTGGACCGTGGGGAGCAGCCACCCACCCTACTCTTTAGCTGCTCCCAGTAAGAGCCGGCCCGGATCGGCTTTGCAGCCATGCTATTTAACAAAGTCAAACAGCACTAGCTGCTGCAGACAAAAACCCGGCTCTCACCTCACCGAGGCCAGCAACCTCGGTGACACGTACCTGCCATCTAGGACGGCACCCTGCACCTTACCACATACCCCCCTTTGTTCAACCCTGAGGGGTGGACACAGGACAAACAGTGTACCCGGGAGAGCGCGTCTGCATTTTTTAATAACCGGCCCGCTCTGTGCTCCACCGTGAATTTAAAATTCTGTAGAGACAGAAACCACCTGGTGACCCGGGCATTCCTCTCTTTGGCTTGGGACATCCACTTGAGTGGGGAGTGGTCGGTCACCAGGCGAAGCTTCTGCCCAACAGGTAATAACGGAGGGCCTCGAGTGCCCACTTGATGGCCAGGCACTCTCTCTCGACTATACTGTACCTAGTCTCTGCTGGGGTGAGCTTGCGGCTGAGGAAGACAACGGGATGCTCCTCCCCGTTGACTTCCTGCGACAGTACCGCACCAAGGCCAACTTCAGAGGCGTCGGTCTGGACTACGAAATCCTTCCTGAAATCGGGTGTCACCAAAACCGGGGACCCACACAGGGCCGATTTCAAGGCGGAGAAAGCCTTTTCCGCCTGCTCATTCCAGCGGACCATCCCTGTCTTACGCCCCTTTAACAACTCTGTCAATGGCGAAGCAATAGTAGCAAAGTGGGGCACAAACCTCATGTAATACCCCACAATCCCCAGGAACGACTTTACCTGCCTGGTGGTGACCGGTCGGGGCCAACTCCGTGTGCCTCTACCTTATTTACCTGAGGCTTGATGACTCCCGCCCAATTACATATCCCAGATATTTTGTCTCCTCTAACCCTATGGAGCACTTCTTTGGGTTAGCGGTCAGACCGGCTTTCCTCAGGGCATCCACTACCGCCTGCACCTTGGGTAAATGGCTTTCCCAGTCGGTGCTGTGGATGACTACATCATCTAAGTAGGCCGAGGCGTACCGGCGATGTGGTCGCAGCACTATGTCCATTAACCTTTGGAAAGTGGCGGGCGCCATGCAGGCCAAAGGGTAACACCTTGTAGTGATACAGGCCCTGCTGGGTAACAAATGCGGTTTTTCCTTAGCCGACTCCGTTAAGGGTACCTGCCAGTACCCTTTAGTGAGGTCCAGCACAGAAAAATAACGGGCTTGTCCTAAACTTTCAACAAGCTCGTCTACTCGGGGCATGGGATACGCGTCAAACTTGGATACTTCATTTAACTTGCGAAAGTCGTTGCAGAACCGCAACGTCCCATCCGGCTTGGGTATTAGGACTATGGGACTGGCCCACTCACTTTTCGACTCCTCAATGACATCGAGCTTCAACATTAATTGCACTTCCTCCGCGATGGCCCGTCGCCGAGCCTCGGGTACCCGGTATGGTTTTAACCGGACCTTGGCCTGAGGCTCAGTGGCGATGTCATGTCGGATGAGAGGCGTGCGGCCAGGGAGGTCGAGAACACATCCGTGTTCCGACTGAGAACTCCTGACTTCCTGAACTTGTTTGGAAGATAGGCTGTCTGCAATTTTTACCGTGGTTACGGCTTCACAGGCCTCGAACTGTGGGGCTGGACCCTTTTCACCTAGAAGCCCTGGCCGGGGCTGTGGTCGTCGGCCGCGTCCCTATCTTTCCACGGCTTAAGTAAATTCACGTGGTACACCTGCTCCGGCTTGCGCCGCCTGGCTGGTGTACTTTGTAATTACTTCCCCTACCTTCTCGATCACCTCATAGGGGCCCTGCCACCTAGCTAGGAATTTGCTGTCAAGGGTGGGTACCAGAACCAAAACCCGATCTCCCGGATTGAAGTCCCGTACCCGAGCCTGACGATTGTACACCCTACTCTGGGCTTGTTGCGCTGCCTCCATATGCTCCCGGACCAAGGGCAACACCCTTTCCATCCGTTCCTGCATTTGGGCGACATACTCAATGACACTTTTGTGGGGGACAGGCTGTTGTTCCCATGCTTCCTTGGCGATATCCAACAGGCCCCGAGGGTGTCTGCCATAAAGCAGTTCGAAGGGCGAGAGCCAGTAGAGGCCTGGGGCACCTCTCGCACTGCGAACATGAGATAGGGCAGAAGCAGATCCCAGTCCTTCCCATCTCTAGACACCACCCTCTTTAACATATTTTTTAGAGTTTGGTTAAACCTCTCCACAAGACCGTCTGTTTGCGGATGGTAAACGGACGTCCGTAACTGCTTTATACGCAACAATTTACACAGTTCCCTCATTACTTTAGACATAAAGGGGTCCCTTGGTCTGTCAGAACCTCTTTTGGCAGGCCCACACGGGAAAACATCTCCATTAACTCTTTGGCAATGAGCTTAGCTGAGGTATGTCGCAGAGGCACCGCCTCCGGATACCGAGTGGCATAGTCGAGAACTACCAGAATGTGTTGGTGGCCCCTGGCAGACTTTGGTACAGGCCCAATTAAATCCATCGCGATTCGCTCAAGCGGTACTTCAATAATTGGCAGAGGTACCCAGAGGACTACGGAAATGTGGCTGGGGGCTAGTTATCTGACAAGTCGGACAGGACTTACAATAATTCTCTACCTCCTTGAACACACTGGGCCAATAAAATCGCTGCAGTATGCGGTCCTGGGTTTTCTGCCACCCCAGGTGTCCCCAAGAACATGTTGGTGGGCAAGCTCCATGACAAGCTTGCGATACGCTGTGGGCACCACCAACTGTTCAACAGGTTCGCCTCGGATTTGGTTCACCCGATACAACATATCCTGCAGAACAATAAATCGTGGGAACATTAATTCAGCCCCTGGTTTCTGGGGTTTACCATCAATTTCCAGCACATTCTCCCAGGCCCTGGTTAGGGTTTGGTCCCGGTGTTGTGCGGTCCCAAAATTTTCCCGGAGACATTGAGGTCTGCCAACTCAGGTCCCGGTGGCAAGTCCTCCGTGTCTCCCACCATTACACTCAGTGGGGTTGTCTCCCCCTCTACCGCTGGAGCAGTGGTCACCCCTACCGCTGGCCCGTCAGACTCGGGCTCCCAGGGTTCTGGCCTTCCAGTGGTATCAGGCCACTCCACTAGGGTCACCCCTGTCTCGGGTCCCTCAGATACCTTTATTACCGGCCACAGCGCCGGAAAACCGAGGAAGTCCCTCCCAAGTATCAGTTCGTGTGGGAGTTTAGTAGCGACAGCCACCTCGTGGGTCCACCTACCAGCCGCGGTGGACAAAGTCACTAGTGCAGTGGGGTAGTCTTTCAGGTCTCCGTGGATGCACAGGACCCCGACTTTACGGCCAGTATACTCCGCCAGGACGTACAAGTGCAGCCCTTACCAGGAGACTAAACTCCCGGAGTCCAGCAGAGCCACCGCCAGAGAGTCTCCCACCTCTACCTGACACAGGTGGTTATGGTCCTGCACCTCACGGGTGCCAGTTGCGCACAGCTTCCGTGCATACAGGAGTGGCGACCCCCGTAGGTCATATCCATCGGCTCATCCCGATGCGGACAGTCGGCCCTGATGTGGCCTGGCTCCTGACACCTCCAGCATACCACGGGAGGCGGACTCGCAGGGGGTATATTCCGGGCAGGCCGCTCTGTCGCGGACGTCGGAACTGGGGCAGAGGCCTCCGGGGTTTGACTGACCCCTTCCCGCAAGAGTCCCCTGCAGGTTTCTGGTGGCCTCGTAGCGCTCCACCAGGTCGACCATCTCCAGGGCATTGGTGGGCGATACCTGGCCGATCCAGTGCTGGAGGGGATAAGGCAGGGCCCTCCAAAGATGTCCGCCAACAGTCGATCCAGCATGGCAGTGGGACTTAGTAGATCGGGCTGCAGCCACTTTTTGCAGCCTGTGCAGCAGATCGTAGAACTGCGGCCTAGCGGGTTCAGTCGTTTTAAAGTCCCACTGGTGGACTCTTTGGCGCGGACCAGCACGTTCACGCCCAGTCTGGCTAGGACCTCTCCTTTCACAGTGTCATAATCTGCCGCTTGGTCGTCCGACAAGTCAAAAAACACCTGCTGGGGTCCGGAAGCCAGGAACGGAGCGACCACCTCAGCCCACTGGTCACGGGGTAACTTTTCCCTCACGGCGACCTTCTCAAAAACCGCCAGGTACGTCTCAACGTCGTCTGCGGGGTCATTTTGGGATCGCCGCACGGACCGCTTTCCGGGCATCATGGACGTGGTGGGACGCTCCTGCCGCCTGTAACGCCATCACATGTTGTAGCAATAGTTGGTTGGTCTCCCGCTGCTGCACGTTAGCCTCTATGAGAGCCTTCACAGCAGCCTCCATGTTGTCAGAAACTCCTGCTTGCAGCTTTGCTGGCTTAATATATTCCATACACTTTAGAAAAACAAAACTTCGGCGTTCACGCCAGCCTCACTGCGCATGCCCGCATCCGACACCAAATGTGGGGAGTCGCTCTGGTAGTCAGCGGTGCGGGTGCAGTTTAGAGGCAAAACCAGGAGTCCAGATTGTGCAACAAACAGTGTTTTATTCACACTTGCACACAAAATGAAAAACAGTCTCTTGGTGACAGTTCACACACAACGGAAATAACGTAGCCAAACAAAAACAGTCCAACACAGGTTCAGTCACCTGGGAGGTGTAGGTGCAGGTTCGCACCACGCTGTCGGCCCAGCCGCAGGAGAATCCAGCTTCAGGTAGCCAGGAACACAACACCTCCTTGCTGAGCGCTTTCCTCCAGGACAGAGAACTCCCAGCCCTGTTAGCAGCTCCAGGATAATCACACTCACAGCTGGTGGTGCTGGCTGAGTTTATAAACCCAGCCCAAAACTCGGACTGGACCGTGGGGAGCAGCCACCCACCCTACTCTTTAGCTGCTCCCAGTAAGAGCCGGCCCGGATCGGCTTTGCAGCCATGCTATTTAACAAAGTCAAACAGCACTAGCTGCTGCAGACAAAAACCCGGCTCTCACCTCACCGAGGCCAGCAACCTCGGTGACACGTACCTGCCATCTAGGACGGCACCCTGCACCTTACCACAGGATATATTGGCCCCTCTGTATTATTAGGATATATAATGGCCCCTCTGTATTATTAGGATATATTGGCCCCTCTGTATTATTAGGATATATTGGCCCCTCTGTATTATTAGGATATATTGGCCCCCTCTGTATTATTAGGATATATTGGCCCCTCTGTATTATTAGGATATATTGGCCCCTCTGTATTATTAGGATATATTGGCCCCCTCTGTATTATTAGGATATATATTGGCCCCCTCTGTATTATTAGGATATATTGGCCCCCTCTGTATTATTAGGATATATAATGGCCTCTCTGTATTATTAGGATATATTGGCCCCTCTGTATTATTAGGATATATATTGGCCCCTCTGTATTATTAGGATATATTGGCCCCCTCTGTATTATTTGGATATATAATGGCCTCTCTGTATTATTAGGATATATTGGCCCCTCTGTATTATTAGGATATATTGGCTCTGCAGCGTAACTTCGGCCTTCCTGCTCACCTCCTCATATGCGACGTGCCCACAAGGTGGAACTCCACCTTGCACATGCTGGAGAGACTGTGCAAGAAGCAGCAGGCGATAGTAGAGTTTCAGCTGCAGCACGCACGGGTGAGTCGCTCTGCGGAACAGCACCACCTCACCATCAATGAGTGGGCCTCCATGTGTGCCATGTTGCGCTGTTTCTAGTACTCCATCAACATGGCCAGTGTCGATAACGCTGTGATCAGCGTTACTATCCCACTTCTATGTTTCCTTAAAAAAATGCTTTGGGTGATGATGGAAGAGGATGTGGCACAGGAGAAAGAGGAGGAGGAAGAGGCATCAGTTCCACGGTTATCAGGCCAGTCATTCACAAGTGGCTTTGAGGGTGGGTTCCTGCACCAACATAGGTCAGGTTCACAATTGTCCAGCCAGGGCACAGTTCTGAAGGATGATGATGATGAGGAGGTACCGTGTTCACAGCAGGGTGGCACCCAACGCAGCTCAAGGCCATCACTGCAGCATCGCTGGGAGGATACAGCGGACACGGACGATACACCTCCCACAGAGACAGCTTGTCGTTGCCTCTGGGCAGCCTGGCACACATGAGAGACTACATGGTGCAGTGCCTGAGCAACGACTGCTGAGTTGCCTATATTCTAACCAGAGCTGATTACTGGGTGGCCACCCTGCTGGATCCCTGTTACAAGGACAACGTGCCATCCTTAATTCCATCACTAGAGCGTGATCGGAAGATGCACGACTACAAGCGCACGCTGGTAGACGCACTGCTGATGGCATTCCCACCTGACACCGGTGCCTCAGTGGAAGGCAAAGGCAGAGGAGGAGGAAGTAGTCGCCAACGCATCATCTAAGAGGTACTCCGAAACAGCCTATATATCACTTAAAGGAGGGCCCCTCTCACATTGTGGTACAATTGTTCAGGTAGTGGGACTCCTATATTCATAAAGCCTATTCACTAAGTGAAAGGGCTGCTAAAAATTACAAGGAATCGGCACTACAATACACCCTTTACTACACACAAAGGAGGGCATCATACACACCATTGAAAAATTATGATTGGTGGCCTGCTGGTGACCATCGAAAACATTTGGAGGAAGGGCCTGCTGGCGACCCTCTAAAACATTATGGGCGAGGGCCTGATGCTTAGCTGACCCTCTAAAACAATAGGGGCGAGGGGCTGCTGGTGAGATGACCATGTAAAACATTATGGTTGAGGGCCTGCTGGTGAGCTGACCCTCTAAAACATTATGGTTGAGAGCCTGCTGGTGAGTTGACCCTCTTAAACATTATGGTTGAGGGCCTGTTGGTGAGCTGACCCTCTAAAACATTGTAGATGAGGGCCTGCTGGTGAGCTGACCCTCTAAAATATTATGGTTGAGGGCCTGCTAGTGAGCTGACCCTCTTTAAAAATTGTAGTGGAAGGAATATATACAATCTGGATGAGGAGGAGGAGGAGGAGGAGGTGGAAACAAGATTCAACCATATACACTTTTTTTGTGGTGGAAAAGGTGCATGGGAATACACTACAGTAGACTGAGTACATTCTAAACAATAAATTGAAATTGCCTTTATGTTCATCATCAGCTGAGCTCAAGTCAGGGGTAATCCAGGCCTTGTTCATTTTTATCTGAGTCAACCTGTCAGCATTATTAGTGGACAAGCGGATACGCTTATCAGTTATAATGCCACCAGCAGCACTAAATACACGCTCAGACAAAATACTGGCAGCAGGGCAGGCCAGCACCTCAAAGACGTAGATCGCAAGTTCGTGCCATGTGTCCAGCTTGGACACTCAGCAATTGTAAGGCACTGAAGGATCATTAAGGACGCTGACACGGTCTGTGATGTATTCCTTCACCATCTTCTAAAACTTTTCCCTCCTTTTGCCACTTGGCCGTGCTTTAGGGTGAGGTTGCAGACAGGGTGTCATGAAAATGTCCCATGCCTTGGAGAGTGTTGCCCTGCCTTTGTTGGAACTGCGGTGTGTTCCCCTTGTCTCCCTTCCCCGGTTGCCTAAGAAAGTACAGACTCTGCTGGCCGAATTGTCAGATGGAAAATTTTGGAGCAATCTCTCAACAAGTACCTTCTGTTATTGAACCGTTTTACTCATCCTCTCCACCACAGGAATAAGAGATGAGAAGTTCTCTTTGTAGTTGGGGTCGAGAAGGGTGATCACCCAGTAATCCGTGTTATCTAAAATGCGTATAATGCGAGGATCGCGGGAAAGGCAGCCTAACATGAAGTCAGCAATGTGTGCCAGAGTACCAACAGGCAAGACGTCGATGTCGATATCAGAATGACTTTCAATCTCCTCATCCTCCTCTTCTGCCCATCCATGCTGAACAGATGGAATTAAAGTTTCATGGGTACTACCCTCTGTAGCAGAGGCAACTGTGTCCAGCTCCTCCTCCTCTTCTTCATGGTCCAATTTGCCCTGAGAAGACGAACTGTGGGTGGTCTGGCTATCACCCTGTGTAATGTCCTCTCCTATTACCTCGTCTGCCGCATTCAGAGCGTCCTCCTTAATTGTTAGCAGCGATCGTTTGAGTAGACACAGCAGTGGGATGGTTACGCTGATAATAGCGTTATCTTCACTAACCATCTGTGTGGATTCATCAAAGTTTTTTCAAACCTCACATAGGTCTGACATCAATGCCCACTCCTCGCTTGTGAATAGTGGCAGTTGACTCGAAAGGCGACGACCATGTTGCAGCTGGTATTCCATAACTGCCCTCTGCTGCTTACAAAGCTTGGCCAACATATAGTGTGGCGTAGCGTTCCAGCGGGTGCTCACATTGCACAACAGTCGGTGAGCTGGAAGCCACAAGCGCTGCTTCAGTGTTGACAGACCGGCTGAAGCTGTGGACGACTTGCAAAGTGAGGTAGGTTTTGATAAATCACTGAACCATTAAGTTTAAGATGTGGGCTAGGCATGGGATTTGTGTCAGGTTGCCGAATTCCTGAGCTCCTGACCATGTGTCCGTGGTGAAGTGGACCAACCCAGTAAGTGCTTTGGTCAGGGTACTGGTGATGTTCTGGGACACATGCTGGTGTAAGGCGGGCACGGCACATCTTGAAAAATAGTGGCGGCTGGAGACTGTATACCGAGGGATGGCCGTCAACATCAGGCTGCGGAAGGCCTCAGTGTCCACAAGCCTAAATGGCAACATTTCAATGGTCAGTAATTTTAAAAGTTCCGCATTTAGTGCTATGGCCTGTGGGTGGGTGGGCGGTTATTTATTCGCACTTGCGTTCAAATGCCTATGTTATCGTCATTTGGACGCTGCGCTGGGACAGGGAAGTGGATGTTGTTGCTGACGGTTCATACGAAGGTCTAGGTTCAGTGCGAGGGGAATCCGGGCCAGTGGCTTTCGACAGGGGATTGGCCAGCAGAGCATAACACAGGGGAAGAGGAGGCAGTGGTGGGACCCACAGACCCAGATTGTGGATCCAGGTGTTCGGCCCACTTATTAGGGTGCTTGGATGCCATGTGGCGGATCATGCTGGTGGTGGTGAGGTTGCTAGTGCACACACTCTGGCTCATTTTGGAACGGCACAAGTTGCAAACTACAACTCTTTTGTCGTCTCCACTTTCCTCAAAAAAACACATTACTGCAAAACACCTACCCCTTATCAAGGTAGATTTACGCATGGGGGTGCTCGGTGTAATGGTTGCGGGCCTGTTTGTTGTGGGCTGACTTCTCCCTTTTTCAACCCTACTGCTTCTTCCAGACTGTTGCGGTGCTGCGGATCCCTCCCCCTCTTTACTGCTGTCCTCACTCGGCTTTTTACCTAACCATGTTGGGTCAGTGGCCTCATCGTCCACCACCTCCTCTTCCACTTCCTCACTCTGCTTATCCTCCTGACTTGACCTAACCACCACCTCAGTGATTGGCAACTGTGTCTCATCATCATCCACATTGTGAACGAATGATTACTGTTCACCACCGTCATCTTCTTGAGACTGTAAAGGCTCAAGAGGTTGGGAATCAGGGCACAATATCTCAGTTAACTCTTCAAGTGTGCTTGCGAGAGAGCCAAACCAAGTACTGGCGATGAAAAGAGGTCATGTGAATATCCGAGTGTGGGATAACTTGTTTGGCCAGACTTGACATGGTGGGAGGAAGAAGGATCAGAGTGAGGATTCCGATGACCAGACTCTTGGCTACAGAGACTAGACTTAATGGAAGAGAGGGTGGTGCTTAATCGACTGGAAGCATTATCTTCAGCAATCCAACCGACCACTTGATCGCACTTGTACGACTTATACAGTGCTATCCTGCGCCACCCAGCTATGTTGGACATGAAGCTGGGTAAGGTGGATTTTTTTGTTTTTTCTGGTGCACTGGCAGCAGGAACAGTTTCATTGAGCCCAGTGCCACGGCCTCTGCTTGCACCATCAGCATAACACCCACTTTTCCATCCCTTAGTGCTCGCCTTCTTCATATTAATGGTTTTGTTGGTAGATGTGGCGCAGAAGACACAGTTTTCTGATGTAGGACAATATTGGTTACAGAACACCACAGATTATGAACACTACACTAGGTCCAGATTAATGGAAGTTTTAACATACACACTAATTTCAGATGCTGTTCAATATTGGATACAAAAACCAACAGATTGTGGACACTATACTAGACCCAGATACATGGAAGTTGTAATATAGATAGTAGAGATGAGCGAACACCTGGAAGTTCGGGTTCGGGAAGTTTGGCCGAACTTCCCGAAAATTTTCGGTTTCGGGATCCGAACTCGACCCGAACTTTATCCCGAACCCGAACCCCATTGAAGTCAATGGGGACCCGAACATTTAGGCACTAAAAAGGCTGTAAAATAGTCCAGGAAAGAGCCAGAGGGCTGCAAAAGACAGCAAAATGTAGGTAAATCCCCTGCACTAGAGAAGGCCACTTTCAGTTATTTCGCACCCTGCACCCAGACAGAGGAGAGAGGTCCCACATCAAGGAATAATGCGTCATATCACCCACCACTGGAGAAGGCCACGTTCAGTTATTTCGGCCCAGCATCCAGAGGAGAGAGGTCCCACAGCAAGGAATAAGGCGTCATATCACCCACCACTGGAGAAGGCCACTTTCAGTTATTTAGGCCAGACACCCAGACCGAGGAGAGAGGTCCCACAGCAAGAAATTATGCGTCATATCACCCACCACTAGAGAAGGCCACTTTCAGTTATTTTGGACCCAGCACCCACACACAGGAGAGAGGCCCAACAGCAAGGAATCATGCATCATATCACCCACCACTGGAGAAGGCCACTTTAAGTTATTTTGGAACCATCACCAAGACAGAGGAGAGAGGTCCCACAGCAAGGAATCATGCGTCATATCACCCACCACTGGAGAAGGCCACTTTCAGTTATTTCGGCCCAGCACCCAGACAGAGGAGAGAGGTCCCACAGCAAGGAATAAGGCGTCATATCACCACCACTGGAGAAGGCCACTTTCAGTTATTTCGGAACCAGCACCCAGACAGAGGAGAAAGGTCCAACAGCAAGGAATCATTCGTCATATCACCCACCACAGGAGAAGGCCACTTTCAGTTATTTCTGCCCAGCACCCAGACAGAGGAGAGAGGTCCCACAGCAAGGAATCATGCGTCATATCACCCACCACTGGAGAAGGCCACTTTCAGTTATTTCGGCCCAGCACCCAGACAGAGGAGAGACGTCCCACAGCAAGGAATCATGAGTCATATCACCCATCACTGGAGAAGGACACTTTCAGTTATTTAGGCCAGGCACCCAGACCGAGGAGAGAGGTCCCACAGCAAGGAATCATGCGTCATATCACCCACCACTAGAGAAGGCCACTTTCAGTTATTTCGGACCCAGCACCCAGACAGAGGAGAGAGGTCCCACAGCAAGGAATCATGCGTCATATCACCCACCACTGGAGAAGACCACTTTCAGTTATTTCGGAACCATCACCCAGACAGAGGAGAGAGGTCCCACAGCAAGGAATCATGCGTCATATCACCCACCACTGGAGAAGGCCACTTTCAGTTATTTCGGCCCAGCACCCAGACAGAGGAGAGAGGTCCCACAGCAAGGAATCATGCGTCATATCACCCACCACTGGAGAAGGACACTTTCAGTTATTTCGGCCCAGCACCCAGACAGAGAAGAGAGGTCCTACAGCAAGGAATAATGCGTCATATCACCCACCACTAGAGAAGGCCACTTTCAGTTATTTCTGGCCCAGCACCCAGACAGAGGAGAGAGGTCCCACAGCAAGGAATCATACGTCATATCACCCACCACTGGAGAAGGCCACTTTCAGTTATTTCGGAACCAGCACCCAGACAGAGGAGAGAGGTCCCACAGCAAGGAATCATGCGTCATATCACCCACCACTGGAGAAGGCCACTTTCAGTTATTTCGGCCCAGCACCCAGACAGAGGAGAGAGGTCGCACAGCAAGGAATAAGGTGTTATATCACCCACCACTGGAGAAGGCCACTTTCAGTTATTTAGGCCAGGCACCAAGAACGAAGAGAAAGAGGTCCCACAGCAAGGAATCATGCGTAATATCACCCACCACTGGAGAAGGACACTTTCAGTTATTTCGGCCCAGCACCCAGACAGAGGAGAGAGGTCCTACAGCAAGGAATAATGCGTCATATCACCCACCACTAGAGAAGGCCACTTTCAGTTATTTCGGGCCCAGCACCCAGACAGAGGAGAGAGGTCCCACAGCAAGGAATCATGCGTCATATCACCCACCACTGGAGAAGGCCACTTTCAGTTATTTCGGAACCAGCACCCAGACAGAGGAGAGAGGTCCCACAGCAAGGAATCATGCGTCATATCACCCACCACTGGAGAAGGCCACTTTCAGTTATTTCGGCCCAGCGCCCAGACAGAGGAGAGAGGTCCCACAGCAAGGAATACGTTGTTATATCACTCACCACTGGAGAAGGCCACTTTCAGTTATTTCGGCCCCAGCACCCAGACAGAGGAGAGGTTCATTTAACTTTGGGTTGCACCGCAAGATCATGGTAAAGTTAAAAAAATTGAGGATTCAATAAAGAAGTGCCCCGGAGTACAAGAATACATGGTTGAGGGGGAGGCAGTTAAAAATGTCTATACTGCACAAGGGAGGCACAGGTCCTGTGGGATCCATGCCTGGTTCATTTTTATGAACGTCAGCTTGTCCACGTTTGCTGTGGACAGGCGGCTGCGTTTGTCAGTAATGACGCCCCCTGCCGTGCTGAATACATGTTCAGACAAAACGCTGGCCAGCGGGCAGGCCAGCACCTCCAAGGCATAAAATGCTAACTTTGGTCATGTGGACAATTTGGAGACCCAGAAGTTGAATGGGGCCGAACCATCAGTCAGTACATGGAGGGGTGTGCAGACGAACTGTTCAACCATGTTAGTGAAATTCTGCCTCCTGCTATAAGGTTACGTATCAGGTGGTGGTGCAGTTAGCTGTGGCGTGGAGACAAAACTTTTCCACTTTTTTGCCATGCTAACCCTGCCTTTAGAGGAGCTGGCCGTGACACAGCTGCGTTGGCGACCTCTTGCTCCTCCTCTGCCTTCGCCTTGGGCTTCCACCTGTTCCCCTGTGACATTTGGGAATGCTCTCAGGAGCACGTCTACCAGCGTGCGCTTATACTCGCGCATCTTCCTATCACGCTCCAGTGCAGGAAATAAGGTGGGCACATTGTCTTTGTACCGGGGATCCAGCAGGGTGGCAACCCAGTAGTCCGCACACGTTAAAATGTGCGCAACTCTGCTGTCGTTGCGCAGGCACTGCAGCATGTAGTCGCTCATGTGTGCCAGGCTCCCCAGAGGTCAGGACAAGCTGTCCTCTGTGGGAGGCGTATCGTCATCGTCCTTCGTATCTCCACAGCCAAGCACCAGTGATGGGCCTGAGCTGTGTCGGGTGCCACCCCGCTGTGAACCTGCTTCATCCTCATCCTCCTCCACCTCCTCCTCATCCTCCTCGTCCTCCAGTAGTGGGCCCTGGCTGGCCACATTTGTACCTGGCCTCTGCTGTTGCAAAAAACCTCCCTCTGAGCCACTTCTAACAAACTGGCCTAAAAGTGGTAAAAATGACCCCTCATCCTCCTCCTCCTCCTGGGCCACCTCCTCTTCCATCATCGCCCTAAGCGTTTTCTCAAGGAGACATAGAAGTGGTATTGTATCACTGATAACGGTGTCATCGCCACTGGCCATGTTGGTGGAGTACTCGAAACAGCGCAACAGGGCACACAGGTCTTGCATGGAGGTCCAATCATTGGTGGTGAAGTGGTGCTGTTCCGCAGTGCGACTGATGCGTGCATGCTGCAGCTGAAACTCCACTATGGCCTGCTGCTGCTCGCACAGTCTCTCCAGCATGTGCAAGGTGGAGTTCCACCTGGTGGGCACGTCGCATATGAGGCGGTGAGCGGGAAGGCCGAAGTTCCGCTGTAGCGCAGACAGGCGAGCAGCGGCAGGATGTGAATGCCGGAAGTGCGCACAGACGGCCCGCACTTTATGCAGCAGCTCTGACATGTCGGGGTAGTTGTGAATGAACTTCTGCACCACCAAATTCAGTACATGCGCCAGGCAAGGGATGTGCGTCAAACCGGCTAGTCCCAGAGCTGCGATGAGATTTCGCCCATTATCGCACACCACCAGGCAGGGATTGAGGCCCACCGCCAGAAACCACTCGTCGGTCTGTTGTTCAATACCCCGCCACAATTCCTGCGCGGAGTGGGGCCTGTCCCCCAAACATATGAGTTTCAGAATGGCCTGCTGACGTTTACCCCGGGCTGTGCTGAAGTTGGTGGTGAAGGTGTGTGGCTGACTGGATGAGCTGGTGGAAGCAGAAGAGGAGGAAGCCGAGTAGGAGGAGGAGGCTACAGGAGGCAAAGAATGATGCCCTGCGATCCTTGGAGGCGGAAGGACGTGCGCCAAGGAACTCTCCGCCTGGGGCCCAGCCACCACTACATTTACCCAGTGTGCAGTTAGGGAGATATAGCGTCCCTGGCCGTGCTTACTGGTCCACGTATCTGTTGTTAGGTGGACCTTGCCACAGATGGTTTTGCGCAGTGCACACTTGATTTTATCAGATACTTGGTTGTGCAGGGAAGGCACGGCTGTCTTGGAGAAGTAGTGGCGGCTGGGAACAACATACTGTGCGACAGCCATGGACATCAGCTGTTTGAAGATGTCTGTGTCCACCAGCCTGAATGACAGCATTTCAAAGGCCAGTAGTTTAGAAATGCTGGCATTCAGGCCCAAGGCTCGACGGTGGATAGGTGGGAATTTACGCTTTCTCTCCAAGGTTTGTGAGATGGAGAGCTGAACGCTGCCGTGTGACATGGTGGAGATGCTTGGTGACGCAGGTGGTGGTGTCAGTGGCACATCCTCTGTTTGGTGGGCAGCAGGTGCCAACGATCCTCCCGAGGCGGAGGAACAGGCCGAGGCAGCAGCAGAAAAGGGAGCTGGGGGAGCCTAAGTGAGTTCCTTGTTTTTAAGGTGTTCACTCCACTGCAGTTCATGCTTTGCATGTAGAAGCCTGGTTAATGCCTCGCTTCAGGATCTGATGGCACAGCGTGCAAACCACTCGGGTCTTGTCGTCAGCACATTGTTTAAAGAAGTGCCATGCCAGGGAACCCCTTAAAGCTGCCTTTGGGGTGCTCGGTCCCTGGTGGCGGTGGACAATAGCAGGCGAACTCTCTTGGCCGCGGCTGGTCTGCTTTTGCCCCCTGCTCCCTCTTTTGCTACGCTGTTGGCTCGGTCTCACCACTGCCTCTTCCTCTGAACTATGAAAGTCAGTGGCACGACCTTCATTCCATGTGGGGTCTAGGACCTCATCGTCCCCTGCATCGTCTTCCACACAGTCTTCCTCCCTGACCTCCTGTTCGGTCTGCACACTGCAGAAAGACGCAGCAGTTGGCACCTGTGGTTCGTCCTTATCAGAGACGTGCGGACTCCGATGAGTTGGTATTCCCATGTCCTCATCATCAAGAAACATCAGTGGTTGTGCATCAGTGCATTCTATGTCTTCCACCACTGGGGAAGGGCTAGGTGGATTCCCTTGGGAAACCCTGCCTGCAGAGTCTTCAAACAGCATAAGAGACTGCTGCATAACTTGAGGCTCAGACAGTTTCCCTGATATGCATGGGGGTGATGTGACAGACTGATGGGCTTGGTTTTCAGGCGCCACCTGTGCCCTTTCTGCAGAAGAGTGGGTGGGAGATAATATTATGAACGTGCTGGATCCACTGTCGGCCACCCAATTGACTAGCGCCTGTACCTGCTCAGGCCTTACCATCCTTAGAACGGCATTGGGCCCGACTAAATATCGCTGTAAATTCTGGCGGGTACTGGAACCTGAGGTAGTTGGTTCACTAGGACGTGTGGCTGTGGCAGAATCGCCACGTCCTCTCCCAGCACCAGAGGGTCCACTAACACCACCACGAACTCGTCCGCGTCCCTTACTAGATGTTTTCCTCATTGTTACCGTTCACCAAGCACCATAATAAGAAAAAAAATATTTTGCCCAATGTATTGATTTCAAATTCAGGCCTTTTTTTTACAGGCACCTAACACTATCTGCCTATTTATTTATGTAGCGTATTACACTAATCCAGGCACAGCAGTAACCACTGATTTAAGGGAATATCTCTTTCAGGGCTAGTATTTAGGCCCTGGATGAAAGGTATCCTTTTATGGACAGATTTACACTTGGCCTGCAACAGCTGGAACACCAGATTCAGGGTATTGCTATTTTGGCAATTGAATTTCCCCCCATAACAAAATATACCCTCTTACGGACAGATTTAAACTAGGCCTGCAACAGCTGGAACACCAGATTCAGGGTATTGCTATTTTGGCAAGTGAATTTCACCCCAGAACAAAATATACCCATTTACAGACAGATTAGCACTTGGCCTGCAAATGCTGGAACACCAGATTCAGGGCATTGCTATTTTGGCAATTGAATTTCACCCCAGAACGAAATATACCTTTTTACAGACAGATTAACACTTGGCCTGCAACAGCTGGGACACCAGATTCAGGGTATTGCTATTTTGGCAATTGAATTTCACCCCAGAACAAAATAAAAAAAATTTCGGACAATATTATACTTTGCCAGCCACAGCTGTGACACCAGATTTATGGTATTGCTATTTTGGCAATTGAATTTCACCCCAGAACAAAATATATGTTTTGGCGGACACTATTATACTTTGCCAGCCAGTGCTAGGACACCAGATTTAGGGGATTGCTATTTTGGCAATTGAATTTCACCACAGAAAATAATCTATCCTTTCCCAGACAGAAGACATTATTATACTTGGCTAGCCAAAGCTGGAACACCAGATTTAGGGGATTAGTATTTTGGCAATTGTATTTAACCCCTTAATAAAATATAGAAATTGCTATCCTGAGTTTATAGGGGTGACAATAAGCACAGCCAAGCCTCTGTAGTAGAAGATAGCAAAAAAAAAAAACTAGTATTGATGGATTGATGGACTTGGTGGCAGCTTGTTCTGGTGTACCACAAGTCACAAAATGGCTGCCGCTCACCCCAGAAAATAAGTGACAGAAAAACGCTCTGTGCAGCCTAAAAACCAGTGAGCAAGTAACTAGCAGAAGTTCAATCATTCACTGTCACTACCAGAGCTTTGAGACGTTCTCACAGCTCTGTTTCTCCACCCCTGTGATGATGTAACTACTAGAGCTTTGAGACGTTCCCACAGCTCTGTTTCTCCGCCCCTGTGATGAGGTCTTTACTTTCTGTTTCCTTCCTCCCAGCTGTCCCTCCTGGGTTTTCTCCTCTCTGCTTCTGGTTTTCGCATGGATCCGGAGAAGGTCCGTGCTGTGCTTGAGTGGGAGCTTCCTGAGAATCAGAAGGCATTGATGCGCTTTCTGGGTTTTGCAAACTATTACAGAAAGTTCATTTTGAATTATTCCTCTGTTGTCAAACCCCTCACTGACATGACCAAAAAGGGGGCGGATTTTTCCTCTTGGTCGGAGGAGGCGCTTGCAGCTTTTTCTAAGATTAAAGAGAGTTTTGCGTCTGCTCCCATCTTGGTGCATCCCGATGTTTCCTTACCTTTTATTGTTGAGGTGGATGCTTCCGAGGTGGGTGTGGGTGCGGTTTTGTCCCAGGGTCCGTCTCCTTCCAAATGGCGACCCTGTGCCTTTTCTCTAAAAAACTCTCACCGGCAGAGAAAACTATGATGTGGGAGATAGGGAATTGTTGGCCATCAAGCTGGCTTTCGAGGAATGGCGCCATTGGTTGGAGGGGCCAGGTACCCTATAACCGTTTTACCGACCATAAGAATCTGGCGTACTTGGAGTCGGCTAGCTGTATGAATCCGAGACAGGCCAGATGGTCTCTGTTCTTCTCCAGATTCAATTTTGTCGTTACATTCCGCCCTGGGATCAAAAATGTGAAGGCTGACGCTCTCTCTCGCTGTTTTCCGGGAGGAGGAAACTCCGAGGACCCGGGTCCCATTTTGGCGGAGGGGGTAGTTGTTTCTGCTCTGTATTCTGATTTGGAGGCCGAGGTCCAGGCTGCCCAGACTGAGGCACCTGCCCGTTGTCCTTCTGGAAAGTTGTTTGTGCCTCCTGAGTTACGTCACAAACTCTTCAAGGAGCATCATGATACGGTTCTTGCTGGTCACCCCGGGAGTAGAGCCACGGTAGATCTCATTGCTCGGAGATTTTGGTGGCCGGCTCTTCGTAAGTCGGTGGAGGGTTTTGTGGCTGCTTGTGAGACGTGCGCCGCGCTAAGGTCCCTCGTTCACGGCCTTCAGGTCCCCTTCTCCCTTACCCATACCTTCCCGTCCTTGGACACACCTGTCCATGGACTTTATCACGGATCTTCCTCGTTCCTCAGGGAAGTCGGTGATCCTGGTGGTGGTGGACCGTTTTAGCAAGATGGCACATTTCATACCCTTCCCTGGATTGCCCAATGCTAAAACGTTGGCGCAAGCTTTTGTCGACCATATTGTTAAATTGCATGGCATTCCTTCTGATATTGTTTCCGATAGAGGCACGCAGTTTGTGTCCAGATTCTGGAAGGCTTTCTGTTCTCGCCTGGGGTTCGGCTGTCCTTCTCTTCTGCTTTTCACCCGCAGTCGAATGGTCAGACTGAACGCGCCAATCAGAATCTGGAGACATATTTGCGCTGTTTTGTTGCAGAGAACCAGGAGGATTGATGTTCGTTTCTCCCTCTTGCTGAGTTTGCTCTGAACAACCGTCGTCAGGAATCTTCTGATAAGTCACCATTCTTTGGTGCATATGGGTTCCATCCGCAGTTTGGGACATTCTCGGGAGGGGCTCCTTCTGGTTTGCCTGAGGAGGAGAGATTTTCCTCGTCTTTGTCTACCATTTGGCAAAAGATTCAGACTAATCTAAGAAAGATGAGTGAGAAATATAAGCGTGTGGCTGATAAGAGACGTGTGCCTGGTCCGGACCTGAATGTGGGTGATCTGGTGTGGTTGTCTACAAGAAATATTAAACTGAAGGTTCCCTCCTGGAAATTGGGTCCCAAGTTTATTGGGCCTTATAAAATCTTGTCAGTCATCAATCCTGTTGCCTTCCGTCTTGATCTTCCACGGGTTTGGAAGATACATAATGTATTTCACAGATCTCTCTTAAAACCATATGTCCAGCCCACGGTACCCTCCTCTTTGCCTCCTCCTCCGATTTTGGTTGATGGCAATCTGGAGTTTGAGGTTTCCAGAATTGTGGACTCTCGCATTGTCCGCGGTTCTCTTCAGTACCTCGTTCATTGGAAAGGTTATGGTCCTGAGGAGAGGATGTGGGTTCCGGTGTCGGACATTAAAGCCACTCGCCTCATCAGGACTTTTCATAGGGCTCATCCTGAGAAGGTGGGTCCTGGGTGTCCGGAGTCCACCCGTAGAGGGGGTACTGTCACTACCAGAGCTTTGAGACGTTCTCACAGCTCTGTTTCTCCACCCCTGTGATGATGTAACTACTAGAGCTTTGAGACGTTCCCACAGCTCTGTTTCTCCGCCCTGTGATGAGGTCTTTACTTTCTGTTTCCTTCCTCCCAGCTGTCCCTCCTGTGTTTGATTGCTCTGCCTTTAAATCACCTCTCTTCCTTTGTACGGTGCGGATTATACTACTTCATTTGACCTGTATCTCTCGCTTGAGTATCTTCACTGGTGTGATATCTTTCTGGACCTGTGTTCTGCTGAAGCAAGTACTTCGGACATTGTCTGCTGACTTTGGATCTGTTTTCACTGCTGCTGCAGCTCCTTCAGTTAAGTGTGCAGACATTGTGTGTTTCTGTTTGTTTTGCTGACTGGATCCGAGGCGACCCCGGTTCCGTCCATATACTGAGCAGGGCACCGGTGGCCGTGCCCCTTCCACTACTGTAGGGGTTACAGTGGTCATCAGCCTTAGGTACGCGGGCATGTCTCGATCCACCATCTGGATCTGGACATGGGCTTAGCAGCATAGGGAGAGCTTTTAGGGTCTGACAGGGGTCACCCTTTATGTTCCCTAGTTTGGGTCCGGTCAGTAGCTAACTCACTGTGTATGCTCTTGTTGCTCACATACAGCCGTGACATTCACATCTGTAGATAGATCACTTCATTAGGTGCTTTTGCTGACTTTTTCCTGCCTAATCTCGCCCTCACAGCAGCTGCGTTCTCTCCCTACACTAATCAGAGCAGTGTGACGTGCAGCGCTACGTGACTCCAGCTTAAATAGAGGCTGGGTCACATGCTGCACTTGGCCAATCACAGCCATGCCATTAGTAGGCATGGCTGTGATGGGCTCTTAGGGCAAGAAGTAAAAAGCTAGCTGATTGGCTGCTGTGCAGAGCTTCAGAAAGCGGGAAGTAATCGCCGAACAACGAACCTGAACTCGAACTTTTTTGAAAATGTTCGGGTTCGGGTCCGTGTCCCGAACACCCCAAAATTCGGTACGAACCCGAACTATTCTCGAACTGTTCGCTCAACACTAATAGACAGTGTTTTAGATGCAGTTCAGTATTGGATACAAAAACCAACATATTTTGGACACTACACTAGGCCCAGATGAATGGAAGTTGTAATATACACACTGTTTGTAGATGCAGTTCAATATTGGATACAAAACCAACAGGTTTTGGATACTACACTAGGCCCAGATTAATTGAAGTTGTAATATAGACAGTGTTTTCAGATGCAGTCCAGGATTGGATACAAAAACCAATAGATTTTGGACACTACACTAGGCCCAGATTAATGAAAGCTTTAATATAGACAGTATTGTTAGATGCAGTTCAGTATTGGATACAAAAACCAACAGATTTTGGACACTACACTAGGCCCAGATTAATGGAAGCTGTAATATACATACTGATTTAAGTTGCTGTTCAATATTGGATACAAAAACCAACAGATTTTGGACACTATGCTATGCCCAGATTAATGGAAGTTGTAATATACAAACTGTTTTCAAATGCAGTTCAGTATTGCATACAAAAACTAACAGATTTTGGACAATACACTAGGCCCAGATTAATGGAAGTTGTACTATACACACTGATTTCAGTTGCTGTTCAATATTGGATACAAAAACCAACAGATTTTGGACACTATGCTAGGCCCAGAATAATGGAAGTTGTAATATACAAACTGTTTTCAAATGCAGTTCAGTATTGCATACAAAAACCAACAGATTTTGGACAATACACTAGGCCCAGATTAATGGAAGTTGTAATACACACACTGATTTCAGTTGCTGTTCAATATTGGATATAAAAACCAACAGATTTTGGACACTATGCTAGGCCCAGATTAATGGAAGTTGTAATATACAAAATGTTTTTAGATACAGTTCAGTATTGGATACAAAAACCAACAGATTTTGGACACTACACTAGGCCCAGATTAATGGAAGTTGTAATATACACACTGTTTTCAGATGCAGTACAATATCGTATACAAAACCAACAGATTTTGGACACTACACTAGGCCCAGAATAATGGAAGTTGTAATATAGACAGTGTTTTCAGATGCAGTCCAGTATTGGATACAAAAACCAATAGATTTTGGACACTACACTAGGCCCAGATTAATGGAAGTAGTAATATACAAACTGTTTTCAGATGCAGTTCAGTATTAGATACAAAAAACAACAGATTGTGGACACTATACTAGACCCAGATTATTGGAAGTTGTAATATAGACAGTGTTTTTAGATGCAGTTCAGTATTGGATACACAAACCAACAGGTTTTGGATACTACACTGGGCCCAGATTAATGGAAGTTGTAATATAGACAGTGTTTTCAGATGCAGTTCAGTAGTGGATACAAAAACCAACAGATTATGGACTCTAAACTGTAATTTGGACACTACATCCCAGATGCAGTACAGATAGTGCGCATACAATACCAACAGATTTTGGACACTACACAGGCCCAGATTAATGGAAGTAGTGCATCATAGCAAACTAGTTTTCTCTGTCAGATGCAGTTCAGTATTAGATGACACAAAACAACAGATTGTGGACACTATACTAGACCCAGATTATTGGAAGTTGTAATATAGACAGTGTTTTTAGATGCAGTTCAGTATTGGATACACAAACCAACAGGTTTTGGATACTACACTGGGCCCAGATTAATGGAAGTTGTAATATAGACAACAGACACTGCAGATGCAGTTCAGTAGTGGATACAAAAACCAACAGATTATGGACTCTATACTAGGCCTAGATTAATGGAAGTTGTAATATACACACTGTTTTAACATGCAGTTCAGTATTGATTTGAATACAAAAACCAACAGATTTGGGACACTACACTACGCCCAGATTAATGGAAGTTGTAATATAGACAGTGTTTTTAGATGCAGTTCAGTATTGAATACAAAAACCAACAGATTTGGGAAACTACACTAGGCCCAGTTTAATGGAAGTTGTAATATAGACAGTGTTTTTAGAGGCAGTTCAGTATTGGATACAAAAACCAATAGATTTTGGACACTCTACTATGCCCAGATTAATGGAAATTGTAATATATACACTGTTTTCAGATGTAGTTCAGTATTGGATACAAAAACCAACAGATTTTGGACACTGTACTATGCCCAGATTAATGGAAGTTTTAATATACACAGTGTTTTCAGATGCAGTTCATTATTGGATACAAAAACCAACAGATTTTGGACAGTACACTAGGCCCAGATTAATGAAAGCTGTAATATAGACAGTGTTTTTAGATGCAGTTCAGAATTGGATACAAAAGCCAACAGATTTTGGACAATACACTAGGCCCAGATTAATAGAAGTTCTAAAATACACACTGAATTCAGATGCTGTTCAATATTGGATTCAAAAACCAGCAGATTTTGGACACTAAACTAGGCCCAGATTAATGGAAGTTGTAATATACAAGCTGTTTTCAGATTCAGTTCAGTATTGGATACAAAAACCAATAGATTTTGGACACTATACTAGGTCTAGATTAATGGCAGTTGTAACATACAGTGTTTGCAGATGCGGTTCAATATTGGATACAAAACCAACAGGTTTTGGATACTATACTAGGCCCAGATTAATGGAAGTTGTAATATAGACAGTATTTTTAGATGCATTTTAGTATTGGATACAAAAACCAATAGATTTTGGACACTACACTAGGCCCAGATTAATGAAAGCTGTAATATAGACAGTATTTTTAGATGCTGTTTAGTATTGGATACAAAAACCAACAGATTTTGGACAATACACTTGGCCCAGATTAATGGAAGTTGTAATATACACACTGATTTCAGTTTCTGTTTGATATTGGATACAAAAACCAACAGATTTTGGACACTATACCTGGCCTAGATTAATGGAAGTTGTAATATAGATAGTGTTTTTAGATACAGTTCAGTAATGGATACAAAAACCCACAGATTTTGGACACTACACTAGGCCCAGATTAATGGAAGTTGTAATATACACACTGTTTTCAGATGCAGTACAATATTGGATACAAAACCAACAGATTTTGGACACTACACTAGGCCCAGATTAATGGAAGTTGTAATATACACACTGTTTTCAGATGCAGTACAATATTGGATACAAAACCAACAGATTTTGGACACTACACTAGGCCCAGATTAATGGAAGTTGTAATATAGACAGTGTTTTCAGATGCAGTCCAGTATTGGATACAAAAACCAATAGATTTTGGACACTACACTAGTCCCAGATTAATGGAAATTGTAATATACAAACTGTTTTCAGATGCAGTTCAGTATTAGCTACAAAAACCAACAGATTGTGGACACTATACTAGGCCCAGATTAATCGAAGTTGTAATATAGACAGTGTTATTAGATGCAGTTCAGTATTGGATACAAAAACCAACAGATTTTGGACACTACACTAGGCCCAGATTAATGGAAGTTGTAATATACACACTGTTTGCAGATGCAGTTCAATATTGGATACAAAACTAACAGGTTTTGGATACTACACTAGGCCCAGATTAATGGTAGTTGTAATATAGACAGTGTTTTCAGATGCAGTCCAGGATTGGATACAAAAACCAATGGATTTTGGACACTACGCTCGGCCCAGATTAATGGAAGTTTTAATATACACACTGTTTTCAGATGCAGTTCAGTATTGGATATAGAATACCACAGATTACAGACACTATATTAGGCCCAGATTATTGGAATTTGTAATACTGACAGTGTTTTCTAAGACGGGACAGTATTGGTTATAGAACACCACAGATTATGGACACTATTTTAGGACCAGATTATTGGAATTTGTAATACTAACAGTGTTTTCTGAGGCAAGACATTATTGGTTATAGAACACCACAGATTATGGACACTATATTGGGCCCTGATTATTGGAATTTGTAATACTGACAGTGTTTTCTGATGCAGGACAGTATTGGTTGTAGAACACCACAAATTTTGGACACTATATTATGCCCAAAATATTGGAATTTGTAATACAGACAGTGTCTTATGATGCAGGACAGTATTGGTTACAGAGAACACCACAGATTATGGACACTAGATGTGACCCAGATTATTAAAGAATCAGTCTGCGGATGATGTACAGTATATGTCACCAAAAGTTATAAAATAAAAATATCTTGCTGCAATAGCCCTTTGGGGTCTTTGAAAAGTTTTTGGTATTAAATATAGGAAATTTCTCTCCCTGCACTATCTGTCCCTTCTTTAGCACGGATGTCCCTGACACTGCTGTTAAATATATTGTTGATCTAAAACATACACACAGTAGTCCTTAAATTGACTTTTGGATCTTTAAAAAGCTTTCTCTAACTAAAATCTCTGAAATTCGCTCCCTGCTCTGTCTTTCCCTTCTTACCCGATGCTCTCCATGTCTACGTCTGAGCCGAACATGGGTCATCGGGTGCTATATAGCACCCGATGACGCGTTTTGGCCAGCCAATTACTGTAATGCCAGCAGCCAACATTTCAACAGCAGCCGGCATTTCAGTGAGGGCAATACTTACCTGCACCTTGATTGGCTAATTAAAACCCGTGAAACGTGCAGGGAGGAGACTCTAGCGTTGCACTCGAGCACATGAGGTACTCAGTCGAGTACCGCCATGTGCCGAGCATAGCAATGCTCGAGCCGAACAGATGTTCGACAGAGCATGCTCGCTCATCACTAGTTCCTACGTCGGGTGAAAACCCTGCTTATTTGTAGAGACAATCTAGGGAGAGTTTATGAAGTTATTTTTTTTTTTTTTACCACATTCCTACAATAGCCACTAGGTTTTATGTTACAAATTCCTGAGTTTGCACATAATAGAATAAAAAAATAAATCAGATTTGTACAGTGGTAACTATACATATTATATGGAAACAGCAGCCTCACTTGCCATTCTGATTAATTCAGTGCCAGTTTACGAGTTGATTTGTTTTTTTGCAGGGATATATTTGAACTCTTGATAATTTTTCATTCATTTTATAAGGGAGATGAGGTGACCAAAAATATAAATTCCAGCATTGTCTTCTTTAAAGCATTCTTTGTGTGTGAGAATGTTTGTTTATATTTTACTAAAAACTTTATTTAGCTACGATATTTAAAAACTTTAGTCCTCCTAGGAGACTTGAACCTGCCATCATTTGATCACTTGTGCTATGCAATGTATTATTTGAATATTGCAGCATATTGTTACTGACATGCTACTACTTTCTGCCAGAGGCAGGGAGTAATAGGTGCCGTAACATGGCAGGCCCGGAGTGCCTTCAGAAAGCCCCCAGTTGTCATGAAAACCACTTGAAACTCCACAACTGCATTTACAAAGTGCCGATTGGAGCACAGATGGAGCTCCCTCTATCTGTCTAAACACAAAAATGAAAAATAACAACCCATGCTGCTCAAGTCCTATAAGGATACTCATATATATCACAAGAAAGCACCTCACTTGAAGGTACGGTGACAGCAGTCACAAAGCTTCAAGGCAATATTTTTCTTCATCGTGCCATCTGAACTATAGCCAATGCCATAAACCTCTTTATCCAGGCTTGCACAACCAATATCCTTAGACGAGGAAAGACGGAGAGCAACCTAGAATAGTGAATCACTGTAGTATTAATGCAAAACAGCAAGCAGTTTATTATACTCACAAACTCTTTCAAAGAAATAAACACATCAATGATAAAATATGCATCCGAGGTGTCAACGGCTCAACTCAAGTTTCACTAATGCTTCTTCCAAGGCATGAACACCCTTTCCGGGAGCCTCATTATATACCTCAACATATTCCAATCAGAACTAAACACATAATTACCACACAGATAAAAATGCATATAACAGAATTTCAACTATAAAAATAAACATTAAAACAAAGAGGGTCATTTATTAAGTCTTAATAACCCCTATAGCTGGTGGTGGATAAGCCGAAGTTATGAAGAGGCACAAGCCTCTACATAACTTCAATGTATCCAGCTCTGGTCTAAAGCTTCCTTGCTGGCTTACATTTATACCATTTTATAAGCCTAAAACAGAAGGAAATATTAAATGAGATGGGCCTACCAGCCCCTTACCTGCCCACACCCTGCCTTCTTATTTAGACTTGGAGTGAGCGGGGAAAAATCACACATTGCGGTGCAAATAACCTTTGTGCCGCATTCTGCGGCAACAATATAACTTCTAGAAGCTATGGGGTTCCCTCATTGTTGTCATCAGATCACGATTTCCAACATCTAATGATTATGATCCCACTGGCTCTCACTGATATTTCAATGGAATGGAATTACAGGACCTAAAAAGTGCATGATCTCACCTCAAAATCCATATTTAACACCCAGGTTTCAACGGCCAAACTCGGATTTTACAAATGCTTCTTCCGAGGCATGAACACCCTTTCTGGGAGCCTCATTACATACCTCAACATATTCCAATCAGATTAATTTAAGATTAATTTAAAACACTAATGCACTAAACACATGATAGCTACACAGTGAAACATAGGGGGTCATTTATTAAGACTGGCGTTTTAGACATCAGTCTTAATAACCCCTAAAGCTTGTGGTGGATCAACCGAAGTTATGAAGAGGCACGTATCCAGTCCCAGTCTAAATATAAAAATTTGATTCAGGGCAAGAAAAAAATAAAGCAAAGTCTTTCATAGAGATTCAACATGTTATGTTGATTTAGTTTATTTGAAAACTGGTGTTCATTTGTGAGCATACAGTACACCAAAGTGATGAAATAATTGTATATTTTAGGGATTGGCATCGACAAATAAACACTGGTTTTGCAACTGAAGACGTCATCTAGAAATTTTTTCTCTGAAATGCAGTTCTAACAAGTTTTGCTAATGACCCTTGAATATCTTTATTTCTTAAGCTGTATATGAGCGGGTTTAAGAAAGGTGTAATACAGGTGTAGAACAGAGACAGAAGCCATTCCTTATCAGCCAATAGAGTAGATTTTGGACGCATATACATGAAACTTCCACTTCCATAAAATAGCAGGACAACAATAAGGTGGGATATACATGTAGAAAAAGGTTTGCTTCTTCTATGTTGTTTACGAATGTTTAAAACTGAAATTAGAATGTTCAGATAAGAGCTGCAAATTAGCAAAAAACAGCCAAGCATTAGAAAACCTCCCACAATGATAACCGTAGCCTCATTAGGGAAAGTATCAATGCAGGAAATCTTCAACAATGGTGGAATATCACAGAAGTAATGGTTGAGAGCATTAGAGCCACAAAAGGGCAATCTAAAAGTATTAGCTGTGTGAATTGCCCCATAAATGACCCCAATTACCCAAGATCCAGCAACCATAAGGAGGCAAACATCTTTACTCATAATGAGTGAATATCTCAATGGATTACATATAGCAACATAGCGGTCATAAGCCATTGTGGCCAGTAAAGAAGACTCGGAGGCCGCTAATGAAAGAAAGAGAAATAGCTGGATAATACATGCTGGTAGAGAAATAGCTAAATGCTCTATCAATAAATTGACAAGCATTTGTGGCAGTATTGTAGAGGTATAGCAAATGTCTAAAAATGCCAGATTTCTAAGGAGATAGTACATTGGTGTCTGAAGATGATGATCTATTTTTGTGAGGATAATAATAACCACGTTCCCTATTAGTGTTGAAAGGTATACAATCAGGAAAATAGAAAATAACAAGCTTTTCAGTTTCATATCAGCAAAGGCACAAAAGTAGAAGACGTCAAATGTGGAGTTGGCCATGATGAGAAAACATGAATGAAAAAGTATTTTTTTAGAAAATGTTATTGACAAACACTGTAATTTGCATAATTGTATAAACCTTTAAGAAACTGTAATTTCAGGCTACAGCATCATTCAAAAATGTAATGATATCCAAGAAAATGCAAATAAACCTTTTAGATTATAAAAATAAGTATTTCTCCATGTGTCTATATGAATAAAATAGTAATGTTTTAGTTAAATTATTAGTAAGAATCTTTTTTTTAAATATAGTGTCAACCTAATCTATGGGTTATCTATTTAATACATATTTACCTATCACATTTCAGTAATGTAAATAAAAGGCTAGATACATTAAGCTGATAATGTGAACCAGTAAACCTAGACTGAAGGTTTAAATGGAGGCAAATGACTGTTTTTATATATACAGAAAAATACATAGAAACTCAGTAATTGCCATCTACCTATTCCCCATAGCTTCATCTTAAGGGAATTCTTAACAGATGTGTAGCAAGTAATCAGTAATTGCAGGATTTTAGAATAAAACAGAGGCGGAGATATATTAATAGTGTTGCATCATTACTGTATTTAGACAACACAAAAGTAGAAGAATCGGGCAGAAAATAAGGTGCAACAGATTTGGCAAATTGTTCAATTTGGAGATTTATCATCCCCTACGCAGGGCCCACCTTAGGTTGCGAGGCGTCTAGTGCGAGAAGTCTTTGTGGCACATGCCTCCACCACACACACACCTCCGCAACCATTATAGGGAATTAAATACACTAACATAATAACTAGAGATGAGATAATCAAATCAGATGAAGTGGAAAACAATTCGAATTTCAGGAAAAATTAGATTTGCAATTAAAGGGAATTTCCTCGTGCTTCGTGGCAACGAATCGCAAATTTTCCTAAAATGGCAGCCACACGTGTGAGGACTGAGGACATGGGGCAAGAAACTCTGGGAAGGCGGGATCACCCAGATTGACATGAATGCATGCAGCCAATCAGCAGCCAGCCAGCCAGCCCTGTGATGTCACAGACCTATAAATATGGCAGCCATTTTAGATGCTGCCATTTTCAAGTGTTCTGAGTGCAGGGACAGATGTGAGAAGGCGCTAGGGACAGCAATTGGAAAAAGTCAATTGTGAAAATAAAACAAAAACTGAAAAAACTATTTGTAAGCGCAGGGAAATGATAGGTAGGAATCTTTTTACAACATCTTAGTGGAGAAAGAGATGTCAGAAGGCGCTAGGGACTGTGTTAGAAAAGTGATTTCCAAGTGGAGAGAAAGATAATTTAGTGATCCAAATAGCCATTATACAGCTCTGTCATTCCAGCAATTTGTTCTTGGGGTGCAAGTGCTATGTTGAAAAGCCTCTAGTGGTTAATATCTGTGGAAAATTAAAAATATATACAGTGTATGCAGTTCACTTCTGCAGTTATATGTGGTGAAAGCATTTAGTGGCGTATTTCAGTACTAAAAGTAAAATATATTCTCAGTTTACTTCTGCAGTCATTTGGGGTTAAAAGTGTTTAGTGGTCTATTTCATTACAAAAAGAAAAATATATACGCAGTTCACTTCTGCAGCTATATGTGCTGAGAGCGTTTAGTGACGCATGTCTGTACTAGAAGAAAAAAAATATACGCAGTTCACTGTTGCCTTTATTTGTGGTAAAAGCGTTTAGTGAGGTATTACTGTACTAAAATAAAAATAAGTTCTCAGTTCAATTCTGCAGTTATTTGCAGTAAAAGCGGTTAGTGCCCTATTTCATTACAAAAATAAAAATATATACGCAGTTCACTTCTGCAGTTATTTGGGATTAAAAGCGCTTAGTGATGTATTTCTGTACTACAAGAAAAATATATACGCAGTTCACTGTTGCTGTTATTTGCGATAAAAACGTTTAGTGGCCTATTTCATTACAAAAAGACAAATATATACACAGTTCACTTCTGCAGCTATATGTGCTGAGAGCATTTAGTGAGGTATTTTTGTACTACAAGAAAAATACTGAATATATGCAGTTCACTGTTGCCGTTTTTTGCGGTAAAAGTGTCTAGTGGCCCATTTCTGTACAAAAAGAAAAATATATTCATTGCTTTTAGTGGTGTTTTAATTTGCTTTTAATTTATTTTGTTCAGCTAAAAGTATGTCTGACAGAGAAGTGCAGGCCATGCACAGAGGAGTGGCAGAGGCCTAAATGTCTCTGGCGCAGGCAGAGGTCGCAGCAGAGTAAGGTGGCGTGGAAGCAGGAGTCGCAGCGAGAGGCCTGAGCTCCCGGTGTCATTTAGCGGTTGTGTCTTGACCAGCAACCCAGTGTATCTTGGTTGGTTAACTCGGTCATCCACTTCTTCCCAAGTGACATCAGACACTCCCAGCCAACAGTTGGTGGGTTCGTCAGACACAACCCTTAGTTTAGCATGGCCCGGGATCAGGCCCTGTGCCCTCACCTGTCCTTAACCTGCCTCTGTCCTTTTCTATTCCCTCTCCACGAGAAGTAGTACATGCTATAGACTCAGCTCCACTTTTCAGCGAGTAAGAGCTACTAGAGACCAGTCAGCAGCTACTTCCCAGCCAAGATCTGGAGGAGACATCCACCACTTCCTCCGCTAGGCGGGCAACTAGAGTGGCGTGGATTGTGGTGTTGCGAGTGGTCATGCTCCTGAGCCAGAGGTCGATGAGGAGTAAATCAGTGACATGCAGACACTAGTCGATGATGATGAAGCCGATCGCACTTGGGAGCCAGGTGCTGAAGGGGCTTCATCATCATCAGGAGAAGAGGGTGGCAGCTTGCCCGTGAGGCAGCGACGGAGTCGGCATGGTGGTAGCATGGCTGGGAGTCAGCAGTGCGAGGTCGGGAGCCAAACTCGCCCTTGGTAGACCACCTGCTTTGCAGCAGCCTACCTGCCCGGGAAGTAGTGGTGCAGGGGTTCACAGAGGCAGCGGTGGTAGCAGTCAGTCAGTGCGAACTGTTGGCAGGAAATTCACCTACTTGGCGGTGTGGCAGTTTTTTTCAAAGCGCCAGAGATGGTGAACGTGGCCATATGTCAAATCTGTGGGCAGAAGGTGAAGCGTGACCAGGGTGTTAATGTTGGCACCACGGCCCTGCATCAACATATGCAGCGTCGCCATACAGTGGCCTGGGAGAACCTTGGCTCCTATGTGGTGGTCCAGCCTGCCGCAGCAACCGCTACATCACCCAGTGGCACGGACCAGGTTTCAGGCAGTCAAGGCTCCACCACCTTAGCCAAATGGAGCTGTTAAAAGGGGCCTGTTGAAAGGGCTGGAAGGGAAGGCAGAAAATAGAGCCCTAAAGGATTTGGAACGTAACTGCGAGATAATAATAAAACCGGCTGATATGGGGGGGGGGGGTGGTATAGTGGTGCTGGACTGGAAGGATTGTGAGAAAGAAAGGTCCAGACTACTATCTGATAAAAAATACATATGTGAAGATGAAAAAATCTCCCACCTCTGAGTTTAGAAAGAGAAGTGACTTTTTACTAGGGTTATAAAAAAAGTATTATAAACAACAATGGAGAAGGCCACTTTCATTTATTTAGGCCCCAGCACCCAGATAGAGGACAGAGGTCACATAGCAGAGAATCAGGCGTCATGTCCCCAACCAATGGAGAAGCCCACTTTCATTTATTTAAGCCCCAGCACCCAGACAGAGGAAAGAGGTTGCATAACAGAGAATCAGGCGTCATGTCACCCACCAATGGAGAAGCCCACTTTCATTTATTTAGGCCCCAGCATCCAGACAGAGGACAGAGGTCGCATAGCAGAGAATCAGGCGTCATGTCACCCACCAATGGAGAAGGCCACTTTCATTTATTTAGGCCCCAGCAACCAGACAGAGGACAGAGGTCACATAGCCACTTTCGATAATTAGGCCCCTGGCACCCAGACGGAGGAGAGAGGTCGCATAGCAGAGAATAAGGCGTCATGTCACCCACCAATGGAGAAGGCCACTTTCATTTATTTAGGCCCCAGCAACCAGACAGAGGACAGAGGTCACATAGCAGAGAATCAGGCGTCATGTCACCCACCAATGGAGAAGCCCACTTTCATTTATTTAGGGCCCAGCACCCAGACAGAGGAGAGAGGTCGCATAGCAGAGAATCAGGCGTCATGTCACCAACCAATGGAGAAGCCCACTTTCGATAATTAGGCCCCTGGCACCCAGACCGAGGAGAGAGGTCGCATAGCAGAGAATAAGGCGTCATGTCACCCACCAATGGAGAAGGCCATTTTCATTTATTTAGGCCCCAGCACCCAGACAGAGGACAGAGGTTACATAGCAGAGAATCAGGCGTCATGTCACCAACCAATGGAGAAGCCCACTTTCATTTATTTAAGCTCCAGAACCCAGACAGAGGACAGAGGTCGCATAACAGAGAATCAGGCGTCATGTCACCCACCAATGGAGAAGCCCACTTTCATTTATTTAGGGCCCAGCACCCAGACAGAGGAGAGAGTTCGCATAGCAGAGAATCAGGCGTCATATCACCCACCAATGGAGAAGGCCACTTTCATTTATTTAGGCCCCAGCACCCAGACAGAGGACAGAGGTCGCATAACAGAGAATCAGGCACCATGTCACCCACCAATGGAGATGGCCATTTTCATTTATTTAAGCCCCAGCACCCACACAGAGGACAGAGGTCACATAGCAGAGAATCAGGCATCATGTCACCAACCAATGGAGAAGCCCACTTTCATTTATTTAGGCCCCAGCACCCAGACAGAGGACAGAGTGTCACGACTGTGACTGATCCAGATAGGTCTGGGAAGAGAAGGTCGCAGCGACTTGCTACTCGCGATAGCTTGTGAGTTTGCTCCGTGGTTCAGGGTATGTCATCCGGGTTTTGCCTTGTGAACCTTTTTGTTCTGACTGGGAGTTTGTAGGCATTCTTCTCAGGTGAGTGCTGTCTGCCACTCCCAGCTACTATATTAGTTTCAGTTTCACTTGCAGTCATTGCCAGATATAGTCCTTACTTCCAGTGCTATTCTGACCTTTGAAGGAGATCGTTTGACGGTATTGCTGTGGAGCTCTTGTCTTGCGTGGACTGTCGTTATTGGAATCATCTTCTCTGCTCGTGACTGGTTAAGTCTATCTCTGCTGGAGATTGTTTGTTTGTTGCTGTCTTCCACTGTTGTTCTCCTAGACATGAGTGATGGTGACTAGTGCTCCCATCTGCCTTTCCCCAGTCAAGTCTTCTGAGGGTGACTCAGGGTTTAGGCATCCTGCTCACCGCACGGGTTCACACCCCGTCTAGGGTATCAGGGCAGACAGGTGCCAGCTTAGGGTTTGTCAGGGGTGGCCGTTCTATTTCCCATCCGTAGATAAGGGTCCCCCTTCCCCTCCGTCTGGTGCGACACGACCGCTGCTGGGATAGCGGTCGTGACACAGAAGTCGCATAACAGAGAATCAGGCGTCATGTCACCCACCTTTGGAGAAGGCCATTTTTCGATAATTTAGGCCCCAGCACCCAGACAGAGGACAGAGGTCGCATAGCAGAGAATCAGGCTTCATGTCACCCACCAAGTTAAAAGGCCACTTTCATTTATTTAGGCCCCAGCACCCAGACAGAGGACAGAGGTCACATAGCAGAGAATCAGGTGTCATGTCACCCACCAATTGAGAAGCCCACTTTCCTTTATATAGGCCCCAGCACTCAGACAGAGGACAGAGGTCGCATAGCAGAGAATCAGGCGTCATGTCACCCACCAATGGAGAAGCCCACTTTCATTTATTTAGGCCCCAGCACCCAGACAGAGGACAGAGGTCGCATAGCAGAGAATCAGGCAACATGTCACCCACCAATGGAGAAGCCCACTTTCATTTATTTAGGGCCCAGCACCCCGACAGAGGAGAGAGGTCGCATAGCAGAGAATCAGGCGTCATGTCACTCACCAATGGAGAAGGCCACTTTTCGATAATTAGGCCCCTGGCACCCAGACGGTGGAGAGAGGTCGCATAGCAGAGAATCAGGCGCCATGTCACCCACCAATGAAGAAGGCCATTTTCATTTATTTAGGCCCCAGCACCCAGACAGAGGACAGAGGTCGTATAACTGAGAATGAGGCGTCATGTCACCCACCAATGGAGAAGGCCATTTTTCGATAATTTAGGCCCCAGCACCTAGACAGAGGACAGAGGTCGCATAGCAGAGAATCAGGCGTCATGTCACCCACCAATTTAGAAGGCCACTTTCATTTATTTAGTCGCCCGCACCCAGACAGAGGACAGAGGTCGCATACCAGAGAATCAAGCGTCATGTCACCCACCAATGGAGAAGCCCACTTTCATTTATCTAGGCCCCAGCACCCAGACAGAGGACAGAGGTCGCATAGCAGAGAATCAGACGTCATGTCACCCACCAATGGAGATGCCCACTTTCATTTATTTAGGCCACAGCACCCAGACAGAGGACAGAGGTCGCATAGCAGAGAATCAGTCAACATATCACCCACCAATGGAGAAGGCCACTTTTCAATAATTAGGCCCCTGGCACCCAGACGGAGGATAGAGATCGCATAGCAGAGAATCAGGCTTCATATCACCCAGCAATAGAGAAGGCTACTTCCAGATATTTAGCCCACGGCACCCAGACAGGGGACAGAGGTCGCATAGCAGAGAATCAGGCGTCATGTCACCCACCACTGGAACAGGCCACTTTCTGATAATTAGGCCCCTGGCACCTAGACAGAGGAGAGGTTCATTCATCTTTTGGTTGCACCGCAATATAATGGTAAAATTTTAAAAAAAAGGATTCAATAAAGAAGTGCCACGGAGTACAAGAATATATGATTGAGGGGGAGGCAGTTATAAATGTCTATTCTGCACAAGGGTTGGACAGCTCCTGTGGGATCCATGCTTGGTTCATTTTTATGAACGTCAGCTTGTCCACATTCGCTGTGGACAGGCGGCTGCGTTTGTCAGTAATGACTGCAGTGCTGAATACATGTTCAGACAAAACGCTGGCCGACGGGCAGGACAGCACCTCCAAGGCATAAAAGGATAGCTCTGGCCACGTGGACAATTTGGAGACCCAGAAGTTGAATGGGGCCGAACCATCAGTCAGTACGTAGAGGGGTGTGCACACGTACTGTTCAACTATGTTAGTGAAATTCTGACTCCTGCTAACACGTTCCGTATCAGGGGGTGGTGCAGTTAGCTCTGGCGTGATGACAAATCTTTTCCACATTTCCGCCATGCTAACCCTGCTCTTATAGGAGATGGCCGTGGCCAGCTGCATTGGCGACCTTTTGCTCCTCCTCTGCCTTCGCCTTGGGTTTCCACTTGTTTCCCTGTGACATTTGAGAATGCTCTCAGGAGCACGTCTACCAGCGTGCGCTTGTACTTGCGCATTTTCCTATCACGCTCCAGTGCAGGAAGTAATGTGGGAACATTGTCTTTGTATTGGGGATCCAGCAAGGTGGCAACCCAGTAGTCCGCACACGTTAAAATGTGGGCAACTCTGCTGTCATTGCGCAGGCACTGCAGCATGTAGTCGCTCATGTGTGCCAGGCTGCCCAGAGGTAAGGACAAGCTGTCATCTGTGGGAGGCGTATCGTCATCGTCCTCCATATTCCCCCAGCCACAAACCAGTGATGGGCCTGAGCTGCGCTGTGAACCTGCTTCATCCTCATCCTCCTCCACATCCTCCTCGTCCTCCAGTAGTGGGCCCTGGCTGGCCACATTTGTACCTGGCCTCTGCTGTTGCAAAAAACTTCCCTCTGAGGCACTTCTAACAGACTGGCCTAAAAGTGCTAAAAATTACCCCTCATCCACCTCCTCCTCCTGGGCCACCTCCTCTTCCATCATTGCCCTAAGTGTTTTCTCAAAGAGACATAGAAGTGGTATTGTAACGCTGATAACGGCGTCATCGCCACTGGCCATGTTGGTGGAGTACACGAAACAGCGCAACAGGGCACACAGGTCTCACATGGAGGCCCAGTCATTGGTGGTGAAGTGGTGCTGTTCCGCCGAGCGACTCACCGGTGCGTGCTGCAGCTGAAACTCCACTATCGCCTGCTGCTGCTCGCACAGTCTGGCCAGCATGTGCAAGGTGGAGTTCCACCTGGTGGGCACGTCGCATATGAGGCGGTGAGCGGGAAGGCCGAAGTTCCGCTGTAGCGCAGACAGGCGAGCAGCGGCAGGATATGAACTCCGGAAGCGCGCACAGAAGGCCCGCACTTTATGCAGCAGCTCTGAAATGTCAGGGTAGTTGTGAATGAACTTCTGCACCACCAAATTCAGCACATGCTCCAGGCAAGGCATATGCGTCAAACCGGCTAGTCCCAGAGCTGCGACGAGATTTCGCCCATTATCGCACACCACCAGGCCGGGCTTGAGGCCCACCGGCAGCAACCACTGGTCGGTCAGTTGTTTAATACCCCGCCACAACTCCTGTGTGGTGTGGGGCCTGTCCTCGAAACGTATGAGTTTCAGTACGGCCTGCTAACGTTTACCCCGGGCTGTGCTGAAGTTGGTGGTGAAGGTGTGTGGCTGACTGGCTGAGCAGGTGGAAGCAGAGGAGGAGGAACGCGAGTAGGAGGCTACAGGAGGCAAATAATGATGCCCTGCGATCCTTGGTGGCGGAAGAACGTGCGCCAAATAATTCTCCGCCTGGGGCCCAGCTGCCACTACATTTACCCAGTGTGCAGTTGGGGAGCTATAGCGTCCCTGGCCGTGCTTACTGGTCCAAGTATCTGTGGTTAGGTGGACCTTGCCACAGATGGCGTTGCGCAGTGCACACTTGATTTTATCGGATACTTGGTTGTGCAGGGAAGGCACAGCTGTCTTGGAGAAGAAGTGGCTGCTGGGAACAACATACTGTGGGACAGCCATCGCCATCAGCTGTTTGAAACTGTTTGTGTGCACCAGCCTGAATGACAGCATTTCAAAGGCCAGTAGTTTAGAAATGCTGGCATTCAGGCCCAGGGCTCGAGGGTGGCTAGGTGGGAATTGACACTTTCTCTCCAAGGTTTGTGAGATAGAGAGCTGAACGCTGCCGTGTGACATGCTGGAGATGCTTGGTGACGCAGGTGGTGGTGTCGGTGGCACATCCTCTGTTTGGTGGGCGGCAGGTGCCAACATTCCTCGAGAGGCGGAGGAAGAGGCTGAGGAAGCAGCAGAAGAGGGAGCAGGGGGAGCCTGAGTGAGTTCCTTGCTTTTAAGGTGTTTACTCCACTGCAGTTCATGCTTTGCATATAGATGCCTGGTCATGCAGGTTGTGCTAAGGTTCAGAACGTTAATGGCTCGCTTCAGGCTCTGATGGTACAGCGTGCAAACCACTCGGGTCTTGTTGTCAGGACATTGTTTAAAGAATTGCCATTCCAGGGAACTCCTTGAAGCTGCCTTTTGGGTGCTCGGTCCCTGGTGGCGGTGGCCAGTAGCAGGCGAACTCTCTTGGCGGCGGCTGTTCTGCTTTTGCCCCCTGCTCCCTCTTTTGCTACGCTGTTGGCTCGGTCTCACCACTGCCTCTTCCTCTGAACTATGAAAGTCAGTAGCATGACCTTCATTCCATGTGGGGTCTAGGAGATCATCGTCCCCTGCAACGTCCTCCACACAGTCTTTCTCCCTGACCTCCTGTTCGGTCTGCACACTGCAAAAAGACACAGCAGTTGGCACCTGTGTTTCGTCATCATCAGAGACGTGCGATCTCCGATGAGGTGGTATTCCCATGTCCTTATCATCAGCAAACATAAGTGGTTGTGCATCAGTGCATTCTATGTCGTCCACCACTGGGGAAGGGCAAGATGGATTCCCTTGGGAAACCCTGCCAGCAGAGTATTCAAACAGCATAAGAGACTGCTGCATAACTTGAAGCTCAGACAGTTTCCCTGATATGCATGGGGGTGATGTGACAGACTGATGGGCTTGGTTTTCAGGCACCACCTGTGCGCTTTCTGCTGAAGACTGCATGGGTGATAATGTTGTGAACATGCTGGATCCACTGTCGGCCACCCAATTGACTAGAGCCTGTACCTGCTCAGGCCTTACCATCCTTAGAACGGCATTGGGCCCCACCAAATATCGCTGTAAATTCTGGCGGGTACTGGAACCTGAGGTATTTGGTTCACTAGTATGTGTGGCTGTGGAAGAATGGCCACGTCCTCTCCCAGCACCAGAGGGTCCACTAACACCACCAAGACCGCGTCTGCGCCCCTTACTAGATGTTTTCCTCATTGTTACCGTTCACCAAGCACCACAATAAGAAAAACAATATTTGGCCCAATGTATTGATTTCAAATTCAGGCCTTTTTTTACAGGCACCTAACACTATCTGCCTATTTATTTATGTAGCATATTACACTAATATAGGCACAGCAGTAAGCACTGATTTAGGGGAATATCTCTTTTAGGGCTAGCATTTAGGCCCTGGATGAAAGGTATCCTTTTATGGACAGATTTGCAATTGGCCTGCAACAGCTGGGACACCAGATTCAGGGTATTGCTATTTTGGCAATTGAATTTCACCCCAGAACAAACTATATCCTTTGCCGGACACTATTAAACTTGTCCAGTAACAGCTTGAACACCAGATTTACGGAATTTCTATTTTTGCAACTGAATTTCACTGCAGAAAATAATATATCCTATGACGGACACTATGAAACTTGTCCAGTCAAAGCTGGAAAACCAGATTTACTGTATTTCTATTTTGGCAATTGAATTTCACCACAGAAAAAAATCTATCCTTTGCTAGACAGCAGACAGTATTAAACTTGGCTAGCCACAGCTGGAACACCAGATTTAGGGTATTGCTATTTTGGCAATTGAATTTAACCCTTCAATAAAATATAGAAATTTCTATCCTGAGTTTCTAGGGGTGCAATAAGCACAGCCAAGCCCCTGATGTAGGATATAGCAAAAAAAAAAAAAAAAAATAGTATTGATGGATCGATGGACTAGCTGGCAGCTTGTGCTGGTGCACCACAAGACACAAAATGGCCACGATCACCCCAGAAAAAATGAATTGATTTCAAATTCAGGCCTTTTTTTACAGGCACCTAACACTATCTGCCTATTTATTTATGTACCGTATCACACTAATCCAGGCACAGCATTAACCACTGATTTAGGGGAATATCAATTGTAAGCCTAGTATTTAGGCCCTGGATGAAAGGTATCCTTTTATGGACAGATTTATACTTGGAGATGCACAGTAGCGTGTGAAAAAATATGTAGGATTATGCCTTCAGCAATTGTATTTTAACACTTTGTGTAATATACCCTTTAACAGACAGAAATAAACTATGAGATGCACAATAGTGCGTGCAGATTTACAGGATTATGCTTTCAGCAATTGTAATGTAACACTTTTTGTAATATACCCTTTTACGGAAAGAAATATACTTGGAGATGCACGCTGAGTGTAATTTACCCTTTTACGGACAGATTAACAATTGGCCAGCCACAGCTGAAACCACTAATTTATGGTATTCCAATTTTGGCAATAGAATTTCACCCCAGAAAAAAATATATCCTTTGCTAGACACTGTTAAACTTAGCCAGCCACAGCTGAAACCGCAGATATATGGCATTGCTATTTTGGCAATTGAATTTCACCCCCAAAAAAAATCTATCCTTTGACGGATACTATTAAACTTGTTCAGTCACAGCTGAAAACACTGATTTATGGTATTGCTATTTTGGCAATTGAATTTCACCCCAGAAAAAAATATATCCTTTGCCGGACACTATTAAACTTGGCCAGCCACAGCTGAAAACACTGATTTATGGTATTGCTATTTGGTCAATTGAATTTCACCCCAGAAAATTATCTATCCATTGCCGGACACTATTAAACTTTGCCAGCCACTGCTGGGACACCAGATTTACGGTATTGGTATTTTGGCAATTGAATTTCACCCCAGAAAAAAGATATCCTTTGCCGGACACTATTAAACTTGTCCAGCCACAGCTGGAACACCAGATTTACTGTATTTCTATTTTTGCAACTGTATTTCACCCCAGAAAATAATATATCCTTTGATGGACACTAGTGAAATTGTCCAGTCACAGCTGGAACACCACATTCAGGGTATTACTACTTTGGCAATTAAATTTCCCCCCATTAAAAAAATATACCCTTTTACGGACAGATTTAAACTAGGCCTGCAACAGCTGGCACACCAGATTCAGGGTATTGCTAGTTTGGCAATTAAATTTCACCCCAGAAAAAAAATATACCCTTTTACAGACAGATTTAAACTAGGTCTGCAACAGCTGGAACCCCAGATTCAGGGTATTGCTATTTTGGCAATAAAATTTCACCCCAGAAAAAAATATACCCTTTCACAGACAGTTTTAAACTAGTCCTGCAACAGCTGGAATACCAGATTCGCTGTATTTCTATTTTGCAACTGTATTTCACCCCAGAAAATAATATATACTTTGACGGACACTAGGGAAATTGTCCTGCCACAGCTGGAACACTAGATTCAGGGTATTGCTATTTTGGCAATTAAATTTCACCACAGAAAAAAATATACCCTTTTACGGACAGATTTAAACTAGGCCTGCAACAGCTGGAACACCACATTTACTGTATTTCTATTTTTGCAACTGTATTTCACCCCAGAAAATAATATATAATTTGACGGACACTAGGGAAATTGTCCAGCCACAGCTGGAACACCAGATTCAGGGTATTGCTATTTTGGCAATTAAATTTCACCCCAGAACAAAATATATCCTTTGCCGTACACTTTTAAACTTGTCCAGTCACAGCTGGAACACCAGATTTACGGTATTTATATTTTTGCAACCGAATTTCACCCCAGAAAATAATATATCCTTTGACGGACACTTTTAAACTTGGCCAGCCACATCTGAAACCACTGATTTATGGTATTGCTATTTTGGCAATTGAATTTCACCCCAGAAAAAAATATATCTTTTGCCGGACACTATTAAACTTGTCCAGTCACCGCTTCAACACCAGATTTGTTTATTTCTAACCACTTATTTCTATTTTTGCAACTGAATTTCACTGCAGAAAATAATATATCCTATGACGTACACTATGAAACTTGTCCAGTCAAAGCTGGAACACCAGATTTACTGTATTTCTATTTTGGCAATTGAATTTCACCACAGAAAAAAATCTATCCTTTGCTAGACAGCAGACAGTATTAAACTTGGCTAGCCACAGCTGGAACACTAGATTTAGGGTATTGCTATTTTGGCAATTGAATTTAACCCTTCAATAAAATATAGAAATTTCTATCCTGAGTTTCTAGGGGTGACAATAAGCACAGCCAAGCCCCTGATGTAGGATATAGCAAAAAAAATATAAAAAAATAGTATTGATGGATTGATGGACTAGCTGGCAGCTTGTACTGGTGCACCACAAGACACAAAATGGCCACGATCACCCCAGAAGAAATTGACAGAAAAACGCTCTGTGCAGCGTTAAAACCAGTGAGCAATTAACTAGCAGAAGTTGACTGATTCACTGCTGTAGATCGATCACTTCATTAGGAGTTTTGGCTGAGTTTTTCCCTGCCTAATCTCGCCCTCACAGCATCTGCGTCCTATCCCTACACTAATCAGAGCAGAGTGACGTGCGGCGCTACGTGACTCCAGATTAAATAGAGGCTGGGTCACATGCTGCACTTGGCCAATCACAGCCATGCCATTAGTAGGCATGGCTGTGATGGCTTCTTAGGGCAAGAAGTAAAACGCTAGCTGATTGGCTGCTGTGCAGCCCTTCAGAAAGCGGGAAGAAATCGCTGAACAACGAACCTGAACCCAAACTTTTTTGAAAATGTTCGGGTCTGGGTCCGTGTCCCGAACACCCCAAAATTCGGTACGAACCCGAACTATACAGTTCGTGTTCGCTCATCCCTATTAAAGAGTATATATTGTTCTTGTGAAATAACTGCAACTCTACAGTGCGTATATATATTTTTCTTTTTTTACTTTAACAGGAGTCAGGACCCTTTACCCTTTCACCAGAAATAGCTGCTGCACAAGTGACCCGAGAATATATATTTCTTGTTGGACGGAAATAGGCCACTATACGCTTCAACCAAAAAAAAATTAAAGAGTGAAGTGCGTATATACCGTATTTTTCGCCCTATAAGACACATCGGCCCATAAGACGCTCCTAGGTTTTAGAGTTAGACAATAAGAAAAAAATATTTTTCATTACACCGTAGGTCAGACCACCAATCAGACCCCCAATGTTAATCAGACTTTAGATGACAGCTCCAATTAGACCCTCAATGATAATAAGACCCCAATAAGACCTCAGATCAGACCCCCATGCCTCATATCAGTCCTCCCTGCCTCATATCAGCCCCCAGCCATATGTAATCGGCCCCTAGCCATATATAATCAGCCCCCAGCCATATGTAATCAGCCCCCATTCATATAATCAGCCCCTAGTCGTATATATAATCAGCCCCCAGCCAATTTTTAGCAGCCCCCAGCCATTATTCAGCAGCCCCAAGCCTCAGATCCTCTTCCTCCTGCTGTGGGCTGTGCTGTGAACTGGCGGCACAGTGTGAGGTCACAGAGTGCCCTCACGCTGTGTGCAGCCACTGCACAGCCGACAGCAGAGGACCAGGAAGTGGTGAGCATAGAGCCGTCACCTCTTCCTGGTCCTCTGGTACTAATGAGCACTTACATAATGGAAACTCTCATTAGTATTCACCCCTAAAGACGCAGGGCCATTTTTCCCCCAGTTTGTGGGAAAAAAGTGCATCTTATGGGCCGAAAAATACGGCATTTTTCTTGTAGTACTGAAATACGACCCTATACGCTTTCACCAGAAATAACTGCAACAGTGCAGTGCGTATATATTTTCTATTTTCAATGAAATATGCCCCCATACGCTTTTAACAGAAATCACTGCAACAGTGCAATACGTATATATAGTTTTATTTTTTTTACTGTAACATGCCCCTATACCCTTTCACCAAAAATAAATGCACAAGTGACCCAAGAATATATATTTCTTGTTGGACGGAAAGAGGCCACTATACGCTTTAACCAGAAAACAATTAAGGAGTAAGGTGTGTATATATATTTTTCTTTTTTTACTGTAACAGGCCCCTTTACCATTTCACCAGAAATATCTGCACAAGTGACCCGAGAATATATATTTCTTGTTGGACCGAAAAAGGCCACTATACGCTTTAATCAGTAAACAATTAAAGAGTAAAGTGCTCATACATTTTTTAGCAATCCCCTAAATCTGATGTCCCAGCAGTGGCAAAGTTTAATAGTGTCCGGCAAAGGATATATTTTGTTCTGCGGTGAAATTCAATAGCCAAAATAGCAATACCGTAAATCTGGTGTCCCAGCAGTGGCTGGCCAAGTTTAATAGTGTCCAGCAGAGGTTAGATAATTTTCTGGGGTGGAATTCAATTGCCAAAATAGCAATACCGTAAATCTGGTGTTCCAGCTGTGACTAGACATGTTTCATAGTGTCCGACATAGGATATATTATTTTTTGCGGTGAAATTCAGTTGCAAAAATAGAAATACCGTAAATCTAGTGTTCCAGCTGTGGCTGGACAAGTTTAATAGTGTCCGGCAAAGGATAAAAAATTTGCTGGGGTGAAATTCAATTGCCAAAATAGCAATACCATAAATCAGTGGTTTCAGCTGTGGCTGGCCAAGTTTAATAGTGTCAGTCACAGGATAGATTTTGTTCTGGGGTGAAAGATAATTGCCAAAATAGCAATACCTTGAATCTGGTGTTCCAGCTGTGACTGGACAATTTTCCTAGTGTCCGTCAATGGATATATTATTTTCTGGGGTGAAAGTCGGTAGCAAAAATAGAAATACAGTAAATCTGGTGTTCCAGCTGTTGCAGGCCTACTTTAAATCTGTCCGTAAAAGGGTATATTTTTTTCTGGGGTGAAATTTGATTGTCAAAATAGCAATACCCTGAATCTGGTGTTGCAGCTGTTGCAGGCCTAGTTTACATCTGTCCGTACAAGGGTATATTACACTGAGCGTGCAACTCCAAGTATATTTCTTTCCGTAAAAGGGTATATTACAAAAAGTGTTACATTACAATTGCTGAAAGCATAATCCTGTAAATTTGCATGCACTATTGTGCATCTCATAGTGTATTTCTATCTGTACAAGGGTATATTACACTTAAGGTGTATATACAAGTGCTGAGAGGATCATCCTCAATAATTTCACACGCTACCATGCATCTCCAAGTGTATTTCTGTCCGCTAAAGGGCATATTACACAAAGTGTTAAAATACAATTGCTGAAGGAATAATCCTACATATTTTTTCACACGGGCCTAAATACTAGGCTTACAATTGATATTCCCCTAAATCAGTGGTTAATGCTGTGCCTGGATTAGTGTAATACGGTACATAAATAAATAGGCAGATAGTGTTAGGTGCCTGTAAAAAAAGGCCTGAATTTGAAATCAATACATTGGGCCAAATATTTTTTTTCTTATTGTGGTGCTTGGTGAACGGTAACAATGAGGAAAACATCTAGTAAGGGACGCGGACGCGGTCGTGGTGGTGTTAGTGTACCTTCTGGTGCTGGGAGAGGACGTGGCCATTCTGCCACAGCCACAAGTCCTAGTAAACTAACTACCTCAGGTTCCAGTACCCGCCAGAATTTACAGCGATATTTGGTGGGGCCCAATGCCGTTCTAAGGATGGTAAGGACTGAGCAAGTACAGGCGCTAGTCAATTGGGTGGCCGTCAGTGGATCCAGCACGTTCACAACATTATCTCCCACCCAGTCTTCTGCAAAAAGCGCACAGGTGGTGCCTGAAAACCAAGACCATCAGTCTGTCACATCACCCCCATGCATATCAGGGAAACTGTCTGAGCCTCAAGTTATGCAGCAGTCTCTTATGCTGTTTGAATACTCTGCTGGCAGGGTTTCCCAAGGGAATCCATCTTGCCCTTCCCCAGTGGTGGACAACATAGAATGCACTGATGCACAACCACTTATGTTTGCTGATGATAAGGACATGGGAATACCACCAGGGGCGTACATAGAAATCACTGGGCCCCATAGCAAGAATCTGAATTGGGCCCCCTAACCCCGCCCAGTACCCACCTCTGGCCCATCCCACCTCATGTCCTGGCTCCTCCCCTGCCACACCCCCATTTGCCCATAAGGAAATGTTTACATACGTCTGTACGTATTTGTACTAACTCACAGAATGAAGGGCACAGGACAATTTTGAGGCAAAGGAAATGCAGTAGGAACCAAACCCTGTGGTATCTGAATCCATGGGACTCCTGTGGATATTCCATAAAGGTTTTATTTACAGTTTATTTTACTATGTAACACTACAAATAACACAGTGATAGCTCTCTGATTAACGAAAATGTAGTAGTGTTACCTGCAGTCCTATGTAAAACCACAGATAACACTAGTGCTGATAATGTGGTAGTGTTACTTGCAGTCCTATGTAAAACTACAGATAACACTAGTGTAGATCATGTGGTAGTGTTACCTGCAGTCCTATGTAAAACCACAGATAACACTAGTGCTGATAATGTGGTAGTGTTACCTGCAGTCCTATGTAAAACCACAGATAACACTAGTGTAGATCATGTGGTAGTGTTACCTGCAGTCCTATGTAAAACCACAGATAACACTAGTGCTGATAATGTGGTAGTGTTACCTGCAGTCCTATGTAAAACCACAGATAACACTAGTGTAGATCATGTGGCAGTGTTACCTGCAGTCCTATGTAAAACCACAGATAACACTAGTGCTGATAATGTGGTAGTGTTACCTGTGTCCTCAGTGTGCCTCCCTGTGTCTCTCCTATGGGCTCCATGCTGGCGGCGTTGTCTCCTCTTCCATCTTCTTCTTACCCCGCACAGAACGTCCTGATGCAGCTGCGTCAAGACATAGAAACACTGTGGGTATGGTGATGGTGACACACACACAGAGGGACAGAAGCACACACAGGGACAGACACACTCAGAGGGACAGATGCACTCAGAGGGACAGACGCACTCAGAGGGACAGACGCACTCACAGGGACAGACACACTCACAGGGACAGACGCAATCAGAGGGACAGACGCAATCAGAGGGACAGACGCACTCACACAGGGACAGACGCACTCACACAGGGACAGACGCACTCAGAGGGACAGACGCACTCAGAGGGACAGACGCACTCAGAGGGACAGACGCAATCAGAGGGACAGACGCAATCAGAGGGACAGACGCAATCAGAGGGACAGACGCACACACACACAGGGACAGACGCACACACACACAGGGACAGACGTACAGACAGGGACAGATGCACACACAGGGACAGACACACACACACAGGGACAGACACACACACACATATTTATATACTGTATATAGACAGAGAGAGAAAGAAAGAGAGTGAGACAAATACATTCATAGACAATAAGTACTTATACACGTAAAGACACACATTTTATATATACACACACACAGGGTGATATATATATATATATATATATATATATATATATATATATATATAGACATAAATGCAGATATATATAAAGATATATATCTACATATATACACATACATTTATACATATACATACATAAACACACACGTGCACAGATAAATATAGACCCATATACACACTTACATATAGACACAAACACATATATATACTTGTGATGCTCATATTGAGGACAGTGTGTACCCCAAGCAGACCCCCCCCCCCTCATGACCTCTGCTTGCTTGTGGAGAGGGGGGGTGCTGCCCAGAGCACACACTGTCCTCTATATAAGCAGAAATCAGCAATATGGAGGAGGGGGGATCCTGGGCACACTGTTCTCTCAATGATATGCATCAGCAGCAACATGAACTCTGCTTGCTGCTGCTGCCACTTACATGGAGAACAGTGTGCCTCCCCCCACTCAAATAAAGTCTGGTCCTTGCTGCTGTCCCCTTCCTCCCTCACCACCAGGTCATAAACTTGCTCACTGTGTCTGTGGGGGCTGGAGTCCTACGGCTGAGTGAGCCAGGTAGTGAGCATGTCCTGCCCCTCAGTTCTTTCTGCTGCTGTGATACACTGGCCAATCAGCAGCAGGAGCCTAGCACTGCTAAAGGCTGATTGGCCAGTGCAGCACCCAGCAGGCAGAGGAGAGTGAGTGACATGCTCTCCTGGCTGAAGACATGGCACCCGGTCCTGCACTGTTTCTAGTGCTGCAGCTACACAACAAAGTGTATGTAAAGGAAGAGGGGAGGGGGGCCTGAGCACAGAAGAAGCAGGGCCCGCCCACACCTCAGATAGGGACTTGGGATGGAAGAAGACGTGCCATATAGCAGACATTGTAGGGGGCGGGGCTTACGTCCTCTCTGGGCCCCCCCTTGCCAGGAGCCCCATAGCAGTTGCGTGGTCTGCCGCTATTGGCCGTACGCCACTGAATACCACCTCATCGGAGATCGCACGTCTCTGATGATGACGAAACACAGGTGCCAACTGCTGTGTCTTTTTGCAGTGTGCAGACCGAACAGGAGGTCAGGGAGGAAGACTGTGTGGAGGACGATGCAGGGGATGATGATCTCCTAGACCCCACATGGAATGAAGGTCATGCTACTGACTTTCATAGTTCAGAGGAAGAGGCAGTGGTGAGACCGAGCCAACAGCGTAGCAAAAGAGGGAGCAGGGGGCAAAAGCAGAACAGCCGCCGCCAAGAGAGTTCGCCTGCTACTGGCCACCGCCACCAGGGACCGAGCACCCAAAAGGCAGCTTCAAGGAGTTCCCTGGAATGGCAATTCTTTAAACAATGTCCTGACAACAAGACCCGAGTGGTTTGCACGCTGTGCCATCACAGCCTGAAGCGAGGCATTAACGTTCTGAACCTTAGCACAACCTGCAAGACCAGGCATCTACATACAAAGCATGAACTGCAGTGGAGTAAACACCTTAAAAGCAAGGAACTCACTCAGGCTCACCCTGCTCCCTCTTCTGCTGCTGCCTCGGCCTCTTCCTCCGCCTCTGGAGGAATATTGGCACCTGCCGCCCACCAAACAGAGGATGTGCCACCGACACCACTACCTGCGTCACCAAGCATCTCCACAGCAGCGTTCAGCTCTCTATCTCACAAACCTTGGAGAGAAAATGTAAATTCCCACCTAGCCGACCTCGAGCCCTGGGCCTGAATGCCAGCATTTCTAAACTACTGACCTTTGAAATGCTGTCAATCAGGCTGGTGGACACAGACAGCTTCAAACAGCTGATGGTGATGGCTGTCCCACAGTATGTTGCTCCTAGCCGCCACTACTTCTCCAAGACAGCCTTGCCTTCCCTGCACAACCAAGTATCCGATAAAATCAAGTGTGCACTGCGCAACGCCATTTGTGGCAAAGTCCACCTAACCACAGATACGTGGACCAGTAAGCACGGCCAGGGACGCTATATATACCTAACTGCACACTGGGTAAATGTAGTGGCGGCTGGGCCCCAGGCGGAGAGTTCTTTGGCGCACGTCCTTCCGCCGCTGAGGATCGCAGGCCATTCTGAAACTCATATGTTTGGGGGACAGTCCCCACACCGTGCAGGAGTTGTGGCGGGGTATTGAACAACAGACTGACCAGTGGTTTCTGCCGTTGGGCCTCAAGCCCGGCCTAGTGGTGTGCGATAATGGGCGAAATCTCGTCGCAGCTCTGGGACTAGCCGGTTTGACGCACATCCCTTGCCTGGCGCATGTGCTGAATTTGGTGGTGCAGAAGGTCATTCACAACTTCCCCGACATGTCAGAGCTGCTGCATAAACGCTTCCGGCGTTCACATCCTTCCGCTGCTCGCCTGTCTGTGCTACAGCGTAACTTCGACCTTCCCGCTCACCACCTCATATGCGACGTGCCCACCAGGTGGAACTCCACCTTGCACATGCTGGAGAGACTGTGCAAGCAGCAGCCGGCCATAGTGGAGTTTCAGCTGCAGCACTCACGGGTCAGTCGCACTGCAGAACAGCACCACTTCACCACCAATGACTGGGCCTCCATGCGAGACCTGTGTTCCCTGTTGCGAGTACTCTACCAACATGGCCCCATTATCAGCGTTACAATACCACTTCTATGTCTCCTTGAGAAAACACTCAGGGCGATGATAGAAGAGGAGATGGCCTAGGAGGAGGAGGAGGAGGATGAAGGGTCATTTTTAGCACTTTCAGGCCGTTTTTTTGCAACAGCAGAGGCCAGGTAGAAATGTGGCCAGCCAGGGCCCACTACTGGAGGATGAGGAGGATGAGGAGGAGGTGGAGGAGGATGAGGATGAAGCAGGTTCAAAGCGGGGTGGCACCCAACACAGCTCAGGCCCATCACAGGTGCGTGGCTGGGGGGATACGGAGGACGATGACGATGCGCCTCCCACAGAGGACAGCCTGTCCTTACTTCTGGGCAGCCTAGCACACATGAGCGACTACATGCTGCAGTGCCTGCACAATGACAGCAGAGTTGCCCACATTTTAACGTGTGCGGACTACTGGGTTGCCACCCTGCTGGATCCCCGGTACAAAGACAATATGCCCACCTTACTTCCAGCACTGGAGCGTGATAGGAAGATGAGTGAGTACAAGCGCACGCTGGTAGACATGCTCATGAGAGCATTCCCAAATGTCACAGGGGAACAAGTGGAAGCCCAAGGCGAAGGCAAAGGAGGAGAAAGAGGTCGCCAATGCAGCTGTGTCACGGCCAGCTCCTCTGAGGGCAGGGTTAGCATGGCAGAAATGTGGAAAAGTTTTGTCACCACGCCACAGCTAACTGCACCACCACCTGATACGGAACATGTTAGCAGGAGGCAGCACTTCACTAACATGGTTGAACAGTACGTGTGCACACCCCTCCACGTACTGACTGATGGTTCGGCCCCATTCAACTTCTGGGTCTCCAAATTGTCCACGTGGCCAGAGCTATCCTTTTATGCCTTGGAGGTGCTGGTCTGCCCGGCGGCCAGCGTTTTGTCTGAACGTGTATTCAGCACGGCAGGGGGCGTAATTATTGACAAACGCAGCCGCCTGTCCACAGCCAACGTGGACAAGCTGACGTTCATAAAATTGAACCAGGCATGGATCCCACAGGACCTGTCCATCCCTTGTGCAGAATAGACATTTAAAACTGCCTCCCCCTCAACCATATATTCTTGTACTCCAGGGCACTTCTTTATTGAATCCTCTTTTTTTTTATTTTACCATTATATTGCGGTGCAACCAAAAGCTGAATGAACCTCTTCTCAGTCTAGGTGCCAGGGGCCAAATTATCTGAACGTGGCCTGTTCCAGTGGTGGGTGACATGAAGCCTGATTCTCTGCTTTGCAACCTCCTTCCAATTGATATTGCTTGATTTAATTTTTTTTTTTATTCATTTCCCTATCCACCTTTGTTTGCAGGCGATTTACCTACATTTTGCTGCCTTTTGCAGCCATCTAGCCCTTTTCTGGACTATTTTACAGCCTTTTTAGTGCCCAAAAGTTCGGGTCCCCATTGACTTCAATGGGGTTCGGGTTCAGGATGAAGTTCTGGTCGAGTTCAGATCCCGAACCCGAACATTTTCGGGAAGTTCGACCGAACTTCTCGAACCCGAACATCCAGGTGTTCGCTCAACTTTAGTTATGATAGATTTGATGGTGCTCCTAGGGATCATCAAAAATTGGGATATTTTTTTATAACCTCCCCTTGACTTTTACTTCTCAACAGCATTGTCCCTTAATTGTTTGGACAGTTCCTTGGCCTTTATGGGAGTTTTTGGTTAGTGATGCCTCTTGCTTAGGTGTTGCAGCCTCTGGGGCCTTTCAAAAAAGGTGTGTATATGTATTGACAGATCATGTGACAATAAGATTGCACACAGTTGGATATCATTTCACTAATTATGTGAATTCTGAAGCTAATTGATTGCACCACAGCTTTTTATGGGCTTCCTAAATATAGGATAAATAGAAAAAACGCACATACCAATTTTCTGTTTTCTATTTTTAAATAATAGTTTTACTTATATATTTTTCTCATTTCACTTCAGCAACTTAGACTATGATGTTCTCCAATCCTTAAAATTCAGATTAACAAAACATTGAACTTAAGGTTGTAATGTAACAAAACACGAAAAAAGTCAAGGGGGATGAATACTTTTTCAAGGCACTGCATAGTTGAATATATTAATTTATATTTAAACTAAACCAGTAAAATAATGGCACAATTGCATATTTTTTTAATTCCACACCATTATTATTTTCTTTCTAGTTTCCCAATATTATATGGAAAATGGCATGGTGCAATTCGAAAGTAAAACTTGTCCTGCAAAAAACAAAGCCCTTATATGACTATGTGAATGGAAAAATAATTAAAAAAAATGTATATGCTTTTGGAACCCAGGGAGTAATAAGTGAAACACAAACAGGAAGGGTATACTGTAATAAAATGAGGAATTCATCATCAAGTTGTGAGTGCGAGCCCAGCGGGTCCCAGAGATGACCCAGTGACTGTACAATGGAACTGAAAACACTCATTCAACATTTGTAAAATTGTTAATTTATTTATTTGAATCCCTTACATAGCTCTGACTAGTGATGAGCAGGAGGGCGCCATAATTGATTTCGCAATATTTTGCGAATATTCGATTGAATATTCATCATATATTCATTGAAATTGAATATTCGTCATTATTCTATTTATCGCTAATAATATCTGATTTAATTATTCGCGTATTGCGAATTGAACTTTGAATGGGGTATAAAGGCAACCTTCCTATTGGTTGGCTCTCTAGAATTAACAAAGATAACGAATATAGCGCTAATTCTAGCAAGCCAATCTATAGAAAAGTTATATCCCGTTTAAAGTTTTATTTGCTGTACGTGAATATTACGTAATGTAATATCCACGTACTGCAAATGAAACTTTGGATATAGTGCTATATTCTCTATCTTTGTTAATTCTAGCAAACCAACCAATAGGAAAGTTATACCCTGTTCACAATTTCATTCGCAGTACGCGAATATTACGTAATGTAACATTCTTGTACTGCGAATTAAACTTTGAATGGGGTATAACTTTCCTGTTGGTTGGCTTGCTAGAATTAAGGAAGATAGAGAATATAGCGCAATATTCATATTCGTCATATTTGTTAATTCTTTCTACCCAGCCTAACAATTAGAGATGTCGCGAACATAAAATTTTCCGTTCGTGAATGGCTAACTCGAACTTCCGCAAATGTTCGCGAACGGGCGAACCGGGCGAACCGCCATAGACTTTAATAGACAGGCGAATTTTAAAACCCACAGGGACTCTTTCTGGCCACAGTAGTGATGTAAAAGTTGTTTCAAGGGGACTAGCACCTGGACTATGGCATGCCGGTGGGGGATCCATGGCAAAACTCCCATGGAAAATTACGTAGTGGACGCAGAGTCGGGTTTTAATCCATAAAGGGCATAAATCACCTAACATTCCTAAATTGTTTGGAATAACGTGCGTTAAAACATCCAGTGTGTGAATACGATCAAGTATGGCTTCACAGTGACAGGCCTAACTGTGACAAACCAAACTCTCCGTTAAATGCACCGCAAACAACCGCAAACAGTCCATTTGCACAACCGCAAACTCCCCATTTGCACAAGGTTGGTTACCAAGCTAGCCATGTCCCATTCCTTATCCTCACTGACTTCATTGAAGGTCTCTTCCTCGCGCAATGTACTATGCGACCCTATATGAGTGGTGTGTTCAGTAATCAGTAGTACTATTTTTATCAGTTTAATCCCTGTTACGTCCCCTATCAGGGGACGTGTATCAAATAGATTTTAGGAACCGGGAGATGGAAAAAGAAGCTTGGTCGTTACTCTTACTTCCAATTTCGGGCACTGCGCTTGCGTTGTGCAATGTGCTGTGCAACCCTATATGAGTGGTGTGTTAACTAGTACTATTCTTACCAGTTAAACCCCTGTTACGTCCCCTATCAGGGGACAAGTATCGAATAGATTTTAGGAACCGGGAGATGGAAAAAGAAGCTTGGTCGGTCCTCTTACTTCCAAATTGGAGCACTGTGCATGCGCCGTGCAATGTACTGTGCAACCCTATATGAGTGGTGTGTTACTTAGTACTATTCTTATCAGTTTAATCCCTGTTACGTCCCCTATCAGGGGACAAGTATCGAATAGATTTTAGGAACCTGGAGATGGAAAAAGAAGCTTGGTCGGTCTTCTTACTTCTAATTTGGGGCACTGCGCGTGCGCCGTGCAATGTACTGTGCCACCCTATATGAGTGGTGTGTTAAGTAGTACTATTCCTATCAGTTTAATCCCTGTTACATCCCCTATCAGGGGACGTGTATCGAATAGATTTTAGGAACCAGGAGATGGAAAAAGAAGCTTGGTCGGTCCTCATACTTCCAATTTGGGGCACTGCGCGTGCGCCGTGCAATATAATGTGCCACCCTATATGAGTGGTGTGTTAAGTATTACTATTCTTATCAGTTTAATCCCTGTTACGTCCCCTATCAGGGGACTGTATCGAATAGATTTTAGACAACCGCAAAGAGTTGTCAATAGTTGACACACTTATGACATAAATTTTATTCCTCTATGCGTCAATCTTGGTGTAGTGATGACTGTGCTCGTGTGCACGTTTGGGAGATTGCAGACGATGGCGGTTTTTCAAAGCCTATGGTCGTGCTGAGGTAGTGCTCATTGTTGGCCTAGTAGGCTTTAATGATCACCTTAGATAATCACAAAGAAAATTAATGTTTTTTTCTATGAAAAATTATCCAGTTGATCGCTTAAGGTCTGTTCACAATGAAACAACAACCTTATAATTTGGGGTGTGTTAACATTGCCAACACACTCATAGAGGTGATCGCTTCATTGTGATACGCAAGCCCCTTCACCACAACAAGGTAACAATCACGAAGGGGAATTGACACATGTATGTGCCTTTTTTTTGTTTTGTTTTTGCAGCCACAGTGCAGCACCAGAGGCAAGAAAAATTAGGCATGTACACATGGCTGTAAAACTATGTTGTTTTCCAGGCAGAAAGTGTAGTAAAACATTGTGGCTTGAACCCTAGTTAGTGGCGGAAGTCACGCAAGTCATCCGGCATGCAGAGATGAAATACATCAGTGTGGGGACCATTTTTAGCCCAAGGCATCTCATCAGGCCTTTTTTAGTCAAATGTATCCCCCACTGTCAGTCCCTTCGGTATCCACGAGGTAGTCTTCTACCTGTCAGTCGAGTCGTTCTCTGAGGGTGGACCCTGAAAGGCTGTGGCGATGCATAGGACTTAAAAAGCTCTGCATGTCCTCCATCAACAGCACGTCTGTAAAGCGTCCTGTCCTTGCCAGCGTGGTCGTGGTAGGATGAGGATTACTTTCACTTCTTCCCCTGTTAGATTCCCGTTGTGCTCAGACATTCCCGTTGTGCTCTTATATGCTGTGTAAAGCATACTTTTTAACTTGTTTTGGAACTGCTGCATCTTTTCCGACTTCTGGTAATTCGGTAACATTTCAGCCACTTTCTGCTTATACCGGGGGTCTAGTAGCGAGGCCACCCAGTACAGGTCATTCTCCTTCAGCCTTTTTATACGATGGTCCCTCAACAGGCATGACAGCATGAAAGACCCCATTTGCACAAGGTTTGATGCCGAGCTACTCATCTCCCGTTCCTCGTCCTCACTGATGTCATTGAAGGTCTGTTCTTCCCCCCAGCTATGTACAACACCACGGATCCCAGATAGGTGACAATAACAAGCACCCTGGGATGCCTGCTGTGGTTGGTCTTTCTCCTCCTCAAAGCCACATTCCTCCTCTAACTCCTCTTCCTCATACTCCTCTTCCAGCGTTGCCGCAGGTCCAGCAAGCGATGATGATAAGACTGTTTCTGTTAGTGATGGTGACCACAACTCTTCCTCTTCACGCTCATCTACCGCCTGATCCAGCACTCTTCGCTGGGCACGCTCCAGGAAGAAAACAAATGGGATGAGGTCGCTGATGGTGCCTTCGGTGCGACTGACTAGGTTTGTCACCTCCTCAAAAGGATGCATGAGCCTACAGGCATTGCGCATGAGTGTCCAGTAACGTGGCAAAAAAATTCCCAGCTCCGCAGAGGCTGTCCTAGCACCCCAGTCATACAAATACTCGTTGACGGCTTTTTCTTGTTGGAGCAGGCGGTCGAACATTAGGAGTGCTGAATTCCAACGTGTCCGGCTGTCGCATATCAAGCGCCTCACTGGCATGTTGTTTCGCCGCTGAATGTCGGAAAAGTGCGCCATGGCCATGTAGGAACGCCTGAAATGGCCACCCACCTTCCTGGCCTGCTTGAGGACGTCCTGTAAGCCTGGGTACTTACACACAAAGTGCTGTAAAATCAGATTCAACACATGTGCCATGCACGGCACATGTGTCAACTTGCCCAAATTCAATGCCGTCAACAGATTGCTTCCGTTGTCACACACCACTTTGCCGATCTCCAGTTGGTGCGGGGTCAGCCACTGATCCACCTGTGCATTCAGGGCGGACAGGAGTGCTGGTCTTGTGTGACTCTCTGCTTTCAGGCAAGTCAACCCCGAGACGGTGTGACACTGTCGTATCCAAGATGTGGAATAGCCCCTAGGGAGCTGGGGGGGTGCAGTTGATGATGTGGAGCAAGACACAGCAGCAGAAGAGGACTCAGCCGAGGAGGTTAGCAAAGAGGATGGAGTAGGAGGAGTAGAGTAGGTGCAGCAGGCCTGCCTGCAAGTTGTTACGGTGTCACCAACTCCGCTGCAGTGTACGTGATATACCTGCCCTGACCGTGCTTTGCAGACCAGGTATCAGTGGTCAGATGGACCCTTGCCCCAACACTGTGTGCCAGATATGCCATGACTTACTTTTCCAAAATAGAGTACAAGTTGGTTATTGCCTTTTGTGAAAAAAAAATTCGTCCGGGTACCTTCCACTGCGTTGTCCCAATAGCTACAAATTTTTTGAAGGCCTCAGACTCCACCAGCTTGTATGGTAAAAGCTGGCGGGCTAAGAGTTCTGACAAGCCAGCTGTCAGACGTCGGGCAATGGGGTGACTCTGTGACATTGGCTTCTTACGCTCAAACATGTCCTTGACAGACACCTGACTGTGGGCAGATGAGCAGGAACTGCTGAAGGTGAGAGGCGGAGTGGCGGGTGGTTGAGAGGGGGCAGGAAGGACAGCAGTGGTTGACGTGGCTGAAGATGCTGGACCAGGAGAAGCATGGTGGTTTTGAATTTGTGTGCTGCTTGTACTCATGTGTTGATCTCATAGGCGTTTGTGATGTGAGATCATGTGCCTTCGCAAAGCAGTTGTAACTAGGTGGGTGTTGGACTTACGACTTACTCACGACTCAGTTTCTTTTGGCACAGGTTGCAAATGGCATCGGTGTTATCAGAGGCAGACACACCAAAAAAATGGCACTCTGCTGAGCTTTGCAATGACGGCATTCTGGTGGTGGCAACAACATGCGTTGATTGGCATGCTGTCTGGCTGACCCCGGGTGCCGATACATGCTGTCTGATTGTGCCACTAGCTCCTTGCAATGACCTCCCCCTGCTTCCAACTCGTCTCCTCCTCCTCTTTGTCTCCCCATCTGAACTTTGCCCCTGTTTTTTTCTCTTCGAGCGGGCACCCACGTGACATCCACGTACACATCGTCATCATCAACCGCTTCACTTGTATCTGACAATTCAGCAAAGGAAGCAGCAGCGGGTACAACATCATCATCACCACACCATACGTCCATGTGTGTAATGCTGCCTGACTGAGACAGATCCCTGTTATCTAAATCCTCTGGCAATAATTGCGCATCACTCATTTCTTCCAACTGATGTGTAAATAAATCCTCTGACAGATCAAATGAAGCGGCTGTGGTGCGAGTGGTAACTTGAGAGGTGCCCGAAGCTGAGCTGGAGGAGGATGGTGCGTCAAGGTTCCGAGCGGAAGCTGTAGAAGATTGGGTGTCCTGTGTAAGCCAGTCAACTATGTCCTCAGAATTTTTCAAGTTCAGGGTATGTGGCCTCTAAACACTGGGCATTATTCTAGGGCCAAAGGAAATCACAGCACCATGACGGCCCCTGTGGTGTGGCTTGCCTCAGCCTGTCATTTTTTTTTTTGATTAGTGGTACTATGTGTGCAAGGTACTGTGCCACCCGTTATGAGTGGTGGGCACTAGCAATGGGCACACTACAGTCAGTGGAAGTGGGCCTGACACACACTGGCGGCAGGCAGGAAACTTTAATTAGATTAAAGTGTAAAAATTAAATGCCTTCTTTTTATGCAAAGTCCTGTGTCACATGGTATGAGTGGTGGGCACTGGCAGTGGGCACACTACAGTCAGTGGAAGTGGGCCTGACACACACTGGCGGCAGGCAGGAAACTTTAATTAGAGTAAAGTGTAAAAATTAAATGCCTTCTTTTTATGCAAAGTCCTGTGTCACATGGTATGAGTGGTGGGCACTGGCAGTGGGCACACTACAGTCAGTGGAAGTGGGCCTGACACACACTGGCAGCTGGCAGGCAACTGTAATTAGATTAAAGTGTAAAAATTGAATGCCTTTTTTTTTTAATGAAAAGTCCTGTGCCACACGGTATGAGTGGTGGGCACACTACAGTCAGTGGAAATTGACCTGACACACACTGGCAGCAGCCAGGCAACTGAAATTAGATTAAAGTGTAAAAATGAAATGCCTTTTTTTATGCAAAGTCCTGTGTCACACGGTATGAGTGTTGGGCACTGGCAGTGGGCACACTACAGTCAGTGGAAGTGGGCCTGACACACTGGCAGCAGGCAGAAAACCGAAATTAGATTAAAGTGTAAAAATTAAATGCCTTTTTTTCATGCAAAGTCCTGTGCCACACGGTATGAGTGGTGGGCACTGCCAGTCGGCACACTATAGTCAGTGGAAGTGGGCCTGACACACACTGGCAGCAGGCAGGCCAGGCAACTGAAATTAGTTTAAAGTTTAAAAATGAAATGCCTTTTTTTATGCAAAGTCCTGTGCCACACGGTATGAGTGGTGAGCCCTGGCAGTGGGCATACTACAGTCCGTCAAAGTGAGCTTGTAACACACTGGCAGCAGGCAGGCAACTGAAATTAGATTAAAGTGTAAAAATGAAATGCCTTTTTTTTATGCAAAGTCCTGTGCCACACAGTATGAGTGGTGGGCACTGGCTGTGGGCACACTACACTCTGTGGGCCTACAGCCTCTCATACATGGGCAGGCAAGGCAACTGCAATATATATATGGAGAAAAAATAATAGCAGACTAATGTAGTAGCCCTAAAAAGGGCTTTTTGGGGTGCTGTGACGCTGTCCTTACAGCAGATGAGTCTGTGGACACAGAACACTGGCCTAGCTAACGCTTTCCCTATGAATTCAGAATCATCAGTACAGCAGCAGCTGCAGTCTCCCTTCTCTCACTAACATGCAGCTTCAGACTGAATCTAAAATGGCTGCCGTTTTTATAGGAGTTGGGAAGGTATGGGAGGGAGGGTGCTAATTGGCTGGAATGTGTCTGCTAACTGTGAGGTACAGGGTCAAAGGTTGCTCAATGATGATGTATAGGGGACGGACCGAACATCGCATATGTTCGCCCGCCGCGGCGAACGCAAACAAGCGATGTTTGCCGGCGATTCGTTCGGGACATCACTACTAACAATAAGTAAGTTGCATATACACCGCTCTCAGTAAGATGCGCAATGCGAGTAATATTACTTAATATTCTCGCATTGCGCATCCAACTTAGAGCTGTATATAGGCTAGTTTACTTTGCTTGCTAGAATTAACAAAGATAATGAATATCAATATAGCGCTATATTCTCTATCTTCGTTAATTCTAGCAAGCCAACCAATAGGAAAGTTATACCCCATTCAAAGTTTTATTTGCAGTATGCAAATATTTGTAATATTGGCGTACTCTGAATAAAACTTTGAAAGGGGTATAACTTTCTTATTGGTTGGCTTGCTAGAATTAACGAAGATAGATAACATAGCGCTATATTCTCTATCATCGTTAACGGTATCTTAGGTTCATATCGAAAAAAAATAAAAAAGGAATATTCTTTTTTTTATGAATATATAGCACTATACTGTATTCTAAATATTCGCGAATTAGCGAAGTGCTGATATTTATATTTAAAATTGCTATTCGAATATTCGCGCTTAACACTAGTGCTGACATATTCTGCAGTAGAGATGTCCCGAAATATCCCAGACCCTCCCACCTCCTATCAAAAAGCAAGGACAGCATCTATTTTAGATTCATTCTGAAGCTGCAGTGTTAGTTAGAGCAGGTAGAGTGCTGCTGCTGCTGAATTAATAGGGAAAGCGTTAGCTAGGCCAGTGTTCTGTGTCCACTCCAGTCCTCAAAGACTCATCACCCTCTTTCACACGAGCGTGTCCGGATTGGGCCCTATTCACACGTCCTTAATGTGTTGCGGATCCGCAAATTGCAAATTGCGGATCCGCAACACACCATGCCGGCACTCCCCATAGAGATGCCTATTCTTGTCCGCAGGCTGCAGACAAGAATAGGACATGCTCTATCTTTTGCGGAGCCGCGGCTTGATGTTTCGGGGCCGAAACCCGGAAGTTCTGGGCTGCAGCTCTGCAAATGCGTAAGCGGAGAGCACATAGTGTGCACGCTGCATCACGTTCGGCCCCATTCACAATGAATGGGTCCGCATCTATTCTGCAAATTTGCGGAATGCACGTGGACAAAAATTGCGGATGTGTAAATGGGGCCTTAGGCCTCTTGCACACGGGCGTCATGTTTGACGCCCGGATAAGATGCGGGTGCGTTGCGGGAATCGCCGTGATTTTTCCGCGCGTGTGCTAACGTTTGTAGTGCGTTGAGCACGCGCGTGAAAAAATCCGCATGCTTGGTACCCAGACCCGAAGTCAGACTTCATCACTGAAGTCTGGTTTCGGGATGAGTATTCTGTATGTGTAATTATTTTCCTTTATAACATAGTTATAAGGGAAAATAATCGCATTCTAATTACAGAATGCAATGTTCCCCGGGCTTTAAAGGGTTAAAAATAATAGAGTTAACTTACCTTTCTCCCATTGTACGCGCAGAGCCCCAGAACGTCTTCTCTCTGATAGTTTGGATGCTTGAGGACCTGTGGTGACGTCACAGGGTCACATGGTCCAATCATAGAAGCATTTGAGTGGACCATGTGACCCATGTGATCCTGTGACATCACGGCAGGTCCTTCATCCAACGTTGGATGAAGGACCTGCCGTGATGTCACAGGATCACATGGGTCACATGGTCCACTCAAATGCTTCTATGATTGGACCATGTGACCCTGTGACGTCACCACAGGTCCTCAAGCATCCAAACTATCAAGAGAGAAGACGTTCTGGGGCTCTGCGCGTACAATGGGAGAAAGGTAAGTTAACTCTTTATTATTTTTAACCCTTTAAAGCCCGGGAACATTGCATTCTGTAATTAGAATGCGATTATTTTCCCTTATAACTATGTTATAAAGGAAAATAATAACGATCGGGTCCCCATCCCGATCGTATCCTAGCAACCATGCGGGAAAATCGCAACGCATCCGCACATGATTGCGGATGCTTGCGATTTTCCCGCATCCCCATTCACTTCTATGGGGCCTGCGTTGCGTGAAAATCGCAGAATATAGAACATGCTGCGATTTTCACGCAACGCAAAAGTGATGCGTGAAAATCACCGCTCATGTGCACAGCCCCATAGAACTGAATGGGTCAGGATTCAGTGCGGGTGCAATGCGTCCTCCTCACGCATTGCACCCGCGCGGAAAACTCGCCCGTGTGAAAGGGGCCTTAGGTCCAAATGCGTTGCGGATGCGTTCAGTGAAAACTGTGCGATTTCACAGGCAAAGCCATTCAGTTTTGCCTGCGATTGCGTTCAGTTGTTCAGTTTTTTTCCGCGCGGGTGCAATGCGTTTTGATGCGTTTTTCACGCGCGTGATAAAAAACTGAAGGTTTACAAGCAACATCTCCTAGCAACCATCCGTTAAAAACTCATATAGGGTGGCACATTACCTTGCAGAAAAGTCATTTCATTTTTACCCTTTAATATAATTGCAGTTGCCTGCCAGTGTGTGTCAGGCCCACAGACTTTACTGTGCCCACTGCCCACCACTCATAAAGTGTGGCACAGTACCTTGCAGATAAAAAAAATAATTTGATTTTTACCCTTTAATATAATTGCAGTTGCCTGCCAGTGTGTGTCAGACCCACAGACTGTACTGTGCCCACTGCCAGTGCCCACCACTTATATCGGGTGGCACAGTACCTTGCAGATAAAAAAGTCATCTAATTTTTACCCTTTAATATAATTGCAGTTGCCTGCCAGTGTGTGTGAGGCCCACTGACTGTACTGTGCCCACTGCCCACCACTCATAAAGTGTGGCACAGTACCTTGCAGATAAAAAAGTAATTTAATTTTTACCCTTTAATATAATTGCAGTTGCCTGCCAGTGTGTGTCGGGCCCACAGACTGTACTGTGCCCACTGCCAGTGCCCACCACTCATAAAGTGTGGCACAGTACCTTGCAGATAAAAAAGTAATTTAATTTTTACCCTTTAATATAATTGCAGTTGCCTGCCAGTGTGTGTCGGGCCCACAGACTGTACTGTGCCCACTGCCAGTGCCCACCACTTATATCGGGTGGCACAGTACCTTGCAGATAAAAAAGTCATTTAATTTTTACCCTTTAATATAATTGCAGTTGCCTGCCAGTGTGTGTGAGGCCCACTGACTGTACTGTGCCCACTGCCCACCACTCATAAAGTGTGGCACAGTACCTTGCAGATAAAAAAGTAATTTAATTTTTACCCTTTAATATAATTGCAGTTGCCTGCCAGTGTGTGTCGGGCCCACAGACTGTACTGTGCCCACTGCCAGTGCCCACCACTCATATCGGGTGGCACAGTACCTTGCAGATAAAAAAGTCATTTAATTTTTACCCTTTAATATAATTGCAGTTGCCTGCCAGTGTGTGTCAGGCCCACAGACTGTACTGTGCCAACTGCCCACCACTCATATAGGGTGTCACAGTACATTGCACGGCGCATGCGCAGTGACCTAAAATTTTAACGAAGCGGACCGAGCATGGGTCTTTTTCCATCTCCCGGTTCCAAAAATCTATTCACTACACCAGCCCTGGCTGGCCCTGATAAGGGACAAAACAGAGATTAAACTGATAGGAATATTACTTAACACTAGTTGCATTGGTGGCAAATTCCATTGCAAGTGCCCAAAATTAGAAGGAAGCGGACAGAGCAAGCTTTTTTCTCCCCATGCAAGGATTCAATTCAATTCACATCCCCTGATAGGGGACTTAACAAATATTAAAATGGTAAGAATATTACTTCATACTATTTGTATTGGTGGCACAGTACATTGCGCGGCGCACACGCAGTGCCCCAAATTGGAAGTAAGAGGACTGACCAACCATCTTTTTCCATCTCCCGATTCCTAAAATATATTCCATACACTGGCCCCTGATAGGGGACAAAACAGAGATTAAAATGGTAAGAACGGATTTTTTAAATAAAAAAATAGAGGACAGCCTTTGCGGAGCTGGGTATTTTTTGGCCGCGTTACTGAACGCTCATGCACAATGGCTGTAGGCTCATACGTCCTTTTGCGGAAGTGACAAACCTGGTCAGTCAAAACATCTTCGACCTCATCCCATATGCGTTTTTTCTGGAGCGTTCCCTGCGAAGAGTTCTGTATCAGGCCGCAGATGAGCATGAAGAGGAAGAGTTGTGGTCACCATCACCACCAGAAGCAGCCTTGCCGTCGTCGATTGCTGGACCTGTAGCAACGCAGAGAGAGGAGTCTGAAAAAGAGGAGTCAGAGGAGGAAGGTGGGTTTGAGGAGGTGCAAGACCAACCACAGCAGGCGTCCCAGGGGGCTTGTTGTCAACTTTCGGGGACCCTTGGTGTTGTACGTGGCTGGGTGGAGGAAGAGACCTTCAATGACATCAGTGAGGACAAGGAACGGGACATAGCGAGCTTGGTATCCAACCTTGTGCAAATTGGGAGTTTGCGGTTGTGCAAATCGACTGTTTGCGGTTGTTTGCAGTGTGTTAAACGGGGAGTTTGGTCTGTCAGAGTTTGGTCTGTCACTGTGAAGCGGGCCTAACCCTTACACTACCTTATCGATACAACATCATACCTGATGGTATACAGACACTGGATGTTTTAAAGCACGTTATTCCAAACAATTTAGGAATTAAAACTCGACCAAATTTTATGGATTAAAACCCGACTCTGTGTCAACTACGTATATTTCCATGGGAGTTTTGCTATGGATCCCCCTCCTGCATGCCACAGTCCAGGTGTTAGTCCCCTTGCAACAACTTTTCCATCACTATTGTGGCCAGAAAGAGTCCCTGTGGGTTTCAAAATTCTCCTGCCAATTGAAGTCTATGGCGGTTCGCCCGATTCGCCCAGTTTGCCCGTTCGCGAACATTTGCGGAAGTTCGTGTTCGCCGCTTGCGAACTGAATATTTTATGTTTGTGACATCTCTATTCTGCAGCGCTTTACTGACATTATCATCACACTGTCCCCAGTGGAACTCACAATCTAAGTTATGCATACAAACAAATTATTGCTTGTCATCATTAAATTGCGGTGATGTAAAGGTACAGCAGGTGAAATTTTGGCAATGTGAATGATCTAAAAAGGTGTTTTATGTAACTCATAGTCTAAATACAGTGAATGATCTTTGATTAAGCAAGTAAACGATCGCGTATACATTATTTTGTACATGATAACTAGAGATGAGCGAATTTCTCAAAAATTTGATTCGGCCCGTTCGCCGAATTCTCCAAAAAGATTTGATTCGATCCGAATTTATTTGTGGCGAATCTCATAAAAAATCAGCTATTTCCTGGCTGCAGAGAGCCTGTATAGTGGTGTAGAACACTGTGCCGTGCAGAAATACGCATAGGAAGCCTGCTTTGATACTGAAACAATACTGTGAGTCAGTATGACACACAGATGACAGGCGTCGCTCTTAGAATCACTCCACACTTCATGGAGCCAAAACTGACCAAATAACAAAAGTGTGAACTCAGCCTTACAGGTCAATGTTAGCGCCAGGTATAAAGAACCGTGCAGAGGCCCAAGATCCTACTATAGCGTGAAAGAGCGTACTCCTTTTATATCATCATCAGCTGATTTCCCATATATGTCTACAGAACCTGTTTTATTAAATATTTATACAAGAAGAGCCTCCCTGAGAGAGTGGAGAGGGTGTCAGCAGTAAGTTTGTGTTGAAATCACTGATTATTTTGCCCTTCCTCTGATCCTGCTTTTGGCTACCAAATCTTAAGCCAATTCTGATACAAAATAGGGACCATGTCATACAGACAGAGTGGTGAGCTGGCAGCAGCATGAGGAAAACACAGAGTGGCCCAGTGACATAGTGGTGAGTTGGGGGTGTGTGGCATCAGGTGGATGGCAGCATCAGAATAATATCTAAAGCAGGTAGCCAGAAGAAAAAGGTCTCTTTTGACAAAGTTTAGGTGTGGCACCATGGATGATCTAGTCTGATGCATCAGACACTGGTGTGTGGAAATCCTGGCTGATCCACACCTGATTCATCTTTACAAAGATCAGTTTCTCCACATTTTGGGTGGACAGGCAAGTTCTCCTTGGGGTAACTTTGGCCTTCGTCGCACTAAACACCCGCTCTGATGCCACACTGCTGGCTGGGCAGGAAAGCTTGTCCAGGGCAAACTCGGCCAGTTGTGGCCACAAATCGAGTTTGGCTGCCCAGTATTCCAGGGGACTTTCGATGTGGGATGGCAGGGTGCACTCCAAGTATGCCACAACCTGCTACCCCATGTCTAGCTGCTGCTGCTGGTGAGTAGTTTCTTCACTAGGTGGGTGAAGAAAACTGCTCATCAGCGACTCTAGACTTAAGTTGCTGCTGATGGAGCTTGTACTGCTTCTGCAACCCCGGCCCCCCAGCAGCCATCGCAGTGGAAAGTGAGCGCAGAGGGCCCCCCGATCAGACTTGCATGTGGGTGGGCGATGGAGCACATAGGCAGTGGCTAGCTGACTACATAGTTTAGCTTGTCCTCCCTCCGCGGGCTTAGCGGGTATAAAAAAAGGCCCCCATTTTGGAACAGTAGCAAGGGTCTAACATGGTTGAGAGCTAGTAGTCATCCCTCTGCCGAATGGTGACAATGCACTACTGTTATCACTACGCAAAGCAACTGAGAATTCATTGGGCCATTTGCACAAGTGACTCAGAGGGACTCCCTGCCTCTATCTCCACTGCATACTGCCAGGTGTGTCTGGGAAATTTGCCTTGTCTTCCTCATCGCCCTGTAACTCCTCTGGCTGCTCCTTCTCCTCCTGCTCCTCCTCCCCTGTCACCTGTGTAGAAAAACCACCCATTTCTCTACGCATTACTTGTGCTCGAATGTCCTCCTCCTCCTCTAGTTCAGCCACCACAGGGCTCATGTGGCCATGAGATGTAGTCGCCACTTCTCCTAACCAGAATTAGCAGCATCTGCTCCCGGACATGAATCAGTGGAATGGCGTTGTTCATCCAGTGGTCCTGGTGACTGACAAATAAAGTGGCCTCCTCAAAGGGCCTGAGCAAACAGCAGGTGTCACGCATGAATTGCCACTGGCTAACATCGAAGTTACACAAGGAAGTACCTCTGTTCATCTGTATCATCAAGAAATTGTTTATGGCTTTTCTCTGTTTATATAATCGGTCCAACATATGGAGGGTGGAATTCCAATGGGTGGAAACATCGCATATAAGCCTATGTTGGGGAATGCCGTTCTGTCGCAGCAGCTCAAGGAGGGTGTTCTTTGCAGTGTACGAGTGGCTGAAGTGCATGCAAAGTTTCCTGGCCATTTTGGATGTCTTGCAGAAGGGGGGAAGACTTCAGGAACCGCTTTACAACCAGATTAAACACATGCACAATGCAGGGCACATGGCTCAGTCCTCCTTGATGCAGCGCCGACACCATGTTCTTCCCATTGTCGGTCACCATGTTTCCAATTTTGAGTTGTCGAGGAGAAAGCCAGGATTCGATTTCTTGATGAAGGAAATGGAGCAGTTCCTCCTCTGTGTGACTTCGTTCTCCCAGGCAAAATAGGTGCAGAACAGCAAGACACTGCCATGCCCTGCACATGTGGTATGCTGGAGAAGCACTGTGAATTGTCCCTGCAGTGGAGGCTGAGGACACGGTGGAGTATGATGAGGTAGAGGACGGGTGGACATTGTTGAAAGCACCAACGGCGTGAGAACGTGAAGGCGGAAGCGGCATCACCTGGCTAACTTGCTGGTGTGGCTGGGCAGGAAACACATTTACCCAGTGGGCCATAAAGGACATATATTGTCATTGACCGTCGTTACTGCTCCACATGTCGGCGCTGCCGTGCACTTTAACAGACACCGACAGGTTCAAGAACTGGCCCACCTTCTGTTCTACATATGTGTGCAGGGCTGGTTCTGCCTTTTTGGCAAAGAAGTGACAGCTTGGGACTCTCCACCTCGGCTCGGCACAAGCCATCGGTTCTCTGAAAGGTGCAGAGTCCAGCACTTGGAAAGGGAGCGACTGCAGCACCAGCAACTTGGCCAGGAGAACTTTCAGCTTCTGTGCCGTTGGATGAGTGCACTCATACTGTTGTCTCTTAGCAATCGCTTCAATGAGCGATTGCTAATTAAATCACTGATGAGGAGTGGAAGGATGAGGAGCTGGAACATCAGGATTAGTAGATGATGGGAAGAACAGACAGCTCACTTCGGCTGAGGTGGTGGAGCCTTGACTGCATGAAATCGGGTTCGTGCCACTGGGTGATTCAGCGGTTGCTGCGTCAGGCTGGTCCAACACATCAGAGCCACGGTTCTTCTAGGCCATTTATGGTAATGCTGCATGTGTTGACGCAGGGCCATAGTGCCAAGATCGGCACCCTGGACAAGCTTCACTTTCTGACCACAAATTCGGCAAATAGCCATGTTCACCTCCTCTGGCGGCCTAACAAAAAATTGTCATACCACCGAATATCGTATTTTCCCCCCCAACACTCCATGCTGACTGCCTGCTACCACTGCTTCCGTGAACCCCTGCACCGCTATTTTCCAAGAAGGTAGGCTCCTGCGAAGCAGATGGTCTACCCCAGGCACATTTGTCTCCAGGCCTCCCACTGCTGCTACCTCGCACGCAACCTGCCACCCTCTTCTCCTGATGATGATGAAGTCCCTTCTTAAGCCAGCTCCCAAGTGCGATCAGCTACATCATCATCATCTGCTACTGTCTACACGTCACTGATGTCCCCCTCAACGGTCCCAGGGCCATGAGTCTGACCGCCCGCAATACCTGCTCCCACGTGACTCTCATCATCACTACTTGCTGGAGGAAGTGGCAGATGTCTCCTCCAGATCTTGGCTGGGCAGTAGCTGCTGACTGTCCTCTAGTAGCACGTCCTCACTAAAAAGTGGAGCCGAGCCTATGGCATATAATACAGTACTTCCCATGCTGAGGGAACAGAAAATGACAGAGGCAGGTTGAGGACATTTGGGGGCACAGTGCCTGCTCCTAGGCCTTGCCAACTAAGCGTCGTGTCAGAGGACCCCACTGACTCTTGGCTGGGGGTGTCTGATGTCACTTGCGATGAAATTGAAGACCGAGTCAACCATTCAAGCATCGTTGGGTTGCTGGTCAAGACACGACCGCTAGATGACACTGGAAACTCAGGCCTCTCGTTGCGACTCCTGCTGCCAACCCCTATTTTTCTGCTGCTACTTTTGCCTGCGACAGAAACAGTTTGGCCACTGCCCGTTCCCTTTGAAGGGCCTGTCACTTGTATGTCTGCATTACTATATAATAAAATAATTAAATTAAAATTAAAATAATACAGCCCAAAAAAAGCAGTAGTACAATTTATCTTCACCACAAAAAGGCAATCAAGACTTATTCTTTTTCCTATTAATACACCCCCCAAAAAAAGTAAAACAATCAAAATTCACCGCAGAACGGCTAATAGGATGTATATATATATTTCCTATTAATGCACCCAGTAAATGGCTCTATTACAATGTACAGTAACTTCACCGCAGAACAGAAATTAAGATGTATTCTTTTTCCATACACCCCCCCCCCAAAAAAAAAAATATAACGATCAAAATTCACCACAGAACAGCTAATAGGACGCATGTATATTTCCTACTAATACACCCTGTAAATGGCTGTATTACACAGTACTTGCACCCCAATAAAAAGCAAGGTTTGCTGGAATTACTGAGCTATCATTTAGTGCAATTTGGATCCCCAGTTAGTGCAGCAAGGTGTAATAGAAACGCTCCTATTACTCAGGCTTTATACTACCCTTTTGAACTCTATTCTCCTTTTATAGTGTAGATGATGCCTCCCTATCCTTTCCCTACACAATAATCTTTCCCTGAACTTATAAATCGTTTTTTCATCACAATAAAGTATTTCCTAGCACTGTCTCTAGCGCCTGCTGACGTCTTTCCCTGCACTAAGTGCACTGGAAAATGGCAGAATCCAAGATGCTCTTCTTTGCTTTCCTCTAACTGATGCTGGAAGGCACTTTCCTCTCTGGCTGTCTGCTGCTCATGATGTTGGCCAGATACAGAGCCTGATGAGACTCCTCCTACATCTTTTTCGCTCAGAAGCCACCAACTATACTTCCCCTACTCTATCATACTTACAAATTACATTCACATCCAGGGGACTCAAACACAGTTGAAAATGGTAGCACAGTCATGAGACCTGCTGCCAGGGTCCTGGTGCAGGTGCTCAGTTTTTTCTATAAAGAGGCCCTGCTCATTGAGAAAATACATATGCGAGTGGCAGAGCAGATCATATAACCAAGATTGCTGCTTTAATTTACCAAATTACATATGGAAATTGGACACAGGAATCTGGTTAGTTGGTTGATACTCATAGATTTGTTGTTGTGGCAGATTAGATAAATAGATAGATAGATACTAGATAGTTATGTAATAAGTTAGGAGAAACTTATATATCTAAGAATGTCTTTTGTTTTTACATGGCAAGGATTGTAACAGGAGTTCTAGAAATGTCTGCCTATTAGAAATCTCTTCAGATGTTTTTGAAATGCCCCTTGAATATCTTTGTTTCTCAGACTATATATGAGGGGGTTTAAAAGAGGTGTAATGCTTGAATAGAACAGAGACAGAAGCCATTCCTTATCTGCAAGCACATTAGATTTGAGGCGGAAGTACATAACACTACCACTTCCATAAAACAAAAGTACAACAATGAGATGGGACACACAAGTTGACAGACCCTTCTTTCTCCCACATCCTTTCGGAATACTCAAGACTGACAGCAAAATTTGTACATAAGATCCAAATATCATTAAGAAGCAGCCAAGCATTAGAAAGCCCCCCAACACAAAAACAGTAGCCTCATTAGGGAGAGTATCAATGCAGGAAATCTTTAACAGTGGTAGAATGTCACAGAAGTAATGGTTGAGAGCATTGGAGCCACAAAAGGGCAATCTAAAAGTATTAGCTGTGTGAATTGCCCCATAAATGGCCCCAATTACCCAGGTTCCAGCCACCATAAGGAGGCAAACATCTTTACTCATAATGAGCGAATATCTCAATGGATTACATATAGCAACATAGCGGTCATAAGCCATTGCGGCTAGTAAGGAAGACTCGGAGGCCGCTAATGAGAGGAAGACAAATAGCTGGATAATACATGCTGGTAGAGAAATGGCTAAATGCTCTATCAATAAATTGACAAGCATTCGTGGCAGTGTTGTAGAGGTATAGCAAATGTCTAAAAATGCCAGATTTCTAAGAAGAAAGTACATTGGTGTCTGAAGATGATGGTCTATTTTTGTGAGAATAATAATAACCACATTCCATATTAGTGTTGAAAGGTATACAATCAGGAAAATAGAAAATAACAAGCTTTTCAATTTCATATCAGCAAAGGCACAAAAGTAGAAGACATCAAACATTGTAAAGTTGGCCATGATGATAAATTCTAGTAATCCATAATTTGTAAAAAATTAATGCGGTTTAAGTCAAGTACCAGCATATAAGACAGTAAGAAAACTGTCATCTGCACTTACTGTATATAAGCTTTACCTCTGACAATTAAATTCCCTAGGTATCCAAATTGATTTTCTCAAAAGATTTTACAGCAAGAGTCTTCTGTGGTCTAGAGAATTTGCAATAATGAAAACAATGCAGTTACTTTTTTAATTAGGAAAACAGTGAGATCTAGAAAATTCTTAGAGCTCTGTGAATCTGATTGAAGTATTGACTCTGGGTGACACCCAAGTTTTTCTTAAACTAACGTTGCATTAAACAGGTTACAACAAACATATATGGTTTTGCTACTAAATGCCATCCATGGTATCTTTAAATGGAACTTAAAAGTAGTGAAACAACCTTGGTAGCAAAAGCTGTGACCATGACTAGTAGAGATGAGTAAATCAAAGCTGGCGAAGTGTAATTCAGGAAAAATTCGATTCGCACCACATGGCAACAAATCACTTTTTTTCCTAAATTGGCTGCTACACGTGTGAGGACATGGGGCAAGGAACTCTGGGAAGGCCGGATCCCCCAGACAGACATGCATGCAGCCAATCAGTAGGAAAGACTTGATTGTGGTGAAAAAACAAACAATTTACAAGTGCAGGGAAAGATTACTCAAGGTGTAGGGAAAGGAGCAATCATTCCACCAGCATTTGGGTTGAACAAGGTTCAGTCGGGGAGGTGACAGCCTGGGTAATAGGAACAATCTGATTACACCTGGCTGCACTGACTGGGGATCCAGATTGCCATTATACACCTCTGAATTCCAGCAAACCTGTATTATTAGAGTGCAAGTGCTGTTTGATACAGGCATTAACAGGGTTTATTACAAGGAAACATTTCTATATTTTATTTGCCCTTGTGTGGTGCAGTTATATGTTCTAAAGCAGTGTTCCCCAACTCCAGCCCTCAGGGCCTACCTTCCGGTCATGTTTTCAGGATTTCCTTAGTATTGAGTAGGAGATAAAATTAGTTTTGATGCATCAGGACTTACCTGAGGCATTCATTCTGTGGAATATTCTCAAATCCTGACTGGTAGGTGGGCTCTGAGGACTGGAGTTGGGGAACACTGTTCTAAAGCATTTTTGGCTTGTATTAGTGGGAAAAAAAGGCTTATTAGCTGTTGTGTGGTGAAGGGTGAAAATTACAGCCCTTTTTGTCGTGTATTAGTGGCAAAAGTAAAATATATTTGCAACTCAGCGGTGCAGTTATCTGTTTTAAAGCCCTTTTTTCTGTGTATTAGTGGAAAAAGAAAAAAAAATTGCTGCTCAGCGGTGCAGTTATCTGTTTTAAAGCCCCTTTTTCCGCGCATTAGTGAAAAAAGAAAAAAAATTGCGCTCAGCGGTGCAGTTATATGTTCTAAACCGCTTTTTTTCGTGTATTAGTGAAAAAAGAAGAAATATCTTTGCCGCTCAGCGGTGCAGTAATATATTCAGAAGCCCAGTTTGCCGTGTATTAGTGGTGAAATAAAAATATGTTCTCCATTCAGCGTTGCACTTATCTGTTGAAAAGCCTTTTGTGTAAAAGTTGACAAAAATTAGGGCCTAATTGCTATTTTATTATTTGATCTAAAAGTATGTCAGACAGAGAAGTGCCAGGCCCTGCACAGGGGAGTGGCAGAGGCGTAAATGTTTCTGGCGCAGGCAAAGGTTGCAGCAGAGTAAGGGGCCATGGCAGCAGGGTTCAATTTGAGAGGCCTGAGCTCCCATAGTCAGCTAGCGGTACTGTTGTGACCAGCCACCCAGCGGTTCTTGAATGGTTTACTCGATCTTCGACTTGGTCGCAAATGACATCAGACATCCCCAGCCAAAAGTCAGTGGGTTCGTCAGACACAATCCATCTTTGGCATGGCCTGGGAGCAGGCCTTGTGCCCTCACATGTCCTCAACCTGCCTCTGTCCTTAACTCCACTAGGCGGGAAAGTAGTGATGAGGAGAGTGGCATGGGAGCTGGTGTTGCGAGCAGTCAGGCTCCTGAGCCAGAGACAGTTGAGGAGGACATCAGTGATATGCAGACAGTACTCGATGATGATGATGTAGCTGATCGCACTTGGAAGCCGGGTGACAATGGGGCTTCATTTATTTATTTTTTCTTGATATAATAATGTAATATTGTAAAATCCATTGTCTCCATGATAAATCTGCAGCGTTGGGGCCTCATGTGGCTTCCACACACTTTCAAAATAATCCTTCAGCGTGGCGAATAGATGCCGGATGACCAGGACGCTCCACGATCTTCCCAGGAGCTGCTGTCAGCAGCAGCTGTTCATTTCTGAGACGTCCGTATAGTGCGGGGGAATCCGAAGACCCTCTCCATCTCCGTGCACCACAGGATGTCCTCCTTCATCCATGATGACTGGGAACGTGTGATGTTTTCCCTGACGTAGAGACCAGGGGCTTGTAGTTATGGTTTGAATATTGATGAATTTCGCAACTCTTCTGGGCTCCAAGCAATCTTGAAGCTGTGTCTTCTCATTGTCTGTAACTGCCAGGCAGGTTCCCCCAGAAGTATTTGGCTCGATGAGCATCTGATACCACACTTGCATCAATCTTGACAAGTCCAGGTTTTTTGGAATGCTTTCTCCATCGCAACCACGTTGTCGAATAAACAAAGGACTGACCGATTCTCTCCTGTCTTAAGCAAGATTTCATTTTTATATTTAAATTTATTAAATATTAAATTGAACCAAAACTTTATTAAAATTACTAAGAAAGTAAACTTAAATTCACCAATAATTTATCAAAATCTTCGAGGGAAATTCCAGGACAATCATTTGCCAAGCCTTTTGTGCCAAAGGATGTGTATTATTAAATCATGTTTTAAGCAATACTTTATAAAGTTGAGAAATTTTAACCTTCTGTTCTGTCCAATATTCCCTATAAATGAATAGACGAAGCAACCACTCTGTGGCCTCCTGATCCTGCTGCCACCTCCACAATCTCTTGTTATCTTGCTACTCTGTGGTCTCCTCATGCTGCTGCCATCTCCATAATCTGTCATTGGTCCACTCTGTACTTCTCATACTGTTCCAACCCTCCCCATTTCATGACTGGGCCACTATCTTGCCTTTTTGGCTTGGCTGACATAATCTTTTATTTGACCCTTTTCTGGTGTGTCAGAAGGAAGGAAAAATGAGACGCACAACGGATTCTAAATATATAATATTATGTGTAAATATATTGGCTTCTGCATCACAGCCCAGAACTTTAACCACTACAATATACAGCTGCATAGCCAGTTACTAAAAGTTACTAGTAGTAAGTATTCCTCTACAGTAGAAGTCTCATTTTTTATTTTATTTTTTTTAAGTAACTAGCTATGAAGCTATTATAGCTGAGTGGTTAAATACATTTCCTCTAATGCAGAAGGTCATGAGTTTGAATCCCAGCAGAAACTTTTCTGAAATACAGGCTAAATTAGATTTAAATACACTGGGGTGTCCGGAAGCACTGATGCTATATATGAACATAGCTATATATGGAGTCCGAGCAGGGACTCCTAAGCTGAACTAGAGTCCCGACACCCTCCTTTCTTCAGAGCAGGGGGTGCCTGGTTTAATGCTCGGGTTCTCCCATTGACTTCCATTGTGCTCGGGTGCTCAGTAGAGCACCCAAGCATCGCAAAGTGTTCTACACAAGCACTTTAGTGCTCGATCAACACTAGCTTTTACCAATAGTCTATCCTGAAAACTCAACTAAGTGGTGCATCGGTCTCTTTCTGGCTATATGCTACCTCTGTAGTATCCTCAGTGGAATACAGGCTCTGAACATGGACCCTTTTTGTCCTTTGAGTATGATGGACAATTGGAGGCTTATTTGTTCGCACCACATGCAGAGAAGGCTGCAGCCACAATGTAAATGGGTTTTTCTTCCTTTGACAAATACTTTGCAATTTCTTTCTAAGGTCTCGCAACTATCTGCATATAAATTGTTACTTTAACTTTTACAATCTACAGGGGAAGCATTCCCTGGCTCAGTTTAGCTCCCTTGCTGTATACGCACCCGCAGCTTACACTAGACTGACTTTTAAAAGGTTAGAGTCAGCCCTCCCTAGCCACTAGCAAACTCCCACTCCATATACAACCTTGTGGTACAAACAGAGTGCATAAAGTACAGTACATTAACACTTAGGGAAGACAGTGGGGAAAGTGCACTATTATTTGATAAATGTATAATTGCACAAACAGCACAATAAACCAAAAAAGAAATTCCCATGTAATAATATATTCATAGGTGTCCACTTTAATTGTAAAAAAGTATTTCTTTATTCACCAAACATTGTGTGAAGTTTCGAGTCCCAGTGATTCTTTCTCAAGCATAAAATCATTATGTCTTCCCCCAGTATATATTGTGGGGAGTCGCTCTGGTAGACAGCGGTGCGGGTGCAGTTTAGAGGCAAAACAAGGAGTCCAGATTGTGCAACAAACAGTGTTTTATTCACACTTGCACACAAAATGAAAAACAGTCTCTTGGTGACAGTTCACACACAACGGAAATAACGTAGCCAAACAAAAACAGTCCAACACAGGTTCAGTCACCTGGGAGGTGTAGGTGCAGGTTCGCACCACGCTGTCGGCCCAGCCGCAGGAGAATCCAGCTTCAGGTAGCCAGGAACAAAATACCTCCTTACTGAGCTCTTTCCTCCTGGACAGAGAACTCCCAGCCCTGTTAGCAGCTCCAGGATAATCACACTCCCCAGACACAGCTGCTGGCTGCGTTTTATATCCAGCCCAAAACATGGACTGGACCGTGGGAGCAGCCACCCACCCTACTCTTTAGCTGCTCCCAGTAAGAGCCGGCCCGGATCGGCTTTGCAGCCATGCTATTTAACAAAGTCAAACAGCACTAGCTGCTGCAGACAAAAACCCGGCTCTCACCTCACCGAGGCCAGCAACCTCGGTGACACGTACCTGCCATCACATATGACACCTTGCACCTTACCACATACCCCCCTTTGTTCAACCCTGAGGGGTGAACACACGTGAGGCAGTGGACGCGGGACAGGGCATCTGCGTTGCCCTGCAAGCGGCCTGCCCTGTGTTCCACGGAAAACTTGAAATTTTGAAGAGATAGGAACCACCTAGTGACCCGAGCATTCCTCTCCTTGGCCTGACTCATCCATTTGAGGGGAATGGTCGGTCACCAAACAGAACCTCCTCCCTAACAGGTAGTAGCGGAGAGATTCGAGTGCCCACTTGATAGCCAGGCACTCCCTCTCCACTATACTATACCTGGACTCGGCGGGACTGAGCTTACGGCTCAGGAAGACAACGGGATGTTCTTCCCCGTTGACCTCCTGCGACAGTACCGCACCGAGGCCTACCTCCGAGCGTCGGTCTGTACGACAAACTCCTTGTTGAAGTCGGGTGTCACCAAAACCGGGGACCCACACAGGGCCGACTTCAACGCGGAGAAAGCCTCCTCCGCCTTCTCACTCCAGCTAACCCTCCCAGACTTTCGCCCCTTCAACAGGTCTGTCAATGGCGCTGCTATTGTGGCAAAGTGGGGCACAAACCTCATGTAGTAACCTACAATCCCCAGGAACGACTTTACCTGCCTGGTGGTGACCGGTCGGGGCCAGTTACGAATGGCCTCTACCTTAGTTACCTGAGGTTTGATGACTCCCGCCCAATTACATATCCCAGATATTTTGTCTCCTCTAACCCTATGGAGCACTTCTTTGGGTTAGCGGTCAGTCCGGCTTTCCTCAGGGCATCCACTACCGCCTGCACCTTGGGTAAATGGCTTTCCCAGTCGGTGCTGTGGATGACTACATCATCCAAGTAGGCCGAGGCGTACCGACGATGTGGTCGCAGCACTATGTCCATTAACCTTTGGAAAGTGGCGGGCGCCATGCAGGCCAAAGGGTAACACCTTGTAGTGATACAGGCCCTGCGGGGTAACAAATGCGGTTTTTCCTTAGCCGACTCCGTTAAGGGTACCTGCCAGTACCCTTTAGTGAGGTCCAGCACAGAAAAATAACGGGCTTGTCCTAAACTTTCAACCAGCTCGTCTACTCGGGGCATGGGATACGCGTCAAACTTGGATACTTCATTTAACTTGCGAAAGTCGTTGCAGAACCATAGCGTCCCATCCGGCTTAGGTATTAGGACTATGGGACTGGCCCACTCACTTTTCGACTCCTCAATGACCTCGAGCTTCAACATTAACTGTACTTCCTCCGCGATGGCCCGTCGCCGAGCCTCGGGTACCCGGTATGGTTTTAACCGGATCTTGGCCTGAGGCTCAGTGGCGATGTCATGTTGGATGAGAGGCGTGCGGCCAGGGAGGTCCGAGAACACATCCGTGTTCCGACTGATGAACTCCCTGACTTCCTGAACTTGTTTGGAAGACAGGCTGTCTGCAATTTTACCGTGGTTACTGCTTCACAGGCCTCGAACTGTGGGGCTGGACCCTTTCACCTAGAAGCCCTGGCCGGGGGCTGTGGTCGTCGGCCGTGTCCCTATCTTTCCACGGCTTAAGTAAATTCACGTGGTACACCTGCTCCGGCTTGCGCCGCCTGGCTGGTGTACTTTGTAATTTACTTCCCTACTTTCTCGATCACCTCATAGGGGCCCTGCCACCTAGCTAGGAATTTGCTGTCAAGGGTGGGTACCAGAACCAAAACCCGATCTCCCGGATTGAAGCCCGTACCCGAGCCTGACGATTATACACCCTACTCTGGGCTTGTTGTGCTGCCTCCATATGCTCCCGGACCAGCGGCAACACCCTTTCTATCCGTTCCTGCATCTGGGTGACATACTCAATGACACTTTTGTGGGGGACAGGCTGTTGTTCCCATGCTTCCTTGGCGATATCCAACAGGCCCCGAGGGTGTCTGCCATAAAGCAGTTCGAAGGGCGAGAACCCAGTAGAGGCCTGGGGTACCTCTCGCACTGCGAACATGAGATAGGGCAGAAGCAGGTCCCAGTCCTTCCCATCTCTAGACACCACCCTTTTTAACATATTTTTTAGAGTTTGGTTAAACCTCTCAACAAGACCGTCTGTTTGCGGATGGTAAGCGGACGTCCGTAACTGCTTTATACGCAACAATTTACACAGTTCCTTCATTACTTTGGACATAAAGGGGTCCCTTGGTCTGTCAGAACCTCTTTTGGCAGGCCCACACGGGAAAACATCTCCATTAACTCTTTGGCAATGAGCCTAGCTGAGGTATGTCGCAGGGGCACCGCCTCCGGATACCGAGTGGCATAGTCGAGAACTACCAGAATGTGTTGGTGGCCCCTGGCAGACTTTGGTACAGGCCCAATTAAATCCATAGCGATTCGCTCAAGCGGTACTTCAATAATTGGCAGAGGTACCAGAGGACTACGGAAATGAGGCTGGGGGCTAGTTATCTGACAGGTTGGACAGGACTTACAATAATTTTCTACCTCCTTGAACACACTGGGCCAATAAAACCGCTGCAGTATGCGGTCCTGGGTTTTCTGCCACCCCAGGTGTCCCCAAGAACATGTTGGTGGGCAAGCTCCATGACAAGCTTGCGATACGCTGTGGGCACCACCAACTGTTCAACAGGTTCACCTCGGACTTGGTTCACCCGATACAACATATCCTGTAGAACAATAAATCGTGGGAACATTAATTCAGCCCCTGGTTTCTGGGGTTTACCATCAATTTCAGCACATTCTCCCAGGCCCTGGTTAGGGTTTGGTCCCGGTGTTGTGCGGTCCCAAAATTTTCCCCGGAGACATTGAGGTCTGCCAACTCAGGTCCCGGTGGCAAGTCCTCCGTGTCTCCCACCATTACACTCAGTGGGGTTGTCTCCCCCTCTACCGCTGGAGCAGTGGTCACCCCTACCGCCGGCCCTTCAGACTCGGGCTCCCAGGGTTCTGGCCTTCCAGCGGTATCAGGCCACTCTACTAGGGTCACCCCTGTCTCGGGTCCCTCAGATACCTTTATTGCCGGCCACAGCGCCGGAAAACCGGGAAGTCCCTCCCAAGTATTAGTTCATGTGGGAGTTTAGTAGCGACAGCCACCTCGTGGGTCCACCTACCAGCCGCTGTGGACAAAGTCACTAGTGCAGTGGGGTAGTCTTTCAGGTCTCCGTGGATGCACAGGACCCCGACTTTATGGCCAGTATACTCCACAGGCCGTACAAGGGCAGCCCTTACCAGGAGACTAAACTCCCGGAGTCCAGCAGAGCCACCGCCAGCGAATCTCCCACCTCTACCTGACACAGGTGGTTATGGTCTTGCACCTCACGGGTGCCAGTTGCGCACAGCTTCCGTGCATACAAGGAGTGGCGACCCCCATAGTTCACCTCCATCGGCTCATCCCGATGCGGACAGTCGGCCCTGATGTGGCCTGGCTCCTGACACCTCCAGCATACCACGGGAGGCGGACTCGCAGGGGTATCTTCCGTACAGGCCGCTCTGTCGCCGGACGTCGGAACTGGGGCAGAGGCCTCCGGGGTTTGACTGACCCCTTCCCAGCAAGACTCCCCTGCAGGTTTCTGGTGGCCTCGTACCGCTCCACCAGGTCGACCATCTCCAGGGCATTGGTGGGCGATACCTGGCCGACCCAGTGCTGGAGAGGGTAAGGCAAAGCCCTCCAGAAGACATCGGCTAACAGACGGTCGAGCATAGCAGTGGGAGTCAGTATGTCTGGCTGCAGCCATTTTGCAACCGTTGTAGCAAGTCATAGTATTGTGGCCTGGCGGGTTCAGCCACGTTAAAGTCCCACTGGTGGACACGCTGAGCCCGGACCAAAACATTCACCCCCAGTCTTGCCAGGATCTCACCTTTCACAGTTGGGTAGTCAGCTGCTTGGTCATCTGGGAGGTCAAAAATACTTGCTGGGGTCCAGACGCCAGGAACGGAGCGGCGACCTCTGCCCACTGTTCTCGGGGTAATTTCTCCCTCACGGCCACCTTCTCGAACACCGCCAGATAGGTCTCCACATCATCCGAGGGGTCATCTTAGGGATCGCGGCACGGACAGCTTTCCGGGCATCATGGGCCGCGGTGGGACGCTCCTGCCGCTTGCAACGCCATCACGTGCTGTAGCAGTAGCTGGTTGGTCTCCCGCTGCTGCACGTTAGCCTCTATGAGGGCTTTCACAGCCGCCTCCATTTTGTCGGGGATCACAGGCTGCAACTTTGCCGGCTTAATATAGGACATTCACTTTTTCTCAGCAAAAACAAAGTTCGGCGTTCACGCCAGCCTCACTGCGCATGCCCGCATCCGACACCAAATGTGGGGAGTCGCTCTGGTAGACAGCGGTGCGGGTGCAGTTTAGAGGCAAAACAAGGAGTCCAGATTGTGCAACAAACAGTGTTTTATTCACACTTGCACACAAAATGAAAAACAGTCTCTTGGTGACAGTTCACACACAACGGAAATAACGTAGCCAAACAAAAACAGTCCAACACAGGTTCAGTCACCTGGGAGGTGTAGGTGCAGGTTCGCACCACGCTGTCGGCCCAGCCGCAGGAGAATCCAGCTTCAGGTAGCCAGGAACAAAATACCTCCTTACTGAGCTCTTTCCTCCTGGACAGAGAACTCCCAGCCCTGTTAGCAGCTCCAGGATAATCACACTCCCCAGACACAGCTGCTGGCTGCGTTTTATATCCAGCCCAAAACATGGACTGGACCGTGGGGAGCAGCCACCCACCCTACTCTTTAGCTGCTCCCAGTAAGAGCCGGCCCGGATCGGCTTTGCAGCCATGCTATTTAACAAAGTCAAACAGCACTAGCTGCTGCAGACAAAAACCCGGCTCTTACCTCACCGAGGCCAGCAACCTCGGTGACACGTACCTGCCATCACATATGACACCTTGCACCTTACCACAATATATATATGTATTCACATACATAATGATATCACTATAATCAATTAACATCTGCACAAAAAGATTATTATAAGTGCATATTAAATACATTATATATATCAAAATTAAATCATCTACCTCATAACCACATCATTGGATTTTCTCAGGTCTCTGGAAATTCTGTAGTCTCCTGGCTTCAGGCTGTCTATGGTGCGCATGCGCCAGTGTGAGTAACGGAGTGTGTCATCACAAAATATCAATTAAGTCACATAAAGCAGCCCACACTGACATTACAGGGTGTAAACTATATATTTGGATTGATAGGCAAAGTATTGTTTTATATTGATAGATTTTCCCTGCCCTTGGATGGAAACCATTGCCCTTCAGCATACAATTATAGTTACTACATTTCAAGCTAGACAAGCATCCTTCCCGAGAAATGTTATTCCATTAGGCTTGCAAATTAGCTTGCTTTCAGATTTCTAGTCCTTCTATAGGACATCAGAGGTGATACACTATACTCAGCTATCTCAGGGAAGGATTAATGAACAATTCTGTTTCAGGATATTCACCATCTCGTTACTCACATGGGAAAATGTGGACTCAAAGGGGATTCAAGATTGTCGTGTCTCCCTTTTCTGTGTTACAAGTAACTTCTGTCTATCTAAACCTCTAACTTTCCCCCTATGTTCAAAGATTAATCTTTTAGCGTAGCCGCGTGTCAAGAAATTCTTACACATCCAATCTCTTATCCAATAATTTATCCTCCTGTACTATACTTTGCACACTACTGTACTATACTTTGCATACATAGCTAACTAACGGCCCATTAACTCAACCATAGATCCATCTGATCTGCAAAATTGCGGAATAGATGTGGACAGAATAATTTGGTCATAAAATGAAGGGAATTGATCATATTCCGTGGACGTCTACTTTCAAATCAAAACATATTATTTCTATCTGTGGATTTTGCATGTATATTAGCATACAGCCAGACATCCCTAACATAAACAAACATGTCAGTGACTCCTGTGAGTATACGACTGTGAATTGGAATGCCTGGAAAACATTGTTCAAGTAATCCTTAGTGATGATTCCGAATATTCGAATTGCGAATTTTAATCGCGAATATCGGCACTTCGAGAATTCGGGAATATTTAGAATATCTCAAAATATATTCGGAATCGCGAATATTCGTTTTTTTTTTAATACCAGTCTAAGCGAATTTTATGCAAATTTTCTCAATCAAGAAAATAATACCTGAAGATCAGGAATTCACGAATTCGCGAATATATGGCGAATATTCACAAAAATATTTGCGAAATATCGCAAATTCGAATATTGCCCCTGCCGCTCATCACTAGTAATCCTAAAATTCAAGAAGCCGTGGCTCAGAACCAACCCAAATGACAAACATATCATCAGTGTATCTTATCCAGACTCTTACCAATTGAAAGAGGTTGGATGAGTATACATGATCATGTTCGAATTCTGCCATAAAAATATTTGCATAAACTGAGGCCACATTGGACCCCATCGTGGTCCCTCTTGAACAAAAAACTCATCTTTAAACAAAAAATAACTGTCCATCAATACAATATCCAAAAGTGACATCATGAATTCCTTTTGTGATGGACAGATATTAATCTCCTGTAACTTATGTCCTACCACTCTCATGCCCTTTTCATGAACAATGCTTGTATACATTGTATACATGCCTGTTACATTGAAGGATACAAAAAAAAATCCCCAGTATTAAATTACAAAACCTGTAATTTATATAAGAAATCAGCGACTCCTGTGAGTGTACGAATGTGACAAACAAAAGAAGGGACCTCTAGAACAAAATCACGTCCCACCCTATCTAGAAAACTGGCAATAGGTGTAAAAACTGATCCTACTCCAGAGACAATATTTTATCTGTTAATATAAATATATAGTTTATACCGTTCAATGTCCATGTGGGCTGCATTATGTTGGTGAGACGATACAGGGATGTCAGAACCATCTGAACCCACATAGGTACTCGATATGAAAAAGAATTATAGAATTACCTGTTTCATCCCATTTTGTGATCCATGGGCATAACATATCACAATTAAGATTTAGGATAAATGATGGGGTACAGAAATAAAGGGGTATTGATAGGGAAGCCCAACTCAAACACTTGGAATTACGTTTATGAATTGGAGACATTGGACCCTAAGGAACTTACTGTAATAGAGAGTTGAGGGTTGGAGGTTTACTTTGAGTATCATCATTGGGATTCTTTATATCATCCTCTGGGTTTAAGTATATATGTCATGGTTTTACGAAGTTCGGGCCCAACCTTAGGTTGTGTATGATTTGTTTTTAGTACAAAAATCACTACAAAATTCGATCAGAATTTCAGGAAAAATTCGATTTGCACCGAATCCGAATTTCCTCATGCTTCGTAGTAACGAATCACATTTTTTCTTAAAATTGCTGCTGCACGTGTGAGTACATGGAGCAAGGAGCTCTGGGTAGGCAGGATCCCCCATAATGCCATGCATTCAGCCAATTAGCAGCCAGCCAGCCCTGTGATTTCACAGTCCTATAAATAGCATCAGCCATGTTGGATTATGCCAATTTTCAGTGTACTTAGTGCAGGGAGAGATGTCAGCAGGCGCTAGGGACAGTGCTAGAAAAAACGTAATTGTGCTAAAAAAAAACAATTTACAAGTTCAGGGAAAGATTATTCAGCATTTATGATGAATAGGGTTCAGTAGGGGAGGTCGCAGCCTGGGTAGTAGGAATAATCCTATTACACCTTGCTGCACTGACTGGGCACCTATATTGCCATTATATAGCTCTGTAATTCCAGCAAACCGTTCTTGTTATTGAGGTGCAAGTGCTGTTTGATACAGCCATTAACAAGGTTTATTACAAGGAAATATTTATGTGTCTTATTTGCCCTTGAGCGGTGCAGTTATATGTTCTAAATTATTTTTTTGCTCGTAAATAGCGAATAAAGATAAACGGTGGCACTCACCCTTTGTTGCCAATATCCATTTATTCATGCACAGCAGTGCGATCACAAATTACATGGCGACAGCTGTTTCGTGTGCACCACACTTTATCTGGCCAAACCTGACAGACCCACATGAAGCGGCGTCACTTTTATGCACCCACTATTAACTCTCCGGCATAAGAGTGTGTCTATCAGGGAATACAAGAATAAATAACATCACATATTGAAATTGAGTAACAAAATAACAACAAAATAGCAGACATTACAAAAATACACTCATGTCCAATTTCTCATTAAATCCTAGGGGACCGGTAGCAGCAGAGCGTAGAATCCACCGGCACTCCCTTCATAATAAATTGCGTCCTCTATCGCCCCCTCTTGGGGTAGGTGGCACAACTTCTAAACCTGCAAATCTGAGGACAGTTACATCGCCATTATGTGTAGTTCTGACATGATCAATTAAGCGAGGGACTCCCTTTCCTGTTTCAATCGAATGTACATGTTCACAGATTCGCTCAAATAGACTGCACACAGTTTTCCCTATATCGAATTTCCGCATTTACACAATAAAAGGTAAACCATGAATTTTGTTCTGCAAGTTATCAGATTATTTATCTTGTGAGAGATGCCTGCAAAGAAGACAGTAGGCCACTGTGGATTAAAGCGACACATTGAGCAAATGCCGCATCGTTTGTTACCCTTTGGTTGCCACCCATCCAGCCATGTCCTAGGTCTTAAATCTTGAAAGTGGCTGCGGACAAGTTTGGCTCACAATGTGTGGCATCACCTAAAGGCAACAAGAGGGCAAGTATTTTTAGGGTTTAAACTTGTGTCATTTTCAACAGTGCTCCAATTATCTTTGATTGTATCTTTTTAAAAACATCAGCCATAGGGCTATATTTAAAAGAAAAAACTAATTATTTTTTGGGGGGTGTCTCCTCTATGTTTTGTTTAGGTTCAGACTCAAGAAACTTTTTGCGACCCATTTTTGTGGCCTTAGTCAATGTTTTGTCTAAGAGTTTGGGGGTGCTTGGCGGTGATAACTGTCCTCAGTTTTATTTATGCGTGCCAGTCGTCTGAATTGGCCATAAGGTACAGCACTCCGCACTGATTCGGGGTAGTAGCTATGATAGTGGAGAAGAGAGTTTGTCGCCGTCGGCTTTATGCAGCCCTCGGTCACAAGCTCCCCATCTCTCACCATGATCAGCACATCAAGAAATTCAAGGTGATCTCCTCCGTAATTATAGGTGACGTACATGTTCATGTTATTAACCTGATTTAAATATTCCACAAAATCTTTAAACATGGCCTCGGTACCAGTCCACACTATGAGTATGTCATCGATAAATCTCAAAAATATTTGAATATACACTAAGTATGGATTTGAGACCGAATAGACTTATTTATCTTCCAGGTGGGCCAGGTATAAATTAACGAAGGTACACATGACTGGGGTACCCATCGTGGTACCTACGCATTGTCTGTTCCACACACTCCCAAACAAAAAGGCATTATTGTTCAATATCAGTTTTAGGCCATCTTCAATGAAATCCCTAAAGACCTCACCTTTGTCTGCATTTGAGAGGATTTCTATTATGGCCTGAATTCTCTTGTCTTGGGGAATGGTGTATACAGACTCTCCACATCCAGGGACACCAAGCGATACTCCTCCCGCAACTGGATAGATGCCAGTGACCAGGGGAGATCGGTGGTGTCCCTGAGATGTGAAGGAACCTTGTCCACCAATGGTCGCAGTAGCCAATCAATATATCGTGACAAAGGTTCAGTCACCGACCCAACCCCTGAGACAATCGGTCTCCCAGGGAGGGGGGGTCAGTGACTTGTGAACCTTCGGGAGAAACCACGTAAGTTTTTTGGGATGTACTGGAAAAAGTTTCTCCTCTTTGCTCCTAGAGAGCATATCTCTGGTTACATAGGTGTAACTCCTTAACAGTTTTTGAATTTTAAATGTGGGGTCTCCCTGTAATTTCTCATAAGTGGAGGTATAATTTAATTGCCTTAGGGCATCAGAAATATAATAACTCCTACTGAGTAGAACTATATTTTCCCCCTTGTCCGCCAGCTTCACTATGATGTCTTTTTGGGATTGGAGCCAATCCAGAGCCTTTTCTTCATTAGGTGTAATATTTTATTTACTCAAGGGTAAATTAAGTTTTCACTCCCTCTAATACTTTTTGTTGAAAGACATCAACTTCACTGCCGGTGGGCAAGGAGGGGGGGGGGGGGTCAAAAAGTAGAACTCACACCACCCAAAAACTCCTGAGGGTTGTCATCCTCGCCTACTGTGTGCAAATTTAAATCAGTTATCAATTCTAGACAAGATATTTCTGTCTCATTAAAATAAGCATGCATACTGAACCCTAAGGGTCCAATAGTTACAGGACGTTCATCTTCTTTAGTCTGGTATGATGTTTTATGATTATGGGAGTCACAATAGATCCTTTTTTGATTTAATTTTCTAACGGCTTTAAATAGGTCGATCTTAAAATCAATGGCATTGAAACCTTCAACTAAACTAAAACCTAAACCTCGCTGTAGCACTTGTTCCCACTCTAAGGGTAATTCCCTACAAGACAGATTGATAATCAAATTATCTACTTTAGTTTCACAGAGTTCCTCGGCTATCGCTGCCAGGACACCTGTTTGCGTTTGTACCCTTGTTTGAAATTTTTTCCCTGTATAGCCTTTTCCCCGCGCCCTCCTGATCCTCCTTATAAAGGGTGTAGATTGGTACTGTTCTTTCTAAATTCAAACAATTGCAGACACTCGAATCATCTGATATACTGGACTCTGAATCAGATGTCCAGAATGCACTTTTCTTTCGTCTTGGGTTATGCTGTCTTCTTTGTTGTTAGTTGCTCCACTCAAAGTGTCTCCCTGTTTCATAATCGATTTTGTCCCTGAGGAATTTATCGCATTTCTTCTCTTTAATATCACTTTGAATCACAATCAACTTTTTGTCCAGACGTTTAAAAAAGCCGACGGCGACAAACTCCCTTCTCCACTATCATAGCTACCACCCCCAATCAGTGCGGAGTGCCGTACCTTATGGCCAATTCAGACGACTGGCACGCATAAATAAAACTGAGGACAGTTATCACCGCCAAGCAAGGGAGGTAAAATTTCATATCCCCCCAAACTCTTAGACAAAACATTGACTAAGGCCACAAAAATGGGTCGCGAAAAGTTTCTTGAGTCTGAACTTAAACAAAACATAGAGGAGACACCCCAAAAAAAAACTTTGTTTTTTCTTTTAAATATAGCCCTATGGCTGATGTTATTAAAAAGACACAATCAAAGATAATTGGAGCACTGTTGAAAACGACACACGTTTAAACCTTAAAAAAACTTGCCCTCTTGTTGCCTTTAGGTGATGCCACACATTGTGTGCCAAACTTGTCCGCAGCCACTTTCAAGATTTAAGACATAAGACATGGCTGGATGGGTGGCAACCAAAGTATTTATCTCTTACAATATAAATACTCTGATAATTTGCAGAATAAAATTCGTGGTTTACCTATTATTGTGTAAATGCAGAAATTTGACATAGGAAAAACTGTGCTCAGTCTATTCGAGCGAATCCGCGAACATGTACATTCGATTGAAACAGGAAAGGGAGTCCCTCGCTTTATTGATCATGGCAGAACTACACAAAATGGCGATGTAAGGACCTATTCACACGTCCGCAATGTTCATCTGCACCTGTTCCGCAAATCTGCGGAACGGGTGCGGACCCATTCATTCTTCCGGCCGACGGCTCCGCAATAACATAGAGCATGTCCTATTCTTGCACGCAATTGCAGACAAGTATAGGCATCTCTATAGCGCTGGTGGCAAGGTGTGTTGTGGATCCGCAACTTGCGGATCTGCAACACACTACGGACGTGTGAATTAGGCCTAACTGTCCTCAGATTTGCAGGTCTAAAAGTTGTGCCACTTGCCCCAAGAGGGGGCAATAGAGGACGCTATTTATTACGAAGGGAGGGCCGGTGGATTCTACGCTCTGCAGCTACTGGTTCCCTAGGATTGAATGAGAAATTGGACATGAGTGTATTTTTGTAATGTCTGCTATTTTGTTGTTATTTTGTTGCTCAATTTCAATATGTGATGTTACTTATTCTTGTATTCCCTGGTAGACACACTCTTATGCCGCGGTGCTGATTGCAATAGAATGCGCCATAATTAGCGCTATTAATCAGCACCGGAGAGTTAATAGTGGGTGCATAAAAGTGACGCCACTTCATGTGGGTTGGTCAGGTTTGGCCAGATGAAGCGTGGTGCACACAAAATGGCCGTCGCCATGTAATTTTTGATCGCACTGCTGTTTTTTAATTACCCTCCCTCTCTGCATAAATAAATGGATATTCGCAACAAAGGGTGAGTGCTGCCGTTTATCTTTATTCGCTATTTGCATGTAGCCTTATTCTCACGGCTGAGCACAACCAGTTGCCACTTTTTCTCAGCAGAACCCCAGCATCTTTAAGATCCGGCATATATAGAGGAAATATGGACTTGTAGTGCCAGCAACTATTTTCTCAATTGTTACAGCATTTTTTTGCTTGTATTAGTGGAAAAAAGGGCTTATTAGCCGTTGTTTGATGAAGTGCGAAAGTTAAAGCCCTTTCTGGTGTGTATTAGTGGAAAAAGAAACATATTTTTTCTGTTCAGCGGTGCAGTTATATGTTCTAAAGCCCTTTTAGTTATGTATTAGTGGCAAAAGTAAAATATATTTGCCGCTCAGCGGTGCAGTTATATGTTCTAAAGCCTTTTGTGGTGGGTGGGTGTGTGTTTTAATTTCGTCAGAGAAGTGCCAGGTGCTGCACAGAGGAGTGGCAGAGGCCTAAATGTTTCTGGTGCAGGTTGCAGAAAACTAAGGGGACGTGTCAGCAGGAGTTCCAGTAAGAGGCCTGAGCTCCTTGTGTCATCAAGCAGTTGTGTCTTGACCCTCAACCCAGCGGTTCTTGAATGTCTTTGACACAAGTGACATCAGACACCCCAAGCCAACAGTCGGTGGGTTCGTCAGACACAACTCTAAGTTGGCATGGCCCGGGAACAGGCACTGTGCCCTCAAATGTCCTCAACTTGCCTCTGTCCTTTTCTGTTCCCTCAGCCAGAGAAGTATTGTATGCTGTGTGCTCAGCTCCACTATCCAGTGAGGACGAGCTACTAGAAGAGAGTCAGCAGCTACTGGCAAGCCTAGATGTGGAGGAGACATCACCCGCTTCCTCCACTAGGAGGGGAAGTTGTGATGAGGAAAGTGGCATGGGAGATGGTGTTTCAAGGGGTCAGGCTCTTGACCCAGAGATGGTTGAGGAGGACATCAGTGACGTGCAGACAGTACATAATGATAATGATGTAGCTGATCGCACTTAGGAGTGGAATGACGAAGGGGCTTCATTATCATCGGGAAAAGAGGGTGGCAGCTTGCCCGTAAGGCAGTGGCGGAACCAGCAAGTCGCTAGCGTGGCTGGGAGTCAGCAGGGTGGCAGCAGAGGGAGATCGGGAGCCAAATGTGCCCGAGGTAGACCACCCGCTTCGAAGGAGTCGACCTGCCTGGGAAGTAGCGGTAAACGGGTTCACAGAGGTAGCGGCAGTAGCATCAGTCAGTGTGTAGTGTTGGGGGTAAAATCACCTACTCGGCAGTGTGGCAGTTTTTTGTTAAGCCGCCGGAGGAGGTGAACATGGCCATATGTAGAATCTGTGGGCAGAAGGTGAAGAGTGGCCAGGATTCCAATGTTGGCACCATGACCCTGTATCAACATATGCAGCATCACAATAAAGTGGCCTGGGAGAACCATGGTTCCAATGTGGTTGTCCAGCCTGCCGCAGCACCCGCTGCATCACCCAGAGACACACAGCCGATTACAGGCAGTCAAGGCTCCACCACCTCAGCCAAAGGGAGCTGTCTGTCCTTCCCATTATCTGCTGGTCCTGATGCTCCTGCTCCTCCTACTCCTCATCAGTCATTCTGTCAGCAATCGATCACCGAAGTGATTGCCAAGAGACAACAGTATATGTGCACTCATCCAACGGCGCAGAAGCTGAACGTGCTCCTGGCCAAGTATCTGGTGCTGCAGTCCCTCCCTTTCCAAGTGGTGGACTCTGCACCTTTCAGAGAACTGATGGCTTGTTCCCAGCTGAGGGTCAAGAGTCCCAAGCCATCATTTATTTGCCAAAAAGGCAGTACCAGCCCTGCACACATATGTAGAACAGAAGGTGGGCCAGTCCTTGAGCCTGTTGGTGTCTGCCAAAGAGCATGGCAGCACAAATGTGTGGAGCTGTAACTACGGTCAGGGACAATACATGTTTGTTATGGCCCACTGGGTGAATGTGGTTCCTGCACAGCCACACCAGCAACTTGGCCAGGTGATGCCGCTTCCGCCTCCATGTTGTCATGCCGTTGGTCCTACGACAATGTCTGCCTCTGCCTCTTCATCCTCCACCATGTCCTCAGCCTCCACTGCAGGGACAATTCATAGTGCCCCTCCAGCACACCACATGTGCACAGCACGGCGGAGTCACGCTGTTCTGCACCTCGTTTGCCTGGGCGAATGTCGTCACACAGGGGATGAACTGCTCCGTGTCCTTCATCCAGAAATCGAAACCTGGCTTTCTCCGTGACAACTCAGAATTGGAACCATGGTGACCGACAACAGGAAGAACATGGTGTCGGCACTGTGACAAGTTGGGCTGAACCATGCACCCTGCATGGCACACGTGTTCAATCTAGTTGTCATGAAGTTCTTGAAGTCTTCTCACCATCTGCAAGATATACCAAAAAATTGCCAGGAAACTTTGCATGCACTTCAGCCACTCGTACACCGCAAAGCACACCCTCCTTGAGCTGCAGTGGCAGAACGGCATCCACCAATATAGGCTTATATGCGACGTTTCTACCCGTTAAAATTCCACCCTCCATATGTTGGACCGACTATACGAATAGAGAATGGCCATAAACAATTTCTTGATTATCCAAGCGGATAGTAGTACTCCCCTGTGTAACTTCGATGTTAGCCAGTGGCAGCTCATGTGTGACACCTGCCGTTTGCTCAGGCCCTTTGAGGAGGCCATGTTATTTTTCAGGACTAAGCGAAGAACAATGTCATTCCACTATTTCATATCCTGGAACAGATGCTGTTAAATCTGTCTGGTCAGGGGACTGGAGACTTGGCGCCTACATCTCATGGTCACATTAGCTCTGTGGGTGCTGAACCCAGAAACTAGTCACCATCAGCACGTCACTGATGTCCTCCTGAACGGTCTCTGGGTCAGGAGTCTGACCGCTCGCAACACCACCATCCACGCCACTCTCCTCATCACTACTTGCCTGTCTAGCGGAGGAAACGGCGGATGTCTCCTTCAGATCTCGGCTGGGCAGTAGCTGTTGACTGTCCTCTAGTAGGTTGACCAAGCTGTATAGTGGAGCTGAGCCCACAGCATACAATACTTCTGTGGCTGAGGGAACAGCAAAGGACAGAGGCAGGTTGAGGACAGATGAGGGCACAGGCTCCCAGGCTGTGCCAACTAAGAGTTGTGGCTGACGAATCCACCGACTGTTGGCTGGGAGTGTCTCATGTCACCTAGGATGAAGGGGATGACTGAGTTAACCAATCAAGAGCCGCTAGGTTGCTGGTCAAGACACAACCACTAGCTGACACCGGGGTCTCAGGCCTCTCGCTGCAACTCCTGCTGCCACGCCCCCTTACTCTGCTGCGACCTCTGCTTGCGCCAGAAACATTTGGCCTCTGCCACTCCTCTGTGCATGGCCTGGCATTGCTCTGTCTGACATACTGTTAGCTGAACTAAATTAATAAAAATTAAATTTAAACACCCCTAAAAGCGCCAAATTTTTCTTTTTGTACTGAAGTCGCCACTAAACTCTTTTACCACATATAGCTGCAGAAGTGAACTGAGAATATATATATATTTTTGTACTGAAATAGGTCACTAAACTCTTTTACTACATATAACTGCAAAAGTGAACTGCGCATATATTTCTCTTTTTGCACTGAAGTAAGACAGTAAATGCTTTTAGCGCAAATTACTGCAAAAGTAAACTGCGATATATTCCCATTTTTGCACTGAAAAGGTCAGTAAACGCTTTTAGCTCAAATAACTGCGAAAGTGAACTGCATATATATTTCTCTTTTTGTACTGAAATTGGCCAGTAAACGCTTTTAGCACAAATAACGGCAAAAGTGAACTGCATATTGTGACACAGTGAGAGGTTTGGTGGTAAAAAAACAGGTATTTTCCTCTCAGCCTGTGCTGCTGGGTTGATTGCAGCCAGGTGAGGGCAAGTACTGGACCGGATTTTAGGTGCCGGTCCGGGTTTTTTTGGGTTAATACCTAGCTGCCTTTAAAAGACAGCTGGGTTTATGCAAAGCTCTCTCTGTGTGTGGGATCTGAGCCCTGTGCTGGGCTGAAAAGCTGAGACCCGTGTGTCAGGAGAACAGGCCATGTAAAGACGGTCAGTGGACTTTTTGTGTTGCCGAGCATTCAGCCAGGTGTGAACTGACACCTAGGATTTGAGGTGATTTAACCTGGAAACTGCTGGTGTTCCGTGGAGCTCTCAGGGCTGGAAGCAAGAGCTTACAAAGAGGCGTGCAGTCTGCCTGGAAGCCTGAGGTTGGACTTTCCTGCGGCTGGGCTGACAGCCGGGTGTGAACACGCACCTAAACCACACAGGTGAATTTGATCCAGTCTTGGACTTTTGTTTTGCCTCAAGTTTTTGCTATGTGTGTGAAGTAACACTAAGTGACTGTTTTGAGTTTTTTTTGTGCAAGTGTGAAATAAAACACTGTTTGCTGCACTACCTGGACTCTCTTTGCCTCTATACTGCACCCGCACCGCTGTCTACCAGAGCAACTCCCCCACAATATATATTTCTCTTTTTGCACTGAAATAGCCCAGTAAATGGTTTTAGCACAAATAACTGCAAAAGCGAACTGCATATATATTTCTTTTTCTGTACTGAAATAGGCCAGTAAATGCTTTTAACGCAAATAACTGTAAAAGTGAACTGCATATATTTCTCTTTTTGTACCGAAATAGGCCAGTAAACGCTTTTAGCGCAAATAACTGCAAAAGTGAACTGCGTATATATTTCTCTTTTTGTACTAATATTGGGCAGTGAACGCTTTTGGCACAAATAACTGCAATAGTGAACTGCATATAAATTTTTCTTTTTGTACAGAAATACGCCACTAAATGCTTTCACCACATATAACTGTAGAAGTGAACTGCCTATATATGTTTCTTTTTGTAATGAAATACGCCTCTAAACGCTCTCACCACAAAGAGCTGCAACAGTGAACTACCTATATATTTTTCTTTTTGTAATGAAATACGACACTAAACGCTTTCACCACATCTAACTGCAGAAGTGAACTGTGTATATATATTTTTCTTTTTCCACAGATAGAAGCCACTAAAGGCTTTTCAACATAGCACTTGCACCCCAAGAACAAATTGCTTGAATAACATAGCTGTATAATGGCAATTTAGATCCCCAAATTATCTTTCCCTGCACTTGTAAATCTCTTTTCTAGCACTGTCCCTAGCGTTTTCTGACGTCTCTTCCTGCACTAAGATGCTGTTAGACGATTCCTCCCTATCCTTTCCATGCACTTGTAAATCGTTTTTCTAGCACTGTCCCTAGCGCCTTTTGACGTCTCTCCCTGCACTAAGATGCTGTGAAAGGATTTTTACGTATCCTTTCCCTGCACTTATAAATCGTTTTTTCATTTTTCTTTTTCAGAACTAAGTTTTTCCAATTGCTGTCCCTAGCACCTGCTCATGTCTGTCCCTGCACTCAGAACGCTAGAAAATGTCTGAATTTAAGATGCCACCGTATTTATAGGGCTGTGACATCACGTAAAATGCGATTAGTTATCATGAAAATTAACATTCGGTGTGAATCGAATTTTTCCTGAAATTCGGATAAAATTTCACTTCGTCAGCTTCGATTCACTCATCACTGGTTATTACCTCATAAAGTGAAACAGATCTGAACAAAGCATGAAAACAGTACAGTATAGTAAGTACAGTATTTCTAGATTTTGTGACTATGTTTTGACCCCTTCTCAACATGCACCATATATAGTTGGATCATTAAACATGGCAGCTCACATCCTCTACCAGGGTCTTTGATCGAACACAAATCTGATCACAGACATTTAATCCCTCAGATGCTGTGAACAATTGACACTAGAGATGAGCAAATCGAAGCTGACGAAGTCGAATTCATTCCGAATTTGATTCTGAATGAATGCGAATTTCCTCGCGCTTCGTTGTAACCAATCGCAATTTTTCCTAACATGGCGGCTGACTGGCTACAATTGCGACTAAAATGTCAGCTACACACGAAGAAGGAAGGAAGGAAGGACTAGTGTAGGGAAAGGATAGTGAGAGGAATCGATAGTGAGAGGAATCATTTCACAGGCAGGGAGAGACATGTGAAGATGCTAGGAAGAGTCATATGAAAAAAGTTATTTACAAGTGCAGGGAAACATTACTTGGGTGGCGAGATAGTCTCATAATACAGCTCTGTCATTCTAGCAATTAGTTATTACGGTGCAAGTGCTATGTTAAAAAGCCTTTAGTGGCTTTTATCTGTGGAAAAAGATAAATATATACGCAGGTCCCTTTTGCTGTTAACTGCGCTGATATAACTTAGTGGCCTATTTCAATATTTCAACACTATGAGAAAAATAGACTCAGTTCACAGTGTTATTTGCGCTGAAAGCGTTTATTGTCACATTTCACTACAATATAAGAAAAATAGACGCAGTTCACATTTGCTGTTATTTGCGCTAAAAGCATTTATTGCCATATTTCTACAGAAAAAGAGAAAAATAGACGCAGCTCACATTTGGTTTTACTTGCGCTGAAAGCGTTTCTTATCATATTTTACTACAATTCGAGAAAAATAGACGCAGTTTACAATTAGTGTTATTAGCATTTATTGCCATATTTCTACAGAAAAAGAGAATAATAGACTAGTTTAATTTTTGCTGTTATTTGCGCTAAAAGCTTTTCTTGTCATATTTCCCTACATTACGAGAAAAATAGACACAGCTCACATTCAGTTTTATTCGCGCTGAAAGCATTTCTTATCATATTTCTCTACCATACGAGAAAAATAGATGCAGTTCACATTTGGTGTTATTTGCGCTGAAAGCGTTTATTGCCATATTTCACTACAATACAATACTACAACACAAGAAAAATAGACGAAGTTCACATTTGGTGTTATTTGCAGTGAAAGCGTTTCTTATCATATTTCACTATAATACGAGAAAAATAGATGCAGTTCACATCTGGTGTTATTTGTGCTGAAAGAGTCTATTGCAATATTTCACTAGAATACGAGAAAAATAGATGCAGTTCACATTTGCTGCTATTTGCGCTGAAAGCGTTTATTGCCATAGTTCACTACAATACGATAAAATTAGACGCAATTCACATTTGGTGTCATTTGCGCTAAAAGTGTTTATTGCCATATTTCACTACAATACGAGAAAAAAAGATGCAATTCACATTTAGTGTTATTTTCGCTGAAAGTGTTTAATGCCATATTTTTCTACAATACGAGAAAAATAGACGCAGTTCACATTTGGTGTTATTTGTGCTGAAAGCGTTTATTGACATATTGCACTAGAATATGAGAAAAATAGACGCAGTTCACATTTGGTTTTATTTGCGCTGAAAGCGTTTATTGCCATATTTCACTACAATACGAGAAAAATAGACGTAGTGGTGGCATACTTTGAAAGCACCCTGCCAGCTGTCATAGAAGATCTGCTGGACTACTTGCCAGCCAAACTAGATTTGCGGCCGCAACTGGCTGAGCCCCGGAAAAGCTGTCCTGCCTGTCCAGTAGTGTGGCATCAGAGCGGTTGTTTAGTGCAGCGGGGGCCATAGTTACCCCAAGAAGAACTCTCCTGTCCACCCAAAATGTGTAGAGACTTACTTTTTTCAAGATGAATCAGGCAGGATTTCCACCCACCAATGCCTGATGCATCAGATTAGATCATCCATCTCCACACTATGTTGCCGTGCCACTCTGTGGTATCATGCTGCTGTTGCTGCCATCTCCACACCATGTCACCTTCCCACTCTGTGGCTTCCTGATGCTGCCATGTCCACACTATGTCACCTTGCCACACTGTGGTATGATGCTGCTACTGCTGTTGCTGCTATCTCCACATAATGTCACCTTGCCACTTTGTGCCCTCCTGATGCTGCCATGTCCACACTATGTGACCTTTCCACTCTGTGGTATCATGCTGCTGCTGTTGCTGCCATCTCCACACCATGTCAACTTGCCACTCTGTGGGCTCCTGATGCTGCCATGTCCACACTATGTTACCTTGCCACTCTATGGTATCATGCTGCTGCTGCCGCTATTGCTCCCATCTCCACACTATGTCACCTTGCCACTCTGTGGCCTAATCATACTGCTGCTGTCACCTCCACACTTTGTCATTGTGCGACTCTGTGGCCTCCTGATGCTGCCGCCACATCCAGACCCTGTCATTGTGCCACTTGGTGGTCTCCTCATGCTGCTTCCACCTCACCACTATGTCATAGGGCCCCTCTGTGGACTTATCATGCTGTTACCACCCTACCCATTTTATGATGGGGTGGCTATTGTCCTTGTTTGGGCTTCTTGAAATCACCATTTATTTGACCTTTCTTCTGATCAGTCAGAAGGAAGAAAAAATTAAACGCACAACTGATCCTGTCTGTGTAGCAGCTGTAAGGTCTGTATGTTCCCATCGGAATTGGCTTACGATTTGGTAGCCAAAAGCAGGAGTGGGTACAAAACACAGAAGACATGTAAATATTACCTTCATTTGTCATCTCTGTTTTAGATCCACTTCTGTTTTTTTTCCGGCATTACTAGTACTGATAGATTACTAAGCAAATGCTGACTGAGTGAAGGCGTATGCTCCCCAGGCAGGATCCGTTTTTTTGTGGGTTATTGTTCTGACGTATCAGAGGAAGGGCAAATTAATCAGTGATGTCAGCACAAACTTACTGCTGACACCCTCTCCACTCTGTCGGAGGGCTCTACTTGTATAAGTATTTAATAGAACAGGTTCTGTAGACAACTATATCGAATCATCTGACGAGGGTGTAAAAGGAGTACGCTTCTTCTTGACACTAAGATAGATCTGTAAGGCTGAGTTCATACTTGAGTTATTGGGTCAGTTTTGGCAAATTTAAGTATACTTTCTTATCATTTGTATCAAGTTTTGGTTCAATTTAATATTAAACATTTAATGAATTTACTAATAAACATTACATGTTGCCTAAGACAGGAGAGAATATGCCATGGTGTTGCGATGGAGAAAAGATGCAATGAAAACAATTCCTCTCCACCTAGAGACAAATCCTGTCAAGATTGCTGCAAGTGTGGCATTGGCTGCTCATCTACCAAGATACCTCTGGGGGCAACCTGCCTGGCATGAACAGGCCTCCAGTAGCTACAGACAATGAGAAGACAAAGCTTCAAGATAGCTTGGAGCCCAGAAAGGTCGCAACGTTAGCACAGATTCAAACCACCAACTAGGCCCTATTCTCATCATCCGGGGAAAACATCAAGGGTTCCCAGTCATCATGGAAATTAAAAGGAGGGCATATTATATTTAATTAATTGAATAATAAAATATTTAATACATTTACTAATAAAATTTCAATTTTGCCTACTACAGGAGATAATCGGCCAGTCTGTTTATTTAACAACGTGGTGTTGCGATTTAGAAAGCATGCCAAGAAAACAATTCCTGTCCACCTGGAGACGAATCCTGTCAAGATTCTTGCAAGTGCGGAATTGGCTGCTCATCGACCAAGATACTTCTGGGGGAACCTGCCTGGCATGAAGAGGCCTCCAGTAGCTACAGAAAATGAGAAGGCAAAGCTTAAAGATAGCTTGGAGCCCGGAAGAGTCACAAAGTTAATCAAGATTCAAACCATAACTACCAGGCCCAGTCTCTTTGTCAGGGAGAACCTCACGGGTTCCCAGTCATGAGAAAAATGAAAAGAGGGCATTCTTATAATATTTAATTAATTTAATAATAAAATATTTAATACATTTACTAATAAAATTTCTATTTTGCCTACTACAGGAGAGAATCGGCCAGTCTTCTGTTTATTCAACTACGTGGTGTTGCGATGGAGAAAGCATATCCAGAAAACAATTCCTCTCCACCTGGAGACAAATCCTGTCAAGATTGATGCAAGTGCAGTATTGGCTGCTAATCGACCAAAATACTTCTGGGGGAAACCTGCCTGGCATGAACGAGCCTCTACTAGGAGCCAGACAATGAGAAGAAGACAAAGCTTTAAGATTACTTGAAGCCCAGAAGAGTCGCTAAGTTAGTCAAGATTCAGGCCCTGGTCTCTTCATCTGTCGAAAACATCACAGGTTCCCAGTTATCATGGAAATAAAAAGGAGGGCATCCTGTGGTGCACGGAGATGGAGAGGGACGGAGATGCACTATACGGACGTCTCAGACATGAACCGCTGCTACCGACAGCTGCTCCTTGGAAGGTCATGGAGCATTCCGGTCATCTGGCATCTATTTGCCCCGCCGAAGTATTATTTTGAAAGTGTGTAGAAGCGAACATGGGGCCCCCACGCTGCAGATTTCTCATGGAGACACCGGATTTTACAATATTAAATTATTATTTTGTGCATTAGCACTACTGATGGATTATTGAGCAAATGCTGACCGTGAATGCGTATGCTCCCCAGACAGGATCAGTTTTTTGTGGGTTATGTTCTGATGGATCAGAGGAAGGGCAAATTAATCAGTGACGTCAACACCAACTTACTGCTGACACCCTCTCCACTCGGTCGGGGGGGGCTCTACTTGTATAAGCGTTTAATAGAACAGGTTCTGTAGACATGTATGTGAAATTAGTTGACAAGGGTGTAAAAGGAGTGCGCTTCTTCTTGACACTAACATTGACCTGTAAGATTGAGTTAATACTTGAGTTATTTGGTCCGTTTTGGCCCCGTGACTGCCCAAATAAGTGAAGTGTGCAGTAATTCTAATAGCGACGCCTGTCATCTGTATGTCATACTGAATCGCAGTATTATTTCACCACCCCAGCACACTCCCTATGCGTGTTACTGCAAGGCAATGTCTTCTACACCCTTGTAAAGACTCTCTGTAGCCTGGAAATAGACGCTTTTGTCCCGCTATTCGCCGCAAATATATTCGTATCGAAGCAAATGTTTTCGGAAAATTCTGCAAACCGTGCAAATCGAATTTTCGAGAAATTCGCTCATCTCTAATTGACACCATTGTATCTGAGGGGTAATTTACTGGGAGCAGGTTGCTTTCAGTGATCAAACACCCTACCTACTCTAAAATTACAGGAGACATTCAGTTCATATGACTACCAGGCCTACACTCAATAAGGATGCAAAAATGTTCATAGACTACAATTGCAGTTTCTTGTTGAAACAAAATTATAATTGCATGTTCAAATCCCCTAGGAGAGCTAAAAGTTGCAAAATATATACATACAACACACAAATAAAAAAGCATTATATTTGACTCAATAATAAATAATAATAAATAAACAATAAAAAGTAACCAAATTGGTGTCACTGAATTAAAAAAATTCCCAATATATTAAAATATAAAAGTATTGTTTTCCCTGTATGGTGAATGCCATATTGAGAAAAAAAATCACAATTGTGGAATTGTCATTTTTTTTTTGTTTCTTTACAACCCAAAAAATGTAATAATGAAGCCATACATACCCCAAAATGAAATCAATAAAAACCTTGGATTTCCCCGCAAAAAAAGATTATGTGAGCATCTCCATAGACAGAAATATATTTAAAAAGTTATGAGTGTCAGAATATAAATAATTTTTATTTTCAAAGCTCTTTATTTTAGCATTAAACCAGAACAAACATCTAAGAATATTTTTTGTTTTTACAACATACCATATTGCAGTGATTGTAACAGGAGTTTTAAAAATGTCTGTCTATAAGATTCTAATCCAATAGAAAACGTTTTAAATAGACTAAATAATTTAATATACTTAGTGTTGAGCGAATTGAAGTAAAATGAATTGAATACGATCGGAATTTCAAACAAAATTGGATTCATCATAAAGCTGAATTTCCTTCGTGTTACAGAGTCAATTTTTCCTGACATGGCAGTAAAAAACAAAAAAATACATACTCGCTTCATCCATTTGCTCGGGAGAGGTCGTTACAGCCATCCTAATTGAAGAAAATGTGCAAAATCTCGTGGACGATGCTATGTGACGTCATCACGCTGGCCTGCATTGTGACGTCACTGCGTGAACCCAGCGAGGTGATGTCATCGCGCCAGCGTATGTGAAATTTCATGCATTTTTTTCAATCAAGATGCCATCTCCATGAGCAAATAGATGAGGTGAGTATGTATTTTTTTTGTTTTAAACCCTTGATTAACCCCTGAAAGGCCTTAATGTGATTGTCTGAGGCTGCTATCAGGGTTGAACTTGGCATTTGAGAGGTTCAATGACGGGAGGTGGTGCGATTGCTGTTCCCTGCCATTGCGCCAGCAACATACAATGGAATGCAATTTGTGATGAAGTAATTTGTCACGGACTCACAAATCGAATTTCTTTGTGAACTTTGGCAAAGCAGCCAAATTGAATTTTTGAAAACTTTTTTCATCATTGCATATAATATAGACAGAGAGATAGATTAGATAGATGATAGATAGAGAGATAGATAGATAGATAGATAGATAGATAGATAGATAGATAGATAGATAATTAGGAGAAAGGTAATGTACATCTAAGAATATTTTTTGTTTTTACAACATGGCAGTGGAGAAATGTCTGTCTATTGGAAATATCTTCAGATGTTTTTGAAATGCCCCTTGAATATCTTTGTTCCTCAGACTGTATATGAGGGGGTTTAAGAGAGGTGTAATGCTTGTGTAGAATAGAGACAGAAGCCATTCCTTATCTGCAAGCACATTAGATTTGGGGCGGAAGTACATAAAGCTACCACTTCCGTAAAACAAAAGTACAACGATGAGATGGGACACACAAGTTGACAGGCCTTTCTTTCTCCCACATCCTTTCGGAATATTAAGGACTGACAGTAAAATTTGTACATAAGATCCAAATATCATTAAGAAGCAGCCATGCATTAGCAAGCTCCCCACCACAAAAACAGTAGCCTCATTAGGGAGAGTATCAATGCAGGAAATTTTCAACAATGGTGGAATGTCACAGAAGTAATGGTTGAGAACATTGGAGCCACAAAAAGGCAATCTAAATGTGTTAGCAGTGTGAATTGTCCCAAAAATGAACCCAACTACCCAGGTCCCAGCAACCATATAGAGGCAAACATCTTTATTCATAATGGCAGAATATCTCAATGGATTACATATGGCAACAAATCGGTCATACGCCATTATGGCCAATAAAGAAGACTCGGAGGCCGCTAATGAAAGGAAGAGAAATAGCTGTATAATACATGCTGGTAGAGAAATAGCTAAATGCTCTATTAATAAATTGGCAAGTATTTGTGGCAGTGTTGTAGAGGTATAGCAAATGTCTAAAAATGCCAGATTTCTAAGGAGATAGTACATTGGTGTCTGAAGCAAATCATCAATTATTGCTAGGAAAATAATACAAATATTACCTATTACTGTGACAAAGTAAATGATCAGGAACAAAGCTAAGTACAGTGCTTTGAATTTCATGTCGGTAAAGGCATTGAGGTAGAACACTTTTATATCTGTGTTGTTGGTCATAATTGTTATTTTTGCCGTTGGATGAATAATTTGCTGTAGTCAGCATAAAGTGTTTTAGACTTGACAGTGTCAGACTCATAACATTTAGAGTTGACATAATTTTTTCCAGAACATTGAAATTCTAGTAAGCCATCATTTGTATAAATGAATGTGATTCAAGTCAAGTACCAGCAAATAAGACAATAAAAAGACTGGTGTCGGCATTTACTGTATATAAGCTTTGCCTCTGATAATTCAATTCCCTAGATAGCCAAAGTTATCTCAAAAGATTTTATAGCAAGACTGTTCTCTGGTGTAAAGAATTTGTAGTGCTGAAAATGTTGTATAGTTACTTTTTAATTAGGAAAATGGGAAGATCTAGAAAATTCATAGAGCTCTGTGCAAGAAGGATTTGATTGAAGCATTGCCTCTTGGTGACACCTGCCTTTTTTTTTTAGAGACATCTGTTGTCATAATGGTCTTTTAATGTGTAATTTTGGATCAATCAGGTTAGAATAAACAAATAAAGTTTACCATGATAGCAGGGCAGTGACAATGACCAGCCCTGGAAGGGACGAGTCTTCAGGATGTGGATCCAGCTATGGTAAAGAGCCCATGGTTCCCTACCCTCCAGTTACTCTGATAGCCTACCAGAGGTTGTGAGCAGGCATATACCCAGGTGGCATAATGTCTGATTATGCAGAACACCTTGTAGAACATAGCATTAGCCACTATATAGTGACTGTATTATGGTAATATTAACCTCTTAGGGACACAGGGCATACAAGTACGCCCTGATGTCCCGGTACTTAAAGGGCTTCTGTCACCCCCCAAAAGCCTTTTTTTTTTTTTTTGCCTCACTAAATAGCTTATAGGGCGATTATTCTAAACATATTCTTGTTAACCGTTTTTTTTGTAGGTTAATTTTGCTATAAAACGTTATTTTATAATATGCAAATTACCTTGCTACCAGCAAGTAGGGCGTTTACTTGCTGGTAGCCGCTGCATCCCGCTTGTAAAAAAACGCCCCTCCTGTGGTTGATTGACAGGGCCAGCGAGCGCTCTCCTCCTCCAGCTGGCCCTGTCTCCATTTAAAATCTCGCGCCTGCGCCATACCGTTCTTCAGTGGGCGCAGGCGCACTGAGAGGAGTACTCTCGCTCGGCCGCTCCTTCCTCAGTGCGCCTGCGTCTTCTCTTCCGGGTGCAGCTGTGACGTCATTGGCGCACTGAGGAAGGAGCGGCTGAGCGAGAGTACTCCTCTCAGTGCGCCTGGAGGGGCCACAGGAGGGGCGTTTTTTACAAGCGGGATGCAGAGGCTACCAGCAAGTAACATAGTAACATAGTAACATAGTATATAAGGCCGAAAAAAGACATTTGTCCATCCAGTTCGACCTGTTTCCTGCAAGTTGATCCAGAGGAAGGCAAAAAACCCCTGTGAGGTAGAGCCAATTTTCCCCACTTAAGGGGAAAAAATTCCTTCCCGACTCCAATCAGGCAGTCAGAATAACTCCCTGGATCAACGACCCATCTTTAGTAGCTATAGCCTGAAATATTATTACGCTCCAGAAATACATCCAGGCCCCTCTTGAATTCCTTTATTGTACTCGCCATCACCACCTCCTCAGGCAGAGAGTTCCATAGTCTTACTGCTCTTACCGTGAAGAACCCTTTTCTATGTTTGTGTACAAACCTTCTTTCCTCCAGACGCAGAGGATGTCCCCTCGTAAACGCCCTACTTGCTGGTAGCAAGGTAATTTGCATATTATAAAATAACGTTTTATAGCAAAATTAACCTACAAAAACGGTTAACAAGAATATGTTTAGAATAATCGCCCTATAAGCTTTTTAGTGAGGCAAAAAAAAAAAAAAAGGCTTTTGGGGTGTGACAGAAGCCCTTTAAGGAAACAGGGCGTATGTACGCCTTGTGTAGTTCCAATCACCACCGTGCGGTGCAGGGTGATCGGAACAGAGTGCCTGCTGAAATCATTCAGCAGACACTCTGGGACAATGCCGAGGAGGGTCCTGTGACATATGAACCCCCCCCCCCCCCCCATATAGGCGATCGCAGCAAACTGCAGGTCAATTCAGACCTGCAGATTGCTGTGTTTCCGGGTTATTTGGGTCTCTGGTGACCCGATAACCCTGTACAGGATGTTGATCGGTGGTGTGATAATACATCACCAATCACCATCCTTCGATCCTGTGAGGTGATGGTGACATCACCTCACAGGATCGATTTCGATTGGCTGCACGGGTGGGCGGGGATTAACTCCCCCTGCTCTCCTCTCCTCCTCCATACTTTGCCCGGGAGCGGTGGAGAGAGGAGCAGCCTGCACGTCGGCCATCTTCTGCGCCCAGCACCCCAGCACCCCAGCACCCCAGCACCCAGCAGCCCAGACTTCCCCCAGCACCCTCCTGTGACCCTCCAAAGTGCCATCTGGCACTATCAGGTTTATTAGGGCAAGCTTAGGGAAAGGTTTAGGTCAGGCAGGGAGACTTAGGGAGAGTTTAGAGATAATTTCTTTTTTAACTGTTGCATCATCCTCATTGGGTGTCTGAGGTCCACAGCACAGCTGTGTGACCCTAGACCCCTCAGGTGTCCTGTTAGGTTTAGGGAAAAGTCTGGGAACACCCTTACCCCCACACATGCGCACACTAACTAAAGGTTTCCCCGCACACACGGACACGCACACACACTCCCCTATGGCCCGCCGGACGTTCTCCGCCAAGGAGGCATACGCCCTGCTTGCCTCTGAATCCGAGAGCCCCAGTAAGGAAGAGGATGACCCCACGTTCCTTTTGTCATCCGCGTCCTCCTACTCATCTAGCAAGGATGATGAGCCCCCAAAGCGACGGAGTCGCCACCAGGAGGATCTAGAGGACCACCATGTTAGGGACCCTGTGGCCCACCCTAGCATGAGCATCTATGGGGCTCGTACTAGTTTTCAGGCCCACCAGATAAGTTCACCTGAGCCCCCTACCGGTGAACTTAGTTGCATGGTGTACCCCAGATGATTTTCAGCCCGTGATTCCTGATTTTGTTGGTGAACCAGGAATCCAGATTCCCACAGTGGGCTTCACTGAATACGACTATTTTGGTCTTTTTTTCAGTGACCACTTTGTGAATATGATGGTGGAGCAAACTAATCAGTTCATTGCTCAACACCCGGACTCTTTATTGGCTAGGGCCAGTGTCTAGACACCGGTCAGTGCAGCGAAGATGAGGACGTTTAGGGGCCTCGTGCTGCACATGGTCCTATTCAAAAACCCAGTGTCAGGAAGTACTGGAGTGGGGACATCCTCTACCAGACCCCACTTTACAGTACGGCCATGACACGCTCACAGTTTGAGGCCATCCGGAAATACCTGCATTATGCAGATAATGCAGCATGTCCCCCCCGAGGTGATCCTGCCTATGACCGCCTGTACAAAATCAGGCCAGTCATCGATCACTTCGGGGCCAAATTTTTGGAGGCTTACGTACTTGGAAGGGAGGTCGCGGTTGATAAGTCTCTCATTGCTTTTAAGGAGAGACTCGTTATCCGCCAGTATGTTCCCTCAAAGCAGGGCAAGGTATGGTGTGAAGCTGTAGAAACTTGGTGAGAGTACCTCAAGGTACACTTACAAGTTTCATGTGTACGAGGGGCGAGATTCCCGTACTGAACCCCCAGAATGTCCCCCCACTCTGGGTGTTAGCGAGAAAATTGTGTGGGACCTTATGCACCCACTGCTAGATAAGGGTTGCCATCTGTACGTAGGTAACTTTTATACTAGTATCCCCTTGTTCCAGTCCCTCGCCGCTAGATCCAGGTCCGCTTGTGGGACCATTCGGAGAACTCAATGCAGCCTCCCTACCTACCTACTTCAGGTACCTATCCCCAGGGGTGAGACCCGTGCCCTTACCAGTGGAAACCTGTTGCTGGTCAGATATAAGGACAAGAGGGATGTCCTTGTACTGACCACAATTCACGGTAACATCATAACCCCTGTCCCTGTGCGAGGAACCGCGGGAACAGTCCTCAAGCCTGATTGTATCATCGACTACAATCGGTATATGGGAGGAGTTGATCTCTCTGATTAAGTCCTCAAGCCATATAACGCCATGCGCAAAACTCAGGCATGGTACAAAAAAGTTGCGGTCTACTTGGCGCAGGTTGCCATGTACAACTCTTTTGTACTGTTCCAGTGCACTGACAACAAAGGGAAATTCCTTCAGTTCTATGAGGCAGTCCTCAAGGACCTGATCTTTTCTGACTGGGAAAGAGCAGGCCGGAGTACCTCGGGAACTGGAGGCGCTCGGATCGTCCATGGCCAACTCTTTCCAGGTGTGGTCCCCATACTGGAAAGAAGGGACAGTCCCCAAAAAAATGCAGAGTGTATAACAGGAGGGGGATACGGAAGGACACCACCACTCAGTGTGACACGTGCCCCGATCATCCGGACCTCTGCATTGACGGGTGCTTTAGGGCGTAACACAATTCCATGGAGTACTACATTTATAATCCCCTTTGACATTTAACCACTGACAATTGCATAAAAACTATGGTTCTCAAACTTGAGACACCCCAAAAAATTTTTTCAAAAATGATAGTTTGTAAATTTAATCTTAAAAAAAAATAGAAAAGACAAATTAGGTATAGCTGCATCTGTAATATTCTGCTCTATAAAAATACCCCATGACCTAACCCCTTAGAATAACAAACTTAACATAACAAAAAGTGTAATAGCAAGTGATCAAAATGTCATATGCCCCCATAATAGTGCCAATAAAACCGTCCTCTCATCCCACAAAAAATAAGCCCTTACCTAAGACAATAGGATAAAAACTTAAAAAAAACTGACTCTTATTTTGTTTCAAATAGGATAATATAGTGTTAAACCTAAATAAATTTAAAAAAGTAGACAAATTTTGTATCGCCGCATCCATAATAATCTGCTCTATAAAAATACCCCGTGACCTAACCCCTAAGATTAACACTGTCAAAAAAATAAAATAAAAACGGTGCAAAAACTGCTATTTTTTGGCAAATTTTCGATTTTAATCCATTTTTTCCAGTAACAAAGCAAGGGTTAACAGCCAAATAAAACTTAAAATTTATTGCCCTGATTCTGCAGTTTATAGAAACACTCCATATGTCGTGGTAAACTGCTGTACGGGCACACAGCAGGGCGCAGCAGGAAAGCAACGTCATATGGTTCCTGGAAGGCAGATTTTGATGGCCTTTTTTTTACACCATGTCCCATTTGAAGAACCCCTGATGCACCCCTAAACTAGAAACTCAATAAAAGTGACCCCCAACTAATAAACTACACCCCTTAAGGTATTCAAAACGTTACAAACTTTGTTAACCCTTTAGGTGTTCCTCAATAGTTTATGGCAAATGGAGATGACATTTTAGAATTTCTATTTTTTGTAATCTTGCCTCATAAAAATGTAATATAGAGCAACCAAAAATCATGTGTACCCTAAAAATAGTCCTAACAAAACTGCCTCATTATCCCGTAGATCCAAAATGGGGTCACTTTTAAGGAGTTTCTACCCCAGGGGGGCATCAAAGGGGGTCTTCAAATGGGACAGGGTGTAGATAAACCAGTCCAGCAAAATCTGACTTCCAAAAACCACACGGCGCTCCTTTCCCTCTAAGCCCTGCCACGTGGCCATACAGTAGTTTACGACCACATATGGGGTGTTTCGGCAAACTACATAATCAGGGCAATAAATATTGGGTTTTGTTTGGCTGTTAACCCTTGCTTAGTTACTGGAAAAAATGGATTAAAATGGAAAATTTGCCAAAAAATAAAAATTCCTAAATTTCATCTTCATTTGCCAATAACTCTTGTGAAACACCTAAAGGGTTAATTACATTTGTTAAATCAGTTTGGATACCTTGAGGTGTGTAGGTTCTAGAATGGGGTCATTCTTGGGTGGTTTCTGTTATGTAAGTCTCACAAAGTGACTTCAAACCTGAATTGGTCCCTAAAAAGTGGATTTTTTTCAAGATTTGCTTCTAAACTTCTAAGCCTTGTAACGTCCCCAAAATATCAAATGGCAATACCAAAATGATGCATACATGAAGTAGACATATGGGGAATGTAAATTTAAAAACTTTTTTTGGCAGTATTACTATGTATTATAGAAGTAGAGAAATTGAAACTTGGAAAATTGCAAATTGTTCCAAATTTTTGGTAAATTTGTTTTTTTTTATAAATAAAAATGAATTTTTTGACTCAATTTTACCAGTGTCATGAAGTACAATATGTGACGAAAAAACAATCTCAGAATGGCTTGGATAAGTAAAAGCGTTTTAAAGTTATTAACACATAAATTGACACTGGTCAGATTTGCAAAAAATGGCCTCGTCCTTAGGGTGAAAATGAGCCGGTCCTTAAGGGGTTAATCTTTGTTTAGTGATTTTTTTTTTCAATAGCAGTATGGTGATAATATTTGCATAGTGTTATTGCAGAGTTTTATGTGTAGGTTACATCAGGAAAAGGTGACAGAGGGAGTTTTGCTATATACTACATACTGTGAGGTGCTATAGAATAGACTGCATACCGTGGTGCGTTATACTGCATACTGTAGGGTACTATATTCTGTGGATTGCTATACTGCATACTGTAGTGTATTATATACTGTGGGGTGATTAAATATAAACTGCATACTGTAGGGTATTGCATATTGTGGTGTTGCTATATACTGTGGGGTGCAATACTGTATAATGCATACTGTAAGGTACTTCATATTTTGGGGTGTTATGCTGTATACTGCATACTGCAGGGCACTGCATACTGGGGGTATTATAATGTATGCTGCATGCTGTAGGGTACGATATGCTGTGGGGTGTTATACTGTATACTTTATATTATATACTGAGGGTTGGTATACTTTATACTGAATACAGTGTGGTGTTATAGTATATGTGGGCTTGGTTCATTTTGACAACAGTGATGTTTTGGACACTGGAGGAGGAGAACTTGGTCCATTTGGGTGTCACCAGGCCCCCTTCAGCGCTGAAAACCTCTCTGAGATAAAACTGGAGATTGGGCAAGAAAGATGAAAGAGAGCTTGCTGTGCCAGTTTGGACCAATTTTCCAGTCTGCCTGCCCAAAAATTCATGGGGTCAGAGAACAGGGTATGCACCAGAGACTGACTCCTGTACACATATATATGGGGCACTAATAATTTTTATATATCTTATGTATCGTTTTATTGATACAATGTAATTTACACGGGTTTTTTTGACACATTTTTGATGTACTTTTCACTTTGACTTTTGGTGTTTTAGTTTTATTTAATGAGAGAGGAGTAGGGTACACGATTATGAATTTTTTAAAAAAATTATTATATATTTTTTTAGGTTTTTTTTATTTTTTATTTAGTATTTTTTACTTTTTATGATCATGAAGGTTTTGGTTTTCATTTTCTAATTATGTTTGAATATTACTTGTATATATATTAATTAACATAATTTGTATAATTGTTGTGGGATTATTTATGGGTTGGATTTTTTTTTTTGGTATATAATGAACTGATTATTTAATTAGGATGTTTTTTGATTCGTTAATTATGGTGATTTATATTGGAGTGGAGATATGATGAAGCATAGTATTTTGGATTATCTATTTTACTGCAGTCCATCAAGATATACATGTGGTCCCTGGACGCATTTATCATTATCATTTAATATTACTATTAATTTTGAGTACTTTCGATTTTTTGGAAATTGTGATTCTTTCCTCTTCTCTTCCCCCCCTTTATATATTTATATTATTTATGTTATTTATTTTATATTATTATAATCAATTCTACTATGCGGTAGTTATTGCAGTTAATCATGGTAGGCATGATTCCGAAATGGATTCAAAACGTTGATCGCTTTCCCAGTTTCTATAATTATTTTTTGTGATTTTGTTTGATCCTGGGGGCACGATCAACTGTATTATACCTTTTGCATATATCCTAGATCATTTAGGTTGTTTGATACTCTTTGAAGGATATCGGATTTATGTGAGTGTCAGATCATGTGACTAGCCATCGCGGCTCACGTGACGGGCAGTGATGCGACCGAGTTCATGCGCTGGCCGGCTTCCTCCGGATGTGCTCGCTATGATTATCATGCTGCGCTGACATGCGCAGATGATTGATCGAGACGCGCTGAAGGATGAAGTCGGCCATCATGGCTGGGTTGCGCCGAGGTATCTGATCCCGTCATGTGTCTGCGATTGACCATTAGTAATATCAGCAGGTGACTACTAGCATTATGGGTATTGCTTTGATTGGCTATTCACCTCCCACCCATGGTATATATACCCCGGTTTTTTGCTTTTATCTTCACCTCCTGATGAAGCCTGGACGGTGAAACACGTGTAGGGGTGTTTTCAGTGCAGTCTGAGCGGTCGGTGTTTGGGTGCAATATGGGTATGTGTTATCTTCATTCTTACCAGCACTATTGATATGTATTGTTTATTGCATTGTTTTCACATGCCATATCTTCCAGTGTAGGGATCCACTTATTTGGGTCTACCTTCCAGTTATATGGACTGGCGGTGGGCTCAGATAGTGGGATAGGGGATATGCGTGTATTAGCCATATTTGGGGGGATACAGTGTTGTATATGTCCGTGATTTTTTACCCCTGTGTCCTATACCCTATACTTTTTTGGTTTATTTGTATCCTTGCATGCATTAGCCCCTTGGGAGATATATATATGTCTATCCTCCCTTATTTGAGTCCTATTTGGATTTCAAGGACCTATACTGGTTGTTTATTGCCCCACACCATTGCTCTACTGTTATATCTCATTTGTATCAGGGTGTCCTGTATTCCATTCTGTCTTTCTCTATAGATCCTATAATAATTTTTTATATATTAAATTAAAATGTGACATAATAAAATTTGATATTTTTTCATGCGACATGGGAGTTTGTTTTGTGTTTCAATGAGGTCAGGTCACTGCCATGTCATATATATATGTTTCCTTGCATGAGGTTTTGTAGGTTTATATGCACCAGAGACTGCCCAGATTGTCAGTAAGCCTGAACTTGGGCATTAAGGGGGGAGCTGTCGTCTTTCTGACTTGCCTCAGCCAGGTGCTATACGTGGGAAAACTGCTTCATCATGTTGAAGAGATTGAAATGGCTTCTGCTGCTACTGTGGTTTCTGCTGCTTGTGGCAGCAGGAGGGGGTGATTCTGTGAGGGCTGGAGATGGTCTTCCCTTTCAGACATGCTGGCAGCAGCCGTTTGCTCAGTGCATGCTGTGGCAAGCTGCGTACACAGTGTTTCCTGGTAATATTTGAATTTGTCCTCCCTTTCTTTGGCAGGAAAATGTTCCCCCATTTAGCTTTGATGGCGAGGGTCTAAAAACATGTCTATCCAGTAATCATCAGACTGCTTGATGTCAGACTCCCTCCCAACTAAGATGATTAGGTGTCATGGCCAGTGTCACAGTTGTCATCATCATCCTTTTGCTCCTCCAAATCCGACTCCAACTCCTCTTACTACTCCATGGCAGCACCTCATCCTCCTCCTCCCCCATGTGAGTTTCTCATTGTAGGTCCCTAACAGCTACAGGGCAGACAGCAAGATGTGCTAGCTGTTCTGCTTCCTCCTCCGACACCACCTGTTGCATGAGCCTCAGCATCTCTTCAAAAATACATATGAAGGAGATGAGGGACAACTGCAGCATGAATGCAGCATGAATGCCACTGCCTGACCTGGAAACAACACATGCTCTCTGCTGAGGCGGTCTGGTGCATGACAAAAGCGTTCACAGCTTTCCACTGTCTGTACAGATGCTCAAACATATGTAATGTTGAATTCCAGTGAGTTGGAATGTGAAAGATTAAATGCTCCTAAGTCCAGAAGAGTATTCCTCACCATGTGAAATTAGCTGAAAAGAGAGATAGTCTCCTGGACATTACCAGCACCTTGCACAAGTATTTTTTAAAAGGCCATGCAGGGGGCATGTGTAATTTCCCTCAAGTTCAGGGCGGCCAGGATGTTGCGCCCATTGTCGCTGACCACCTTACCCAGGTTGAATCGGCAAGATGTTTGCTGCCTGAAGTACTTCAGCAACTGCTCACTGGTGTGGCTACTCTGACCCAGGATGATCAACTCCAACACGCCTTAGCAATGACTGACTTGACACATGTGATAGGTAGTGTTGAGCGCGAATCGCACATTTTAATTGCGAATATCGGCACCTTGAGAATTCGCAAATATTTAGAATGTAGTGCTATATATTCATATTCGCGAATAGTGTTGATTACGAATATTCTAATCGCGAATTTATCGCAAATATCGCCACTTCTTACCATCCCTAGCAACCAATAGGAAAGTTGCCTACCCCTTAATATTGATTGCGAATATTCTAATCACAAATTTTTATCATGAATAAATTACATTGCCGATTTTCGCAATCAAGTAAATAATGACTGGAGATTGCGAATTCTCGAATTTGCAAATTCCAATATTGCCTATGCCGCTCATCACTAGTGATAGGAATGAGGGGTAGTGCAAGCAATGCTGTGCCCTGCTGCTGTTGTGGACAGGCGAGCATCCCTGGAGGAGGAGGTGAATGAGTGCCTTGTGGGGGGCCAGGCTGACACAATTGTGGGGGTCAAAATGACCTGGCCTCATTGCTGGGGCACTGTTTCACTACTGCTGTCACAAACATTGACCCAGTGGCCGTTAAAAGACCTGTACTGTCCCTGCCTGTAAGAGATGTTCCAGGTGTCTAACGTGGAGTGCCGATTGCCACACAGAGAGAATCGCAAGCAGTGGACCGCCTTCTCCACCACATGCAATGTGTGGCCAATAGTGGAGAAAAGTTTTTGTGGCCAAACATGCTGTCTCATGTGCTACAATAGACTTTGAGTACCTATTATTGTGTTTGAACGGCCACGGCTTATTTGAATCCTGCAGATCTTATACACAGCTGTATTTTTTGCACCCCCTTTGTGGAGAAAAAATACCATATGAGAGTTGTTTGCACAGAGATACCTGCAGCCATTTAGGGCCTAACCCATCCACAATGTCAGTGGCATCACTAAATCCCGAAGCAGATGTGGCCCTGGCTGTTCTTTGGTAGGTATATAGCCTCTGCTCTCTATTTCTATTTCTATATGACTCCCTGGTCCTGTTCAACACACCATTGTCATCGGAGTCCTTTCCCTCCCTACCGCTTTTATCAGACCATGAGATATGATGGTGGGCTTCTAGACCCCCCTCCCCTGCTCCGCGTTTTCCCAACTGCCACTGTCAGTGCCCCCACCACCAATGCCTTGGCTACAGGTGCCACCATTGCCACCATCATCAACACAGCAATGCATCGGGTCCCCAGCCTACTCCCGAACCTCCTCTTTAGGGCAGCCCAAACAGTGACAGCTCAAAGGGCAGCCCAAACAGTGACAGTGACTGGAGTGGACACTGAATACACTAGCCTAGCTATCAATTTCCCTATTAAATCAGCAGCAGCTACACTGTCCCTCCTCTCACTAAGACTGCAGCTTCCAAATTAATCTAAAATGGATGCTGTCCAGGAGATGGGAGGGCCTGGGAGGGAGAGTATGCTGATTGGCTGGAATGTGTCTGCTGACTGTGTGGTAGAGGGTCAACGTTTACTCAATGATAGGGGGTGGACCGAACATCGCATATGTTCGCCTGCCGCGACGAACGCGCACAAGCTATGTTCGCCGGGAACTGTCCGCCGGTGAATAGTTTGGGAGTCTTGGGACATCTTATTTGCGTATTCAACTTAATGCTGAGTTCCTAATGGTTGTTGTATTGCTAGAATATACGTTATATTCTAGCAATACAACCATTTGGAACTCAGCTCTAAGTTGTAATCGCAATGCAAATAATACTTACAATTATTAATCGCTTTCCAAATCCATTTGATGCCTCTATTTGATTGTATATGACAGTTGACTATGACTACCACCAACGTTCTGCTGCCTCCAAAGCAAGATATCTGAACCCCTTAGGGGCCATTTGGGCGTTTATGATAGGAAACGCATCAAAAACGCATTTGCGTTTTTATCATTTTAAATTTTATTTTTTTTATTTTTGTATTTTGTCACATTTGGTTGCATATTTAGATTTGGTATAGGCAAATATGGTAGTCTAGAATTCAGTGTTTCCCAACCAGTGTGCCTCCAGCTTTTGCAAAACTACAACTCCCAGCATGCCCGGATAGCCTTTGGCTGTGCAGGCATGCTGGGAGTTGTAGTTTCGCAACAGCTGGAGGCACACTGGTTGGAAAACACAGGTCTAGATCATTACTCTGCCCAAATCTATTTTCAGCTATATGACTTAGAAAATATGCTGTCAAACAATGATCCTAGGTTTTGGTATAGACACATGATCTAGACTACCATATTTGCCTATACCAAATGTAAATATGCAACCAAATGTGGCAAAATACACAAAAAAAAAATAAAGTAAAAATTATACAAACGCAGATGCGTTTTTGATGCATTTTTGATGCGTTTTCTATCTAAAACACCCAAATGGCCCTTCGGGGGTTCAGATATCTTGCTTTGGAGGCAGCAGAACGTTGGTGGTAGTCATAGTTAGCCATCATATACAATCAAATAGAGGCATCAAATGGATTCGGAAAGTGATTAATAATTGTAAGTATTATTCGCATTGCGATTACAACTTAGAGCTGTATAACTTATATTCTAGCAATACAACAACCATTAGGAACAGCACTAAGTTGAATTCGCAATGCGATTAATGCAGGTTATATTAATCGCATTGTGATTAAACTTAGATCTGAGTTCCTAATGGTTGTTGTATTGCTAGAATATAACGAAGATTGAGAATATAGTGCTATATTCGTTATCTTCGGTATATTCTAGCAATACAACCATTAGGAACTTAGATCTAAGTTGTAATCGCAATGCGAATAATACAGGTTATATTAATCGCATTGCGATTTACAATTACTAACACTGCAGCTTTAGAATGAATCTAAGATGGATGCTGTCCTTGCGTTTAGATAGGAGGTGGGAGGGTCTGGGAGGGAGGGTATGCAGATTGGCTGGAATGTGTCTGCTGACTGTAAGGTACAGGGTCAAAGTTTACTCAATGATAAAGTATAGGGACGAACATCGAATATATACATCATCGCTATGTTCGCTGTGAACTGTTCGCTGGCGAATAGTTCGGGCCATCTCTAGTGCTGGGTAGGTGGGCACAGATGTGTTCTGATCAAAATGTATTGGTTTAGAATCTTAGATTTTATCATTAGAGTAAGGGCCTAATCCATATGTTATGTTTGCATCTATTACTATAGTGCATTATTTTCTGTGAATTTATAAATGTAGCCATGCACATCCGCATAGTTACTATCATATCGTGCAGGATGTTTTGTATCCTTTTTTTTCCTATGATTTGTTTGATTTGTCTTGAAGGAGTGGCACCTTCAGGTGTAAATGCGTTCCTACTCTGGGAGAAGCATTCATGTGCACTTTTTTCCCCACCTATCTAAGAGGTGACCTTGATTAAGGTGGTACATATAGGTGTGTTTGTGTCCCCTCTCATTGGTTGCTGATGCACATAGAGGTAACTAGGAGCAACAAACTATATGTGCAGGGTCTGCGCTCCTGAACATAAATGCATAATGGCATAGGTAGGCTTAGCGTAGGACCTGCCTGAACTGAGACCACCTTGGCGCTGGGATATGGATTTAGGCCTAAATTCATTACTAGAGTTGAGAGGACACCTGGAAGTTTGGGTTGGACGGGTTCGGCCGAACATCACAAAAAAGTTCGGGATCCAAACTTAACCTGAGCTTGACCCCGAACCCCATTGAAGTCAATGGGGACCCGAACTTTTGGGTACCAAAATGGCTGTAAAAAAGTCCTGGAAAGGGCTAGAGGGCTGTAAAATGTGGGTTAGTGCTCTGCAAACAAATGTGGATAGGTAAATGACTTAAAATAAAATAAATAAAAATTAAAAATCTAAATCTTGATCTAGGAGGAGGAAATGGATGTGGAGTTGGAGGTTGAGGAGGTGTCAAGGTGGGAATGCCATCAGCAGCGCGCCTACCAGCGTGCGTTTGTAGTCACGCATCTTTCGATCATTAACAGATGTTTTTACCAAATTTGGTTCCCTGTCAGCAATAGACAGCAGGTATTTTTCACTGGCAAAATGTGGTTCACATTGCCAGCAGAGATGGGCGAACATCGAACCGCAAAATTCGCATCGCGCCCATTGACTTTAACCACTACAGGCCCGCCTAACGCACGGATGCGTCCGGCGGGCGGTCCTGTAGTTCTGATCTGACGCATCGGCACGTCATCTCGCATTCACAGTGCCGCGCGTCTCAGGAGGTAAACTACAGCCTGCCAGCGATGATCCATCGTTGGCAGGCTGTAGATGCAAATTAAATCGCATCAAACAGGTATATCAGACGCTGTTTTGTTAACAGCGTCTGATATACCTGCTACCTGGTCCTCTGGTGGTCCCATTTACTGGGATCGACCACCAGAGGACCAGGTAGCTATGTAAAGTTGCACCAAACACTACACTAACCCCCCACCCCCCCTCACTTATTAACCCCTTGTTAACCCCTTGATCACCCCATCTAGATTCCCTGATCACCCCCCTGTCACTGATCAAACCCCTTGTAAGGCTCCATTCAGATGTCCATATATGTTTTGCGGATCCGTGGATTCACGGATCCGCGGATCTGATCCACGGATCCGCAGATCCGCAGATCCTCAAAACATGGACACCGGCAATGTGCTTTCCGCATTTTGCAGATCCGCACATTGCCAGAACTATATAGAAAATGCCTTTTCTTGTCCGCAATTGCGGACAAGAATAGGACATGTTCTATATTTTTGCGGAACAGAAGTGCAGACCCGGAAACGCAGATCCGGAATTCTGGATCCGAGCAGGACAAAGTCTGTCCCCATAGAAATGAATGGGTCCGCAATTCCGTTCCGCAAACAGAATTGCGGACGTGTGAATGGGGCATAAGGGTCCCTTATCACCGCCAGTTAGTTAGCTACTTGTTAGGTAGCTAGCGCCCAGCCCACCGCACCGCAGTCACTGATTTTGGCAGAGATTTTTTCATCCACATTGATCGATGCGAATGAAAAAATCTGTGCCGTTCATTTTTTTTTTTTTTCAGCCCAGAGGCTGAACGGAAAAAAAAAAATCTCATTACCCGTATGCTCAATATAAGGAGAATCGCAGAAACTCCTAATGCTGGCCATACGTGTAATGATTGCGGAGACCCCTAAAATGCCAGGGCAGTACAAAAACCTCACATGTGACCCCATTTTAGAAAGAAGACACCCCAAGGTATTCCGTGAGGGGTATGGTGAGTTCATGTAAAATTTTATTTTTTGTCACAAGTTAGTGGAATATGAGACTTTGTAAAAAAAATATATATATATCAATTTCCGCTAACTTGTGCCCAAAAATGTTTTTTTCTGTGAACTCGCCAGTCCCCTCACAGAATACCTTGGGGTGTCTTCTTTCCACAATGGGGTCACTTGTGGGGTATTTATACTGCCCTGGCATTTTAGGGGTCCTAAAGCCTGAGAATCCAAATGCGTAAAAATGCCCTGTGAAATCCTAAAGGTACTCATTGGTTTTAGGGCCCCTTTGCGCATCTTGGCTGCAAAAAAGTGGCACACATGTGGTATCGCCGAACTCAGGAGAAGTAGGGCAATGTGTTTTATGGTGCCTAGAAACTCTCAAAAATGTGCCCTGCTGGAGCCTAGAACAATTTTACTTCCTATCGGTTTGATGTATGCAAATGTGCAGCACTCCACATTTTTGTATCCTACAGAGTATAGTAAAAAAAAAATGCATATGTTAACGTAAATTTATTTTCTACCATGGAACTGTATGGTGAACGGACGCCACTCTACAGCATCAGTCCGATGCATCTCTTAACGCATATATTTTTGGTATGCATTTAATGGATGGCAATAATAGGATGTGTACCCAGCCCTAGTGTCAGAATAAGCACCAGAACACAGCGGAGCAGGGGAGGCCACCATGTACTGACAGAGCGCTACCTGGTCCTGGTGGTCAGGGATGAGGACTGTGTTTCCCAAGGATCATTTTTCTACTAGGAAATACAGGGCACAGTATAATACACTAGAATCTATATATATAAAGATATTAGCCCTACCTCTGAATATTAATACAATTAGGTGGTCATTTATTATATAGAAATATATCTGTTAGGCGTATTTCTGACACAGATTGTGGCGCAAAGATCCTTAGCACCGCAATCTGCGTGGGCAGTGAAAGGGATACAGTTATGGTCATCAAGTTATTTGATACCAACGCCATACATTGACCGGAAAGCACCTCTGTACAGTTACCAGATAACGCCGCCATACTGTGACCGGATAAAAGGGTATAAGATGGCCCAGTACAGGAAATGACTAGGGGCACTGCACAGGGTGTGGTAAGAGGGCACAATGCAGGGTATAAGGGGGCACAGTACGGGGTGTGGGGCACAGTTAAATGACCCTCTGACATTAGAAGGTCCTTATGGTGAATGCGGTTCATACACCACCATAATGAGAGGCAGAGGATGATACAGGGGTGATATTATGTGGCTAGAGATTAAAAATGTATTTGTCGGCCCAGGGGCGTACATAGAAATCATTGGGTCCCATAGCAAGAATCTGAATTAGGCCCCCTAACTCCACCTACTATCCACCCCTGTCCCATCCCACTCCCTACCTTGGCTCCTCCTCTTCCACACCCCCATTTGCCAATAAAGAAATACAATATATATATATATAAATATATATATATATATATATATATATATATAAAGTTATGGGTAGGGAGGAGCGAACCCGAACTGTATAGTATACCGAATTTTGGGGTGTTCGTGACACGGACCCGAACCTTTACGTAAAAGTTTGGGTTCATTGTTCGGCGATTTTTATTGCCGCATTTTGAACGCCTGCAAAGCAGCCAATCAACAAGCGTCATACTACTTGCCCCAAGAGGCCATCACAGCCATACATAATATTAGCATGGCTGTGATTGGTCAAGTGCAGCATGTGACCCAGCCTCTATTTAAGGGTACTTTCACACTTGCGTTAGTGCGGATCCGTCTGTTTATTTGCACAAACGGATCCGCACCTATAATGCAAACGTTTGTATCCTTTCAGAACGGATCCGTTTGCATTAGTTAAAAGAAAAATTGATCCGTTTTCAATTACATTGAAAGTCAATGGGGAACGGATCAGTTTTCAAATGCACCATATTGTGTCATTGAAAACGGATCCGTCCCCATTGACTTACATTGTAATAAAAAACGGATCCGTTAGGCTCCGCCTTTTCAGACGGACACCAAAATGCTGCATGCTGCGTTTTGGTGTCCGCCCCAAAAACAGAATAGAAGCGGAACGGAGCCTAACTGATGCATTCTGAACGAATCCTTAACTATTCAGAATGCATAACTGATCCGTTTTGGGGCTTAACTGATCCGTTTTGGACCGTTTGTGAGAGCCCTGAAACGGATCTCACAAACGGAATCCAAAACGCTAGTGTGAAAGTACCCTAAGCTGGAGTCAAGTCGCGCCGCACTTCACTCTGCTCTGATTAGTGTAGGGATAGGATGCAGCTGCTGTTAGGGCGAGATTAGGCAGGGATTAACTCGGCAAAAACAATTAATTAAGTGATCGATTTACAGCTGTTAATCATTCAACTTCTGCTAGTTAATTGCTCACTGTTTTCAGACTGCCCAGAGCATTTTTCTGTCACTTTTTTCTGGGGTGATCGGAGGCCATTTTGTGTCTTGTGGTGCGCCAGCACAAGCTGCCACCAAGTCTATTAATCCATCAATAGTAGTTTTTTTTTTTTTTGCTATATCCTACATCAGGGGCTTGGCTGTGCTTATTGTCACCCCTAGAAACTCAGAATAGAATTTTCTATATTTTGTTGAGAGGTGAAATTCACTTAAAAAAATAGCAATCCCCTAAATCTGGTGTTCCAGCTGTGACTGGACAAGTTTCATAGTGTCCGTCAAAGGATATATTATTTTCTGGGGTGAAATTCAGTTGCAAAAATAGCAATACCGTAAATCTAGTGTTCCAGCTGTGCCTGGACAAGTTTTATAGTGTCCGTCAAAGGATATATTATTTTCTGGGGTGAAATTCAGTTGCAAAAATAGAAATACCGTAAATCTGGTGTTCCAGCTGTGACTGGACAAGTTTTTCATAGTGTCCGTCAAAGGATATATTATTTTCTGGGGTGAAATTTAGTTTCAAAAATAGCAATACCGTAAATCTGGTGTTCCAGCTGTGCCTGGACAAGTTTCATAGTGTCCGTCAAAGGATGTATTATGTTTTGGGGTGAAATTCAGTTGCAAAAATAGAAATACCGTAAATCTGGTGTTCCAGCTGTGACTGGACAAGTTTCATAGTGTCTGTCAAAGAAGATATTATTTTCTGGGGTAAAATATAGTTGCAAAAATAGAAATACCGTAAATCTGGTGTTCCAGCTGTGACTGGACAAGTTTCATAGTGTCCGTCAAAGGATATATTATTTTTTGGGGTGAAATTTAGTTGCAAAAATAGCAATACCGTAAATCTGGTGTCCCAGCTGTGACTGGACAAGTTTCATAGTGTCCGTCAAAGGATATATTATTTTCTGGGGTGAAATTCAGTTGCAAAAATAGAAATACCGCAAATCTGGTGTTCCAGCTTGTTGTCATGGTGGGAGATATTAAACTCTTTTTACTGTCTAAATGACCGCCCCATTGTCTGGGTGTCAGAGGCCTATATTTCGTTTAATTGCTTGTTGTCTGGGTGAGAGACATTAAAGTCTTTTTACTGTCAAATGACCTCTCCTCTGACTGGGTGTCAGGGGCCTACATAAATGAAAATGGCCTGTTCCATTGCAGGTTGACCTGAGGCCTGTGTTGCTGTTACGGGACCGCTCTCCTCTTTGCGGGTGCCATGGCCCTGAGTCTGTAAATGAGGCCTGTGGCACTGCAGTCAGACATGAATCCTTTTTGGCTGTGATGAGAACTTCAACTCCCATAACATTCCCACCTGATGTCACCCCAACCTCCTATTCCACCTCCTCCTCCTACAAGTTGCCAATTGATATTGGTTAATTTTTATTTATTTTATTTTAAGTCATTTCCCTATCCACATTTGTTTGCAGGGGATTTACCTACATTTTGCTGCCTTTTGCAGCCCTCTAGCCCTTTTCTGGGCTATTTTACAGCCTTTTTAGTGCCCAAAAGTTCAGGTCCCCACTGACTTCAATGGGGTTCGGGGTGAAGTTCTGGTCGAGTTCGGATCCCAAACCCGAACATTTTCGGGAAGTTCGGCCGAACTTCTTAAACCCGAATATCCAGGTGTTCGCTCAACCCTAGTTATGGGGTCAGAATATGGTGATATAAAAATTTTTTTTTCCCATAGTTTTAATTTATGTCTAAATTCACACAATTTGGACATAAACAACCATTCTCTCAGTCAGTAGGATTACAACGTACCACATATACATACCACATATGTATCAAAGGGCACAGATCAGTTTTTTTTCCAATTCGACCCCGTTTGGAATTTCTTACCCGCTTACCACTACATTTTATGCCATATTAAAGAAAAACTTGTCCAGCAAACAATAACCCTCATATGGATATGTGAATGGAAAAATGAAAAAGTTATGGCTCAAGGAAGATGGGGAAGAAAAATTAAAATGCAAAAACTAAAAATCCTCTGGTATCCTAAAGGGTTAAAGGTGTTATTCAACCGCCATTAGGCCCCCCAAAATGCCCGGGCACTGCATACAGATAATACTTATGCTGAGGGGGGTATGTGCAGGCAACAGCAGGCCGCAATGGAAATGAGCCTCGTTCACATCAAGGCCTTCATTCTTGGGGGAGCAGATGGTAGCAGAGACCTGTCTACTTGAGCTTGCTGCGCTGCTCCTGCTGCTAGCCTGGATCAGGGTCGCTGCGGCCGAACATCAGCTGCACATGCTACTTGAGCACACAATGAGGGAAGAAAAGTGGGAGGGCTGCTCTGACTAAACATAGGGAAGCAAGCAGGGCCTGGGACAGTGCGGAAGACAAGTGGGCGGGCCACTTCAATGCCCATAAGTTACTAGTCTTATGGGCGGGGCCTTCAATGCGCTCCGGGCCCCCTCGTGCCAGGGGCCCCATAGCAGCTGCGTGGTCTGCCTAGATTGGCAGTACGCCACTGTGTCGGCCAGTACAGGCCCCAAAAATTAGCCAATAGGCATTCACCTGACAGCAAAGAACTTTGCATTCCTTGGCTGGAGGTACATTAGGCGGTCACAGGATAAAAATGTAACTGTCGGCCAGAACAGGCCCCAAAAATTAACCAATAGGTATTCACCTGACAGCAAATAACTTTGGATTCTGTGGTTGGACGTACATTAGGCAGTCACAGGATAAAAATGTAACTGTCGGCCACTATAGGCCCCAAAACTTTTATGTTTATGCCCCTGTATATAAATAAAGCAAGGACCATTCTTTGTTCTAGGTGGTGGCGGATTTGTGTGGGCTGGCATGAGGAAATTCAAGGAGATCCATGCCTCATTGATTTTTAGAAATGTGAGGTAACATAATAACATAGTAACATAGTATATAAGGCCGAAAAAAGACTTTTGTCCATCCAGTTCGACCTGTTTCCTGCAAGTTGATCCAGAGGAAGGCAAAAAACCCCTGTGAGGTAGAGCCAATTTTCCCCACTTAAGGGGAAAAAATTCCTTCCCGACTCCAATCAGGCAGTCAGAATAACTCCCTGGATCAATGATCCATCTTTAGTAGCTATAGCCTGAAATATTATTACGCTCCAGAAATACATCCAGGCCCCTCTTGAATTCCTTTATTGTACTCACCATCACCACCTCCTCAGGCAGAGAGTTCCATAGTCTCACTGCTCTTACCGTAAAGAACCCTTTTCTATGTTTGTGTACAAACCTTCCTTCCTCCAGACGCAGAGGATGTCCCCTCGTCACAGTCACATCCTGGGGATAAATAGATGATGGGAGAGATCTTTGTACTGACCCCTGATATATTTATACATAGTTATTAAATCTCCCCTCAGTCGTCTTTTTTCTAGAGTGAATAACCCTAATTTTGATACCCTTTCAGGGTACTGTAGTTGCCCCATTCCAGTTATTACTTTAGTTGCCCTCCTCTGAACCCTCTCTAGCTCTGCTATGTCTGCCTTGTTCACGGGAGCCCAGAACTGTACACAGTACTCCATGTGTGGTCTGACTAGTGATTTATAAAGTGGTAAGACTATTTTTTCATCACGGGCATCTATGCCCCTTTTGATGCAACCCATTATCTTATTGGCCTTAGCAGCAGCTGCCTGACACTGGTTTTTACAGCTTAGTTTGTTATTTATTAAAATTCCTAGATCCTTTTCCATGTCAGTGTTACTGAGTGTTTTACCATTTAGTATGTACGGGTGACTTGCATTATTCCTTCCCATGTGTATAACTTTACATTTGTCAGTGTTAAACCTCATCTGCCATTTCTCTGCCCAAGCCCTCAATCTATCCAGATCCCTCTGTAGCAGAAAACTGTCCTCTTTAGTGTTAATTACTTTACACAGTTTAGTGACATCTGCAAAAATTGATATATTACTGTGCAAGCCTTCTACAAGATCATTAATAAATATATTGAAGAGAATAGGGCCCAATACTGACCCCTGAGGTACCCCACTAGTGACCGTGACCCAATCTGAGTGTGTACCGTTAATAACCACCCTCTGTTTTCTATTACTGAGCCAGTTACTTACCCACATACAGATATTTTCTCCCAGTCCAAGTGTTCTCATTTTATATACTAACCTTTTATGTGGTACAGTGTCAAATGCTTTGGAGAAGTCCAGATATACGACATCCATTGATTCGCCGCTGTCAAGTCTAGAACTTACCTCCTCATAGAAACTGATTAAATTAGTTTGACATGACCGATCCCTCATGAAGCCATGCTGATATGGTGTAATTTGTTTATTTTCATTGAGATACTCCAAGATAGCATCTCTTACAAAACCTTCAAACAGTTTACCCACAACAGATGTTAAACTTACCAGCCTATAATTTCCAGGCTCTGTTTTTGGACCCTTTTTGAATATTGGCACCACATTTGCTATACGCCAGTCTGGTGGAACATTCCCTGTCAGTATGGAGTCCGTGAATATCAAAAATAAGGGTCTGGCTAGGACATCACTTAATTCCCTTAGGATACGGGGTGTATGCCATCCGGTCCTGGCGATTTGTCTATTTTAATCTTTTTAAGTCGCTGCTGTACTTCTTCCTGGGTCAGACAGGGCACTTTTAAAGGGGAATTTACTTTTACATTTTGCATTTCATCTGACAGTTTATTTTCCTCAGTGAAAACAGTGGTGAAGAAAATATTTAATAGCTTGGCTTTATCCTCATCGCTTTCTGCAACTCCCCTCATTGCTATGTAGAGGGCCGACTTCTTCAGGTTTATATTTTTTACCATTTATATAATTGAAAAACATTTTAGGGTTAGTTTTGCTCTCTTTGGCAATTAATCTCTCGGTCTCTAGTTTGGCAGTTTTTATTAGTTTTTTACATATTCTATTTTTTTCCTTATAGTTTATCAGTGCTTCCTGGCTCCCCTCCTGTTTTAGTGATTTATATGCTTTCTTTTTGTCATTTATTGCTTTTTTTACGGTTCTATTTATCCACATTATCCACATTTATCCACGTTTCTTCTTATTTCTTAGCCTTTTATTTCTATAAGGTATGCATAGATCACAATTAGATGTTACAATGCTTTTAAAAATCTCCCATTTTGTGGTTGTATTTTTATTTTTGAGGACTATGTCCCAGTTAATTGGGCCTATGGCCTCTCTTAGTTGGCTAAATTTTGCTTTTTTGAAGTCCGGTATTCTTGTTCCTCCCTGTAGAAACTCTCATTTGAAGGATAATTGGAAGGTTATTACTTTATGGTCACTATTTAACAGGTGTCCCCCGACCTGCACGTCTGTTGTTCTATCAGGTCTATTGGTTAATACTAAGTCCAGTATGGCCGTCCCTCTAGTTGGGTCCTGAACCATTTGGGAAAGGTAATTGTCTTTGGCTATTGCCAAGAACCTGTTTCCTTTATGGGATGTACAGCTCTCAGTTTCCCAGTCTATATCTGGGTAGTTGAAGTCCCCCATAATAACCACCTGATTATGGTTTGCCGCCTTGTTTATCTCGTTTAGTAATAGATTTTCTGCGGACTCTGGTATATTAGGTGGTTTATAGTAAACTCCTATTAGTAATTTATTATTGTTTTTGGCTCCATTTATCTCCACCCACAATGACTCCACATTTTCGTGTCCCTCACAGATGTCTTCCTGGAGTGTGGGCTTTAGACAGGACTTTATGTAAAGGCAGACCCCTCCCCTCTCCGGTTTTGACGATCCTTTCTGAACAGATTGTAACCTTGTACATTAACAGCCCAGTCATAGCTATCATCCAGCCATGTCTCAGTTATTCCCACTATGTCATAATCATCCTCACACATCACTAATTCCAGTTCCCCAGTTTTATTAGTCAGGCTTCTGGCATTAGTATACATACATTTGAGAGGTTTATGCATATTTTTTGCCCGACACCTTTCATTCTGAACTTTTCTAGTTTCTCCTTCCATTTCTCCCCCAGTCCCACTACCTTGCCCCCGGTCTCTATCTGCACTATCTTCCCCTCCTGTAATGTAATTTCCCTCCCCCCCAGTCCCTAGTTTAAACATTCCTCCAACCTTCTAGCCATCTTTCTCCCCAACATGGCTGCCCCTTCCCCATTGAGGTGCAGCCCGTCCCTACGATAGAGCCTGTAGCTGATAGCAAAGTCGGCCCAGTTCTCCATGAACCCAAAACCCTGCTTCCTACACCAGTTCTTGAGCCACTTGTTAACCTCTCTAATCTCCCGCTGCCTCTCTTGTGTGGCCCGTGGTACAGGCAGTATTTCGGAAAATACTACCTTTGAGGTCCTTGCCCTAAGCTTGTGACCTAAATCCCTGAAATCATTCTTAAGGACGCTCCACCTTCCTCTAACTTTGTCATTGGTTCCAATATGGACCATGACCGCTGGATCTTCTCCAGCCCCTCCCAGTAATCTGTCAACCCGATCTGCGATGTGTCGAACTCTAGCGCCAGGAAGACAGCACACTGTTCGGCGATCACGATCTTTGTGACAGTTCGCCCTGTCTGTTCCCCTAATAACTGAGTCTCCCACTACCAGCACCTGCCTGGCCTGCCCTGCTCTCCTGGTCCCCTGCTTACTGGAGCTGACATTCCCCTGACCGGCAGAGGAAGTGTCTGGCTGCAGCGGTGCTGTCCCTGAGCTGCCATCCCCCTCATCTGCCAAACGTGCAAACTTGTTGGGGTGTGTCAGATCAGGGCTAGCCTCCCTTGCACTCTTCCCTCTACCCCCCTTTCTTACTGTCACCCAGCTAGCTACCTCACTTTCCTCAGCCTCCATTCTGTCACCCTCCCCCACATCTAACCCAAAGACTGCTTGCTCGGTGAGCAGCAAACTCTTTTGCAAATTGTCAGTGGCTCTCAGTGTTGCAATATGCCCGTTTAGAGACTCGATGTGCGATTCCAAACGGGTAATTTGCTCACATTTTGAACAAAGATATGCACCCTCAAACGGCTGTTCCAGGACTGCATACATCATGCAAGATGTGCACTGGACGGCATTGTCAATTGTGCAAGACATACTAATGGGGATTACACCACAAAAACAAAAAAAAATACAATATAATCTAGTTACAAGAACTGACGAATTTCAGTCCCCCACTAAAGTCCCTGAATCTGAAGTCACACTTACACAACCACACACTTAATCAACCATGCGTCGCGACCAACCTCGCGTTATATATATATCTACTTATATAAGTATGCTGTAAATGAAACTCAAATACACCAGCCTGTTTTTTTTCCTCTGGATTCAAAGGCTGAGTTCTCCTTACTGCTGACTTCTTAAAGGCTCCTAATTAGGCAGCCACACCCTAATTACTCACCTGTGCAACCCCTGGTAAAGGAAAAAAAAAATGTTAAAACAGCAATGAAGCTTGCAAAGCAGAAAGTCCCAGTGTACAATAGAGTCAAATGCAGCCACTCAATGTCCACAAATAATGTAGCTGGCAGTTACTCCCTCACTTAATCTTAAGTCACACTTACACAACCACGCGTCGCGACCAACCTCGCGTTATATATATATCTACTTATATAAGTATGCTGTAAATGAAACTCAAATACACCAGCCTGTTTTTTTTTCCTCTGGATTCAAAGGCTGAGTTCTCCTTACTGCTGACTTCTTAAAGGCTCCTAATTAGGCAGCCACACCCTAATTACTCACCTGTGCAACCCCTGGTAAAGGAAAAAAAAAATGTTAAAACAGCAATGAAGCTTGCAAAGCAGAAAGTCCCAGTGTATAATAGAGTCAAATGCAGCCACTCAATGTCCACAAATAATGTAGCTGGCAGTTACTCCCTCACTTAATCTTAAGTTACACTTAGTCACACATCTTAAGTCAATCTTAAGTCGTAGTCCACACTTTTGTGAGCTAGGCAAGTGCACCTATCGGTCACGATCCCCCCTGCTGTGCTGAACATCCTTTCGGACAGGACACTCGACGAGGGGCAAGCCAAGAGTTCCATGGCAAATTGTGCCAGCTCTGGCCACAGGTCAAGCCTGAACACCCAGTAGCTTCCTAGGGCGTCCACATCGGCCATTAAGCCGATGTAGTCGGACACCTGTCGGTCTAGGCGTTCCCTGAGGCTGGATCCGGAGGGCGACAGTCAATGGTTTGGCTGCAAGAATGATCACATATCCGAAGTGACCAACACATCTTCAAACCAACCTCTTTTTGCAGGTGTGGAAGGATTGGTGCCCGCACCTGTTTCGCTGTTGGTGGAAATTCCTCTGCCAGTGCCCGCAACAGCAGAATGCAGCATCTCTTGCAGCAAGGCCTGGAAATGCTGCATTCTGACAGCCATCTGTGATGCTGGTAACATGTCCACTATTTTGTGTTTGTACTGGGGGTCTAAGTACGTTGCCGCCCATTACAGGTCCTTGACCTTTATGCTTTTAACACGGGGGTCCCCCCCATGAAATCCCCCATTTGCACTAAATTGGAAGCAGTGGAGTGCCCTGGCTCCTGCTCATCGCCCAGGAGAATGTCATCCTCGGTCTCCGTCCCCCAGTCACGGACAACACCAGGGATCAATGAAAAGTTTGAAGCCTGCTCTTCTTGGACCCCGGGGTATTTGACAACGAATCGCTGCATGACTACGTTCAGGACGTGTACCATGCAAGGCACGTGTGTCATTTTGCCATGTTTCAGCGTGCTCAGCAGATTGGCACCGTGGTCACACATCACTTTACCAACTGTCAAATTGAGCGGGGTTAGCCACTGAATGGCCTGTGACCGCAGAGCTGAGAGCAGTGCAGGATCGGTGGCTCTTGGCTTCCAGTCACAACAGCCGCAGCACAGTATGGCAACGTCTCACCTGGCATGTCGAAAAGGTTCTGGGGAGCTTGGAGGGTGCAGAGGAAGAGGCGGTAGCAGTGGAAAAGGAGGCATAAGCGGAGGAGGAGACGGAGGATGGAGTAGGAGGAGGAGAAGAAGAGGCAGACCTGCATGCAATCGGTGGCGGTAACATCAAACGGTTGCCACGGGTTACATGCTTGACAGCCATCAGAAGGTTCACCCAGTGGGCAGTAAAAGTTATGTACCTTCCCTGCCCGTGTTTGCTAGACCACGTGTCTGTAGTCAGATGTATCTTGGCACTGACACTTGCCACTGAACGTGGCCATATAGCTCAGGGATGCCCTTCTTGGAGAAATATTTCCTTCCGGGGACCTTCCATTGCGATGTGCCAATGGCCACAAATTTTCTAAAGGCCTCCGAGTCCACCAATTTATATGGCAGCAGCTGGCGGGCTAGCAGTTCCGGCGTCATCACTTTTTTACGCTCAAACATTTGGGCCATGGAAGCCTGCCTTGTGCCATATGAACGTGACAACGTCATGGTTGAAGGTGGAGTGGAGGACAAATGGGAGAAGAAAGGAGAATGAGAAGAGGCAGAACGTGGAGCTCCGGGAGTGTGGCTTTGTGGGTTCTGACGGCATTGCTCCCATTGGGCTCGGTGATTGGAGCCCAGGAGCCTTCTTAAGGCAGTCGTCCCTAGATGAGTGTTGAGCTTAATGCGACTTATGACCGTGCATGGTGGATGGCTCGCTCCAGATACATTTGCAGTCTGCTTTTTGCCTTCTGTGCACTGCGAGTTCTGCCTGCTTCTCCCCCTTCTCCTCCCTCTCTGCTGCTCCGTCTCTCCCTCTGAACTTCCCTCCTCTTCCTCTCTTGAGGGCACCTACATCGACACGTCATCATCGTCACCTTCACCACCACTGATATTAGAGATCTCGGATTAGTGGGAACCTCCCTTGTTGCACCTAACTAGGTACTGTCATCAGACCGCTGGGTGGCGGCCGTTGCTACCTCTTCCTGATCAGATGCCAAGAATGGCTGCGCATCGGTAAGGTCTGGGAATGGATGGGAAAATAATAACTCTGACTCGAGTGGAGAGGCCATGGTGGTGGTGGTGTCTTTGGAGGTGCACACACCAGAGAGTGAGGAGGGTTCAGAAGCGGAAGGCTGAGTGAGCCACTTAACGAACTGTGGTACAACCTTTGAAGTTATCGTACACATGTCTTCTCCAACTTCCCACTTAGGCTCCAGCCTGGTGCACCTGCCTGACCCCTACCACCCCTGCGGAACGGCCTGCCTCTTCCTCTGCCTGTTATTTTCTAAATGACCCTGTGCCTAAGTCGGTAGAGAAGAGCAGTATTTGTGGAACCTGATATATGGCAGGCCCCAATCAGTTTTTAGTTGAAGCGGATATATCAAAACCCACAATCTGTATTTTGGGGATGCAGGTATATGAAAAACCTCAATCACTATTTTGTGGATGCTGATATACGGCAGCCCTCAATCAGTTGTTAGTTGTAGCAGGTATATCACCCTTAAGCAGTAATTTTGTGGACGCAGTTATATGAAAAACCTCAATCACTATTTTGTGGAAGCTGATAGATCGCAGCCCTCAATCAATATTTTCTGGAAGCATACAAATGCACTATAACATACTTTCTATGTTAGAAAGTATATTATAAGTATATCACATCCCTCTGTGTATCACACCTATTGATAGCACAATGTTACCAGTCCTTAAAAGGACTTTTGTGGCCCTATTAGCTAGTGTTTGGTGTCCCTAAGTTACTAACAGCCTGTCCCTGCTCCAAAATGCAACCTCTCCCTACACTGGCAAAACACATAATGTAAAATGGCTGCCAGATCGGGTTCTGTTATAGGGTTGGGGGTGTGTCCATGTGCTAAAACGTCTCAATTGGCTGTCCTGTCCCACCTGATGGATGTGTCAAAGTTCGGCGCAGTGCAAAAAAATATGGCACATGCGAATATCGCCATATGTTCGCATGTTCGGTGAATGTGCAAAGTTTTCTGCCAAACGACCGCCGGGTGAAGCGCAAGGCCATTTCTAAATACCACTGCCACATCTCCAGTGTACCCTGTGCACTGAAAAAATGTATCTGTGACATACAGTGTACTTTTTCAATAGACGGTGTCCTCTTCTGACATAGTAACATAGTATATAAGGCCGAAAAAAGACATTTGTCCATCCAGTTCGACCTGTTTCCTGCAAGTTGATCCAGAGGAAGGCAAAAAAAACCCTGTGAGGTAGAGCCAATTTTCCCCACTTATGGGGAAAAAATTCCTTCCCGACTCCAATCAGGCAGTCAGAATAACTCCCTGGATCAACGACCCATCTTTAGTAGCTATAGCCTGAAATATTATTACGCTCCAGAAATACATCCAGGCCCCTCTTGAATTCCTTTATTGTACTCACCATCACCACCTCCTCAGGCAGAGAGTTCCATAGTCTTACTGCTCTTACCGTGAAGAACCCTTTTCTATGTTTGTGTACAAACCTTCTTTCCTCCAGATGCAGAGGATGTCCCCTCGTCACAGTCACAGTCCTGGGGATAAATAGATGATGGGAGAGATCTTTGTACTGACCCCTGATATATTTATACATAGTTATTAGATCTCCCCTCAGTCGTCTTTTTTCTAGAGTGAATAACCCTAATTTTGATATTAACAGTGCCACATGTAAAGTATAAAGTGTAGTGATGAGCGAGGACCAAAGTGTTTGGGTACTCGGTCCGAACACAACAATATTTGTGCGCTCCGAGCACCCGAGTATAATGGAAGTCAATGGGAGACAACCAGGCACACTCTGCTCAGATGAGGGAAGAGTGCCTGGTCCATTGGAAAAGGTCAGAAAGTGACAGAAACACCACTGAAATGAATCTGGAACAGCATGGGTTCCATGTCTGGACTCCAATGTCCTGCTGGGAACCATATTGTCCCAGTTGTCTGCCACTTTTACATAGCGAAAAAAATCCTGCCCAAAATCCTGCCCCCTCGAAAAAAAAAAAAAAAACATTTTTAGAGGTAAAATTGTTAGGAAACATTCTTTCCTGGATATTCAATTGTATATACATTGCAAATGTTGCCAAAAATTACAAGGAAGAATCACTCCGATACAGCCTGTATATCACATAAAGGAGGGCCTCATTCACATGGTGCTACTATTGTTCAGGTACACTGCTGCACTCATAAAGCCTATGCACTAAGTGAAAGGGCTGCCAAAAATGACAAGGAACCAGCACTCCAATACACCCTTTATTACACATAAAGGAGGGCATCATACACACCCTTGAAAGATTATAATTGATGGCCTACTGGTGACCCTCAAAAACATTTGGAGCAAGGGCATGCTGGTTACCCTCTAAAACATTATAGTTAAGGGCCTGAAGGTGAGATGACCCAATAAAAAATTGTAGTGAGGACCTGAAGGTAAGCGAACCCCATAAAACATTGCAGTGATGGCCTACAGGTGAGCAGACCATATAAAGCATTTAAGGTGAGGGCCTGAAACCTAGATAATCACCTAAAACATTGCAGTGATGGGCTACAGGTGAGCAGATGGTATAAAGCATTGGAGGTGAGGGCCTGAAGCCTAGTTAACCCCATAAATCATTGCAGTGATGGCCTACAGATGAGAAGACGGTATAAAGCATTGGAAGTGAGGGCCTGAAGCCTAGAGAACCCCATGAAACATTGCAGTGATGGCCTACAGGTGAGCAGATGGTATAAAGCATTGGAGGTGAGGACCTGAAGCCTAGAGAACCCCATAAATCATTGCAGTGATGGCCTACAGGTGAGCAGACGGTATAAAGCATTGGAGGTGAAGGACTGAAGCCTAGTGAACCCCATAAAATATTGCAGTGATGGGCTACAGGTGGGCAGACCTTATAAAGCATTGGAGGTAAGGGCCTGAAGCCTAGCGAACCCGAAAAATCATTGCAGTGATGGGCTACAGGTGAGCAGACGGTATAAAGCATTGGAAGTGACGGCCTGAAGCCTAGAGAACCCCATAAAATATTGCAGTGATGGGCTACAGGAGAGTAGACCGTTTAAAAACATTGGAGGTGAGGGCCTGAAGCCTAGCGAACCCCATAAATCATTGCAGTGATGGCCTACAGATGAGCAGATGGTTTAAAGCATTGGAGGTGAGGGCCTGAAGCCGAGCAAACCCTACAAAACATTGTAGTGAGGGCATATATATTCTGTATGGAAGAAGAGGCGGAGGAGGAGGTGGATGAGAAAACAAGATTCAAACATATACCCTTTTTTGCGGTGAAAATGGTAAAAAAATATGAATCTTGTGGATTGAGTACATTATAAAGCATACATTTAAATTACGCTTTTGTTCCTCATTAGCTCAGCTTTCCTCTGGTGGAGTGGAGAAGTCAGGGGCAATCCAGGCCTTGTTAATTTTTATCTGAGTCAACCTGTCAGCATTGTCAGTGGACAAGCGTATACGCTTATCTGTTATAATGCCACCAGCAGCACTAAATACACGCTCAGACAATACGCTGGCGGCAGGGCAGGCCAGCACCTCCAAGGCGTGCCACGTGTCCAACTTAGACACCCAGTAGTTGTAAGGCACTGAGGGATCATTTTGGATGCTGACACGGTCTGCAATGTATTCCTTCACCATCTTCCAAAACTTTTCCCTCCTTGTAGCACTAGGCCGCAATTCAGGGTGAGGTTGCTGGCAGGGTGGCATGAAAGTGTCCCATGCCTTGGAAAGTGTTGCTCTGCCTCTGTTGGAACTACTGTGTGTTCCCCTTGTCTTCCCTTCCTTGGTTGCCTAAGGAAGTACGGACTCTGGGGCCGCACTGTCAGATGGAAAATTTTGGAGCAATCTGTTAACAAGTACCTTCTGGTATTGCACGGTTTTCACTCGTCCTCTCCACTACAGGAATCAGAGATCAGAAGTTCCCTTTGTAGCAGGGTCGAGGGGGGTGAACACCCAGTAATCTGTGTTACCTAAAATGCATATAACGCGAGTGTCGTGGGAAAGGCAGCCTAACATGAAGTCAGCCATGTGTGCCAGAGAACCAACGGGCAAGGCGTCAATGTCAACTTCAGGATGACTCTCCATACCCTCATCCTCCTCGTCTTCTGCCCATCCAGGCTGAACAGATGGAATTAAAGTTCCATTGGTACTAGCCTCTGTAGCACAGGCAAGTGTCTCCAGCTCCTCCTCCTCTTCATGGCCCAATTCGCACTGAGAAGACGAACTGGGGGAAGTCTGGCTATCACCCTGTGTCATCTCCTCCCCCATTACCTCGTCTGCCACATTCAAAGAATCCTCCATAATTGTGAAAAGCGATCGTTTGAGTAGACACAGCAGTGGGATGGTTACGCTGATTAAAGCGTTATCGCCACTAACCATCTGTGTGGATTCATCAAAGTTTTTTAAAACCTCACATAGGTCTGACATCAATGCCCACTCCTCGCTTGTGAACAGTGGCAGCTGACTGGAAAGGCGATGACCATGTTGCAGCTGGTATTCCACAACTGCCCTCTGCTGCTCGCAAACCCTGGCCAACATGTAGAATGAAGAGTTCCACCGCGTGCTCGCGTCACACAACAGTCGGTGAGCTGGAATCTGAAAGCACTGCTGCAGCGTTGACAGACTGGCTGAAGCTGTGGACGACTTTCGGAAATGAGCACACAAGCGGCGCACCTTCACTAGTAGCTCCTGCAAATTGGGGTAGGTTTTGATAAACCGCTGAACCACTAAGTTTAAGATGCGGGCTCGGCCATTGTCGGACACAACCATGCCTGTTTCTAGGTTGAGTGGCGAGAGCCACAGCTCGGTCTGGACCTTATACCCTGCTATATCTCTACGGCAGTGTGCTGTCTGTCCCCTAAACAGATCAGCTTCAGCACAGCCTGTTGACGCTTACCCACAGCAGTGCTACACTGCTTCCAGCTAGCGACTGATGGCTGACTGCTGCAGGAGGTGGAAGTGGAGGAGGAGGCGGCGGAGGAGGATAAGTGGGGGTTGGAGCCAGTAATATAGCTGCTGGCGGAGACCCTGATGGACGTAGGGCCCGCAATCCTGGGCAGGGGTAGCACCTGCGCCATCCCAGGGTCCGACTCACTCCCGGCCACCACAGCATTCACCCAGTGTGCGGTCAGGGAAATGTAGTGTCCTTGGCCACCAGCACTGGTCCATGTGTCCGTGGTGAGGTGGACCTTCCCAGTAAGTGCGTTGATCAGAGCTCGGGTGATGTTCTGGGACATATGCTGGTGTAAGGCGGGCTCGACACACCATGAAAAATAGTGGCGGCTGGGGACTGTGTAACGAATGATGGCCGCCGACATCACGCTGCGGAAGGTCTCAGTGTCCACAAGCCTAAATGGCAACATTTCAAGGGCCAGTAATTTCGAAAGTTGCACATTCAGTGCTATGGCCTGTGGGTGGGGGGCTTGGGCAGGGTATTTGTTCTTGCGTTCAAATGCCTGTGTTATCGACATTTGGACGCTGCGCTGGGAAAGGGAAGTGGATGTTGTTGCTGACGGTTAATGCGAAGGTCCAGGTGCAGGGCGAGGGGCATACGGGCCTGCGCCTTTGACAGGGGATTATCCAGCAGTGCGTAACAGAGGGGAAGTGGAGGCAGTGGTGGGACCCACAGAGTGTGGACCCAGGCGTTCAGCCCACTTATTAGGGTGCTTGGATGTCATGTCGCGGATCATGCTGGTGGTGGTGAGGTTGCTAGTATTCACACCGGGCTTATTTTGGTATGGCACAGGTTGCAAACTAACACTCATTTGTCGTCTGCGCTTTCCTCAAAAAAGCGCCATACTGCGGAACACCTACTCCTTGGCAAGGCAGATTTACGCATGTGGGTGCTCGGTGTAACGGTTGCGGGCCTGTTTGGTGTGGGCTGACGTCTCCCTTTTGCCACCCCACTGCCTCTTCCAGACTGTTGCGGTGCTACGGATCCCTCCCCCTCTGTACTACTGTCCTCTCTCGGCTTTTTACCTAACCATGTTGGGTCAGTGACCTCATCGTCCACCACCTCCTCTTCCACTTCCTCATTCTGCTCATCCTCCTGACCTGACCTAACCACCACCTCAGTGATTGGCAACTGTGTCTCATAATTTTCCACCTCATGAACGAATGATTGCAGTTCAACACCGTCATCTTCTTGAGACAGTGAAGGCTCAAGAGGTTTTGGAATCAGGGCACAATATCTCAGGTACCTCTTCAAGAGTGCTTGTCTAGAGAGCCAAACCAAGTACTGGTGATGAAAAGAGGTCATGTGAATATCCGAGTGTGGGATCACTTGTTTGGCCAGACGCGACATGGTGGGAGGAAGCAGGATCAGAGTGAGGATTCGGTTGACCAGACTCTTGGCTCCAGAGACTGGACTTTGTGGAAGAGAGGGTGGTGCTTAACCGACTGGAAGCATTATCTTCTGCAATCCAACCGACCACCTGTTCGCACTAGTCCGACTTGGACAGTGTTGTCCTGCGCAAGTTGGACATCAAGCTGGGTAAGGTGGATTTTTTTGTTTTTTATGGTGCACTGGCAGCAGGCACAGTTTTATTGCACCCAGGGCCACAGCCTCTGCTTGCACCATCAGCATCACGCCCAGGGCCACTACCTCTGCTTGCACCATCAGCATCACGCCCAGGGCCACAGCCTCTGCTTTCAGCATCATGCCAAGGGCCACAGCCTCTGCTTGCACCATCAGCATCACGCCAAGGGCCACAGCCTCTGCTTGTACCATCAGCATCACGCCACTTTCCCCTCCCTTTTTGCTCGCCTTCTTCATATTAATATTTTTGTCTGTAGATATGGCGCAGATTGTTTTACTGTCCGCTAAAGGCACAGTTTTCTGATGCCGGACAGTACTGAACACAGAAAAATTCAGATTTTTTCGGCACTACACTAGCCCAGAGATAATGTAATTTTTACAGTACACACTGTATTGGCTTGCTGTAATGTACTGTAGTCAAAGCAATACAAATTTTTGGCCCTATACTAGCCCAGAGATAATGAAATGTTTACAATACACACTGTATAGGCTTGCTGTAATGTACTGTACACAGAGGAATACACATTTTCGGCACTACACTAGGCCACAGATAATGAAATTTTTACAGTACACACTGTAAAGGCTTGCTGTAATGTACTGTAGACAGAGGAATACACATTTTTGGCACTACACTAGGCCACAGATAATGACATGTTTACAGTACACACTGTATTGGCTTGCTGTAATGTACTGTAGACAGAAAAATAAATATTTTCAGGAGTACACTAGGCGAGAGATAATGTAATTTTTACAGTACACACTAGATAGGCTTGCTGTAATGTACTGTAAACAGAGAAATACTAATTTTCGGCACTATACTATCCCAGAGTTAATGACATTTTTACAGTACACACTGTAAAGGCTTGCTATATTGTACTGAATACAGAAAAATAAATATTTTCAGGAGTACACTAGCCCAGAGGTAATGTAATGTTTACAGTACACACTGTATTGACTTGCTATCATGAACACGAGACAGAGAAATACAATTTTTTGGCATTACACTAGCCCAGAGATAATGTAATTTTTACAGTACACACTGTATAGGCTTGCTGTAATGTACTGTAGACAGAGGAATACAGATTTTTGGCACTACACTAGCCCAGAGATAATGTCATTTTGACAATACACACTGTATTCAGATGTAGTTCTATATTGGATACAAATTCGTCCCAAATAAAATGTATTCTCTGCTGGAATACTGTATATACGGTTGCGGACTAAACGCACACACAGATGTGCCCAAAACTAGTTAACTATGGCCAAAATATAAATCACTCTCTGCTGGAGCAATTAATATAACGGTTGCGGATTGAACGCACACACAAATGTGGCACAAGTTAGGTTAATTTCCCCAGAACAAATAATTTATCTGATGGTACAGTGTATCTCGGTAGCAGGAACACTGTAGTGAATAAGCCCCTTTTAATAATGTCTGCCCAACACACTGCTTTATGATGGTGCAGTGTATATCTCAGTACCAGGCACACTGTAGTGAATAAGCCCCTTTTAATAATGTCTGCCCAATACACTGTTTTATGATGGTGCAGTGTATATCTCAGTACCAGGCACACTGTAGTGAATAAGCCCCTTTTAATAATGTCTGCCCAACACACTGCTTTATGATGGTGCAGTGTATATCTCAGTACCAAGGAACACTGTAGTAAATAAGCCCCTTTTGATACTATCTGCCCAACACACTGAGTAATGATGGCGTATTGTAGATGTCACTAATCAGAAATCTTTCTGTCTTTTAGAAGTTATCGAAGCGATTTTCAAGCCCTGCACTATCTGTCCCATCCTGGTGACGCCTGTCCCTGATAGTGCTGAATTTACCCCCTTCTTAAAAAAAAAAGGTGCTGCACTGCTGTCAAACACACACTCTAGTCTTTAAAAGGACTGTTAGGTCTTTCAATAAGGTTTTTGGAGTGAAATCAGTAAGTTTAGAGCAAAACGTTATCTGTCCCTGCCTACTGTCTGCTCTCCCTGTTGCTGAATGAGCCAAGCGCCAGACCTCAGCTCCTATATGAAATGGTATCACATGTTCCGGCCAGCCAATCAGTGTAAGGCTTACAGCTAACATTGCTATGGCCTTACACTGAGGAGAATTACTTACCTGGACCTTGATTGGCTGCTTATAAGGTGCCAAACATGTGGGGTGGAGACTCAAGCAATGCGACATCACTAATAACGTGTGCGTTTAAAAAATGCATCTGTGACATACAGTGTACTTTGTCAATAGATGGTTTCCACTTCTGACAGTGACATTACCAGTGCCACATCTAAAGTGTAACGTGTGTGTTTAAAACATTTATCTGTGACATACAGTTTAATTTTTATCGCAAATTTTCCGATTGCCGATTTTCTCAATCAAGAAAATAATAACTGGAGATCAAGAATTCTTGTATTCGCGAACATATGACGGATATTCGCCCAAATATTCGCGAAATATCACAAATTTGAATATTGCCCCCACCGCTAATCACTACTCAATAGTAATATTTGGTGAATAAAGTCTTTCGTAAACACTGTGAATAAAGTCTTTCCTAAACAGTGCTTGTAACGTCTCTCCCTGCACTAAGTTCACTGTAATATGGCAGAGACCGGGCATATAGGGGCTTTTTATAGAGCTGTGACATCACAGGGACTTGCTATATGCTGATTGGCTATCTGCATGGCATTATGGGTATAAAAGAATTAAAAAAAATCTGCATGGCATTATGGGTGCTCCCTCGTTCCCGGACTTCTTACTTCCTCTTTCTAACATGTGAGCAGCCATTTTAGAAAAAATATGATTCATTACCATGAAGCACAAGGAAATTCAACTTTTGAGACTAATTGCATTTTTCCTGAAATTCGGATCGAATTCCACTTCGTCAACTTCAAGTCACTCATCTCTAATCATGGAAATTTCACTTTGTAGCACTGACATGGAAAGGACTTAGGAATTTTAGTGAACAGCAAACCTAACTGTGGAAACTAGTGTCAGGCAGCCACTGCCAAGGCCAATAAGATTATAGGGTACATAAAAGGGGGCATAGATGCCCGTGATGAGAACATAGTCTTGCCACATTACAAGTCAGATCACACATGTAGTATTGTGTACAGTTATGGGCTCTTGTGAACAGAGCTGGAGAGGGTTCAAAGGAAGGCAACTAAGTAAAAACTGGAATGGGTGGACTACAGTACCCATAAAGGTTATCAAAATTAGAGTTATTCAATTTAGTAAAAAAGACAACTGAGGAGAGATCTGTATAAATATATCAGGGGTCCATACAGAGATCTCTCTCATCATCTATTTATTCCTAGGACTGTGACTGTGACGAGGGGACATCCTCTGTGTCTGGAGGAAAGAAGGTTTCAACTCAAACATAAAAGAGCATTCTTTACGGTAAGAGCAGTGAGACTATGGAACTCTCTGCCTGAGGAGGTGGTGATGATGAATTCACTAAAATAGTTCAAGAGGGACCTGGATGTATTTCTGGAGTGTAATAATATTACAGATGATAGTTACTAGAGATGGGTTGTTGATCTAAGGAGTTATTCTGATTGCCGGATCGGGAAAGAATTTATTTAACTTAAAATTAGAAAAATTGGCTTCTACCTCACAGGATTTTTTTGCCTTCCTCTGGACCAACTTGTAGGATAACAGGCTGAACTGGATGGACAGATGTCTTTTATCAGCCTTACAAATCAGTTACTATGCTGAAATACGTCTAAATTAGGTGTATTTCAGGTGCAGATAGCAGCGCACTGGTTAGTTGCACCACTATCTGCGACTTCGCCCCGCTCATGCAGGTCTAAAAATGTGGGCGTAGTGTGGGCGGGGAAGTTGACTGGCCGGCAGGCCTGTCTCATTCACCATTTTTTATGCCTGTTTTTGGTGTAGAAGAAGGTCTAAATGTAAGACCGCTCAGAAGCTGCCTTACATTTAGAATTGGAGCCTCTTCATAACTTCAGTGGATCTACCACCAGTTTAGCGCTTTATTAGATGCCAGTCTTAACAAATGTGCCCTTATATTACTATGTTACTATGACACTGGCCAGGATAACCAATCATCTTAGTGGCGGCGGAGCCACAGAAAAAAAATGGGTGCTCAGGCACACTGGAGAGCATGGGAAGCTGCATGTTTGCTTATGTACTAAAAAGTATATCATTAGTATCAAGCAATCTAAAGATTACTGAATAGTAATGCTTTCAAAGCTTCGCCTTCAAAAAGCCATACTGCTTCCTTGTTGCCGAGAGAGAGGCCAAATGGTTCTATTACCAGAATACACTGTCTATGCATTTTACTGCAGCTTTCGACACGCAGATTCCTGCCACCTACGTGTCTGGTCCTTCTTCACCCCACACTAATTCAAGCAACTCCCGGGGTCTATGCTACCACAAGTAGCAGAAACTGCAGCAGCTAGTTCAGTCACATAAACATGATGCAGCAGTCTTTTCAAGTTCTGTGCCAGGCTGATGCAAATGTTGAGCGCGAATATTTGAATAGTGATTTTTTATTTTTTTTTTTATGAATATTGACACTTTGCTAATTTGCGAACATTTAGAATATGGTGCAATATATTGTTATGATTATTTTTTTTCGATCAGAACCCAAGAATAAGATACCATTAACTAAGATAGAGAATATAGCGCTATGTTCTCTATCTTCGTAATTCTAGCAAGCCAACTAATAAGAAAGTCATAGCCCGTTCAAAGTGTCATTCGTAGTACGCGAATATTACATTATGTAATATTCGCGTACTGCAAATGGAACTTTGAACAGGGTAAAACTTTCCAATTGGTTGGCTTGCTAAAATTAACGAAGATAGAGAATATAGCGCTATATTCGTATTCGTTATCTTTGTTAATTCTAGCAAGCCAAGTAAACTTGCCTATACACAGCTCTAAGTTGGATGCGCAATGCGAGAATATTAAGTAATATTACTTGCATTGCCCATCCAACTTAGAGCTGGGTACTGTCAAGTTTCCTATTGGTTGGCTTGCTAGAATTAAGCAATATAGGGAATATAGCGCTATATTCGTTCTATTCGTTAATTCTAGATAGCCAACCAATAGGAAAGTTATCTTTATAGCCCGTTCAAAGTTCTATTCACAACACGCGAATAATTAAATCGCATATTATTCGCGATAAACAATATAATTCCGAATATTTTATTTCGACGAATATATGACGAATATTTAATTGAATATTCGCAAAATCGAATATAGCACCTCCCGCTCATCACTACGCCTGAATAACCAGGTTCAGTCTTACATGGACTGTAGCCTTTCTCACGGCACATACCATATTCCCTGACCCCACAGACTTTAGGCAGCCAGATTGGAACAGTGACTAGAACTTGCACAATTAACTGTCACTCTACTGTCTTGTATAGCCTCCAGTGTACTCTCTGAGAGGGTTTTTAGCATGGCAGGAGGCATGTTTGAAGAGGAAGCGGTGCTCCATGCGAGAGCCGCTTTCTGGGCATCACACTACTCATTATGTGGTCTGAGAGAGAGAGAAAGACAAGATAGAAAAAAATATGGGTCTCAAAGTGTTATATATCAATTTTCAGGCCAAATGGAGCACCTTTGATTTGTGTAGAATCTTTTGGAATACAAATTGAATGTTTTGAAAGATTAAAAAAATCTGACACAAAATGAATTTCAAGAAATGTGTTCAATTCATCTCTAGTTTAATATCTTGAAGCTGTAGCTATCAGTTCAGATGAATTCATATGAGACTATTTTTTGCAGTGAATTCACCATAATTAGTTATTGGGTTACTTAATTAAATGTAAACATTTGTATCAAGCATGTATTTGTGCTCTGTTAGACCTTGTAAAAGTCTGGTTTAGATCATGAATTACTTTTTAATATTATCAAGAACCATACATGAAAATGAAGCTAACTTATTAATGTTGTAGGTTTATAATTATATAATGCACTACTTAAAAACATGAATAGAAAAACTATGTATTGTTAATGTATATTCTAAGTTACTGTACTTCTTCAATACATTCAGGAACAATAAGCTGTCTTACAGGCAACAGTTAATTGTCTTCCATAATTGTATAGTGCCCTGTCTGAAAAGAATACACTTTGGTTCATTAATTAGGAAGCTGGCAAACACATCAATTACAAGTTAAAGAAAAAGCTCCCAGTGGAGACAAATGACTGCAAATTTTACTTAGCAAATTGCTTCCATTCTCATTAACAGCACATGTCCCCTCTGAATGTTTTCATTGCAAAAAAAAAAAAAAAGAGGTCTAGGGAATATGATACACAATTGTACCATTTATCTCTATGCCAATTAGATGTGTAAGAAAACAGACTTTGAAATAGAAATGTTTCAGTTAACCTTTAATAGTATTGTGACACATATGTATATGGCTTCCTTATCAGTCCAGATTCTCTGGTAATGCCAGGAAGTGTCCAAATTAAGTACTTGGAAAGCTAGGCTCATGCCACGGTTGGTCATACATCTAAAAATACTATAGGTCTGGAAATAAAAAACATAAATGTATTTAGCTGTATATGCATAATGTTGTAACAGCGGGTACGCCGCTGTTTCCCCGCTTATGGCAGTGGTCCCGGGTGCCGCATTGAGCAGTGACCTGTGGCTGGTGCTTCCCATTTCACCGCTGAGGTCCTGGGCTCTGTTTGTGTAGGTGTTATTGCTTCTGAGGATTCCGCTCCATAGCTTCCACTCAGCCCTGGACACAGCATGAGTTTGGCTGGTTTCGTGTTACACTGCTCTAGGGCTGGAGCGCATCACTCCCTGGGCAGTGTGGGTTGGGTTAGGTGACCTCGCTGACCAACTCTGGCTCTACTGCATATTCTTAAGTAGCTCAGCACCCGAGCACAATTCAAGTCAATGGGAGAACCTGAACATTAAACCAGGCATCCCCTGCTCTGAAGAGGGGAGGGTGTCTGGTTCACATGAAAAGGTCAGAATTTGATGGAAACACCACTGAAATAGTTTGGGAACAGCATGGCGGGGATGTTTGGATGCATCTTGTACTCCCAGGTCGCTGATGGGAACGATGTTGTCCGAGTAGTACGCCAATTTTACAGACTGACAATACAGCTAAGCTGAGCATCGAAAAAATTATGGTTCAGGGTCTGCTGCTGAGCTGACTCTCTAAAACATTAGGGGCAAATGTGCCTGCTGCTGATCTGACCATCTAAAACATTATGGGCAAGGGACTTCTGCTGAGCTGACCATCTAACACATTGGGGTGAGGGTATGCTGCTGAGCTGACTCTCTAAAACATTAGGGGCGAGTGACTGGTGCTGAGCTGACCATAAAAAAAATTAGGGTTGAGGGCCTGCTGCGGAGCTGACCATCAAAAAAATATGATTGAGGGTCTGCTGGTGAGCTGACCCTTGAAAAGATTAGGAGCGAGTGCCTGCTGCTGATCTGACCATGGAAAAAATGATGGGTGAGGGCCAGCTGCTGAGCTGACAATCTAAAACATTAGGGGTAAAGGTCTGCTGCTGAGCTGACCATTTAAAATATTAGGGGTGAGGGTCTACTGCTGAGCTGACTCTCAAACATTAGGAGCGAGGGCCTGCTGCTCATCTGACCACGGAAAAAATTATGGGCGAGGGCCTGCTGCCGAGCTGACCATCTAAAATATTAGGTGTGAGGGTCTGCTGCTGAGCTGACTCTATAAAACATTATCAATGAGTGCCTGCTGCTGAGCTGACCATCGAAAAAATTATGGTTGAGGGTCTGCTAGTAAGCCGACTCTCTAAAACATTAGGGGCGAGGGCCTGCTTCTGATGTGACTAGGGAAATAATTATGAGCGAGGGCCTGCTGCTGAGCTGACCATTGAAAAAATTATGGTTGAGGGCCTGCTGCTGAGTTGACCCTCTAAAACATTAGGAGTGTGGGCAGCCTAATAAGGATGTTGATTAGTGTTGATCGAGCACTCAAGTGCTCGAGTGCTTCGGCCGAACACATCGGGATGCATAATGGAGGCCAAATACATAATGGAAGTCAATAGCATAACCCAAGCAGTAAACCAGGCACCCCCTGCTCTGAAGAGGGGAGGGTGCCTGGTTCATAGGAAAAGTTCAGAAATTGATGGAAACACCACCAAAATGGTTCGGGAACAGCTTTCGGAGGATGTCTGGATGCATCTTGGATTCCTAGGTCGCTGCTGGGAACGATGTTGTCTGAGTAGTACGGCACTTTTACAGACTGGCAATAATACGCACAATACCAAAGATACAGTAAAATAAATTTTAGAGAAAAAACTGTTAGGAAATATTCTTTCCTGTATATTTACTTGCATATAAAGTGCAAGTGCTGGCAAAAATGCTGGCAAAACTTACAAGCAAGAGGCACTCCAATACAACCTCTATATTACATAAAGGAGGTCCTCATTCACATTGTGGTACAATTGTTCACGTAGTGGGACTCCTACACTCATAAAGCCTATGTACTAAGTGAAAGGGTTGCCAAAAATTACAGGCACTCCAATACACCCATTGTTACACATAAAGGAGGGCATCATACACACCCTTGAAAGATTTTATGGCCTGCTGGTGACCATCAAAAACATTTGGAGCAAGGGCCGATCTGACCATCTAAAACATTATGGACGAGGGCCTGCTGCTGAGCTGAACATCTAAAACGTTAGGGGTGAGTGCCTGTTGCTGAACTGACCCTCTAAATGGTTGTAGGTGAGGGCCTGCAAGTGAGGTGACCCTCTAAAAGGTTGTAGGTGAGGGCCCGCAGGTGAGCTGACCCTGTAAAACGTTATATACGAGGGACTGAAGGTGAGCTGACCATGTAAAACATTATATGCGAGGGCCTGCAGGTGAGCTGACCCTGTAAAAGATTGTAGGTGAGGGCCTGCTGCTGAGCTGACCCTCTAAAAGTTTGTAAGTGAGGGCCTCCAGGTTAGCTGACCCTGTAAAACATTACATGGGAGGGCCTGCAGGTGAGCTGACCCTGTAAAAGATTGTAGGTAAGGGCTTGCTGGTGAGCTGACCCCCTAGAACAGACATCCTCAAACTGCGGCCCTCCAGCTGTTGTAAAACTACAACTCCCACAATGCCCTGCTGTAGTCTAATACCTGTTGGCTGTTCGGGCATGCTGGGAGTTGTAGTTTTGCAACAGCTCGAGGGCCGCAGTTTGAGGATGCCTGCCCTAGAAGGTTGTAGGTAAGGGCCTGTAGGTGAGCTGACCCTGTAAAACATTATATGCGAGGGCCTGCAGGTGAGCTGACCCTTTAAAACATAATATGTGAGGGCCTGCAGGTGAGCTGACCTTGTAAAAGATTGTAGGTGAGGGCCTGCTGGTGAGCTGACCCTGTAAAAGATTGTAGGTGAGGGCCTGCAGGTGAGCTGACCCTGTAAAAGATTGTAGATGAGGGCCTGCAGGTGAGCTGACCCTGTAAAAGATTGTAGATGAGGGCCTGTTGGTAAGCTGACCCTGTAAAAGGTGAGGAACTGCAGGTGAGCTGACCCTGTAAAACATAATATGTGAGGGCCCGCAGGTGAGCTGACCTTGTAAAAGATTATAGGTGAGGGCCTGCTGGTGAGCTGACCCTGTAAAAGATTGTAGATGAGGGCCTGCTGGTGAGCTGACCCTGTAAAAGATTGTAGATGAGGGCCTGTTGGTAAGCTGACCCTGTAAAAGCTTGTAGGTGAGGGCCTGCTGGTGAGCTGACCCTGTAAAACATAATATGTGAGGGCCTGCTGGTGAGCTGACCCTGTAAAAGATTGTAGATGAGGGCCTGCAGGTGAGCTGACCCTATAAAACACTATATGTGAGGGCCCGCAGGTGAGCTGACCCTGTAAAAGATTGTAGGTGAGGGCCTGCTGCTGAGCTGACCCTCTAAAAGTTTGTAAGTGAGGGCCTCCAGGTTAGCTGACCCTGTAAAACATTACATGGGAGGGCCTGCAGGTGAGCTGACCCTGTAAAAGATTGTAGGTAAGGGCTTGCTGGTGAGCTGACCCCCTAGAACAGGCATCCTCAAACTGCGGCCCTCCAGCTGTTGTAAAACTACAACTCCCACAATGCCCTGCTGTAGTCTAATACCTGTTGGCTGTTCGGGCATGCTGGGAGTTGTAGTTTTGCAACAGCTCGAGGGCCGCAGTTTGAGGATGCCTGCCCTAGAAGGTTGTAGGTAAGGGCCCGTAGGTGAGCTGACCCTGTAAAACATTATATGCGAGGGCCTGCAGGTGAGCTGACCCTTTTAAAACATGATATGTGAGGGCCTGCAGGTGAGCTGACCTTGTAAAAGATTGTAGGTGAGGGCCTGCTGGTGAGCTGACCCTGTAAAAGATTGTAGGTGAGGGCCTGCAGGTGAGCTGACCCTGTAAAAGATTGTAGATGAGGGCCTGCTGGTGAGCTGACCCTGTAAAAGATTGTAGATGAGGGCCTGTTGGTAAGCTGACCCTGTAAAAGCTTGTAGGTGAGGGCCTGCTGGTGAGCTGACCCTGTAAAACATAATATGTGAGGGCCCGCAGGTGAGCTGACCCTGTAAAAGATTGTAGGTGAGGGCCTGCTGGTGAGCTGACCCTGTAAAACATTATATGCGAGGGCCTGCAGGTGAGCTGACCCTGTAAAAGATTGTAGGTGAGGGCCTGCTGGTAAGCTGACCCTGTAAAAGATTGTAGGTGAGGGCCTGCTGGTGAGCTGACCCTGTAAAACATTATATGCGAGGGCCTGCAGGTGAGCTGACCCTGTAAAAGATTGTAAGTGAGGGCCTGCTGGTGAGCTGACCCTGTAAAAGATTGTAGGTGAGGGCCTGCTGGTGAGCTGACCCTGGAAAAGATTGTAGGTGAGGGCCTGCTGGTGAGCTGACCCTGGAAAAGATTGTAGTTGAGGGCCTGCCGGTGAGCTGACCCTGTAAAACATTATATGTGAGGTCCTTTAGGTGAGCTGACCCTGTAGAACATTATATGTGAGGGCCTGTAGGTGAGCTGACCCTGTAAAAGATTGCAGGTGAGGGCCTGCAGGTGAGCTGACCCTGTAAAACATTATATGTGAGGTCCTTTAGGTGAGCTGACCCTGTAGAACATTATATGTGAGGGCCTGTAGGTGAGCTGACCCTGTAAAAGATTGCAGGTGAGGGCCTGCAGGTGAGCTGACCCTTTTAAACATTACATGTGATGAATAAGCATGTTGATGTGATGGAAGAGGAAGATGAGAAAAGAAGTTTCAACCATATACCCTTTTTGTGGTGGAAGGGGTGCATGCGAATACAGTGTATTCAGTACATTGTAAATAACACATTTAAAGTGCCTTTATGTTCATCAGCTTTCCTCTGGTGTAGTCGAGAAGCCACGGGCAATCCAGGCCTTGTTCATTTTTAGAGTCAACCTATCAGCATTTTCAGTTGACAAGCAGATAGGCTTATCTGTTACAATGCCTCCGGCAGCATCAAATACCCGCTCAGACAAAACGCTCGCAGCAGGGCAGGCCAGCACCTCCAAGGCATAGAGCGCCAGTTCATGCCACGTGTCCAGCTTGGACATCCAGTAGTTGTAAGGCACTGAGGGATCATTGAGGACGTTGACACGGTCTGCTATGTACTCCTTCACCATCTTCCAAAATTTTACCCGCTTTTTGACAGTGGGCCGCGCATCAGGGTAAGGATGCTGGCGGGGTGTCCTGAAGCTGTCCCAGGCTTTGTTCACCCCCACTACGAAGAGAACTTCTCATCTCTCATTCCTCTTGTGGAGAGGACAAGCAAAACGGTGCAATACCTTGTTGAAAAATTGCTAAAAACATTTCCATTCGACAACACTGGCAGCAGAGTCTGTAGTTCCTTGTGCAACCGAGGAGGGGAAACAAGGGGAACACCCTGCCTCTGTTGGAACTGCTGTGTCTTCCCCTTGACTACCCTTCTCGGCTGCTCAAGAAACTATGGACTCTGCCGCCAGCGTTTTAGATGGAAATTTTTAGAGCAATTTTTCAACAAGGACCTTCTGGTATTGCACTGTTTTGCTCGTCCTCTCCACCAGAGATATGAGAGATGAGAAGTTCTCTTTTTAGCGGGGGTCGAGAAGAGTGAACAACCAGTAATCCATGTTGTCTAAAATGCGTATGACGAGCAGGTCGTGGGTAAAGCAGCCTAACTTGAAGTCTGCCATATGTGCCAGAGTACTAACAGGCAAGAGTTCGCTGTCATCATCAGGAGGATGACTCTCAATCTCCTCATCCTCTTCCTCCTCTTCTGCACACCCATGTTGAACAGATGGAATTAAACTTCTATGGGTACTACCCTCGATAGCGCAGGCAACCGTCTCCTGATCCTCCTCCTCTTCATTGTCCAATTTGCTCTGAGAAGACGAACTGAGTGTGGTCTGGCTATCACCCTGTGTAATGTCTTCCCCCATTTCCCCCTCTTCCACATGTAAAGTGTCGCCCTTAATTGTGAGAAGCGAGCATTTGAGTAGACACAGAAGTGGGATGGTTATGCTGATAATAGCGTTATCACCGCTCACCATCTGTGTTGATTCCTCAAAGTTTCTTAAAACCTCACACAGACCATACATCCATTACCACTCCTCGCTTGTGAATAGTAGAATCTGACTGGAAAGGTGACGACCATGTTGCAGCTGGTATTCGACTACTGCCCTCTGCTGCTCACAAAGCCTGGCTAACATGTGGAACGTCGAGTTCCAGCGTGTGCTCACGAAGCACAACAGCCGGTGAGCTGGCAATTTCAAGTGCAGCTGCAGCGTTGACAGACCGGCTGAAGCTGTCAATGACTTGCGGAAATGTGCACACAATCGGCGCACCTTCACCAGTAGCTCAGGCAAATTTGGGAAGGTTTTGAGAAACTGCTGAACCACTAAGTTTAAGACATGGGCTAGACATGGGATGTGTGTGAGCTTGCCAAGTTCCAAAGCTGCCATCAAGTTATGGCCATTATCAGACACAATCATGCTCAGTTTGGTCTTTTATGTCCTGCCACAGCTCTGCGGCGGTATGCTGTTTGTACTCTAAGCATATCAGTTTCAGCAGGGCCTGACGCCGCTTCCCCACTGCAGTGCAACACTGCTTCCAGCTACCAACTGATGGCTGACTGGTGCTGCACGCGGATAATTCGGAGGAAGTGGAGGAGGCGGAGGAGGAGAAGTGGGGTTTGAAGCCAGTAATGTAGGTGCTGGCAGTAACCCTGATCGACATAGGGCCCGCAATCCTTTGCGTCGGTAGCACCTGTGCCATCCCAGGGTACGACTCACTCCCGGCCTCCATAACGTTCACCCAGTGTGCCGTCAGGGAAATGTAGGGTCCCTGGCCGAATGCATTTGTCCATGTATCTGTGGTTAAGTGGACCTTCCCAGTAACTGCGTTGGTAAGGGCACATGTGATGTTGCGGGACACATGTTGGTGTAAGGCGGGCATGGCATACCTTGAAAAATAGTGGCGGCTGGGGACTGCGTAACGAAGGACGGCCGCCGACATCAGGCTTGTCCACAAGCCTAAATGGCAACATTTTCAGGGACAGTAATTTGGAAAGCGGGAATTAGTGCGATGGGCTGTGGGTGGGACAGGGAAGTAAATGTGGTCGCTGATGGTGGTTGCGAAGGTCCAGGTGCAGGGCGGAAGTCATCCGGGCCTGCGCCTTAGACAGGGGATAGGCCAGCATCACATAACATAGAGGAAGAGGAGGCAGTGGTGTGATCCGCAGACACAGATTGTGGACCCAGGCGTTTGTCCTACTTATTAGGGTGCTTGGATGCCATGTGGCGGATCATGCTGGTGGTGGTGAGGTTGCTACTGTCCACTCCCCGGCTCATTTTGGTATGGCACAGGTTGCAAACTACTATTCTTTTGTCGCACGTTTCGCCCTAGGCTTCTTCCTGGGGGCGTCAGGGAAGAAGCCTAAGGTGAAACGCACGTTGGGGCTGACGGGCCGCTTTTCTACACGTGGGTAACAATCTTTGGTACTGTTATATGTATATACCTTCCCTGCAAATTGTGCATAGCATAACGAGTGTGATTGACTTGTCATATGTTGGTTCCACCATTGGTATTGGATTATATCTGTTTATCGCTGTTAGACACAATTTGTCTTGACAAACCGGCGCTCACACTTTGGTTTCCGGCGAAGTCTTTAAAGACTGGCTATTTAGCCCTTTATTGTTATTTTACAGCGATAACAGTTTAATAAAATCCAATTATGTAACCGGCGGCCAATATTTGGTCCCCGGGTTCAATACCTCAATTGAGATATCGGTGGAAATTTTCCTATGTATTGTTATAGGCTATACTATGTGATGCAATGGCATTGCAGGGTTGGCTAATATAACTATTATGATTGCACGCCTATGTGTGATAGCGTCTTTTCCATTGCTGTAACAAAGGGTCTTGTTTTTTAACTGCTGTGATTTTTCCATGAATTTATTACTATGTTGATAATTAATAAACTTTAATAATAAAAATTAATGATTTATATATTTACAAAACGTGGGTTTTTCTTTTTTGGTGACTATTTTGCACGTGAGAGAAAAGAAGGAACAGTTTTGGTAGAGACCTCTGAAAGAGATGCTGTGAGGCAATTCTCTCTGCAAAACTCACTCCAACCATTTATTTGCCTTGCCAATCAAGGGTGGGGTTATGTTTAGTGAGCCAGGGTAGCCCCAACACTAGAGGAGTAGGTAATCCGCTTAAGACGAAACATGACATATCCTCAACATGATTATTACCCACAGTCAAATGGATATTGTGAACTATGCCCTTTAACGATCTCTGAGAAAGTGGAGAGGAATCGATAGCAAAAACAGGTATAGCCTTTTCCAAAGTGCACACTTTGAAACCATGCGTAGTTGCAAATTGATTATCAATGAGATTGACAGCTGCTCCACTAACTACAAAAATCTCACAAACAATGTTCTTGCTGTCTAGAGAAAACGGGAACTACGAGCAAACGGCAAATCTTCAATTTCCGCATAAACCTTGCCAATAGTAGCAAATGGAAAGTTTTTAGAGGGTTTCTTCATCTTTTTCTTTTCCCTCCTAGAGGGGCAAACATTAGCCAAATGATTTATTCCCCCACAACAGAAACAAACCCTCCTCTGAGAGCTGAATCCTCTAGTATCAGGGCAACCAAACACAGCTGTATGGCCTCCTCCTCAGAGTGGATTGGGACAGACTTAGACCCCTGCGCACTGAATGAGACAGCCCCACTGTCTTTGGTCTGAATATGACATGAAAGAGTTGTCTCCTCTCTCTAAGGAGCCTGTCAATACGAACAGCTAGAGACATGGCAGTCTCTAACGACACTAGTCTCTCATGAAAAGCAAATGCATCTTTCAATCTTTCATCCAGGAAGTAATATGAACCGCAAAGTGAGGCAGTATGGGAGGGAAAATAAAGGAGGACGATTAGTCTAAATAAGTGACACCTGGCAGAAGGAAAGGAGCTGACAAAGTGAAAACAAAACAAAGAACGTCATACAAAAGGTAGGGAAGAATGTCTGACCCTCTCACAGAACTGGTGGTGACAGACACCTTCTATTGAAAAAGTACACTGTGTGTCAGTGATAAATGTTTTAAACGCACACCTTACACTTTAGATGTGGGCCTGGTAATGTCACACTCACAAGATGACACCGTCTATTGAAAAAGTACACTGTATGTCACAGATACATTTTTTAAACGCACAGCTTAGAATTTAGATGCCGACTTGGTAATGTCACCCTCACAAGTTGGGCACAGTCTATTGAAAAAGTACACTGTATGACACTGATGAATTTTTAAACTCACACTGTTCACTTTAGATGTGGGCCTGGAAATGTCACTCTCACAAGATGACACCGTCTATTAAAAAAGTATACTGTATGTCGCTGATAAATTTGTTAAACGCACACACCTTACACTTTAGATGTAGGCCTGGTAATGTTACTCTCACAAGATGACACGGTCTATTGAAAAAGTACACTGTATGTCAGTGATAAATGTTTTAAACGCACACCTTACATATTAGATGTTGGTCTGTTAATGTCACTGTCACAAGATGACACCGTCTATTGAAAAAGTACACTGTATGTCACAGATACATTTTTTTTAAACGCACACCTTACACTTTAGATGTGGGCCTGGTAATGTCACTCTCAGAAGTGGACACAGCCTATTAAAAAAGTACACTATGTCACTGATACATTTTTTAAACGCAAACGTTATACTTTAGATGTTACTGTCCGCAGCGTACACTGTCTTTTGAAAAAGTACACTGTATGTCACAGATATATTTTTTCAGCGCACGTTACACTGCAGATGGTGCACATCTAATGCCACTGACCGCAGTGGACACCGTCTAAGGAAAAAGCACACTGGATGTCACTGATATTTTTGGGATGCGCACACTTTAAACAGGCGATGTGAAGCGGATAATTTATCCGGAGCGGACACCGTCTACGGAAAAAGTACACTGGATGACACCGATATTTTAGGGATGCTTATACTTTACACAGGAAAAGTGGCGCAAATAATTTAACTGTCCGCAGCGGCCTATTACACGGTATTTAGTGCAGGATGCACAAAAATATATATTGCTGCTGTGACACACAATTAAAGGACTTTTTGTATAAAAATCTACCAATTATACTTCCTACACTGTCTGTCCTTTCCTATGCTCAGCTCTCCCTGACTAACACTGACCCGAGCACGTCTCATTGGGTGCTTATTATCACCCAATGATGTGTTCCGGCCAGCCAATCACTGTAATGCCAGTAGCTAACATGGCTCCTGACATTACAGTGAGGGCAGTAGCTTCCTGAACGTTTATTGGCTGTGTAGCAGCCAAGATATGTGCAGGGAAGAGACTTGAGCATGGCGCTCGAGCACATGCGGTACTCGGCCAAGTACCCCCATGTGCTGAGCATTGAGATGTTCGAGCTGAACTCGTGTTCGGCCGAACATGCTCGATCAACACTAATGTTTATATAATAGAGGAGGAGGGCGAGAAAAGGAAGATCGAGCCATATACCCTTTTTTTGTTGTGGAAGGGGTGAATGGGAATGCAGTGTATTCAATACACCATTAAAGCCACATTTAAAGTGCCTTTATGTTCAGCCGCTTTCCTCTGGTGGAGCAGAGAAGTCAGGGGCAATCCAGGCCTTGTTCATTTTTACAAGAGTCAACTGGTCAGCATTTTCAGTTGACGGGTGGATGCGCGTATCAGTTATTATGCCCTCAGCAGCACTTAATACCCGCTCTGACTAAATGTTGGCAGCAGGACAGGCCAGCAACTCCAAGGCGTAAAGCGCCAGTTCGTGCCACATGTCCAGCTTGGACACCCATCACTTATAATGCTACGTACTCCTTTACCAAAAATTTTTCCCTCCTTGGACAGTAGGCCGCCCATCAAATGAGGGTGCTGGCGGGGTGTCATGAAACTGTCCCAGGCCTTGGAGAGTGTTGCCCTTCCTCTGTTGGAACTGCTGTGTGTTCCCCTCGTTTCCCCTCCTCAGTTACCCAAGGAACTACGTACTCTGCTGCCAGCGTTGTCAGCTGGAAATTTTGGGAGCAATTTCTCCACAAGGACCTTCTGGTATTGCACCATTTTGCTAGTCCTCTCCACCACAGGAATGAGAGATGAGAAGTTCTCTTTGTAGCGGGGGTCGGGAAGGGTGAACAACTTGTAATCGGTGTTGGCCAAAATGCATATAATGTGTGGGTCACGGGAAAGGCAGCATAACATAAAGTTAGCCATGTGTGCCAGAGTCCCAACATACAAGACTTTGCTGTCCTCATCAGGTGGATGATTCTCAATCTCCTCTTCCTCCTCTTCTGTCCATCCACACTGAACAGATGGAATAAACTTGCTATGGGTACCACCCTCTGTAGCGGAGGCATCCGTCTCCAGCACCTCCTCATCATCATAATCCACTTCGCACTGAGAAGACAAAATGAGGGTGGTCTGGCTATCACCCTGTGTACTGTCTTCTTCCATTTTCACCTCTTCCCCATGCAAAGCGTCCGTCTTCATTATGAGCAGCAAGCGTTTCAGTAGACACAGAATTGGGATGGTTACTCTGATAATAGTGGCATCGCCGCTCACCATCTGTGTTGATTCATCAAAGTTGCGTAAAACCTAACAGAGGTCAGACATCCATGCCCACTCGTCGCTTGTGTAGCCAACATGTGGAACGTAGAGTTCCAGCACGTTCTCACGTCGAACAACAGTCGGTGAGCTGGCAATTGCAAGCGCTAATGCAGCGTTGCCAGACTGGCGGCAGCTGTAGATGAGTTTCGGAAATGGACACATGCGGCACACCTTCACCAGTAGCTCGGAAAAATTGGGGTAGGTTTTGAGAAACCGCTAAACCACTAAGTTTAACACGAGAGCTAGGCATGGTATGTGTGTGAGCTTGCCAGGCTCCAAAGCTGCCTACAAGTTATGGCCATTATCAGACACAACCATGCCTGGTTGTAGGTTGAGTTAGGAGAGCCACAGCTCAGTCTGGTCCCTTATACCCTGCAATAGCTCTGCGGTGATGTGCTGTTTGTCACCTAAGCAAATAAGTCTCAGCATGGCCTGTTTCCGCTTCCCCACTGCAATGCTACACTGCTTCCAGCTACTGACTGATGGCTGACTGGTGCTGCAAGATGAGAATTCAGAGGTGGAAGTGGAGGAGGAGAGCAGGGGTTGCAGCCCCTAATGTAGGTGGTGGCGGAAATGGAAGTAGGGCCCGTAATCCTTGGCGTCGGTAGCACCTGTTCCATCCCAGGGTACAAATCGTTCACGGCTTTCACAACGTTCACCCAGTGTGCCGTCAGGGAAACGAAGCGTCTCTGGCTACAAACACTTGTCCATGTATCGTTAAGTAGGCATTCCCAATAACTGCTCGGATGATGTTAAGGGACACATGCTGGTGTAAGGCGGGGACGGCACACCGGTGCAAAATAGTGGCGGCTGGGGACTGAGTAACGAAGGACGGCCACCGTCATCAGGCTGTGGAAAGCCTCACTGTCCACAAGCCTGAATGGCAACATTTTCAGGGCCAGCAATTTGGAAAGGTGCGCATTAAGTGCTGTGGCTGGGTATTTGCGCTTTTGTTCTGAGGCCTGGGGTATGGACATCTTTATGCTGCGCTGGGACACAGAAGTGGATGTGCTAGCTGATGGTGCTTGCATAAGTTCAGGTGCAGGGCGGGAGCCACCCGGGCCTTTGTCTTGGACAGGGGATTTGCCAGCACGTAACACAGGGGAAGAGGAGGCAGTGGTGTAACCCGCAGGCAGACACTAATTGTGGACCGAGGCATTCGGCCAACCTATTAAGGTGCATTGATGCCATGTGGCGGATCATGCTGGTGGTGGTAAGGTTACTAGTGTTGACGCCCCTGCTCATTTTGGTATGGCACAGGTTGCAAATAACAATTCTTTAATCGTCCGCACTTTCCTCAAAAAAGTGCCAGACTGCGGAACACCTACTTCTTGGCAAGGGAGATTTCTGCAAGGGGGTGCTCCGGGGAACAGTTGCGGGGCTGTTGGGTGTGACCCGCCTTCTCGCTTTTGCCACCCCACTGCCTCTTCCAGCCTGTTGCGGATCCCTCCCCCTCTGTACTGCTGTCTTTGCTTGGCTTGCCACCTTCCCAGGTTGGGTCAGTGATTTCATTGTCGACCCCCTCCTCTTCCACTTCTTTACTTTGCTCTTCCTCCTGACTTGTTGACCTAACAACAACCTCACTTTTTGACAACTGTGTCTTATCATCATCCACCTCGTGAATCACTAATTGCCGTTCCCCACCGCCATCCTCTTCTGACTTTGGATGCTCAAGAGTTTGGGAATCAGGGCACAAGATCTCCTCATGTCCATCTTCAAGCGGGCTTGTCGAGAGGCCCAAGTAAAGGAATAGCGATGAAACAAGCTCCTCAGAATATCCGAGTGTGAGATCACTTGTTTGCAAAGACTCTCCATGGGCGGAGTATCAGGGTGAGGTTTTTGTTGACCAGACTCTTGGCTACTGAGACTGGACTTTGTGGTAGACAGGGTGGTGCTTAACTGACTGGAAGCATTATCTGCTGCAATCCAACCGACCCCCTGCTTGCACTGGTCTGACTTCGAGAGTGGTGGGCTGTGCCGCCCTGCAAACTGGGACATGAAGGGGATGAGTGTGTTTTTTGTGCTCTGCCAGCAGGCACAGTTTCATTGCATCCAGAGTCATGGCCTCTACGTGCTTCATCAGCAGCATGGCCGCGTTCCCGTCCCTTACTGCTCGCCTTCATCATATTAAATGGTATAAATGCTTGCAAGTATGCCACCTGTACAGTAGCGCAATTTTTTTAAAGTGTATGCTCAAATAAATTACAGTCTGTCACAGATCTTTGGGATGCTCAAACGTTAAACAGGAGATCTAGACAGCTAATGTCACTGTCTGCAGCGTCTACGGAAAAAGTATACTGGATGTCAAAGATATTTTTAGGAACGCAAACGTTATACGGGAGATGTAGCGTAGGTTATCTAACTATTCGCAGCGGACACCGTCTACAGAAAAAGTACACTGGAGGTCACAGATATTTTTAGTATGCGCACACATTAAACAGGAGATATTGCATAGATAATGTCGCTGTCCGCAGGGTCTACGGAAAAAGTACACTGGAAGTCATATATTTTTAGCACAAACGTTATACAGGAGATGTAGTGCAGATAATGTGCTTGTCCGCGGCGGCCAAACACTGGATGCCAAAACGGTATGCAGGAGATGTATCACAAATAATGTCGCTGTCCTCAACATCTACGGAAAAAGTCCACTAGATGTCACAGATATTTTTACTATGCGCTCACGTTAAACAGGAGATGTAGCGTGAATAATGTCGCTGTCTGCAGCGTATACGGAAAAAGTACACTGGATGTCACAGATATTTTTAGTATGCGCACACGATAAACTGGAGATGTAGCGCAGGTAATGTCACTGTCTGCAGCGTCTACTGAAAAAGTTCCCTGGATGTCACATATATTTTTAGGATGCGCAAACGTTATACAGGAGATGTTGAGCAGATAATGTCCTTGTCCGCAGTGTCTACGTAAAAAATACACTGGATGTCGCATATATTTTTAGTATGAGCACACGTTAAACAGGAGATGTAGCGCAAGTAATGTCGCTGTCCTCAAAGTCTACGGAAAAAGTCCACTGGATGTCACATATATTTTTAAGATGCACAAACGTTATACAGGAGATGTATCACAGACAATATTCGCTGTCCGCAGCGTCTACAGAAAAAGTACACTGGATGTCAGAGACATTTTTTGTATACGCACACGTTAAACAGGAGATGTAGCGCAGATAATGTCCTTGTCCGCAGCGTCCAAATACTGGATGTCACAGATATTTTAAGGATGCGCAAATGTTGTACAAAAGATGCTTCACAGACAATATTCGCTGTCTGCAGCGTCTACATAAAAAATAACACTGGATGCTACAGATATTTTTAGTATGCGCAAACATTATACAGGACATGTAGCGCAGATAATGTCACTGTCCGCAGCGTCTACGGAAAAATTACACTGGATGTCACAGATATTTTTAGGCTGTGCACACGTTAAACAGGAGATGTAGTGCAGATAATGTCTCTGCCCTCAGTTCTGGGCTGGAATTCTGGTCAGATTCTAAGTTGGGGATCATCCTGTCATTCGACATGTCGGAGGTCCGACCTGCTTCCTCGCCTACTGTACCAGTAGAGCTGCCTGGACTCCCGCAGCAGTACGCCAGTTTTGCAGATGTTTTCAGCAAGAAAGAGGCGGAGACCCTGCCTCCTCATCGTCCGTATGATTGTCCGATTGAACTTCTGCCTGGTGCCACTCCTCCTCATGGTCGAGTATACCCACTCTTACTTCCCGAGACCCAAGAGATGTCTGAGTACATTAAGGGAAATCTTGAGAGGGAGTTTATCCAGAAATCTACTTCACCAGCCAGTGCCGGGTTCTTCTTTGTGCAAAAAAAAGATGGATCATTACGGCCCTGTATCGACTATTGAGGTCTGAATAAGGTCACAATCAACAATCGATACCCTCTTCCGCTAATCTCGGAACTCTTCGACAGGAACCGGGGAGCTAAGGAGCTAAGGTTTTCACTAAATCCGACCTGCGCGGTGCATATAATCTTATCCGCATTTGAAAGGGCGATTAGTGGAAGACTGCTTTTAACACTCGTGACGGACACTACGAGTATCTCGTCATGCCCTTCGGTCTGTGCATAGCTTCAGTGGTATTCCAGGAGTTGGTGAACGATATCTTCTGGGATCTGCTTTATGTCTGCTTAATAGTGTACCTAGACGATATACTGATCTATTCCCTGGATTTAACCACTCACCGGAAGCATGTACGTTTAGTATTACAGCAGTTGAGAGAAAATCGACTTTACGCCAAACTCGAGAAATGCCTTTTCAAAAAATCTACTGTACCGTTTCTTGGATACATCATCTCTGATGCCAGGTTTCAGATGGATCCTGAAAAGTTGAAGGCAGTAATGGACTGGCCCCGTACAAAGGGTCTTCAGGCTACACAGCGCTTTCTGGGATGCGCTAATTTCTATCAGCAATTCATCCCGAATTTTTCATCCCTTACATCTCCGATCTCCGCTCTTACTAGGAAAGGAGTGAATGCTAAAGACTGGACTCCAGATGCAGAGGCCGCCTTTGTCCAATTAAAGAAGTCCTTTGCTTCTGCACCTATTCTGCGTCATCCCGATGTATTCCGCCAATTCTTTTTAGGAGCCGCTGCTGTATTTGATATAAAGAAAAAAATTCACAATTCGGTGATGAGCTATGCGGAGCGTAGGGTCATTGATAAAAAGCTATGAGTTTTATATTAACCACTCACCAGTGACGCCAGTATTTATATTTTTCCTAAAGTGCATAAGACCTTGGTTGATCCCCCAGGTCGACCAATTGTCGCCTCTGTAAACTCTGTATTATCCCCTCTGGTGATAGTTCTAGAGAAAGTACTGACACCACTGGTGCGAAAAACAAAATCATTCCTGCTGGATACTGCTCATTTTTTGGAATCTATACAGGAATTGAAAGATGTCTCACAAGATTGTTGGCTTGCAACTATAGACGTGGTCAATTTATACACGTCTATAGAGCACAAAAAAGGTATAGAAGCAATTACAGGGCTTCTGCGGTCGAGTTCACATACTACTGAGAAACAGGAATTTTTTGTGGAATTACTACAGCTGGTATTGTATGAGAATAATTTTTTTTTTGGTGACTCCTTTTATCTACAGTAATGCGGGACCGCAATAGGCTCGAATGTGGCCCTGCCCTACGCAAATGCATACATGTCTTCCTTTGAAGAGAAATATGTCTACGCGTATGATGATTTTCAAAAATTTGCAGATCTGGAAAAGATTTATAGATGACGAGTCTTGAGTATGGGCGGGGCCACTCAAGTCCCTCCTTCAGTTTTTCCAGCACCTGAATAATGTTTGTGACGAGTTGCAATTTACCCTGACCTATAGTCGCGATTCTGTGAACTTTTTGGACACTGTGGTGATGAAAAATGATGATGGACACTTGTGTACAGACCTATACAGAAAAGAAATGGATAAAAATAGTATTTTGCACTTTCAGAGCTCCCATCCTCCAGCACTTAAGAAAGCCATTCCCAAATCCCAGTACATACGGGTCAGGAACATTGTGACAGACCCTGAGAAACAATGTAATAGGATAGAAGAAATTACTTCTAGATTTGTGGATAGAGGCTACCCTGAGAAAATATTGGTGGAGGCCATAGAAAGCAGTGGGGGACAATCTACAACACACAATTTAAATGAGAGCAACTGTATAGCTTTTGTAAACAAGTTCCATCCTTTTAAACACCATTTTGACAATGTGGTACGGAAACATTGGCATATTCTGTCCTATCCAACAGTGGAGGAATTTAAAAGCATGCCTCTGATTTGCAATAAACGCAGTATGAGTTTGAGAGACCAATTAGTCCGGGCGGATATAGGGAACATTAGAGGGAGACAGATACAGAGAACCCTCACTAATCAAAAATCTGGCTCATACCCCTGCATGCAATGCTCTAATGTTCAAAAGGGCCAGTTTTTCTACCACCCAAACACTGGAAAACCATATATGATCAAGGGTTATTACACCTGTGATACAACAAACGTGATTTATCTCATGAAATGTCCCTGCAGTTTGCTGTATGGGGGGAGACCTTGCAGACAGTAAGGGACCGTATTGGTAAACACAAGTCCACCAAATAATTTATTACTTCCTGTACCATTCCATTTTGATAAATGTAATCATTCCATCTCACAATTGAAATCCAGATCATAGAACGGGTACATCAGCCAAGGAGGGGAGGTGATTTGAAAAAAATTGCTACTTAAAAGGGAGGCATATTGGATCCATACATTGGATACTTTACAACCAAGGGGGGTGAATAGGGATTACGAGATTTTGTGTTTTTAATAGTTTATAATTGGGAGTGTTCTTTTCACAGGCTGCAATACCACGCTGAAACCTAAAGGTTTTTGGGTCTGTTGGATAACACGATTTGAGATAAGAATGGACACTCTGTTATGTTGTACATGTCATTTCCTGTTTGTTTAATCAGCTGATGATGTCATGACCAGGTGATCCTGCACCTATAAATGTGACTAGATTTCATTAGTCGTCATGCAGTTGAGAAAGGTTGGACGGGCCGAAACGTGAGTCCTATTATTATCCTATAGTTACAATAAAAGAATATAACTGATTGGAAACAAGCACTTCTGCTGGGATCTTCTTTGCTGGATTCTGCTCTAGACATTTTCTCTATGTGTTTACCTCCACACCAATGTTTGTCTATCTTTTCTAAAGCTGTATATGTCAGTCTCCTATAGTCCTGATTGTGAACTTCTTTAAAGTGTTTTGATAATAAATGCTTTATATATCTGTTTTTTTTATATTCGTTAAATGTTCGGATATTCTCCCTTTTAGGGGTCTTTTAGTCCTGCCAATATACTGCTTTTGGCACGGACATTGGATCAGGTAGATAACACTCGCTGAATTACAGGTTAAAAAATGTTTGATATCCATAGAGAAGGAATTTGGTGTTGAGGTCACCTTACTTGTTTTTTTCAGAAATTTCGTGTTTTTACATCCTATGCATTTTCCACATCTATAGAAGCCTTTCAATCCTATCCAATTATGTATTGATAGAGGCTCTTCTTGTTTTTGTTTTATAGATGGGGCCACCTTCAGACCCAGATTGGATGCTCTAGTGTAAGTAATATGGGGTCTGGTTGGTACGAATGAACCTATAATTTTGTCTTGTAGTATGTGATGCTAGTGTCGTTTCACTATTTGTTCTAATTGTTGTGTCTTAAAGTGTATGGGTGTTTTTGTGGGGTTCGAACTAATCTGCTGTAATCCGGTGATCGTGACTGTCTGTGTCTTATTCAAGGTGAATGGTGTGGTGGAGTTCTGTCTAAAAAAGGTTGTTGTACAAGAGTTTCGTATCTTTCACCAGTATATTATTAATTAAAACACAACAATTCACAACAGAGACAATATCCACAAAGACAAACACGTGCACTGAAACACAGAGAACAACAGAGTATGACACCAATACACAGACAAAGAGACACACAAGATCAACAATATCAGGATCATCACAGAGGATTAAGAAAACACGGAGAGGAAGGAAGAAAACTCAGGGATCAGAGAAGGTATTACTGAATCCAGATCAAGGGAACATTATCAATTTAAGTGGCACAGCACTTACATAAGCACAGATCTCTTTAATGAACAAGGGACTTAAATTTGCACCAACAGCAAAACTTAACACATTTGACACGTATATAGGTGTACAAAAATTTATAAAAAAACAATTAAAAAAGTATTTTTTGAAAAATCCAATTACAACAGTTGCACACAATGATGATACATTTTCACATACTAACCTGAAGAATAAATGAAAGAAATTTCCTAGGAATGAAATTGGACCGGAGATAGCAAGCTTCCAGAAGTGTGTAGACGCAGACTAGAGAAAAATAAAAGAGAAACATTTTATAAAAACAATTTATCCAAAAAGGAAATATTAGCAATTACAGAACTTCAAAAAAATAAGAATATAACAATCCTCCCTGCAGACAAAAGGGGAGCGATTGTTATCCTGGAGACAGGAAAATATAATAAAGAATGTTTGAGACAACTATTTGATAATACTACGTATAAGAAATTAAAAGAGGACCCGACTGTATCTTTTACTGATACACTATCAACTTATTGTAATAAGGGACTACAATTAGGAGTTCTATAAAAACAAGAATATCATTTTATTATGGGGACACCAGGAAGGCTCCCAATCTTTTATTGTCTACCGAAGGTCGATAAGGATCCAGTGGACCCTCCTGGCCGCCCCATAGTATCAGGGATAGGATTACTGACAGCGAATTTTTCTAAGTATATTGATACCTGGTTACAACCCCTAGTCAAAAAGACGGAGATTTACATAAAAGATACTACTCAAATCATTCAGATACTTAAAGGATTAGAAGTAGGCCCAGATTGGATTATGGGGACTTTAGATATACAGTCCCTTTGCACAGTAATAAATCATAATCAGGGTATTTCCGCCCTAGAAACACAATTAGAAATAAACGGGACCCTAAAATATGAACAAATTTATTTTATAGTAGAAGGATTGAGACATATTTTGGAACACAATTATTTTTATTTTGAAGGCGAATATTACCTAGAGACAAAAGGGACCGCCATGGGCACCAGGTTCGCCCCCAGTTATGCGAATTTATTTTTGGCACTAACAGAACGGACATACATTGATCCCAGATGTGGGGGTGACCTGGTGCTATGGCGGAGATATATTGACGATGTTATATTAATTTGGAGAGGACGAGAGGATGAATTACCAACATTCATATCTGAATTTAATGATAATCTATATAACTTAGTATTTACAGCCAACATTAACCAAATAGAAGTAGAATTTCTAGATTTACAAATCACTAAAAAAGATAACAGATATATATGTAAAACATACCAGAAACCAACAGCAAAAAATGGGTTCATCCTCTATTCGAGCTGCCATTTTCCCAACTGGCTCACAAATGTTCAGTTCAGACAATTCTGACGAATTAAACGGAATTGTACCGAAAATACACAATTCGAAGAGGAAGTTACACAAAGATTTATAACAAAACAATACCCAGAAAAGATTATTGATAAAGCATTGGAGAAAGTGGGAGATCTACTCAAAGAACTTTGTTTCACATCAAAATTAAAACAAGAAATGCCAATGGAGACAGAGTTTAGGTTAATTTCACCATATACTGCACAATTTAGACAAATTGAACAAATAGTGAAACGACACTGGCATCACATACTACAAGACAAAATTATCAGGTTTATTGGTACAACCAAACCCCAAATTACTTACACTAGAGCAGGCATCCTCAAACTGTGGCCCTTCAGCTGTTGCAAACTACAACTCCCAGCATGCTCGAACAGCCTACAGGTATCAGCCTACAGCAGGGCATTGTGGGAGTTGTAGTTTTACAACAGCTGGAGGGCCGCAGTTTGAGGATGTCTGCACTAGAGCATCCAATCTGGGTCTGAAGGTGGCCCCATCTACAAAACAAAAACAAGAAGAGCCTCTATCAATACATAATTTAATAGGATTGAAAGGCTTCTATAGATGTGGAAAATGCATAGGATGTAAAAACACGAAATTTCTGAAAAAAACAAGTAGGTTACCTCAACACAAAATTCTTTCTCTATGGATACCAAACATTTTTTAACCTGTAATTAAGCGAGCGTTATCTACCTCATCCAATGTCCGTGCCAAAAGCAGTATATTGGCAGGACTAAAAGACCCTTAAAAGTGAGAATATCTGAACATTTAACAAATATAAAACACGGATATATAAGGCATTCATTATCAAAACACTTTAAAGAAGTTCACAATCAGGACTATAGGGGACTGACATTTACAGCTTTAGAAAAGATAGACAAACATTGGTGTGGAGGAAGACACATAGAGAAAATGTCTAGAGCCGAATCCAGGTGTATCTATGACTTTGGAAGCTTGATTCCAGCAGGGCTGATAGCTGAACTTGAAATCTTTTGGATTTTTGTAAGAATATTGGGTTGTATGCCTGTTCGCTGATGGGAAATCGCATGTCCAGCTGTGTATCAGAACTGCGATCTCCCCTCGGTGACAGGCATACATACCTCTTTACTACTTATCAGAAGACCCCGATAAAAGAGAGTGAAATATAGGATAATTGTATAAATGGACAATATCTGTCATAAAGGCTATTAGAGATGTTATATCCACCTGCCCTTCATATATTATTATCATATTTTATATAATAACATTTTAGACAGAAATATTCGTTTTTTATTAACACCCGTGCATAGAATCGAGAGTTATCATACATTTTATTGTATTTATGAATGTTAACATATAATTTATGATTAAAGAAATCTCAGAGAATATATCACTTTATTGGATAAATAGATGGGGTGATTTTGCAAATCATATATAAAAAATGCATGAGCCCATTCAAAAACGCACAGAAACTGCAAGTGAACCGCAAATATGGCAAAAAATAACAAAAACAGATCAAAAGATCCAAACCTGTTTTTGGATCAAACCAGGAGGAGTATAAAAGTCCACATGAGAGAATTGGGAGGTGTAGCCACTGAGGAAGGGGAAGGAAGTCCCTGAAACGCGTCTGGTGTGTTGACCATACACCCCCACCAAGAATCTTTGGGACATAATGGAGAATATTTAAAAATATCAATAGAGGACCGGAGCGTTCCAGGTAGAGAACATACGGGACTGGTATTATTCGTCATCCAATGTAGCGGCCTGAAGTCTCATCCCGCGAGATCTGCCCCTGACCACGTGACAAGCTGAAACTGTGAGTAGCGTGTGAACCGGAGAGCAGCCGCAGTGATGGTGACAAGACACCGCAAGTAAATCGGATTAAAAGACTCGGTATGTAATACACTACAAATAAACCGAAGATAACGTAGGTAAGACAAAATACCTTTTGGGCCTTTGATTGATTTGGATCCCAGATTTCTAAGGGAAAGAGTGCAGCACAATAGAGCACAAAATAACTACATGGGATAAGTACATGATTGCCGGACATGCTAAAAAATAGCCCTAACAAAAAGGGAGACAAGAGTTAAGGAAAATAAAAGGAAATAAAGTTTATATTTAAAAGAGATTATCTTTACCAACTCTTGGCGATATCAAATTTTATTAACCTGATAATACACTTATATATTGAAGGAGAACATCGCCATTGTATGGGACTACATATGATATAGAACTCTAGGTGACATCAATTTTGCTTCACCCCTGAATATGTCTTTGGTGAACATTGAGACAGTCATAGACATACAATAAGCTTGGACTTTTACCAATCGGTCGCCTTGCATCAACTTTTAAGAATTTCATTTAACTTGGTGTTTTATTGTGTAATATTTTTTGTACGTACCTTTTAATTACTAATAAATGTTATGTATTACAACTGCAGATATCCTTCTATGTAATATACACACGACTGTGTGCCAGTCTAATTTTTGTGATTACTTACATTTTACATCCTGCTCACTTGATCACAGTGGCTCCTGTCCTGGTAAGAGACATTCCTCCCGGGAGGACAATCGTGCCATCTGCCAAAAGAAAACGTATACTAACGTGGTGGCACAACTCCAAACTGTCCGGTCACCCAGGAATCCGCAAGACCACAGAACTGGTGTCTCTCTACTACCAGCAGCCCACATTGTTCAAGGATCTGCGTGATTATGTCTCTGCCTTTACCGTCTGCACTCAAAATAAAATCTCCATTGCCATGGACTTTATTACAGATCTGCCCTCTTTGGCCAGATGTACCATGATTTGGGTGGTCATGGACCGCTTCTCCAAGATGGTGCACTTTGTTCCCCCCCAAGTCACATTCCCCCCCAAGTCACTCTGCCCAGCAGTCGATATTTTTACTAAAATTGTCAAACAAGAATTTATGACCATGCAGTCAACTCGACATTATGATAATCTGACCAATAGACAGAGACAAGCTTTGAGAGAACTGAAATCTCTTAAAGATGTAGTAATTAAACAGGCGGACAAGGGGGGGAATGTGGTGATCTGGCCGGTGCAGATGTATGAGAGGGAGGCGTTCAAGCAACTGAATGTATTATCATGCTATAGGCGGTTAGATAGGGATCCTACAGAGGGGTTTAAGAGAGAACTTGACATACTTTTATTAATTGCCACAGAAAATAATGTAATCAGTAGGAAAATGGCGGATGGCCTAAGAGTAGATTTTCCAATTTGCCCAACACTGTACCTCCCTCCCAAGGTGCACAAGAATGCCTCCAATCCCCCGGGACGCCCTATTGTCTCAGGGATTGGAGGGCTATGTGCAAATATTGGGAAATTTATTGATTTCTATTTAAAAAGATGTGTTGAAACCCTACCATCCTTTGTTCAGGATACCTCGGACATGCTGAGGAGACTTAATGGACTGCACTTGGAGGATGACATGTTCCTGGTCACGTGCGACGTGGAGTCCCTGTACACGTCGATACCCCACGACCAGGGGGTGCGCGTGTCGCGGTTCTTCCTCACCATGACAGATGTAGATAAAGAATTGGTTGAATTTATCCTTCTACTTTTGGAATTTTTGTTGACTCACAATTATTTTTTGTTTAAGGATCGCCATTTCCTGCAGCTCCAGGGAACGGCAATGGGGGCGCCGTGTGCGCCCTCGTATGCCAATCTCTTCCTGGGGCTGTGGGAAAGGGAGATCCTTCAGAGTGGGGAGGACCGCGGCGGCGTGCTCCTTTGGTCGAGGTATATCGACGATATATTTTTCATCTGGCAGGGCTCCGCGTCGCGCCTGGACAGGGTAATGTCAGACCTCAATCAAAATGACTACAATATAAAATTGACTTGGAAATACAGTCCAGTGGAGGTCGACTTTCTAGACATCACTATTAGGAAAATGAAGAATGGAGATGTTCAGACGGATGTGTTTAGAAAGCCGACCTCTGTTAATGCATTACTGCATGCGTCGTCATCCCATTACCCTAAAGTTATTCAAGCAATACCCAAAGGCCAATTTTTGAGGACGAGATGCATCTGTTCAGATGATAGGCTATTTGAACATCAGTCGGCTCGGCTTGTCCAGAGGTTTGTGGACAGAGGATATAAAAGGGATGTCATCCAAAGGGGTTACGAATGTGCAAGGGAGAGGAAGAGAGACATGCTCCTGACGAATAAAAAAATAAGCAAAAGTTCTCAAAAGGATACAACTGTTAGATTTATCACTCCCTTCAACAGAGAGTGGCATACTATTCAGGACATCTTGAAAAAGCACTGGGCTATTTTACGAACAGATAAGGATTTGCGGTCGGCTCTCCCAGACTACCCACAAATGACATGGAAAAGATCGAAAACATTACGGGACATATTGTGTAAAAGCCACTATGTGCCAAACATTCCAAAAGGAATCTTTGGCTATAGGGGACCAGGATGGGGCTCTCGGGCCTGTGGAAAATGTGCAGCCTGTAGGTACATGGAACAAGCCACCACTTTTAGTGATTCCTCACATAACAAGGAATATAAGATTGTACATTTTATTACATGTTCCACAGAGATGGTTGTATACTGGATGACATGGCCATGTGGATTAATCTATGTGGGCATGACAACCAGATCCCTCAAAGTTCGAGTATTGGAGCATGCTAGTAAAATTTGTATGGCAGCCCAAGTAGCAGAACATGCAATTGAGGAACTACAAACTGTACCGAGGCACTTTTTACAATATCATAACTGTGACCCAGGACTAATGCGAATTAGAGGGATTGATAGAGTGAGATTAGGTGTCAGAGGTGGAGACAAGAAAAAGATGCTACTGCAAAGAGAGACTAAGTGGATCACGTTGTTGGACACAGTGGTTCCAACAGGGTTAAATGAATATAATAGCTTCAAATCCTTTCTGCAAAATACGTGAATTTTAATTGAGGGTAAAATTATCCTTGTCGATTTGGATGTGGTCTTAATTTGTTTATGTGTTTACCTAGAGATTACAATTGGCATTCAGTAATGCGTGAGCCTATGATGGAGTTCTGGAGTGTGGGAAGGAGGAAGAATAAGAAGAATTGATAAGAAATATGAAATAATGGATATGGAAGAAGGAGGAAATAAGAGATGAGAACAAAGAAAATCTATTTTCCCCCCCTTTCCCTCCTCCCTCCCTTTTTTTTTTTTTTTTGTATTGCTGTGTTCACACAAGTAATCATGGTCTATGGCGATTGCGTTTACTTCTTATCATTCTTATTTTTATCACATATTCAATCATGTTAGCATATCATGTTTATGGTGGCACATTCTAATTTTTCATGAAATGTATACATATATACAGATTTAATTACGGGTATAATTGTTGGTTTTGTATATTTATTATTGTATTTATTTTTGCACCCCTATATGAGGGAATCATTTTAATTTATTATGAAATGTATACATATATATACATTTAATCACGGGTATAATTGTTGATTGTTTATTTATTATTGTATCTATTTATTATTGCACTTTTATGAGGGAATCATTACGTAGCACGTGTATTATCAATTTTGTATTATTGCAGTATGTGTTGATGAGGAGGGTATTTATCATTTTACATGATGGATAATTAATATAGGGATTAATAATTTTCTTAGGGAATTTTTTTAGGGGTTTTTACAATGATGATTTATTATGAATTAGCACTGTCATGGGGTGTAGAAAGATAATCATAGTTTATTGTATTAGTGTCCTTTCCCTTTCCCCCTTTTTTCCATTGGACTTTGACTCCTCTTCTTTCCCTTTGTCCCGCTCCTCCAGTTTTATTTGTTGCTCGAACCTTATTGATGCCGGTAATAATGTGTGCAGCATTATGACTGTGCGTTAGTTATTGTAGAATCGTGTATTATAACTACTCTTTAGATTCTCTAGGACCTGTGAATTGATCAGATGACCACTCATGTGACGAGTCACATGATCGGTGGGGCGTGCGCATTCCTGCGCATGCGCTGTCCTTGCCGCTGATCGGACGCGCTCATTGTACGTCACTACGTGTCGCGTTTTTACGCGTGGTGACGTTGAGCGCCGATGGAGGCGGCAGGCTAACATGCCGGGAATGCGCCGGATTACTCCCCCGACCAGGTGACTGTAATTAACAAATTGGAACCCATTAGACAGGGGTATAAATACGGCTCATTGTATTTTAAAACTACCTCCTGACGAAGCTTTTCATAGCGAAACACGTGTTGAGGTTCTGCACTGTGGGGGTTCCGGGCCCTGTGTGTCATTGATATGGGTATGTACTACTCCACTAGATCTTGTTTTTAGATCACTAATAATATCTATATCGCATTCCATAGCCACCTTGCACTGGGGCTCTGTATGGTTGATGCCTGTATCTATGATGTGAATATTGGCTATAGTCATGGTTTGGATTGATTGATCCCTGATTGCTTTTTATGGGTGAAATCCCCTAACTATACGTGATATATTTTTCACCATGCTTATGGTCAATATTGACTATACATCTGGGTCAAGCTAACTTTAAATTTAAATCAAATAGACCTTTTTTGATATTTAGGAACCTGGACCTCCCGCAGTAGGTTTTTTCCACTATCATATACCTCACCGTTTTTGATCTGTAAATACCTTGGTATAGAGAATTTTTATGAATTTTGTATTATACTGAATAAAGGTGTAGCTCAATTTTACATAAGAGTCAGTGTTTTGTTTTGGCACTTTGTTCCTTTGACTGGATTGCCCTCGGCTGCGGAACTTGCTAAACTGTTTGTGAAACATATATTTCGTCTGCATGGTTTACCTGGGCATATTGTTTCTGATCAGGGAGTCTAGTTTACCTCCAAGCTCTGGAGATCTCTTTGTCGGCTGCTAGAAATTGACCTGGGCTTCTCTTCCGGTTATCACCCCCAAACCAACGTGCAAGTAGAGCGGCTCAATCAGATATTGGAGAATTACCTTCGGCATTTTGTTTCAGCTCAACACGACAACTGGGTACAATTGTTACATTGGGCAGAGTACTCCTACAATAACCATACTAGTGAGTCTACTGAATCATCTCCTATCTTTGTCGTTTGTGGACAGCATCCACTCCCTGTTCCTATTTCTTCTGGGGTACCAGGGGCGGATTCCTCTTTTAGGGATTTTTTGAAGATCTGGCAGGATACCAAGATTTGCATCGATAAAGTGGTGACCCGCATAAAGAAGAATGCGGACAGGAAAAGAAGAAAATCACCTCAGTTCTCGCCAGGAGATGGTATGGCTCTCCTCCAGAAACATCAGTTTAAGGGTTCCTAGTTTCAAGTTTGCCCCTAGGTTCCTGGGACCCTTCGTAGTTTTGAAGAAGATCAATGAAGTGACCTATAAGTTACGGCTACCTCCCACTCTTCGTGTCCCCAATGCCTTCCACGTATCTTTGCTCAAACCAGTAGTCCTTAACCGCTTCTCATCAGCTCCGTCTACGGTGACTCCAGTATCTGAAGACTCAGAAGGGACATTCGAGGTCAAGGGCATCTTGGACTTCAGGAAGCGTGGTAAGAAAACCTAGTACCTGGTGGACTGGAAGGGCTTCAGTCTGGAAGAGAGGTCTTAGGAGCCGGAGGAGAATATTCATGCTCCGGACCTGATAAAAAGGTTTTTGTCCCATTTTGGACTCAAGAAAAGGGGGCTTCACTCTTCTATTGTCGACCCAGATTGCCTGATCTGTACCTGTGCCCTATGCCCTGACCTATTGCCTGTCTGACCAAGTGTCTGCCTCATCCTTCAGTCCTGCACTATTGCTCCTGGAAATGTCTCTGCCCGCCTGACTATACTTGCACTTCAGGTACTTACTCAGGTACCCCCTGGTCCACCCGGACCAGCGGGCACTGACTCGGGGATTGCTCTGGAGTAGCCCCTGGCAACTACCCTAACAGCTTAAGTCTATCTTCACCATCAGAGCCTTTAGTGAAAACCAGGTAGTTGCTTAGACACGCCCCCTCTAGAGTATTGCTAGTCAGTGGCACAGTGGGATTTTTTCTAGGGCTGTATGGACTCATACCAAGAGAGTGCATGTTGTTAAATGGGTTCTTCAGGACTTAAGAACTTGTTTTCTAAGTGAACTTCCCATCCTCAGTACGCCTAATGAGTAGCATAAAGGGGCCAAGGTGATTGCAGGAATAGACTAAACTAGTGTACTAAACACAACCACCCATACAGACAGGTGCTGTGCCTGTATAAACAATAAAGGGGAAGCAGGGCACATGTCGAACTATGATGGCCTATCTTAAGGATAGACTTTTAGCTTAATTTCAAAGATGATACCCTGGATACTCTTTCACCCAATCAAATATTAGACATGGAGAGACGCAATCGCACACTGGGCAGTTAGGTTAACATGGCAAACATTGCACACCCAGCTAATATCATGCATTGGTCCTATTCCAATCAATTTAAACTTTCCACAATACTTGCTAAGTGTAGAATGGTAGAAAGCCAGGTTTTATCAGTAGAGAGAACATAGGGGCAGTTACTATGTGTCTAACAGTGAGGGTAGCTGCTGGAGCTGTGCATCTCCAAAAACCTGTTACAAAGCTTCTAGAGTTCATTAGAGTCTTACAGGCATATTCCCAGCATCAGCATTCTGTATATTTTTCTGCATATGCTGCACTATTGTGCCTTTCTCTTTCCAAAGATTTGCTACAATTTTATACTGTTTATGCGTTTAATGCTTTTTAGTACCTCATACCAGTTTATAGTGTGTTCGTAGCAGGGGAGGTTTAATTGAGTCTGTACAGTATTTCTCAAAAAAAATCACTGAAATAAAGTGGCCTAAATCGGAGGAACTGCTCAAAATGCCAAACACTGTAGCGCGTTTTTAACCAGGGGAGCAGTTCCTCCGCATGTGGTCCGCTGCTAACAGCAATCCCCAGCAAAAATGCATACAATGGAGGATGTTGGCGTGCACCACAAAAGAATCCTACACAAGATGGAATAATGTGTGGATGGAAATATAAAAATAAACCTTGACGGTGGTGCAAAAGGTCCCCGATATGTTCCTGACTGGAATATGTTGGCGAAAGTCTCAGCTTTTAACATCAGCTTGAGGGATTAGCCAGCATTGTTTGTTGCTTATCATTGTGGTGCACCTTTTTCAGTGATTTATGTATTTTTATATTTCCATCCACACATTCCATCTTGTGTATCCATTGTATGCATTCTTGCTGGGGATTGCCGTTAGCAAAGGACCACATGCGGAGGAACTGCTCCCCTGGTTAGAAACACGCTACAGTGTTTGGGGTTTTGAGCAGTTCCTCCCATTTAGGCCACTTTTTATTTCAGTGATTTTTTTCTATATATGTATTGAATGTGCCATTAGTGATGAGCGGCATAGGCAATATTCAAATTCGCGATATTTCGTGATTTTTTGGCAGAATATTCGCCATAAATTCGCAAATTCGAGAATTTGTGATCTCCAGTCATTATTTACTTGATTGCGAAAATAGTCAATGTAATATATTCGCGATAAAAATTTGCGATGAACACTAAGGGGTAGGCAACTTTCCTATTAGTTGCTTGGGATGTTGCCAAGTGCAGATATTCGTGATAAGTTTGCCATAAATTTGCGGTAAATTCGCAATTAGAATATTCGCGATCAACTCTATTCACGAATGTATAGCACTATATTCTAAATATTCGTGAATTCTTAAAGTGGCGATATTCGCAATTAAAATTTGTGATTCGAATTTTCGCGCTCAACACTATGTGCCATTGTGTTTTGCTGGTAACATTCTGTTGCACCTGGTAGCCTGTGTCACATGATCTGTTATAGGAGGGGCTTACAGCCTTATTCTACATTCCACATTGCATTAGTGATCCTACTATGGAGGTATGTGGTAGCCTGGCTGTGACTTGGATATGATCAACAATCAGACCTTGTTCATACACCATAGGTAGTTTAGTGGTAGGACCCATTGCCACACTGAGACACCTTGACGGTGGTTCAAAAGGGCTTCGATATTTTCCTGACTGGAATATGTTGGCGAAAGTCTCAGCTTTTAACATCAGCTTGAGGGATTAGCCAGCATTGTTTGTTGCTTATCATTGTGGTGCACCTTTTTCAGTGATTTATGTATTTTTATATTTCCATCCACACATTATTCCAACTTGTGTAGGATACTTTTGTGGTGCATTAATCTTCAGCAGCCAATGACTGTTAACCCCAGCGTACTATGGGATGGTACCTAAGCAATAGTTTTATGTTACTTGCTAGTTCCTGTGATGGTGTGCTTTTGTCTGCACGTGTATTAACTAATGCCAGATTCTGATTCTCTACTGCCTGACCCAGCATTTGCCTAATTACCTTATTGACTCTTAGATGCCTGCGCTGACCCTTTGACTGTTTCATGGATTTCCGCATACTTTAAGTGCCCTGACCCCAGCCTGTTTTGCCTGTCCTTTTTGATGCTACACATTGGTATCTCTTAGAGATGAGTGAATCAGTTCTTAAACTGGGTTCTTTACAAACTTCTCAAAGTTTTGCCGGCCAGATGAACCCAAAGCTTTTAAGGTGTGCTTTAGACAAATGCAGTAAAACGGTGCACTGAACCATTTTATTGCACATGTCAGCAGGAAAAGTGTGAGTGAGAAAGAAGAAGGATGCTCACATGACCCTGAGAGGAAGTGGGGGGCTTACCCTGAACAATTAGAATGTCATTCTGTGTTGGGCTGTGAATGACAGTGGATGGGTCTTGCAGTGTCTTACAGAAAACAATCTGAGGAACAGTATACAGTCAAAAACAGGCTTCTGTTCTAGTGTGAGAGACAGTTTAGCAAAGGCTAGAGAAAAATTGTGTAGAATTAGGAAAAGCAGGGAAATCTGTTAGCCAGGGAGTGGGAAGTAACTGAGGTTGGGTGTGCCTCCTAGCACAGCTGCAGTTGCTGCAGAAGCTCAAAATCAGCCACCTACAAGAACATTTTTGGAGCCAGGGGCCACAGCATTCCTCCTGAATGGTGCTTTTTCTCCACAAGGCCAGCACATAAAGCCACAACTGTGAGCAAGATTTGCTGTGGACATTCAAAGACAAACATAGGTACCAAATCTCTATTGCCGCACATAAGGCAATAGAGCTTGTGGAGGATGGAGTTCCAATGTGGGGACTAGTGATGATCGAGCACCAAAGTATTTGGGTGTCCGGCCCAAACACATTGCCATATTCATGTGCTCGGCTGAGCACCCGAGTATAATGGAAGTCAATGGGAGACAACCAGGTACCCCCTGCTCTGAAGAGGGGAGGGTGCCTGGTCCATTGGAAAGGGTCAAAAAGTGACAGAATCACCACCAAAATGGATCGGGAACAGCATGGGGACAACGTCTGGATGCATATTGGACTCCCAGTTCACTGTTGGGAACCATGTTGTCCGAGTTGTATGCCACTTTTACAGACGGACAAAAATACGCACAAAACTCCCCAACAAAAAACAATTTCACAGGAAAAATTGCTAGGAAACATTCTTTCCTGTATATTCAATTGTATATAAAGTGCAAGTGCTGCCAAAAATTACAAGCAAGAGCCATTCCAAAACAGCCTGTATATCACATAAAGGAGGGCCTCATTCACATTGTGGTACAATTGTTCATGTAGTGGGACTCATACACTCATAAAGCCTATGCACTAAGTGAAAAGGCTGCTAAAAATTACAAGGAACCAGCACTCCAATACACCCATATTACACAAAAAGGAGGGCATTATATACACCCTTGAAAAATTATGATTGGTTGCCTGCTGGTGACCTTCAAAAACACTTGGAGCAACGGCCTGCTGGTGACCCTCTAAAACATTACGGGCGAGGGCCTGCTGGTGAGCTGATGCTCTAAAACATTATATGCGAGTGCCTGCTGGTGAGCTGATGCTCTAAAACATTATATGCTAGTGCATGCAGGTGAGCTGATGCCCTAAAACATTATATGCGAGTGCCTGCAGGTGAGCTGACGCTCTAAAACATTATATACGAGTGCATGCAGTTCAGCTGACACTCTAAAACATTTTATGCAAGTGCATGCTGGTCAGTTGACCCTATAAAAAAAATTTGAGTTAAGGGCCTGCAGTTGAGATGACCGTATAAAAAAATTAGAGTGGAGAGAATATATACAATCTGGATGAGGAGGAGATTCAACCATATACTCTTTTTTTGTGGTGGAAAAGGTGCATGGGAATACACTACAGTAGATTGAGCACATGACTGAAATTGCCGTTATGTTCTTCATCAGCTCAGCTCTACTCTAGTAAAGTTGAGAAGTCAGGGGCAATCCAGGCCTTGTTCATTTTTATCTGAGTCAAACTGTCAGCATTGCCAGTGGACAAGGGGATACGCCTATTTGTTATAAAGCAGCACTAAATGCACGCTCAGAAAAAATGCTGGCGGCAGGGCAGGCCAGCACCTCCAAGGCGTAGAGCGCAAGTTCGTGCCACGTGTCCAGCTTGGACACCCAGTAGTTGTAAGGCACTGAGGGATCATTTAGGACGCTGGCACGGTCTGCTATGTATTCCTGCACCATTTTCCAAAACTTTTCCCTCCTTGTACCACTAGGCCTCACTTCAGGGTGAAGTTGCTGGCGGGGTGTTATGAAAGTGTCCCATGCCTTGGTGAGTGTTGCCCTGCCTTTGTTGGAACTGCTCTGTGTTCCCCTTGTCTCCCTTCCTCGGTTGCCTAAGGAAGTACTGACTCTGCTGGTCGCATTGTCAGATGGAAAATTTTGGAGCAATCTCTCAACAAGTACCTTCTAGTATTGCACCATTTTACTTGTCTTCTCCACCACAGGAATGAGAGATAAGTAGTTCTCTTTGTAGCAGGAGTCCTGAAGGGTGAACACCCAGTAATCCGTGTTATCTAAAATGTGTATAACGCGAGGGTTGCGGGAAAGACAGCCTAACATGAAGTCAGCCATGTGTGCCAGAGTAGCAACAGGAAAGACGTTGATGTCGAATCAGGATGAGTCTCCATCTCCTCCTCCTCCTCCTCCTCCTCCTCCTCCCCCTCTTCTGCCCATCCATGCTGAACAGATGGAATTAAAGTTCCATGGGTACTACCCTCTGTAGCAGAGTCAACTGTCTCTAGCTCCTCCTCCTCCTCTTCCTCTTCATGGTCCAATTTGCGCTGAGAAGATGAACTGTGGGTGGTCTGGCTATCACCATGTGTAATGCCCTCCCCCATTTCCTCGTCTGCCACATTCAGAGCATCCTCCTTAATTGTGAGTAGCGATAATTTGAGTAGACACAGCAGTGGGATGGTTAAGCTAATAATAGCGTTACTGCCACTAACCATCTGTGTGGATTCATCAAAGTTTTTCAAAACCTCACTGAGGTCTGACATCAATGCTCACTCCTCGCTTGTGAATAGTGGCAGTTGACTCGAAAGGCCACGACCATGTTACAGCTGGTATTCCACAACTGCCCTCTGCTACTCACAAAGCCTGGCCAACATGTAGAACGTAGAGTTCCACCGCATGCTCACGTCTCACAACAGTCAGTGAGCTGGAAGCCACAAGCGCTGCTGCAGGGTTGACAGAGCAGGTGAAGCTGTGGACGACTTGTGGAAATGGGCACACACGCGGTGCGCCTTCACTAGTAGCTCTTGCAAATTGGGCTAGGCATGGGATGTGTGTCAGGTTGCCGAGCTCCAAAGCCGCCACCAAGTTACAGCCATTTTCAGACACAACAATACCTGGTTATGGGTTGAGTGGCGAGAGACACAGCTCGGTCTGGTCCCTTATACCCTGCCATAGCTCTGCGGCGGGGTGCTGTTTGTGCTGAAGCTGATCTGCTTAAGGGACAGCCTGTTGACACTTACCCACAGCAGTGCTACACTGCTTCCAACTATCGACTGATGGCTGACTGCTGCTGGAGGTGAAAGTGGAGGAGGAGAAGGAGGCAGAAAAGGAGAAGTGGGGGTTGGAGTCAGTAATATAGCTGCTGGTGGAGACCCTGATGGATGTAGGGCCCGAAATCCTGGGCATGGGTAGCACATGTGCCATCCCAGGGTACGACTCACTCCCGGCCTCCACAACATTCACCCAGTGTGTGGTCAGGGAAATGTAGCGTTCCTGGCCACCAGCACTTGTCCATATGTCCGTGGTGAAGTGGAACTTCCCAGTAAGTGTGTTCGACAGGGCACAGGTGATGTTATGGGACACATGCTGGTGGAAGGCGGGCAAGGCATGCCGTAAAAATGATGGCAGCTGGGGACTGCGTACCAAGGGACGGCCGCCGACATCAGGCTTCAGAAGGCCTCAGTGTCCACAAGCCTAAATTACAACATTTCGAGGGCCAGTAATTTTGAAAGTTGCGTATTTAGTGCTATGGCCTGTGGGTGGGTATTTGCGCGTGCGTTCAACTGCCTGTGTTATCGACATTTGAATGCTGCGCTGGGACAGGGAAGTGGATGTTGTTGCAGGCCGTTCACGCAAAGGTCCAGGTGTAGGGCGAGGGGATTGGCCAGCAATGCGCAACACAGGGCAAGAGGATGCAGTGGTTTGACCCACAGACCCATATTGTGGACCCAGGAGTTCGGCCCACTTATTAGGGTGCTTGGATGCCATGTGGCAGGTCATGCTGGTGGTGGGGAGGTTGTCGGTGTTCATGCCCCCGGCTCATTTTGGTATGGCACAGGTTGCAAACTACAGTACCACTCTTTTGTCGTCTGCACTTTCCTCAAAAAAGCGCTATACTGCGGAACACCTACCCCTTGGCAAGGTAATTTTACACATGGGAATGCTCGGTGTAACGGTTGCGGGCATGTTTGGTGTGGTCCGACGTCTCCCTTTTGCAACCCCACTGCCTCTTCCAGACTGTTGCGGTGCTGCGGATCCCTCCCCCTCTTTACTGCTGTCCTCGCTCGGCTTTTCACCTTCCCATGTTGGGTCAATGACCTCATCGTCCACCACCTCCTCTTGCACTTCCTCACTCTGCTCATCCTCCTGACTTGACCTAACCACAACCTCAGTGATTGACAACTGTGTCTCATCATCATCCACCTTGTGAACAAATGATTGCCGTTCACCACCATCATCTTCTTGAGACTGTAAAGGCTCAAGAGGTTGGGAATCAGGGCACAATATCTCAGGTACCTCCTTAAGCGTGCTGGGTGCAAGGGCCTAATCTAATAGTGGCGCTGGAAAGAGCTCCTCGGAATATCTGAGTGTGGGATCACTGGTTTGGCAAGCTTCTCCATGGTGGGAGGAAGGATGAACAGAGTGAGGATTCAGTTTATCAGACTCTTGGCTTCAGAGACTGGATGAGAGGGCGATGACTGGAAGCATTATCTTCAGCAATCCAACTGACCAACTGTTCGCACTGGTCCGACTTGGACAGTGTTGTCCTGCGCTGCCCAGCTAAGTTGGACATAAATCTGGGTACGGTGGATGTTTTTTTCTGGTGCACTGGCAGCAGGCACATTTTCATTGCACCCATGGCCACAGCCTCTGCTTGCACCATCAGCATCTCGCCCACTTCCCCGTCCCTTAGTGATTTTTTTTAATGTCTGATAAAGACACTGTTTTGGGATGACTGACACTATGTGTCACAGAAACCCCCAGAAAATGGACAGTATATTATGGCCAGATGAAAGTACTTTTACATAAAGACAATGTTTTCAGATGCCAGACTGTATGTCACAATAAACACCAGATTTTTGACAATATTTTAGTCCCAGATTAATTTAATTTAAAATACAGACAATGTTTTTAGATGCCAGACTGTATATGTCCCCAAAAAAACCTGAATATGGACAGTATATTACACCCAGATTAATGTAATTGGAAATACAGAACCTGTCTTGGGAAGACTGACACTATGTGTCACAGAAACCACCAGAAAATGGACAGTATATTATGGCCAGATGAAACAAATTTTACATACAGACAATGTATTCAGATACCATACTATGTCACAATAAACACCAGTTATTTAGGCCCAGCACCCAGAGAGAGGAGAGGAGAGGAGAGAGGTCCAACAGCAAGGAATATGGCGTCATATCACCCACCACTGGAGAAGGCCACTTTCAGTTATTTAGGCCCAGCACCCAGACAGAGGAGAGAGGTCCCACAGCAAGGAATCATGCGTCATATCACCCACCACTGGAGAAGGCCACTTTCAGTTATTTAGGCCCAGCACCCAGACCGAGGATACAGGTTCCACAGCAAGGAATCATGCGTCATATCAACCACCACCGGAGAATGGCACTCTCAGTTATTTCGGCCCAGCACCCAGACAGAGGAGAGAGGTCCCACAGCAAGGAATCATGCGTCATATCAACCACCACTGGAGAAGGCCACTTTCAGTTATTTTGGCCCAGCACCCAGACAGAGGAGAGAGGTCCCACAGCAAGGAATCATGCGTCATATCAACCACCACTGGAGAAGGCCACTTTCAGTTATTTTGGCCCAGCACCCAGACAGAGGAGAGAGGTCCCACAGCAAGGAATAAGGCATCATATTATCCACCACTGGAGAAGGCCACTTTCAGTTATTTAGGCCCAGCACCCAGACCGAGGATACAGGTTCCACAGCAAGGAATCTTGCGTCATATCACCCACCACTGGAGAAGGCCATTTTTTGTTATTTAGGCCCCAGCACCCAGTCAGAGGAGAGAGGTCCCACAGCAAGGAATCATGCGTCATATCAACCACCACTGGAGAAGGCCACTTTCAGTTATTTAGGCCCAGCACCCAGACCGAGGATACAGGTTCCACAGCAAGGAATCTTGCGCCATATCACCCACCACTGGAGAAGGCCATTTTTAGTTATTTAGGCCCCAGCACCCAGTCAGAGTAGAGAGGTCCCAAAGCAAGGAATCATGCGTCATATCAACCACCACCGGAGAAGGCCACTCTCAGTTATTTCGGCCCAGCACCCAGACAGAGGAGAGAGGTCCCACAGCAAGGAATCATGCGTCATATCAACCACCACCGGAGAAGGCCACTTTCAGTTATTTCGGCCCCACCACCCAGACAGAGGAGAGGTTCATTCAACTTTGTGGCTGTCTTGGAGAAATAGTGGCGGCTGGGAACAACATACTGTGGGACAGCCATGGACATCAGCTGTTTGAAGCTGTCTGTGTCCACCAGCCTTAATGACAGCATTTCAAAGGCCAGTAGTTTAGAAATGCTGGCATTCAGGCCCAGGGCTCGAGGGAGGCTAGGTGGGAATTTACACTTTCTCTACAAGGTTTGTGAGATGGAGAGCTGAACGCTGCCGTGTGACATGGTGGAGATGCTTGGTGACGCAGGTGGTGTTGTCGGTGGCACATCCTTTGTTTGGTGGGCGGCAGGTGCCAACATTCCTCCCGAGGCGGAGGAAGAGTCCGAGGCAGCAGCAGAAGAGGGAGCAGGGGGAGCCAGAGTGAGTTCCTTGCTTTTAAGGTGTTTACTCCACTGCAGTTCATGCTTTGCATGTAGATGCCTGGTCATGCAGGTTCTGCTAAGGTTTAGAACGTTAATGCCTCGCTTCAGGATCTGATGGCACAGCGTGCAAACCACTCGGGTCTTGTCGTCAGCACATTGTTTAAAGAAGTGCCATGCCAGGGAACTCCTTGAAGCTGCATTTGGGGTGCTCGGTCCCTGGTGGCGGTGGCCAGTAGCAGGCGAACTCTCTTGGCGGCGGCTGGTCTGCTTTTGCCCCCTGCTCCCTCTTTTGCTACACTGTTGGCTCGGTCTCACCACTGCCTCTTCCTCTGAACTATGAAAGTCAGTGGCACGACCTTCATTCCATGTTTGCTCTAGGACCTCATCGTCCCCTGCATCGTTTTCCACACAGTCTTCCTCCCTGACCTCCTGTTCGGTCTGCACACTGCAGAAAGACGCAGCAGTTGGCACCTGTGTTTCGTCATCATCAGAGACGTGCGGACTCCAATGAGGTGGTATTCCCATGTCCTCATCATCAGGAAACATCAGTGGTTGTGCATCAGTGCATTCTATGTCTTCCACCACTGGGGAAGGGCTAGGTGGATTTCCTTGGGAAACCCTGCCAGCAGAGTCTTCAAACAGCATAAGAGACTGCTGCATAACTTGAGGCTCTGACAGTTTCCCTGATATGCATGGGGGTGATGTGACAGACTGATGGGCTTGGTTTTCAGGTGCCACCTGTGCGCTTTCAGCAGAAGACTGGGTGGGAGATAATGTTGTGAACATGCTGGATCCACTGTCGGCCACCCAATTGACTAGCGCCTGTACCTGCTCAGGCCTTACCATCCTTAGAACGGCATTGGGCCCCACCAAACATCACTGTAAATTCTGGCGGTACTGGAACCTGAAGTAGTTGGTTCACTAGGACGTGTGGCTGTGGCAGAATGGCCACGTCCTCTCCCAGGGTACACTAACACCACCACGACCGCGTCCGTGTCCCTTACTAGATGTTTTCCTCATTGTTACCGTTCACCAAGCACCACAATAAGGAAAAAAATATTTGGTCCAATGTATTGATTTTAAATTCAGGCCTTTTTTTACCGGCACCTAACACTATCTGCCTATTTGTTTATGTAGCGTACTACACTAATCCAGGCACAGCAGTAACCACTGATTTAGGGGAATATCTCTTTTAGGGCTAGTATTTAGGCCCTGGTTGAAAGGTATCCTTTTATGGACACATTTACACTTGGCCTGCTACAGCTGGGACACCAGATTCAGGGTATTGCCATTTTGGCAGATTAATTTCACCCCAGAACAAAATATATGTTTTGGCGGACACTATGAAACCAGGCCTGCAACATCTGGGACACCAGATTCAGGGTATTGCTATTTTGGCAAATGAATTTCACCCCAGAACAAAATATATGTTTTGGCGGACACTATTCTATTTTGCCAGCCACAGCTGAAACCACTGATTTATGGTATTGCTATTTTAGGAATTGAATTTCACCCCAGAACAAAATATATGTTTTCGCGGACATTATGAAATCTGGCCTGCAACTGCTGGGACACCAGATTCAGGGTATTGCTATTTTGCAAAATTAATTTCACCCCAGAACAAAATATGTGTTTTGGCAGACACTATGAAATCAGGCCTGCAACTGCTGGGACACCAGAATCAGGGTATTGCTATTTTGCAAGATTAATTTCACCCCAGAACAAAATATATGTTTTAGCGGACACTATGAAATCTGGCCTGCAACTGCTGGGACACCAGATTCAGGGTATTGCTATTTTGCCAGATTAATTTCACCCCAGAACAAAATATATGTTTTAGCAGACACTATGAAATCTGGCCTGCAACTGCTGGGACACCAGAATCAGGGTATTGCTATTTTGCCAGATTAATTTCACCCCAGAACAAAATATATGTTTTAGCGGACACTATGAAATCTGGCCTGCAACTGCTGGGACACCAGATTCAGGGTATTGCTATTTTGCCAAATTAATTTCACCCCAGAACAAAATATATGTTTTAGCAGACACTATGAAATCTGGCCTGCAACTGCTGGGACACCAGATTCAGGGTATTGCTATTTTGCCAGATTAATTTCACCCCAGAACAAAATATATGTTTTAGCGGACACTATGAAATCTGGCCTGCAACTGCTGGGACACCAGATTCAGGGTATTGCTATTTTGCCAGATTAATTTCACCCCAGAACAAAATATATGTTTTGGCAGACACTATGAAATCTGGCCTGCAACTGCTGGGACACCAGAATCAGGGTATTGCTATTTTGCCAGATTAATTTCACCCCAGAACAAAATATATGTTTTAGCGGACACTATGAAATCTGGCCTGCAACTGCTGGGACACCAGAATCAGGGTATTGCTATTTTGCCAGATTAATTTCACCCCAGAACAAAATATGTGTTTTGAGCAGACACTATGAAATCTGGCCTGCAACTGCTGGGACACCAGAATCAGGGTATTGCTATTTTGCCAGATTAATTTCACCCCAGAACAAAATATATGTTTTGGCAGACACTATGAAATCTGGCCTGCAACAGCTGGGACACCAGATTCAGGGTATTGCTATTTTAGCGAGATTGAATTTCACCCCAGAACAAAATATATGTTTTAGCGGACACTATGAAATCTGGCCTGCAACTGCTGGGACACCAGATTCAGGGTATTGCTATTTTGCTAAATTAATTTCACCCCAGAACAAAATATGTGTTTTGGCAGACACTATGAAATCTGGCCTGCAACTGCTGGGACACCAGAATCAGGGTATTGCTATTTTGCCAGATTAATTTCACCCCAGAACAAAATATATGTTTTAGCGGACACTATGAAATCTGGCCTGCAACTGCTGGGACACCAGAATCAGGGTATTGCTATTTTGCCAGATTAATTTCACCCCAGAACAAAATATATGTTTTGGCAGACACTATGAAATCTGGCCTGCAACAGCTGGGACACCAGATTCAGGGTATTGCTATTTTGCCAGGAATTGAATTTCACCCCAGAACAAAATATATGTTTTAGCGGACACTATGAAATCTGGCCTGCAACTGCTGGGACACCAGATTCAGGGTATTGCTATTTTGCAAAATTTATTTCACCCCAGAACAAAATATGTGTTTTGGCAGGCACTATGAAATCAGGCCTGCAAGTGCTGGGAAACCAGAATCAGGGTATTGCTATTTTGCCAGATTAATTTCACCCCAGAACAAAATATATGTTTTAGCAGACACTATGAAATCTGGCCTGCAACTGCTGGGACACCAGAATCAGGGTATTGCTATTTTGCCAGATTAATTTCACCGCAGAACAAAATATGTGTTTTGGCAGACACTATGAAATCTGGCCTGCAACTGCTGGGACACCAGATTCAGGGTATTGCTATTTTGCCAGATTAATTTCACACCAGAACAAAATATATGTTTTAGCGGACACTATTCTATTTTTCCAGCCACAGCTGAAACCACTGATTTATGGTATTGCTATTTTAGGAATTGAATTTCACCCCAGAACAAAATATATGTTTTTGCGGACATTATGAAATCTGGCCTGCAACTGCTGGGACACCAGATTCAGGGTATTGCTATTTTGCAAAATTAATTTCACCCCAGAACAAAATATGTGTTTTAGCAGACACTATGAAATCTGGCCTGCAACTGCTGGGACACCAGAATCAGGGTATTGCTATTTTGCCCGATTAATTTTACCCCAGAACAAAATATGTGTTTTAGCGGACACTATGAAATCTGGCCTGCAACTGCTGGGACACCAGAATCAGGGTATTGCTATTTTGCCAGATTAATTTCACCCCAGAACAAAATATATGTTTTGGCGGACACTATTCTATTTTGCCAGCCACAGCTGAAACCACTGATTTATGGTATTGCTATTTTAGGAATTGAATTTCACCCCAGAACAAAATATATGTTTTCGCGGACATTATGAAATCTGGCCTGCAACTGCTGGGACACCAGATTCAGGGTATTGCTATTTTGCAAAATTTATTTCACCCCAGAACAAAATATGTGTTTTGGCAGGCACTATGAAATCAGGCCTGCAAGTGCTGGGACACCAGAATCAGGGTATTGCTATTTTGCAAGATTAATTTCACCCCAGAACAAAATATATGTTTTAGCAGACACTATGAAATCTGGCCTGCAACTGCTGGGACACCAGATTCAGGGTATTGCTATTTTGCCAGATTAATTTCACCCCAGAACAAAATATATGTTTTAGCGGACACTATAAAATCTGGCCTGCAACTGCTGGGACACCAGAATCAGGGTATTGCTATTTTCCAGATTAATTTTACCCCAGAACAAAATATATGTTTTGGTGTACACTATTCTATTTTGCCAGCCACAGCTGAAACCACAGATTTATGGTATTGCTATTTTAGGAATTGAATTTCACCCCAGAACAAAATATATGTTTTAGCGGACACTATGAAATCTGGCCTGCAATTGCTGGGACACCAGATTCAGAGTATTGCTATTTTGCCAGATTAATTTCACCCCAGAACAAAATATATGTTTTAGCAGACACTATGAATCCTGGCTTGCAACAGCTGGGACACCAGATTCAGGGTATTGCCATTTTAGGAATTGAATTTCACCCCAGAACAAAATGTATGTTTTAGCGGACACTATGACATCTGGCCTGCAACTGCTTGGACACCAGATTCAGGGTATTGCTATTTTGCAAAATTAATTTCACCCCAGAACAAAATATGTGTTTTGGCAGACACTATGAAATCTGGCCTGCAACTGCTGGGACACCAGAATCAGGGTATTGCTATTTTGCCAGATTAATTTTACACCAGAACAAAATATATGTTTTAGCGGACACTATGAAATCTGGCCTGCAACTGCTGGGACACCAGAATCAGGGTATTGCTATTTTGCCAGATTAATTTAACCCCAGAACAAAATATATGTTTTGGTGGACACTATTCTATTTTGCCAACCACATCTGAAACCACTGATTTATGGTATTGCTATTTTAGGAATTGAATTTCACTGCAGAACAAAATATATGTTTTAGCGGACATTATGAAATCTGGCCTGCAACTGCTGGGACACCAGATTCAGGGTATTGCTATTTTGCAAAATTAATTTCACCCCAGAACAAAATATGTGTTTTGGCAGACACTATGAAATCTGGCCTGCAACTGCTGGGACTTCAGAATCAGGGTATTGCTATTTTGCCAGATTAATTTTACCCCAGAACAAAATATGTTTTAGCGGACACTATGAAATCTGGCCTGCAACTGCTGGGACACCAGAATCAGGGTATTGCTATTTTGCCAGATTAATTTCACCCCAGAACAAAATATATGTTTTAGCAGACACTATAAAATCTGGCCTGCAACTGCTTGGACACCAGATTCAGGGTATTGCTATTTTGCCAGATTAATTTCACCCCAGAACAAAATATATGTTTTAGCGGACACTATGACATCTGGCCTGCAACTTCTTGGACACCAGATTCAGGGTATTGCTATTTTGCAAAATTAATTTCACCCCAGAACAAAATATGTGTTTTGGCAGACACTATGAAATCTGGCCTGCAACTGCTAGGACACCAGAATCAGGGTATTGCTATTTTGCAAGATTAATTTAACCCAAGAACAAAATATATGTTTTGGCAGACACTATTCTATTTTGCCAGCCACAGTTGAAACCACTGATTTATGGTATTGCTATTTTGGCAATTGAATTTAACCCCAGAAAATAATCTATCCTTTGCCAGACAGCAGACAGTATTATACTTGTCTAGCCAAAGCTGGAACACGAGATTTAGGGGATTGGTATTTGGGCAATTGTATTTAACCCCTTAATAAAATATAGAAATTTCTATCCTGAGTTTCTAGGGGTGACAATTAGCACAGCCAAGCCCCTGATGTAGGATGTAGCAAAAAAAAACTAGTATTGATGGATTGATGGACTTGCTGGCAGCTTCTTCTGGTGCACCACAAGTCACAAAATGGCCGCCGATCAACCCAGAAAATAAGTGACAGAAAAACGCTCTGTGCAGCCTAAAAACCAGTGAACAAGTAACTAGCAGAAATTCAATCATTCACAGCTGTAGATCGATCACTTCATTAGGAGTTTTTGCTGACTTTTTCCTGCCTAATCTCATTCTCACAGCAGCTGCGTCCTCTCCCTACACTAATCAGAGCAGTGTGACGTGCGGCGCTACGTGACTCCAGCTTAAATAGAGGCTGGGTCACATGCTGCACTTGGCCAATCACAGCCATGCCATTAGTAGGCATGGCTGTGATGGGCTCTTAGGGCAAGAAGTAAAACGCTAGCTGATTGGCTGCTGTGCAGCCCTTCAGAAAGCCGGAAGAAATCGACGAACAACGGACCCGAACCCGAACTTTTTTGAAAATGTCCGGGTTTGGGTCCGGGTCCCGGACACCCCAAAATTCGGTACAAACCCGAGCGATGCTCGAACTGTTCGCTCAACACTACTTACAACCCACGAAACGTGCGGGGGGGGGGGGAGACTCGAGCATGGCGTTCGAGCACATATGGTATTTGACCAAGTACCACCATGTGCCGAGCACAGCAATGCTCGAGCCGAACCAGTATTCAGTCGAGCAAGCTTGCTCATCACTAATAATCAGTAAATACAACTGGGACATGCCGGTTGAAAAAAATCACTTTTTTTGCTAGAAAGTATCTTTGCGGCCTGTGCTGCATTTGTGATAGTGAAATATAATCAGTAAATATAACTGTGACATTGTGGGTGAAAAGATTACCTTTTTTTTTTGCTATAAAGTACCTTTGCGACCTGCACTGCATTTGTGATAGTGAAAGAAAATCAGTAAATGTATCTGTTTCATTGTGGGTGAAAAAATCTTCTTTTATTTTGCCAGAAAGTATCATTTCTGCCTATGCTGCATTTGTGATATAGTGAAATTAGTGAAATACAATCAGTAAATCCAACTGTGACATTGTGGTTTAAAACTCACCAGTTTTTTTTGCTATAAAGCGCTTTTGCAGCCTGCACTGCATTTGTGATAGTGAAAGAAAATCAGTAAATCCATCTGTTTCATTGTGGGTGAAAAAAAATCATCTTTTATTTTGCCAGAATGTACCTTTGCGGCCAGTGCTGCATTAGTGATAGTGAAATATAATCATTAATTCCCTCTGTGACATTGTGGTTGAAAAAATTCACCTTTTTTTTTTTTTTTTTAACTAGAAAGTACCTTTGCGGCCTGCACTGCTTTTCTGATAGTGAAATATAATCAGTAAATACAACTGGGACATTGTGGGTGAAAAATATTTCTTTTTTTTTTCCATAAAGTACATTTGCGGCCTGTGCTGCATTTCTGATAGTGAAATATAATCAGTAAATACAACTGTGACATTGTGGGTGAAAATATCACCTTTTTTTGCTATAAAGTACCTTTGCGGCCTGCACTGCATTTGTGATTGTGAAACAAAATCAGTAAATCCAGCTCTTACAGTTGTGTTCAAAATTATTCAACCCCCAATGCTGTAAAGGGTTTTAGGGAATTTAGTGTACATTTGTAATTGTGTTAAGAATGAAATCTTACAAGGACTTTTTAAAGAACCAAATGCAACTAAAATGATATCAATTGTTTTTGTAATATAGTATTAAATGTTTTTTTTGTGATTTCTTCATTGACACAATTATTCAACCCCTTAAAGACTACCACTCTTAAGAACAGAGGTTCATTCAAGTGTTTTCGATCAGGTATTGAAAACACATGTGGATGTCAAGGAGCAGCAATCAAGGATAATAAGCACCAATTAGGCAGATTTAAAATGACTGATACTCAGCTCCTTCTAGACATTTACTGGTGTGTTTACAAACATGGTGAAGTCAAGAGAATGGTCCAGGAAGACAAGAGAAGAGGTGATTTCTCTTCACAGGAAGGGCAATGCCTATAAGAAGATTGCAAAGATGTTAAACATACAAAGAGACATAGGAAGCATCATTCGCAAAATTCAAGGCAAAGGGCACTGTTGAAACGCTACCTGGTCGTTGCAGAAAGAAGATGCTGACTTCGACTCCTGTGCACTACCTGAAGCGCAAAGTGTTGAAAAGTCCCCGTGTGACTGCTGAGGAACTGAAAAAAGATTTGTCAGATGCGGGTACTAAAGTTTCAGCTCAGACAATAAGGCGCACACTGCGTAATGAAGGCCTCCATGCCAGAACTCCCCTTGCTGTCTCCAAAGAATAAGAAGAGTCGACTCCAGTATGCCAAAAGTCATGTGGACAAACCACAAAAGTTTTGGGATAGTGTTCTGTGGACTGATGAAACAAAATTAGAACTGTTTGGGCCCATGGATCAACGCTATATTTGGAGGAGGAAGAACAAGGCCTATGAAGAAAAGAACACCTTGCTTACTGTGAAGCATGGCGGGGGGGTCAATCATGCTTTGGGGCTGTTTTGCTTCTACAGGTACAGGGAAGCTTCAGCATGTGCAAGGTACCATGAATTCTCTTCAGTACCAGGAGATATTGGATGAAAATGTGAAGCAGTCCGTCACAAACCTGAGGCTTGGGAGACGTTGGACCTTTCAACAGGACAATGATCCCAAGTATACCTCCAAGTCCACTAGAGCATGGTTGCAGATTAAAGGCTGGAACATTTTGAAGTGGCCATCACAGTCACCAGACTTAAATCCGATTGAGAACCTCTGGTGGGACTTAAAGAAAGCAGTTGCAGCACGCAAGCCTAAGAATGTGACTGAACTGGAGGCTTTAGTACATGAAGAATGGGCGAAGATACCAGTAGATCGCTGCAAGACACTTGTGTCAAGCTATGCTTCAGGTTTAAAAGCTGTTATAACTGGAAAAGGATGTTGTACTAAGTACTAAGATTGAATGTCACTTGGGGGTTGAATAAAACCGATAATGATGTGAGCACGGAAAATACATTTGTGGTTATTTCATTATAAATGTTATGTTATATTTGTCTGACTTACAAGTGCCTCTTTGATTTAATTGTAAACAAGATGACTGAAATGATCAAAATCAATGTCAAACTGGCCAAAACACTCAATTTCAGTGGGGGTTGAATAATTTTGAACACAACTGTAGATTGTGGGTGGACATTTCCACGGTTATCAGGCCAGTCATTCATAAGTGGCTTGGAGGGTGTGTTCCTGCTGCACTGCATACCTGACAGGGAAATATATTCTATAAATTTTTAGATTAGTTTAGATTGCTGGGTGATCTGTACCCCTTTTTTATTTCAAAATACCTCTGCACTGCATACCTGACAGGAAAATATATTCTGTAAATTTTGCATTTAGATTGCTGGGTGATCTGTACCCCTTTTTTCTTTCAAACTACCCCTGCACTGCATACCTGATAGGGAAATATATTCTGTAAATTTAGCGGCGCTTAGATTGTTGAGGGATCTATACCCCTTTTTTCTTTCAAAGTACCGCTGCACTGCATGCCTGACTGGGAAATACATTTTGTAAATCCATCTGTTAGTTTGGTGGGTAAATGCAAAGAATGAGGAGAGCGTCAAATAAGGAACGTGGCCCTGGTTGTGGTGCTGCTGGTGGTGGTGGAGCTCCTGTTGCACGGAGAGGACGTGGTCAATCTGTGCCAGCTACATGTACAAATGAAACACGTTCCTCAGGTGCGCGTAGGCGACAGAACGTTCAGCATTATTTTGTAGGCCCAAATGTCGCTCTACGAATGGCGAGGCCAGAAAACATACAGGCGATAGTAGATTGGGTGGCTGACAGTGCCTCTAGTTACTTCTCATTGTCTCCCATCCTGTCCACTGCTGAAAGCTCAGAGTTGGGACCTGCAGACCATGGGCATCTGCCTTTCACCTCACCCCCTTGCAAATCAGGAAAGCAGTCTGAGCCATAAGTCATGCAGCAGTCTCTTATGCTTTTTGATGACTATGCTGGCAGGTTTTCCATGGGCCATCCACATAGCCTTGTCCCAGAAGTGGAAGAGATTGAGTTCACCGACGCCCAACCACTTATGTTTCAGAATGAAGACCACCACAGCACATCTCTGATGACGAAACACAGGTGCCAACTGCTGTGGCTTTCTGCAGTGTGCAGAGCGACAAGGAGGGGAGGGGTGAAGAGTGGGTGGAAGATGATATGGAGGAGGATGAGGTCCTAGACCCCACATGGCATCAAGGTCATGCGAGGGACATGTGCAGTTTGGAGGAAGAGGTGGAGGTAGCACAGAGCCAACAGCAGAGCAAAAGAGGGAGCAAGGTGCAAAAGCTGAGCAGCCGTCCCCTAGACAGTACGCCTGCTACTGCCCACTGCAGCCAGGGACACTAAAGCCAGCTCCAAGGAGTTCCCTGGCATGGCAGTTATTCGGGCAATGTGCTGACGACAAGACACAAGTGGTTTGCAGAAGAAAGAGACTGGCAGCATGACCCGGCTCAGCACAGTGTGAGTTAAAAAAATATCCAGTGTTCCCCATAACAGTAACCTCTACAGCACCCCTGCCCCTTAATAATGACCTCTACAGCAGCCCACACACTTAACCTGAACCTGCCCCTTTAACAGTAGCCTCCACAGTGCCCCACCCCGTTAACTGTGACCTTCACAGCCCCCGCCCCATAACAGTGTTCTGCACAGAGGCCAGTCTCCTCAACACTGACCCTCCGCAGCACCCTGCCCCTTAACATTGAACTCCACAGCAGCCCACCCATTAACAGTGACCTAAACAGATTCTCACCCCATTAACAGTGACCTTCACAGAGCCCACCCCTTAACAGTGACCTCTACAGCACCCCACCTCCTTAACATTGACCTCCATACTACCCTGCTCCCTTAACACTGAGCTCCACAGCAATCTACCCCTTAACAGTAGGGTTGCCACCCAGCCAGTATCTCACCGGCCAAGCCAGTATTTTAGTGTCCCTGCCAATGCTGCTCATTAATACAGCCTTTATCTCCCCTCACTTGCCTCATCCATTTGCTCGCCCTGCGATGAACACTCGCTGCTGACTGGATGTGCAGGACAGGACCTGTGAGATGTCATCACGTTGGAGCACAGGTCCTTTCCTGAACATCTGCAAGTGTTTTATTGCAGAAGCATAGAAAAGAGCACTAATTGGGTTATTACTACAACTGGGGGGCAATAATGGGGGGCATTGTTAATTCTGGGGTTCACTAATGGGGCATTACTCTTGCTGGAGGGCACTAATGGGGGACATTATTTATTCTGTTCTGGGGTGCACTGATGGGGGCATTAATATTACTGGGGGCACTAATGGAGGGCATTATTAAATCTGGGGTGCACTAATGGGGGTATTACTCTTACTGGAGTTCATTGATAATTCTGGGGTGCACTAATGGGGCATTACTGTTAATAGGGGGCACTATGGGGGACATAATTAATTCTGGGGTGTACTAATAGGGCATTACTATTACTGGGGGTACTAATGGGGGGCATTACTATTATGGGGGCATTACTATTATTGGGGCATGCCAATGGGGGCATTACAATTATTGGGAGGCACTAATGTGGGCATTATTAATTCTGGGGTACACTAATGGGGGAATTACTATTACTGGGGTGCACTAATAGGGGCATAAAAATTATTGTGGGCACTATAAATTCTGGCGGGGGGGGCACTAATGGGGGCATTACTATTATTGGGACACGCTAATGTGGGCATTACAGTTACTGGGGGCACTAATGGGGGGCATTATTAATTCTGGGGCACACTAATGAGGGCATTACTATTACTGGGACGTACTAATGGGGACATTAAGATTACTGGGGAACTACTATTTCTGGGGGGTGCAAATGGGGGCATTATTATTAGGGGGCACTAATGGGGGCATTACTATTACTAGGGGCACTAATATGGGCATTACTATTACTCGGGGGCACTGATGGTCAGCATTATTAATTCTGGGGCACATTAATGGGGGCATTACTATTACTGGGGTGCACTAAAGGGGGCATTACTATTACTGAGCCGCAGTAATGTGTGTATGCTGTATACTAGATGTGTGTATAGGCTATGTATGTGTGTTTATGTTGTGCATGCATATGCTTTATTCTATATTTGTGTCTCCCTGACTCTCCCTCTTAGTGTTAGTGACCCCACACCTTAGTAACCCCACACCTATTTCTGCTCTACATGTTCTGACGTGGACATTGGAAATCTATAATTTACCTTTCGCCTTAGGCAGCAGAAAGGCTAGGTGCACCCCTGTCTGTAAACTGTGTAAACTGTGTAGTGGATGGAGCTAGTTATTGCGGCACTGCTTCTATTTACATTGTTTGATATTGCTCCCAATCTCAAATTTCTCCTGATCTGATATTGATGACCTATTCTTATGATAGGTCTTCAATGTAAAAATCCCCCTGAAGACCTTTAATAAAATAAAAAAATGTCTCCACAAAAGTGCAATGACCCACACAAAAACGATACCATACCTTTGTCACATATTGTGGAAAAAAAATGGTGGATTTGCTTGTTTTTTCACATTCTCCAGAGGAAAAAAATAGTAAAAGCCAGACATTAAATTATATGTGCCTAAAAATGGGGAGAGAGAGAAAAAAAAATGCTTCCCACAAAAATCAAGTCTCCATATGGTTACATTGGCAGCAAATGAAAAATGCAAGGGTCTTGGAGTGCATCAATGTAAAAATGAAAACAAAATCACTGTGCCTGAAGATCCAAAGTAGGTTTGTATAGTACTTAGTTGGATACCTAAAATGTTATTTCAGTAATAGGGTTGACCTCTGAGTAATACCTTACAATCTCTGAGATGACCACCCAAAATTGCAATGAAAAGAGGTCTTCTAAAGGGATTATCTTCTCAAAATAGATGTCCAGTATACATGATATAGGTAATCTGATTCAGAGTTTCCATCTCTCTATTGCTAAAATGCAGGCAATGTTACTGAGGCAGTTGTATGGAATTCTTTTGTATTGCTCCATCTTATAAACAGAATCATCCCTGCTCACAAATAACTAAAACTTAACCTTTAAAATTGTATATAAAAGACCAAAAGAAATGAAACATAATAAAAATGTCATATAAGCATAAAGAACAGGGAAAACTCTCTCACCCTTTAATGTCCCTTGTTTAGACCTTTCTATAATAAAATGCCTACCCTGATATCCTTCTAGGTCCTAGTCGATGAATTGTCCATTGTCAATAAATCCCAAAAGTCTCAACATGTTTGCTGATGGCGGCTTCCATAGAGCATCAGGGACAAGACTGATATCACTGAAAAAATTACAAGTTGTCAGTGACCACAATGGGTATACTTACTAAAAACAAAACTCCTGTACTGCATGGCCGTACAGACCAGTGGGTTTTAATTAGGCCTCATGCACACGACCGTTTTTTTATGCTGTCCGCAAAAAGGGGTTCCGTTGTTCAGTGATCCGTGTCCGTTTTTGCCTTCCGTTGTGTTTCCGTGTGTGTCTTCCGTTTTTTTTTAGCAGACATGACCCAAAAGATTTTACCAAAAGACAGGCTGACAATGTTTCCCAAGTGCCTGCCAAGGGATCCGCAAAAAAAACGGACACGGAACGCGGATGACACACGGATGGCCATCCGCATTTTTCACGGACCCATTGACTTGAATGGGTCCGTGAACCGTTTCTCACGGACAAGAATAGGACAGGTTATATTTTTTTGACGGACTGGAATCACGGACCACGGACGCGGAGGACAAACGGTGCATTTGCCGAGGTTTCCACGGACCCATTGAAAACCAATGGGTCCGCAGAAAATCACGAAAAACGGAGCAACGGACACGGAATCAAACAACGGTCGTGTGCATGAGGCCTTAAACTAATAAAGAGTGCACTGCTTAATTGTTCTGTGCAGTACCTGACCATAGAGAAGCCGCATTGCAACCGCAACACTACCACACCATGTTGTCATACCCTCATATGGGCAAATTTTCGAGAATAAGCATTCCTGTGAATTATTTTTTTCCAATAATTGGTCCAAAAATGGCTCAGTGTAATACAATCTTAAGGAATAACAGTAACAACTAAGTACGTTTCTTCAGTAGGGCCCCTGCTCATGGACCTTCCTCCAGGAAAGAAAGCCTGTTCTGGAGGCCCATGTCTTTTTTTTTTTTTTTTAAATCAGATAATTTTTATTTATCCAAGAATAAAACATCACTATATGTAATACGTATTGAGCTGTGCCCAATAAAGTAATATACGACATTTCAGATTCGTAACAGAAAATCAGATAATACAAATTAAAGATACATTCTCACATTAATGGGACAGATTATAATAACATATAACTTTAAGCCCAAAGCCCCTTCCCCCCCCCCACCCGTACCCGAATTCCGGTCTCACCTATCTACGTCCCCATGGGCTGCTACAGACATTCGTGTAATCCAGGGGTCCCACAATTTGTCAAATTTACTAGGACATCCCCTTTTTTGAAAGAGGAGTTTCTCGTATGTGACCATGGTATTCACCTTACGTTTAAATTCCCCTATTGTGGGAGGCTCTCTTTGTATCCAGTGCTGAGCTATCAATTTTCTAGCTACATACAGTATTCTACCAATAGCGATTTTAGAGACTTGTACAGTGTCCAGGTCAGACACATACCCCAAAACACATATTTTGGGATCGAGTGGAACGTGTACTAAATACGCCCTGTGGACGAGTGCAGTCACCTCTTCCCAATAGGCATTCAGCTCCCCGCACGTCCACAGCATGTGAATAAGATCAGCAGAATCTACATCGCAACGTGGACATTTGGCATCCGAACGGTAACCCACCCGGTGCAGAAAAACCGGTGTTTTATACACCCTATAGATTATAAAGAGCTGCGATAGCTTCCCACTCTCACTCAGAGAGGATAAGGGCACTGCTTCCAGAATGTCCGCCCATTGTTCCTTCGTGAGAACACCCACATCCATCTCCCACTTACTCACTCTATTTACTGGGTAAGATTCAAGGTGCTTGTCCAACAACAACCTGTATGTCAAGGAAATCAGTTTCCGACTGGCACTACCAGAAACAATTTGATGCAACGCTACATCTCTCTGAGAAATTTCCATCCCACCTTTAACCATAGTGGCATATGCATGTCGCAACTGCAAGTATTGGTAAAATCGTCTATGTGGAATACCATATAGTTCTTGTATACTGGCGAAGGATCGAAGTACTCCGCTGTCTAAAATATGTCCAATCCTAGATACACCTCTCCTCTGCCATTCCTCAAACCCCGAGAGGGCTGCAAAATCAGACATGACTGGATTACGCCACAATGGAGTATATTCGGTGATACCTGACACTCCTCTCACCTGTTTAATTCGTTGCCACACCAAGTACATATTTCGACATATCGCAATCCCGGGCCCTACCGGCTTCTTTTCCAGTAGCAACATCAGCTCTTTATCTTTCAAATAATATCTATATATTTGTCCCGTCATATCCTGAGATCCCAGATCAAGCCACCCTTTAAAGTGTTGGCTTTGAGCAGCCAGGTAATACACCCAGGGGTTAGGAACTGCCAGACCTCCCTCCGTCTTACCCAATTGTAAGAACTCCAGTTTGATCCTAGCTTGTCCTTTACGCCATATAATATCTCTAAATATAGAATTAACCAATTTAAACCGTTCCTTAGGCAACCAGACCGGGCATTATGTAAAACATACAAAAGTTGTGGCATCAAAACCATCTTAACTAGATTCGCCCTGCCCACCACCGACAGGTACAATTTACTCCAAGCTTTACCCTTATTCCTAAAAGCTGTCAGCAATGGGGAAAGGTTCAGGGTCTCAAAGTCTGCAATTCTGGGTGAAACTTTTATGCCTAAATATTTGACTTCCTCCACACACGGAATCCCCTTTTCCAGAATGACACTCGATTTCGGTTGACCATCTATTAGCATTATTGCAGATTTATGCCAGTTAATTGACAAACCTGATACAGATGTAAATCTGTCTATAAGGGACATGGCTGCTTCCACAGACTTTAACGTATCTCCCAAAAAAGCAAAGCGTCATCCGCGTATAACGCCACTTTATTTTGTACAGGCCCATAGATAAATCCCTGTATCTCAGTGGATTTGCGTACCATTGCGGCTAAGGGTTCTATCGCCAGTGCGAATAACAATGGCGACAGAGGACAGCCCTGCCTTGTGCCTCGTTGCAATTGAAATCCCTCAGACAGACCCCCGTTCGCCCTTATCCTTGCTCTGGGACTGGAGTAAAGAACCTTGACCCAAGAAATAAATCTCTGACCAAAGCCCATCATATGAAGTGTGCACCACAAAAACCTCCACTCTACACTGTCAAAGGCCTTGGCTGCATCCAAGGAGAGAATTGCTCTATCCCCCACATTGTCAGAAGGAATCTGCAGACTGGCGTACACTCTACGTATATTAATAGAGGTGGATTTCTGTGGCATAAAGCCCGTCTGGTCCGGGTTGATAATAGATAGTATTACCTTAGACAGTCGTGCAGCCAAGGCCTTCGCCAGTATCTTCACATCCACAGACAGCAAAGAAATAGGCCTATAAGAGTCCGGAGTATGCGGATCTTTCCCTGGCTTAGGCAAGACCACAATTACTGCCTCCTGCATTGAAGCTGGCAAACACCCTACCTCCAGGGAGTGGTTAAACACCTTCAAAAGTTCAGGGAGTAGGACATCAGAGCATGCTTTGTATATCTCCGCAGGGAGACCATCCATACCCGGTGCCTTATCATTCGCCATATACCTCACCGCCTCCCTAAGCTCTTCCAGATCCAATGGGGCATCCAGGAGATCTCTATCCTCCCGTGAAAGTTGCGGAAGGTCAGCCTCTCGTAGAAATCCCATAATATCCAAATCAGAGCAAGACAGCTTAGAAGAGTACAAGGTTGCATAATATGAGCTTAATATCCCCAATATACTACTAGTGTCATGTTGAAGTCGCCCATGCCCATCCACCAGTCCAGTAATACAAGTAGAGCCCTGCTGCCCTTTAGAAAGCATAGATAACATATGCCCCACTTTCTCCCCTTCCTCAAAAAATCTCTGCTTGTAGAACATGCGTTTCCTTTCCGCTACCTGTAAAAGGTGACATCTTAGCGTCTCTTGTGCCAGCTTCAACCTTTCCCCATTGTGTGCACTAGGGTCGTGCGTAAAGTCTAGCTCCGCGGTTGTCATATCCGCTTGCAATTGGGCGTCTTGTTCCCTAGATTTGGACTTAATCCTACTGATAGATTTAATTAACACCCCTCTCAAATACGCCTTTGAGGCTTCCCACACTAGGTGGACGGGCGCTGTACCTGTGTTTATGGCGAAGTATTCCTTCATGGCAGCCTTCACTTCCTCCATATCCCCCATAAGGTTCAGCCAAAAGGAGTTAAGTCGCCACACTCTCGGGCCCGGTCTGGTTTCCTCTGACAGAATCAGATCCACCCTCAACGGAGAGTGATCTGATAGTGTCCTGACCAGATATTCAGAGCCACGCACCAATGGAAACATGAATGCATTTGCCAACCCCAAATCGATTCTAGATAGAGACATATACGTAGAAGAGCAACAGGAATACTTCCTTTCCCCTGGGTGCATTTCCTCCACACATCTATAAGGCCCACCTCGCTCAACAATCTACCAAATGGGGTGACTCTTCCTAGTGGCCCACTGGAAGACACTCTGCATTTGTCTAGATCCTCGTTAATTACATTATTGAAATCCCCTAGAATCAAACCAGGAACATCAGGATATTCCGCCAGAAACTCCAACACTGCACGAAGCGGTCCTGCAGAATAGGGCGGAGGAATATACATTGCCGTTAGTACAAGGCGCAGTCCATTAATTTTACAATACAAACATATATACCTCCCCTCTATATCAATACATTCACGCATACATTCAAAACGCAGATTTTTATTTACCAGTACACTAACGCCCCTTGAATATGCGGAGTACACGGAGTGAGCTGAGTAACCCACCCAAGGTTTTTGTAATAAGTGTATTTTGGATCTTAGCAGATGGGTTTCCTGCAGGCAACAAATAGCCGGCTTAAGTTTTGCTAAATATAGAAATATTGCTTTTCGTTTGTTATGATCCGACATACCCCGCACATTCCAACTGAGTACACTAGTCACCAAAGCCATAGCAATTTAGCAACAGAATACTCAGCAGCAGGCCTCTAAACCATCTATCTCGCCTTTTCCCTTTGTGAGAACCGGAATACCCCTTCCCTCCCCTCCCCCCAGTGTATGACAGCAAGTCATTATAAACCATTGAATTTGAAACTTCAAAACATAGGGCTAAACATAGTATCCCAGCCCAACGGACACTATAACGGTCACTACTCATGTCCTTGATGCCGGTCAACCTCTCGACCATTCGAGAAGAGCTGTTTAACTCACGCTCCCGTATCGGGTCCTCCTGTCAGCAAGGTTACCAGATCTCTGCAGCGTCCATAACAGTAAATAACAGCAGAACATAATATATGCGCTGAAGTCCCTCATTCAGCTAATAATCAGGTGTCCACGTTTTGTTGCCTGAGTTGCTTCTCATTTTTATCGAGCCACTGTAGTGCAGCCTCGGAGTCGTCAAAAAACACCGTAGAGCCAAACGCCACTACCCGTAGCTTTGCTGGAAAAAGCATGGAATATTGGACTTGTAAATCCCGTAGTCGACGCTTGATTTCAATAAAGCGGGCTCTCTTCTTTTGCACTTCTGACGAATAATCTGGGAATATGGAGACAGGTGCTCCGTTAATATTGAGTTCTGGATGATCTCTGGATTGCCGTAGGATAACATCTCTATCTCTGTAGTGCAGCAGCTTCGCTAGTATCGGGCGAGGTGGACGGCCAGGAGGTAACGGCCGGGTAGGAACCCGGTGCGCTCTTTCCACCGCGTAAAAGGGTGTCAGGCCTCTATCTTTGAACTTGTCAGCTAACCACTTTTCAATAAATTCCGTGGCGTTTGTGCCTTCCGTTTTTTCGGGCACTCCAACCAGCCTAATGTTATTGCGGCGGGAGCGGTTTTCAAGATCGTCTGTTTTAGCATATAATGCATCAATATCTTTAGCGTTGATCTTCGCGGCTGCCTGTAACGGTCGTATACTATCTTCTAAATCCGACGTTCTGCGCTCCACCTCAGTTGTGCGCTCCGCCACCTTGTGCAAGTCGTGACGTATTATAGACAAGTCCTCTTTAAGGCCCCCAAACTGTAGGTTCAGGCTTTTAAGAGTGCGGTTACAACTAGCTATAGCAGCCATCACATCTTTTAAAGTGGGTTCTGCCACTTCCTCCCCATGATATTGATCATCCGCCTCCTCCACACTCACTTGCCGAGGGGACCCCTGTAATGCCTGCTTACCAGCAGCAGCGTCTTCTTTACCTTCAGGAGCTGAGGTATACCCCTCTGAGTCTCCCCATTCCCCAGAGCTAACAGTCGGCTTGTGTGCAAATCTCTCCAGACGTGCTGCGATAGTCTGGCTTGACTCTGCAGGCTCGCTCTCTCCCTCCTCCTCATCGGCGCCATCTTGGATTCGGGCCTCCCGCTCCGATCGCATCGGGGTTTTGCCTTTTTTCGGCATATTATCTCTGCAGGGGCTCGGCTATCTCCACAGGCAGTACCTCAGGCACCCGGTAAATGCGGTAATCAGCGGCAGTCAGCTGCAGACAGGCTGGAAATCAGGATCTTTGGAGGAGCTCCCGGGCGCACGTCTTACACCATGCTCCGTCAGGCCCCGCCCCCCCCCCATGTCTAATTTAAAAACAGAATTCCAGTTACTGAGGCATATCAGTTACTCAAGTATTACCTAGCAGTGTTATTTTCCCTATTATTTAACATTAAACAACTATGCTATGTTGAATCTGAACATTAAAGTTGTGATATAAAGCACCAGCTGATCCTTACTTTTCTAGATTATCCAAACTTTTAACTATCCAGAGTATGTACCAATGGTTTAACTTGTCAAGATGAAGGGTAGAGATGTCATTGACAACATAACATATATATGGATCAGGAATGAATAAAAAAAGACATGAGCTTAATTAACAATGTATTTAAATACCTTGAAGAAAAGGAAATAGATAATATAATAATGAATTTTAATTTTAATTGGTGAATTTATGGCTTCCTTGAATGATGTGGCTACAAGGAGAAACAGTTTTTGAAATGTAATATAACCCTGTCCTTTGTTTTCCTCAGAGCTTGTTGAGCCTCATTGTTCCTCAAAGTATATATAAAGGGATTAAGCAATGGAGTAAGGATAGTATACAATACGGACAGGATCTTATTGAAGTTAGAAGCCCCACTAGTGGTTGGACGAACGTAGACAAAAATCAATGTGCTGTAGTAAATAGTTACAACTGTTAGATGGGAAGCAAATGTTGAGCTTGCCTTTCTTCTTCCATTTTCTGAAGCAATGGCCAATATTGTGATAAGGATCCTGAAGTAGGATAACAATGTAACCAGACAAGAACCCACCAATATCACAGAAGCTAGGAGGAAAATTAATGTTTCTGTCTTATGGACATTGGTACATGACAACTTCAGAAGTGGTGTGATGTCACAGAAAAAATGTTGGATATGGTTAGGCCCACAAAATTGCAAAGTGGAAATAAAGAGGATAGAAGACATAGTGGATATGAACCCTGATGACCAGCAACAACTAACTAAAACAGCACAAAGCTTTGTAGTCATGACATTGTGATAATATAAAGGCTTACATACTGCTACAAACCTATCATAGGCCATTATAGCAAGAAGAAAACATTCAGTAGATCCTAGGGATCCAAAAAAATATAACTGAGTAAGACAAGCAATAAATGATATTGTACTATTTCCAGTTACCGAACCATGAAGCATTTTGGGTAAGGTGACAGAAATGTAGCATATTTCCAAAGCTGCGAGGTGACTGAGGAAGAAGTACATTGGTGTGTAAAGTGTTCTTTCAAACCTGCAGATGAGAATAATTATGAGGTTTCCAGATAATGTTAATAGATAAATGAGAGTAAAAGATATTATAAAAGCAACTTGTCCAGCAGGCGTATCCCAAAGCTGGAGGAGAACAAATACTTTAACCTGAGTGTTATTCATATTTTTCTTCTCCTTGTTACTAGGAAGAAAATAAAGTACCATTATTTTTTTCTTTGAATTTTAAAACTGAAATATTGCTTAAACACAGAAACATAAAAAATCACTTTACTGCACTTATATATGTAATTAATTCAGTGACCCAGATTTACTAATCCTATAGATCAGCAACCCTAAACCTGAGTAGCCCATGAGTAGTACTGTTCTGGTGACGTTGCAGTGAGTTTTGTTTGGTCTGTTTTTACACACAGCAGAACCAATGTAACAGTTTTTATATGGAATCCCCTACAGATCTTATGTGATACCGTACAACACTTCTTGTCTTCAGGTGCTATATGCCAAGAGACAACAATGTTTTTATGGTAGAGTACATAGTTTCATGAGCATAGGTCATCAATATAAGATCGGCAAGGGTCCGACTCCCGTCACCCCCACTGACCAGCTGTATGAAGAGGCTGTGGCACTTCATGAGTGCTAAGCCCTCTTTCTAGGCCATGAAATGTCACCTTCTCAGTCACATGGCCTAGGCAAATCTCAGTGCCATTGAAGTGAACGGGGCTAAGCTGCAATACCAAGCCCAGCTGATATACAATAGGCAGCACAGGGCTTAGAAAGCTGTGAGGAGACCGTTGCACTCACCAGAGCTCTGTTGAGTACTGTATTTTCCTCAAACAGCTGATTGCCTGGTATTCCAGGAGTTCGACTCCAGCCAATCTCATAATGATGACCTATCCTGAAGAGACACAGTTAATATGAAAATTCTGGAAAACCCCTTAATACAAACGAATCTATAGCGTAAGTATACAAACCAAATGTCATTGCTTAGTGTGACAAAATAATATGATTTGAAACATTAGGACAGTACAAATGTAACTGAAAAAACCTTCTACCATAACAAATGAAAGGCATAATGAGTCACATTAAGGCCTTATCCTCCTCTATGGATGCCCTATTACCAAGAAGGACTAGAAGGGTATTTCTCAAATCTAATTTTCAAATATATACAACTTTTCATTTTATAGTATGAATACAGTGTATATAATATTTAAAAATGTTTCCTAAAGCTAAAGTATACATTGAATTTAAAAACAAAAGTTAATATTTTAAAAATATATTAACTGTCATTTTGCAAATTATTGACATGCCGGAGTGACATGAAAAGTTTTGATTGGCATGGCTGAAACCCCCATCGATCACTAAAGCAAAGAGGCAGGAGCGCACAGCTATGTTTGTAATCCATTGTTTGGCTAGCAAGGAGTGACAGTGCTGAGGGCTTATGCCTCCTTATTTTAGCAGTCATTGAAGGTATTAGACTCTGAATCCCAACTCCCCACCCCCAATCAAAACTTTTAAAATGTAACTATTACCAAATTTTTAAAATACCAATCACACTTTAAGTTGGTTATACACTAGAAGTTTTAGATTGGTTAAAAGAAGGAATGAGCAAATCGATTCTACCTATTAAGAATTTGTCCCCAATTTCAAAAATAAATTTGGATTTTGACAAATTTCTTGTGATTCATTTCAGATGAATCTCAGAGACAGAGATATAGAGAGAAAGAGAGAGAAACGTATTTCCTGTGGAGTATTATGTGTGGGTCTCTCTCTCTCTGACTCCTATTTTTTAGAAGACCAGAGACTGTTATATACACATTGTAAGAGCAATTGAAGCATATTTGATTTGGGTCTAAATGTATTTTTTTTTTTAAATGTGCCAAATCAAACACAAAACAAATTTCAAGAAGTTTGTTCATCTCTAGTTAAAAGTATGATTCAAACAGTTTTCTGCCGACTGATAGCTTTCCATGACAAATGACAACTAAAGACAGATATCTATTCTAAGAGTTAATTTGGATGTTGGATTTTTTGGGGTTGTTGTCAGGTGCAGTCATGCTAAAGCTGTTCATTTAAAATGTTGGATTTTTTTTTTTTTTGGGGGGGGGGGAAGCTTTTGTCAGCTGCACTCATGGTACACTGTTATTGATAAATAGTGTTGTCATTCAAAACCACAACCTTCAGAGACCAACGGAGAATGGCAAGTCATCCAAAAATGGTTGTCTAAAACTATTACTGTGTTTTAGATGAAAACCCTCATATAGATGCTGGAGTGACTGCACATTTACCGTTACTCAGTTTAAAAAAAAAAAGTAACTCAAACGTTTGTGCTGTATAATATGATCCTCCAGTTTGGTGTGAAACTATATTACTTTACAAAAGTTTTAGGCAGGTGTGAAACAATTGCTGCAAAGTAAGACTGATTTAAAAAATAAAAAAGTGTTAATAGTTTAAATTGAAATTTAATTTGCAATAGAACAATACATCCAAACATAAAGCCAATGCCTTTAAGAGCAAAGACAAGATGATAATGCCCTCACAGAGCTCTGATCTCAACATCATTGAGTCTCTCTTGGATTACATGAAGGATTTGAGCAAGCCTACATCCATAGAAGATCTGCAGTTAGATGTTTGGAACAACCTCCCTGCCAAGTTCCTTCAAAAATTGTGTGTAAATGTACCTGGAAGAACTGATGCTGTTTTGAAGGCGAAGGATAGTCAAAATACATATTGATTTGATTTAGATTTCTCTTATTCATTCACTTTGCACTTTGTTAATTGACTAAAAAATGTATTAATATTTATATTTTTGAAAGCATTTTTACTTTGTAGCATTTTTCCATACTTGCATAAGGCTACTTTCACACTAGCGTTTTTGCCGGATCCGGCAGAGTTCAGCAACAACGCTTCTGTTCCTCATAAAACAACTATCTGCATCCGTTATGAACGGATCCGGTTGTATTATCTGTAAGATAACCAAGACGGATCCGACATGAGCTCCATGAAAGTCAATGGGGGATGGATCTATTTTCTATTGTGTCAGATTGTGTCAGAGAAAATGAATCCATCCCCATTGACTTGCATTGTGGGTCACGACGGATCCATCTTTCTCCGCATCCACTCCCAGGACGGAAAGCAAACCGCAGCATGCAATTTGGAGCATTCTGTTCTGTTCAGTTATGTTTTGTCCCCATTGACAATGAATGGGGACCAAACGGAAGCGTTTTTTTTCTGGTATTGAGACCCTATGACGGATCTCAATACCGGAAAATAGAAACGCTAGTGTGCATATTGCACATTGTGAGTTACACATCAAGAATCATTTGTACTTTAAATGTACTATGTATGTGCATGTGTGCATAATATCTAGTATTCACATTTTAATTTCTGTTCCATACATTACCATATTGTTCTGATTTTCCATATATCTTCACAAACATGCATTTTTGGACAATAAACTGGATACAGTACTTAGGAAGCAGGGATAAGCATGACTGGGTGCTCATTACACTGTGATTCCATTTTTATAGATCATTATGCCATATGAAAAAGGCATTGCCATATTTATAAAACACGTCTATGACTATTTTAAGCTACATGCACAAGGGTATACCGAACATCTACAGTATCTTCTTAGGTAATTATAGCAATAACATGTAGACTACCGTAATTGCATCCCAAAAGAAAAGAATCCTGAAAAACATAATATTTATAGGTTATGAAACTTTGCCTGGCCTTATGAGAAAAATAGCTGCGTTTTATGCTACGATACATAAATATTCATTGATTTCCATAATCATTTTAATAACTCTTTATTTTTATATTACTTATATTATAAACTTGCATGCACTTTATAGTATAGTCCTATAAGGTCAGATCACAGCCACAGGTGCATGGGAAGCTGCAGGCCTTTGTGGGTCGGCCACTTTCTGGTTAATGTTGATCAAACTATTTGCAAGATGATTTTAGGCACTTACTAAAATAACCTTTGTTGAAATTATGTGGTTTCTATATTTCATCAGGTATGCCCCTTTGTCTGGCAAGTCTTTTGTGATGTCCACGCAGAGGTCATGTCCATATAATGGCTGCTGATGGAGGGTCTAGTCTGTGCCTTGGGAAATCAGTCAGTCTTCTCCATTCAAATACACTACACCTGCCATCTGCACAGGCAATGTTGGGAGTTTAGTGCAGGTGCAGTGTTTCTGAATAGAGTTTTTGTGAAATGATGTCCACCTGTGTGCAATCTAAGTGTCACATGATCTGTCATTACATACACACAGGCCCCAGAGGCTGCAACACCTAAGCAAGAGGCATTACTAACCAAACACTAGCATGAAGACCAAGGAACTCTCCAAACAAGTAAGGGACAATGTTGTTGAGAAGTACAAGTCAGGGTAAGGTTATAAAAAATATCCAAATCTTTGATAATCCCCAGGAGCACCATCAACTCTATCATAAACAAATGGAAAGAACATGGCACAACAGCAAACCTGCCAAGAGATGGCCGCCCACCAAAACTCACGGACCGGGCAAGTAGGCCATTAATCAGAGAGGCAGCACGAAGACCAAGGGTAACCCTGGAGTTCCACAGCAGAGACTGGAGTATCTGTACATAGGATGTAGGAATAAGCCGTACACTCCAAAGAGTTGGGCTTTATGGCAGAGTGGCCAGAAGAAAGCGATTACTTTCAGCAAAAAACAAAAAGGCACATTGTAAGTTTGCGAAGGCATGTGGGAGACTCTCAAAATGTATGGAGGTAGGTGCTCTGGTCTGATGAGACTAAAATTGAACTTCACGGCAATCAAATAAAGCCCTATTTCTGGCGCAAACCCAACACATCACATCACCCAACGAGCACCATCCCCACATTAAAACATGGTGGTGGCAGCATCATGCTGTGGGGATGTTTTTCAGCAGCTGGGACTGGGAAACTGGTTAGAGTTGAGGGTAAGATGGATGGTGATAAATACAGGGATATTCGTGAGCAAAAGCTGTACCACTCTGTGCGTGATTTGAGGCTAGGACGGAGGTTCAACTTCCAGCAGGACTATGACACCAAACACACTGCTAAAGCAACACTTGAGTGGTTTAAGGGGAAATATGTAAATGTGTTGGAATGGCCTAGTCAAAGCCCAGATCTAAATCCAATAGAAAATCTGTGGTCAGACTTAAAGATTGCTGTTCACAAGCGCAAACCATCCAACTTGAAGGAGCTGGAGCAGTTTTGCAAGCAGTAATGGGCAAAAATCCCATTGGTAAGATGTGGAAAGCTCATAGAGACTTATCCAAAACGACTTGGAGCTGTGATTGCTGCAAAATGTGGCTGAATAGTTATGCACATTGAATTTTTCTGTTATTTTGTCCTATTTGTTGTTTGCTTCACAATAAAAAAAAATAAAAATCTTCAATCCATGTTAATTCCAGGTTGTGAGGCAACAAAACATGGAAAAAGTCAAAGGGGGTGAATACTTTTGCAAGGCACTGTATATTCGTGGCGAATCGCCATAGAAAATGGCTATTTCCGGGCTGCATAGAACCTTTATATTGGTGTAGAACATTGTGCCTTGGACTAACATGCATAGGGAGTGTGCTGGGGTAGTGAAAAAATACTGTCAGTCAGTATGACATGCAGATGACAGGCGTCATTATTAGAATCACACTGCACAGTTCACTTATTCTGGCAGTCATGGGGCCAAAACCAACCAAATAACTCAAGTATTTTAACTCAGCCTTACAGGTCGATGTTAGAGTTGAGCGGACACCTGGATGTTCACGTTCGACGGGTTCAGCCAAACTTCGCAAAAAAAAGTTCGAGTTCGAGACCCGAACTTGACCCAGAACCCGAGCCCCATTGAAGTCAATGGGGACCCGAACTTTTGAGCACTAAAATAGCTGTAAAAATGTAATGGAAAGGGCTAGATGGCTGCAAATGCCAGCAAAATGTTGTTAAGAGCATGGCAAGTGCACTGCAAACAAATGTGGATAGGGAAATGACTTTAAATAACATAAAATAGGTAAAAATAAAAAATAATAATCTTGATCTAGGAGGACGAGGTCCATATAGAGTAGGAGGTGGAGGAGGCGGTGGATGTGGCGGTGTAGGTGGAAGCGGCGGTAGAAGAGGAGGAGGTAGCCTACACTTCTTTTTGGTTTTAAATTTTATTTTTAAAATTAGGGTACACCCCAAAACATTGGGAGATTTAACCTGTGATAACTACCTCCAGTCATGCTAAACACACGTTCAGACAATACACTGGCTGCAGGGCAGGCCAGCCCTCAAGGGGTAAAGGGCAAGCTCAGGCCATGTGCCCAATTTGGGGACCCAGAAGCTGCATGTTCCCAATTAGTTAATGTATTTTTAATAGAGTATTTAATAAAGATTAAATTGTACCTATCACTAGTCAGAAAGGTTGCAAAGGTTACGCTAGGTCCAAGTGATCACCTAACCCCTCTTCCAGAAGTTGCAGGGTACTATAAACCCAAAAAGTGGTTAATTTCACCAGAAAATGTAAGAGATAATTTTTTTAAATTAATTTTACCGGTCTAATAGGTATAGCAGTGGTACTATACACACCAAAAGTTTGGAGTTCCATATGGAGTAGGAGTTTGGTAGAAGCAGGACGCATATGGACGCAGCAGAGTTGGTAGAAGCGGCGGTGGAGGAGGACGAGATAGCCAACACAGGTTTTTAGTTTTAATTTAATTTTGTAAAATTAAGGTACACTCTAAAAGAAAGAGTGTGAAATATCCAAAATACAAACATGAGCAATTGCGCTACAGTAAAGCACTGGCTGGTTAGTGCCGGTATACATGTCTATTCTGCACAATGTAAGGACAAGTCCTGAGGGATCCATGCCTGGTTCATTTTAATGAACGTGAGCTTGTCCACATTCGCTCTGGACAGACGGCTGCACTTGTCTGTGATGACGCCCCCTGCCGTGCTAAACACACTTTCAGATAATACACTGGCTGACGGGCAGGCCAGCACCTCCAAGGCATAAAAGGCAAGCTCAGGCCATGTGCCCAATTTGGAGACCCAGAAGTTGATGGGGGCAGATCGTCATTCAGTACATGTAGGCGTGTGCACACATACTGCTCCACCATGTTGGTGAAATGCTGCCTCCTGCTGAGACGTTCCATATCAGCTGGTGGTGCTGATTGTTGTGGCGTGCTGACAAAGCTTTCCCACATGTCGGCCATGCTAACCCTGCCTTCTGAGGTGCTTGCGATGCCCCAGCTGCGTTGGCGACCTCTTCCTCGTCCTCTTCCTTCGCCTTGTGCTTCCACTGTGCCCCCGCTGTCAGGTGGTAATGTCACCAGCAGCGCGTCTACCAGCATGCGCTTGTACTGTCGCATCTTACAATCAAGCTCCAGTGATGGAATTAAGGATGGTACGTTGTTCTTGTAACGGTGATCCAGCAGCGTGGCCACCCAGTATTAAGCACAAGTTAGAATGTGGGCAACTCTGCGGTCGTTGCGGAGACACTGCAGCATGTAATCGCTCATGTGTGCAAGGCTGCCCAGAGGCAACGAAAAGCTGTCCTCTGTGGGAGGTGTATTGTCTGTGTCCTCTGTATCCCCCCATCCACGCACCAGTGATGGCCATTAGTTGGTCTGGGTGCCACCCTGATGTGAACATGTTTCCTCCTGCTCAACCTCCACCTCGTCATCCTCCAGAACTGTGCCCTGGCTGGACAATTGTGTACCTTGGGTTTGTGTCTGCAGGAACCCACGCTCGGAGCCACTTGGGAATGACTGGCCGGAAACCCTACGAAATGATCCCTCTTCCTCCTCCTCCTCCTGTACCACATCTTCGCACCTGAGGAAGGGGTTTCACTTGTGCGTGTAGCTGGCACAGATCGACCACCTCCTCTCCCTGCAACAGGAGCTCCACCAGCAGCACCATGACCTGGGCCACGTCCCTTATTTGACACTCTCCTCTTATTTTTTGAATTCAGGATCTTGCCCTAAATGGGTGTTTAATTATTAGTAGAAAAGAACGACAGTATGTAAAGGGTGTATCTGACACGGCCTGAACCAGACTAGGCCTCAATTAAAGATTTTTTTGCACAAAATGGCTATATTTCAAATGGCTGTATTTCAAATGCCTAATTCAAACCCCTGTATGTATAGGGGGGATCACACACGCCCTGAATCAGTGTAGGCCTGAAGTAAATATATCTTTGCACAAAATGGCTGTATTTCAAATGACTAATTCAAACCCCTGTATGTATGGGGGGATCACACACGCACTGAATCAGTGTAGGCCTGAAGTAAATATATTTTTGCACTAAATGGTTGTATTTAAAATGGCTGTATTTCAAATAGCTGAATCAAACCCCCATATGTATAGGGGGATCACACACGCCCTGAATCAGTGTAGGCCTGAAGTAAATATATCTTTGCACAAAATGGCTGTATTTCAAATGCCTAATTCAAACCCCTGTATGTATAGGGGGATCACACACGCCCTGAATCAGTGTAGGCCTGAAGTAAATATATCTTTGCACAAAAAGGCTGTATTTCAAATGGCTGTATTTCAAATGCCTAATTCAAACCCCTGTATGCTTAGGGGGGATCTCACAGGGCCTGAACCTCTGTAGGCCTGAATTCAATATTGGTGCACCAAATGGCGGTACTGTATTTCAAATCTCTGAATGTAACCCAAATGTATTAAGGGTGTATCTCACAATGACATCTGCATCAAAGGCTGCCCAATAAATTTTTTGTGCTCAAACGACTGTTTGTTTAACAACTGAATTTGACAGCAGTATATAAGCCTTTAATTTCACACGTGCTGATGCTGCAAGGTCTGAAAATAGTGTTTTTTGTCAAAAAAGTCTGTTTTTCAAACCCCAGAAAATGATACTAATGACTAATACAGATGTTGTAGATTGCCCAAAAAGTCTTTTTTTGCTAACAGAATATGAATGATGTATATATTAAACTTGAATTTAACACTTGCAGATATGGAAAATACAGTTTTTGGAAAAAAAAAGTCTGTTTTTTAAACCCCAGAAAATGATGGGTGTATTTCTAGCTTAAATTGCACACTGACTAATACAGATGTTGTAGTTTGCCCCAAAAAATGGTGATTGTCAATCTCCCAAAAGCTCAGATGCAGTGCTGGTGCACTGAGCATGCATAAAATGGCTGCCGCCACCCACCTAACTAACGGAATTCTAAAAGTTTGTATTTTTTGGTCAATGAGCTCAGGGCAGGGTAAAAGGATAGTGCCCTGCACCCACACAACTATTTCTAGGTAGATCGCAGAGTTACATTCTCTCCTATTCTCTTCCTGAAATCACAAATCCAGCAGCATCCTCTCCTTACACTTGTAACAGCAGAGTGACGTACAGCATTATGTGATTCAAGCTTATATAGAGCCTGGGTCACATGCTGCTCTGGCCATCTGGCTGTGATGGCCTCTTGGGGCAAGTAGTATGACGCTTGTTGATTGGCTGCTGTGCAGCCTTTCAAAAAGCGCCAGGAAAGCGATGAACACCGAACCTGAACCCGAACTTTTACGAACTATACAGTTCGGGTTCACTCAACCCTAGTCGATGTTAGTGTAAAGAAGAAGTGCACTCCTTTTACACCCTCGTCAGATGATTCCACATAGATGTCTAATGAACCTGTTCTATGAAGCGCTTATACAAGTAGAGCCCCCCGACAAAGTGGAGAGGGTGTCAGCAGTAAGTGTGTGTTGATGTCACTGATTAATTTGCCCTTCCTCTAATCTGTCAGAACAATAACCCACAAAAAACGGATCCTGTCTGTGGAGCACACGCCTTCACTCGGTCGGCATTTGCTCAATAATCCATCAGTATTGCTAATGACAAAAAAAAAAAACAGGAGTGGATCTAAAGAAGAGATGACACGTGAATGGAATATTTGCATGTGTTCTGTGTTTTTTACCCACTCCTTTTAGCTACCAAATCATAAGCCAGGTCTGATGGGACCATACAGGCCTTACAGCTGATAAACAAACAGGATCTGTTGTGAGTCTCATTTTTCCTTCCTTCTGACAGATCAGAAGAAAGGTCAAATAAATGATAATGTCAGCCAGGCTGAAAGCCAAAATAGTGGGCGAGAGTGTTGTGGGATCAATCACACTTTCAAGACAATGTTCATATAAGGTTTGGACCGCGCGTGCAGGGCAGTATAACCATATGGATTTACACTATTGTATCCTTCCACCAATTTGCAGGATATCCACCTATAGGACATCTGCAGACCTCGACCTCGATACGTTTCTGAAGGGGGGAAAAAACTGTTTTATACCGCCAATTTATATACTCGCGGTCCGAACCTTATATGTACATGAGAAGTCCACAGACTGGACATATGATTTAGTGGTGAGGTGGATGCAGCATGAGGAGACCACAGAATGACCCAATGACAGGGTCTGTAGATGGCAGCAGTATGATGAGGTCAGCGAGTGGCAAGGTGACATAATTTGGATATGGCAGCAGCATGAGGAGACCACAGAGTGGCAAGGTGACATAGTGTGAAGATGGCAGCAGCAGGAGGAGACCACAGAGTGGCAAGGTGACATAGTGTGGAGATGGCAGTAGCATCAGCAGCAGGATAACACCGAGTGGCAAGGTGACATAGTGTGGTGATGGCGGCAGCAGGATAACACAGAGTGGCAAGGTGAGATAGTGAGGAGATGGCAGCAGCAGGATCCCACAGAGTGGCAAAGTGACATAGTGTGGAGATGGCAGTAGCAGCAGCAGCATCAGGAGGATACCATACAGTGGCAAGGTGATATAATGCGGAGATGGCAGCAGCATGAGGAGACCACAGAGTGTCAAGTTGACATAGTGTGGAGATGGCAGCAGGAGGACACCACAGAGTGGCAAGGTGACATAGTGTGGAGATGGCAACAGCAGGAGGAGACCAGAGAGTGGCAAGTTGACATAGTGTGTAGATGGCAGCAGCAGCATGCGGAGACCACAGAGTGGCAAGTGATGGCAGCAGCAGGATAACACAGAGTGGCAAGGTGAGATAGTGAGGAGATGGCAGAAGCAGGATCCAACAGAGTGTCAAGGTGACATAGTGTTCAGATGGCAGTAACAGCAGCAGCATCAAGAGGATACCATACAGTGTCAAGTTGACATAGTGTGGAGATGGCAGCAGGAGGACACCACAGAGTGGCAAGGTGACCTAGTGTGGAGATGGCAACAGCAGGAGGAGATGGCAACAGCAGGAGGAGACCAGAGAGTGGCAAGTTGACATAGTGTGGAGATGGCAGCAGCAGCAGGATAACACAGAGTGGCAAGGTGACATCGTGAGGAAATAGCAGCAGCAGGATCCCACAGAGTGGCAAGGTGACTTAGTGTGGAGATGGCAGTAGCAGCCTGAGCATCAGGAGGATACCATAGAGTGGCAAGGTGACATAGTCTGGAGGTGGCAGAAGCAGCAGCAGGATCCTACATAGTGGCAAGGTGACATAGTATGGAGATAGCGGCAGCAGCATGAGGAGACCATAGAGTGGCAAAGTGACATAATGTGGAGATGACAGCAGCAGGAGGAGACCACAGAGTGGCAAGTTGACACAGTTTGGAGATGGCAGTAGCAGCAGCAGCAGCATGAAGAGACCAGAGAGTGGCAAGTTGAAATAGCGTGGATATGGCAGCAGCAGCAGCATCAGAAGGATACCATAGAGTGGCAAGTTGACATAGTGTGGAGATGTCAGCAGCAGGAGGTGACCACAGAGTGGCAAGCTGACATAGTTTGAAAATGGCAGCAGCAGCTGCATCAGAAGACCTGAAAGTGACCCGGTGACAGAGTGGGGCGGTGGGTGGCAATACCAGTACCTGCTGATGAAGGTGGGTGATATAAAGAGCTCTTGGCATCAGATGTGTGGCATGAGGCGGGTTGCAGAATCAAAGTAGTTGCTGAGGCAGGTAGTCAGAAGAAAACGGTCTCTTGTATCAAAGCGTTATTGTAACACCATGTATGATCTAGTCTGATGAATCAGGAATTGGTGGTTGGAAATCCTGGCTGATCCATGCTTGATTCATCTTGACAAAGGTCAGTCTCTCCACATTTTGGGTGGCTAGTTCACCTTTAAGTAACTATGGCCCCCGCTGCACTAAACATCCGCTCTGATGCCACGCTACTGGCTGGGCAAGACAGCTTTTCCAGGCCGAACTCTGCTAGTTGCGGCCACAAATCCAGTTTGGCTACCCAGTAGTAGTCCAGCAGTTCTTCAATGTAGGGAGGCAGGGTGCTGTCCAAGTATGCCACCACCTGCTGGTTCAGGTCCTGCTCTAGCTCTAGGTCTAGCTGCTGCTGGTGAGTAGTTTCTTCACTATACGGGTGAATAAAGCTACTCATCAGCGACTGTAGACTCAGGCTGCTGTTGATGGAGCTGGTACTGCTCCTGCCACCCCACCCTGCAGTGAGCCAGACCGACAGGGGAATTGTATGTGAGGTCACGGTGTGAGCAATTAAGGTAGTCTGAGGGAGAACACTGTTCTGCTTACTCACGGTTGTGTCATTCCCGGGCAGGCCTGCACAAGTGATGAGGAGACACACTCTGGGGCACGCTCTGATAAGGGGCACAGGCCAGATGGAGTTTCAAGGTGCTCTTGGTGGTCTGCATAAATGTGCCTATGGCAAGGTCCCTGATTGTCGTGACGCCAGGTACAACCATTTATAGTAGTAGTAATTGAGGAATTAGAAACTGAGACAGCAGTGAAATCCAACTTATGACTTTTACTGAACGTTGCTCCTGGTAACAGTTACATCCAAGTATAAAACAGTCTATTGTACATCCAGATATGAAATACAGTCTCTTTAAGCTAGACAGAGGTAAAGCTGTAAAGGATCCACTGCTCACAGGTGTAATGTCAGTGTAGCGGACTGGACCCTGTACCAGAGTCTGCCCCAGTTTCCTGGAAGGGACTGCTTGCTCGCCTCCTGCCCTGCGACTATGGCCCCATGTATGCTTGTCCTGTTTGAGCGGTGATACCCCAGATAGCTCTGCTATGGAGCCCATTCGTATAATGAAAGACTATGGGAAAGACTTTAGCTCCATGGCAATTGAACTGGATATGTGTGGTCTGAGCGCCATTCCATAATGTGCGCTCAGACCTAAGCTATCTGGGGATATGTTGCATGTATATGTTTTATGTAGTAATTGTAACGTATATGTTTTATGTCCTTTTGCAACCATGTGCTCAATGGAGTCTGCCTCTATCCTTGGATATATTGAGCGCTCAGATCCAAGCCATCTGGGGATATGTTAAATGTCTGTGTGTACTGTAAAGGGTGGGACATTGTGTATTGAATAGTGATGTCTGTCCTATTGTCCCCACATGTGTATTGGCGATTTCCCTTTGTCCTGAGAGATAATTGAATGACTCCTCAATTGTCTCCAGGACAGAAGACATTGTGTATTCTTCTGCCTGTGGTGATTGCATTACCCATGTAGGGTGATTGTATCACAGGCAGAGGGGAGGGATATGCTGGGGTGTCTGTATTGTCCCAATGTGTGTGATTGGCTGCTGTATCCTGTGTCGCAGTCTTCCTTCTGGTCCCCTAGGGAGTGTCCACCAGGTGGGAGACCTGGATAAATACTCGGGCAGGTAGCCCTTAATAAAATGAGAGAGTTCCTGCTTGACCCTCAAAGCGAAGTGTCGTCTCGTTATTGGGGGATTGGACTGTATGCTGATTGCCAGGAGTGTAAGCTGTTCATATTGCTTTTCCTGTTCGGCTGCTTCCAGGGTTCGTGTGTCTCTTGTTTGGAAGTTGGTGAATTCGTGTGGTTTGCAGTTCGGGAAGTTGGTGATTGCAGTAGCTGCTGGTCTATCCGGAAAAGGGAATTTCGCCTAAACGGAGTTGTGTGCGTAGCGGTCCGTTACATTTGGTGGCAAGCGGGATCATTTCCACAGCCCAGAAGGACATCTACAGGGCAACACCATTCCTTGGATTACAAAGTGAGGGCAACGCCAGTACCCGTACAGCGCCCTATCTACAAAAGAAAGAACTTCAGGAGAACAAGCATGGCACCCAGCTACACGCAGGAGGAATTTGACAAAGAGCTGAGATCACGGCTGATTTTCTACGGACCCAACCCCGGAGAAATCTGTGCAGTTCGTGAGGAGGTTAACAGCAGAGTACCTGCAGTTCATGGCAGATGGTATCGTCCGCCCTCCCCAGCGGCTGAGTGCGTTCCGGAGAGCTGAAGGTGCCGTCCTTCCTCCCCAGCGGCCGTGTGTACCCCCGGGAGCTGAAGGTGCCGTCCTTCCTCCACAGCGGCCGTGTGTACCCCGGGAGCTGAAGGTGCCGTCCTTCCTCCACAGCGGCAGTGTGTACCCCAGGAGCTGAAGGTGTCATCCTTCCTCCCCAGCTGCAGAGTGTACCCCAGCAGCAGGACAAGATATTGAAAGGGGAGACAGTTGGTCCCCCTCCACCAGCAGAGAGAGGGTCAGGAGAGGAGCCTGCTACCCGCTCTCCCCAGCGGCAGTCTACAGTTCAGAGAGAGGAGCTTGTTACACCCTCTCTCCAGCGGCAGCCCTAGCCCACCAAGGGGAGATGTTACGCCCCAACGGTGCAGATGGGACCGTGGTCTCTGCACTTGCAACACAAGGGGCAAGGATGCTCGGTCCTGTCCGCCAGCCACAGAGCGGTTTATCCAGAGGGAGACAGTCGGTCTCCTCCCCCACAACCAGGCTCCCACCAGGCTACTTCCGTGGTAGCGCTGGCCCCAGGGCAGAGTATCGCTGGTCTCTGCCCACTCAGCAACCCACCTAGGCAGTCTACCAGTCCCCGCACAGCCGTAGTGAGGCACCTGGACATGGACAAGTTGCTACTTTATCCAGGTGTAGTAACCATTTATTGTGTGTGGGCTGTACTGCTGTTTGTGCTTCGTGGGTGGGTTGCTGGACTAACCAGGGCACTGACCGGCAGGAGGTCAGATACCCTGTTAGTCTCTTTGGTAAAGGGGAGAAATGTAGCGGACTGGACCCTGTACCAGAGTCTGCCCCAGTTTCCTGGAAGGGACTGCTTGCTCGCCTCCTGCCCTGCGACTATGGCCCCATGTATGCTTGTCCTGTTTGAGCGGTGATACCCCAGATAGCTCTGCTATGGAGCCCATTCGTATAATGAAAGACTATGGGAAAGACTTTAGCTCCATGGCAATTGAACTGGATATGTGTGGTCTGAGCGCCATTCCATAATGTGCGCTCAGACCTAAGCTATCTGGGGATATGTTGCATGTATATGTTTTATGTAGTAATTGTAACGTATATGTTTTATGTCCTTTTGCAACCATGTGCTCAATGGAGTCTGCCTCTATCCTTGGATATATTGAGCGCTCAGATCCAAGCCATCTGGGGATATGTTAAATGTCTGTGTGTACTGTAAAGGGTGGGACATTGTGTATTGAATAGTGATGTCTGTCCTATTGTCCCCACATGTGTATTGGCGATTTCCTTTGTCCTGAGAGATAATTGAATGACTCCTCAATTGTCTCCAGGACAGAAGACATTAGGTATTCTTCTGCCTGTGGTGATTGCATTACCCATGTAGGGTGATTGTATCACAGGCAGAGGGGAGGGATATGCTGGGGGTGTCTGTATTGTCCCAATGTGTGTGATTGGCTGCTGTATCCTGTGTCGCAGTCTTCCTTCTGGTCCCCTAGGGGAGTGTCCACCAGGTGGGAGACCTGGATAAATACTCGGGCAGGTAGCCCTTAATAAAATGAGAGAGTTCCTGCTTGACCCTCAAAACGAAGTGTCGTCTCGTTATTGGGGGGGATTGGACTGTATGCTGATTGCCAGGAGTGTAAGCTGTTCATATTGCTTTTCCTGTTCGGCTGCTTCCAGGGTTCGTGTGTCTCTTGTTTGGAAGTTGGTGAATTCGTGTGGTTTGCAGTTCGGGAAGTTGGTGATTGCAGTAGCTGCTGGTCTATCCGGAAAAGGGAATTTCGCCTAAACGGAGTTGTGTGCGTAACGGTCTGTTACAGTCAGTTTCTCAGGCTATTGATGATATAGATTTTTATGCTTACTGGTAGATGACTTCAACGCTGGTCCCTGTTCTCCCAGTACGGGTTAGTGAGGCTAGTAAGTCCTTCACTAGTTAACTCCAAAGGTCCTAAGGCGCTTATAGAGATGGCCATAACCCTTTGGGTTTATGTTCCCTTAGTTCTTTGTGGATTAATATCCTTTTTGAAGCTAAACTTCTGGATGTTGTCCATTAACTCTTAGCAGAGTTCTGAACAGGATGTGGACACTTCAGCTCAGGGTTGAAGACTGACTCTCCCTGACTAGCTAGGCCTGAGCTGGGCTATATATGGGATGTGTTGTCTCCCCCTAGTGGTAGGCTCACTGTAATATAATGTAATCTAACACACCAGTAGGCAGGGATTATGCATAAAGATGCACTGCAGCATAAAACAGGTTATATAAAGCATACAAAACATAATACAACAACTTTGCAGTACCCACATGGGTAGTGGGACATCGCAACTCCTCCCCAGCAGCCATGGCAGTGGAACATGAGCGCAGAGGCCCCCACCCCCCGGTCAGACCTGCGAGAGGATTGACGATGGGGCAGATAGGCAGCAGCTAACTGACGACATAGGATGTCTCTGTAGTAGTTTAGTTTGTCCTTTCTCTTGGTGGGTGTAAAAAAGGCCCTCATTCTGGACCAGTAGCGAGGGTCCAACAAGGTGGAGAGACAGAAGTCATCCATCTGCCGAATAGTGACAATTCGGCTGTCACTACGCAAGCAAGTGAGCATGCAGCACGCCAATTGTGCCAGTGACTCGGAGGGACTTCCTGTTTCCATCTCTACTGCATACTGCCATGGTGTCTCCGGGTCCTCTGTCTCGTCTTCCTGATCGTCCTGTAGCTCCTCTGGCTGCTCCTGCTCCTCCTGTACTGTCAGCTATGTAGAAAAACCACCCTTTTGGCTGCACATTGCCTGTGCTCCAATGTCCTCCTCCCCCTCCTCTTCCAGTTCAACCCCCACAGGGCTCATGTGGCCATGAGATTGAGGCGCCACGTCTCCTGTCCCCTGATCCAGGACATGAAGCAGTGGAATGACGTTGTTCATACCGTAGTCCTGGCGACTGGCATCCTCGAAGGGCCTGAGCAAACGGCAGGTGTCACGCATGAGCTGCCACTGGCTGACATTGAAGTTAGACAGGGGAGTACGCTATCTGCTTGCATCATCAAGAAATTGTTGATGGCCTTTCTCTGTTCGTATAGTCGGTCCAACATACGTATGGAGAGTGGAATTCCAACAGGTGGAAATGTCGCATATCAGCCTATATTGGGGGATGCCGTTCTGTTGGTGCAGCTAAAGGTGGGTGTGCTTTGCGGTGTATGAGTGGCTGAAGTGCATGCAAAGTTTCCTGGCCATTTTTAGGTTGTCTTGCAGGTGGGTGGAAGACTTCAGGAACTGCTTGACAACCAGATTGAACACATGTGCCACGCAGGGCGCATGGCTCAGCCTATCTGACGCAGCGCCGACACCATGTTCTTCCCGCTGTGGGTCAGCATGGTTCCGATTTTCAGTTGTCACGGAGAAAGCCAGGATTCGATTTCTTGATGCATCACATGGTACAGTTTCTCCCCTGTGTGACTCTGTTCGCCAAGGCAAACCAGGTGCAGAACAGCGTGACACCGCCGAGCCCTGCACATGTGGTATGCTGGAGGGGCACTGTGACTATTCCATGCAGTGAAGGCTGAGGACATGGTGGAGGATGAGGAGGCAGAGGCGGACATTGTCGCAGGACCAACGGCGTGACAGCGTGGAGGTGGCAGCGGCGTGACCTGTTCAAGTTGCTGGTGTGGCTGTGCAGGAACCACATTCGCCCTGTGGGCTGTAAAGGACATGTATTGTCCCTGACAATAGTTACAGCTCCACACGTTTGCGCTGCCATGCACTTTGGCAGACACCCACAGGCTCAAGGACTGGCATACCTTCTGTTCTACATGTGTGTGCAGGGCTGGTACTACCTTTTTCGCAAAGAAATGATGGCTTGGTACTCTCTACCTCGGCTCGGCACAAGCCATCAATTCTCTGAAAGGTGCAGAGTCCACCACTTGGAAAGGGAGGGACTGAAGCACCAGCAACTTGGACAGGAGCATGTTCAGCTTCTGCTCCTTTGGATGCGTGCACGCATACTGTTGTCTCTTGGCATACGCTTGGGTGATCGATTGCTGACAGAATGACTGACGAGGAATAGAAGCAGGAGCATCTGGAACAGCAGAAGATGGGATTGACAGACAGCACCCTTCAGCTGAGGTGATGGAGCCTTGCCTGGCTGAAACTAGGTGCGTGCAACTGGGCGATGTAGCAGTTGCTGTGGCAGGCTGGAAAACCACATCAGAGCCACGGTTCTCCCAGGCCACTTTCTGGTGATGCTGCATATGTTGATGCAGGGCTGTGGAGCCAACATTGGCACCCTGGCCACGCTTCGCCTTCTGCCCACATATTCTGATGTCCTCCTCAACAGCCTCTGAGTCAGGAGCCTGACTACTCGCAACACAAGCTCCCGTGCCACTCTACTCATCACTACTTGCCCTCCTAGCGGAGGAAGCGACGGATGTCTTCTCCAAATCTTGGCTGGGCAGTAGCTGCTGACTGTCCTCTAGTAGCTTTTTCTCGCTGAAAAGTGAAACTGAGCCCACTGCATGTAGTACTTATCGCGGAGAAGGAACAGAAAAGTCCAGAGGCAGGTTGAGGACAGGTGAGGGCACAGGGCCTGCTCCCAGGCCATGCCAACTAAGGGTTGTGTCTGACGAACCCACCAACTGTTGGCAGTGGGTGTCTGATGTCACTTTGGTTAACTTGGTCATCCACGTCATCCCATCAAGAACCGCTGAGTTGCTGGTCAAGACACAACCGCTAGATGACACCGGGAGCTCAGGCCTCTCGCTGCGACTACTGCTGCCATGACCCCTTACTCTGCTGCAACCTCTGCTTGCTCCAGAAACATTTAGGCTACTGCCACTTCTCTGTGCATGGCCTGGCACTTCTCTGCCTGACATACTTGTATCTGAACTAAACAATTTAAACGGAAATTAAAACACCCCTAAAAGCGACAAATATATTTTTCTTTTTGTACTGAAATAGGCCACTAAACACTTTCACTACAATTAACTGCGGAAATGCACTGAGAATATACAGTATTCTTCTTGTTGCACTGAAATTGACGACAATACGCTTTGACCAAAAAAAAACTTAAAGATTGAAGTGTGTATATATATTTTTTAAAGAACTGAAATACGCCCCTATATGCTTTCACCAGAAATAACTTCAACAGTGCAGTGCGTATATATTTTTCTTTTTTTTACTGAAATACACCCCTATATGCTTCCAACAGAAATAACTGCAACAGTGCAGTGCGTATATATTTTTCTTGCAGTATAGAAATACGCTCCTATACACTTTCACCAGAAATAACTGCAACAGTGCAGTGCGTATATATTATTTTTTTTTTATTGAGATACACCCCTATACGCTTTTACCAGAAATATCTGCAACAGTGCAGTACGTATATATTTTTCTTGTAGTACTGAAATACGCCCCTATTCGCTTTCGCCAGAAATAACTGCAACAGTGCGGTGCATATATATTTTTCTTGTAGTACTGAAATATGCCCCTATACGCTTTCACCAGAAATAACTGCAACAGTGCAGTGCTTAAATATATTTATGTTTTTTACTGAAATACGCCCCTATATGCTTTCAACAGAAATAATTGCAACAGTGCAGTGCGTATATTTTTCTTGTAGTACTGAAATACGCCCCTATATGCTTTCACCAGAAATAACTGCAAAAGTGCAATGCGTGTATATTTTTCTTTTTTTTCTGAAATACTCCCCTATACGCTTTCTACAGAAATAGCTGCTACAGTGCAGTGTGTATATCTTTTTCTTGTAGTACTGAAATACACCCCTATACGATTTCACCAGAAATAACTGCAACAGAGCAGATCCGCAAAACACGGACACCGTCAATGTGCTTTCCGCATTTTGCAGATCCGCACATTGCCAGAACTATATAGAAAATGGTTTTTCTTGTCCGCAATTGCGGACAAGAAAAGGGCATGTTCTATATTTTTGCGGAACGGAAATGCAGACCCGTAAGTGGGGATCCGCAATTCCGGATCCGAGCGGGACAAAGTCTGTCCCCATAGAAATGAATGGGTCCGCAATTCCGTTCCGCAAACAGAATTTCGGACGTGTGAATGGGGCATAAGGGTCCCTTATCACCGCCAGTTAGCTAGCTACTTGTTAGGTAGTTAGCGCCCAGCCGGCTTCGTCAGGAAGCCTGGTGGTGAAACACGTGTCGAGGTGCTTTTTTGACTGGGGCTGGTCTACATTGAAATACTATGGGTACGTACTAATCTGGTATCTGTATTCCCTTTTTTGGTAAAACACTTGTGTGCTATTATAGCTTTACCCTAGTTATCTCCGTCCAGATGGTGGTCACTTTTGGTATTCACCATTCATCTTTTCCTTACATTTTTTGTGATTTCTAGAGTCTCTGACCCCCATCTGGACTGATATTTATCTGAGATATATTGAATGTATAGATAGGGGATATGTACTCTAATGATAGATATTTGGAGACTAGCATTGACTAACTGACCAATACCCCCCAGTCAATATTTTCTCTGTCTCGGGTGTGTATTGTAACACCTGGCTCTCTCTTGCACTTTTTTGCTTCTATTTATTGTAATCATGTGTATTTATAAATTTTTCCAATAAAGAGATTTTATATTGACTAGAGTTGTTTGTGGTCTGAGTAGGTTAAAGTTAGCGCCCAGCCCACCGCACCGCAGTCACTGATTTTGGCAGAGATTTTTTTCATCCACATTGATCGATGTGAATGAAGAAATCTGTGCCGTTCATTTTTTTTTTTTTTCAGCCCAGAAGCTGAACGGAAAAAAAAAATCTCATTACCCGTATGCTCAATATAAGGAGAATCGCAGAAACTCGTAATGCTGGCCATACGTGTAATGATTGCGGAGACCCTTAACTGCCAGGGCAGTACAAACACCTCACATGTGACCCCATTTTAGAAAGAAGACACCCCAAGGTATTCCGTGAGGGGTATGGTGAGTTCATGCAAAATTTTATTTTTTGTCACAAATCAATTTCCGCTAACTTGTGCCAAAATTTTTTTTTCTGTGAACTCACCATGCCCCTCACGGAATACCTTGGGGTGTCTTCTTTCCAAAATGGGGTCACTTGTGGGGTATTTATACTGCCCTGGCATTTTAGGGGTCCTAAAGCGTGAGAATCCAAATGCGTAAAAATGCCCTGTGAAATCCTAAAGGTACTCATTGGTTTTAGGGCCCCTTTGCGCATCTTGGCTGCAAAAACGTGTCACTCATGTGGTATCGCCGTACTCAGGAGAAGTAGGGCAATGTGTTTTGGGGTGTATATTTACATATACCCATACTGGGTGAGAGAAATATCTCTGTAAATGACAACTTTTAAAAATTTGTTATACAAAGTTGTTAATTTACAGCGATATTTCTCACAAAGTAATGGGTATGTGTAAAATACACCCCAAAACTTGCCTACTTCTCCTGAGTACAGCGATCCACATGAGTGACACTTTGCAGCCTGGAATCGCAAAGGGGCCCAAATTCAACAGTACCTTTAGCTTTACATGGCTGCTCACAATTAGCCCCGCCTAAAATGCCAGAACAGTACAAACACCCCACATGTGACCCCATTTTGGAAAGAAGACACCCCAAGGTATTCGCTGAGGGGCATAGTGAGTCCATGAAAAATTTAACTTTTTGTCAAAAGTTAGCAGAAAGGGAGACTTTTTGAGAAAAAACAATAAAAAATCAATTTCCGCTAACTTGTGCCAAAAAAAAAATCTTCTGTGAACTCGCCATGCCCCTCATGGAATACCTTGGGGTGTCTTCTTTCCAAAATGGGGTCACATGTGGGGTATTTATACTGCCCTGGCAATTTAGAGGCCCTAAAGCGTGAGAAGAAAAATGCGTAAAAATGCACTCCTAAAAGGTACTCATTGGTTTTAGGGCCCCCTTTGCATATCTTGGCTGCAAAAAAGTGTCACTCATGTGGTATCGCCGTACTCAGGAGAAGTAGGGCAATGTGATTTGGGGTATATTTTTACATATACCCATGCTGGGTGAGAGAAATATCTCTGTAAATTGACAACTTTGTATAAATTTGCGTAAAAATGCCCTGTGAAATCCTAAAGGAACTCATTGGTTTTAGGGCCCCTTTGCGCATCTTGGCTGCAAAAACGTGTCAGACATGTGGTATCGCCGTACTCAGGAGAAGTAGGGCAATGTGTTTTAGGGTGTATATTTATATATACCCATACTTGGTGTGAGAAATATCGCTGTAAACGACAACTTTTAAAATTTGTTAAACAAAGTTGTTAATTTACAGAGATATTTCTCACACCAATATGGGTATGTGTAAAATACACCCCAAAACACATTGCCCTTCTTCTCCTGAGTACAGCGATACCACATGAGTGACACTTTTGGCAGCCTGGAGTACGCAAAGGGGCCCAAATTCAACAGTACCTTTAGCTTTACATGGCTGCTCACAATTAGCCCCGCCCAAAATGCCAGAACAGTACAACACACCCCACAAGTGACCCCATTTCGGAAAGTAGACACCCCAAGGTATTCGCTGAGGGCATAGTGAGTCCATGAAAGATTTAACTTTTTGTCAGAAGTTAGCAGAAAGGGAGACTTTATGAGAAAATATCAATAAAAAGTCAATTTCCGCTAACTTGTGCCAAAAAAAATCTTCTATGAACTCGCCATGCCCCTCATGGAATACCTTGGGGTGTCTTCTTTTCAAAATGGGGTCACATGTGGGGTATTTATACTGCCCTGGCAATTTAGAGGCCCTAAAGCGTGAGAAGAAAAATGCGTAAAAATGCACTCCTAAAAGGTACTCATTGGTTTTAGGGCCCCCTTTGCATATCTTGGCTGCAAAAAAGTGTCACTCATGTGGTATCGCCGTACTCAGGAGAAGTAGGGCAATGTGATTTGGGGTATATTTTTACATATACCCATGCTGGGTGAGAGAAATATCTCTGTAAATTGACAACTTTGTATAAATTTGCGTAAAAATGCCCTGTGAAATCCTAAAGGAACTCATTGGTTTTAGGGCCCCTTTGCGCATCTTGGCTGCAAAAAAGTGGCAGACATGTGGTATCGTCGTACTCAGGAGAAGTAGGGCAATAAGTTTTGGGGTGTATTTTTATATATACCCATACTTTGTGTGAGAAATATCGCTGTAAACGACAACTTTTTAAATTTTTTTAAACAAAGTTGTCAGTTTACAGAGATATTTCTCTCACCCAACATGGGTATATGTAAAAATACACCCCAAAACACATTGCCCTTCTTCTCCTGAGTACGGCGATACCACATGAGTGACACTTTTTGGCAGCCTGGGTGCGCAAAGGGGCCCAAATTACAACGAGTACCTTTAGCTTTTACATGGCTGCTCACAATTTAGCCCCGCCCAAAATGCCAGAACAGTAAACACACCCCACAAGTGACCCCATTTCGGAAAGTAGACACCCCAAGGTATTCACTGAGGGGCATAGTGAGTCCGTGGGAGATTTAATTTTTTTTTGCCAGAAGTTAGCAGAAATGGAAACTTTATTATTTTTATTTTTTTCCTCAGAAAGTGTCATTTTCCGCTAACTTGTGAAAAAAAATGAAATGATACATGAATTCACCATGCCCCTCCGCGAATACTTTGGGGTGTCTTCTTTCTAAAATGGTGTCATTTGGGGGGTATTTATACTTTCCTGGCATTCTAGCACCTGAAGAAACATGACAGGTGCTCAGAAAGTCAGAGCTGCTTCAAAATGCCGAAATTCACTTTTTTGCACCATAGTTTGTAAACGCTATAACTTTTACCCAAACCAATAAATATACACTTATTGTATTTTTTTTTTTATCAAAGACATGTAGAACAATACATTTTGCGAAAAATTTATATAGAAATGTAGTTTTAAAAAAAAAAAATTACAACAGAAAGTGAAAAATGTCATTTTTTTGCAAAAATTTCGGTAATTTTTGATTAATAGCAAAAAAAGTTAAAATGTCAGCAACAATGAAATACCACCAAATGAAAGAAAAGGAGGTAAAATTCATTTGGGTGGTAAGTTGCATGACGGAGCAATAAGCGGTGAAAGTAGTGTAGTGCAGAATTGTAAAAAGTGGCCTGGTCATTAAGGGTGTTTAAGCTAGGGGGGCTGAAGTGGTTAATATAACTGCCTATTCTTGTCCTCAAAACAGACAAAAATAGGACCTGTTATTTTTTTTGGAGGGGCTACGGAACGGAGCAACGGATGCGGACAGCACACGGAGTGCTGTCCGCATATTTTGCGGCCCCATTGAAGTGAATGGATCCGCACACGAGCCGCAAAATATGCGGCTCGGATGCGGAACCAAACAACGTTCGTGTGCATTAGGCCTTACTGAAATATGCCCCTATATGCTTTCACCAGAAATAACTGCAGAAGTGAAATGCTTATATAATTTTCATGTAGTACTTAATAAGATACTAAGATATAAAATACTTAAGGCTTTTCAACATAACACTTGCAGCCCAATAACAAAAAGCTGGAATGACAGATCTGTCTAATGAGTATTTGGATCCCCAAGTAATCTTTCCGTGCACTTGTAAATCACTTTCCTATCAATGTCCCTAGCGCCGTCTGACGTCTCTCCCTGCACTAAGATGCTGCAAAATGATTCCTCCATATCCTTTCCCTGCACTTATAAATAGTTTTTTCTGTCTTTTTTTTCCACAATCGTTTTACCACTTGCTGTCCCTAGCTCCTTCACACATCTGTCCCTGCAATCTGAATGCTGGAAAATGTCTGACTGTAAGATGGCCGCCATACTTATAGGGCTGTGACATCACAGGGCTGGCTGGCTGCTGATTGGCATGTCAATCTGGGTGATCCCGCCTTCCCAGAGTTTCTTGCCCCATGTCCTCATTCCTCACACGTGTAGCCGCCATTTTAGGAAAATTGCGATTCGTTACCACAAAGCGCAAGGAAATTTACATTAATTGCGAATCAAATTTTTCCTGAAATTCTAAACGAATTCCATTTCGTCAGCTTTGATTCGCTCATCTCTAATCATTAGTGCCAAAATGATCTAGTTACATCAAGCACTGGTCTCTGGAAATCCAGTTTGATCCATGCCTGATTCATTTTTATAAAGGTTAGTCTCTCAACATTTTGTGTTGAAAGGCGAGATCTCTTTGGGGTAACAATGCCACCTGCCACACGAAACACCCACTCTGATGCCACACTAATGACCAGGCAGGAAAGCTTGCCCAGTGGAAACTCAGTCAGTTGCAGGCACAATTTAAGTTTGGCTGCCCAGTCGTCCAAGTATGCCACCACCTGCTGGTTCAGGTTGTGTTCTATGTCCTGCTGCTGGCTGGTTTCTTTAGTATAATATGAAGCACTTCAGTCACATGTAACAATTACAAGTCCACACCAGGAGCTCTGTTTTAGGGCTCTTTCACACTAGCGTTGTGAAGAAGATCCGGCGTGCACTTCCATCACCGGAAATGCCCACCGGATCCGTCACAACGCCACACACCTGAAAGCATTTGAAGACTGATCAGTCTTCAAAATGCTTTCAGTGTTACCATGGCAGCCAGGACGCTACTAAAGTCCCGGCTGCCATGGCAAAGTAGTGGGGAGCCAGGGGAGAAGCTACTTACCGTCCGTGCGGCTCCCGGGGCGCTCCACAATGACGTCACAGTGCCCCTACGTCGCATGGAATACATGATCCATGCGACGTAGGGGCGCTGTGACATCATTGTGGAGCGCCCCGGGAGCCGCACGGAAGGTAATTAGCTTCTCCCCTGTCTCCCCACTACTTTTCCATGGCAGCCGGGACTTTAGTAGCGTCCTGGCTGCCATGGTTACCATTCAGAAAACTAAACGTCAGATCCGGTGCCGAAACGACGTTTAGCTTAAAGTCGGATCCAGTTTAATGATTTTCAGTGGGCGTTAATTTCGAATCCATCCTTGCGGCATGTCTTCCGGATTTTTGGACGGAGACAAATCCGCAGCATGCTGCGGTCTTGTCAACGTCCAAAAAACGTTCACATACTGAACGGAAGACATCCTGATGCATCCTGAATGGATTTCTCTCCATTCAGAATGCATTGGGATAATCCTGATCAGTATCTTTCCGTCCTAGACCCCGAGGACGGAACTCTAGGACGGAAAGCAAATACGATGTGAAGTGTGAAAGAAGTCTAACCCAGCACTAACAGTCTTTCAAACTTGCAGACTTGTGTGTCCCTCATGATGTACCATTTTATATAGGAATGAAGTAAAGAAATAAAATAAACAAAAGGTTTTGTACCAGCAGCTTGTGAATAGGACTTTTATTGCTCACTCACATACAATATTGGCACAATGAGGTAAAAAAAACATACAAGTCTGCAAGTTTGAAAGATGGATTCTTCAGTAGGCAGCTCGAGAAAACTTCTCATCAGAGACTGAAGACTTAAGTTGGCGCTGATGGAGCTGGTGCTGCTCCTGCCCCCACCCCCTCCAACAGTCATGGCAGTTGAGTGTAAATACATTGGGTCCCCCCAGTTAGACCACGTAGGCACAGACCAACCGATAACAAAGCATGTCTTGATAGTAGTTGAGTTTTTCATCCCTCTCAGAAGGTGTAAAAAAGACCCCCTTTTGGACTGATAACAAGGGTATAACATTGTGGAGAGGAAGTAGTAATTTCTCTGCCAAATGGTGATAATGCGACTGTCACTAAGCAAGCAACTTAGCATACATCTGGCCATTTTTGCAAGGGACTTGGAGGGACTCTCTGCCTCTATCTCCACTGTATACTTCCACAGTCTGTCAGAGTCATCTCAGCCATATTCGTCATCACCCTTTAGCTCCCCATGCTCCTCCTTTTCATCTCCTGTCACTTGGGCAGATAAACCACCTAGTTGTGTATAGAAGTTTATGTCCTCCTCCTTGTCCTCATCCCCCTGTTGTGCCAGATTAGCCTCCATAAGGCTCAGATGTAGGTGCCACGTCTTCTGTCCCCTCACCAGTTAGATTTATTAGCATCCCCTCCAGGACATGATGGTGTGGAATGACATCATTCATCCCGTAGTCCAGATGACTGACAAATGCTGTGGCCTCCTCAAAGGGCCTGAGAAAATGGCAGGTGTCATGCATGAGCTGCCACTGTCTAATGTCAAAGTTACACCAGGGAGTAGTCCTGCTCATCTGCATCATCAAGAAAACAGTCGCGGGTTTCCTTCGCTCATACAGTCGGTCCAACATTTGGAGTGTGGAGTTCCAACATAAGGCAACGTTGCATATGAGGTGATGTAGGGGAACACCATTCTCTATTTGCAGCTTAAGGAGGGCGTGTTTTACAACAGTAAGACTGGCTGAAGTGCATGACAGTTTTCTTGATATTTTCAAGATGTTTTGCAGTTGCTGGTGTACCTGGACCGGAACCACATTTACCCCGTGGGCTGTAAAGGACATATATTGTCCTTGACCATAGTTATAGCTCCACACGTCAGAACTGGCATGAACAGTACCAGGTGGGGTCAAGGACTGGCCCACCTTCTGCCCAACATACGTGTGCAGTGCTGGTACAGCTTTAGAGAAGTAATGATGACGGCTTGGGACTCTCCAACTTGGCACAAGCCATCAGTTCTGTGAAATGTGCAGAGTCAACCATATGGAAAGGGAGGGACTGTAATACGTTCAGCTTCTGGGTTGTTGGATGAGTGTGTGCACTGTTGTCTCTTTGCACTCGCCTCAGTGATCTATTGCTGATGAAACACATGACGAGGAGGAGGATCATCAGGAGCAATAAAGGAAAGGGAAGGAACAGCAGCTCCCTTCTGCTAAGGAACCCTGACTGCTGGAGAAGGCGTGCGGGCCACTGGGTTTCAGCATCAGGCTTTACCACTACATTACTGCACGGTTTTCCCACGCCACTTTATTGTGACCCTCCAAGTGTTGACACAGGGATGTGCCTCTCTAAACACATATCCTGCATACTGGCACACTAATGTCATCCAACAACTTGATAGAAAATTCCCACACTGCCAAGTATAGTATTTTTTCCCCCACCACTACATGGTGACTACATGGTGACTACCTGCCACTGGCTTTATGAATCCATGCACCGCTAGTTGTTTCCTGAAAAGTAGGCTCCAGAGTAGCAGACTGTCTACCCTAAGTGTGTTTTGCTCCAGATCTCATACTGCTTCCACCTTGCTGGCTTATCGGCACTCTGCCACCCTGGTTCTGTCTCATGGGTCTGCTCCCACTGTCACCCCCATGATGATGATAATGCCCTTATCTTCACCTGGCTCCCTTGTGCCATTGGCTATATAATCATCCACTAATGTTTGTTTGTTACTTATGTCACCCTCACCAGTCTCATGCCCATGTCCTTGACCGCTCGCAACCAGTGCTCTTACCCGACTGTCATCATCGCTAATTGCACGCCTAAGGAAGGATGTAGCTGACCTTTTCTCCAAGTCTGTGCTGGCCTGTAGCTGCTGACTGTCCTCACTAAGCTGAAAAGCGGAGCATAATCAGCAGCATGCATTACTTCCTGAGCAGAAGGCGCAGCAAAAGAAAGAAGCTGAGGGCACAGAGGTTGTTCCTGGTCCATGCCAACTAAGCCACTAATTCCTGGCTGTGTGTATCTGTTGTCACCTAAGATGATGTTGAAGAGCAAGTCAGCCATTCCAATACAGCTGGATTGTTGGTCAAAACACAACCCCTGGATGACATTGGCAGCTCTGGCCTGTTGCTGCTGCTACCACCACCCCTTCTTCTGCTGCTACTTGTGCTGGTTACAGCAACATTTTTGGCACTGGCCATTCCTTTTCTAGGGCCCAGGCAACTGTCTGTTGGCCACACTGTACAGTAACTGAATCAGTAATGTATTTACGTAACTCAGTATGAATGGGGCAGCAGGCGTACTAGATAAACACACCTATATAATAGACCGCTTGTTGAGACAATGTCTGATGCACAGTAAGTCTATGTATAACAGAACAGATTAAAGGGGTTATCCAACCCCTATAATGCCCCCTCTAATGCCCAGGCCCCTCACACAGGTTGTACTTACCCTGCTCTCAGGCACCCGTGTCTCTTCTGTTGGTCGCACGGCCGCCACTGCATCTCCCAGTTGCATGGATCAAAGTTTTTTGGACAGTCAATAGCATCCCGATATGGGGAAGAGCCTCCCTAGCATCGTGTGTGAGAGACCTGGGCAGCGGGGGCATTTTAGGGTTGGGATAACCCTTTTAAGTATAAATGGCGCAGCAGATGAACTAAACACGCCTATTAGTGATGAGCTAGAATGCTCGGTTGAATACCGGTTCGGCTCGAGCATCGCTATGCTTGGCCCATGGCGGTATTCGGCCGAGTACCACGTGTGCTCGAGCTAAATGGTCAAGTCTCCTCCCCGCATGTTTGGCACCTCCTAAGCAGCCAATCAACATGCAGGTAAGTAATGCCCTTCAGTGTAATGCCATAGCCATGTTAACTACAGGCATTACATTGATTGGCTGGCCGGAATGCGTCATGGGGTGCTATATACCACCCGATGACATGTGTTCAGCTCAGTCAGCATCAGGGAAAGCAGAGCGTAGGCAGGGAAAGGCAGTGTGTGAAGCGAAATTTAACAGATTTTATTAGAAACAAGATCTGCAAAGCCCAAAAAGTCCTTTCAAGGACTACAGTGTATGTGTGTTTGAGAGCAGTAATATATTTTTAGTACCTGCGCTCAATTGATCAGTGTCAGGGACAACCGCGCTGAGGAAGAGACACAGTGCAGGGAGAAAAATCGCTGTTTTAACCACTACCTAAAGCTTTTCATGCAACCAATAATCTTTTTAAGGGCTAGTGTGTTTGACAGCATAAATATATTTTTCTTTAATATCTACTAGTGACATATACTGTACATCATCCGCAGACTGTGTATTTTTGTGTAAATTCAACTAATCAGCGCAACATTTATTGTCAATAGTGTGTACGTTTAATCCACATCTGTGACATGTACAGCCCTCCATCCGCAAAAAAAATTTGGGTGGGAAATTTAACTAATTTGTGCCACATCTGTGTGTGTGTGTTTAATCCACATCCGTGACTTGTACTGTATTCCATCCGCAAACAATGTTTTTTGGGGAAATTGAAATAATTTGTGCCACATCTTTGTGTGCGCTTAATCCACATCCGTGACATATACTGTATTCCATCTGCAAACTATGTTTTTGGGGGAAATTAAAATAATTAATTTGTGCCACATCTGTTTGTGCGTTTAATCCACATCCATGACATATACTGTATTCCATCCGCAAACTATGTTTTTGGGAAAATTTAAATAATTCTTCCCACATCTGTGTGTGCGTTTAATCCACATCTGTGACATATACTGTATTCCATCCGCAAACTCAGTTTTTTGGGGGAAATTGAAATAATTAGTGCCACATCAGTGTGTGTGTTTAATCCAAATCCGTGACATATACTGTATTCCATCCGCAAACTATGTTTTTTGGGGAAATTGAAATAATTTGTGCCACATCTTTGTGTGCGCTTAATCCAGATCCATGACATATAGAGTCCTCCATACACTAAATATATATATTTTTTTTTTTGGGGGGGGAATTGAATTAATTTGTGCCACTTCTGTGTGTGCGTTTAATCCACATCCATGACATATACTGTATTCCATCCGCAAACTATGTTTTTGGGAAAATTGAAATAATTCTTCCCACATCTGTGTGTGCGTTTAATCCACATCCGTGACATATACTGTATTCAATCCGCAAACAATGTTTTTTGGGGAAATTGAAATAATTTGTGCCACATCTTTGTGTGCACTTAATCCAGATCCGTGACATATACAGTCCTCCATACGCAAAATATATATATATATATTTTTGTGGGGGATTGAACTAATTTGTGCCACATCTGTGTGTGCGTTTAATCCACATCCGTGACATATACTGTATTCCATCTATATTAAAAGTGTGGAGAAAAAGGCAGCTTCACTCCCATTCCATCCCCTTCTGGGAGCACGGACAAGACTCCTTAGTAAGTTGGGGAAGATATCCAAATAAAGATGAAAGCGTCCAGCTCACCAGTTAGACCTGATTCTTTATTGAAAATTCGGTATAAAAACTTCCATAACACCAGGGCACCAGTACACTGTATTCCATCTGCAAACTATGTTTTTGGGGGAAATTGAAATAATTAATTTGTGCCACATCTGTGTGTGCGTTTAATCCACATCCGTGACATATACTGTATTCCATCCGCAAACTCTGTTTTTTGGGGAAATTGAAATAATTAGCGCCACCTCAGTATGTGTGTTTAATCCACATTCGTGACATATACTGTACTCCATAAGCAAACTATGTTTTTTTGGGTAATTGAAACAATTTGTGCCACATTTTTGTGTGCGCTTAATCCAGATCCGTGACATGTTCAGTCCTCTATACGCTAATTTATTTATTTTTTTGTTGGGGGGGGGGGTGGATTGAACCAATTTGTGCCACATCTGTGTGTGTGTTTAATCCACATCTGTGACATATACTGTATTCCATCCGCAAACTATGTTTTTAGGGGAAATTGAAATAATTTGTGCCACATCCGTGTGTGCGTTTAATCCACATCCATGACATATACTGTATTCCATACGCAAACTATGTTTTTTGGGGAAATTTAAACAATTTGTGCCACATCTTTGTGTGCGTTTAATCCACATCCGTAACATATACTGTATTCCATCCGCAAACTATGTTTTTTGGGGAAATTAAAATAATTTGTGCCACATCTTTGTGTGCATTTAATCTACATCCATGACATATACTGCACTCCATTGGCAAACTATTTTTTAGGGGGAAATTGAAATAATTTGTGCCATATCTGTGTGTGCGTTGAATCCACATCCGTGACATATACTGTACTTCATACGCAAACTCTGTTTTTTGTGGAAATTGAAATAATTTGTGCCACATCTGTGTGTGCGTTTAATCCACATCCATGACATATACTGTATTCCATCCGCAAACTATGTTTTTAGGGGAAATTGAAATAATTTGTGCCACAAATGGAGTTCGATAAATGAAAAAATGAAGAGAGTAAAAGATAAAAAATATAGATAGTATATAAAATATATAAAGATTATATAAAAAATTATGTAAGAATTATAAGAAAAAATGTAAAAATGTAAAAACCGATAGTCGGTACTGGGACTTGAGTATATCCAAAAATATATTGGGTCTCCCCTACTATTGCTGAAAAGGATCTCTGATTGTCCAGAAGTCAAAGGGAGAGTTGAGGGGAAAAATTGAAGGAAAAAATGAGCCCCTTCAGAATAATCCCTCCAAATTGCCCCTTTAGTTATTACTTAATGAGGAGCTGAATTTTGCAGAGGAGCTTTACAGTGGAGTTGGTGAGTAGGCACCTTTAGAGCTGTAAGCCTCTTTTAGTGTTCAGGGGATACAGCTCCTTAGAGATGAACTAGTCCGCTTATAATTGTTGGTTATGGTTAAATGGCAGGGGTGTTGAAGTAGGGGGCATACGCTACCTTAGTGCGGCGTCCCACACTGTGGCGTTTTTTTTTGCCTTGATACCTTCAGATCCCCCGCAGTCTGTCCTCAGTGGTCCTGTGCTGCTGCTGCTTGGCGGCTGTTCCTGGGCGCCTGTGGGCAGCACGGGCGTCTCCTCTGTTTGGCGTTCCACGTGGTGGTGACGTCACCAGATGTGATGATTATTGCGGTCAGTTGAGGGATGCGATCAGGTGGAGTTGTAGTTGCGGGTGTCCGCTTCCACCGTATTGGGATTTTCTGTAGTAGAATCCTTTTGTATGTTCGTCCAATCTTGATCCAGGATATGCAGGGTTACCATACGTGTTTAGGGGAGTGTCCTTCCCCTTCATCAGTAGTACCTGCATGTTCCTAATTTAGGCTTTATATACCATCTAGCTGAGTATAATTATCTAATTAATTAATCAATAAAGGTTATACTTAGGTAAATAGGATGTTATACAGCCATCAGCTGGAATTAAATTGGCATATTGGCATATATTGATGTGGTTCATGTGGTGTTGGTCCTCTTTTCTTGGTATTAATGTTTAATTTTATAATGATGTCAGGCAGAAAATTGGATGGAGGCCCGCAGTCGAGGGGGGTCACAGTGCTGGTAGACAGCCGGAATGCGACTCCACAACGACTCGGGGGCCTCACACCCATCTAGAGGAAGCCAAAAATTTCCAATTCAGAATTCAGGCCTTCTGGAATAATGGTGTTAAATTCAAAAATGTATTTGGATTCTATGCGTGACATTTTTCTAATGTGGTCACCTCCTCTCCAATCTTTCTCCACTTTTTCAATGGCAGCAAAAGAGATACCAGTGGGGTCTCGGTTGTGATATTTTCTGAAGTGTCTTGAAAGTGCATGTTTTTTGAAGCCTGATTTTATTTTATTTACATGTTCGGCTATTCTTATTCTCAATGTTCTTTTAGTTCTTCCTATGTAGTATTTATTGCATGGGCATTTGATCGCATATATTATGCTTGTGCTATTGCACACGTCACTGGGCTCGGCGCATGCCCAGTGACGCTGATGAGGCTGTTGCCCTCACTTTCCATAGGATCGCGCAGGCGCAGGCAAGCGCCGACACTGCGCCTGCGCGAGATTTCGGCCGGCCGGGGAGACGCATCGCTGAGAGGAGAAGAGGAGAGAGGACCTGGCGCGGGGGGGGGGGGGGGCATTTAGACTAATATAGGCGTTCGTTTTTTTAAATTCTCGGCGGGCACATCACATCAGGGGGGCGTTCCTGGGCTACTTGCTAAAGGAGGAACGCCCCTCTGGGCTCCTAGGAACTTCATTTGCATATAGGAAAAAGCGTTTATTTGAAGAAAGGACAAGACGAAAATGAAAAACAACACCAGTTATGGAAATAAGGTACTTTATTTAACAAGGATTCATAAAAAAAAAAAAATGGTACTATGCTGGTGACAGATTCCCTTTAACCGCTTCAGCCCCCCTAGCTTAAACACCCTTAATGACCAGGCCACTTTTTACAATTCCGCACTACACTACTTTCACCGTTTATTGCTCCGTCATGCAACTTACCACCCAAATGAATTTTACCTCCTTTTCTTCTCACTAATAGAGCTTTCATTTGGTGGTATTTCATTGTTGCTGACATTTTTACTTTTTTTGCCATTAATACAAATTTAACGACATTTTTGAAAAAAAATTACATTTTTCACTTTCTGTTGTAATTTTTTTTTTTAAAAACTACATTTCTATATAAATTTTTCTCTAAATTTATTGTTCTACATGTCTTTGATAAAAAAGTCCAATAAGTGTATATTTATTGGTTTGGGTAAAAGTTATAGCGTTTACAAACTATGGTGCAAAAAGTGAATTTCGGCATTTTGAAGCAGCTCTGACTTTCTGAGCACCTGTCATGTTTCTTCAGGTGCTAGAATGTCAGGATAGTATAAATACTCCCCAAATCACACCATTTTAGAAAGAAGACACCCCAAAGTATTTGCGGAGGGGCATGGTGAGTTCATGTATCATTTCATTTTTTTTCACAAGTTAGCGGAAAATGACACTTTCTGAGAAAAAAAAAAAAGTTTCAATTTCTGATAACTTCTGGCAAAAAAATAAAAAATCTCAGACGGACTCACTATGCCCCTCAGTGAATACCTTGGGGTGTCTACTTTCCGAAATGGGGTCATTTGTGGGGTGTGTTTACTGTTCTGGCATTTTGGGCGGGGCTAAATTGTGAGCCGCCATGTAAAAGCTAAAGGTACTCGTTGGAATTTGGGCCCCTTTGCTCACCCAGGCTGCAATAAACTGTCACTTATGTGGTATCGCCGTACTCAGGAGAAGTAGGGCAATGTGTTTTGGGGTGTATTTTTACATATACCCATTGTTGGGTGAGAGAAATATCTCTGTAAATTGTCAACTTTGTATAAAAATTTTTAAAAGTTGTCGTTTACAGAGATATTTTTCACACAAAGTATGGGTATATATAAAAATACACCCCAAAACACATTGCCCTACTTCTCCTGAGTATGGCGATACCACATGTGTGCCACTTGCGATTCTCCTTATAGTGAGCATACGGGTAATGAGATTTTTTTTTTTCCGTTCAGCCTCTGCGCTGAAAAAAAAAAATAAAATGAACGGCACAGATTTTTTCATTCGCATCGGTCAATGTGGATGAAAAAATCTCTGCCAAAATCAGTGACTGCGGTGCGGTGGGCTGGGCGCTATTTACCTAACAAGTAGCTAACTAACTGGCGGTGATAAGGGACTCTTATGCCCCATTCACACGTCCGAAATTCTGTTTGTGGAACGGAATTGCGGACCTATTCATTTCTATGGGGACAGACTTTGTCCCGCTCGGATCCGGAATTACGGATCCGCGCTTCCGGGTCTGCACTTCCGTTCCGCAAAAATATAGAATATGTCCTATTCTTGTCCGCAATTGCGGACAAGAAAAAGCATTTTCTATATAGTTCTGGCAATGTGCGGATCTGCAAAATGCGGAAAGCACATTGCCGGTGTCCGTGTTTTAAGGATCCGCTGATCGGATCCGCGGATCGGATCCGCGGATCGGATCCACGGATCCGCAAAACACATATGGACGTCTGAATGGAGCCTTACAAGGGGTGTGATCAATGACAGGGGGGTGATCAGGGGATCTAGATGGGGTGATCAAGGGGTTAATAGGTGAGGGGGGGGTGGGGTTAGTGTAGTGTTTGGTGCAACTTTACTGTGTTACCTGGTCCTCTGGTGGTCGATCCCAGCAAATAGGACCACCAGAGGACCAGGTAGCAGCTATATCAGACGCTGTTCACAAAACAGCGTCTGATATAGCTGTTTGATGCGATTTTATTCGCATCTACAGCCTGCCAGCGATGGATCATCGCTGGCAGGCTGTAGCCTAACTGCCGTGCCACGCTTCTCTGTACTGTACTGGTTAAAGGAGGGGATTTTACAATTCGGGCATTTTCATTACTTTAAATCTTATTACCTGGGTCTCCAGTTGCTTGAGTGCCTGTCTATCAAACCTCTTTTATTGTCTATACTCTACTTCTGGTTTGGGTGAACCAATAAGACAGTTGCACCTCATCCACTACACTAGTCAGGTGAGCCGTCTCAATAACCTACCAATTATCATATGCTGTATTCCATCCGCAAACTATGTCTTTTGGGAGAATTGAAACATTTTTTCCCACATCTGTGTGTGCGTTTAACCCCTTAAGGACACGTCCCTATTTCACCTTAAGGACCAGGCCACTTTTTCAAAATCTGACCTCTGTCACTTTAAGTGTGAATAACTTTAAAACGCTTTTACTTACCCAGGCCGTTCTGAGATTGTTTTTTCGTCACATATTGTACTTCACGACTAAAATTGGGTCAAAAAAGTTTTTTTTTTTGCATAAAAAAATTACAAATTTTACAAAATGTTTTGAAAATTTAGCAAATTTTAAAGTTTCAGCTTTTCTTCTTCTATAATACATAGTGTGGGGAGTCGCTCTGGTAGATAGCAGTGCGGGTGCAGTATAGAGGCAAAACGGAGTCCAGAAAGTGTAGCAAACAGTGTTTAATTCACACTTGTAGCAAATACACAGCAAACAGTCACTTGGTGTTAATTCACACCCATCAGAAAACGTGCAGAAAAACAAAATAGTCCAAAACAGGTTCCAGTCACCTGGGAGGCTTTAGGTGCAAGTTCGCACCTGGCTGTCAGTCCAGCCGCAAGGCGATCGACCAACGGCTTCCAGGCCGTCTGCACTCCTCCTTGCTTGGGGTCTTGCTTCCAGCCCAGAGAACTCCACACCGCACAGCACGGATCAGCACTCTCAAACCCAAGTGATTCCACAGCCTAAAAGCAGCTCCAGGACAATCACCCTCACCTGCTGGTGCTGGCTGTGTTTTAAAGCCCGGCAAAGTCCGGCCTGGACCGTGGGGAGTAGGCACCCACCCAACTCTTTGCCTACTCCCAGTAAGAGCCGGCCCAGATTGGCTTTGCAGCCAAACTAAATATCAAATTGTCAAGCAGCACTAGCTGCTGCTGACACAAAAAACCCGGCTCTTACCTCACCGAGGCCAGGAACCTCGGTGACACATACCTCCCGTCGACAACGGTACCTTGCACCTTACCACAATAGTAATACCCCCCAAAAAAGGGATGACTTTACATTCCCCATATGTCTCCTTCATGTTTGGAGCATTTGGGAAATGCCATTTTATTTTTTGGGGATGTTACATAGCTTAGAAGTTTAGAAGCAAATTTTGAAATTTTTCAGAAATTTTCCAAATCCCACTTTTTATGGACCAGTTCAGGTCTGAAGTCACTTTGTGAGGCTTATATAATAGAAACCACCCAAAAATGACCCAATTTTAGACAGTACACCCCTCAAGGTATTTAAAACTGATTGTACAAACGTTGTTAACCCTTTAGGTGTTCCACAACAGTTCATGGAAAATGGAGATAAAATTTCAGAATTTCAATTTTTTTGAAAATTTTCCATTATAATCCATTTTTTCCAGTAATAAAGTAAGAGTTAACTGTCAAACAAAACTCAATGTGGGTTTCCCTGATTCTCTAGTTTACAGAAACACCCCATATGTTGTTCTAAACTACTGTTTGGCCAAACGGGAGGACATTGAAGGAGGGGAACGCCATATGGGTTTTAAATGGCAGATTTTGCCATGTTTTTTTTTAACACCATGTCCTATTGCAAGCCCCCCTGATGCACCCTAGCATAGAAATTCCAAAAAGGTGACTCCATCTAAGAAAGTACACCCCTCAAGATATTCAAAGCTGGGTTTACAAACGTTGTTAACCCTTTAGGTGTTCCACAACAGTTCATGGAAGATGGAGAAACAATTTTGGAATTTAGATTTTTTGGAAAATTTTCCATTTTAACCCTTACTTTATTACTGGTAAAAATGGGTTAACAGCCAAACAAAACTCAATATGAGTTGCCCTGATTCTGTAGTTTGCAGAAACATCCCATATGTGGTCCTAAACTACTATATGGCTAAACGGCAGGACATTGAAGAAGGGGAACGCCATATGGTTTTTGGAAGGCAAATTTTGCTGGACTGGTTTATTTACACCATGTACCCTTTCAAGCCCCCTGCTGAACCCCTAGAGTAGAAACTCCATAAAAGTGACCCCATCTGGGAAACTACAGGATATGGTGGCTGTTGTTTTGGGTTTATTGTAGGGTAAATTTGATTTTTGGTTGCTCTATATTACACTTTTTTGAGGCAATATAACAAAAAATGGAAATTCTAAAATTGTTTCTACATTCGCCATTAAGTTTTGTGGAACACCTAAAGGGTTAACAAGGTTTGTAAAGAAATTTTTGAATACCTTGAGGGGTGTAGTTTTTTAGATGGGGTCACTTTTTTGGAGTTTCTAGTCTAGGCTACATCAGGGGGCCTTCTAATGGGCCATGGTGTAAATAAACCAGTCCATCAAAATCTGCCTTTCAGAAACCATATGGCGTTCCCTTCGTTCTATGCCCTGCCTTGTGGCTATATAGCCATTTACGACCACATATGGGGTGTTTCTGCAAACTAAAGAATCAGGGCAATAAATATTTAGTTTTGTTTGACTGTTAACCCTTGCTTTATTACCGGAAAATATGGATTAAAACGGAAATTTTGCCAAAAAACGGGTGTTTTGGCACCGTTTTTATTTTATTTTTTTAACACCGTTCATTCGAGAGGTTGGGTCTAATGTTATTGTTATAGGGCAGATTATTACGGACGCGCCGATACCTAATATGTCTACTTTTTTTTATTTATTCATATTTTACACTATATTATCATTTTAGGAACAAAAAATTGATAATTTTACTATCTCCATAGCCTGGCAGCTGCAGTTTTTTTGGGAGGGGAGGCACTATATAATGTGAGGGCTCCTTTTTTGCGGGATGAGATGGCAGTTTTATTAGCACTATTTTGGGGTTCATACGACTTTTTGATCGCTCGCTATTACACTTTTTGTAGTGTTAGGTGACATAAATGACTTTTTTTTACACGGTTTTTATTTTTTATTTTTTCGCCGTTCATCCGAGGGGTTAGGTCTAATATTATTTTTATAAGGAAGATTATTACGGTCGCGACGATACATAATATATCTACTTTTTTTTATTTATTCAGATTTTACACTATATTATCATTTTAGGAACAAAAAATTGATAATTTTACTATCTCCATAGCCTGGCAGCTGCAGTTTCTTTTTGGGGGGAGGGACTATATAATGTAGGGGCTCATTTTTTGTGGGATGAGATGGCGGTTTTATTGGCACAATTTGGGGGTGCATACGACTTTTTGATCGCTCGCTATTACACTTTTTTTGATGTTAGGTAACAATAAAAATTGCTTTTTGGACATAGTTTTTATTTTATTTTTTTAAAGTCGTTTTTTCAAGGGGTTGGGTCAAATTTTATTTTTATAGAGCAGATTTTTACGGACGCGGCGATGCCCAATATGTATGGCTCTCAGACTTAGGAGACACTAAAACAGGCATCCTCAAACTGCGGCCCTCCAGATGTTGTAAAACTACAATTCCCACTATGCCCTGCTGTGGCTGTAGCTGGGCATGCTGGGAGTTGTAGTTTGACAACATCTGGAAGGCCGCATTTTGAGGATGTCTGCACTAAAACTAATATCATTTTTGGAAAAAAAAAATGTTTCTGTGCCTCCAAAGTCTGAGAGCCATAGTTTTTTATGTTCTCTAGGGTACTGCCGGGAATTATAAAAATTTAGTACTCCATGGAAGTGTGATACTTCCTGAAGCAATTGATAACACAGAGGCCCGGATGATATGGGCACGTGTCACATTGAGTGGTGGTGTCCTTCCGTATCCCCCTCTTGTGACACACTCTGCATCTTTTTTGGGTTTGTCCCTTTTTTCCAGTATGCGGGACCACACCTGGAAAATGTTGGCCAGGGACGACCCGGGCGCCTCCAATTCCCGAGGTACTCCAACCTGCTCTTTCCCGGTCTGAAAAGATCAGGTCCTTGAGGACTGCCTCATAGAACTGGAGGAATGTCTCTGTGCTGCCAGCGCTTCGGGATAGTACAAAAGCGTTGTACATGGCAACCTGCACCATGTAGACCGCAACTTTTTTGTACCATGCCCGGGTTTTCCGCATGGCATTATATGGTTGGAGAACTTGATCAGATAGATCAACTCCACCCATATACCGATTGTAGTCGATGATACAATCGGGCTTGAGGACCGTTGCCGTGGTACCTCGCACAGAGACTGGGGTGGTGCCGTTACCATGAATTGTGGTCAGCATAAGGACATCCCTCTTGTCCTTATACCTGACCAACAGCAGGTTTCCACAAGTAAGGGCACGGGTCTCACCCCTGGGGATAGGTACCTGGAGAGGGTGGGCAGGGAGGCCGCGCTGATTTTTCCGCATGGTCCCACAAGCGAACGTGGATCTGGCGTAGAGGGCCTGATACAAGGGAATACTGGTATAAAAGTTATCCACGTACAGGTGGTAACCCTTATCCAGTAGTGGGTACATAAGGTCCCACACGAGTTTCCCGCTAACACCCAGAGTGGGGGACATTCTGGGGTTCAAGACGGGAATCTCGCCTCAGACACACGAAATTTGTAAGTGTACCCTGAGGTACTCTCACAAATTTTGTACATTTTGACGCCATACCTCGCCCGCTTAGTGGGAATGTATTGGCGGAAACTGAGTCTCCCCTTGAAAGCGACGAGAGACTCATCAACCGCGACCTCCCTTCCAGGTACGTAGGCCTGTGCAAACTTGGCCCCGAAATGATCTATGACCGGCCGTATCTTGTACAGCCGGTCATAGGCAGGATCAACTCGGGGGGGACATTCTGCATTATCTGCATAATGCAGGCATTTCCGGATGGCCTCAAACCGTGAGTGAGTCATGGCCATACTGTACAGTGGGGTCTGGTAGAGGATGTCCCCACTCCAGTATTGCCTGACGCTCGGTTTTTGCACTAGACCCATATGCAGCACGAGGCCCCAAAACATCCTCATCTCGGCTGCACTGACCGGGGTCCAGCCACCGGGTCTAGCCAAAAAGGAGCCTGGGTGCTGAGTGACGAACTGTTGGGCGTACAGATTCGTCTGCTCCACCATCAGATTCACCAGTGGGTCACTGAAAAATAAACTAAAAAAGTCAATTTCAGTAAATCCCACTGTGGGAATCTGGATTCCTGGATTGCCAACAAATTCAGGAATCACAGGCTCGTATTCCCCTGGGGTACACCAGGGTGGTGGGGGGGGGATCAGCACCCCTGGGTGGGTTTAGGGTCTCACAGCTAAGTGCTGTGGACCCCAACCACCACAGGCAGCACTAAAATGAAAGTTTTTTTTTTTTCCCTAACACCTAACTGTCCCTTCTATCCCTGCCTAAAATACCTCTCCCTCACTGACCCTAACCTACCTGATGGGTGCAAGAGGGTGATGGGAGCCGAAGGGGGGGTCACAGGAGCGGTGCGGCGCGATCCTCACTCGGGGGCAGCAGCAGCAGGAAGAGGGGGGTAGAGAGGAGAGCCGGGAGTTTGAATCTCCCGCCTCTCTCCCCGGACCAATCAGATCCCAGCACCGCCACCACCACCCCCAATTCAAGAACGGTGATTGGTGATGTGATATCACACCACCGAACACCGTTCTTTTCCGGTTCATCGGGTCACCGGAGACCCGAATGGACCGGAAACGCAGAAAACTGCAGGTCTGAATTGACCTGCGGTTTTCTGCGATCGCCAATACGGGGGTCACATGACCTCCCCTCGGCGTTGTGACAGGATGCCCGCTGAATGATTTCAGTGGACATCCCGTTTCTTTTAATCCCTTCAGCGCCGCACTCGCATTTTTTTCACATGACGTACCGGTACGTCATGTGTCCTTAAGGACTCGGGAAACATGCCGTTCCGGTACGTCATGTGTCCTAAAGGGGTTAATCCACATCCATAACATATACTGTATTCCATCCGCAAATTATGTTTTTTGGGGAAACTTAAATAATTTGTGCCACATCTGTGTGTGCGTTGAATCCACATCCGTGACATATACTGCACTCCATCCGCAAACTATGTTTTTTGGGGAAATTGAACTAATTTGTGCCACATCTGTGTGTGCGTTTAATCCACATCTGTGACATATGCTGTATTCCATCCGCAAACTATGTTTTTTGGGGAAACTTAAATAATTTGTGCCACATCTGTGTGTGCATTTAATCCACATCCATGACATATATTGTATTCCATCCGCAAACTGTGTTTTTTGGGGAAATTAAAATAATTTGTGCCACATCTTTGTGTGCGTTGAATCCACATCCGTGACATATACTCTATTCCATCCGCAAATTATGTTTTTTGGGGAAATTGAAATAATTTGTGCCACATCTGTGTGTGCGTTTAATCCACATCCGTGACATATACTGTATTCCATCTGCAAACTATGTTTTTAGGGGAAATTGAAATAATTTGTGCCACATCTGTGTGTGCATTTAATCCACATCCATGACATATACTGTATTCCATCCGCAAACTATGTTTTTTGGGAAAATTAAAACATTTTTTCCCACATCTGTGTGTGCGTTTAATCCACATCCGTAACATATACTGTATTCCATCCGCAAACTATGTTTTTTGGGGAAATTGAAATAATTTGTGCCACATCTGTGTGTGCGTTTAATCCACATCCGTGACATATACTGTGCCACATCTAAAAACAGTGTCTGATTTTCAAATCTAAACAATCTGGGCCTAATCTAGTGTCCATAGCGTGTGGCTCTCTGTGTCAAATACTGTACCACATGTGAAAACAATGTATTTAGGTGAATCGTAAATTATTTGTGCAACATCTAGTGTCCATAGTGTGTGGCTCTCTGTGTCAAATACTGTACACATGTGAAAACAGTGAATTTTGGTGAAATGTAAATTATTTGTGTAACATCTAGTGTCCATAACGTGTGGTTCTCTGTGTCAAATACTGTACCAGATTTGAAAACAGCAGTCTGTGACATTATCAGGGCTACATCTCCTGTGTAAAGTGTGCGCATCCCAAATACCTGTTTTCATTTATTGGCGCATACACTTACAAATCCTACACTACTGTATGTGTGACATACTTTTAAGCATATATCAACATTTAATATTAAAAAGGCGTCCAGTAAGGGACGTGCAAGTGGTCGTGATGCTGATGGTGCATGCAGAGGCCATGGCCCTGGGCTCAATGAAACTGAGTAAAAGACTGTAGCTGAGGGCCTCCAGGTGCGCTAAGCCTCTAAAACAGTGATGGCGATGGTGAACCTTTAAGAGACTGAGTGCTGAATCTGCAACCCAAAACACACTTTTTTATTGCCAAGTGCCCACACAGTCATTTACCCTGAATACTATAGTTCAATACAGTATATGTTCCATGTTCTTATCATTTAGCTATCGCTGTTTCGTGCCATGTGTCCAGCTTGGACACCCAGTAGTTGTAAGGCACAGAGGACGCTGACACTGAGTGCTATGTGCTCCTTCACCATCTTCCAAATTTTTTCCATCTTTGTGACACTAGGCCGCCCATCAAGGTGAGGTGCTGGCGGGGATCATGAAACTGTACCAGGCCTTGGAGAATGTTGCCCTGCCTCTGTAACTTTTTTGGGAAATTGAAATAATTTGTGCCAGATCTTTGTGTGCGTCTCCCCTCCTGGGTTGCCCAAAGAACTACATACTCTGCCGCCAGCATTGTCAGATGGTAATTTATGGAGCTATTTTTCAAGAAGGGCCTTATGGTACTGCACCATTTTGCTCATCCTCTCCACCACAGGAATGAGAGATGAGAAGTTCTCTTTGTAGCAGTGGTTGAGAAGGGTGAAATGAACAACCAGTAATTGCTGTTGTTCAAAATGCGTACAATGCGAGGGTCACAGGAAAGGCAGCATAACATAAAGTCAGACAACAGAATAAACTTTGCTGTCCTCATCAGGAGGATGACTCTCAATCTCCTTATCCTCTTCCTCCTCTCCTGCCCATCTATGCTGAACAGATGGAATAAACCTGATATGGTTACTACCCTCTGTAGTGGAAGCAACCGTCTCTTGCTCCTCCTCCTCATCGTCATCCAATTCACACTGAGAAGACGAACTGAGGGTGGTCTGGCTATCACCCTGTGTAATGTCTTCCCCCTAGTTCCACCTCTTCCACATGTAAAGCGTTCACCTGGTTAGGCTGATAATAGCGGCATCTCCACTCACCATCTGTGTTTATCCCTCAAAGTTGTGTAAAACCTCACAGATCAGACATACAAGACCATGTTGCAGATGGTATTCCACTACTGCCTTCTGCTGCTCACAAAGCCTGCCCAACATGTGTAATGTGGAATTCCAGCGCATGCTCACGTCGCACAACAGTCGATTAGATGGCAAATACAAGCGCTGAAGCAGAGATGCCAGACCGTTGGCAGCTGTAGATTACTTTCTGAAATGGGCACACTTACAGTACAGCTTCACCAGTAGCTTAGGCCAATTGGGGTAGGTTTTGAGAAATTTTAGAACACGTAGGCTGGGCGTGGTATGGCCGGATCCCAGACATTAAAGAGGGATCCACATGGCCATATCAGCATTTGTCCCATGTACAATTCTGCCTTCTTCACTGGACAGAATTTGATTTCTTCCCAGTGATTAAGACTCTATTATTAGAACAGGTTTTTGAGGGAAAGTTTCCTGACCTTTTTGCTGTGGTCACTGGGCAGAGTTGTCATTCTGCTCAGTGAGGGCCATGATTGGCTGAGGGCTAGGCCTGTTATGTTCCAGTGTTTGAGTTTTTATTGTTATGGTTTGAGTTTCAGTTTATGACTACGCTGTAAAATATGTTATTCATTATTTGATTCTTTATGAGTTCTTAAACAGGCCATTAGTTTACCTCCACTCTCATGTGTTATGTTTTTTTTATATTAATGTATAAGTTTGGGATGTTTGTTGTGCATGGTACATATATGCTGTATGATTGCCATGTGTGTAAGTTTGCCGAGCTACAAAGCTGCCAAAAAGTTATGGCCATTATCAGACACAACCAACCTGGTCCCTTATACCCTGCCAAAGCTCTGCGGCGGTGTGCTGTTTGTCACCCAAGCAAATGAGTTTCAGCGCGGCCTGTTGCCGCTTCCCCACTGCCATGCTACACTGCTTCCAGCTACTAACTGATGGTTGACTGCTGCAAGATGAGAATTCAGAGTTTGGTGGAGGCGGAGGAGGAGAAGGGGGGGTTGCAGCCACTAATGTAGGTGGTGGCGGAAATCCTGATGGAAGTAGGGCCCGCAATCCTTGGCGTCAGTAGCACCTGTGCTAGCTGATGGTGCTTGCGAAGGCCCAGCTGCAGGGCAGGAGTCATCCATGCCTGCATCTAGGACAGAGGATTGGCCAGCACGTAACACAGGGGTGGAAGAGGAGGCAGTGGTGTGACCCACAGACACTGATTGTGGACACAGGGGTTCGGCCCACCTATTCGGGTGCTTTGATGCCATGTGGCAGATCATGCCAGTGGTGGTGAGGTTGCTAGTGTTCACACCCCTACTAATTTTGCATCCAGTGTACTGTCTTCCCCCATTATGTTCCCGGGTTTAAGTTTTTATTGTTATGGTTTGAGTTAGAGTTTATGAATAGGATGTAATATGTTATGGTTATTTGGTTATTTATGAGTTCTTATTTTGCTATGGCACAGTTTTCAAATTACAATTCTTTTATCGTCCGCACTTTCCTCAAAAAAGCGCCAGACTGCAGAACACCTATTCCATGGCAAGGGAGATTTCCACAAGGGGGAACAGTTGCGGGCCTGTTTAGTGTGGCCTGCCTTCTCCCTTTTTCCACTCCACACCCTCTTCCAGCCTGTTGAGGTGCTGTGGATCCCTCCCCCTCTGTCCTGCTGTCCTACCTTGGCTTGCCACCTTTCCAGGTTGGGTCAGTGATGTCATCGTCCCCCATCTCTTCTTCCACTTTCTCACTCTGGTCATCCTTCTGACTTATGTTGTTTTAACAAGACCCTCACTTATTGATAACTGTGTCTCATCCGCATCATCAATGTCGTAAAACACTAATTGCCATTCCCCACCATCATCTTCTTCTGACTGTGGATGCTGAAGAGTTTGGGGATCAGTGCACAAGATCTCATGTCCCTCTTCAGGGAGGGTCAGCTCACCTGCAGGCCCTCGCCTACAATCTTTTACAGGGCAATCAAAAAATATTCTTAAATTTCAATAAAAAATGTTCATAGCCGGTGCTGACCGCCATTCCCTGCGCTAACTCTACAATGTAATATTACCGCAAGCAAAACATTTTTTAAAATTCAATTCAATAAAATTTTATTGTGGCCAGTGTTTTTGATAATATCTCTGCAATGTCATTGCACTGGCAGCCGGGGGTGACGTAACTCGTTAGCGCGGAGGAATCTCGTTGGCTATCAGAATGAACCAGATACTGTAAATCGCTCCAACCACTCACAATGGCCATGCAACACCACCCACAGAATCGAGAAAGAGGTATCAATCTGTCAATCCTTTCAGTGCCCGGGCCGGGTGAGGTTTACCATGTGGAATCAAATTAAGCCGCAGCCTCCACTACTGGTGGTGCCCTTTTCTTCAATTATGTAGATTAAATTTCAGCCTTGCGACCATACTCCCCTCGGAACCCCAAGACTTTGGTTTCCAGGAAAATGCTCGACAGGTAATGGGAATAACGCCGCCGGATCATGTATCGGATCGTTTTCAAACCAGGCTACAAATTTCATCTTAGATTAATGAAAACATTCTTGGCCCCAGTCAAATAGCAGCGCAATACAGATACCTCCAGCCGTCCATCTTAATTATGGCCCCAATTCTGGAAAAAAAAAAACTATTTTGGCAGCACTTGCACTTCACATACAATTGAATATACAGGAAAGAGTGTATCTAAAATAGATTTTTTTTTTTTTTGGGGGGGGTTTGGGCGTGTAGTTATCAGTAAGTAAAAGTGGTGTACAACTGGGACAACATCCCAACAACTGGGACACTCCCAGCAACGACTTGGGAGTCCAAGAAGCATCCAGGAATTGTCCCCATGCTGTTCCCGGTCCATTTCAGTGGTGTTTCTGTCACTTTCTGACCTTTTCCAATGGACCAGGCACCCTCCCCTCTTCAAAGCAGGGGGTGCCTAGTTGTTTCCCATTGACTTCTATTATACTCAGGTGCTCGGCCTAGCACATAAACATAGCAATGTGTTCGGCCCGAACATCCGAACACCCGAATACTTTGGTGCTCGATCATCACTAGTCATCAGCGCTGAAGCATGCATGGCACGTCCGACGTGTACCTTTAGTTCAGATGGGAGCAGGTGCGGAGTGCGGGTGCCACTCTAATCAATTTTCACTGGCACTGCCTGCCATCTATGATTCCACGCTGGTCCAAGACGTCTATTGCTTGAAGAGCCAGCAGAATCAGCACTCAGCTCACTAACCACAAGGTTAGCACAGATCCCACTGCCCCAGGTACTTACATGACTATATATCCGAGTATAAATTATATATGGACTAAGCTGGAATAACTTGGGCATATCATTATAAATGTACAGCTGGTATAAATTATAATTATTTAATTACATCAGGCTGTTATAACCTGGTTATCTCCTGTGTATAATTATATATATACAGCTGGCATACGTTATACATCTTCTTATATATAGTAATATGGACCATGCTGGTATAACCTTGGCATCTAGTATGTAGTATTTAACTATTGTACGCTGTTTCAAAGCACACATTTGTAAAAATGTATAATTAGTAGTAGGGTTGAGCGAACCCGAACTGTAAAGTTCAGGTTCGTACTGAACTTTACGTTTTTTTGCACCCAAACCTAAACATTTCTGTAAAAGTTTAGGTTCGTTGTTCAGCGATTTCTTCGCTCTTTTTGAAAGGCTGCAGGGCCCTACGAAGCCATCACTGCCATGCCTACTAATGGCATGGCTGTGATTGGCTAAGTGCAGCATGTGAACCAGCCTCTATTTAAGCTGGAGTCATGTAGCACCGTACGTCACTCTGCTTTTCTCAGTGTAGGGATAGGATGCTGCTGCTGCTGTGAGGGAGAGATTAGGGAAGAAATATGTTGAACTTGGTGGTGTTAAATATTCAAAATACAGCAATTATTGAGGGTGCTATGCTACATATTTGTACCCAGCCCTGAGCCCAGTGATGCTGCAAAATAATTTTTAATCCATCTGTTAGTGAGGTGGGGGTCGGCGGCCATTTTAGCAACTGTAGTGTTCTGGGAACTGTATGCAACCTGCATGTGTGCAAGGGACATTAGTCTAGTTATTTTCTGGTAGCTCATTGGAGGAAAAATTCCTTTTTTCTGGCAGGTCAAGTCCCCCTACATTACCTATTTTATAATTTAGCGGTGACATACTGCATTTCTGAAGTTGGGGGAATAAACCCTTTTTGTCATGCCATAGAGCACTTTTGCATACAACGCTGAAAAACCTGTTTAAAAATTTAGCGGTGACGTACTTCATTTTTGTAGTTGGGGGAATAAACCTGTACTGTGGTGCCACAGAGCACTTTTGCATACAACGCTGAAAAACCTATTTTAAAATTTAGCAGTGACAAACTTAATTTCTGTAGTTTGGGGAATAAACCCATATTGTCGTGCCACAGAGCACTTTTGCATACAACGCTGATAAACCTATTTAAAACTTTTGAGGTGACATACTGCATTTATGTAGTTGGGGGGATAAACCCGAACTGTCATGCCACAGAGCACTTTTGCATACAACGCTGAAAAACCTGTTTTAAAAATTAGCAGTGACATACTGCATTTCTGTAGTTGGGGGAATTAACCCGTATTGTCGTGCCACAGAGCCCTTTTGCATACAACGCTGATAAACCTATTTAAAACTTTTGCGGTGACATACTGCATTTATGTAGTTGGGGGGATAAACCCGAACTGTCATGCCACAGAGCACTTTTGCATACAACGCTGAAAAACCTGTTTTAAAAATTTGCAGTGACATACTGCATTTCTGTAGTTTGGGGAATAAACCCATATTGTCGTGCCACAGAGCACTTTTGCATACAACGCTGATAAACCTATTTAAAACTTTTGCGGTGACATACTGCATTTATGTAGTTGGGGGATAAACCCGAACTGTCATGCCACAGAGCACTTTTGCATACAACGCTGAAAAACCTGTTTTAAAAATTTGCAGTGACATACTGCATTTCTATAGTTTGTCGGGCATTTTCATGAGTGTATATGATACCTAATCATATTATAGTCCAAAATAGATGCTCATTGTTTTTAAGAGACAGACTGAACCAAAATTACAAAATTTTGCTGTATGGCTGAAACAGGCCAACATGAGGTAACGCAAAGTTCAGTCTGTGTAAAAGTTTACTGAATACTGAATACAAAGAACATTGTATTTTAAAAAGTTATTGAGACAGATGTGGTCTTATCTGTTGGGAGTATACTGGATTCTCCAGACATGTCCGTCTGAAGAGAACAAGGCCCATTCATATTATTATGGCCCATAGATCAACAGTGTGAGAAACATTCAGAGAGACGCCTAGAAGTCTGTCTTTAGTTGTTTGAAAGTTGTCTAAACTAATCCTTATCTCTGATTTACGACGACGAGGATCAAATGTATATAATACAAGAGTGCCATAGTTAAGTCTTTATGGTATGGTACTAATAGCTTGCACAACAGTGACATCCGGAGACAGATGGATATCGCTACACCATCCTCCATAGTTGCATTATGGGTAAATATGATCTCATAGGATCATTACCATATGCGCGTATGATTGGAAGATCTTAATCCAGGGGGAAGGTAATGTAAGATAAGGATTGGGATATTTACTGTTGGAAGAAGGAGCAGGAAACAAGCAAGAAGCAAAGAACATTCCAACATTTCAGGATAGAGCATCAGGATCATCATCATAGCCAGAATATGAAAGTCATGGTGAGACATGCGATGATGGACCACCCAGCTTTCCTAGGAGCAGAAGTGTGATTCCTGCTAGGACTTGGTAACAGACATAAAGAATGATATTTCATTTTATTAAGACTAATTGGATGATGTGGGTGAAGTCATACCATCTAGATTGGCGAATACATAAACACATTAATTGATCATCTCCATATTGAGATGTAGTCTTAGGATATTGTGAGGCTTCATTCTACCTGCAGAAGAATCAAGACTCATAATCTAGCAAAGTATTAAATTATTGTATATACATAAATATATGGATAATAACATTCTTCGCCAAGCTAGGTGATAAATTCCCACTGGAAAGACTTGTTCCAAGTTCTTCCCATTTCTGTTGTGTGTCTTAATAGTCTAACCAAGTCATACATGTGAAAATAGTCCAGGATGGGGCGGAAGGATACAGTTATCTCTTCTAAGTTATATCCTTTGATGGATTTGCCCATTCCTGAAGTCATGTGAGGTGTAGTTGGTTAGATGGGAGCAGAATGTAGTTAGCATTCGATATTGATGTCTAGGATTAGACATGCCCATCCTGATATCATGAGGTTTCCTCTGAACAGAGGTGATGTATATAATTTAACTTCTTGTTTTGATATCCTAACCAAATATGAGCTTTGTTATAATTTGACAACTTGCTTCTACCCACATGTATTGCTAAACATATATTGCTTTATATCGATGATAACATTGTGTTTATTTACTTATTTTAAGCTTGTAATTAGTGTTGAGCGAACAGTTCGAGCATAGTTCGGGTCCGTACCGAATTTTGGGGTGTTCGTGACACGGACCCGAACCCGAACTTTTTCGTAAAAGTTCGGGTTCGGGTTCGTCGTTCGGCATGTATTTTGGCGCATTTTGAAAGGCTGCAAAGCAGCCAATCAACATGCATCATACTACTTGCCCTAAGGTGCCATCGCAGCCATGCCTACTATTGGCAAGGCTGTGATTGGCCAAGTGCAGCATGTGACTCAGCCTCTTTATAAGCTTGTGCGCACGTCGGGACGTGCTCACTCCCGATGTGAATAGAACAGGGATAGACGCAGCTGATGCTAGGGCGAGAATAGGCAGGGATAATTGAATAACTGGAAGCAAATTTCTCTCCTCCACCTGTGATTCATCTGAACAACTGCAGCTGAGCTGCTTTTTTGATAGGGATTGGCTATTTTTAGAGTGGCCAGAGTGATTTTTCCATCCACATGTACCTGGGCTGACCGCCGCCGCCATTTTGCGACTTGTAGTGCTGCAGCAGAAGCTGCCACAGTGTGCATTCCAAAGCTCCAAACAAGTCAGACATCTACACCTGGGATTCAGACCAATAGCGATTTAGCAGCACAGTCCAAGGCTATTTTTTTAAAGGTTGTGCAGACCATTTTGTGGCACATGTTACTGGGCTGATAGGCGGCGGCCATCTTGGGACTAGTGCTGCAGCACAATCTCTCCCAACGTCCATTAATCACTTGTAATAGTGGTCTGTGCCATAGAAATCCTACATCAGGGACTTGGGTGTGCTTGTGTCACCCCTACTAATACCAGTCCACCTGTAATCCATACAGTGAAAAGCCATAAAGTATTCCAGTGAGGGAATTTTTTTATTTAAAAAGGCCAAGTTAGTTTATCTGGCGTTCAATATACTAGATACAGTTAGGCCTGCGTTTCATACATCTGGAATTAGCAAACTAATGTGCTGAGGTTGGGAAAACATATATGTACCCATACTAGAATCTGTCAAAGAAAGCGGTACTCACATATAACAGTCATTCCATCTGTAATCCATACAGTCAAAAGACTGAAAGTATTCCAGTGAGGGAATTTTTTTATTTAAAAAAGGCCAAGTTAGTTTATCTGGCGTTCAATATACTAGATACAGTTAGGCCTGCGTTTCATACATCTGGAATTAGCAAACTAATGTGCTGGGGTTGGGAAAACATATATGTACCCATACTAGAATCTGTCAAAGAAAGCGGTACTCACATATAACAGTCATTCCATCTGTAATCCATACAGTCAAAAGACTTAAAGTATTCCAGTGAGGGAATTTTTTTTTTATTTAAAAAAGGCCAAGTTAGTTTATCTGGCGTTCAATATACTAGATACAGTTAGGCCTGCGTTTCATACATCTGGAATTAGCAAACTAATGTGCTGGGGTTGGGAAAACATATATGTACCCATACTAGAATCTGTCAAAGAAAGCGGTACTCACATATAACAGTCATTCCATCTGTAATCCATACAGTCAAAAGACTGAAAGTATTCCAGTGAGGGAATTTTTTTATTTAAAAAAGGCCAAGTTAGTTTATCTGGCGTTCAATATACTAGATACAGTTAGGCCTGCGTTTCATACATCTGGAATTAGCAAACTAATGTGCTGGGGTTGGGAAAACATATATGTACCCATACTAGAATCTGTCAAGAAAGCGGTACTCACATATAACAGTCATTCCATCTGTAATCCATACAGTCAAAAGACTGAAAGTATTCCAGTGAGGAATTTTTTTATTTAAAAAAGGCCAAGTTAGTTTATCTGGCGTTCAATATACTAGATACAGTTAGGCCTGCGTTTCATACATCTGGAATTAGCAAACTAATGTGCTGGGGTTGGGAAAACATATATGTACCCATACTAGAATCTGTCAAAGAAAGCGGTACTCACATATAACAGTCATTCCATCTGTAATCCATACAGTCAAAAGACTGAAAGTATTCCAGTGAGGAATTTTTTTATTTAAAAAAGGCCAAGTTAGTTTATCTGGCGTTCAATATACTAGATACAGTTAGGCCTGCGTTTCATACATCTGGAATTAGCAAACTAATGTGCTGGGGTTGGGAAAACATATATGTACCCATACTAGAATCTGTCAAAGAAAGCGGTACTCACATATAACAGTCATTCCATCTGTAATCCATACAGTCAAAAGACTGAAAGTATTCCAGTGAGGGAATTTTTTTATTTAAAAAGGCCAAGTTAGTTTATCTGGCGTTCAATATACTAGATACAGTTAGGCCTGCGTTTCATACATCTGGAATTAGCAAACTAATGTGCTGGGGTTGGGAAAACATATATGTACCCATACTAGAATCTGTCAAAGAAAGCGGTACTCACATATAACAGTCATTCCATCTGTAATCCATACAGTCAAAAGACTGAAAGTATTCCAGTGAGGGAATTTTTTTATTTAAAAAAGGCCAAGTTAGTTTATCTGGCGTTCAATATACTAGATACAGTTAGGCCTGCGTTTCATACATCTGGAATTAGCAAACTAATGTGCTGGGGTTGGGAAAACATATATGTACCCATACTAGAATCTGTCAAAGAAAGCGGTACTCACATATAACAGTCATTCCATCTGTAATCCATACAGTGAAAAGCCATGAAAGTATTCCAGTGAGGGAATTTTTTTTTATTTAAAAAGGCCAAGTTAGTTTATCTGGCGTTCAATATACTAGATACAGTTAGGCCTGCGTTTCATACATCTGGAATTAGCAAACTAATGTGCTGGGGTTGGGAAAACATATATGTACCCATACTAGAATCTGTCAAAGAAAGCGGTACTCACATATAACAGTCATTCCATCTGTAATCCATACAGTCAAAAGACTGAAAGTATTCCAGTGAGGGAATTTTTTTATTTAAAAAGGCCAAGTTAGTTTATCTGGCGTTCAATATACTAGATACAGTTAGGCCTGCGTTTCATACATCTGGAATTAGCAAACTAATGTGCTGGGGTTGGGAAAACATATATGTACCCATACTAGAATCTGTCAAAGAAAGCGGTACTCACATATAACAGTCATTCCATCTGTAATCCATACAGTGAAAAGCCATAAAGTATTCCAGTGAGGGAATTTTTTTTTATTTAAAAAGGCCAAGTTAGTTTATCTGGCGTTCAATATACTAGATACAGTTAGGCCTGCGTTTCATACATCTGGAATTAGCAAACTAATGTGCTGGGGTTGGGAAAACATATATGTACCCATACTAGAATCTGTCAAAGAAAGCGGTACTCACATATAACAGTCATTCCATCTGTAATCCATACAGTCAAAAGACTGAAAGTATTCCAGTGAGGAATTTTTTTATTTAAAAAGGCCAAGTTAGTTTATCTGGCGTTCAATATACTAGATACAGTTAGGCCTGCGTTTCATACATCTGGAATTAGCAAACTAATGTGCTGGGGTTGGGAAAACATATATGTACCCATACTAGAATCTGTCAAAGAAAGCGGTACTCACATATAACAGTCATTCCATCTGTAATCCATACAGTGAAAAGCCATAAAGTATTCCAGTGAGGGAATTTTTTTATTTAAAAAGGCCAAGTTAGTTTATCTGGCGCTCAATATACTAGATACAGTTAGGCCTATGCGTTTCATACATCTGGAATTAGCAAACTAATGTGCTGGGGTTGGGAAAACATATATGTACCCATACTAGAATCTGTCAAAGAAAGCGGTACTCACATATAACAGTCATTCCATCTGTAATCCATACAGTCAAAAGACTGAAAGTATTCCAGTGAGGGAATTTTTTATTTAAAAAGGCCAAGTTAGTTTATCTGACGCTCAATATACTAGATACAGTTAGGCCTATGCTTTCATACATCTGGAATTAGCAAACTAATGTGCTGGGGTTGGGAAAACATATATGTACCCATACTAGAATCTGTCAAAGAAAGCGGTACTCACATATAACAGTCATTCCATCTGTAATCCATACAGTCAAAAGACTGAAAGTATTCCAGTGAGGGAATTTTTTTTTATTTAAAAAGGCCAAGTTAGTTTATCTGGCGTTCAATATACTAGATACAGTTAGGCCTATGCTTTCATACATCTGGAATTAGCAAACTAATGTGCTGGGGTTGGGAAAACATATATGTACCCATACTAGAATCTGTCAAAGAAAGCGGTACTCACATATAACAGTCATTCCATCTGTAATCCATACAGTCAAAAGACTGAAAGTATTCCAGTGAGGGAATTTTTTTATTTAAAAAGGCCAAGTTAGTTTATCTGGCTGCTCAATATACTAGATACAGTTAGGCCTGCGTTTCATACATCTGGAATTAGCAAACTAATGTGCTGGGGTTGGGAAAACATATATGTACCCATACTAGAATCTGTCAAAGAAAGCGGTACTCACATATAACAAAGTCATTCCATCTGTAATCCATACAGTCAAAAGACTGAAAGTATTCCAGTGAGGGAATTTTTTTTATTTAAAAGGCCAAGTTAGTTTATCTGGCTGCTCAATATACTAGATACAGTTAGGCCTGCGTTTCATACATCTGGAATTAGCAAACTAATGTGCTGGGGTTGGGAAAACATATATGTACCCATACTAGAATCTGTCAAAGAAAGCGGTACTCACATATAACAGTCATTCCATCTGTAATCCATACAGTCAAAAGACTGAAAGTATTCCAGTGAGGGAATTTTTTTTATTTAAAAAGGCCAAGTTAGTTTATCTCATGCTCAATATACTAGATACAGTTAGGCCTGCGTTTCATACATCTGGAATTAGCAAACTAATGTGCTGGGGTTGGGAAACATATATGTACCCATACTAGAATCTGTCAAAGAAAGCGGTACTCACATATAACAGTCATTCCATCTGTAATCCATACAGTCAAAAGACTGAAAGTATTCCAGTGAGGGAATTTTTTTTATTTAAAAAGGCCAAGTTAGTTTATCTGGCGTTCAATATACTAGATACAGTTAGGCCTCATGCTTTCATACATCTGGAATTAGCAAACTAATGTGCTGGGGTTGGGAAAACATATATGTACCCATACTAGAATCTGTCAAAGAAAGCGGTACTCACATATAACAGTCATTCCATCTGTAATCCATACAGTCAAAAGACTGAAAGTATTCCAGTGAGGGATTTTTGCTTATAAAAATAATATATTTCATTGTGGTGCGAGTTGAATCGCAACAATGAAGAAAATACTATTATGGACGAGGACGCGGTCGTGGTGGTAGTCCGTGGAGCCTCTGTTGCTGGTAGGAGGACGGGCCGTTCGGCCCCAGGCGCACACAGTAGGGAACGAACTCCTGCAACTAGCCGGCAGAATGTACCGCAATATCTCGTGGGGCCCAATGCCGCTCTTAGGATGGTAAGGCCTGAGCAGGTACAGGCATTAATCGATTGGTGGTCGACAGTGCTTCCAGCACGTTTCACCACATGGTCTTCCACCCAGTCTTCTGCGAAAGCGCACAGGTGGCACCTGAAACCAAGCCCATCAGTCTGTCACATCACCCCCAAGCATATCAGGGAAACGGTCTGAGCCACAAGTTATGCAGCAGTCTCTTCTTCTGTTTGAAGACTCTGCTTCCAGGGTTTCCAGGGCGTCCACCCAGCCTCTTCCTCAGTGGAGGAAGACATACCATGCACTGACGCACAACCACTTATGTCTCCAGATGAAGAGGACATGGGAATACCACCACAGCAGAGTCACCGACTTCTGATGATGACGAAACACAGGTGCCCACTGCCGCGTCTTTTGCAGTGTGCAGACTGAACAGGAGGAGGTCAGGGAGGGAGACTGGGTGGAAGACGATGCAGAGGACGATGAGGTCTTAGACCCCACATGGACTGAAGGTCGTGGCGATGACTTTCACAGTTCAGAGGAAGAGGTAGTGGTGAGACCGAGACAACAGCGAAGCCAAAGAGGGAGCAGGGGGCCAAAGCAGACGAGCCGCCGCCCCAGAGTTCCGCTCTGCTACTGGACATCGCCAACAGGGACCCAGCCCCACAAAGGCAGCTTCAAAGAGTTCCCTGGCATGGCACTTCTTAAACAATGTCCTACCGACAAGACCCGAGTGACTTGCACGCTCTGCCATCAGAGCCTGAGGCGAGGCATTAACGCTCTGAACCTCAGCACAACCTGCATGACCAGGCATCTACATGCAAAGCATGAACTGCAGTGGGGTACACACCTTAAAAACCAGGCACTCGCTGAGGCTCCCCTGCTCCCTCTACCGCTGCTGCCTCGGCTTCCGCCTCGAGAGGAATGCTGCCACCTGCCGAGCAGCAAACAGAGGATGTGCCACCGACACCACCACCACCGCCACCGTCAACTAGCGCCTCCACTATATCACACAGCAGCGCTCAGCTCTCAATATCTCAAACCTTAGAGAGGAAGCGCAAATTCCCCGAGTCACCCTCGAGCCCTTGGCCTGAACGCCAGCATTTCTAAACTGCTGGCCTTTTGAAATGCTGTCATTCGGCTGGTGGACACAGACAGCTTCAAACAGCTGATGGCCATGGCTGTCCCGCAGTATGTGGTTCCCAGCCGCCACTACTTCTCCAAGACAGCCGTGCCTTCCTGCACATGCAAGTGTCCGATAAAATCAAGTGTGCACTGCGCAACGCCATTTGTGGCAAGGTCCACCTAACCACAGATACGTGACCAGTAAGCACGGCCAGGGACGCTATATCTCACTAACTGCACACTGATGAATGTAGTGGCGGCTGGGCCCCGGCGGACAGTTCCTTGGCGCACGTCCTTCCGCCCCTAGGATCGCAGGGCATCATTCTCTGCCTCCTGTAGCCTCCTCCTCCTACTCGGCTTCCTCCTCCACTGCTTCCACCAGCTCATCCGGTCAGCCACACACCTTCACCACCAACTTCAGCACAGCCCGGGTAAACGTCAGCAGGCCATTCTGAAACTCATATGTTTGGGGGACAGGCCCCACAGCGCAAAGGAGTTGTGGCGGGGTATTGAACAACAGACCGACGAGTGGTTTCTGCCGGTGGGCCTCAAGCCAGGCCTGGTGGTATGCGATAATGGGCGAAATCTCGTGGCAGCTCTGGGACTAGCCGGTTTGACGCACATCCCTTGCCTGGCGCATGTGCTGAACTTGGTGGTGCAGAGGTTCATTCACCACTACCCCAACATGTCAGAGCTGCTGCATAAAGTGCGGGCCGCCTGTGCGCGGCTCGCTGCTCACATCCTGCCGCTGCTCGCCTGTCTGCGCTACAGCGGAACTCGGCCTTCCCGCCACCGCCTCATATGCGACGTGCCCACCCGGTGGAACTCCACCTTGCACATGCTGGAGAGACTGTGCGAGCAGCAGCAGGCCATAGTGGAGTTTCAGCTGCAGCACGCTCGCGCCAGTCGTACTGCCGAACAGCACCACTTCACCACCAATGATTGGGCCTCCATGCGAGACCTGTGTGCCCTGCTGCGCTGTTTCGAGTACTCCACCAACATGGCCAGTGGCGATGACACTGTTATCAGCGCTACAATACCACTTCTATGTCTCCTTGAGAAAACACTTAGGGCAATGATGTTAGAGGAGGTGGCCCAGGTGGAGGAGGAGGAGGAGGAGGATGAGGGCTCGCTTTCTAACACTTTCGGGCCAGTCTGTCTCGAATTGGCTCAGAGGGAGGTTTGTTTAAGCAGCAGAGGACAGGTTCACAAGTCGCCAGCCAAGGCACTGTACTGGAGGACGAGGAGGATGAGGAGGAGGAGGTGGAGGGGGACGAGGATGACGCAAGTTCACAGCGGGGTGGCAGCCCAGGCCCATCACTGGTGCGTGGCTGGGGGATACGGTGGACGATGACGATACGCCTCCCACAGAGGACAGCTTGTCCTTACCCATGGGTAGCCTGGGCCCACATGAGCGAATATATGCTCCAATGCCTGCGCAACGACAGCAGAGTTGCCCACGCTTTAACGTGTGCAGACTACTGGCGGCCACCCTGCTGGATCCCCGGTATAAAGACAATGTGCCCACTTTAATTCCTGAACTGGAGCGCGACCGCAAGATGCGCGAGTACAAGCGCACGCTGATAGAGGCGCTCTGAGAGCATTCCCACATGTCACAGGGGAACAGGTGGAAGGTGAAGGCAGAGGAGTGGCAAGAGGTCGCCAACGCAGCTGTGTCACGGCCAGCTCATCTGAGGGCAGGGTTAGCATGGCAGAAATGTGGAAAAGTTTTGTCTCCACGCCACAGCTATCTGCACCGACACCTGATACGGAACGTGTTAGCAGGAGGCAGCATTTCACTAACATGGTTGAACAGTATGTCTGCACACCCTCCACATCCTGACGGATGGTTCGGCCCCATTCAACTACTGGGTTTCGAAATTGTCCACGTGGCCAGAGTTAGCATGTTATGCCTTGAGGTGCTTTCCTGCCCGGCGGCCAGCGCTTTATCTGAACGCGTATTCAGCACGGCAGGGGGCGCCATTACTGACAAGCGCAGCCGCCTGTCCACAGCCAACGGGACAAGCTGACCTTCATAAAGATGAACCAGGCATGGATCCCACAGGACCTGTCCCTCCCTTGTGCAGAGTAGTCCTTATTAACTGCCTAAAACATGTCTTGTTGTGCTACGGGCCACTTCTTTATTTGATACAAATTTTATGAAACCCACAGTTGAATGAAACTCTTCTCTGTCTGGGCGCCGGGCCTAACCAGATGAAAGTGGCCGGTTAAACTAACGGGTGACATGAAGCCATAACCTCTGCCATGCTACCTCTGTCTTCTGTCTGGGTGCTGAGGCCTAAGTCAAATAAAGCGGTCTTCTGCTGTGCTGGGGGATATGAAGCTAATCTCTGACCTCTCTCCTCTGTCTGGGTCCAAAGGCCTAAATCACTGAAAGAGGCCTTCTCCTGTGGTGTGTGATATGATGCCAGAATATGTGCTGTGGGGCCTCTCTCCTCTTCCTGGGTGCAGGGGTCAAATAAACTAAATTGTGGCCTACTCCTGTGGTGGTTGATATGATGCCTGATTCTCTGATGTGGAACCTCTCTCCTCTGTTTGGGTGAAGGGGTCAAAGTAACTCAATGGTGGCTTCTCCTGTGGTGGCTGATATGATGCCAGAATATGTGCTGTGGGGCCTCTCTCCTCTTCCTGGGTGCAGGGGTCAAAGTAACTCAATGGTGGCTTCTCCTGTGGTGGCTGATATGATGCCAGAATATGTGCTGTGGTGCCTCTCTCCTCTTCCTGGGTGCAGGGGTCAAAGTAACTCAATGGTGGCTTCTCCTGTGGTGGCTGATATGATGCCAGAATATGTGCTGTGGGGCCTCTCTCCTCTTCCTGGGTGCAGGGGTCAAAGTAACTCAATGGTGGCTTCTCCTGTGGTGGCTGATATGATGCCAGAATATGTGCTGTGGGGCCTCTCTCCTCTTCCTGGGTGCAGGGGTCAAAGTAACTCAATGGTGGCTTCTCCTGTGGTGGCTGATATGATGCCAGAATATGTGCTGTGGGGCCTCTCTCCTCTTCCTGGGTGCAGGGGTCAAAGTAACTAAATGGTGGCTTCTCCTGTGGTGGTTGATATGATGCCTGATTCTCTGCTGTGAAACCTCTCTCCTCCATCTGGGTGTAGGGGTCAAAGTCTTTCAAAGTCGCCTTCTCCTGTGCTGATTGATATAAAGCTGATGGTTTGTGCCATCTGACATAGTTGCCAGGGTCTGATTCAATGGGGGCCTACTCCTGTGGTGGGTGATCTAAATGCCTGATTCTCTGCTGTGAAACCTCTCTCCTCCGTCTGGGTGTAGGGGTCAAAGTCTTTCAAAGTCGCCTTCTCCTGTGCTGATTGATATGAAGCTGATAGTTTGTGCCATCTGACATGGTTGCCGGGGTCCCATTAAATTGGGGCCTACTCCTGTGGTGGTTGATATGATGCCTGATTCTCTGATGTGGAACCTCTCTCCTCTGTTTGGGTGAAGGGGTCAAAGTAACTCAATGGTGGCTTCTCCTGTGGTGGCTGATATGATGCCAGAATATGTGCTGTGGGGCCTCTCTCCTCTTCCTGGGTGCAGGGGTCAAAGTAACTCAATGGTGGCTTCTCCTGTGGTGGCTGATATGATGCCAGAATATGTGCTGTGGTGCCTCTCTCCTCTTCCTGGGTGCAGGGGTCAAAGTAACTCAATGGTGGCTTCTCCTGTGGTGGCTGATATGATGCCAGAATATGTGCTGTGGTGCCTCTCTCCTCTTCCTGGAGTGCAGGGGTCAAAGTAACTCAATGGTGGCTTCTCCTGTGGTGGCTGATATGATGCCAGAATATGTGCTGTGGGGCCTCTCTCCTCTTCCTGGGTGCAGGGGTCAAAGTAACTCAATGGTGGCTTCTCCTGTGGTGGTTAGTATGATGCCAGAATATGTGCTGTGGGGCCTCTCTCCTCTTCCTGGGTGCAGGGGTCAAAGTAACTAAATGGTGGCTTCTCCTGTGGTGGTTGATATGATGCCTGATTCTCTGCTGTGAAACCTCTCTCCTCCATCTGGGTGTAGGGGTCAAAGTCTTTCAAAGTCGCCTTCTCCTGTGCTGATTGATATAAAGCTGATGGTTGTGCCATCTGACATGGTTGCCAGGGTCTGATTCAATGGGGGCCTACTCCTGTGGTGGGTGATCTAAATGCCTGATTCTCTGCTGTGAAACCTCTCTCCTCCGTCTGGGTGTAGGGGTCAAAGTCTTTCAACGTCGCCTTCTCCTGTGCTGATTGATATGAAGCTGATGGTTGTGCCATCTGACATGGTTGCCGGGGTCCCATTAAATTGGGGCCTACTCCTGTGGTGGTTGATATGATGCCTGATTCTCTGATGTGGAACCTCTCTCCTCTGTTTGGGTGAAGGGGTCAAAGTAACTCAATGGTGGCTTCTCCTGTGGTGGCTGATATGATGCCAGAATATGTGCTGTGGTGCCTCTCTCCTCTTCCTGGGTGCAGGGGTCAAAGTAACTCAATGGTGGCTTCTCCTGTGGTGGCTAGATATGATGCCAGAATATGTGCTGTGGGCCTCTCTCCTCTTCCTGGGTGCAGGGGTCAAAGTAACTCAATGGTGGCTTCTCCTGTGGTGGCTGATATGATGCCAGAATATGTGCTGTGGTGCCTCTCTCCTCTTCCTGGGTGCGGGGGTCAAAGTAACTCAATGGTGGCTTCTCCTGTGGTGGCTGATATGATGCCAGAATATGTGCTGTGGTGCCTCTCTCCTCTTCCTGGGTGCAGGGGTCAAAGTAACTCAATGGTGGCTTCTCCTGTGGTGGTTGAGTATGATGCCAGAATATGTGCTGTGGGGCCTCTCTCTCTTCCTGGGTGCAGGGGTCAAAGTAACTAAATGGTGGCTTCTCCTGTGGTGGTTGATATGATGCCTGATTCTCTGCTGTGAAACCTCTCTCCTCCATCTGGGTGTAGGGGTCAAAGTCTTTCAAAGTCGCCTTCTCCTGTGCTGATTGATATAAAGCTGATGGTTGTGCCATCTGACATGGTTGCCAGGGTCTGATTCAATGGGGGCCTACTCCTGTGGTGGGTGATCTAAATGCCTGATTCTCTGCTGTGAAACCTCTCTCCTCCGTCTGGGTGTAGGGGTCAAAGTCTTTCAAAGTCGCCTTCTCCTGTGCTGATTGATATGAAGCTGATGGTTGTGCCATCTGACATGGTTGCCGGGGTCCCATTAAATTGGGGCCTACTCCTGTGGTGGGTGATCTAAATGCCTGATTCTCTGCTTTGAAACCTCTCTCCTCCGTCCGGGTGTAGGGGTCAAAGTCTGTCAAAGTCGCCTTCTCCTGTGCTGATTGATATAAAGCTTATGCTTGTGCCATCTGACATGGTTGCCGGGGTCTGATTCAATGGTGGCCTACTCCTGTGGTGGGTGATCTAAATGCCTGATTCTCTGCTGTGTAACCTCTCTCCTCCGTCTGGGTGTAGGGGTCAAAGTAACTAAATGGTGGCCTACTCCTGTGGTGGGTGATATGATGCCTGGTTCTCTGCTGTGGGACCTCTCCTTTGTCTGGGTGCTGTGGTCAAAATAATAGTAAGTGACCTTCTCCATTGGTGGGTGACTTGAAGCCTGATTCTGTGCTATGGGACCTCACTCCAATTAATATTGTTTAATTTTTATTTATTTTATGTTAACTCATCATTTCCCTATCTACATTTGTTTGCAGGGGATTTAACTACATTTTGCTGCCTTTTGCAGCCCTCTAGCCCTTTCCGGGTGTGTTTTACAGCCTTTTTAGTGCCCAAAAGTTCGGGTCCCCATTGACTTCTATGGGGTTCGGGTTCGGGATGAAGTTCGGGTCGAGTTCGGATCACGAACCCGAACATTTTTCGAAAGTTCGGCCGAACTCGTCGAACCCGAACATCCAGGTGTTTGCTCATCTCTACTTGTAATGCTTTATATCAACGTCGCATATATTCATTTGCATATATCATTGTGTTTATTTACTTATTTATGTTTAGAACCTTGTAACCAATAAATCTGCATGTTTTTATAATACCTGCGTATTATTATTTAATGTCAAAACTATACCTTTAGCATTAATGTCAGCTCACATGAAAAGAACTTATTATCTGAGGAAATAGTCGGCCTCAGATGTAAATTGTATCGATTGGGTTATCTACAATTCACCAGGTCATGATTTCTAGAAGTTATGAAAAATTAATCATTAATTATTTTATGACCATAATTAATAATTCTTAATTGAATTATTATAAACCCGACAAGTTGGGGGAATAAACGCGTATTGTGGTGCCACAGAGCACTTTTACATACAACGCTGTAAAACCTATTTCAAGATTTTGTGTTGACATACTGAATTTCTGTAGTTGGGGGAATAAACCTGTATTCTGGTGCCACAGATCAATTTTGCATACAACGCTGAAAAACCTGTTTTATAATTTAGCGGTGACATACTGTTTTCTGTAGTTTGTTGCAATTAAACCGTTAACTTCTGCTGTTACATTGTTGGTTTAAAAAATCAAATTTTTGGTGATAGTGAAGTAATTGTATTGAATTGCTCCATCACACTGTTGTGTGACCTAAAGAAATGTATTCTGTTTATGACAAGGGCACTGCCCTACTGTAATTGTTGACTATTGGCAGTTAAATTAACACCTGAGATAAACGGTCTGTTAGTTTGGTTGGTGAATGCAAATAATGAGGAGAGCATCAAATACGGGACCTGGACATGGTCGTGGTGGTGTTGGTGGAGTTCCTGTTGCTGGGAGAGGACGTGGCTGTTCTGCGCCAGCTACAGGTCCAAGTGAAACACCTTCCTCAGGTGGAGTAGGCGACAGAACCTGCAGTGTTATTTGGTAGGGTTATTTGGTAGGCCCGAATGGCGCTCTATGGATGGTGAGGCCAGAACAAGTACAGGCAATAGTAGATTGGGAAAGCTCAGACTTGACAACTACAGCCCATGCCCATCAGTCTTTTACCTCACCCCCTTGCAAAGCAGCCAAGCAGTCTGAGCTTCAAGTCATGCAGCAGACTCTTATGCTTTTTGATGACTCTGTGGGCAGGGTTTCCCCGGGCCATCCACATAGCCCTGTCCGAGAAGTGGAAGACTTTGAATGCATTGATGCCCAACCACTTATGTTGCAGGATGAGGACATGGGAATACCACCGCAGCACGTCTCTGATGATGACGAAACACAGGTGCCAACTGCTGCAGCTTTCTACAGTGTGCAGACCGACGAGGAAGGCAGGGGTCAAGAATGGGTGGAAGATGATGTGGAGGATGATGAGGTCCTAGACCCCGACTGGACTCAAGTTCATGCTAATGACGTGTGCAGTTCTGAGGAAGAAGCGGTGGTCGCACACAGGCAACAGAACAGCAAAAGAGGGAGCAGGGTGCAAAAGCAGAGCGGCCGTCCCCGAGACAGTACGCCTGTTTCTGCCCATCACACCCAGGGACCGAGCATACCAAAGCCAGCTCCAAGGAGTTCATTGGTTTGGCAGTATTTCAGACAATGTCCTGACGACAAGACACAAGTGGTTTGCACTTATGCCATCAGAGCCTGAAGCGAGGCATAAACGTTCTATACCTGAGCACAACCTGCATGAACAGGCATCTACATACAAAGCACGAACTGCAGTGGAGTAAACACCTTAATTCCTCCTTTTCTGCTCTCTCTGCCTCTTCCTCCACCTCTGGAGTCACAGTGGCACCAGCCACCCAGCAAACAGAGGATGTGCCACCAACACCACCACCTCTCTCACCATCACCAAGCATCTCCACCATGTCACACACAAGCTTTCAGCTGTCCATCTCTCAAACACTGGAGAGAAAGAGGAAATACCCACCTACCCACCCTCGATCCCTGGCCCCGAATGCCAGCATTTCAAAATTACTGGCCTTTGAAATGCTGTCATTCCGTCTGGTGTAGACGGACTGTTTTAAACAGCTGATGGTGGTGGCTGTCCTACAGTATGTCGTTCCCAGCCGCCACTACTTTTACAGGCGAGCCGTCCCTTCCCTGCACAAAGAAATGGAGGATAAAATCAAGTGTGCACTGCGCAACGCCATCTGTAGCAAGGTCCACATAACCACAGATACATGGAACAGTAAGCACGGGCAGGGACGCAATAAATCCCTAACTGCACACTGGGTAAATGTAGGGGCTGCTGGGCCCGAGGCGGATAGCGGTTTTGGGCATGTCCTTCCACCACTGAGGACCGGAGGGCATTATTCTTTGTATCCTGTTGCCTCCTACTCCGCTTCCTCTTCTACCACCTCCTCAGCTGGTCAGCAAAAGACTTTCACCACCAACTTCAGCACAGCCAGGGGTAAGCAGGCGGTTTTAAAACTCATGTGCTTGGGGGACAAATCCCACACCGCACAGGAGCTGTTGAGGGGCATAGAAGAACAGACCGATGAGAGGTTGCTGCCAGTGAGCCTCAAGCCCGGCCTGGTGGTGTGTCATAATGGGCGAAATCTCGTAGCAGCTCTGGGACTAGCCGGTTTGACGCACATCCCTTGCCTGGCGCATGTGCTGAATTTGGTGGTGCCGAAATTCCTTGAAAACTACCCTGACAAGTCAGAGATGCTGTAGAAAGTGTGGTCCGTCTGTGTGCACTTTCGTGGTTTTCCCCCTGCTGCTGCTCGCCCGTCTGCGCTGCAGCGTAACTTCGGCCTTCCCACTCGCCGCCTTATATGTGACATGCCCACCAGGTGGAACTTGCATATGCTGGAGAGACTGTGCGAGCAGCAGCAGGCAATAGTGGAGTTTCAGCTGCAGCACGCACGGGTCAGTCGCTCTGCGAAACAGCACCGCTTTAACACCAATAAGTGGGCCTCCATGCAAGACCTGTGTGCCTTATTGCAGTGTTTCGAGTACTCAACCTACATGGCCAGTGGTGATGACGCCGTTCTTAGCGTTAAAATACCACTTCTATGTCTCCTTGAAAAAACACTTAGGGCGATGATGGAAGAGGATGTGGCACAAAGGAAGAGGAAGAAGGGACATTTCACAGGGTTTCAGGCAAGTCATTCAGAAATAACTCAGAGGGTGGGTTCCTGTACAAGCAGAGGCCAGGTACACATGTGGCCAGCCAGGGCACAGTTCTGGAGGACGACGAGGATGAGGTAGAGCAGGAGGAGGAACTGGGTTCACAGCAGGGTGGCACCCAACGCAGCTCATGGCCATCACTGGAGAATGGCTGGGGGGATATGTAGGACACAGACGATTCTCCACCTACAGAAGACAGCTTATCCTTACCTCTGGGCAGCCTGGCACACATGAGCGACTACATGCTGCAGTGTCTGCGCAACGACCGCAGAGTAGCCCACATTTTAACTTGTGCTGACTACTGGTTTGCCACCCTGCTGAATTACAAAGACAACGTGCCGTCCTTAATTCCCTCACTGGAGCAAGATAGGAAGATGCACGACTACAAGCGCACGCTGGTGGACGCGCTCCTGAGGGCATTCCCGACTGACACCGGGCGACAAGTGGAAGCACAAGGCGAAGGCAGAGGAGAGGAGAGGGAGGAGAAGGAAGAGGTCGCCAACGCAGCTGGGTCATGGCCAGCACCTTAAGAAGGCAGGGTTAGGCAGGGTTAGCCGACATGTGGAAAAGCTTTGTCACCACACCACAGCAACTGGCACCACCAGCTGATATGGAACGTCTTAGCAGGAGGCAGCATTTTAACAACATGGTAGAACAGTACATGTGTGTAACAGACCGTTTCTGCAGACAAGGGGTAAAAACCGTTTAGGCGATCGGCCCCCTTTACAGAGATATAGGCACAGCTACTGCAGAACACCAAACTCCCGAACTGGATACAAAATAGCACTCCAACTCCCGTACTGGAACCTCCCAAATAGCTGCTAGCAGACGAACAGGAAAAGCAGACAATCAGCTTACACTCCTGGCAATCAGTCTCTAACAGCATACAGTGAATCCCCCCAAGAACGAGACGAGGCTCCGTATTGATGGTAAACAGGAATTCTCAGTCTATTGAGGGCTACCTGCCTGGTATTTATCCAGGTCTCCCACCTGGTGGACACTCCCCTAGGGGACCAGAAGGAAGACTGCGACACGGGATACAGCAGCCAATCACACACAATGGGACAATACAGACACCCCCAGCATATCCCTCCCCTCTGCCTGTGATACCATCACCCTACATGGGTAATGTAATCATCACAGGCAGGAGAATACACAATGTCTTCTGTCCTGGAGACAATTGAGGAGTCATTCAATTATCGCTCAGGACAAAGGGAAATCGCCAATACACACGTGGGGACAATAGGACAGACATCACTATTCAATATACAATGTCCCACCCTTTACAATACACACAGACATTTCAGAGACAAGACTCCATTATGCACATGGGGACACAAAACAAGCATTACTGTTAAAATACACCAGGTAAGACACATTACATTAAAACTATACATTTAACATATCCCCAGATAGCTCAGGTCTGAGCGCACATTATTAAGTGAATGGCGCTCAGACCACACGAATACAGTTTAATCGCCATGGAGCCAAAGTCTTTACAGTCAGTTTCATACGAATGGGCTCCATGGGATTCCTATCTGGGGTATAACACATTCAACCAAAACTACCGAACCCCAGGCAGAAAAGCACGAATTAAGCTTTTCTGCAGGTAAAAAAGATGTCTTTTAACAGGCGGCCATAGTCCAAAGGCAGCAGGCGAGCAACCAGGCTTCTCCAATGCAATGTGGCGAGATTGGTCTCGTCACATCGTGCAGACGCCTACACGTACTGACCAAGTTGTCCACATGGCCTGAGCTTGCCGGTTATGCATTGGAGGTGCTGGCCTGCTCTGCAGCCAGTGTATTGTCTGAACGTGTATTTAGCATGGCATGGGGCGCCATTAAAGACAAACGCAGACGCCTGTCCACAGCCAACGTGGACAAGCTCACGTTCATTTAAATTAACCAGGCTTGGATCCCACAAGACTTGTCTGTACCTTGTGCAGAATAGACATTTATACCCACCTCAACCATACATTCTTGTACTCAAGTGCACTTATTCTTTGATTTCTTTTTTTTTATTTGTCCCATTATTTTGGGGGCCAGCCCAATTTAAAAAAATTAAAATAAAACATTGTTAGCTGAATACCTCCTCCTCCTCCTCGATCGCTGCTTCCACCTTCAACACCACATTCATCGCCTCCTCAACCTCCGACTCCACATCCACCTCTTCCTCCGAGTTGCAGGTTAATAATTTCAAATTTTTATTTATTTTATTTAGTTATTTCTCTATCCATATTTGTTTGCAGGGCACTTACCCACATTTTGCTGCCTTTTGCAGCCCTCTAGCCCTTTCCATGACTTTTTTACAGCCATTTTAGTGTCCAAAAGTTCGGGTCCCCTCTGGCTTCAATGGGGTTCGAGGTAAAGTTCGGGTCAAGTTCGGGTCCGAACTTCCGGGTGAACCCAAACTTCCGAGTGTCAGCTCAACTCGAATTACTAGCAGTCCCCAAGTTTTCACTTTCACAAGGGGTAACAGGACAAAATGCACCCCAGTATATGTTCCCCATTTTTTCCCCATTCAGGAAACTCTATATATATATATATATATATATATATATTGTAAGAGGGTGCAAGGTACCGTGGTCGATGGCAGGTACGTGTCACCGAGGTTCCTGGCTGCAGCAGCAGCTAGTGCTGTTTGACACCTTGTTTTTTAGTTTGGCTGCAAAGCCAATTCGGGCCGGCTCTTACTGGGAGTAGGCAAAGAGTTGGGTGGGTGCCTATTCCCCACGGTCCAGGCCGGACTTTATCCGGGCCTTTAAAAGGCAGCCTCCTCAGCAGCTGAGTGTGATTGTCCTGGAGCTGCTGTTAGGCTGTGGAATCATTTGAGTTTGGGAGTTCTGATCCATGCTGTGCTGTGTGGAGTTCTCTGGGCTGGAAGCAAGACCCCAAGCAAGGAGGAGTGCAGACGGCCTGGAAGCCGGAGGTCGATCGCCTTGCGGCTGGACTGACAGCCAGGTGCGAACCTGCACCTAAAGCCTCCCAGGTGACTGGAACCTGTTTTGGACTATTTCGTTTTGCTGCACGTTTTCTGATGGGTGTGAATTAACACCAAGTGACTGTTTGCTGTGTATTTGCTACAAGTGTGAATTAAACACTGTTTGCTACACTTTCTGGACTCCGTTTTGCCTCTATACTGCACCCGCACTGCTATCTACCAGAGCGACTCCCCACAATATATATATACTCTACTGAATTATCACTAATCAACCAACTATATAATTAACATAAATATCATAAACTAACGAACTGAGATTTAAATCGGAAGTTTTTTTTTATCCTAACAGTACAAATTGAATTAAAAAACAAATAAGGCTGCTGCAACAAAAGCACCTAAAATCTATGCAGGAACTCCGGGAGCAGCAGAGGAAACAGCAGCTGATTTTTTTTTTTACAGAAAGGTGCAGCAGATAGAGGAGCAGCACCATTAGAGAATCCAGGAGCATTTGGACCTTAAAGACAAACTAAAGAAATTGCCATAGAGGCATATTTGTTTCCCAAATTGTAAATAAATATTAACGTGTTCTTTCGTTTTTTAAAATTGTTATGTTTGTGTGTAATATTAACAGATAAGGTTGCAGTAAGGCCCCTTTAGTCCAGGGCAAACTCATCAGGATCAGGCAGACAGCAGCAAGTATATGGTAACGGTGGAGTATAAGGCCTACACATAACTCAACAGGATCAGGACTAACAGCAGCAGCAGGTACATGGTAATGTTCAAGTATATGGCCTACACATAACTCATCAAGATCAGGACAGACATCAGCAGGTAAATGGTACCGCTATAGTATAAGGCCTACACATAGCTGGGCCTAACTCAGAAGGATCGGACAGACAGAAGCAGCAGTAGGTAAATGGTAACGCTGTAGTATAAGTCCAAAACATAACTCAGTAGGATCAGGACAGACAGCAGCAGCAGGTAAAGGCAATGGTGGAGTATAAGGCCTAGACATAACCCAGCATGATCAGGACAGACAGCAGCAGCAGGTACATGGTTAACGGTCGAGTATAAGGCCTACACTTAGCTCAGCCTAACTCAGCAGGAACTGAAAGCAGCAGGTTCTTTGTTTGCTGCAAGAATGTGTTCCCAGGAATGGGACCCCAACAGACCGGAGCAATACCAAAAATAAACTTAGACATCTCTGACAGCAGCAGGTTCTTTGTTTGCAGCAGGAATGTGTTCCCAGGAATGAGCCCCCACCAGACTGGGGCAACACCAAAAATACATTTAGACACCTCTGACAGCAGCAGGTTCTTTGTTTGCAGCTGGAATGTGCTCCCACCAGACCGAGGCAACACCAAAAATAAACTTAGACACCTCTGACAGTCGCAGGTTCTTCGTCTAAATGCAATATTTTCCTTTGACAATTTTATTTCAAAGGTATTTTAAGTTTGTAAAGCCCACAATAAATTATTACAAAATTATCTCCACAAGCTGTCTGCACCGGTCTGCTCTCAGTTTCCATACCGGGCACATCGAGTCTAAAAAAGAACACTGCGGTAATGCAGCCTGCCTCGCCGTGTGCTGATTCCTCCAAGACAGAGGGCAGCAGGACTGGCGGGGTTTAGCAGCGGCTCTCTCATCCTCCTTTTGTCTGTGAGGAGGCATGGGTACCACCCATACATGATCAGCGCCGCACACACGCTGGGCTACGGCCATCGGCAGCACCCAGCCATCCTCTGCCAGTCTGAACATAGAAGCTAGTGAGGAGCCAGCTTGCCTCGGCCCGGTTATGGAAGTACAGTAAAATTTGGATCCAGTGACTGCCTAATGTACCGCCAGACACATAATCGTAAGTTCTTTTCTGTCAGGTGAATGCCTAATTTTTGGGGCCTGTACTCTAGTGGCCTACAGTAACATTTTTATCCTTTGACCGCCTAATGTACATCCAAGCCTGTACTCCCGTGGCCTAAAATAGAATTTTTCTAGGCTCTAGCAGGGCACATTTTTGAGAGTTTCCATTTAAGACGCATAAAAATGGCCATTGATTAACCCCTTAAGGACGCATGACGTACTGGTATGTCATGATTCCCGAGTCCTTAAGGACCCATGACGTACCAGTACATCATGAGTATTTCCGTTCACTGCTGCTCAGCCGGCAGTGATCGGAACAAGGTACATGCTGAAATCATTCAGCAGGGACCTTGTTACAATGCCCAGGGGACAGGACCCCCCTGTATCGGCGATTGCTGCAAACTGTGACCACGGGGATCAGAGACTTACAAGTGCCTAAACAGTTAAATGTTTAGGGGGGTGGTTGCGGGCGGCATGGGCGGTGCTGAAGGCGATCCCCCGCCTCCTCTGTAATGATCGTTGGCTGTATAGAGGTTTTAGCAAAGTGCCAGCACATTGCTGACACTCTGCTAAAAACTGCTGACATCTGTGCTGCAGATGTCAGTAGTTTAACCCCTTCCATGCCGCTGAGGTTGAGAGGTTAAGATGGAGGGAGCTCCCTCTCCCATCTGGGGCTGCTGTGCCCTTGCAGCCCCCGATTCTTGATGGGATCGCAGAGGGAGATGGAGCCTCCCTCCCTACACATCACCCGCTGCTCACTTCTGGCAGCGGGTGATGGTTACCATGGCAGCAGGACGCTTTCAGAGGCGTCCTGCTTACAATGGTAATAGTAACTCTGATCAGACTTCTGCTAATATCAGAAGTCTGACCAGACTAGTGAAAAGTTAAAAATACAGTACAGTACACTATATAGTGTACTGTACTGTATTATACTGACATCAGACCCACTGGATTTCCAAGAACACATATCACTGAATAAAATTTTTTAAAATAAAATACACTACACATATTAAGTATTGCAGCGTCCGTAAAAACCTGCTTTATAAAAATATCACATGAACTAACCCATCAAGTAAATACCGTAAAAAAACAATAGTACCAATCAAACAGCCATCTCATCCCGCAAACAATGAGCCCCTACATAGGACAATCGCCCCCAAAAAATAAAAAAATATGTCTCTCAGACTATGGAGACACTAAAACATGTTTTTTTTTTTTTTTTAAATGCTGTTATTGTGTTAAAGTAAAATAAATAAAAAAACAGTATACATATTAGGTATCGCCAGGTCTGTAAAAACCTGCTCTATAAAAATATCACATGATCTAACCCCTTTAGGTAAATTCCGTAAAAATTTTAATAAAAACATGTAAAAAAAACTGTAATAGCAAGCGATCAGAAAGTTATATGTACTCAAAAATAGTGCCAGTCAAACCGTCATCTCATCCTGCAAAAATTGATACCCCACATAGGACAATCGCCCCCCCAAAAAATAAAAACATATGGTTCTCAGGCTATGGAGACATTAAAACTTTTTTTTTGTTTCAAAAATGATATTATTGTGTAAAACTTAAATAAATAAAACGTATACATATTAGATATCGCCGTGTCCGCAACAACCTTCTCTATAAAACTAACACATGACCTAACCCCTCAGGTGAACACAGCAAAAAAAAAAATTATACAAATACAGTATCAAAAGTCATTTTTGTCACCTTACATCACAAAAAGTGTAATAGCAAGCGACTAAAATGTCATACGCACCCCAAGATAGTTTCAATCAAACCGTCATCTCATCCCGCAAGAAATGAGACCCTACATAAGACAGTCACCCAAAAAAATAAAATAAAAAGTATGGCTTTCAAAATGTGGAGATACAAAAAAATATGCTTTGTTATGAAAAACTGAAACAAAAAAAACAAAAAGTAGTCATATTTGGTATTGTCGCGTCCGTAACAACCTGCTCTTTAAAAATAGCACTCGATCTAACCTGTCAGATCAACTATGTAAATAACAAAAAATAAAAATGGTCCCAAAACAGCTATTTTTTTTTCAAATTTTCCATTTTAATCCATTTTTCCAGTAACAAAGCAAGGGTTAACAGCCAAACAAAACTCAATATTTATTATCCTGATTCTGTAGTTTGCAGAAACACCCCATATGTAAACTACTGTATGGCCAAACGGCAGGGCATAGAAGTAAGGGAACGCCATATGGTTTTTGGAAGGCAGAATTTGCTGGAGTGTTTTTTTTTACACTATGTCTTATTTGAAGCCCCCCTGATGCGCCCCTAGAGTAGAAACTCCAAAAAAGTGACTCCATTTAAGAAACTACACCCCTCAAGGTAATTAAAAGTGATTTTTACAAACTTTGTTAACCCTTTAGGTGTTCCACAAGAGCTATTGGCAAATGAAGATGAAATTTCAGAATTTCTAGTTTTTTGTTACCTTGTCTAAAAAGAAGTGTAATATAGAGCAACCAAAAACTATATTTACCCTAAAATAGTACAAACAAAACTGCCACCTTATCCCGTAGTTTCCAAAATGGGGTCACTTTTTTGGAGTTTATACTGTAGGGGTGCATCAGGGGGCCTTCAAATGGGACATATTATCTAAAAACCAGTCCGGCAAAATCTGCCTTTCAAAAACCACATGGCGCTCCTTTCCCTCTACGCCCTGCCGTGTGCCCGTACAGTAGTTTTATGACCACATATGGGGTTTTTATATAAACTACAGAAGCAGGGCAATAAATATTGAGTTTTGTTTGGCTGTTAACCCTTGCCTGGTGTCTTGAAAAAATTTATTAAAATTGAAAATTTTCCAAAAAATCGAAATTCTGAAATTTTATCTCCATTTGCCATTAACTCCTGTGGAACACCTAAAGGGTTTACGACGTTTGTAAAATCAGTTTTGAATACCTTGAGGGGTGTAGTTTCTAGAATGGGGTCATTTTTGGTTGGTTTCTATTATGTAATCCTCACAAAGTGACTTCAAACCTGAACTGGTTCCTAAAAAGTGGGTTTTTGAAAATTTCGGAAAATTTTCCAGATTTGCTTCTAAACTTCTAAGCCTTGTAACGTCCCCAAAAAATAAAATGCCATTCCCAAAATGATCCAAATATGAAGTAGACATATGGGTAATGCAAAAGAATAACTTTTTTGGGTGGTATTACTATGTATTATAGAAGTAAAGAAATTTAAACTTTGAAATTTGCAAATTCTTCAAAATTTTTGGTAAATTTAGTATTTTTTTTTATAAATAAAAATGAGTTTTTTACTCCATTTTACCAGTGTCATGAAGTACAATATTTGACGGAAAAAAAATTCTCAGAATGGCCTGGATAAGTAAAAGTGTTTTAAAGTTATTCACACATAAAGTGACACTGGTCAGATTTGCAAAAAATGGCCGGGTCCTTAAAAGGAACCTGTCACCAGGAAGTTCACTGATAAAAGAGGCATGCTGCCTTGTAGGGCTCACTCTGCTGAATATAATGACACCTTTCACTTGGTGATCTGTTGCTTTATTGTGGAGAAAAAGTACTTTTAATCCATATGCTAATGAGCTGATTTGAGTCCAGCATTTTTTCTATTCAGAGCTGTAGCCACTCCCCTATTCACTTCAGATGTAAAATGGGCATGGTTTATTACATCATTCATTCATTTTAATAATTGGCGGGAAAATGAATAACAGGGAATGCTAAGGTATTATATTTATGAGGTAAAAAAAAGGGGGAGGAATATACTATTGAAGTTAGTAATTATAATAAGGGCTAGTTTGTTCATGGAGTGATAAACACATGTTTGATAAACAATTATTTAAATGAAGGATGTGATAAACCACGCCCCTTTTACATCTGAAGAAGTGAATAGGGGAGTGGCTACAGCTCGGAATAGAAAAAAAAAACACTGGACTCATATCAACTACTGGACTCCAGTCAGCTCATTAGCATATAGATTAAAAGTACTTTTTCTCCACAATAAAGCTACAGATCACCAAGTGAAAGGTATCGTTACATTCAGCAGAGTGAGCTCTACAAGGCAGCATGTCTGGTTTATCAGTGAACTTCCTAGTGACAGGTTCCCTTTGACCACCTCAGCCCCCCTAGCTTAAACACCCTTAATGACCAGGCCACTTTTTACAATTCTGCACTGCGCTACTTTCACCGTTTATTGCTCCGTCATACAACTTACCACCCAAATGAATTTTACCTCCTTTTCTTCTCACTAATAGAGCTTTCATTTGGTGGTATTTCATTCTCGCCTCGGGCTACTTGAGGGACCTTGCCGTGGTGTCCGAGCTTAAGACATGTCCTCCTAGTAGGATATGTCGAACTAACCCTTCAATTTTATCAGTGCGAGGGTTTAGTATTGCCGCAGAGTGCACCTGCCTTTGCTATGGTTATGTTTTAGATTTTTCTCCACATCCACATTATCGTTATCGTATGTAGGATGGTTATTGTGGTACTTGTGGTCCGTTGCTGACATCTTCCATTGTATGCATTTTTTGCTGTTGATTGCCCCTAGCAACGGACTACAAGTGCAGGATGTGCTCCCCTATATACATGCGCAACTGCTTATGGGTTGAGCATGTCTTGCTTGTGGAACACCCCACCACGTTTTCTAATGGTTTGTATAATATGTTTGGAGGTGTATAAACTCCGATTTAAATGTGCCTGCTTTTCATCTACAGGCTACATTCAGGTGCACCTGGGAGGCTCTGGGCCATATCAGCTGGTCTCGGGTGGGGCTCACAGGCACCTCCCACCTCCCATTGCAAGCATGGTTACATGCTGGAGTTCACTGGTGAGCTGTCTGTGAGTCAGGCCTTACGCTCCCGTAATGCCCAACGGCTCCTGGTATTGCCCATACGGCACAGGTAGGTTGAGTGGTAGGGCCTCGGGCTACTTGAGGGACCTTGCCGTGGTGTCCGAGCTTAAGACATGTCCTCCTAGTAGGATATGTCGAACTAACCCCTCAATTTTATCAGTGTGAGGGTTTAGTATTGCCGCAGAGTGCACCTGCCTTTGCTATGGTTATGTTTTTGATTGTTCGCCACATCCACATTATCGTTATCGTATGTAGGATGGTTATTGTGGTACTTGTGGTCCGTTGCTGACATCTTCCATTGTATGCATTTTTTGCTGTTGATTGCCCCTAGCAACAGACTACAAGTGCAGGATGTGCTCCCCTACATACATGCGCAACTGCTTATAGGTTAAGCATGTCTTGCTTGTGGAACACCACACCACGTTTTCTAATGGTTTGTATAATATGTTTGGAGGTGTATAAACTCCGATTTAAATGTGCCTGCTTTTCATCTACAGGCTACATTCAGGTGCACCTGGGAGGCTCTGGGCCATATCAGCTGGTCTCGGTGGGGCTACATCTTCCATTGTATGCATTTTTTGCTGTTGATTGCCCCTAGCAACAGACTACAAGTGCAGGATGTGCTCCCCTACATACATGCGCAACTGCTTATAGGTTAAGCATGTCTTGCTTGTGGAACACCACACCACGTTTTCTAATGGTTGGTATTTCATTCTTGCTGACATTTTTACTTTTTTTGATATTTTGCTTTTTTTGACGAAATTTTTGCATAAAAAATGACATTTTTTACTTTCTGTTGGAAAATTTGTCAAATAAAACTACATTTCTCTATAATTTTTTCTATAAATGTATTGTTCTACATGTCTTTGATAAAAAAAAAAATGCAATAAGTGTATATTTATTGGTTTGGGTAAAAGTTATAGCTTTTACAAACTATGGTGCAAAAAAGTGAATTTCCGTACTTTGACTTTCTGAGCTCCTGTCCTGTTTCCTGACGTACTACAATGCCCAGACAGTAGAAACACCCCATAAATGACCCCATTTCGGAAAGTAGACACCCTATGGTATTTACTGAGGGGCATAGTGAGTTCATGGAAGTTTTTATTTTTTGTCACAAGTTAGCGTAGAATTGATTTTTTTTCCCAAAAATTTCATTTTCCGCTAACTTGTGACAAAAATTAAAACTTCCATGAACTCACTATACCTCTCAGCGAATACCTTAGGGTGTCTACTTTCTAGAATGGGGTCACTTGTGTGGTATTTTTACTGCCCTGGCATTTTAGGGGCCCCTAAAGCGTGAGAAGGAGTTTGGAATCCAAATGCCTAAAAATGTCCTGTGAAATCCTAAAGGTACTCATTGGATTTAGGGCCCCTTTGCGCATCTTGGCTGCAAAAAAGTGGCACACATGTGGTATCGCCATACTCGGAGAAGTAGGGCAATGTGCTTTGGGGTGTATTTTTACATATACCCATGCTGGGTGTGAAAAATACCTTGGGGTGTCTTCTTTCCAATCATTACATGTATGGCCAGCATTAGGAGTTTCTGCTATTCTCCTTATATTGAGCATACGGGTAATGAGATTTTTTTTCCGTTCAGCCTCTGGGCTTAAAGAAAAAATGAACGGCACAGATTTCCTCATTCGCATTGATCGATGTGGATGAAAAAATCTCTGCCAAAAAATATGCAAGAAGAAAAAGAGGGGCCTGGCGATTGTCAGGACATAGGGGCTCCGCCCAAACATCCATACCCACTTCAGCTCCTATGTCCTGGCAAACATGATTTCTCCATTCACATCAATCAATCGATCCTTGTGGAGGAAGACATCTTTGCCAGATTTTTGATACAAAGTGTTTGCCAAAGCATATGAACTCCAACACCTCTCCTCAGCTCATATGCCTGGGCAAACGTACCTGTACTGCAGAGGAGAAATCTCGCCGCATACACCGACTTCACGTGTCTTCTGACAGCAGCGCAATGCTTCTCCCAGAATTCACATCAGTGCTGCAGTGTTTTCATCGGTTGGTCCGTTGGTCTACCTGGAAAATAAAGGGTGGTTAGGGGGGGAAAAAAACAAAAACAAGCAGCAGGCTCATAACTTGAACGTTACAAACTTTATAAAATCTGAACATAAAACTATTTTTATCAAACCTGATCAAAACTTTTAAAACCTGAACTAACTCAAGATTTTTTTTTCTTGCTACCTGTTTAATTATTATTATTTTTTTAACCATTTCACTCTTTATTTTCCTAGCAGAAACCTCTCCTTTCCCATGGGACTATGTGTAAAGTGTAAATCACACAGAGATGGTGAGAAGTACATTATGCACTTTATCCCAAGTGAAAGGAGAGGTTTCTACCGTTTCACATATCTGCAGTAGCACAGCAGCACCCCTATGTGTTAGGGTCTCTCAAAACCTAGTATCCTGAGAGACCCTAGAGCCTGAGTGGATAAACTACCTGTGTTGTGCTGTCCCTATGTCCCTAAGTGTACCTGAGTGTGGTACTTTCGGAAACACTCCTCTAGGCATAGGGCAGGGTGGTCAGGACAGTCAGGACAGAAATAGCGGGTGTCACGCCTTATTCCACTCCTGCTACAGACACGACATCTTTTTCGGGGTGGCGGTTGGTTTGAGGTACCAGCAACGACATTGGGGAAATGTCGCTCGTGTAGATGGCTCACTACACTGGTGGTTGGGGCCACGGAACCTCCTGGATACAGGAGGTTCTCGATGATCTCTTCCTGAAATTTGAGGAAGGATCCTGTTCTCCCAGCCTTACTGTAGAGAACAAAACTATTATATATAGCCAATTGAATTAAATATACAGACACCTTCTTATACCAGCGTCTGGTCCTGCGGGAAAGCAAATACGGGGCCAACATCTGGTCATTGAAGTCCACGCCTCCCATGAGCAAATTATAGCCGTGGACCGAGAGGGGTTTTTCAATGACACTGGTTGCCCGTTCAATTTGGACTGTCGTGTCTGGAGGACACATGGAAGAGAGCATGTAAACGTCACGCTTGTCTCTCCATTTCACCGTGAGCAGTTCTTTGTTACACAAGGCAGCCCTCTCCCCCCTTGAGAGACGGGTGGTAAGAAACCGTTGGGGGAAGCCCCGGTGACTAGGTCGCGCGGTGCCACGGCAGCCAATCTGTTCTAGGAACAAATGCCTGAAGAGGGGCACACTTGTGTAAAAATTGTCCACATAAAGATGGTACCCCTTGCCGAATAAGGGTGACACCAAGTCCCAGACTATCTTCCCACTGCTCCCCAGGTAGTCAGGGCAACCGACCGGCTCCAGGGTCTGATCGTTTCCGTCATAGATCCGAAAATTGTGCGTATAGCCTGTGGCCCTTTCACAAAGCTTATACAATTTGATCCCATACCGGGCGCGCTTGGGATGTACTGTTTGAAGCCAAGGCGCCCGGTGAAATGTACTAGGGACTCGTCTACGCAGATGTTTTGTGCGGGGGTATACAAATCTGCAAATTTCTGGTTGAAGTGGTCTATGAGGGGCCGAATTTTGTGAAGCCGGTCAAAAGCTGGGTGGCCTCTGGGACGGGAGGTGGTGTTGTCGCTAAAGTGCAGGATGGTCTCAAAATGTGTCCTGGACATGGCAGCAGAGTACATGGGCATGTGATGAATTGGGTTCGTGGACCAATATGACCGCAATTCATGCTTTTTGGTTAGGCCCATGTTTAGGAGAAAGCCCAGAAAAGTTTTAAATTCGAAAACTTGGACTGGTTTCCACCGGAAAGGCTGTGCATAAGAGCTTCCCGGGTTGGCGTTTATAAATTGAGTGGCATACCGATTTGTTTCTGCCACGAATAAGTCATAGAGCTCCGCAGTGAAGAAAAGCTCAAAAAACCCCAGTGCCGATCCGATCTGAGCTGTCTCCACCCGAACTCCTGACTGGGCGGTGAAAGAGGGAACTACTGGTGTGGCTGAAGTTGGGGGCTGCCAATCAGGGTTTGCCAGCACCTCAGGGACTCTAAGGGCTCTATGGGCCTGTCTGCGCGGTGGCTGCAACGGGAGAATTACTGCACGTGCCACCGTACCAGCTTCAACTGCCCTTCCGGTGCTCGCCACTTCACCATGTTGTACGGCAGTGCTGGTAGAAGGTCCAGGATGGGCTGCGCTGCTGGTGTATGCCTCACCACGTAATCTGGCAGCGCCAGCCCCACTCTGCTGCCCTTGAAACTGATCCTGCGCTACCTGCGGTCTAGCGACACGGGGCCGGGTACGCCTGGTGCTTTCAGGGACCTCAACCTCCTCGTCCGAACTTTGGGTCAGACTGCCACTGCTTTCTACAGGTTCATATTCTGACCCGCTAGATTCCCATTCCTCATCCGACTGGGTCAGAATCCTGTAGGCCTCTTCAGGAGAATACCCCTTATTTGACATTTGGGCGACTAAATTTAGGGGGTATTCCCTGAGACTATTTTCATAGATTAAATAAGCATGCATGTTTTTATTTAATCTATGAAAATAGTGTAAGAAAAGTCCGATTTTCGTATACTTGTTCATAAACTTTTATAAACTTGTTTAAAACATTATTTGCAATCCAGACATCAGAGAATTGCTTAAACAATGGCATTGTTGTTGAACATATTCCACAAAGGTACAACCGATGGTAACCCCTGGGAAATAGAGATGTCTATAAATATGCTGCTATGGTATAATGTGGTTGTACTGGTTTCCCTTGGAAGGATATGACACAATACACCCAAGAAAAAGAGCAAGCCTGTCTTACAAATGGGAGGCTAGCGAAGTACAGGAAGCCGCTGCGATTGATAAAAAAGATCAAAACTGATTTTTTTATCACCTCAACGTTTGTGAAGTGATTGTGCAGTGATAAAAAAAAAAAATGTTGTCCCTGCGGCGGGGTGGGCGTGGTTGAACGCACGTGTGGGCGACCGATCAGGCCTGATCGGGCAAACACTGCGTTTTGGGTGGGGGGCGAGCTAAAGTGACAGTAATACTATTATAGATCTGACTGTGATCAGTTCTGATCACTTACAGATACTATAAAAGTACAAATGCTGATTAGCGCTACGCTAATCAGCGAATCGGTGACTGCGGTGCGGTGGGCTGGGCGCTAACGGAAGCTAACTACCAAAGGGACCTAAACTAACCTAAACCTAGCAGTCAATACTAGTGAAAAAAAAAAAGTGACAGTTTACACTGATCACTTTTTTCCCTTTCACTAATGATTGACAGGTGATTGAAAGGGGTGATCAAGGGGTTAATTGGGGTGATGGGAGGTGATCAGGGCCTGAAGTGTGGTGCTTGGTGTACTTACAGTAGAGGTATGCTCTCTCCTGGGTCCAACCGACGAAAAGGACCCAGGAGAGGGCACAGAAGCCATTTAACACATTATATTTATAAATATAATGTGCTAAAGGGCTTGCGATTCGTTTTTTTTAAAAAACCATCAGCCTGCCAGCGATGATCATTGGCTGGCAGGCTGAGGACCTATACTTGAACTTGTCCTCTAACTTTTCACCGCCGCACAGTGCGCATGCGCGGCGGCATCAGCGCGAAATCTCGCATCTCGCGAGATGACGCGCCGATGTGTCGAGTCAGAACTACAGGACCGCCCGCCGGACGCATCCGTGTGTTAGGCGGTCCTGTAGTGGTTAAGGGGTTAAAATACTTATTTTTTGTGGGAATTTTTGCCAATGATCCCGCTCTGGTATGTCACTGTCCATGTTGTGGGACTATTTGTGCACTTCTAGTAAGTATCTGGTGGCTGCAAATATGACCTGAAGGTTTTTCAGGTTCGCCTGCTATTAATGTAAATGGGACCCGCCATGAATGCGCGGTTCATAAACATTTGATTGCGAACACACAGTCGCGCTCGTGAACCGTCCCGGCCGCTGTTTGGCCATCACTAGTGGACATCCCATTAACAGTAGAATAATACAGGTTATTCACCCAAATTTCAGAATCAAGGCCTAATTGAATTATCTATAACACAATGTGGACACCCCAATAACAGTAGAACAAGCCAACTTTTTCACTCCAATGTGAGAATCAATGTCTAATGGAATTGCTTATCTATTAAACAATGTGTATCACATAAATAATGGAGTAAACATATTCCCCTTAAAAAAAAACTATCTTTATTAAATTATTTAAAATATAACTTACACATACACATATAGGGACAAACAAAAACACCAAAACCGATTACATTTGTTGCTCAATAGCCATCCGATTGCTATACCCTAGCGTCTAAATATGACCATGCAGCCTATCAATTTGAAATACATGTGACCCCGGGCTTTCCTATCTATATACTGCTGGGAATCCCCCAAACTCGCGATCTACCTAGAGTCCGGGTCACAAAGCAAGTCGCATAACATTACATGACCAATGGTAATTTCCTTAATAGGTTATAATCTGTAGTTGGTGTGCCCCTCTAGGCACGTTTCGCGTGATAGCTTCTTCAGGAGGTTAGCTTCCCTTCACTGTCTCTATCCAATATTCAACAATTAAAGGCTTTCTTGAACACTGTCCCTAGCGCTTCTCATGTTTCTCCCTGTGCTCACCTCACAGTGAAATGGCGGAAACTGCACGGGTAAGGCTTTTTAAGGGCTGTGACATCACAGAGTGATATGGGATATCTCACATTCTTCTGATTTACACTTTCTAACCTGTATAGCCTGCATTGTCAGAAAAAAAAAATATTAGTTACCATGAAGCAATAGAAAATTTGGATTCGTTATGAATAAAATTTTTCCTAAATATTAGGTCCAATTCCATTTCGGATGCTTCGATTCACTCAACACAAGTAATAGTGATCGTTTCTGTATGCACAGATATATTTATGGTGTTCTTAAAGCATGCATGTTTTTATTTAATCTATGAAAATAGTGTAAGAAAAGTCCGATTTTCGTATACTTGTTCATAAACTTTTATAAACTTGTTTAAAACATTATTTGCAATCCAGACATCAGAGAATTGCTTAAACAATGGCATTGTTGTTGAACATATTCCACGAAGGTACAACCGATGGTAACCCCTGGGAAATAGAGATGTCTATAAATATGCTGCTATGGTATAATGTGGTTGTACTGCTTTCCCTTGGAAGGATATGACACAATACATTGCAGCAGGTAAAATTGCAAAGCTCTGTAAAACTGAAAACCACAATACATCTTTCTCATTTTAGTCTGTTGTAAAGCAGTACCAGCTAAGTAGATGAGATTTTGAAAATCTGATATACATGGTGTGGAAATTGACATGTGATGAAGATTTTGAAATCTGAGGTATGTCAATTGTTTGTGCTGATTTTAAGAGCAAATTTCACCCTTTGTAATGCCAAGAGTGAGATTCGGGGCAAATCCATGTCAAAATCCATGACAAAATCTGCAAGTAACATATGCAGATTATGGGGCGGGAACACAGTGAAAAAATCCAAAGAAAAAATATATAAATTACACAGCCATGTGCATATATGCCTACTCTGATCCAAGAAACATAATGCTGATAACCTTCAGATTACATTTCTTTATTTATTTTTTATTACAAAACATGGATCTTGATGGAATAGGACTGATCTACAGTATGCTCCTCTGTTATTTTATTCTCCCATTGAAAATCACGTCAAAGATTTTACTGCTAGAGTTTTACCTATTGTCAGAAATATTAATTGGTACCTGGTTCTTTAAGGAAAAGTATGTCAAAGTCATGTTTAATAACAGTAACAATGTACTTTTGCCCACAGAAATACTCAGGCAAACGCATGGCAAAAAACCAGACCTTATTGCTTAATGAATTTACCCTGCTCGGACTGACTGATAATGCTGACAATGAAATAATCCTATTCGTCTTTTTTTTAGTGGTTTATGTGATCACAGTTGTAGGGAATTCTCTGATGGTCATTACTATCACTCTGTCTTCAGCTCTTCACTCTCCAATGTACTTCTTCTTGCGTAATCTCTCCATTGTAGACATGTGCTATTCAACTTCCACTGTTCCTAAACTTCTTCTGGACTTTTTGTCTGATGTGAAACGCATCTCCTTCTTTGGTTGTGTTGCGCAGTTATATTCCTTTATATCTTTTGGTGGGATTGAATGTGTTCTACTTGCTGCTATGGCTGGTGATCGTTATGTGGCTATTTGCATGCCGCTGCAGTATACTGAAGTCATGAGTTGGAAGACATGTACAGTACTTGCTACCGTATGTTGGATTGTTGGCCTACTTAATTCTCTTGCTCACACAGTTTTCACATTTCGGTTACCGTTTTGCAGGTCTAGATCTCTCCATCACTTCTTCTGTGACATACCACCACTTCTAGCACTATCCTGTGCTGATACTACTGTTAATGAAGTTGTGGTATATACTGCTGGGGGGTCAGTGATCATAGGATCTTTTATGTTGACTATTTTGTCATATATTTTTATTGTTAAATCAATTTTGAAAATTAAGACAGCAACAGGAAGATGGAAAGCATTTTCAACATGTGCTTCTCATCTTACAGTGGTCATACTTTACTATGGAACCATTGTATTTATATATATTCGACCTACATCTACTTATTCCCTTGACCAAGATCGTATTGTTCCTGTTCTTTATGGCATCATTACACCAATGCTAAACCCAATCATTTATAGCTTGAGAAATAAAGAAGTTCATGGAGCTCTAACAAAATTAATTATAAGAAAAAAATTATTGTGGTAAGATACAATGTAACTTAGTTTGACTTTCAGACAATGAATATTAGCTAACTATTGCTTTGAGACAATGGGATATATTTAAGGTCTCTTTACATGGGCCAACACCACAGGAAATTCTCTGGGACAATCCGTTAGTTCCTGTTCATCAGAGGAGGTGACAGCTGCATTTACATGCTGCAATCATCTCTACTGTATGGGGACAAGTGATTGCCACAATGATTGTTCATCACCATAGAATGATTACTTCTGGGCAGCAGATAGTTGTTTAGACAGCACAATGAACCATTGCCCGAAACAATGCTTTAGGTAACCATACAGTTGTGTTCAGAATTATTCAACCCCCAATGCTGTAAAGGGTTTTAGGGAATTTAGTGTACATTTGTAATTGTGTTCAGAATGAAATCTTACAAGGACTTTTTAAAGAACCAAATGCAACTAAAATGACATCAATTGTTTTTGTAATACAGTATTAAATGTTTGTTTTGTGATTTCTTCATTGACACAATTATTCAACCCCTTAAAAACGACCACTCTTAAGAACAGAGGTTCATTCAAGTCTTTTCAATCAGGTATAGAAAACCCCTGTGGATGTCAAGGAGCAGCAATCAAGCAGAATAAGCACCAATTAGGCAGATGTAAAATGACTGTGATACTCAGCTCCTTCTAGACATTTACTGATATGTTTACAAACATGGTGAAGTCAAGAATGGTCCAGGAAGACAAGAGAATAGGTGATTTCTCTTCACAGGAAGGGCAATGGCTATAAGAAGATTGCAAAGATGTTAAACATACCAAGAGACACCATAGGAAGCATCATTCACAAATTCAAGGCAAAGGGCACTGTTGAAACACTACCTGGTCGTGGCAGAAAGAAGATGCTGACTTTGACTGCTGTGCGCTACCTGAAGCGCAAAGTGGAGAAAAGTCCCCGTGTGACTGATGAGGAACTGAAAAAAGATTTGTCATATGCGGGTACTGAAGTTTCAGCTCAGACAATAAGGCACACACTGCATAATGAAGGCCTCCATGCCAGAACTCCCAGGCGCACCCCCTTGCTGTCTCCAAAGAATAAGAAGAGTTGACTGCAGTATGCCAAAAGTCATGTGGACAAACCACAAAAGTGTTCTGTGGACTGATGAAACAAAATTAGAACTGTTTGGGCCCATGGATCAACGCTATGTTTGGAGGAGGAAGAACAAGGCCTATGAAGAAAAGAACACCTTGCCTACTGTGAAGCATGGCGGGGGTCAATCATGCTTTGGGGCTGTTTTGCTTCTACAGGTACAGGGAAGCTTCAGCGTGTGCAAGGTACCATGAATTCTCTTCAGTACCAGGAGATATTGGATGAAAATGTGATGCAGTCCGACACAAACCTGAGGCTTGGGAGACGTTGGACCTTTCAACAGGACAATGATCCCAAGCATACCTCCAAGTCCACTAGAGCATGGTTGCAGATTAAAGGCTGGAACATTTTGAAGTGGCCATCGCAGTCACCAGACTTAAATCCGATTGAGAACCTCTGGTGGGACTTAAAGAAAGCAGTTGCAGCGCGCAAGCCTAAGAATGTGACTGATCTGGAGGCTTTTGCCCATGAAGAATGGGCGAAGATACCCGTAGATCGCTGCAAGACACTTGTGTCAAGCTATGCTTCACGTTTAAAAGCTGTTATAACTGGAAAAGGATGTTGTACTAAGTACTAAGAGTGAATGTCACTTGGGGGTTGAATAAAACTGATAATGATGTGAGCACAGAAAAGTCATTTGTGGTTATTTCATTATAAATATTATGTTATATTTGTCTGACTTACAAGTGCCTCTATGATTTAATTGTAAACAAGATGACTGAAATGATCAAAATCAATGTCAAACTGGGGGTGAATAATTTTGAACACAACTGTATCAGTGATTCTTTCACTCAGTGAACGAGTATTTGCTCATTTATCGGGTGATTGTCAGCACTAAGGAGGAGCAAATAAATTCTCAATGAACCTGATTCATATCGAATTTCCCAAAAACTTTTGTTATTAATTTCAACGTTTAACTTGTTCTCATTGCTAAAGATGAGAGAATCGATGTTGATGACGCGGAATTCGATCCGAATTTCAGGAAAAATGTAAAGCCCAATTTCCTCACACTTCTGGTAACTAGGGATGAGCGAATCGACTTTGGATGAAACATCTGAAGTTGATTGGCATAAAACTTTGTTTCAATACTGTACGGAGCAAGTGGTCCGTACAGTATTAAAATGTATTGGCTCCCATGAGCCGAAGTTATTACTTCGCAAAGTCTCACGAGACTTTGCATCATGACTTCAGAAATTGATTTATACTGTAAAAAAACATTTCCCAAACTCGGGTTCGGTTCCAAGGTACAACTTCGCGAAGTAATATCTTCGACTCATCGGAGCCAATACATTTTAATGCTGTAGGGAGCACTCACTCTGTACAGTATTGAAACAACGTTTTATGCCAATCGACTTCGGATGTTTCATCCGAAGTCAATTCGCGCATCCCTAGTGGTAACGAATCACATTTTTTCCTAAAATGGCTGCTGCACGTGTGAGGACATGGAGAAAGAAACTCTGGGAAAGCAGGATCACCCATAATGCCATGCATGCAGCCAATAAGCAGCCAGCCAGCCCTGTGATTTCACAGCCCAATAAATAGCGGCAGCCATCTTAGATTCTGTCATCTGCCAGCGTACTTAGTGTAGGGAGAGACGAGTCTGCAGGTGCTAGGGACAGTGATAAGAAACACTGGTTTGTTGTGAAAAAACTAATTATAAGTGCAGTGAAAGGATAGAGAGAAATCATTCCACAGCATTTATGTAGAACAGGGTTCAGTATGGGAGGTTACAAACTGGGTAATGGGAACAATCGTATTACACCTTGGTGCACTGACTGTGGATCCAAATTGCCATTATAAAACTCTGTCATTCTAGCAAACCGTTCTTGTCATTGGATGCAAGTGCTGTTTGATACAGCCATTAACAGGGTTTATTACAAGGAAATATTTCTACAGTATGTCTTGTTTGTCCTTGTGTGGTACAGTGATATATTCTAAAGCCCATTTTCCCGTGTATTAGTGGCGAAATAAAATTATATTCGCCGTTCATCATTGCAATTATCTGTTGAAAAGCCTTTTGCGTTGTGGAAAAGTGGGAAAAAATTAGGGCCTAATTGCCGTTCTGTGGTGCAGTGATATATTCAAAAGCTCAGTTTCCCGTGTATTAGTGGCGAAATAAAATTATATTCGCCGTTCATCATTGCATTTATCTGTTAAAAAGCCTTTTGTGTTTTGGAAAAGTGGAAAAAAATTAGGGCCTAATTGCAGTTCTGCGGTGCAGTGATATATTCAAAAGCCCAGTTTGCCGTGTATTAATGGCAAAATAAAAATATGTTCGCTGTTCATCTGTTGAAAAGCCTTTTGTCTGTTGAAAAGCCTCTGTCAGGGGGCTCTACTTGTATAAGTGTTGAATAGAACAGGTTCTGTAGACATCTATGTGGATGGTGTAAAAGTAGTGCGCTTCTTCTTGACGCCAACATTGACCTGTAAGGCCTCTTTCACACGAACGTGTGAGCCTCGTGCCAGTTTTGCGGACCCCATTTACGGATCCGCAATACACGGGCACCTTTCCGTGGCCATTCCGCATCACTGATGCAGACCCATTCATTTCAATGGGTCCACAAATCTGGAGATGCAGATCAGTGCAGAACGTAATGACAGAACGGTGGAAGCACTACGGAGTGCTTCCGTGGGGTTCCGTTCCGTACTTCTGTCCCACAAAAAGATAGAACGTGTCCTATCTTTTTGTGGAATGGGCAGATTGCAGACCCATTTAAGTGGATTGGTCCGCGATCCGCTCTGGGCGCCCCACGGTCGGTGCCGTGCATTGCGGGCCGCAATTTGCGGTCCGCAGCACGGGCACGGGGCACACACGTTCGTGTGAAAGAGACAAAAGGCTGAGTTCACACTTGAGTTATTTGGTCAGTTTTGGCCCTAGGACTGCCCAAATAAGTGAAGTGTGCAGTGATTTTAAGAGAGACGCCTGTCATCTGCATGTCATACGGACTCACAGTATTATTTCACTACCAGAGCAAACTCCCTATGCGTGTTAGGCCCCATGCACACGACCGTTGTTTGTTTCCGCGTCCGTTCGGGTTTTTTTCACGGATAGGATGCTTTCCCATTCCTTTCAATGGGTCCGTCAAAAAATGCGGATGGTCAACCGTTTTTGTTCCGCATCCGTGATCCGTGTTTTCATTCCGTTAAAAAAATAGTGCATGTCCTATTTTTTTCACGTTTGCGGACAAGGATAGGCATTTTTATAATGGATCTGCCATAAAAATCGGATCCGTCAAAAAAAACGGTCCGTCATCCGTTTTTTTTGACAGACGCAAAATTTGCAGGAGGAGCGGAGGCAGGCAACGGTCGTGTGCATGTAGCCTTACTGCAAGGCACAGTGTTCTACACCACTATAAAGGCTCTCTGAAGCCAGGAAATAGCCGTTTTTAACGCAATTAGCCGCAAAAAAAATTCGGTGAACCGGCGAATTGAATTTTTTAAAAATTCGCTCATCTCTACTCATTACTGAGAGATTTTTAAAAAAATCATTATGAATTCCATATTGTTAGAACTCATTTTATCATTTCTAGTATTTATATTTATACATACAGTATCTTCTTGTGCTTCACAGATCAATTTTCCCCTTTTTATTGGTGGTAGCGTCAAACAGTTCAATTAGTGCTTTTTCATAATAACATTTTCCCCTGGTGGCAGCCTCTACCTGTTCAATCTGTGCTTTTTCACATTTTGTTTTATATCTATTGGTGTGTTTGCATCTCTAGTGATGAGCAAAGTTTAAAAAAAATTAATTCGTCAGTTTCGCCGACCTTTGTCAAGAAATTTGATTTGTGACAAATTAATTTGTCACAAATCTCTTTTTATTATATGGAGGGGGGTGCAATGACGGGGAATGCATTCAACACTGATAGTTGCATCTGAGACTCAGGCCTCATGCACACAAACGTATTTTGTTTCTTTGTCCATTCCGTTTTTTTTTTGCGGATAGGATGCAGACTCGTTCATTTCAATGGGTCAGCAAAAAATGCTGACAGAAAACCGTGTGCTGTCCACATCCGTATGTCCGTTCCGTAGCCCAGCAATGGATTTTGCAGACAAGGATAAGCATTGTTACAATGGATCCGCAAAAAAAACTGATGCAATACAAATGCCAAACGGACATCATCCGTAATTTTTGTGGATCCGTGTTTTGCGGACCACAAAACATGTACAGTCAAGGGAATAAAGCCTCACATTCAGGTGTTAAGGGAGTTAATCCAGGGTTAAAAAATAATTGTTACCATAAGGCATGGGGAATTCAACTTCGCAGAAAATCTAATTTTTCCTATACTTCGGATCGAATTCCGCTTCATATTCTTCGATTCTCTCAACACTACTCCACATAATGCTTCTCTGGAAAAGAGACATGCAAGCTAGTCTCCTTTCCAAATGGAAAGGAAAACTTTCTTATACCAGAAATCCAGCTCTTGCTGGGTTACTACTCTTTAACAGAGCTGAGCAAAGAACCTTGGCTGCCTCAGAGACCTTGTTTGGGCTACTATTTCTTCTTATGATTGCCTACAAGTATGAATGAGGATTATCATAAACCAGTCAACGTCCCTCTGGGTCTCTTGGAAAAATTAATTTGAATATCTTATTTGAATATCTTTCTCAAAAACCCAGACGGGCAGTGTACAGCCTACAATACTTCACAAACCTACTAAGCATACTAGGCGCTCTCTGCATTGAGAAAGAGTACCCCTCAGACAACAATCAAATATTACCAAGAAAGATCAGCATTCTCGCTCTCTACCTCCCTCACCCCCCTTCTCTCTCTCTCTCACACACTCACACATGTGTTAGGCTACCTTCACATTTACATTTACATTTTTCAGTATTGAGATCCGTCATAGGATCTCAATACCAGAGAAAAACACTTCCATTTTGTCCCTATTCATTGTCAATGGGGACAAAATATAACTGAACAGAACTGAATGGTCCAAAATGCATTCCGTTCCATTTGGTTGTGTTCCCATACAGGAGAGCAAACCACAGCAAGCTGTGGTTTTCTTTCCGTCATGGGATGCTGAGCAAATCGGATCCGGCATGACCCACCATGCAAGTCAATGGAGACGGATCCGTTTTCTCAGACACAATAGAAAACGGACTCGTCCTTCATTGACTTTAAATGGTGTTCATGACAGATCCATCTGATATGTTAAAGATAATACAACCAGATCCATTCATAATGGATGGAAATGGTTGTATTATCAGTAAGGAAGCGTTTTTTCTGCAGGATCAGGCAAAAACACAAGTATGAACGTAGCCTTATATGTTTTAGACACTTTTTGATGTAAAGGATGTTATGCACTATATTTGTCATCCAACTTTTTTATTTTTCTTCTTCATCCCCTCTTTTTTTCTCCCTGTTTTAAGACTGGGTTGGAATGTGATCGGTTATTAATGCAAAAATAAAGCACAATTGTGAAACACATTATTATAGGTCTTTGAAATGACATTATCTAGGCTGTTTTTTTTTGTAAACTGAATAAAAATGAATAAGTATTATTTACAAAAGTAATAAATGGTTATTTATCTGTTGGGGATCTTTTGGCAAACCTCCTGTCATGGCGAGACCTGCAGAGGGAAGCATACCTGCCTGTTTCCTGCCACTGGGCTTTGGCTTCTTTGCTTCTCTGCCACTGTTGCAGTGCTCGGGTCTCCTGCTGTCAATATCCAGTTGGATGTCTCTGCAGCCAATGACTGGCCACAGCTGTAATCTACCCCCCTTGCATCACGTCAATTTGTCATTGACTGCAGTTGCATAAAATCAGATATTAACATTTGGGGACTCAAGTGTCGCAGCTGTGGCAGGGTATCAAAAGGTCTAGGACCCGACAGCAGGGAAGTATGCTTCCCTCTGCAGGTATGGCCACAAGGGGAGGGGGGGGGGGTCTGCCAAAAGACTTCTAGAAGATGAACAACCCCTTTAAATTTGGCACATAATGCATCATTTTAAAATGTACAGTTATTTGCAATTTGCCCATCTGTCCTGTTTCTACATATTGTTGTAATTATGTATTCTGTGTTAATAATACTTGCTCTTTCATTATGTACATGTGACTTTCCATTACAAATTTGACAGTAGGCTACATAATTAATGTAAATAAATAAATCATAATTAATTAGGTACAGTAGCTGCATGAGACTGATTATTCATTGTTGATTTTGTATCTTTCTAGAACGATTCAAAATTACAGTATCTTCTCTGAAGAACATTTGTAGGTGAAATTGCTGTCACTTGATAACGATCAATTTTGATCCCCATGGAACATATCACCAAAATCTACCATCACTTAATTATATAAATAAAGCCTCAAATATCAGTTTGATTTCCAATTAGGCTGATGGTTTTTTAGTTATTCAGTGGTGACAAGAATTATTTAAATTTCACACTTATATATAAAGTTGGGGAAACACTTTACAAGTTTGGTATTTAAAGCTATTTAGGCTAATTCATCGACAGTAAAATCAGTAGGGTGCAGAAACTGTTAAAGAATCAGTTATCTTTAGTTATGATAAAGCCTGTTTCATATGAGATCAAAAGAATTTATTGTTGGATATGTCTCCATGGCCAAATCTTCACTATATAAGTGGCATCAGTAATTGGTCTTTCAATCCAGTGGTGTATGGGGTCTTAAGGAAAGGCCAACATATCTACTCCTCTTCTGTACCCTTTCCCAGCAAAGCACAGCATGCATCAACTTGTAGGACTCTGTGTGTCTTCAATCTCTAGAATTCCAAAATGGTGATATGGCTGATATTGAGGACGACTTGGGTTAATATGAGCTCTGTGAGGCACTGGTATTACTGAGCCTTGTATAGCCCTGCAATTGGATATACAGGTGAAACTCGAAAAATTAGAATATTGTGCAAAAGTCTATTTATTAAAGTAATGCAAACTAAAAGGAATTGCATTAGTGCAGTTTAAAATTAGAATTTTGTGAAAAAGGTTCACTATTCTAGGCTCAAAGTGTCACACTCTAGTCAGCTAATTAATCCATACCCCTTGAGCAAAGGGTACCTCAAAATTGTGACTTTGGGGTTTCATAAGCTGTAAGCCATAATTATCCAAATTATAACAAATAAAGGCTTGAAATATCTCGCTTTACATGTAATGAGTCTATCTCATATATTAGTTTCACCTTTTAAGTTGCATTACTGAAATAAATGAACTTTGAACGATATTCTAATTTTTCGAGTTTAACCTGTAGTTGAGTAATTTTTGTTCCATAGTTAGTAGGTTGCAAAAAAAAAAGACCTCCCAGTCTTAGAAATACCACTTGATCCAAAAGTTAACAAAAAACAAACAAAAAACAATACATTCTTAAATAGCATAAGCCAATCTGGGAAAAATCCTTCCTGACTTCTTAGGATACAGTAAACTCCCAAATTCCCCAAATCACTATTCTACATTCATCTAAATAAGGATGCATATTATTTTTCTCAAGGAAGATTTCTAACACTTTGTTAAATCTAGCCAACTTTTCAGTCATTAATAAATCCTTGTTCCATAAATTTACATTTTAGACACTTCTGCGGGATCATTGTGATAAGTTATTTTGAATATTTTTGTACAGATACGAGATATGCCAAGCAGTGATCTATAATAGTATACTAGCAGAAGGACCCGGCTTCACCCGGGTATATTAAATCTATTTCCTTTAATGTTTCTGTGTGTCGTTAAACGATATCGACAGTATCCACTATAACAGTGACATCTACAGCACCCCGCCCCTTAACAGTGACCTCCAAAGCGCCCCACCCCTTAACACTGACCCCACCGACAGTGCTCGTCCCTTAAAATGGGATCTCCACAGCAGCCTACCCCCTTAACTTTGACCTTTACAGCAGCCTTCCCCTTTAAGGGTACTTTCACACTTGCGTTATTTTTTTCCGGCATAGAGTTCTGTCAAAAGGGCTCTATGCCAGAAAAGAACTGATCAGGCATATCCCAATGCATTCTGAATGGATAGAAATCTATTCAGTTTGCATCAGTATGCCTTCTGTTCAGTCACTGTCAGGCATTTTGGCCGGACATAATACCGCAGGATGCTGCTTATGTCCGCCCAAAATGCCTGATCAGTCGCCGGAATGCCGTATCGGGCATTCAATTACATTGACTTGCATTAGTGCCGGATCCGGCATTGCAAAACAACTGAAGGACGGATCCGTCCTTCTGGTCTGCGGATGCGCAGACAAGGAAAACTGTGAAAAAGACTGCAAGACAGATCCGTCTATCCGCATGACTAGCGGAGAGACGGATCCGTTCTTGCAATGCATTTGTAGACGGATCCGCACCCGGATCCATCTACAAATGCTGTCAGTTGTCACACTAAGCGGCGGATTCGGCTGGCAGCTCCGACAATGGAACTGCCTACCGGATCACACTAACGCTAGTGTGAAAGTACCCTGACAGTGAGTTTCACAGCACACCACCCCCTTGACAGTAACCTCCACAGGGCCCGCCCCCTTAACAGTGGACTTTACAGCAATCTGCCCCTTAACACTGACCTCCATAGCGGACCATTCCCTTAAATGTGACCTCCACAGCAGCCTGCCCTTAGGGTGGCCAGAGGTCCAGTTTTAGGCTGGACAGTCTGGTTTTCTGACTCCCTGTCCTTCGTCTGGCGCAGGGCCTTGACAGACACAGGGATGTCCTTTTGAACAGCTCACTCTCAGACAGCAACACCGTGCTTTCTGAGCATGAGCTGCAGGGAAAAGTCACCTTCACTGCCACCCCTGCAGCTGACAAAAGTTGATTTTTAACTTCCGTCGGCTGCGGAGAGGGAGGGGACATGGCTTAACCAGTTCAGGGTTGTGGCTTAGCGGGACCTAGAAGTAGATTTTTAACTTAATTTTTTCAATCCCTGTCAGCTGAGGAGTGGGACAAGGCTTGGCCTAACCTGATAGGGGGCATGGCCTTTTTAACAGCTCAACCTAAGACAGCAGCACTGTCCTCTCTGAGTGTGAGCTGCAGAGAGAAAGTCACCATCCCTCCCACCTCTGAAGTTGACAGAAGTTGATTTTTAACTTCATTTTGTTAATCTCCATCAGTTGCGCGGGGGGGGGGGGAGTTGGCTAACCGTATCTGGGGGGTGGCTTAGCGAGACCTAGAAGTAGATTTTTAACTTTATTTTTTCAATCCCTGTTGGCTGAGTGGGAGGAGGCATGGCTTAACCAGATTGGGGGTGTGTCCTTTTGAACAGATCACTCTAAGACAGCAGCACTGTGCTGTCTGAGTGTGAGCTGCAGTGAGAAAGTCACCGTCCCTCCCACCTCTGCAGCTGACAAAAGTTGATTTTTAACTTCATTTTTTAATCCCTGTCAGCTGAGGAGTGGGGGGCGTGACCTAAACAGTATGGGGGTGTGGCTTTGTGGGGCCTGGGGGCGGGGTTTTAAGGCTGACTTGAATACCCTACTTGCCCCCTGAAGTGTGACCTCCATGGCACTCTGCTCCCTTAACAGTGTCATCCACAGTGCCCTGCCCCATTAAATCTAACCTGCAGGAGTGAAGAGAAATGGCCGATTTGTTATGGAAACCTCAGGAAATAAGGTACTAAGTGCTATTAGGCCATGGGTTTACTTCAGTAGCTATTAGCCTGGTGACAGATTTCCTTTAAAGCTCATCTACAGCAGTGAAGAAACATGGCTGGGTTGTTATGGTTACCTGGATTAAAACTGTCTGTGTGGAGATGAACTGCCAGCGAGCTTCTATTGGCTGATAAGGGTCATGTGACCAGGCTTCTATTGGCTAATGCATTTTTTGGGAATATCTCAGGAGGGGTACGTCCTAGAGAGCTGAGACCCGGTCTAAAACCTGCCCAGACACCTGATGTACCTGTGTGCCAAATTTCGTGATTGTAAATGCGACATTGCGGGCATACACACATACATAAACACACACTCAGCTTTATATATTATATTTATATTAATATGATCAATAAAGATGACAATCCAAAAAAGTTTAGAATCTGTTATCTCCCCAACTTTACACTAATTATATGAATTTACTAGATACAAAGATCCATTACATTCAAGTGATAACTTTGTACACAGAAGAGCTTACTTGTTATTAGAATATCCTAATCCTTTTGTTCTGTTATTCCCAGTTTTATTCTGCAGTGGCTGGGTTTAAGATGGCCTCAACGCTCTTCTAAGCACTAACTGCAGAACACTACAGAACCCTAGGGGTTCTGACTCCTCTCCTTATATACAGTTTCTGGATAAACTAGAACCTTCTAGTGGGAGAGGTGGAGTAGGGAAACTCAGCACAAACAAATACAATGTTACTCCCATCTCTCATAGACTTACATCGAGCTTCAGTGATACTCAATGGCAATGACACCGCAGTTTTTCCAGACAAAAACATGTTTTCAGACATAATTAATAGAGCTAAACCAAACATTTAAAACGTCAGTCTTTTTGGTTTTGGTGGTAAACAAGTCTGCAGTTACACAGTATTAAACAGTATGAGTCAATGCAAGTTAACCCTTTAAAATGAAATAAATTAAGGAGTTGATGACTTTGCATAGGAGAAATAGGCAAAAGTACCCCTGCTCCAGGGTACTACAATTTCATTTCATTTCATTTATCAACAATTTTTATTAGAGATGAAATTCGTTAAATTTGTTTTGTGCCTGATTCATTTTTTTTGTTTTTTTATTGATTCATGTCTAAATCGCTTCATTGTAAATAAACGTGTTTTTAACTGGCCTGAAAATTGGTACTGTATGTGACCATCTAAGGTCTCAGATTTTTTTTAAATTTTTTCGTTATTTCTCTTTCTCTAACCTCCTCTTTTTAATTCAGCGCAGCAGCAGTACAGCGTACATATTACATTGCCGATTTTCACAATCAAGAAAATAATGTTGAATTCTCGAATTCACAAATTTATGACGAATATTCGCCCAAATATTTGCGAAATATCGTGAATTCGAATATTGCCCCTGCGGCTCATCATTAGTCACCAACTGCTGTATGGACACAACAGGGCTCAGAAGAAAAGGAGCATCATATAGCTTTTGGAGGGCAGATTTCACTGGAATAATTTTCAGGCACCATGTTTCATGTGAAGACCCCCAAAAAACTGACCCCATTTTAGAAACTACAGAACCCAACATCTTTTTGAAGGGGCGTAGTGAGTACTTTGGCCCCAAAGGTTTTTCATAGTATTTAAAAACACTTGAATGAAAATGAAAAATTACATATTTTATAAGAAATTGTTGATTTTAGGCCCAAAAGTTTCATTTTCACAAAAGATATAAGGAGAAGAAATACCCCATAATTTGTTGCCCATTTTCTCTGCAACACTCCATATGTGGTAATAAATTGCTTTTTGGACACACAGCAGGGCTCAGAAGAGAAGAAGCATGATATGGCTTTTGGAGTGTAAATTTCACTGGAATAATTTTCACGTGTCATGCTGCATTTGTAGAGACTTTAAGGTACTCCTACCATGGAAACCCCCAAAAATGACACCGTTTCAGAAGCTACACCCTCCAGGATATTTTTTGTGATGTAGTGAACACAAAGCAAGAGCTCCAGCTCACCTGAAGTAATATAGGTCTGGGTCAAGGCCGCTTCAAACATGTAGAGAAATCCAGCACAGGTCGTTAAAATCCATGCATGCTTTATTTGAAAATCCAATACATATCAGTGTGGTGCCATGACTTCAGTTACTCCTGTTTACGTGTTTCAGACGTATTCATGTCCATAGTCGCTTCTGATCCCTGCATGTATCTCCCGGATCAAAACATCAGGTGATGGGGGAGCAGCCAATAGCAGCGACGGGGGATGAGCCTCCCTAGCGTCACCCGAGATGCTAGAGAGGTTTGCCCTAATTGCAGCCAGCTTTTGGCTACTCCCCCCATTGCCGGATGTTTTGATCCTCACAACAGGGAGATGCAGCAGTGGCGGGGAGCAGGGTAAGTATAAACTATATGAGCAGCCCAGCATTAGGGAGGTAATTATAGGGGCTGGATAACACATTTACGAAACCACACTGCTAACAGAATTTACCAATGAGTGTAGTATTCATTTTGACGCAACAGAGAGACAACGGGAGCTTGGGGAGTTTAATAAGTGGCTCATAAGCTGGTGAGGGAATGAAGGGTTTGGGCTGCATCTTAATGGAGGGGGGGGGGGGTGCAGCTGCTCCGGGGGAAAAAATGGTTAGACAGCTGAAGGAGCTTTTAAACTAGGATCTGGGGGCAGGGGGTCATACTAATAGGGGGTAGATAGTGTAGATAGAGAGTGGGTTATAGGAAGGGACAATGGGGATTTAGTAGGGGCTAAGGTTAACGAGGAAAGTAGGGAGAAGACTGAACTGTACACCGATGAAAAATAGAGCTGCTGGTAACATGGACCTGTTACATACAAACATCAACCAAGGTAACCAAAAAATCCCAGATATTCACTTTACAGGTAATAGGAATTTAAAATTAATTTTCACAAATGCCAGAAGTCTAGTTAACAAAATAGGGGCGCTGGAGGCTATGGTACAAGAGGAACACATAGATATAGTTGGTGTAATTTATAGACCCCCTGTGGCTCTCCAGCTGTGGCCAACCTGTGGCTCTCCAGCTGTTATAAAACTACAACTCCCACCATGCCCTGCTTTAGGCTGATAGCTGTAGGCAGTCTGGGCTTGCTGAGTTGTAGTTTTGCAACAGCTGGACAGCCACATTACTGCCCGCAGAGGCTGTCCCCGGCTCCTCCTAGCTCCCCATATTCATGTCTCCTCCCACCAATGTCGGAATAGGATAACAGCAGAGGCGAGCACAAGAGCCAGGCATGAAAAGTCTCTCCAACTCCCACACACAGAGTTTGGCCTGCGAGGAATGAGAGAGACGAGACCCTGAACATAGAATAGAACCGTCCCGGGCTGTCATACATATAGGTGCTATGTCTATCTGTCTTCTTTGGCCCTCTGGCCTGGTCCTTCCTTCCTGCCTGCAAGCTGCAGTCTTTACACTGATCTATAATAGCAGGCATTAGCGAATAATGAGTCCTCATGAGTCCCCCATACATGAGCAACATGACATTATTATATGGTGGCCACAAGACATTGTTATACTGAAGGGGGGGGGGGGAGTCAAAACTTGTCCAGACAGTATAATGTCACCTTGTACCCCCATACAGTATAATGTCTTCTTGTGGCTGCCCCACACAGTATAACGTCTCCTTCTGGCTGCCCGCATACAGTATAATGTATCCTTGTGTTTTTTTCTTTTAAATTTATTAATATCCTTATTGTCTTTAATATTTTTTATATTACCCAACCTTAGGGAGAGCTTTAAATCCACATTGAGTAATTGCACTACAAAAAATGTATTCCTTTAGGTAACAAGCAGAAACGGCTAAAATTAACCGTTAATTAAAAAGGAGTTAGAATCTACAAAAATACAAAACGAACAGCAGGTGGCAAAAGAGAGCAAAACAAACCCCAAAAAAGTATTTAAATATATAAATGCTTAAAAAAAGGCCCCTAAATAATGGTAAAAGGGGGGTGGGGGGGTTAGTCAGCGAAGATAAGGAAAAGGCAGAGTTACTAAATGGGATTTTTATACATAGAAAAGAAGCAAAAGGAGCTGATACATTGGCGGATCTGGGGGGGAGGGGGGGCAACATGGCAATTGCCCCGCCCCCACCCGAGAATGTGGGCGGCAGCGGCGGCAGGGCACAGGGAGATAGGCAATGCGGAAGTGTTCATCTCCATAGTAATCTGTATCGCCATCCTCAGGACAGCGATACAGATGGCTGCGCTGTGGGGCAGGGAGGGGGAGGCGTCTCCCTTCCCTGCTCTTCTGATAGGCTGCCGGCACTAGGCCCGCAGCCTTTCAGATGTTGGTGCAGGCGGCACGATGACGTTATCGCGGTGCCTGTGAGCTGTACAGCGCGGGACACAGGCCGGAAGAGGCCTGCATCGCATCGCTGTGAAGGATGGAGGTAAGTATTAGTGTCTTGTTTTGTGTGTATTTTTTTTTTTGTTTTTTTAAAGACCGGACCCACTGGCACATAAGGGGCATGGGGGGATGTCGGCAGTTTGGACATGGGGGGGTGATTGTTTGGCACATGATACTGGCACATGGGGGGAGGATTGTTTGGCACATAATACAGGCACATGATACAGGCACATGGGGGGGGGTTGGCACATGATACAGGCACATAGGGGTGGGGGGATTGGCACATGATACAGGCACATGGGGGGTTGGCACTTAATACTGGCAAATGAGGGGGCAGCAGTTTGGCGCTTGATACTGGCAAATGAGGGGGGGTTGGCACTTGATACAGGCACATGGTGGGTTGGCACTTAATACTGGCAAATGAGGGAGCAGGAGTTTGGTGCTTGATACTGGCAAATGAGGGGGGGTTTGCACATGATACAGGCACATGGGAGGGTTGGCACTTGATACTGGCAAATGAGGATGAGGTAGGCACTTGATACTGGCACATGGGGGAGGCACTTGATACTGGCACATGGGGGTGGTTGGCACTTGATACTGGCTTATGAGGAGAGGTTTGGCACTTGATACTGGCACTTGGGGGATACACCTGATACTGGCACATGGGGGGTTGGCACTTGAACTTGATACTGGCACATGGGGGGTTGACACTTAAACTTGATACTGGCACATGGGGGGGTTGGCACTTGAACTTGATACTGGCACATGGGGGGGTTTGGCACTTCATAGTGGCACATGGGGGTTTGGCACTTTGGGGGTTTGGCACTTGGTACTGGCAAAGGGTGGGGTTTGGCACTTTGTACTGGCACATGGGGGGTTTGGCAGTTGTTACTGGCACATGATGGGGGGATATGCACTTCATACTGGCATATGGGGGGTTTGGCACTTGGGGGTTTGGTACTTGGTACTGGCAAAGGGTGGGGTTTGGCACTTGGTACTGGCACATGGGGGGTTTGGCAGTTGTTACTGGCACATGATGGGGGATATGCACTTCATACTGGCATATGGGGGGTTTGGCACTTGGGGGTTTGGCACTTGGTACTGGCAAATGGTGGGGTTTGGCACTTGGTACTGGCACATGGGGGGGTTGGTAGTTGTCACTGGCACATGATGATGGGGGAGAGGCACTTATTATTGGGGGCACTATTGGGGACCACAGCGGAACAGTATTGGAGGTAGTGGGGTGTTTTGTCCAGAATATGGGAGGATGATGGAAAAGTAGTGAACTAAGATTTATTTTTTGTTAAACTGCAGAGATGGAAAACTACAGAAAAATGGTGGCCTGAAAGGAGAAGATGAGGAAAGAGAACATCTAAATCAAAGGAGACGTCATTGGATGTAAGAGGTATGGGCGCGATATATGGGTGGGGCTGTGTGTGGGTGTGGCTTGAAGGTGGGCGGGGACACAGGGGCCCCATAAGTTCTAATTGCCCCGGGAAGTGCCCCTTTCCGAGACCAGGCTCTGGATCCACCACTGAGCTGATATTGGTGGTGCCAGGGCTGTTAGTACAACCAGTAATATAGTAATAGAGTTCTTAAAGAGCTTAATTCATTTAATGCTGTTCCCTTGTTTATAATTTAGTTTATAAAGATTCTCTAGGTACTGGTAAATGTGGTACTCATATTCAACAAAGGATCTAGGTGCTCTACAGGTAACTATAGACCAGTTAGTTTAATGTCTTTTGTGGGAAAAATGTTTGAAGGACTCTTAAGGGACTATATACAGGAGTGTGTGACTGTAAATAATTTCATAAGTGATAACCAACATGGGTTTACCAAGGACAGAAGTTGTCAGCCTAACCTGATTTGTTTTTATTAGGAGGTGAGTAGAAACCTGGACAGAGGGGCGTCTGTGGATGTAGCGTTTCTGGAGTTTCGAAAGGCTTTTGATACTGTCCCTCATAGACATTTAATAGGTAAAATAAGGTCTATAGGCTTGGAAAGTATAGTTTGTAATTGGATTGAAAACTGGCTGAAGGACCAAGTCCAGAGAGTTGTGGTCAATTATTCCTATTCAGAATGGTCCCGGGTTATATGTGGTGTACCCCAAGGTTCAGTGCTGAGTCTTCTATTATTTAGTTTAATAATAATATTGAGGAGAGAATTAATAGCACCATTTCTATTTTTGCAGATGACACTAAGCTGTGTAGTACAGTGCAGTCTATTGAAGATGTCCATAAAATACAAGCTGACTTGAACACTGAGTGATTGGGCATCAACTTGGCAAATGAGGTTCAATGTGGATAAATGTAAAGTTATGCATCTTGGTAGTAATAATATCTGTGCTTCATATGTCCTAGGGCAGGGATGGACAAACTGCGGCTCTCCAGCTGTTGCAAAACTACAACTCCCAGCATGCAAAGACTGCTTACAGCTATCAGCCTAAAGCAGGACATGGTGGGAATTGTAGTTTTACAACAGCTGGAGAGCCGCAGTTTGCCCATCCCTGACCTAGGGGATGTTACACTGGGAGAGTCACTTATAGAGAAGGATTTTGGTGTCCTTGTAGATCGTAGATTAAATAATAGCATACAATGTCAATCAGCTGCTTCTAAGGCTACCAGGATATTGTCATGCATTAAACGAGGCATGGACTCACGGGATAAAATTAAATTTATTTAGTCTTGAGAAGAGACGTCTAAGGGGGGGACATAATTAACCTATACAAATATATAAATGGGCCATACAAAAAATACGGTGAAAAACTGTTCCATGTAAAATGCCCTCAAAAGACAAAAGGGGCACTGCCTCCGACTGGAGGAGAAAAAAGTCAGTCTTCAGAAGCTTCTTTACTGTAAGAACTGTGAATCTGTTGAATAGACTTCCTCAGAATGTGGTCACAGCAGGAACAGTGGACAGTTTTAAAAAGAGTTTAGATTAATTCTTAAAAGTAAATTACATTAAGGCCTCATGCACACGACCATATTGCGGATCAGCAAAAAAAAAGGATGACGTCCGTATGGCATCTGTTTTTTTTTTTTTGCGGATCCGTTATTTTTGCAGATTCATTGTAATAATGCCTATCCTTGTCCGCAAACTAGAAAAAGATAGGACATGCTCTATTTTTTTTTGCGGGACTATGGAACAGACATACTGATGCGGACAGCACATGGTGTGCTGTCAGCATTTTTTGCGGACCCTTTGAAATGAATGGGTCTGCATTAGAGAAGAGCGAACACCTGGAAGTTAGGGTTCGGGAAGTTCGGCTGAACTTCCCGAAAATGTTCGGGATCCGAACTCGACCCGAAATTTATCCTGAACCCGAAACCCATTGAAGTCAATGGGGACCCGAACTTTTAGGCACTAAAAAGGCTGTAAAATAGTCCAGGAAAGGGCTAGAGGGCTGCAAAAGGCAGCAAAATGTAGGTAAACCCCCTGCAAAAAAATGTGGATAGGGAAATGAATTAAAATAAAATAAATAAAAATTAACCAATATCAATTGGAGAGAGGTCCCACAGCAAGGAATCATGCGTCATATCACCCACCACTGGAGAAGGCCACTTTCAGTTATTTATGCCCCACCACCTAGACAGAAGAGAGAGGTCCCACAGCAAGGAATCATGCGTCATATATCCCACCACTGGAGAAGGCCACTTTCAGTTATTTCGGCCCAGCACTCAGACCGAGGATACAGGTCCCACTGCAAGGAATCATGCGTCATATATCCCACCACTGGAGAAGGCCACTTTCAGTTATTTATGCCCCACCACCCAGACAAAGGAGAGAGGTCCCACAGCAAGGAATCATGCGTCATATCACCCACCACTGGAGAAGGCCACTTTCAGTTATTTCAGCCCCAGCACCCAGACAGAGGAGAGAGGTCCCACAGCAAGGAATCATGCATCATATCACCCACCATTGGAGAAGGCCACTTTCAGTTATTTATGCCCCACCACCCAGACAGAGGAGAGAGATCCCACAGCAAGGAATCATGCGTCATATCACCCACCACTGGAGAAGGCCACTTTCAGTTATTTCGGACCCAGCACCCAGACAGAAGAGAGATCCCACAGCAAGGAATCATGCGTCATATCACCCACCACTGGAGAATGCCACTTTCAGTTATTTCGGCCCAGAACCCAGACAGAGGAGAGAGGTCCCACAGCAAGGAATTATGCGTCATATCACCCACCACCGGAGAAGGCCACTTTCAGTTATTTCGGCCCCAGCACCCAGACAGAGGAGAGAGGTCCCACAGCAAAGAATCATGCGTCATATCACCCACCACTGGAGAAGGCCACTTTCAGTTATTTCGGCCCAGCACCCAGACAGAGGATAGAGGTCCCACAGCAAGTAATAAGGCATCATATCACCCACCACTGGAGAAAGCCACTTTCAGTTATTTAGGCCAGGCACCCAGACTGAGGAGAGAGGTCCCACAGCAAGGAATCATGCGTCATATCACCCACCACTGGAGAAGGCCACTTTCAGTTATTTCGGAACCAGCACCCAGACAGAGGAGAGAGGTCCCACAGCAAGGAATCATGCGTCATATCACCCACCACTGGAGAAGGCTACTTTCAGTTATTTCGGCCCAGCACCCAGACAGAAGAGAGAGGTCCCACAGCAAGGAATACGTCGTCATATTACCCACCACTGGAGAAGGCCACTTTCAGTTATTTCGGAACCAGCACCCAGACAGAGGAGAGAGGTCCCACAGCAAGGAATCATGCGTCATATCACCCACCACTGGAGAAGGCCACTTTCAGTTATTTCGGCCCAGCAACCAGACAGAAGAGAGAGGTCCCACAGCAAGGAATACGTCGTCATATTACCCACCACTGGAGAAGGCCACTTTCAGTTATTTCGGCCCCAGCACCCAGACAGAGGAGAGGTTCATTCAACTTTGGGTTGCACCGAAAGATCATGGTAAAGGTAAAAAAATGAGGATTCAATAAAGAAGTGCCCCGGAGTACAAGAATACATGGTTGAGGGGGAGGCAGTTATAAATGTCTATTCTGCACAAGGGAGGCACAGGTCCTGTGGGATCCATGCCTGGTTCATTTTTATGAACGTCAGCTTGTCCACGTTGGCTGTGGACAGGCGGCTGCATTTGTCAGTAATGACGCCCCCTGCCGTGCTGAATACACGTTCAGACAAAACGCTGGCCGCCAGGCAGGCCAGCACCTCCAAGGCATAAAATGCTAACTCTGGCCACGTGGACAATTTGGAGACCCAGAAGTTAAATGGGGCCGAACCATCAGTCAGTACGTGGAGGGGTGTGCAGATGTACTGTTCAACCATGTTAGTGAAATGCTGCCTCCTGCTAACACGTTCCGTATCAGGTGGTGGTGCAGTTAGCTGTGGCGTGGAGACAAAACTTTTCCACATTTCTGCCATGCTAACCCTGCCCTCAGAGGAGCTGGCCGTGACACAGCTGCGTTGGCGACCTCTTGCTCCTCCTCTGCCTTCGCCTTGGGCTTCCACCTGTTCCCCTGTGACATTTGGGAATGCTCTCAGGAGCGCGTCTACCAGCGTGCGCTTGTACTCGCGCATCTTCCTATCACGCTCCAGTGCAGGAAGTAAGGTGGGCACATTGTCTTTGTACCAGGGATCCAGCAAGGTGGCAACCCAGTAGTCCACACACGGTAAAATGTACGCAACTCTGCTGTCGTTGCGCAGTCACTGCAGCATGTAGTCGCTCATGTGTGCCAGGCTCCCCAGAGGTAAGGACAAGCTGTCCTCTGTGGGAGGCGTATCGTCATCGTCCTCCGTATCCCCCAGCCATACACCAGTGATGGGCCTGAGCTGTGTCGGAAGCCACCCCGCTGTGAATCTGCTTCATCCTCATCCTCCTCCACCTCCTCCTCCTCCTCCTCCAGTAGTGGGCCCTGGCTGGCCACATTTGTACCTGGCCTCTGCTGTTGCAAAAAACCTCCCTCTGAGCCATTTCTCACAGACTGGCCTGAAAGTGGTAAAAATGACCCCTAATCCTCCTCCTGCTCCTCCTGGGCCACCTCCTCTTCCATCATCGCCCTAAGCGTTTTCTCAAGGAGACATAGAAGTGGTATTGTAACGCTGATGACGGTGTCATCGCCACTGGCCATGTTGGTGGAGTACTCGAAACAGCGCAACAGGGCACACAGGTCTCGCATGGAGGCCCATGGAGGCCCAATCATTGGTGGTGAAGTGGTGCTGTTCCGCAGTGCGACTGATGCTGCAGCTGAAACTCCACTATGGCCTGCTGCTGCTCGCACAGTCTCTCCAGCATGTGCAGGGTGGAGCTCCACCTGGTGGGCACGTCGCATATGAGGCGGTGAGCGGGAAGGCCGAAGTTCCGCTGTAGCGCAGACAGGCGAGTAGCGGCAGGATGTGAACGCCGGAAGCGCGAACAGACGGCCCGCACTTTATGCAGCAGCTCTGACATGTTGGGGTAGTTGTGAATGAACTTCTGCACCACCGAATTCAGCACATGCGCCAGGCAAGGGATGTGCGTCAAAACGGCTAGTCCCAGAGCTGTGACAAGATTTCACCCATTATCGCACACCACCAGGCCGGGCTTGAGGCCCACCGACAGAAACCACTCGTCGGTCTGTTGTTCAATACCCCACCACAACTCCTGCGCGGTGTGGGGCCTGTCCCCCAAACATATGAGTTTCAGAATGGCCTGCTGACGTTTACCCCGGGCTGTGCTGAAGTTGGTGGTGAAGGTGTGTGGCTGACTGGATGAGCTGGTGGAAGCAGAGGAGGAGGAAGCCGAGTAGGAGGAGGAGGCTACAGGTGGCAAAGAATGATGCCCTGCGATCCTTGGCGGCGGAAGGACATGTGCCAAGGAACTCTCCGCCTGGGGCCCAGCCGCCACTACATTTACCCAGTGTGCAGTTAGGGAGATATAGCGTCCCTGGCCGTGCTTACTGGTCCACGTATCTGTGGTTAGGTGGACCTTGCCACAGATGGTGTTGCGCAGTGCACACTTGATTTTATCAGATACTTGGTTGTGCAGGGAAGGCACGGCTGTCTTGGAGAAGTAGTGGCGGCTGGGAACAACATACTGTGCGACAGCCATGGACATCAGCTGTTTGAAGATGTCTGTGTCCACCAGCCTGAATGACAGCATTTCAAAGGCCAGTAGTTTAGAAATGCTGGCATTCAGGCCCAAGGCTCGAGGGTGGCTAGGTGGGAATTTACGCTTTCTCTCCAAGGTTTGTGAGATGGAGAGCTGAACGCTGCCGTGTGACATGGTGGAGATTCTTGGTGACGCAGATGGTGGTGTCAGAGGCACATCCTCTGTTTGGTGGGCGGCAGGTGCCAACGTTCCTCCCGAGGCGGAGGAACAGGCCGAGGCAGCAGCAGAAGAGGGAGCTGGGGGAGCCAGAGTGAGTTCCTTGATTTTAAGTTAACTCCACTGCAGTTCATGCTTTGCCTGGTCATGCAGGTTGTGCTAAGGTTCAGAACGTTAATGCCTCGCTTCAGGATCTGATGGTACAGCATGCAAACCATTCGGGTCTTGTCGTCAGCACATTGTTTAAAGAAGTGCCATGCCAGGGAACCCATTGAAGCTGCCATTGGGGTGCTCGGTCCCTGGTGGCGGTGGCCAGTAGCTGGCGAACTCTCTTGGTGACGGCTGGTCTGCTTTTGCCACCTGCTCCCTCTTTTGCTACGCTGTTGGCTCGGTCTCACCACTGCCTCTTCCTCTGAACTATGAAAGTCAGTGGCACGACCTTCATTCCATGTGGGGTCTAGGACCTCATCGTCCCCTGCATCGTCTTCCACACAGTCTTCCTCCCTGACCTCCTGTTCGGTCTGCACACTGCAGAAAGACGCAGCAGTTGGCACCTGTGTTTCATCATCATCAGAGACGTGCGGACTCCGATGGTGGTATTCCCATGTCCTCATCATCAGGAAACATCAGTGGTTGTGCATCAGTGCATTCTATGTCTTCCACCACTGGGGAAGGGCTAGGTGGATTCCCCATGGGAAACCCTGCCAGCAGAGTCTTCAAACAGCATAAGAGACCGCTGCATAACTTGAGGCTCAGACAGTTTCCCTGATATGCATGGGTGTGATGTGACAGACTGATGGGCTTGGTTTTCAGGCGCCACCTCTGCGCTTTCAGCAGAAGACTGGGTGGGAGATAATGTTATGAACGTGCTAGATCCACTGTCGGCTACCCAATTGACTAGCGCCTGTACCTGCTCATGCCTTACCATCCTTAGAACAGCATTGGGCCCCACCAAATATCGCTGTAACTTCTGGCAGGAAATGGAACCTGAGGTAGTCGGTTCACTAGGACGTGTGGCTATGGCAGAATGGCCACGTCCTCTCCCAGCACCAGAGGGTCCACTAACACCACCACGACCGCGTCCCTTACTAGATGTTTTCCTCATTGTTACCGTTCACCAAGCACCACAATAAGAAAAAAAATATTTGGCCCAATGTATTGATTTCAAATTCAGGCCTTTGTTTACAGGCACCTAATACTATCTGCCTATTTATTTACACTAATCCAGGCACAGCAGTAACCACTGATTTAGGGGAATATCTCTTTTAGGGCTAGTATTTAGGCCCTGGATGAAAGGTATCCTTTTATGGACAGATTTACACTTGGCCTGCAACAGCTCGAACACCAGATTCAGGGTATTGCTATTTTGGCAATTGAATTTCACCCCAGAACAAAATATATCCTTTGCAGGACACTATGAAACTTGGCCAGCCACAGCTGAAACCACTGATTTATGGTATTGCTATTTTGGCAATTGAATTTCACCCCAGAACAAAATATATGTTTTTGCGGACACTATGAAACTTGGCCAGCTACAGCTGAAACCACTGATTTATGGTATTGCTATTTTGGCAATTGAATTTCACCCCAGAACAAAATATATAATTTGCAGGACACTATGACACTTGGCCAGACACATCTGAAACCACTGATTTATGGTATTGCTCTTTTGGCAATTGAATTTCAGCCCAGAACAAAATATGTTTTTGCGGACACTATGAAACTTGGCCAGCCACAGCAGAAACCACTGATTTATGGTATTGCTATTTTGGCAAATGAATTTCACCCCAGAACAAACTATATAATTTGCAGGACACTATGAAACTTGGCCAGCCACAGCTGAAACCACTGATTTATGGTATTGCTATTTTGGCAATTGAATTTCACCCCAGAACAAAATATATGTTTTTGCAGACAGTATGAAACTTGGCCAGCCACAGCTGAAACCACTGATTTATGGTATTGCTATTTTGGCAATTGAATTTCACCCCAGAACAAAATATATAATTTGCAGGTCACTATGACACTTGGCCAGCCACAGCTGAAACCACTGATTTATGGTATTGCTATTTTGGCAAATGAATTTCACCCCAGAACAAAATATATAATTTGCAGGACACTATGAAACTTGGCCAGCCACAGCTGAAACCACTGATTTTTGGTATTGCTATTTTGGCAATTGAATTTCACTCCAGAACAAAATATACCCTGTTACAGACAGATTTAAACTAGGCCTGCAACAGCTGGAACACCAGATTCAGGGTATTGCTATTTTGGCAATTGAATTTTACCCCAGAACAAAATATATCCTTTGCAGGACACTATGAAACTTGGCCAGCCACAGCTGAAACCACTGATTTATGGTATTGCTATTTTGGCAATTGAATTTCACCCCAGAACAAAATATATGTTTTGGCAGACACTATTATACTTTGCCATCCACAGCTGTGACACCAGATTTATGGTATTGCTATTTTGGCAATTGAATTTCACCCCAGAACTAAATATATATTTTTGCGGACACTATTATAGTTTGCCAGCCACAGCTGTGACACCAGATTTATGGTATTGCTATTTTGGCAATTGAATTTCACCCCAGAACAAAATATATGTTTTTACGGACACTATTATAGTTTGCCAGCCAGTGCTGGGACACCAGATTTAGGGGATTGCTATTTTGACAATTTAATTTCACCACAAAAAATAATCTATCCTTTGCCAGACAGCAGACAGTATTATACTTGGCTAGCCAAAGCTGGAACACCAGATTTAGGGGATTGGTATTTGGGCAATTGTATTTAACCCCTTAATAAAACATAGAAATTGCTATCCTGAGTTTCTAGGGGTGACAATTAGCACAGCCAAGCCCCTGATGTAGGACATAGCAAAAAAAAACTAGTATTGATGGATTGATGGACTTGGTGGCAGCTTGTTCTGGTGCACCACAAGTCACAAAATGGCCGCCGATCACCCCAGAAAATAAGTGACAGAAAAACGCTCTGTGCAGCCTAAAAACCAGTGAACAAGTAACTAGCAGAAATTCAATCATTCACAGCTGTAGATCGATCACTTCATTAGGTGTTTTTGCTGACTTTTTCCTGCCTAATCTCATTCTCACAGCAGCTGCGTCCTCTCCCTACACTAATCAGAGCAGTGTGACGTGCGGCGCTACGTGACTCCAGCTTAAATAGAGGCTGGGTCACATGCTGCACTTGGCCAATCACAGCCATGCCATTAGTAGGCATGGCTGTGATGGGCTCTTAGGGCAAGAAGTAAAATGCTAGCTGATTGGCTGCTGTGCAGCCCTTCAGAAAGCGGGAAGAAATCGCCGAACAACGAACCCGAACCCGAATTTTTTTGAAAATGTTCGGGTTCGGGTCTGTGTCCCAAACACCCCAAAATTCGGTACGAACCCGAACTATTCTCAAACTGTTTGCTCAACACTAGTCTGCATCCTATCCACAAAAAAAATGGAACGGACGAGGAAACAAAATCAGTTTGTGTGCAAGAGGCCTAATGCTTATTAAAATGTGTAGAAATCTGAGTCTCATTTCCCTTCTGGGATTCAATTCCACACCTATCGCTTGGTTAAACTTGATGGACTTGTCTTTTTTCAACCATATTAACTATGTAACTTGTGTGGGGGCTTATTTTCTGCGGGATGGTTGCCATCATCATAGGTTGTACTTTGGGGTACATACAACATTTTAATCATTTTTATTTAGCTTTTTGTAAAGCAGGATAAAGAAACAGCACTTTACCACTTCTACACAAAGCATTTTAGGAAAAAATATAGTTTTTGCGTTGCCGTTTTCTGAAAGTCATACATTTATATTTTTCTGGTCATGGTTGTGTGCAAGGTATGGTTTTTTGCAGGATGAGATGTTGCCTTCATTGGTACCATTTTGGGTTACATATTCGATCGCTCACTATTAGGCTGGGAACACACCTAGGCGTTTCTGAATCGCGCGTATGACGCGCGTTTTATGCGCGTTTTTTGATGCGCGTTTTGTTAACTTACAAACGCGCGTCATACGCGCGATTGAGTGACTCTCCCCTATGGCATCATTGTCCATAGGCGCGTTAAAACGCCCCAAAGAAGCTCATGTACTTGTTTGGGCGTTGGCCGTTTTACAGCGCGTTCAAACGCGCTGTAAAACGCCCAAATGTGAACCATGCCCATAGGGAAGCATGGCTTTTCACATGTTGTGCGTTTTACAGCGCATTTGAATGCGCTGTAAAACGCTTAGGTGTGTACCTAGGGTTACACTTTTTACGACGTTCCACCTAACAGTAGAACAAGACAGTTTATTCACCCCAATTTTAGAATCAAGGGCTAATAGAAAAGATTATGTCAAGGATGCTCAACCTGTGACCCTTCAGCTGTTGCAAAACTACAACTCCCAGCATGCCCGCTGTCGGCTATCCAGGCATGCTGGAAGTTGCAGTTTTGCAACAGCTGGAGGGCCGCAGGTTGGGCATCCCTGGCTTATGTAATAAGCAAAGTGGACATTCCTTTAACCCCCGTCCCGACACATGATGTACTATTACATCATGAAAGTCACTGCGTTCCCGCATTTTGACGTAATAGTACGACATGGTGATCGGGCGAGCACTGCAGTGCACTTTGTGGGCTGTTTTTTCTCAGCTAGGTGTGTCGGTGTCACCTAAGAAGGTTGAAGGCCCTTCCTCCGTTATCACTTTCCTGGGGATTGTGTTGACAGTATGTTAGCGAGACTGCCAGAAGATAAGTTAGTCAGGATCAAGGAGGTCATTCACAAGTTCACTGTGGTGAGGGTGACAACGAAGGCAGAATTACAATCATTATTAGTATGTTAAACTTTACAATGCGTATTATTCCACAGGGTAGGTCCTTTATTCCCCAGTTGTTGGCCCTCCTTCCCGAGGCAGCGCATCAGGATAGCTCAGTGCACTTAGATGCACAGGCCATGGCAGACCTGGCCATGTGGGACCATTTTCTGTGCCACTGGAACGGGGTTTCTTTTTTCATCCCATCAGTGATTCGTCTCCCATGGTCTTTTCTGATGCGGCAGCTGGGGTCATGGGTATGCTGCCATTTTTGGCACCCACTGGTTGGCAGGTACTTGGCCCAATGAAGTTAGGCAGGTTCCGAATTTTCTGCAGACGTCTGCTCTGTTTGAATTATACCCTATCGTGGCAGCTGCGTATGTGTGGGGTAGCTTGTGGGCCAATTCCACAGTCATTTTTATTTCATATAATTCATCCACCATGGCTATTTTAACGAAAGGGAGGTCTGAGTTACCGTACATTATGTATCTCGCGAGACGCCGAGTTCAGCTCTCTCTGCTACATAATTTTCATTACCATTGCTCCCATGTCCGAGGCTCACAGAATGTGGCAGCTGATGCGTTGTCACGGGCTAATTTCTCCCTTTTTTAACAGGTCATGCCAGAAGCAGACAACATAGGGGCCACACTCCCTCTTTACGTGGCACTTGTTCTGGACTAACTCGTCATCTGGATTTGGCACGCTGCCTGGTAGCCAGTTCACTGTCAGTTAATAAGGCTAGGAGTCATAACACAGGTTGGAAGTTATTCTGCAAGTTTCAAGATAAATATCCATAAAGGGATGTTAGTTTTGTAGCATATATATTGGCGTTCATTGGCTACTGTCACTCAGAATGCGCGCTGTCTTATAAAACAGTCAGTTCATATCTGGCTGGGGTTCAACATTTCACTGCCCTTAGTTACCCTGAAAGGGGGTCCTTGTTTTCCGCCCATGTCATAAAAGCTGCCTTGAGAGGTTTAGAGAAGACACTCCCGGAAGGCTTACCATGCAGAGAGGGTATTAGCGGTAAAGTCTTTCGAGTTGTCCGATATGTTGGATAGAGCCCCCTTTGGGGTCCTCCCTAGTCTGGTGTTTAAAGCTGCTGCCTACCTTGCATTTTATGGCCTTATGAGACCCGGCGAGTTCACTCGTACTACCACTAATAACAGTTTCATCAGCCTCAGCCAATTGAGTCGGACTCCTGACGGTTTTGTGTTGTCGTTGCCAGTTACCAAGACAGGTCCCCGAACTCAGGTTATTTTTTTTCCGACCTCCCATTCCTGGTGCCCGATGCTGGTTCTTCGACAATTACTGATCGCCTTAGCTGACCGGGACCCCAAAAGTCCGTTGTTGCCTTTTCCCATTGCACCTCTCGCTACCTCTCAGTTTGTGAGGCATGTCACCATTCTAGTGTCTAATTTAAGCTTAAATTTTACTTCTGTGTCGGCGCACTCTTTCAGGATAGGGGCTGCCTCAGCTGCCTCCAGAAACAAGGTCCCAGCTCATGTTATCCATAAGCTTGGCCGATGGCGCTCCTCTTGTTTTAATAGATACATTCCGCAGCCTAAACGTGAGATGTTGTTGGCGTTTCAGAAGTTGGTTATGTGATACTGTTGGTACTAACCTTGCTACTCCGCAGTTGTGGTGTTTTGCCCTCTTTCAGGTGTCCCTCCTACGCAGCGGTTATGGCACAAATCAAGCCGCTTAGTCCAGTAGTTAGGTAGGTGGGGGGGTTGTTCAGGGGCTCATCTTTCTTAGATAGCCCCGACCACAAGTGTTAAGGCTGATTTATTGGCATGTGTTGGTGGGAGGGGCGCCTGGAGCCTTCATTAACAGACCAGGCATCCTCCTCCACGTTCAGCATCAGAACAGCGTTCCCTCCCAACCTGCCCTCATACTGGTTACATTCTCCAGGGTATGCCCTCTTTCAGGTGTCCCTCCTACGCAGCGGTTATGGCACAAATCAAGCCGCTTAGTCCAGTAGTTAGATAGGGGGGGGGGTTGTTTTCCAGGGGCTCATCTTTCTTAGATAGCCCTGACCACAAATATACAGCAAAAGTGGTGAAGAAATGGTTAGCAGACAACAACATTAACGGCCCAGCCAGAGTCCAGACTTGAATCCAATTGAGAATCTGTGGAGGGAGCTAAAGATTAGGGTGACGGCAAGAAGACCCTCCAACCTGAAAGATTTGGAGCTCATTGCTAAAGATGACTGGGCAAAAATACCTGTAGAGACATGCAAAAAAGCTGGTCTGCAATTATAGGAAGCGTTTGATTGCTGTAATAGCCACTAAAGGCTTTTCTATTGATTATTGAGAAGGGTATGAATAATTTTGGACTGGACACTTTTTGCTCAAATGTAAATAAAAGCTGAGAAATGTTTTTTTTTTCCACAATAATGCCTCTTGTACATCGTCTTATTATCTTTTGGGAGACACCTATGTCATTTCCCATCAATTAATTACTTGCTGGTTGAATAAAAGTAAGTTTAAGTCAAAATTTGCCAGGGGTATGAATAATTATGGGAAACACTGTATATATATATATATAAAACTAACTACCTACCAATAACTGTAGGTCTTTTTTCACAAAAAAAAAAAAAAAAACACAAAAATTTGCAGCTGTAAATGAGCACACTAGTTATCGGTGCTCTGCAGATCGTGTGTGCATGCAAAAACTGTAGTATAAAAATTCACTACAGTGGTTAAAAAGTGAACACTGGCTAAAAATGTTACATATATCTATATATAGAAATATAGAGCTCTATATATATTAAAATAAACCCCTAACTATAGTTTCTTCTTTTTGACCAAAAAAAGGAAAAACTGGCAAAAAAATTAACACAGACGTAAAAAAAGAAAAAAAAAAAAAACGCAAGAAATAATCCCCAGGTGCTGATCAGGCAGGTATGCACTGAACGGCACTTGGTCACAGCTCGCACACAGAAAAAGTTCTGCAGAGCTGGAAAATTGCAAAAAAAGAATAAAAAAACCAAACAAAAGCGCACGGACCAGATGGCGTCCGTAAAAAAAGGACAGGGGGGGATGGGAAGAGACAGGGATGGAGGGTGGTTTAGGGATCTAGAGGTTCTGCAAATGGAAAAAAAAATTCACTGCAGCAGTTCCGGATGTTCTTCTTCTTTTCTTCTTTCTTCTTCGTTACAGGAACAGTTGAAGTCGCAGTGGTCGTGCACCACAAGTCTCAGCAAGCCAACCAGCAGCACAGAGGGGCATAGAACCTCTCTGCATGCAGTCACCAGCTAGAATGGCTGCATGCAGTGAAATTCAGCCCTTTCCTGTGTAGCTGTAGCGCTGCCATTGGCTGGATCGTTGTTCCAGCCAATAGCAGCACTGGCAGGAGATGCCAAACACTGGTGTCCCCTGCCTGACCCAGGGGGGACAGGTACTGACACGTTCAGCACCAGTCACCCCTGTACAAACCCTGTTCCACCCCCCTGCAGCTTGAAAAATCCTCCAGCGCTGCGATTGGCCGGTCTGCAGAAATCGGCCAATCACAGCGATCGATGTTTCAGTGGGGCCGAAAAACCTCCCTGTACCCCTAGGGAAGATGGCTGCCTGCCATCGTCACCCGGTCACCGAGCGATTTTGCTCAGGGACCGGGTGAACACTGCGCTGTAGCTGTACTGCATTGCTATTTTGTACCTAGTTCGCAGCGCCATACAGCTACGGCGCTGGTGGTGAACGGGTTAAAAGCAGAGAAATGTACATTTTTGGTAAATTAGGTATTTTTTCATAAATAAAGGTGAAATATATTGACTTAAATTTATGACTATCATGAAGTACAATGTGTCACGAGAAAACAATCTCAGAATGGCTTGGATAAGTAAAAGTCTTCCAAAGCTATTACCAGGTAAATTGACATGTCAGATTTGCAAAAAATGGCCTGGGCAGAAGGGGCGAAAAAATAACAGTAGAACTAGACAACTTATTCACCCCAGTTTGAGAATGAAGGCATAATAGAATTACTTATCTGTTAACCCCTTCTACCTCCGAGGTTTTTTGGACTTTGCATTTTCGTTTTTTACTCTCGGCCTTCCTAGAGCCATAGCTTTTTTATTTTTCCGTTCACAGTCGTATGAGGGCTAATTGTTTGTGGGACAAGTTGTACTTTCCAACACCTTCATTTAATATTGCACAGAATGTAGTGGGAAGTGGAAAAAAATATCCAAAGGTCGTGGAATTGGAAAAAAAAAAACGCAATTTTGCCACAGTTTTTTTTTTTTAAATTCTACGTTGTTCATTATGCGGTAAAACTGACCTTGTGATCTTCATTTTCCAGGTCAGTACAAACCCGGCGATACCAGATGTATATTTTTTCTTGCGTTTTGATGCTGAAGAAAAAAATAAAAACCTTTTTTTTGTTGCTCTAATTCTCTGACCCCTATAACATTTTTTGTAGTTACATGTGCGGAGCTGTATGAGGGCTCATTTTTTGCAGGGCAATCTGTAGTTTTTATTGATACTATTCTGGGGTGTGTACAGCTTTTTGATCACTTTTTATTTATTTTTTGTGGGAAGATAAGCGACCAAAAAATGCCAAACTGGCCATTTTGACCCTTTTTTTTGTTTCTCCTTTGAATGGGATTAATACTTTTATATTTTGATAGTATGGACATTTTTGCACGTGGCGACACCCATGATGTTTATTTTTTACATTTATTTACATTATTTATTCTCTTTTTAGGGACAGGGGTGTGATTTGAACTTTTTTTATTTTATTATTTGTAATAATAATGTTTGTAAATAATGTTTTTTACATTTTTTTATAGTTCCTGTGGGGAACTATAACCAGCAATCATTAGATTGCTATTATAATAGACTCCAATGCACTAGTGGGCGCCATGTGACATAATAATACGTCATATGTCGGAAAGGGGTTAAACAAGGAGGACACCCTCCTAACACTAAAATTAGACAGCTTATTCACCCCAGTTTTAAGAATCAAGGCCTAATGGAATAGCTTATCTATTAAACAAGGTGGACACTTGTCACTAGTGTTGATCGAGCACCAAAGTGTTCTGGTGCTCAAGTAGAACACTGTGGGATGCTTGGGTGCTCTACAGAGCACCCGAGCACAATGGAAGTCAATGGGAGAACCAGAGCATTAAACCAGGCACCCCCTGCTCTGAACACGGGAGGGTGTCTGGTTCAATGAAAAAGGTCTGAAATTAATCGAAACACCACTGAAATGGCATTTACTTGTATATAAAGTGCAAGTGCTGCCAAAAATTGCAAGGAAAAGGCACTCCGATACAACCTGTATATCACATAAAGGAGCGCCTCAAGAACATTGTGGTACAATTGTTCAGGTAGTGGGACCCCTACACTCATAAAGCATATGCACTAAATGAAAGGGCTGCCAAACATTACAAGGAACAGGCACTCCAATACACGCTTTATTACACATAAAGGAGGGCATCATACACACCCTTGCTTGAAAAATTATGATTGATTGCCTGCTGGTGACCCTCAAAAACATTAGGCGCAAGGGCCCGCTGGTGACACTCTAAAACATTAGGGGCGAGGGCCTGCTGCTGATATGACCATCTAAAAGATTAGGAGTGAGGGTCTGCTGCTGAGCTGACCCTCTAAAACATTAGGAGCAAAGGCCTGCTGGTGGCCCTCTAAAACATTAGGGGCGAGGGCAGCCTAATAAGCATGTTGAGGAGGAGGATGAGAAAAGGAAGATTGAACCATATACCCTTTTTTGTGGTGGAAGGGGTGCATGGGGATACAGTGTATTTAATACACCATAAAAGCCACATTTAAAGTGCCTTTCTTTTCCCACAAGGACCTTATGGTATTGTACCATTTTGCTAGTCCTGTCCACCACAGGAATAAGAGATGAGAAGTTCTCTTTGTAGCAGGGGTCGAGAAGGGTGAACAATCATTAATCGGTGTTGTCAGCAATGTGTGCCAGAGTCTGGCTATCACGCTGTGTACTGTCTTCCCCCATTTCCACCTCTTCCACATGCAAATCGTCCGCCTTTATTCTGAGCAGCGAGCGTTTCAGTAGACAAAGAAGTGGGCTGGTTACGCTGATAATAGTGGCATCGCCACTCACTATCTGAGTTGATTCCTCAAAGTTGTGTAAAACCTCACAGAGATCAAACATCCGTGCCCATTCATCGCTTGTGAAGAGTGGAAGCTGACTGGAAAGGCAACGACCATGTTGCAGCTGGTATTACACTACTGCCCTCTGCTGCTCACAAAGCCTGGCCAACATGTGGAACATGGATTTCCACCACGTGCTCACGTCGCACAAGAGTTGGTGAGATGGCAATTGCAAGCGCTGCTGCAGCGTTGCCATACTGGCAGCAGTTGTAGATGACTTTCAGAAATGGTCACACACGTGGTGCACTTTCACCAGTAGTTCAGGCAAATTGGGGTAGATTTTGAGAAACCGCTGAACCGCTAAGTTGAACACGTGGGCTAGACATGTTTGTGTGTGAGCTTGCCGAGCTCCAAAGCTGCCACCAAGTTACGGCCATTATCAGACATAACCATGCCTGGTTGTAGATTGAGTGGTGAGAGCCACAGCTCAGTTTGGTCCCTTATACCCTGCCACAGCTCCACAGCGGCGTGCTGTTTGTCACCTAAGCAAATACGCTTCTGCACGTTCTGTTGACGCTTCCCCACTGCAGTGCTACACTGCTTCCAGCTACTGACTGATGGCTGACTAGTGCGATGAGAGTTTAGAGGTCGAAGAGGTGGAGGAGAATGGGGTTTGCAGCCACTAATGTAAGTGTTGGTGGAAATCCTGATGGAAGTAGGGACCGCAATCCTTGCAGTCGGTAGGAGCACCTGTGTCCAGGGTACGAATCGCTCCCGGCCTCCACAACGTTCACTCAGTGTCCTGTCAGGAAAATGTAGCTTCCCTGGCCACAAGCACATGTGTCAGTTGTTAAGTGGACCTTCCCAATAACTGCATTGGTCAGGGCATGGGTGATGTTATGGGACACATGCTGGTGTAAGGCTGGGACTGCACACCGAGAAAAATATTGGCGGCTGGGGAAAGAGTAACGCAGAAGGGCCGCCGCCATCAGGTGTAGGTGGTGGCAGAAATCCCGATGGAAGTAGGGCCCGCAATCCTTGGCGTCAATAGCACCTGTGCCATCCCAGGGTACGACTCACTACGGGCCTCCACAAGGTTCACCCAGTGTGCCGTCACGGAAATGTAATGTCCCTTGCCAAAAGCACATGTCCATGTGTCCGTCGTTAAGTAGACCTTCCCAATAACTGCGTTGGTTAGGGCACGGGTGATGTTACGGGACACAATTGCTGGTGTAATGCGGGGGCGGCACACCAAGAAAAATAGTGGCGGCTAGGGGCAGAGTGGCGGAGTAAAGAAGGACGGCCGCCGCCATGAGGCTGAGGAAAGCCTCTGTGTCCACAAGCCTGAATGGCAACATTTCCAAGGCCAGAAATTTGGAAAGGTGCGCATTTAGTACTATGGCCTGTGGGTGGGTGGCTGGGTATTTGCGCTTTTGTTCAAAGGCCTGGGGTATGGACATCTGTACGCTGCGCTGGGACACAGAAGTGGATGTGCTAGCTGATGGTGCTTGCGAAGGTCCAGGTGCAGGATGGGAGGCATTCGGGCCTTCGTCTTCGACAGGGGATTGGCCAGCATGTAACACAGGGGAAGAGGAGGCAGTGGTGTGAACAGTAGACACTGATTGTGGATCCAGGCATTCGGCCCACCTATTAGGGTGCTTTGATGCCTTGTGGCAGATCATGCTGGTGGTTTTCATACCCCTGCTCAGTTTGGTACGGCACAGGTTGCAAATTACAATTCTTTTATCGTCCGCACTTTCATCAAAAAAACGCCATACTGCTGAACACCTATCCCTTGGCAAGGGAGATTGCCGCAAGGGGGTGCTTAGCTGTGCCATATCTCCTGTGTAAAGTGTGCGTATCCCAAAAGATATCTGTGACATCCAGTGAACTTTTTCCGTAGACGGTGTCCGCTGCGGACTGTGACATTACCAGTGCACCATCTCCAGTGTACCGTGTGCGCTTAAAAAATGTATCTGTGATATACAGTGAACTTTTTCAATAGACAGTGTCCGCTTATGACAGTGACATTACCAGAGCAACATCTGCAGTCAGTGTAACGTGTGCGTATACATTTTTTATCTGTGACATAGAGTGTACTTTTTCTGTAGATGCTGCGGACAGTGACATTATCGATGCTACCTCTCCTGTACAACGTTTCCTCATCTCAAATACCTGTGACACTCCCTGTAATTTATTATTAGCCGCTCGTGACAGCATTGACATTATCTGAGGGATATCTCCTTTGTGACTTTTCCACATCCCAAATAATTTTTAACATTTTTTGAGCATACACTTCCAAATCCTACGCTAGTGTGACATACTTTTATATATAACATTTAAAATGAAGAAAGCAAGCAGTAAGGGGTAAGTGTCCGTGATGCTGGCCGCGTTGAAACTGTGCCTGCTGCCAGGGTAAAAGAAAAACAATCATTTCCGATACCTTGCTTCATGTCCCAGTTTGCAGGGCGGCGCAGGATACCACTCTTGAAGTCAGACATTTTCGAGGGTCAGCTCAACTGCAGGACCTTGCATATAATGTTTTGCAGGGTAAGCTCATCTTCAGGCCCTCACCTACAATCTTTTACAGGGTCAGCTCACATGCAGGCCCTCACCTACATCCTTTTAGAGGTTCAGCTTACCAGCAGGCCCTCATCAACAACCTTATAGAGGGTCAGCTCACCAGCAGGCCTTCACCTACAATCTTTTACAGGGTCAGCTCAACTGCAGGTCCTTGCATATAATGTTTTGCAAGGTCAGCTCATCTGCAGGCCCTCACCTACATCCTTTTTAGAGGTTCAGCTCACTAGCAGGCCCTCATCAACAACCTTATAGAGGGTCAGCTCACCAGCAGGCCTTCACCTACAATCTTTTACAGGGTCAGCTCAACTGCAGGTCCTTGCATATAATGTTTTGCAAGGTCAGCTCATCTGCAGGCCCTCACCTACAATCTTTTACAGGGTCAGCTCACCAGCAGGCCCTCACCTACAACCTTTTAGAGATTCAGCTCACCAGCAGGCCCTCATCTACAATCTTTTTCAGGGTCAGCTCACCTGCAGGCCCTCACATATAATGTTTTACAGGATCAGCTCACCTGCAGGCCCTCGCATATAATTTTTTACAAGGTCAGCTTACCAGCAGGCCTTCACCTACAATCTTTTACAGGGTCAGCTCACCTACAGGCCCTCGCATATAATGTTTTACAGGGTCAGCTCACCTGCAGGCCCTCACCTACAACCTTTTAGAGGGTCAGATCACCAACAGGCCCTCACCTACAATCTTTTACAGGGTCATCTTATCTGCAGGCCCTTGCATATAATCTTTTACAGGGTCAGCTCACCTTCAGGTTCTCACCTACAACCTTATAGAGGGTCAGCTCATCTGCAGGCCCTTGCATATAATGTTTTGCAGGGCCAGCTCATCTGCAGTCCCTTACCTACAATATTTTAGAGGGTCAGATGACCAGCAGGCCCTCACCTACAATGTTTTACAGGGTCAGCTCTCCTACTAGCCCTCGCATATAATGTTTTATAGGGTTAGCTCACCTGCAGACCCTCGGATATAATGTTTTACAGGGTCAGCTCACCTGCAGGCCCTCACCTACAATCTTTTACAGGGTCAGCTCACGTTCAGGCCCTCACCTAAAACCTTTTAAAGGAACAGCTCACCTGCAGGTCCTCACCTACAATCTTTTACAGGGTCAGCTCACCTGCAGGCCCCCCGCATATAATGTTTTACAGGGTTAGCTCACCTCCAGGCCCTCGCATATAATGTTTTACAGGGTCAGCTCACCTGCAGACCCTCACCTACAATCTTTTAGAGCAGGCATCCTCAAACTGTGGCCCTCCAGCTGTTGCAAAACTACAACTCCCAGCATGCCCGAACAGCCTACAGGTATCTGCCTACAGCAGGGCATTGTGGGAGTTGTAGTTTTACAACAGCTGGAGGGCCGTAGTTTGAGGATGCCTGTTTTAGAGGGTCAGATCACCAGCAGGCCCTCACCTGCAATCTTTTACAGGGTCAGCTCACCTGCAGGTCCTCACTTACAACCTCCTATAGAGGGTCAGCTCACCTGCAGGCCCTCTCCTACAATCTTTTACAGGGTCAGCTCACCTGCAGGGCCTCACCTACAATCTTTTACAGGGTCATCTCTCCTTTAGGCCCTCACCTACAACCTTTTAAAGGATCAGCTCACCAGCAGGCCCTCATCTACAATCTTTTATAGGGTCAGCTCACCTGCAGGCCCTCGCATATAATGTTTTACAGGGTCAGCTCACCTGCAGGCCCTCACCTACAATCTTTTAGAGCAGGCATCCTCAAACTGCGGCCCTCCAGCTGTTGCAAAACTACAACTCCCAGCATGCCCGAACAGCCTACAGGTATCTGCCTACAGCAGGGCATTGTGGGAGTTGTAGTTTTACAACAGCTGGAGGGCCATAGTTTGAGGATGCCTGTTTTAGAGGGTCAGATCACCAGCAGGCCCTCACCTGCAATCTTTTACAGGGTCAGCTCACCTGCAGGTCCTCACCTTCAACCTCCTATAGAGGGTCAGCTCACCTGCAGGCCCTCTCCTACAATCTTTTACAGGGTCAGCTCACCTGCAGGCCCCCGCATATAATGTTTTACAGGGTCAGCTCACCTGCAGGCCCTCGCATAAATTTTTTACAGGATCATCTTACCTGCAGGCCCTCATCTACAATCTTTTACACAAGCAGACCCTAAACCCCTAATCTTTTAGAGGGTCAGCAGCAGGCCATCAATCATAATTTTTCAAGGGTGTGTATGATGCCCTCCTTTATATGTAACAAAGGGTGTATTGGAGTGCTGGATCCTTGTATTATTTGGCGGCCCTTTCACCTAGTGCATAGGCTTTATGAGTATAAAAGTCCCACTACATGAACAGTTGTACCACAATGAGGCCCTCCTTTATGTAATATACAGGTTGTATCTGAGTGCCTCTTGCTTTCAATTTTTGGCAGCACTTGCACTTTATTTGCAAGTAAATATACAGGAATGTTTCCTAACAATTTTTCCTCTAAAATCGATTTTATCTTTGGTTTTGTGCGTATTATTGTCAGTCTGTAAAAGTTGCATACTACTTGGACAACATCGTTCCCAGCAGCGACCTGGGAGTCCAAGATGCATCCAGACATCCTCCCCATGTTGTTCCCGAACCATTTTGGTGTTGTAATCGTTGGTTGAGCAATGCCCCTCCTCACCCCCCAGTATTATATTCATTGGTGGCAGTGGCCGCAGGTTCCCCCCATTTCTAAGTAATTTCATTGGTGACAGTGGCACCAGAGTTCCCCTACCTCCTCAGTATTCTCATTGGTGGCAGTGGCAGCTTCCGATCGGAGCCCCAGCAGTGAAATCGTGGGGCTCCGATCGGTTACCATGGCAGCCAGGATGCTGTTCTAGCCCTCTAAGGTGGCTAATAATTTTTAAATAAAAAGTAAAAAAAAAAAATAATATATTAAAAGTTTAAATACATATTACGTATCGCCACACCCAAAAAATGTCTGAACTGTTAAAATATTAAAAATAATAAAAATAACGCCAAAACAGCTTTTTCTTGTCATCTCACCTCCCAAAAAAACTAATATTCAGTCTCCAAAACCTACTTATGTATCCGGAGATGGCACCTCTAAAAAGTACAGTCTGTCCTGCAAAAGACAATCCCTCAGACCTCTATGTGGGCAGAAAAATAAAACTGTTAGTATATGGAGATGCAAAATATTACAGATTTTAAATAAAAAGGGATTTTATTATGCAAAGTAGTAAAACATGAAAAAAACTATATAAGGCCTCATGCACACGAGCGTATGTGGTTTGCGGTCCGCAAACCGCGGATCCACAAAACACAAAAGCTCCTCCACGCTCCATTCCGCAATTTGCCCAACGGAATGCGGCCCATTGTACAAATGCCTATTCTTGTCCGCAAAACAGACAAGAATAGGACATGCTCTATTTTTCTTGCTGGGCCACAGATCGGAGCAACGGATGCAGACAGCACACAGAGTGCTGTGCGCATCTTTTGCGGCCCCATTGAACTGAATGGGTTCGCGCCCGAGCCGCAAAATTTGCAGCTCAGACATGGACCAAACATATGGTCGTGTGCATGAGGCCTAAATTTGATATTTCCATAATTGTATCAACCTGCAGAATAAACTTATCATATATACCAAATGGTGAAACTTATAAAAAATAAAAAAAACACTGACAGAATTAAAAATTTTGCCCACCTCCCAAAAAATTATATAAAAAGCAATGAGAAAGCCAAATGTATCCCAAAATGGTGCTAATAAAAACTACAGCTTGTCTCACAAAAAATAAGCACTCACACAGCAAAGTCAACAAAAAATAAAAACAAAAATTTCAGCAAATTCCATTATAGAAAATCCAGATGTTGCTCCTTCCCTTCTGAGCCCTGGTAGTGTACAATCACAAGGGGGGTGTTGCTTTTGACATCATTCTTTTTCTGCAGCCGAAATCCGGCGCCTGTGTGCATGACCTTTGGGCCTGGAGATTACTTAACTATGCCTCTGCCCACAGGAGCCAGATTTCAGCTGCAGAAAAAGAATGATGTCACAAGCATACAGGGCTGGTCGGAGTATACACAAGGGAGAAGTTAGGCGCGAGTAAGGCAGGGGCAGCCTGGGCAACTGCAGCAAAAGTGCCACCACTGGGCACTTGCAATGGCTCATTTGCATATCTTTAAAACTTGTTTTTTTGGTGCTTTGGAGACTCTCACAAACTAAACAAAGGTAAAATCAGCGTCATGTATTTGTGTCCCACACAGCTTTATGATCAGTTTAAAATGTGTCAAGTAGGTCACAGACTCCCTTTAACCTCTTAAGGACACAGGACGTACGGGTATGTCATGTGTCCTGTCCCTAAAGATGGCGTCCACTCCTGCTTCATGCGGGCGCCTTAGCCGCGGGTGGCGGGTGTCCGCATGGTTCTTATAGCAGACACCCACGGCTAATGTCCGCGACCGGCAGCAATGCTGATCGCGGTCATTTAACCCCTCAGATGCCGTGGTCAATCCTGAACACGGCATCTGAGCGCGCACAAAACGAAAGTTTTACTTTCGGATTGCGCTCCGGCTCCCATATTTAGAGATCAGAGGAGCCGGAGCCCGCCTGTAGTAGCCTGGGTTTCTATGAATGAAACCCAGGCAGCTCTGTAGTATTTCCTATGGAGCCTTGCCTGTAATAGGCTCTATAGAAAATATGCGATTTTTATATATATTCGAATGCAATTGCATTAGAATGTAGGATAATCGCAATGGGAACTATATAAAAGTGTAAAAAAAAAAAGTTGAAAAAAATTAATTAAAAAAAAACATAAAAGTTCAAATCACCCCCCTTTTGCCAAAATAAAAATAAAAAAATAACAAAATCCACATCATGGGTGTCGCAATGTGCGAAAACGCCGATACTATAAAAATATAAAAAAATATTCCCCATACGTCAAACAACAAAACGGAAATAAGCATCCAAATGGCAGATTCACCATTTTGGGTCGCTTCATTTTCCACAAAATATTAAATAACAGGTGATCAAAAAGTCATACACACCCCAGTATTATGGTATCAATAAACAGATAAGATTATGACGCAAAAAATGAGCCCCCAAACAGCACCGTACACATAATTACAAAAAAGTCTTCTGTAGCCCCCGATACCGGAGTACGCGCTTCTCCTATTTTTGCCTGGGGCGGAGACATCTTCATTTGCCCTGGGCGTCTCCTTCTCCCAAGCCTGGAGCGCTGGCCAATCGCAGCGCTCAGCTCATATTGATTTTTTTTTTGTGTCTCCATATTCTGAAAGCCATAATTTTTTTTTAATTTTTTGGGCAACTGTCTTATGTAGGGGCTCATTTTTTTCGGTATGAGATGACAATTTGATTGGTACTATTTTAGGATGGATATGACTTTTTGATCGTTTGGTATTACACTTTTTGTGATGTAAGGTGACAAAAAATGGCTTTTTTGACACAGTTTTTATATATTTTTTTTACATTGTTAACCTGAGGGGTTAGATCATGTGGAATTTTTAGACAGCAGATTGTTACGGACAAGGCAATACCTAATATGTATACTTTTATTTTATTTAAGTTTTACACAATTAATGCATTTTTGAAACCAAAAAAATCATGTTTTAGTGTCTCCATATTCTGGTAGGGTCTCATTTTTTGCAAAATGAGATGACGGTTTGATTGGTATTATTTTGGGGTGCATATGACCTTTTGATCTCTTGGTATTACACGTTTTGTAATGGAAGGTGACAAAAAATGTCTCTTTTGACACCGTTTTTATTTAATTATTTTTACTGTGTTCACCTGAGAGGTTAGATCATGTGATATTTTTATACAGCAGGTCATTACAGACGTGGCAATAATATGCATAAGTTTTTCATTTTTTTCCCTTTTAACACAATAAAAGCATTTTTGAAACAAAAAAAATCATGTTTATGTTTATTGTCTCCATATTCTGAGAGCCATATTTTTTTTATTTTTTGCCCGATTGTTTTATGTTAGAGGCAATTTTTTTGCGGGATGAGGATATCGTTTGATTGGTACTATTTGGTACTATTTTGGTGTGCATACACCTTTTTGATCGCTTGGTGTGGCACTTTTTGGCCTCATGCACACGACCGTTGTTCTGGACCGCATCCGAGCCGCAGTTTTTGTGGCTCGGGTGCGGACCCATTCACTTCAATGGGGCCGCAAAAGATGCGGACAGCCCCGCAATAAAAATATAACATGTCCTATTCTTGTCTGTTTTGCGGACAAGAATAGGCATCTCTATAATGGGCCACCCGGTCCGTTCCCTAAATTGCGGAACGCACACAGACGCCATTCGTGTTTTGCGGATCCGCAATTTGCCGACTGCAAAACACACAACGGTCGTGTGCATGTTGCCTCTGTGATGTAACGTGAAAAAAATGTTTTTATTTTTTTCTACGGCGTTCAGGTGAGGGGGTGGATAATGTGATATTTTTATAGAGCCGGTCGTTACGGATCCAGATGACTCAGAAAAGCACAGAGCACAGCAATGTCATCTCTCTCTCTCTCTCTCTCTCTCTCTGTGTCTCTCTGTCTCTCTGTCTGTCTCTCTCTGTCTCTCTGTCTGTCTCTCTGTCTGTCTCTCTGTCTGTCTCTCTCTCTCTCTCTATGAAAAAAATAAATCTAGAATATTCATGATTACAAAGATATAGCACTATATTCTAGATCCTCGCGAATTCTCAAATTGCTGATATTCGCAATAAAAATTTGCGATTAGCATATTCGCGATCAACACTATTGAAGGTATTGAGCTTGCCTTCTCTGCCATTGGTTCCCTGCAGCGCAGGGACTTGATGAAGGGGCGGAGGGCACCCATACTCTCCGCAAACCTTCTGCATGTTCGCGGTCAGCTTTGACCGTGGCATACATGGGGTTAATAAGCTGGCATCTGGGTTTTCACCCATGCTGGTGTATGCAGCAGGGGCCCGACTGTCAGTGACTGCCGGGTCCATGGCCCTGATCGGGCGGGCGCAGCTCCTGCACTCGCCCGATCAGCCCGCCGTACATGTAAGACGCTGGTCCTTACGTAACGTCCATCAGCGCCGTACATGTACAGCAGGGGTTCTTAAGGAGTTAAACAAGTATCCAGTGTTTCATACATGGAATGTTTTATTTACATTTAGAAACTTGGGATTATTTTTCTGGCCTCGATAATTTTTTGCAGTGCCTCCTTTACTTCCTTGTTTCTCAAGCAATAAATGAATGGATTTAGAAGAGGAGTTAAAATGGAGTAGAATACAGAGATTAGCTTGTCCTCCTCAAAGGCATAACTTTCTTTTGGTCTGACATACATGAATATGACAGCCCCAAAGTAAATTATTACAACTGTAAGATGTGAACCACAGGTGGAAAATGCTTTCTGACGGCCCACTGCAGAGGAGATTTTCATGATTGCACAAATTATATTAATATATGATACAAGAGTGAACAAGAGACAGCTGAAAACAATGACCCACATTAAACTGAAAAAGTACAATTTCAAGAGAGCAGTATCTGTACAGGACAATTTTAGAAGTGGGGATACATCACAAAAATAATGATTAATAATGTTTGGTCCACAAAATGATAATTTTGCTAATAAAATCACAGGGATTAAGGAGCCAAGAAAGATCCCCAACCAACATCCACATGTCAAACTCAAGCAAAACTTTGGTGTCATGATAGTATTATACCTTAATGGATAACAAATTGCCACATATCGATCATAAGCCATGATTGCCAGCAAGCAGTTCTCTATTCCTCCAAGAAAAAAGAAAAAGTAACACTGACAAAAGCAAGCACTAATGGATATTTTGTTTTGTGTGACCAAACAGCCTATAAGTAATTTAGGAACAGTCACAGTTACATAAGAAATCTGCATAAAAGCAAAATTACTGAGGAAAAAGTACATGGGACGATGAAGATGCAAATCAGCTCGAATTACAGCAATGATAACCACGTTTCCAGTAACTGTTAACACATATGTAATAAAAAATATTAAAAATAGAAAGGTATGAAATATTTGACTTGCTGGAAATCCCAATAGTATAAATTCAGTTACAACAGTATTATTCCATAATCCTCTCATTTGCATATCATATGAATAGAATACTAAGAAAGAATGATAGGAAGAAAAGTTATTGGTTGGCATAATCTATACTAAAATGTTTATCCATATTAATTGTTCTTAGAAGGTTTGAGTCTTTGTCTTAAAGGGGTTATCCCATGAATAATGTAAAAAACGAAAAACAAACATCATATAGTACATGGTGATACCTTTCTAACAAAGCTAGAACCAGCCCTGTACCTCACATGGATCCAGAGATCTCCCCATTCATTGCTCTACTAGATTTATATTAAGCTGGCAGCTCAAGGGGTGTGTTTTCTGCTGCAGCTAAGGGGGTGTGCCCATTCTGCTGCATCTCTTTTCCCTATCACAGCTCAGGAGGCAGTTAAAGGGAGTCTGTCACCACATTTTCACGTTTTAAACAGTTCACATAGCGCTGTAGCCTAACCATAGATGATTGAAATGGTACCTTTCTTTGTTTCTGTTGAGCTTCAAAACAGGCAAAAACGCACTTTAATTCATATGTAAATGAGGGCTCGCAAGTGCCCAGGGAGGGGTTTACTTCGTTGGAGCCCAGGCTGCTCGGCCTCTTGGGCTCATATCCCCGCCCCATCCTCTGCCTCAGCCCGCCCTTCTGTTCCCTGGTGTTCGTCTTCTTTCTATTGCGATACAGTGATCTCGCGATGCCTGCGCTCTCCCTCACTGGGTCAGGGCATGCGCAGTAGCGACAGTGAAGCCGTGCCCACAATGGTCATCGCAGTGCGCATGCCCCGGCCCAGTGAGGGAGAGCGCAGGCATCGCGAGATCACTGTATCGCAATAGAAAGAAGACGAACACCAGGGAACAGAAGGGCGGGCTGAGGCAGAGGATGGGGCGGGGATATGAGCCCAAGAGGCCGAGCAGCCTGGGCTCCAACGAAGTAAACCCCTCCCTGGGCACTTGCGAGCCCTCATTTACATATGAATTAAAGTGCGTTTTTGCCTGTTTTGAAGCTCAACAGAAACAAAGAAAGGTACCATTTCAATCATCTATGGTTAGGCTACAGCGCTATGTGAACTGTTTAAAACGTGAAAATGTGGTGACAGACTCCCTTTAAGGGATGAAACTGAGCTTGTGCGGCCTTCTCAGTGGGCTGGACAAGAAATAGGAAAGAAAAACAGCAGGTGGCGCTATATGGATAGATTTTATTAAATATCTTAGTTGCTATGCTAAATGTTTAATTGCATGCAATTATAAAAATATTCAGATCCAGGTGCTGGTTTAAAAACTGTACAATATTTTTTGTGGGACAACCCCTTTAAGTATTTAGAAAATAATATTATTTCAAGCAATAGGAGTGTTACCTCTAAAGTGTGCCCCATAAAATAGTTATTCAAACAGTCTTCACACCCTTTCACTTTTTTCACATTTTGTTATGTTGCATCCTTGTGCTAAAACAAACAACAACAAAAAAAAAAAAAAACAGATACACCTCTGTCAGACAGGATTGTGTTGAGACAGATGTGGAGAGGGGTACTAAAAAATGTTCCGCTCCACTGAAAATTCCCAAGAGCACAGTGGCCCCCATAACAGGACTCCTCCTAGAGCTGGCTGCCCCACTAAACTACATAAGTAATCAGGAAAAATGGCCTTGGTAAAAGAGGTGGCCAAGAACCCAAGATCCTGTGTGTAGGGAGAAACTTCCAGAAGGTCAACCATCACAGCAAAATTCCACCAATCTGGGCTTTATAGCAGACTGGCCAAAGAGACACCTCTCTTCAGTAAAAGACACATGAAAGTTCGCAAATAAGCACCTAACAGACTCTTAGACGATGAAAAACAACAATCTCTGGTCTGATAAAACAAAGATTTAACTTTTTGGACTCAATTCTAAGGCCTCATGCACACGACCGTTTTTTTATGCTGTCCGCAAAAAGGGGTTCCGTTGTTCAGTGATCCGTGTCCGTTTTTGCCTTCCGTTGTGTTTCCGTGTGTCTTCCGTTTTTTTTGCGGACATGACCCAAAAGATTTTACCAAAAGACAGACTGACAATGTTTCCACAATGTTTCCCAAGTGCCTGCCAAGGGATCCGCAAAAAAAACGGACACGGAACACGGATGACACACGGATGGCCATCCGCATTTTTCACGGACCCATTGACTTGAATGGGTCCGTGAACCGTTTTTCACGGACAAGAATAGGACAGGTTATATTTTTTTGACGGACTGGAATCACGGACCACGGACGCGGAGGACAAACGGTGCATTTGCCGAGGTTTCCACGGACCCATTGAAAACCAATGGGTCCGCAGAAAATCACGAAAAACGGAGCAACGGACACAGAATCAAACAACGGTCGTGTGCATGAGGCCTAAGTGTCATGTTTGTAGGAAACCAGGCACTGGCCAATATCATCCCTTTAGTAATGCATGGTGGTGGTAGCATCACGCTGGGGGGTGTTCTTCAGCAGCTGCTACAGGGAAACTGGTCTGACTTTAAAGAAAGCTGAATAGAGCAGATATTCTTAATAAAAACCTGATCCAGACTGTTCTGGACCTCAGACTGGGCTGAAGGGTCACCTTTTAACAAGACAATGACCATAAACAACCAGAACTACATAGGAGTGGCTGAGAGACAACTCTGTGAATGTCCTGGAGTGGCCCAGCCAGAGCCCTGACTTGAACCCATTGGGGAGACCTGAAAGGATAGTGTATGCAGAAAAATGGCAGAAAATCCTCAAATCTAGGTATGCAAACCTTGTGGCATCATATCCAAGAAGACTGGAGGTTTTAATCGCTGTTAATGTTATTACTGTAGCACTTCAAGTAAGTACTGAATAATGAGTCTGAATACTTACAGATATGTCAATGCAAGATTTTAGTTTTTCCTTTTCAATGAATTAGCAAAAATTTTGAACATTCTGTTTTTACTTTCTTATTAAGGGATATTGAGAATGAAGGCTGAAAAATGGTAACTTATTTATTTTAGCACAGAGTCCCAAGCCTACATCATAACAAAATCAGAAAAAGTGAAATGCACTTTCTGAATGCACTGTACATTAAAATTAAGCCGTTGGCTATGGGCCTATACTATACCCCTGTGAAAAACCCATAAGTAAAAAAAATAATTGATGCAGCAGCACTGCATTCTCTCGAGGTATTGCCTGTATGGTAGGCAGTGTGTTATAGCTTTGTAATGGTAGCATGCATTACTTGAAAAGAGACATGTGCCACTGTACGCTTCTACCTCTCCCTGCCTGACACCGATCTGTATGACTAGTGCAGGCAGAAGGGTGAACCATCTTGGAGATGAACACATATCTCCATGCTGAAAGGTCCTAAGCTACAATGAATGGAGAAAAATCTGATCACTGGAAGCTAAAGAAACGTTAATGATGTCATGAGTGGGAGGGGCCAAAACCAAGAAAAGAATACTGTGGTACAAGTCCAGAAAAATTTAATAAAGATAGTGTCTGTCTGTCTGTATGTATGTATGTGTGTGTGTGTGTGTGTGTGTGAGAGAGAGAGAGATAGAGATGTATATGTAGTAGATCTGTGTGTGTTAGGTGTGTATAGCAGTGCTGTGTGTAAATATGTCAGCTTTGTAGCAGAACTATGTTTGTCATGGGGTGTATGCAGCTGTACTGTCTATGTAAGTTACTGACCTTGACCCCTTCAGTTCATTAAACCACCAGGGAAGGTTTAATAAGAAGAAAATATTTTTCTAACTTTCTGTTGTCTTAAAGGGGTTTTACCATCTCAGACAATGGGGGCATATCGCTAGGATATGCCCCCATTGTCTGATAGGTGCGGGTCCCACCATTGGGCGCCGCAACTACAAGTAGAAAAGTGGGGAAATAAACAGAGGGCGCAATGCGCTTGCGCAGTGGCCCTCCATTCATTTCTATGGGACTGCCGAAAATAGCCGACCGCTGCCTCGGCTATTTCCGTTAGCCATGGGCGTAGCTATAGAGGGTGCAGAGGTTGCAGTCGCTACCGGGCCCAGGAGCCTGAGGGGGCCCAAAGACCCTTGTGCCGCATAGGAGGACACACAAAGCACCAAGGGAAGGGGGGCCCAAGCTGAACTCTTGCACCAGGGCCCATGAGCCATTAGCTACGCCCCTGCCGTTAGCCCTATAGAATTTAATGGTAGCAGGGACCTCTCGTACACGGTGCACTCCCATTCACTTCTATGGGAGCAGCGGGGAGCAGCGCTTGGTGGTGGATTGACCCCGGGAAATCTGGGGTCCTCCAGCCACAAGTCTCCCTGCTCCGTTCTCGTTGTAGGTGCAGGACCTGCATCTATCAGACAATGGGGGCATATCCTAGCAATATGCCCCCATTGTATGCGATGACAATACCCCTTTAAATCAGTAGTGTGTCTTATAGATAGGTAAATCCTTTAGTCGAGGGGATTATAGTACATATGTGGGCCAATAGAATATGAATGGACACCTAATTGTTTATACTGTACAAGTCACTGTGGCCTGCACTCACCAGCTGAGGGTTGAGGAAGAATGATGCCACCCACTCAACAGTATAGCGGACTGCAGCTCTTGCAACACTAACCTATGTATTTGGCTCAGCGACTCCTGTGACAAGCAGTTCCTTCTGCCCAAGCATGCAGAGAAAGATTGGAGGTAGATTCCACCAGTGTCTACGAAAGTAGGCCAGTGGGGCAATACGCAAAGGTACCTCCATGTTGGTTTGTCCTGGGCAGTTTGTGCATTCAAAATAGCTGATGCCTTTGCATTATAGCTATTATTCCTAATTACACATAATTTTAGTGAACATAGGTATTTCTATATATATATATATATATATATATATATATATATATATATATAGATTGGAATCATTGTCCTGGAACAAGAACTCTGGCCTTAACTGGATGCATTTTCTATTACAGTCCTTAGCATGGGCTATCTACTAGTGCAATAGATGGATTGGATTCCCAGAGCTGGTAGAGAGGTAGATCCTGTATAGTTTAATTTATTTTGTAAGTCTTTAAGGAGTTTAAGGTGCAGTGGCTTATTATTGATGAGTGACCTATCCTCGTGTGAGCACTGCTTGCACTTCAAAATTCATTCAGTAAAAGATGAAACCGCGCTGCTTATAATCCGGTCGTCTGGCACACAGGTGAAATGCTGCAGGGTGTTAGTGTCAGCCGTCCACTTCCAAAGGATTCAATCCTCCTCAGACCGCCTCCTCTGTAAGATCCAATTATAACCGACACATAGTGAAGCACCCTCTTAGTTGTAAACGCAAAAGGTTTTATTCTACTTACAAACAGAGGTAGATAAAATCATAAATCGTATCACAATATAAAATCAATCCAACTCCGGTCTCTGCCCGACCCGGGTTTCGCTCTTTGGCTTTCTCAGGGGCGACAACTGCGCATGTCCATAGCAGGGCCCTTTTTATACCCCAACTTCCACACATTAAGTTTTAAAAACCAGATTATAATCCAACAATTGAAAATATCAATAAAAAACATAGCATCAGTCCTCCTTATTAAACTCACATATTCTTACATAATAAAATTATCAACGGAGTATTCATTTCCTTATTACAAAATATCGCCGTTCATTCAATCATCATGCCGCTACAGCCCGATACTATAAAACCCATCACCAACTGCTAATCCATACCTCCTTCATTCTACAGTAGCCTTCGCTAATCATAATTCATCATTATGGCATCCAGGAGTCTTTTTAGGTCATTGCGAACCTAGGCTCCTCCTCCTCCCATTCATCCTTAGGTCACCTGACTCATTCTCCACCCACCCATGGTCACGTTACTTACAAACCAGGCCCCACCTCTTCTCCATTCATAAATTCCATAACATGTGATCCAAACATCCAATAGGCATTTACTCCTTGTGACGTATCAGTGGCAGGTCCTTCATGAACACAAACTAGATTAATTTATCACTATGGGGAAAGCGCCCTTATTTTCTTACATTATTTTCCATAGCTGTTCTTTCTTCACACTAAGCACGGTTTCAGATTGAATTCTATATTCAGGCCGTTAGGTTGTAAAGTACCCGGCTGGTATATCCACTGTACCTCTTTACGATTTATTTGCATTACCGCATCCCCTCCTCGCCAGTGCGATTTAACCAGTTCTACTCCAGCAAGCTTCAAGCCCCGCGGATTTTTCTTATGCTTGAGCTTGAAGTGAGCTGACACACTGTGACTCATAAGTCCCCTCCTTATGTTACCAATATGCTCCTGAATTCTCACCTTTAGGCTACATTCACACGACCGTAGTGTATTACGGATCCGCAATACACCCAGCCGCACCCCCCATAGAAATGCCTATTCTTGTCCGCAGGCTGCGGACAAGAATAGGACAAGTTCTATCTTTTGCGGAGCCGCGGACCGGAAGTTCGGGGCCGTGCTCCGCAAATGCGGAAGCGTAGAGCACCTAGTGTGCTCTCCGCACCTCGTCCAGCCCCATAGACAGTGAATGGGTCCGCACCTGTTCCGCAGAATTGCGGAACGGACGCGGACACATTCACGGTCGTGTGAATGTAGCCTTAACCTCCGTACCGTCCTACCAACGTATTGGAGCCCACAAGGGGACTCCAATACATATTTTATCCCTTCAATTGGATCTTACAGAGGAGGCGGTCTGAGGAGGATTGAATCCATTGGAAGTGGACGGCTGACACTAAGGCCCCTTTCACACGGGCGAATTTTCCGCGAGGGTGCAATGCGTGAGGTGGACGCATTGCACCCGCACTGAATCCGGACCCATTCATTTCTATGGGGCTGTGCACATGAACGGCGATTTTCACGCATCACTTCTGGAAGCAGGTGATTGGACCATGTGACCCAGTGACGTCACTGAAGGTCCTTCACCCCCTTCCCGGCAGAATACAGAGCAGGAGACCGGTAACCGGCTGCTACACGATCAAATGGAGGGGGTAAGTTTATGTTTTTATTATTTTTAACCCTCTAGTGCCCTTTTTACTTTGCATTCTCTATTGAGAATGCATTATTTTCCTTTATAACCATATTATAAGGGAAAATAATAAAATATACAGAATACTCCACCCAAAACCGGACTTCAGTGATGAAGTCCGGCTTCGGGTCTGGGTACCAAACATGGCGATTTTTCACACGCGTGTGCAAAAAGCATTAAAACGCTTTGCACTCGCGCGGAAAAATTGCGCATATTCCCGCAACGCACCCGCATTCAATCCGGGCGTCAAACATGACGCCCGTGTGAAAGAGGCAGCATTTCACCTATGTGCCGGACGACCGGATTATAAGCAGCGTGGTTTCATCTTTTACTGAATGACTTTTCAAGTGTGAACTGCCCACCACACTGTGTCGGAACCAGCAGCGCAGGTAAAACATTGTCTGTGTCTCGGACGCAGGACTGACATATTTTATTTTATTTATCATTGTGCACTTCAAAATTACCTATGGATTGACTCCTTTGTAGAAGAGGTAATAGTGTAATTGCAATCCTCGTACCATTCAAGTGAATGGAATGAGTGGTTGGATTTGCACTGCACTGCTGCTGCTCCGGAGGCCAAGTGCAAGTAATTTTGAAGCAGAAGCAGCGCTTGCACGAGCGCCAATGCCCCTTCAAAGGGCTGGGAGTCGTATCCCTGCCAATATAATATTGAGAACCTTTCCTGAGGATAGGCCATCATTATTAACCACTTGACTTTTAATGTTTGTGGTGGTAGGCAGTTAACTGGAACCCGTACTATAAAAGCAAAGTGATTTGTACAAACCAATAATTAGGGCTCATGCACGCGACCGTATTTTCTTCTCACTTCCGTTCCGTTTTGTGTGCGGCCCGTATGCGAAACCATTCATTTCAATGAGGCTGTAGAAAATACGGAAGTTACTCTGTGTGCATTCCGTTTCCGTTTGGCTGTTCCACAAAAAAGTATAGTGCATGTCCTAATATTGCCTGCAAATCATGGTCCGAGGCCTCATTCAAGTCAATGGGTCCTCAAAAAATACAGGAAACACACGAAACTCATCGTATGTCATCCGTATTTCATCCGTATTGTGCAGATCCATACTGTGGAAATGCTATGACCAGCCCATTTTGATCATGTGTTTGGGGATTAATAAGTTACTGTTTCCGATCTGCAAATAACGTATCGCATACAGAAACCATACGGATATGTTTTGTGGAATAACGGAACAGTGGAGGACTTAAATCAGAGAAAAAAAACTCAGATGCGGAACAATCGATCCAATAAAAACGGACCGCAAAACAACAAAGGTCGTGTGCAAGAGCCCTTATTGGGAGTTATTTACTAACAGAAATACGTCTATATTAGGCCTCTTGCACACAACCATATGGCTTTTTCAGTATTTTGCGGACCGTTTTTCACAAATCTGTTGTTTCGGTTTTTGTTTCAGTAGTGTTTCTGTTTCCATTCTGTTCTATTTCCGTATTATAGTTTCCGTATGTGATCTGTTTTTTGCAGATCTCAAACGGAAACGGAAGCATGGCATATACAATATACAGTAATTACAATGAAAAATTGGGCTGGTCAGAAAATGTTCAATGGATGGTTCCGCCAAAAACTGAACGAATACGGAAGACATACAGATGCATTCCGTATCCGTTCAGGGTTTTTTTACAGCCCCATTGACTTGAATAGGGACACGAAACATGATTTGCGGGCAATAATGGACATGTTCTATCTTTAAACAGAATGGAGAAACGGCAATACGGAACTGGAATGCACAAGTAGTACATTCGTTTTTTTTGCGGACCCATTGAAATTAATGTTTCCGTATATGGACCGTATACGGACTGCAAAAAATGCAAAAAACGGAACGTAAATGGAAAAAAAAAACGTTCTTGTTCAAGAGGCCTTATGCCTATTTCTGGTACAGATTCTGATGCAGGTTCTTTGCGCTGCAGTCTGTGACTTTTCCTGGCTCCCACCAGGTCTACAAAAGTTGGCATGGCATGGGCGGGGAAAGAGGACAGGCCTGCTGGCTTGTTTCATTCATCATAATCTACGCCTGTTTTTTGGTGTAGAAAATGGTCTAAATCTACTCCAGCAAGAAAGCTGGCGTAGACTTAGAAGTGGCAGTGGCTCCTCCAAAGTTATTGGCTGGTGGGAAAACTTTAGGATTTTATGGTTTTTGTTTAAATATAGATATTGACATGGAAAATGAAAAATAACGTCACCAAAATTCTTTAACGATATGTTAAACATAAAAACATGGTTTATACAAGAGGTCATTTTCTGATGACATATTTAATTTAACTGCACAAAGTATATTTGCACCTAACAACATCCAGAGAAGAATTAATACAGTGTATGATTACAATACCGTTATAAAATTTGAATACCAAGAGGGCTCAAAAATACCCTTCTAAACTCTAATAAGTGGGTTGATATATTGGATATATTTTATACCGTTTTTTTTAGAATGAAGAGGAAGGGGTTAAAAGGACCTGTGATGACATCACATCACATGGTCCAATCACATGGTCCATCACCATGTAATATGGACCATGTGATTGGACCATGTGATGTGACGTCATCACGGGTCCTTTAGTTGTTAGCTGATGCTGGAAAAGAGAAGACAGATCGCAACTACGCGATCAAGTGGCCAAGGTAAGTTAACTTTTATTATTTTTAACCCCTTCCTCTTCATTTTACTAAGCATTCTTTATTAAGAATGCTATTATTTCCCCTTATAACCATGTTATAAGGGAAAATAATAAAGATCTGGTCCCGTTGCTAAGCAACCATGGGGGAAAATCGCACTGCATCCGCACTTGCTTGCAGATGCTTGCGATTTTCCCACAGCCCCATTCACTTCTATGGGGCCTGCGTTGCGTGAAAAACGCACAATATAGAGCATGCTGCGTTTTTTACGCAATGCAGAAGTGATGCGTAAAAATCACTGCTCATGTGCACAGCCCCATAGAAATGAATGGGTCGGGATTCAGTGCGGGTGCAATGCCACCTGCCCGCTGGACCCCATTGACTATAATGGGATTCTTGCAGCTCTCTGGAAAAAATGTCAGGATTGAGCTGTACAAAAACTGTGCTGCACATGTGAAAGTAGCCAAAAGAACACTGTAAGAAGTTAGAACACAATAATGTGCTATAATTTGGTTTTCTTTTTTTTTTTTTCTTTTTTTATTTGATGCAATGCTTTATAGAATGAAGTCTTTACAATAGGAAAATCGAAGCTCACAATATTATTATATACTTTTTAGCTTACACCCAAGAACTACTCAACAAAAGGTTGCATGATTGTACTAATTACTTTAAGATTTGTGAAACATACTCCAGCAATAATCTGAAGTACTCTTTAGTAAAGTTTTAGCCTACTGACATTTAAGAGTACATACATTTGTGCACCACTTCTTTCTGACACACTCATTACTGTTTAGTTATTAGAGATCGATGTCTATTTTTAAATTTGCACGCAAGCCTTTGTCAATGTAATGCTGGATATATGGAATATATGCAATGTACCTTTGAGCTTTTCTCCTTTAAAAAAATCTTAATAATTCAGCCGAAATTTAACGTGGAAACAATCTCATCAATCCAAATATTACATATTAACAGCTGTAAATACAAAACTGCATAATAATAAGAAGACAATGCAGATGAAAACTTTAAGATTTTATCTCATAAATATTTGTGGTTGTTAATAAAGAGTATCTACTAGCTCAATGACTGCATTCCTATCTGGATATCCAGAAAATAAAAATAACAAGGTTTATATATAGTTTCTAGCTGTAGGCTATTCTCCTGGCATCTAAAACCAAGGGAGTAAATACGTCAGCAAGAATTCCATGGAGTAATAATATACATTATGCAATATACAGTGTATTTATATATTTTTTGATTTCATTTTGTCATTTCCATTTTTGCCCATACAATATACATTATGCAAAAGAAAAGAATTACCGTATTTTTCGCCCTATAAGACGCACTGGCCCATAAGACGCACCTAGGTTTTTGAGGAGGAAAATAAGAAAAAAAATATTTTAAACCAAAATGTGTGCTTTTGGTGGATTTTGAACCTATGCTGGTATGTGGATGACACTATTATGGGGGATCTGTGGGTGACACTGTTATGGGGGTCTGTGGCTGACACTGTTTTTGGCGTCTGTGGCTGACACTGTTATTGGGGTCTGCGGCTGACAGCCACAGGCCCCCATAACAGTGTCAGCCACAGACCCCCATAACAGTGTCAGCCATTGATAAATGTGGGGGCCGGCATCTTCATTCATAAAGTGGGTGGAGCAGGCGCGTGACTTACTGAGTTACGCTGCCAGTGCCCGCCCACCCGACCACTTGCCTCCTCCTGCTGCCTCCTCCTCCCTTTGATAGGAGATTTGTAAGTGCAGATTAATGGATCCATTGTTTTTTTATTAAAGAAGAACCTTTGGCGCAGACATCCTCGCAGACATCGGACACGGTAACAAATATCACGCTATGTTATCTATTGCCGTTTAGCAGTACATGACGCGCTCCTATTTCGGACTATACCCACAAATTGAGCAGTATATAAAAAGGTACGGCCCATGTAAATAGGTGCGGCGCAAGTACTTGCATTACAACCCAAGCAACATATTGTGAGCATCAATACCTTTTGAATTGCGGACTACCATTCGCTGAAGGAGGAATTATACTGGCGGTCTCTCCACACACTACATGGAGACACTACTATCACCGCAGAACAAATAATTCTTAAGTTAAATCTTCCTCCTCTAATACGGCCAGCTGTTTTATATAGGTGGGACACTGTATGGCACTCTATTAACTTTCACAGAATCATCCACTCATTTATAAAGGATACGGACTTGGACTACAGTGAACTGTGCCTCCACTGCTCTCCCTATAGGATATCAATGATATTTTAAGCACTATCAGTGATTTTCCTTTAACCTTTTAAATTGCACTCTACAGCATGTATTTTCATATTTTTACTTATATTTTTACTCTCATTTTTCATTTTCATTTTTATTAATAATATTTTTTTCATCAATATTTTACATTTTTTGTTGATCAACTTCAATTAAATTTTTTTATTGCATTTTTTATTCAGTTACTATCAGTAAATAAATAATCAACATTTATATGCACATCGGTTTTAATGGTTTATATTTACAACCCTTGGTATGTTGAGTGCCTCCCAAATCCATATATTGCTATCATTCTCTGTCTCCTCGCGACATTAGGGTGAGTCGCTGGGTAGTGCACCTAACCAGTAGTTCCTCAGATTGGTGCAGCCACTGATCTAGCACACTTAATAACAAAAGTGTTGACTTCCAGGGCTATGGTCTTAATTCCTTGTTTTCCATGTGTAACATCCAGGAGTGGTGTTACCATTTCTGCACTCCTCTACTGTCTCTAATGGTTAACATAAATGTCATTTTTGTGTTTAGTTCCAGGTCCTTCACATTGTGCCGTGCAAATGTTGTTATGAACTTGTTATGTTCATGAATGTGCCTGGTTCACCAGCAGGTGGCAGCATATATGGCAGATATATATTTAGTCAGAATGGAATTTACCATTCCATTCTCCCCCCTTTGGGCAGAAGTGGGCCAATCCTGCTTTCTACCAGAAAGGAGGGGTTGCAGTTCTAGATTATTCCAGTTTAGACTCCATGTTGGAGCCGAGAAGACCTGATAGAAGCAATAGCCAGAGTACAGTGTTCTTTGGCTGGAGCAGGAGCCACCAAAGAGAAGTACCTTGTAGCGCACAAGGACTCCATGCTCATTTATTTTACTGAGTGTCAGGAGGGGGAAAACAGTCGAAGCACCCCAATCCTAGGATACCAGAACCAACCAAAAGTCCAGTATCCAGACCCAAGCAGAGATTAGCACAGCAGAGAGAAAGAAAGAGTTATTAAGCAAGCCTGTCAGCCCAGCAGAGAGAGAGAGAAAGCAGAGTCATCAAGTGCGCCTGCCAGCTTATGCCAAAGCCTGCTGGAAGCAAGAGAAAGCCTGAATGCAAGAAAAGTAGTGTTGAGCGGCATAGGCAATATTCGAATTCGCAATCTCCAGTCAATATTTACTTGACTGCAAAAATTGACAATGTAAAATATTTGCGATAAAAATTTGCGATTAGAATATTCGCAATCAACACTTCGGGGTAGGCAACTTTCCTACTGGTTGCTAGGGATGTATCTAAGTGCCTATATTTACGATAAATTTGCGATAAATTCGCGATTAGAATATTCACGATCAACACTATTCACAAATTTATAGCACTATATTCTAAATTATCACGATTTTCGAAGTGGTGATATTCGCTATTAGAATTCGTGATTCGAATATTCACACTCAACACTAAAGAAAAGCCTGAATATTGTCTGGAATCAAGTGTACCCAAGCAAAGCAGCTGTTAAAGTTTATCAAGGTCTGTACTTATTCGTCATCTTCTAACTTAATTATTCCCCCATTATTTTCTTTGGAGCCTAAGCCTGGGGTCCAGCTGTATCTAGGCAGGATCACCGTGACACATGCAGGCCGCACCAATTCACTCTGCATTACACTACACCTGGGACCCGATAGGGTCCTGGGGGCGGCTCGTTGCACATGCTTCACATACTTTCTATTGGCTGTCTCCTAAATACACTCCTGTCTCATTATTTGCCATGTTGCATCCTTACCACTATTCTGGTGATGATCCTTGGCGCTGTCCATTTGTACTCTTTTGGGTATTTATATTTTCCTTTTTATAGAACTCTGTATACCATATCTATGAGAGCTGTTTAGTGGAGAATAACTTTTACAACTTATATAGGAAAAACAACAAGTCGCACAAGGATAAGTGGGATCAGATAAGGTGCACCTCGCTGGCAAAACACACCCACCAAACCAATGTACAAAGTATTAAATTATAGCTGGGCACACTCAAAGGATAAGGGCCATATAGAAAGATAAATTTAATAAATGCACAGATAAATAAAATAAATATAAATAAAATCAGCAATCGTCCATATGGGATATAATAATCACAATAAATAGCTAATGTTCATAGGGAACCCACTGGTATTATCCCGTTGTGGCATACATGAGTAATCCCAAACAAGTGCAGTCTGTTATTAACGGTGCGCTGATCTTATAAATCCTGTGGTAGGTATTAATCAAATAATTGATATGTTGGATCTCTATCATAAATAGCGCTAAAAATCTCTGATGGATACAGTCCTTACTTCATGTCCACATACTAGTAGGTCTGTAGGTATTGTAAGATAGGGATCCTCCTATTTGTTGAATGTCCGGAGCAGCGTCCCGCTCTGTTTAGTATGTGACGGCGTCCCGTCACTACTATTAGATAGACTTTAGAAATAAAAATACAGGGTCGATCTTACCCAAGCATAAGGTGACTGGGCTCCCCTCGTTGCGGTGTTCTCCCCTCGGTTCGGGGGTCTTTCTCTGTAGTGGCAGGTCTCCGGTCAGCGGCGTCTCATCAGAGTAGCACGTGTGTTTTCTCTCTTACCGTTGTGCCTTAGTTGTACTTCCGCTCGGTGTCCGCACGATTGTCTACAGAGTAATGAGAGTATACCCTAAATGATGGGGGAAAGTCGGAGGAACCACAGAGTCAAGCATGAGAGTATAATATGTGCATTGGCATCTCTAGGAGCATGCCCAGTGTGCTCCTAGAGATGCCAATGCACATATTATACTCTCATGCTTGACTCTGTGGTTCCTCCGACTTTCCCCATCATTTAGAGTATACCCTCATCACTCTGTAGACAATCGTGCGGACACGGCGGAAGTACAACTAAGGCAACTAGAAGAAACACACGTGCTACTCTGATGACGCCGCTGACCGAGACCTGCCACTACAGAGAGACCCGAACCGAGGAGACACTGCAGAGGAGCCAGTCACCTATGCTTGGTAAGATCGACCCTGTATTTTATTTCTAAAGTCTATCTAATAGTAGTGACGGGACGCCGTCACATACTAAACAGAGCGGGCGCTGCTCGGACATTCAACAAATAGGAGGATCCCTAACCTACAATACCCACAGACCTACTAGTATGTGGACATGAAGTAGGACTGTATCCATCAGAGATTTTAGCGTATTTATGATAGAGATCCAACATATCAGTATTTGATTAATACCTACCACAGGATTTATAAGATCAGCGCACCGTTAATAACAGACTGCACTTGTTTGGGATTACTCATGTATGCCACAACGGGATAATACCAGTGGGTTCCCTATGAACATTAGCTATTTATTGTGATTATTATATCCCATATGGACTATTGCTGATTTTATTTATATTTATTTTATTTATCTGTGCATTTATTAAATTTATCTTTCTATATGGCCCTTATCCTTTGAGTGTGCCCAGCTATAACTTTTACAACTTACCATATTTTTTGTCCTATAAGACGCACCTCGGTTTTAGAGGAGAAAAATAAGAATAAAAAATTGCAACAGACCCTTTAATGTTAACCATAAAAATAAATATTATCCACCTCACCAATGTCCATACGTGTCACGGAAACAGCCAGGCCGACATGGTTGTAACATACTCAAAGAACAATCCAGCACGTAAAGTTTAAAATTTTACAGTTCTATATTGGGAATCTTCAAGCACATACAGTATGATGGACAGCAATTCCTCAGTCATCCTTCAGATCAACATGTTTCGAGCCGGCAGGCTCTAAGTCATGATCCACAACTACACTGAGAACTGTGGTGTTTTTCAGAACCGCCCTCCCAATCAGGTAAACCAGGTGGAGAGGGAGGGATTGTTCGCTGCGACTGATGTCATTGATTATTCAATATGAGGAAGACAAACTCACACAATTACAAGGTACATTGGAGGAACATAAGAAGTCGTTATCTAAATACACAGAGATGCCTGAATATAAAGTGTTGGAGGAAAATGTGTCGTCGACTATAAAAGAAGTGGAAAATACTATTATGGAACTTAAACAGAAAACATTTCAAAGAGACACGTATGATTACTCCAAAGATCAGGTGTATGAATGAGGGAGGTGGGAAAATCCACAACATACCCCCAAATCTATCCTCAAAAAACGGAGCCGTAGGATACGGAAATATACCCCGAAATCCAATGTGACCTGTTGGGTTAGTTTCACCTCAACTGACCTGGATGATTCATATGTGAGTCCTACACAGGAACTAACAGATGAACAGTCTCCAGAGGGGAATGGCCTGTTGTCAGCACAAAATAAACCATCATATTATAAAAAATCTAAAAACAAAACCAAACACAATGATTCTTCAAATACGCCCAAGACGCGGTGGACGGAAACACAGTAATAAAAAAAAAACCATTCGAAGACAACAAGGCTCTACAAAAAATAGACATTTCTGTTCAATCTACTGGAACATTAGACCATATTAGTTTAACCGATTGTGTTCTAATGGAAGAGGAAATGGGGGTTCTATCTCTTGGTCTAAATTTTGCTCCTTGCAATGATTTTGATTTGTTTGATACAATATTGGATGTTAACAAATGTGTTTATAATTTAACAATCAAGAGGCACTTTTTTAATGTTTCACCTGGATGTGTGAACAGCGCCCAGATGTCACCCAATGTTGAAAACGAATTTAAAAGCCTTTCATTTCATGAACAGTTTTGCTTGGTTAATCTAATTGATTTAAGCAAAGAAGTAGGTGGCTCTGGAGACTGTTCACACACACAGGATTTTGTAACCAGAAATCCAGATTATTATCCCGTGCAATCTCGCACCCGTAGCATGGATATTTTTCAAGAAACTTTAGAAAGTGAGCTCACCTCAATACATGGGAATAAAAATAAAAATATAAATAAAACATACAAACAGTATAATCTTACTTTGAAACAACAGATTGCGTTGAAAAGTCTTGCTGAATGTTCAGATCTGGTCATAAAAATGGCCGATAAAAGGGGGTCAGTAGTGGTAATGTCTAAAGAGATGTATAAAAATCAAATGTATGAGATGCTGTTGGATTCTTCAACCAACAAAAAACTTGATTCTAATCCACTGTCTAAATATCGTGTGGAATATCAGAATATCATAGAAAAAGGCAGAAATATGGTTATTTTTTGTGATAGTGAGTTTAATTTTTTTTTCTGTGGATTCACCAGTTTCCCCCACTATTTACGCGTTACCAAAGGTCCATAAGCAGCTTAACCCTCCAACTCTTCGCCCCATTGTGACGGGCATTGGGTCCCTAACAGAGCGACTTGTCGAGTGGCTGGACTCACTGCTACAGCCGCTCGTCAAGAGGCTCCCAGGTTATCTTAGAGACACCAGTGATTTGCTGCGGGCCCTTTTTGATAGAACATGGCACCACGATTATAACTTGGTTGCCCTGGATGTCATATCGCTGTACCCTTCCATTCCACACTAGGTTGCCATATGGGCTTTAGAGTTTTTTCTCCATGGGCACATCAAGTACACAATGAAGTTTATTGATTATGTAGCAGAAGTTACATCTTTTCTTATGACTCATAATTATTTTCTGTTTGATAAGGGATACTATCTTCAGGTACAAGGTGTGTCCATGGGGGCTAAGTATTCTCCCTCCCTGGCAAACCTGGTGATGGCTTATTGGGAGGAGTGGTATGTCTTCTCAGTTGACAACCCTTTTGCATGCGGCGTGGTCTGATACATATGTATGTCTGCCGTGCCCGACCTTGCCGCATATGTAAACAATAATCCATATAATCTACGATTTACATGTCATTCGCATCACCAAGATATTGTTTTGTTAGATCTCAAACTCACAAGTGTACATGGGGCTGTTGTTCAAACTGCCACATATCGCAAAACCGTATCCGGTAATACTATCTTGCGCGCGTCCAGTCACCATCCAACCCACACGGTTAAGGCAATTCCTGTGGGGGAATTTACTAGGGCACGTCACAATTGTAGTAATGATGAAATATTTGTGGCAGAATGTAATCTATTTGGATACGTCTCAAGGAGAGAGGCTACCCTAATTCGATGCTCCACAGAGCATATAATATTGCTCAAAAGAAAAATAGATACGACCTTTTGTTTTATAAATCGCAATGCGTGGAGGGTACAGTGAACATTAATCAGTATCAGAGACTAATAGAAATATTTATTCAGTAAATACGGGTAAACAGAAAACAAGAAAAATGATACCCCTACACTAGTGTTAACATATAGTAGGCAATTTAATGAAATTCAGCAAGTCGTTCGGCGTTGTCTCCCAATATTATACGAGGATGAGACATCATATGAGGTGTTGAAGGGAGGTTGTCATAAAATCTCGAACATAAGCTAATATTCTGTCACCTTCATTTTTTGTTGCTTCTGTAACTAAAAATTAAAATACATGGCTTCACCATACTGGATTTTTTAAGTGCGGGGGTCATCCCTGCAAAACATGCAATTATGTCAGAGTAACAAACTGCTTTGAGAATTCCTCCCATACCGAGTCTCTGCCTATTCAGGAATCGTTAATTTCTAACGATAATTTGTTTTCCCTTAGTCCTAACAGCAGCACAGATGGGGTTAACCACCCCCCGTGGACTGGCAGGACCGGCGGAATGTTTAATGAGCCCAAGACTAATAACTCAATTTAACAATTAAGTATCTCCTTAAAAGGAGGAAGTCAACCCCCAGCCCACTATGTTTATAGCAAGAAAAAAACTAGACTTACTAGGGTGGGAAATTTGTGTGCTGCTGTTAGGACTAAGGGAAAACAAATTATTGTTAGAAATTAACGATTCCCTTAAGTCCTACCAGCAGCACAGATGGGGAGATAGCAAGAAGAAACCCCTAGGGAGGGCCTTCCTGCCTGGCAGAACTAAGAAAAGTCTGCCCAAAGGCCGAAAACTCAGCTAGACTGGCATCTAGTCTATAATGGGAGATGAATGTCGATTCAGAGCTCCAGGAGGCAGCTTTGCAAATCATGTTGAGAGGCAGAAGACTCCTCTCGGCAAAAGAAGTAGCCACAACTCTAGTAGAGTGGGCCTTCATGAATCCCGGAGGGTCCAGAGATTGTGGAAACAAAGGATTCTTTAATAGCCTCCTCAATCCACCGACTGATGGAAGGTTTGGATGCCTTATAGCCTTTAAACTTACCGGCAACAGGGTTAGCAGATTCTCATCTTTCCTGAACTCCTTGATCTATCCACATAGATCCGGAGACATCTCGAGACGTCCAGAGGATGTCTAGCAGGTTCCTAGGAGGAGGTGGTAGATGTCGACAGAACCGGGAGGAATATCACCTGGTTGATGTTCTGGAAGGAAGGAACTTTAGGCCTACAATACGGGAGGAATCTAAGAAGGTCCCGGTCATGTAAGAAAATGGTATAGGGCTCATGTGCTGAGAGAGCTTGAAACTCAGAGACCCTCTTGGCCAAAGTCAATGCAAGGAGAAACACAAACTTCCAAGTGACGAACTTGATGTCCACCTCCTCTCACGGTTCAAAGGGGGGAGATGCTAACCCCCTGAGAACTACTGAAAAACCCATTGAAAAAAAGGGGTCTCAGTACTGTAGGCTTTAATCTTTCAGCTCCTTTAAGGAACCGTTTGATCAGCGGGTCCTGAGAAAAAAGCCTGTTAAGGCAAGCTGAGATGGCTGAAACTTGAACCTTCAGAGTAGAAGGGCAAGGCCTCTATCAAGGCCGTCTTGCAGGAACTGAAGGATAGCGGAGAAGGGCGGATCTGCAGACGCCACCTCAGTTGAGGTACAACAGGATGAGAGTATCCTCATAATACAAGAGTAGGCTCTCTTGGTAGAGTCCACTTTTGAATGAGACAGCATTCTCAGGACCGACTCTGAAAGCCCTTCTATTCTGGGAAGGGACTGATCAACCTCCAGGCTGTCAGGTTGAATCTGTGCAGATCTGAGCAGAGGTGAGTGTCCCACGACACCAGGGTCTGCTGTGGGGGGAGCCTCCAATATTGTCCTTGACTCAACTGGGTGAGCTAGGTAAACCAGGATCTCTTCGGCCAAAACAGTATGATGGCTATCACCAAGGCCTGATCCTGACGGATTTTCATCAATACCCTCGGTATCATGGAAAAGGGAGGGAAGATGTAAGCCAGCCTGAACCTCCAGGATATTGACAGAGCGTCTAACGCCAGGGGGTTGTCCTCCCTGTAAAGGGAGCAGAACCTCTCCACCTTGGCATTGAACCTTGTTGCCATGAGATCCACCTCTGGCATACCCACTTGAGGACTATCTGCTTGATTCTCCGGATATAAAGACCACTCCACCGATGGAAGGCCGTGGCTCAGCCGCTATCATATTGAGGGAGCCTTGGATGTGGATCGCAGATAAGTGGGAAGGTACAACTCTGCCTAATCCAGAATCACCCCGATCTCTGACAGGAGGGGAAGTGATCTCGTGCCTCCCTGCTGGTTGATGTAAAGTACCGCAGTCACATTGTCTGACTGGATTTTCACTGCTTTGCCCCAGATCTGCGGGGCTAAGTGAAGAAGGGCTAGCCGGATAGCTTGAATCTCGCAGAGATTGGATGAAAGAAGCCACTCCTGAGGAAACCAGGTCCCGTGAACTGGAGAGTCGTCTAGGTGAGCGTCCCAGCCTACTTAGGACGCATCCGTAGTCAATATGACCCAGACTGGCTGGGTCATAGACTTCCCGTCTAAAAGATGGCACCACCATCTGAGGGAATACCGAGTTTGCCAAGTCAAGGAGCACAGGGAGTTTAGCCCAGCAGGGCTGCCATTCCATTAGGAGAGGACCTCCGACTGTAGAGGGCGGAGGTGCCATAGAGCCCAAGGGACTGCTTCCGCAGACGCTGACATGAGCCCCAACATCTTCATGAGAGTCCGGATTGGAACTAGCCGTGTTCTGAACCCGGAATCTTCTTTCTGGAGTCAACTGGAGCGACATCCCAGTGGAGTCGGTTATGAAGCCTAGATATCTTACTGAAGTCGACGGGCTCACGTTCGACTTCTACCAGCTGATGATCCAACCTAGGTGGAACAGAAAGGAGATTGTTACCTGAAGAAGTTGGGTTAGGACTGCTAGAGCAGAGGCTTTCAAAGCCAGTCGTCCAGATAAGGAATGATGGTCAGTCCTTGAAGCCTCAAAGCCGCCACCACAGAACCACCACCTTGGTAAAAGTGTGAGGGGCAGAAGAAATGCCAAAGGGAAGGGCAACAAACAGAAGATGCCTGACGACACCGGACACCTGGACCGTGATCCTGATATGCTTCCTGGAACCAGGATGGATCGGGATGTGCAGATATGCATTCTTGAGGTCCAGGGTTGCCATCACGTCACAGGATTGATGACATGAACTACTGACCTGATGGTTTCTACACAAAACTTCACCTTCCTTATAAATCGATTGAAATATCTCAGATCGATAATCATCCGGAGATCTCCTGAAGCCTTGGGAACCAGAAAAACTGGAGAATAGATCCCTAGGCCCCGTTCTCCTGCCGGAACCTCCTCCAGAGCCCCTTTGCAAATGTAGTCCTGAATGTAAGCCTCTAGGATCACCTCCTTGGTAGCTTGTAGAAGGTTGATCTTGACAAACCTGTCCAGAGGAATAGAGGTGTTGTTGACTAAATAACCGTTGGAAATGATATTCAGGACCCAGGGATCCGAGATCTCTTGGAGACGACTCCCGACGGGTACATGAAGCTTAGGAATGGGGAAGCTTATTGGCAGGAGTAACGGGAATTAACCAAGAGCCTTGAAGAGGCCCGTAGTCAGGAGGTGGATTTTCCATCTCAGGCTCCTCCCATATAAGCCGTATTTTGAGGAATTGTCAGCGACCCAAGGCTCAAGCCAAAATGGAATATGGGCCACGCTATATATAGGCCCCTGACATTATTTGAAAGCATTGTTACAGGGTGCCAAAGGAGCACTTGGTCTCCCATGAGCCACAGACCTGCTGCTTAGCTTCAAGAGCAAGGATCTGTGTTTGGCCACGTTCCCAGGACTTGCTTTGCTAGCGGGAAGCTCCCTCGCTAGCTTCAACTGGAGCTGTGCGGTATCGCACAAGAAGTCCGTAGCCAGGTTGATGGTCTTGAAAACAGCCAGTATGTCGTCCTGGAAAAAACCTCTGGTTCACATCAACTTGAATTTGATCCAGGCGAGATCGGAGGAACGTAGAGACTTCAAAATCCGCTATGGCTGTGGAAGCGGAAGCCGCAGCTGCCGTAACACCCTGTCTTAGTGTGCACTCTGCAAGGGGGTCCTGCAGCTAGACCCATCGCTGCCGGAACCAGAGTGCGCTTGGACAACTTGGCAATAGCCATGTCCACCTTGGGAATGGATCCCCACGAATCCACCAAGGGTTAAGCCATCGGGAACATGGATTTAAACTTCTTTGTTAAAACCGGACCTTTTCCAGGTTTTTTCCACTCTATATCATGATAGAGAGGAGGGTCTCATCCGCTCTGGAACCACGATGTGCCCGAGTAGCGGGAACGGGAGGCTCCCCACAGTCAACATCATGGTCCCCTGACCTGATGGACTTGAGCAACTTCTGTGTCTTTCCAGGGGAGAAAACACAAAGTCAGCTCCTCCTCATCCGAGGAGGAAGAAACTAAGGAGACCAAGAAGGTCTCTCTACCGGGACAGAGGTCTCCATAAGGGCCTGGGCACGAATAGGAAGCCTTTCCATCCAGCAGGCCTATGACTCCTTTAATAGAGCCATTGATACAAATCCTGCAACGTAGGTTCACTAGAGGTCAGAAACCTCTAACAGCAGCTGTAACACCTGGTGTAGGTTAAGTCAACAGACCCAGGGATTCCCAACCGGTCTCCCAAGCTGGTCTTAGCCCAGCCCTAAGCTGTTTAGCTTCTGCGATTTCACGTAGGTATGATCAGCTTACAATAACCGTTGACTGCTGCAATGGTAGCAGGATAGATGCTTCTTCTTGGAACCCACTTTCCTGCCTTCCGAATCCCGCGGAGAAGACATCACTGCGGGAAAAAAAGGGACAAATAAAACATTTGTAAACCACCTAACTACGCAGGAGAGGAAGAAAAAACAGACTGGAGGCAGCTGATGAAAAAAACACCACAAGTGGAACAACACCAATTTTAGGACTCTGGGATCTAGCTGAAAAGCATATGTAGCCAGAGACTGAACTGGAGCACACAGCCTCCCAAAATCGGGGAAGGGAGGGATAGCCAATCCACCCTTCCCCCAGTAAATCCTCCACAGGAAGATGCATAAAAAAATAGCATCTATGAAAAAAATCGTGCCCATGAAAAAATCACGGCCGGATTACCCGGAGGTGATGCAAAAGGAGAGTCCCCGCGTCACCTCCGGAAGATGGTGGCACACAAGGACCGTGAATCCTGGACCAAGGACGCCGCCAAAATACCTCAGCCAGGCACAACTGCGCGGGGCCGGCAGCAAATAAGCTGTCGGCCAAACTGACAAGGTAACTAGGAAAAAAGGGCAACGCCGTTACCCAAACGAAAAAAAGGCTCCCCGCACTTTCATAAGAAAGGGGGGAACAAACCGCCTAGTCCACCTGTCCAGGAGGACAGAAAAAAACACAGTGGGCTGGGGGTTGACTTCCTCCTTTTAAGGAGATACTTAATTGTTAAATTGAGTTATTAGTCTTGGGCTCATTAAACATTCCGCCGGTCCTGCCAGTCCACGGGGGGTGGTTAACCCCATCTGTGCTGCTGGTAGGACGTAAGGGAATATATAAATTGCAATACGGCTTGTGTTGTCTACATCATCGGAAGCACTTTGTGCAATCTGATGTATGTGGGCAGCACAAGACGCCAGTTTAAGGTGAGGTTCCGCGAACATCTCAACTATATATCTAACCCTAAAGCCATGAACATTTCAAATGAGGCCCAGCATTTTATATGTACACATAATCGCAGCACCACTAGTTTGTACACTTTTGCTTTTCAAAAAGTTTCCATGCCAGCAAGAGGTGGGAACATTAAAAAGAAGATACTATTAAGAGAAGCCTATTGGATCTTCCGACTAAATACGAGGAGTCCTTTTGGACTAAGATTTTAAACTTTACGTGCTGGATTTAAATTGTTCTTTGAGTATGCCTCAATGTTAACTCCTTCCTGACCATTGCCCTACATGTATAGCATTGGGTGGGACTTTAAAGATGTTTTAAACAGCAGACAGCCAGGACTAATATATGCGATTGATAGCATCGATGTGCATTGGCTACACCTAGCGAGGATCAGGGGAGCTGGATGGTGAGTGTGTGAACCATGGTGCTCCTGAATGATCCCAGGCTGCTGCATCTAAGTTCCTATGGAGCGCTTGCCTGTGGCAGGGCTAAGTAGAAACATAAGGTAATCGTCATAGACTCCCATGCGAATTAATGCTGCACAAGGCAGTGAGGTACTCGAGCAGAACAAGCAGAACGTCATTCTGTATTGGGCTGTGAATGATGGTGGATGGGTCTTACAGTGTCTGCCAGAAAAAAAGATCTTACGGAGTCAGGGATGTTCATATGTCACAATCAAGCTTTTATTCTACTGCCAGGGACAATGAAGGGAAAGGCTAGAATTACAAAGAAAAGGAATTGTGTGTGGAATTGTGGGTCAAGCAGAGAAGAGAGGAAGTGAGAAGTAAGGAGCTGAGGCTGGCTTTGCATTCTAGCATAACTGCAGTTTCTGCAAACCTCAAAAGCAGCTACCTACAAGTACATTACTTTCATTATTTTCCCATTTTAACAGAAATCCTCTTTTAAGGGGGGAGGGATGGGAGTCTGACACTGTGCCGTGGAGCCAGGGGTTAAAACTTTCCTTCTGCTCCTCCCCTGTGCAGCCCCAGAGAAGGCTTTCAATGGAGTCCTCTCAGACTTCACTGCCAATTCCTAGTAAGGTACCTTCCTTTTTCCTAAGAGGTGTCAAGAAAATCCCACCATACCCTAAAGCAGAAAGTCAAGAGAGTCTCCCTGTTGACAACTTGTGTGAGAGCAGTCAGCGTTTGTACTGTCCTGAGGAGGCTGCAGACCCAAGGTAAAGCTGTGTTGGTGATGGTTTTGGTATTGGGGCAGTGAGTGTGGCAGTTGGGGCAAATGCAAAGCAGGGGAGGGCTTCCAAAGAACAGACCATGATATCTCACAGTCTGATAAAATCAGCAGGGAGGGACTCTGATGATGATTGACGATTGAGTGCTGGACCTGCGAGCCGGATTGGAGTGCTGAGGAGGAGCCATCATCATCAGAGTAGGGTAATGGCGGCAGCAATAAAGAGCAATGGCCACGTACCTCCCAAAGAAAAGCCAGGGCCACATCTGCTTTGGGATCTGGTGATGCTGCTAATGCTGTTGGTGGGTTAGGCCCAAAATGTGCCAAAGCTAAGCCGAGCTTGGCTACCTCTAGCTCTGCGTGAGTATCTCCCGTCTAGCAGTTTTTCTCCACACTGCCAGAAGACAAAAGCATAGCCCTGTGCAAGAACAAAATAAGACTCAAACATAGGCACCACAGTTCCATCCCGTGGGCAAGCAAAGGAAACACCAGCTACCACAACAGTATTTCCCTCCTTCTCCCGCTCCCCCTTGTGGCAGCCAGGCCTCATCAACGGGCAGTATGGTGTCTTTCATACTGTTATTATCCCTTTTGGCTTCTCTCGACTCCTCCTCCTCCGCTACCAAATAACTCAAGTGTGAACTCAGCCTTACAGGTCAATGTTAGCGCCAGGTATAAAGAACCATGCAGAGACCCAAGATCCAAATTTAGCGCAAAAGAGTGCACTCCTTTTACACCATCATCAGCTGATTCTAGATGGATGTCTACGGAACCTGTTCTATTAAACGCTTAGAAAAGTAGAGCCCTCCTGACAGAGTGGAGAGGGTGTCAGCAGTACGTTTGTGTTGACGTCACTAATTATTTGGCCCTTCCTCTGATCCGTCAGAACAATAACCCCCAAAAAACGGATCCTGACGGTTGAGCATCCGTCTTCACTCAGTCAGCATTTGGTCAGTAATCCATCAGTATTGCTAACGCCAAAAAAAAAGCAGAAGTGGATCTAATTTGCATGTCTTCTGTGTTTTGAACCCACTCCTGCTTTTGGCTACCAAATAGTAAGCCAATTCTGATGCAAAATAGGGACCATGTCATACAGGCCTTACAGATGCTACATAGACAGGATCTGTTGTGTGTGTCATTTTTTCTTCCTTCTGACAGATCAGAAGAAGAGTCAAATAAATGATGATGTCAGCCAGGCCAAAAAGACAAAATAATGGCCCATTCATTGAGTGGGGAGGGTGGGAACAGCATGAGTAGTCCACAGAGTGGCCCAGTTACAAAGTGGTGAGGTAGCAGCAGCATGAGGAGACCATAGAGTGGTTATGTGGCAGCAGCATGAGGAGACCACAGAATAGTGAGGTGGCAGCAGCATAAGGAGACCACAGAGTGGCCCAGTGACATAGTGATGAAGTGGCAGCAGCATGAGGAGACCACAGAGTGGTCTAGTGACATAGTGGTGAGGTGGCAGCAGCATGTCGAGACCACAGAGTGGTGAGGTGGCAACAGCATGAGGAGACCAGATAGTGGCGATGTGGCAGCAGCATGAGTGGACCACAGAGTGGTGAGGTGGCAGCAGCATGAGGAGACCACAGAGTGGTCCAGTGACAGAGTGGTAAGGTGTAGAGTTGAGCGAACACCTAGAAGTTCGGATTCGACTGGTTCCGCCGAACTTCGTTGCAAAGTTTGAGTTTGGGTCCCAAGCTTGACTTGAACCGAACCCCATTGAAGTCAATGGCTCTAAAAGAGTCATGGAAAGGGCTAGAGGGCTGCAAAAGGCAGCAAAATGTGGGTAAGAGCATGAGAAGTGCCATGCAAACAAATGTGGATAAAATAAAATAAATCAAAATTAAAAATAATAATCTTGAACTAGGAGGAGGAGGTCCATATGGAGTAGGAGTTTGAGGAGACGCTGGACGTGGCGGTGTAGGTGGACATGGCGGTGTAGGTGGAAGCGGCGGTGGAGGAGGCGGAGGTAGCCAACACTTTTTTTTTTTTTTTTTGGGTAGACCTCAAAACATTGTTGTGGAATATATAAAATAAAACAAAGAGAAAGTGTGCTGGAGTATAACAATGGCTGTGTGAGGCCGATATACATGCCTATTCTGCGCAAGGTATGGAGAAGTGTGATCCATGCCTGGTTCATTTTAATGAACGTGAGCTTGTCCACATTGGCTGTAGACAGGTGGCTGCGCTTGTCTGTGATAACGCCCACTGCCGTGCTAAATACACGTTCAGATAATACACTGGTTGCAGGGCAGGCCAGCACCTCCAAGGCGTAAAGGGCAAGCTCAGGCCATGTGCCCAATTTGGAGACCCAGAAGTTGAATGGGGCAGACCCATCAGTCAGTACGTGTAGGCGTGTGCGCACATACTGCTCCACCATGTTGCTGAAATGCTGCCTCCTGCTAAGACTCTGGCCCTCTGAGCCACTTGTGAATGACTGGCCTGATAACGGTGGAAATGATCCCTCTTCCTCCTCCTCTTCCTCCTGTGCCACACCCTCTTCCATCATCGCCCGAAGCGTTTTTCAAGGAGACATAGAAGTGGGATAGTAACGCTGAGAATGGCGTCTTCGGAACTGGCCATGTTGGTGGAGTAGTCGAAACAGGCACTGCAGCATGTAGTCGCTCATGTGTGCCAGGCTGCCCAGAGGTAAGGACAAGCTGTCCTCTGTGGGAGGCATATCATCATCGTCCTCCGTTTCCCCCCAGCCACGCACCAGTGATGGGCCCGAGCTGCGGTGAGTGCCATTCCGCTGTGAACATGCTTCATCCTCATCCTCCCCCACCTCCTCCTCCTCGTCCTCCAGTAGTGGGCCCTGGCTGTCCACATTTGTACCTGGCCTCTGCTTTTGCAAAAAAAACTTCCTCTGAGCCACTTCTAAGAGACTGGCCTGAAAGTGCTAAAAATGACCCCTCTTCCTCCTCCTCCTGGCCACCTCCTCTTCCATCATCGCCCTAAGTGTTTTCTCAAGGAGACATGGAAGTGGTATTGTAACGCTGATAACGGCGTCATCGCCACTGGCCATTTTGGTGGAGTACTCGCAACAGGGCACACAGGTCTCGCATGGAGGCCCAGTCATTGGTGGTGAAGTGGTGCTGTTCCGCAGTGCGACTCACCCGTGCGTGCTGCAGCTGAAACTCCACTATCTCCTGCTGCTGCTCGCACAGTCTTTCCAGTATGTGCAAGGAGGAGTTCCACCTTGTGGGCACGTCGCATATGAGTCCGTGAGTGGGAAGGCTGAAGTTACGCTGCAGCGCAGACAGGCGAGCAGCAGCAGGGTGAGAACGCCGAAAGCTCGCACAGACGGCCTGCACTTTCTACAGCAGCTCTGACATATCGGGGTAGTTTTTCAGGAATTTCTGCACCACCAAATTCAGCACATGTGCCAGGCAAGGGATGTGCGTCAAACAGGCTAGCCCCAGAGCTGCTACGAGATTTTGCCCATTATCGCACACCACCAGGCCGGGCTTGAGGCTCAGTGGCACCAACCACTCATCGGTCTGTTGTTCCATGCCCGTCCACAGCTCCTGTGCGGTTTGGGGTTTGTCCCCCAAACAGATAAGTTTCAAAACAGCCTGCTGTCGTTTTCCCCTGACTGTGCTGAAGTTGGTGGTGAAGGTGTTACGCTGACCGGATGAGGAGGTGTTAGAGGAGGAAGAGGAGGAGGAGGCAACAGGAGGCAAAGAGAAATGCCCTGCAATCCTCGCTGGCAGATGGATATGCGCTAAACAGCTTTCCGCCTCAGGTCCAGCTGCCACTGCTTTTACCCAGTGTGCTGTTAAGGAGATATAACTTCCCTGCCTGTGCTTACTGGTCCACATATCAGTAGTTATGTGGACCTTGCCACAGATGGCATTGCGAAGTGCACACCGGATTTTGTCCCCCACTTGCTTGGGCAGCTAAGCGATGGCTCGCCTGGAAAAGTAGTGGCGGCTGGGAATGATGTACTGTGGGACAGCCAACGCCATAAGGTTTTTAAAACTCTCAGTCTCCACCAGACGGAATTACAGAATTTCAAAGGCCAGTCATTTTGAAATGCTGGCATTTAGGGCCAGGGATTGCGGGTGATTTTATAGGCGGGTACTTCCTCTTTGGCTCCATTGTTTGTAAGATGGACAGCTAAAGGCTGCCATGGGACATTGTAGTGCTGCTTGTTGAAGGTGACAGACGTGATGGCGTTGCTGAGAACATCCTTTGTTTGCGGGGTGGCTGGTGCCTCCAGAGGTGGAAGAAGAGACCGAGACTGCAGCAGAAGAAGGAGCAGGAGGAGCCTGAGACCTTTCTTGGTTTTGGAGGTGTTTACTCCACTGCAGCTCGTGCTTTGCACTTAGATGCCTGGTCATGCAGGTTGTGCTCAGGTTTAGAACGTTTATGCCTCGCTTTAGGCGCTGATTGCACAGCATAAAAACCACTCATGTCTTGTCGTCTGCACATTGTCTGATAACTGCCACGCCAGGGATCTCCTTGAAGCTGGCTTTGTTGTGCTCGGTCCCTGGGTGCAGTGGGCAGGAGCAGGCGTACTGTCTAGGGGACAGCCGCTCTGCTTTTGCACCCTGCTCCCTCTTTTGCTGTGCTTGTGGCTCTGTGCGACCACCGCCTCTCCCTCCAAACTGCACCGTTCACTTGCATGACCTTGATTCCATGTGGGGTCTAGGACCTCATTGTCCTCCACATCATCTTCCACCCAGTCTTCACCCCTTCCCTCCTTGTCAGTTTGCACACTGGAGAAAGCTGCAGCAGTTGGCACCTGTCTTTCGTCATCATCAGAGACATGCTGCGGTGGTCTTCCCATGTCCTCATCCTCAAACGTACGTGGTTGGGCATCGGTACACTCAATCTCTTCCATTTTTGGGGCAAGGCTAGGTGAATGGCCCTGGGAAACGCTGCCAGCAGACTCATCAAAAAGCATACGATACTGCTGCATGACTTGGGGCTCAGACTGCTTGGCTGATTTGCAAGGGGGAGAGGTGCTAGATAGATGCCCATGGCCTGCAGGTGCCAACTCTGAGCTTTCAGCAGTGCACTGGGTGGGAGACAATGTGAAGATACTGGAGGCACTGTTAGCCACCCAATCTACTAGTGACTGTAATTGTTCTGGCCTCACCATTCGTAGAGCGGCATTCAGGCCTCACAAAAACTGAGCTTTTTGCAACCAGCTATGTAAATGCAGTAGTTTACGGTTTGATTGGAATATCAGAAATGCAGACCAGGCCGCTAATGTGCTATGTGGCACTATAACAGTGTTTTTTGCAACCAACTATAAAAAGGCAGTATTTCACTGGTTAATTGGAATATCTAAAATGCAGTGTAGAACACTAATGTGCTATGTGGCACTATAACAGTGTTTTTTGCAACCAACTATAAAAAGGCAGCATTTCACTGGTAATTGGAATATCTGAAATGCAGCATAGAATAATAATGTGCTATGTGGCACTATAACAGTGTTTTTTGCAACCAACTACACTATAAAAGTGAAGTATTTCACTGGCAAATTGGAATATCTGAAATGCAGCTTAGAACACTAATGTGCTATGTGGCACTATAAAACTATAAAAATTAGGGATGTCCGGATACCATTTTTTTAAGACCGGGTACGAGTACCAATACTTTTATTTAAGTACTCACCGATACCAATTATAACAAAAAATTAATAACACATTTATTTTGTGAACACTGACCTACCAAAAGTCCACAAAACAGAACTGCCCCCAGCCACTCTTCAAGCCCTCAGCCTCTCATCAGCCCCCCAGCCTCTCATCAGCCCCCAGCCTCTCATCAGCCCCCCAGCCTCTTGTGCCCCCAGCCTCTCATGTGCCCCTCAGTTTCTCATGTGCCCTTTAGCCTCTCATGAGCCCCCAGCCTCTTGTGTGCCCCTCAGCCTCTCGTGTGCCCCTCAGCCTCTTATGTGCCCCCAGCCTCTGATCAGCCCCCCAGCCTCTGATCAGCCCCCCAGCCTCTCATGAGCCCCCAGCCTCTCATTAGACCCCCCAGCCTCTCATGTGCCCCTCAGCCTCTCATGTGCCCCCAGCCTCTCATGTGCCCCTCAGCCTCTCATTAGCCTCCCAGCCTTCATGAGCCTCCCAGCCTCTTATGAGCCCTCAGCCTCTCATGTCCCCCTCAGCCTCTCATGTGCCCCCAGCCACTCATGTGCCCCCCAGCCTCTCATGAGCCCCCCCAGTCTCTCATGTGCCCCTCAGCCTCTCATGAGCCCTTCAGCCTCTCATGAGCCCCTCAGCCTCTCATGTGCCCCCCAGCCTCTCACGAGACCCTCAGCCTCTCATGTGCCCCTCAGCTTCTCATGTGCCTCCCAGCCTCTCATGCGCCCCTCAGCCTCTCATGTTCCCCCCAGTCTCTCATGAGCCTCCCAGCCTCTTAAGAGCCCTCAGCCTCTCATGTGCCCCTCAGCCTCTCATGTGCCCCTCAGCCTCTCATGTGCCCCCAGCCACTCATGTGCCCCCCAGCCTCTCATGTGCCCCCCAGCCTCTCATGAGCCCCCCCAGTCTCTCATGTGCCCCTCAGCCTCTCATGAGCCCCTTAGCCTCTCATGAGCCCCTTAGCCTCTCATGAGCCCCTTAGCCTCTCATGAGCCCCTCAGCCTCTCATGAGCCCCTCAGCCTCTCATGTGCCCCCCAGCCTCTCATGTGCCCCTCAGCCTCTCATGTGCCCCTCAGCCTCTCATGTGCCCCTCAGCCTCTCATGTGCCCCTCAGCCTCTCATGTTCCCCCCAGCTTCTGATAACCCCCAGCCTCTCATGTGCCCCCCAGCCTCTCATGAGCCCCCCCAGCCTCTCATGTGACCTTTAGCCTCTCATGAGCCCCTCAGCCTCTCATGAGGCCCTCAGCCTCTCATGAGCCCCCCAGCCTCTCATGAGCCCCCCAGCCTCTCATGTGCCCCTCAGCTTCTCATGTGCCCCCCAGCCTCTCATGTGCCCCCCAGCTTCTCCCTCTTATCAGCCCCCTCTGGTAACTCAACCCCCACTCCCTCCCCAGTATTAATCATTGGTTGCAGTGGCCACAGGGTCCCCCTCCCCCCACTCATCATTGGTGGCAGTGGCAGGTCTGATCCGAGTCCCAGCAATGTAATGCTGGGGCTCCGATTGGTTACCATGGCAGCCAGGATGCTACTGAATGCCATGGTCACTTAGTGAGCAGCATTATACTCACGTGTGCCGTGGCCGCCGGGCGCTCCTTCTTCTGTCTGTGCGGCGCATTGCTAATAGCATTAGCAATGCGCCGCACAGACCTATGAGTTACTAGAAGAAGGAGCGCCCGGCGGCCTCGGCGCACATAAGTATAATGCTGCTGACTAACTGACCATGGCAGCCAGGACTTCAGTAGCATCCTGGCTGCCATGGTAACCGATCAGAGCCCCACCATTACACTGCTGGGACTCCGATCGGAACTGCCACTGCCACCAATGATGTGGGGGAGGAGGGGGACCCTGTGGCCACTGCCACCAATGATTAATACTGGGGAGGGAGGGCGGGTTGAGGGCGCACTGCGCAACCAATGCAAACACTGAAGAACATTCCCGGCGCCTGACCTCGGACAGGGCTGCGATCCACGCAATTAACCCCTCAGGTGCCACACCTGAGGGGTTAATTGCTCGGATCACAGCGTCCTGTCAGAGGTCAGGTGCTGTGTATGTGAGTCACAGTGGGAACAGCTCCTGTACAGAAGTCCTGCCCCACGCCGATCTGCTGAGAGTGCCGCCGCTTGCAGGCCAGCAGGTAGCGGCAGTGGTATTGGCGACATTTGCACGAGTACAAGTACTCGTGCAAATGTCCGGTATCGGTATCAGGACATTCCTAATAAAAATGCAGTATTTCACTGGTTAATTGGAATATCTGAAATGCACACTAGGCCGCTAATGTGCAATCTAGCACAAAACCAGTGTTTTTTGCAACTAACTATAAAAATGCACTGTTTCACTGGTTAATTAGAATATATGATATGCAGTGTAGCACGCAAATATGCTATCTAGCACAAAAAGTGTGCTTTTTTACAGCAGCAAGGTAACTGTAGTATTTAACAGTTTTATTGGACTGTCAGATATGCAGTGCCTGTGGCACACAGATAAAAAAAAATCGGTTTAGGTCACAAAAATATGTGACAGACTAATGTACTAGAATACTATTCACTGTCAGGTATACATTGCAGGCCGCAGGGGTACTGTACTTGACCGGCCAAAAAATGGAATTTGTCGTCCACTGAGCTTCCAGAACAGAATTAAAGTAAAGTCCCTGGCACACATGCAGCTCACAATCCGTTGCAAGGGCACTGCACTTGCAAAAATGGATGCCAACACCCAACTAACTAACAGATGGATTAAAAGTTTTTTTTTGCCTTGTTTACGTTATAATAGACTGTTCTGGACTTTACTGTCGCTGTACCACTCCGCCACCTCCCGATCCCCCTATGTGACGACTACGGCCCTTGTCGCCCATGCTGCTACATATATTTGTTTGACTGCTGATTATATATATATATATATATATATATATATATACACCTAACCATGGTCTATTGCAGGCAGAAGACAGAGGTATACAAGAATGAAATATAGTACCGTATATATGCATGCATGCTCTCTTTGTCTTCAAGGTGAGCTAAATTTGTGGCAACAGTGTGCTGGGAACAGCTCCACTTAAAGTAGGGGGGAATGCAGTGTCCAGAAATACACTGCAAAGCACTGGAAGTTTTAATATCATTGTCTTTCGTGTATTAAGTGCATGTACTACAAATCCAAATACCATAAGGCTGTATAGAGAATGGGAGGTCCCATGAGGCTAGATAGGGCTGGCTCCACCCATCCTCTCTAGGAGGAAGATTCTGGAGTTAATGGCTGACTGCTGTGGAGCAAACACCTCAGAGCATCAAGAAGTAGCTCCTGTAGGGAGATTCTATTCCCCTACAGCCCACAAGCGACTTTTGTGCCAGAGAAAAGACCTACAAAAAGTTTAAGCAACCTAAAGGAATTGCGGACTTTGGCAAATAAGGTAATCACCACTAATCTGACTACAACCTCCTCGGTATATGGTGGAAACACTGTAAGCTACAGACTGCCCACCGTAACCAAAGGACAGGAGGACCCCTGTTTATAGATTGTGAATATAATATAGAAACAAAGTAGCGGGTCCAGCACTCGGGTCTTGGATAAAACCATAGATTTTTTATTTGATCATCTTTAAAAAAAAATAATCTAAAATGGCACACAGCAGCAAATCTCCCCACACCAGTCTGACTGGTTAACTGGTGCTGGACCCGATACTTTGTTTCTACCATGTGGATTTTCTTCTCCTAAGGATCCGTGCACTAAGGACTGGCAAAGGCGGTGAGCTGATTGCATTTTTTTTTTTGTGGGTATCATATACTGATATATATGATCATAGAGAAAGTGCATCCCTTTAGTCCGGGAAAAGGAAAGATCGATCAGTCTGATTGTAGGAGAGAGAAGCTAGGCTCCATATACAACTTTTGGGAACTACTTAAATCATCTATAAAAACTGCATTTAAAGTGAATTGTGCTTGTTGGATCATCTGCTGACCGGTTTCAGTAAAGTATTGTGGATTTGTTATACCAACACAGCTCTCATCATTATATTATAGTGCAACAAAACAACCAGGACCCTGCCTTGCACCGTAAAACAGCAACATCAATGGCACCTCAACCATCAGGCAGGAGAACCTAGAGTGCGCTCCAAAGGGAAAAACCAGTACACCTTTCCCATCACTGCACGCTTGCCCAGGGAGCTTCAGGAAACCATGAGTATGACTACTGCACCCAACCAGCCACACCATGCTCGCGTGATCCTGTGGCCCAGTTGCTGTACAGGACTCTGTGTACAGTGTTTACGCAGCTTGCAGCAGTTTTTAGTGGACAGAAAGCCCCTCTTCGCTCCCTGCAAAGTCACCCACCTCCCACTGCCACAAGCAGCAGAATCCGCAGTAGTAGTCTATTCAGTCTCTTCAACATGATGGAACAGTTTTTTTTTAATGTGCCATGCTAGGCTGAGGCAAATTAGCAAGTGGACAGCTCCTACCTCAATGTCTAGGTTCAGGCATAACTAGATTATTTCTTCACATACTGTATACCCTATTTCCTGACCTCATGGATTCTGGGCAGGCAAACTGGAAGAGTAGCCCAGTATGCTCTCTGTCTCCTTCCTTGCCCAGCCTCCAGTGTCATCTACTAGAGGGTTTTCAGGAGCCATAGTAACAACCAAACGGACCAAATTGTCATCTGCCAGTAATTAAGACATCATTTTTGTCACAATGAACCAAGCCTGGATTCGGGAGGATTTTTACATTTCTTCTGCTGAGACCGATGAATAGATTTTGCCTTGCTGGTGGTGCCCCATCTTGCCACTGTTCCTGTCTACCTGCGTGCCTACCTGCTGCACTGCCGCAGCTGCTAATCCCCTAATGCCAACGCAATTAACCACACGCATCCGCCACTACTACTACTATCACTACTACTACCCATAGACAGCCTATCTACTGGCTTGTATGTTCCATCCTATGCTGCTTCTTCTGCTGCGACTATTGCGGACCTACTATCCTACCCTTTTCACATCCACACTGTACTGCTGCTGCTCCTAATTAAAAGGGAGATTTTTTCTAGGATTCTACTGAACAAGCAATTTTTCACCTCATTATTAACATATGTGCATGCATTCTGCCCCCATTAACTTTTTGGAGGCGCATGGACAGGCATTCAACAAGCATTAAGTGGGCTGCCCATTTTCTGGCTACTCGTGGTCAATTTGTATGTAAAATTACTATATTGCAATTGCTAAAATAGCCATTGTTGATATTATGTGCCGTTTGCTTTATTTCATAAGGCATGTGACTGTCCCCTTGTTAGGTAAATCTTGATGGAAGGTCATGTGATCAGATAAATCCCCTGAGTGATTGTGTTTTTTTTCTCTATTCAAACACATTGCACCTGCTGTAAAATGTCACCATTTCAAGAGCAGAGGCCAGGTGCAGTGTATTTGAACAGAGGAGACATCACATCAAGACAATTTGCCTGGTCACACGAACCTCCATAAGCCGCCATTTTATCGACATCTATCTGGACAGCACAGAAGGGTGGAAACCTTATGAAATATAGAGAATGGCACACAATTTCAACAAAGGGTACATTAATAAGTACCATATAATCCTCTTAGAAAAAACATTGATCAACAGTTACCAGAAAGTGGCCAACCCCTTTAATTTTTGGACGTTTAGTTCCCAGCCAATTCCAGCCAATCAGCAGCATACCCTCCCTCCCAGACCCACCCATCTCCTGAACAGCATCCATTTTAGATTCATTCGGAAGCTGCTGCAGTCTTAGTGAGAGGAGGGACAGTGTCGCTGCTGCTGATTTAATTGGGAAATCGATAGCTAGGCTAGTGTATTCAGTGTCCACTCCAGTCCTGAAAGACTCATCTGATCTCTGCTGTAAGGACAGCGTCCTGACAGCACCCCAAAAAGCCCTTTTTAGGGCTGCTACATTAGTCTTTTTTTTTTTTTTTTCATATATATATTGCAGTAGCCTGGCCTGCCCGTGTGTGAGGAGCTGCAGGCCCACAGACTGTAGTCTGCCCACTTCCAGTGCCCACCACTCATCCCATGTGGCACAGGACTTTGCATCAAAAAAAGGCATTTCATTTTTACACTTTAGTGGAATTTCAGTTGCTTGCCTGCTAGTGTGTGTCAGGCTGACTTCCACTGACTGTAGTGTGCCCACTGCCAGTGCCCACCACTCATCCCGTGTGGCACAGGACTTTGGATCAAAAAAAGGCATTTAATTTTTACACTTTAGTGTAATTTCAGTTGCTTGCTTGCTGCCAGTGTGTGTCAGGCCCACTTCCACTGACTGTAGTGTGTCCACTGCCAGTGCCCACCACTAAAACCGGGTGGCACAGTAGCTTGCCGATAAATAAGGAATTACATTTTTACACATTAGTCTAATTTCAGTTGCTTGCCTGCTGCCAGTGTGTGTCAGGCCGACTTCTACAGACTGTAGTGTGCCCACTGCCAGTGCCAACCACACATACCGGGTGGCACAGTAGCTTGCCGATAAATAAGGCATTTCATTTTTACACATTAGTCTAATTTCAGTTGCTTGCCTGCTGCCAGTGTGTGTCAGGCCGACTTCCACAGACTGTAGTGTGCCCACTGCCAGTGCCAACCACTCATACCGGGTGGCACAGTAGCTTGCCGATAAATAAGGCATTTCATTTTTACACATTAGTGTAATTTCAGTTGCTTGCCTGCTGCCAGTGTGTGTCAGGCCCACTTCCACTGACTGTAGTGTGCCCACTGCCAGTGCCCACCACTCATCCCGTGTTGCACAGGACTTTGCATCAAAAAAAGGCATTACATTTTTACACTTTAGTGTAATTTCAGTTGCTTGCCTGCTGCCAGTGTGTGTCAGACCGGCTTCCACAGACTGTAGTGTGCCCACTGCCAGTGCCAACCACTCATACCGGGTGGTACAGTAGCTTGCCAATAAATAAGGCATTTCATTTTTACACATTAGTCTAATTTCAGTTGCTTGCCTGCTGCCAGTGTGTGCCAGGCCGACTTCCACAGACTGTAGTGTGCCCACTGCCAGTGCCAACCACTCATACCGGGTGGCACAGTAGCTTGCCGATAAATAAGGCATTTAATTTTTACACTTTAGTGTAATTTCAGTTGCTTTCCTGCTGCCAGTGTGTGTCAGGCCCACTTCCACTGACTGTAGTGTGCCCACTGCCAGTGCCCACCATTCATACCGGGTCGCACAGTACCTAGCACGCGTAGTACCACTTATCTAAAAAAAAATGACAGGCAGAGGCAGGCCACCCCGCTGGGGCCGTCGTGGTCGTGGTGCTGTGATTTCCACTGTTCCTAGAATAATGCCTAGTGTCCAAAGGCCACGTACCCTGAACCCGAAAAATTCTGAGGACATAGTTGACTGGCATAGATTGGACACCCAATCTTCAACAGCTTCCGCTAAGAACCTTGACGCACCATCCTCCTCCAGCTCACCTTCGGTCACCTGCTCTCAAGTTACCATGCTCCCGCCCGCCGCCACCACCACCACTGCCACCACAGCCACCACAGCTGCTTCACTTGATCCGTCAGAGGAGTTATCTACACATCAGTTGGATGCAATTAGTGATGCACAACCATTATTGCCAGATGATGTAGATTACAGGGATATGTCTCAGTCAGGCAGGATTACACACATGGACGTACAGTGTGATGATGATGATGATGATGTTGTACCCGCTGCTGCTTGCTTTGCTGAGGTGTCAGATACAAGTGAAGCGGTTGATGATGACTATGTGTCCACGGATGCCACCTGGGTGCCTGCTCGAAGAGAAGAAGAGGCGGAAAGTTAATAATGGGAGACAGAGAGAAGGAGGAGACGAGTTGGAAGCAGGGGGAGGTCGTCGCAAGGAGTTAGTGGCACAGTCAGACAGCATGTATCAGCACTCGGGGTCAGCCAGACAGCACGCCAGTCAACGCATGCTGTTGCCACCACCAGAATGCCGTCATTGCAAAGCTCAGCAGTGTGGCATTTTTTTTTGTTTGTCTGCCTCTGATAACAGCAATGCCATTTGCAACCTGTGCCAAAAGAAACTGAGTCATGGGAAGTCCAAGATCCACCTCGGTACAACTGCTTTGCGAAGGCACATGATCTCACATCACAAACGCCTATGGGATCAACACATGAGTACAAGCAGCACACAAACTCAAAGCCACCATGCTCCTCCTGGTCCAGCATCTTCAGCCACGTCAACCACTGCTGTCCTCCCTGCCCCCTCTCAACCAACCGCCACTCCGCCTTTCACCTTCAGCAGTTCCTGCTCATCTGCCCACAGTCAGGTGTCTGTTAAGGAAATGTTTGAGCGTAAGAAGCCAAAGCTGACTTGACAGAACTCTTAGCCCGCCAGCTTTTACCATACCAACTGGTGGAGTCTGAGGCCTTCAAAAAATTTGTCGCTGTGGGACACCACAGTGAAAGGTACCCGGACGAATTTTTTTTTTTTCAAAAAAGGCAATCCCAAACCTCTACTATGTTATTGAAAAGGAAGTCATGGCATCTCTGACATCCAGTGTTGGGGCAAGGGTCCATCTGACCACTGATACCTGGTCTGCAAAGCACGGTCAGGGCAGGTATATCACGTACACTGCGCATTGGGTCAACCTGCTGACGGCTGACAAGCATGGAATGCGTGGCTCTGCAGCGGAGTAGGTGACACCGCCACGACTTGCAGGCAGGCCTACTGCCACCTCCTCTACTCCTACTCCATCCTCTTCGATATCCTCCTCGGCTGAGTCCTCTTCTGTTGCGGCGTCTGGCTGCACATCAACTGAATCCCCCCAGCTCCCCAGGGGCTATTCCACATCCCGGATACGACAGTGTCACGCTGTCTTGGGGTTGACTTGCCTGATAGCAGAGAGCCACACAGGACCAGCACTCCTGTCCACCCTGAATGCACAGGGGGATCAGTGGCTGACCCCGCACCAACTGGAGATCGGCAAAGTGGTGTGTGACAATGGAACAAATTTGTTGTCGGCATTGAATTTGGGCAAGTTGTCACATGTGCCGTGCATGGCAGATGTGTTAAATCTCATCGTACAGCGCTTTTCTGTCTAAGTACCCAGGCTTACAGGACGTCCTCAAGCAGGCCAGGAAGGTGTGTGGCCATTTCAGGCGTTCCTACACAGCCATGGCGCACTTTTCCGATATTCAGCGGCGAAACAACATGCCAGTGAGGCGCTTGATTTGCGACAGCTCGATACGTTGGAATTCAACACTCCTAATGTTCGACCACCTGCTCCAACAAGAAAAAGCCGTCAACGAGTATTTGTACGACCGGGTTGCTAGGACTGCCCCAGCGGAGCTGGGAATTTTTTTGCCACATTACCGGCTGCTCATGCGCAATGCCTGTAGGCTCATGCGTCCTTTTGAGGAGGTGACAAACCTAGTCAGTCGCACCAAAGGCACCATTAGCGACCTCATCCTATTTGTTTTCTTCCTGGAGCGTGCCCTGCGAAGAGTGCTGGATCAGGCTGTAGATGAGCGTGAAGAGGAAGAGTTGTGGTCACCATCACCACCAGAAACAGCCTTGTCATCATCGCTTGCCGGACCTGCGGCAACGCTGGAAGAGGAGTATGAGGAAGAGGAGTCAGAGGAGGAATGTGGCTTTGAGGAGGAGGAAGACCAAACACAGCAGGTACCCCAGGGTGCTCGTTGTTGTCACCTATCTGGGACCCATGGTGTTGTACGTGGCTGGGGGGAAGAACAGACCGTCAATGACATCATTGAGGATGAGGAACGGGAAATAAATAGCTCTGCATCCAACCTTGTGCAAATGGGGTCTTTCATGCTGTCATGTCTGTTGAGGGACCCTCGTATAAAAAGGATGATGGAGAACGACCTGTACTGGGTGGCCACGCTACTAGACCCCCGGTATAAGCAGAAAGTGGCAGAAATGTTACCAAATTACCGAAAGTCGGAAAGGATGCAGCAGTTCAAAACCAAACTAAAAAATATGCTTTACACAGCTTATAAGGGGGATGTCACTGCGCAACGGGAATCTAACGGGAATAGGTGAATGTAATCCTCCTCCTACCATGGCGTCAAGGACTGGACGATTTACAGATGTGTTGTTGATGGAGGACATGCGGAGCTTTTTCAGTCCTACACATCGCCACAGCCCTTCGGGATCAAGCCTTAGAGAACGACTCGACCGACAGGTAGCAGACTATCCCGCCTTAACAGCAGATATCGGCATTCTGAGGAGCGATGAACCCCTTCACTACTGGGTGTGCAGGCTTGACCTGTGGCCTGAGCTATCCCAGTTTGCTATACAACTTCTGGCCTTCCCTGCTTCAAGTGTCCTGTCAGAAAGGACCTTCAGTGCAGCAGGAGGCATTGTCACTGAAAAGAGAAGTCGCCTCGGTCAAAAAAGTGTTGATTACCTCACCTTCATAAAGATGAATGAGACATGGATCCCGAAGGGACTGACAGTGGGGGATACGTTTGAATAACAAAAGGCCTGATGACATGCCTTGGCCTGAAAATGGTCCCCACACTGCGGTATTTTAAGTCTGCATACCGGATGACTTTCGTGAATTTTCCGCAACCAACTAAAGTTCAAGCCGCAATGATTTAGTCACTTTTCTGCCTGGAAAACATAAATTTTTCCGGCCGCTGCAACAACTGCGGCTGCAACAATGCCATTATTTTTCAGGCATGTGTACATGCCTAATTTTTCTGTCCTATGGTGCAGCACTGTGGCTGCAAAAACAAAACAAAAATAAAAAAGGCACATACAAGTGTCAATTCCCCTTCGTGATCGTTACCTTGTTGTGGTGAAGGGGCTTGCGTATCACAATGAAGCAATCATCACCTCTATGAGTGTGTTGGCAATGTTGCCACACCCCAGATGATAAGGCCGTTGCTTCATTATGGTCAGACCAAAAGCGATCGAACGGCTGGATAATATTTCATAGAAAAAACATTAATTTACCTTTTTTTCTTAAGTTGTATTGGTTTTTAATACATAAAATAAAAAATCATAATAAAGTCTCTTAATAGTTTATTAGAAATAATGCAGACAATTGAAAAAATCCCCATCAATTCCAATACAAAGCAAGTACAGAGCTCAGAACTAAATTATTTCATGATGTCGTAATGGTTCGTTAATTCGACAATGGTTAATCAATTCGACCGGATAGGGTCCGTAACAGGGATTAAACTGATAGGAATAGTACTAGTTAAGACACCACTCATATAGGGTGTCACAGCACATTGCTCTGTGCACGCGCAGTGCCCCAATTTGGGAGTAAGAGGACCAACCAAGCTGCTCTTTCCATCTCCCGTTTCCTAAAATCAATTCAGTTTGGTGTATGAGAGTTTGGTCTGTCACTGTGAAGGCAGTCGAATGTACCCGGCCTAAATTTTTTTTCACAAAAGGCAATCCCTGATATGGGACGTAACAGGGATTAAACTGATGAGAATAGTACTACATAAAATACCACTCATATGGGGTGTGACAGTAAATTGCACGGCGCAGACGCAGTGACCGTGAATTAAAACAAAGGGGAGGGAGCCAGCGTTTTTTTAACCATCTCCCCATTCGAAAAATCAATTCAATAAATGGACCCTAGATTGGGGACGTTAGAGGGATTAAACTGATGAGAATAGTACTACAGAAAATACCACTCATATAGGGTGTGACAGTAAATTCCACGGCGCAGACGCAGTGACCGTGGATTAAAACAAAGGGGAGGGAGCCAGCATTTTTTTAACCATCTCCCTGTTCGAAAAATCAATTCAATTCACCTTTCGGGGACCCTTGGTGTTGTACGTGGCTGGGTGGAGGAAGAAACCTTCAATGACATCACTGGGACGTGGCTAGCTTGGTATCCAACCTTGTGCAAATGGGGAGTTTGCGGTTGTGCAAATGGACTGTTTGCGGTGCATTAAAAGGGGAGTTTGGTCTGTCAATGTCTGTGAAGCGGGCATAACCCTTACACCACCTAATCAATACAACATCATACCTGATCGTATACACACACTGGATGTTTTAAAGCATGTTATTCCAAACAATTTAGGAATGTTAGTTGATTTATGCCCTTTATGGATTAAAACCCGACTCTGCATCCACTACGTAATTTTCCATGGTAGTTTTGCCATGGATTCCCCTACGGCATGCCACAGTCCAGGTGATAGTCCCCTTGAAACAACTTTTCCATCACTATTGTGGCCAGAAAGAGTCCCTGTGGGTTTTAAAATTCGCCTGCCTATTGAAGTCTATGGCGGTTTGCCCGTTCGCGAACATTTGCGGAAGTTAGCGTTCGCCGTTCGCGAACGGAAAAATTTATGTTCGCAACATCACTAGTGGCGTGTATAAGTGGAAAAAGAAAAATATATTCACCTATCAGCTGTGCAGTTATACGTTCTAAAGCCTTTTGTGGCGTGTATTAGTGGCAAAATAAAAATATATTTGCTGGAATAGTTTTTGGGTGTCATGTCACATTTGAAGCGACATTAAGGTACCCATACAGTTAAAACCCCTTATAAGTGACCCCATTTTGGAAATTACACCTCTCAAGGGTGTATTGACCTATTTTACTTCACAAGAATTACATAAAATTTAGAAACACTGCCAATGAAATGTTGCATAAGCCCCCCATTTTTTATTTTCACAAGGGGTAACAGGAGAAAAAGCTCCCAAATTTTGTATTTTCTCCCAAACATAGCAACACCTATGTGTGATAATAAATTACTATTTGTGTTTATGGCAGCGATCAGAAGGTAAGGAGCGTCATATGGCTTTTGTAGGGCAGATTTTGCTAGAATGGTGGAAACCCCTTATAAGTGACTCCCTTTTGGAAATGACACCTTTCAAAGAAATTATTGAGTTGTATAATGACCGCTTTGACCCTACATGCGTTCATGGAATTTGGAAACACTTGGCTGTGAAAATAAAAAATGTAATTTCCTCCATTAAAATGCTGCATTAACAGTAAAAAAAAGAACCCTGAATTTTGTTAAGCATTTTCTCCTGAACAGGACAACACTCCATGTACTGTATGGTCATAAACTGCTGTTTTGGCTCAGGAGTTTAGGGACAACGAGTGCATTCCGTATTTTGCGGAATGGAACAGCTGGCCCCTAATAGAACAGTCCTATCCTTGTCCGTAATGTGGACATGTTCTATTTTGTAGCGGAACGGAAATACGGACATAAGGAAATGGAATGCACACAGAGCACCTTCCGTTTTTTTGCAGACCCAGTGAAATCAATTGTTCCGTATACGGTCCGCAAAAAAACCGGAACAAACATGGAATAAAAATGTTTTCGTGTGCATGAGGCCTTATGGGGATCATATATCAATCTGAAATAAGACTAAATTAGCCCTTCTTATTTACCATTTTCTACGCCTGTTTTCGGTGTAAAAAAAGGTCTAAATGTAAGAGCTAGGAAGCTGGCTTACACTTAGAACTGGCGGAGGATCCCCTGAAAATATAACTTCAGAGGAGCCACCGCCAGCTTAGACCTGTCTTAATAAATGTGCCCCTACGACTTCTAGAAAACTAGAGGGTATATATATATATATATATATATATATATATATAAATATATATACACACAGAGAGAGAGATGGAACTAATTTAAAGGAATATAGGAAAACATATTGGATATCCACATGTGTATAATGTAATGAGCATTCTGAATTTGCACTGTAACTCTCTGTAGAAATAGCCTTTGTATAATTGCCATCCTCAGAAGTAAAAATTCTGGTGATGTGAAATATAAGGACAAGCCACTCAATTTGGAGCCGAGAGTTGGAAACAGTGTCTAATACCATACATTATGAATGATAGAGATTTAGACAGAAGATTTAGTTTAAAAACCTTATTTACTATTTGTACATGTAATCAAAAGCACTAGAAAATAAATGCTGTACAAATAATTTGCATGTTTAAAATGATTTGATCTTAACAAAAGCATTCAGATTGCTTTTACTAAATTCACCCTACTCTAACCTCAATCATGGAATTTACTAATTTGACATATGAAGTGGAATTTCGTATTCTTGGCTTCTCTGGTCTCATGGCTACCCCTATTTTGTCATTCTTTATTATACTAATCATCTATATCTTCAATGTAGTTGCGAACTCCCTCATTATTGTGGTAACAAATATGGAAACTAACCTTTACAAACCAATGTATTTCTTCCTGGGCAATCTATCACTTGTGGACATGTCTTATACAACAGTCACTTTACCTAAAACAATGGAAATTTTTCTCTCCTCCAAGAAAACGATTTGCTTTGCATGTTGCATTATGCAGATGTATTTATTTTTATCGGTTGGAGTGACTGAGTCTTTTCTTCTTGCACTCATGTCCTATGATCGCTATCTTGCCATCTGTAATGCTTTACAGTATACTAGAATCATGACAAATCGAGTCTGCATCTTTATGGTTTTAGGTTGTTGGATTACTGGTTCATTCAGTATTCTATTGCCAGTTATTCTCATCTCTAGGTTGCCATTTTGTAAATCACATGACATCAATCATTTCTTTTGTGACCTTTCTCCAGTTATTCAGCTGTCATGCAGTAACACAAAAAATCTGGAGATTTTTATTTTTCTCACAGCTATCATAGTTATTCTAGGAACATTTTCAGTAATAGTGTTGTCCTATTCCAAAATTGTCATAAGCATTCTTCGTATTTCCACATCCACAGGCAAAAAGAAGACATTTTCAACATGTGCTTCTCATCTCATAGCTGTTCTAATATACTATGGCGCTATTATTTTTATGTATGTACGCCCCAAATCCAAAAGTGACTTAGATATAGATAAACAAACATCAGTGTTTTATTCAATCATTACCCCAACTCTAAACCCTCTCATCTACACCCTAAGAAACAATGAAATGAAAAAATCACTTCGGAAGTTATTCAAAAAGAATTTTGTTGTCTTTTCATAAGTAATATTTGATTGATTTGTATAATAACTATGTTCTCTGACCTCTCCAACTGCTCTAGGTCGTAATAAGCTTTTGCCTTTATTTTGAAAGCTCCCTAAACCACCTGCCTTCTTTCTATTATCTCTTTTCATTCCTAATCCTCTTTTTCTTTCCTAGCTCTATAAATTCTCTGTAACTGATCCCTATTTTCAACCATCTTTTAATCTTACTCCAGGAAACCTAAAGTATACTGAAATCTTTCTTTACCCTGTATTAAAAACTATATGCACTATTTTAATGTTTTACCAGCAAAATAGTCACCAGAAGTCCAGGTGCCTATTACGTTTTAGAATCCGTACTCCCATACAGTGCTGTGTTTTTGAGTATGAATGCCGCTGCTGCCACAATAAGCACTTTACAAGCCAGAGCATCTCTGTTCCTTCCTGTACCATCCCTGATCTCCGAACTCCTGGCATAGATTGCCTATGTCGGGCTTTAGCAGACTGCATAAAGGCAGTGGAGCAATGTCTTATGTGAGCTCCTGCCCTGCACCTGCTCACTCTGCTTTGTTAATAGTCTGTAATGATGTGGTAAGCAGGCTATTAGCAGAGCTCACATAAGATATTACTCCTCTGCCTATGCTCCCTCTGCCAATGCTTGACATAGCCAATCTATGGCTGAGCAGTGCTGGTATGGGCAGAAGCAGCAATGCTCCGGCCTGTGAAATGGTTAGTGTGACTGCAGAGGAGTACATACTTCCAGACATAGCAGTACAGAGTACAGATTCCAAAGCGCAATACACTTTAGGTGTGTATTTAGCTGGGGAAACATTAAAGAAAATAAAGCGTGTTACAAAAATGGATTTTACGACATTTAAAAATAAAGTATATAAAAAGGTTTAGGTACTCTTTACCTTCAGGTTTATAAGCACAAAAGTAAACTTGCCATCTGTCCCTTTCACAGTCTGCTTCCAGAATTAAAACACCCTCATGTATCAACAAAATCCCACTTGCCATCACTTCTCCAGCTTGGTTCTCAAATGTTAACCTCACAGTCACATTTTGGTCTACCAATAGCAAGCCCAGACCTGTAGTTCACCCTAGTGGGCAGATGTCCAGTGGTCTGGTCTGTCATTGGGCAGCCTGACATGATTAAGCAGGAACTGAGTTGATGATGCAAACCATTTAGTATCATTGAAGTTTAGAGGTTAGGAGGCCTGATGGATATCATCACAAACCCTCCACCTAGACAGAGTGCAGAGAACTACAGGAGAGACTAGGGTTGTTTCGGGTATCGAACTTTCGATACCCAATCGATACTTTTCTCTGGTATCGAGCTCGATACCAGGATTAGTATTTTATCGATACTGGGCTGCGCTACTGCACAGCCCAGTATCAGAGAACGTGGCCGCGCCGCTCTCAGCGCGGCCATGTTCTCCTCGGCAGCACGGGGAGAAGGAGGCAGTCTCTCCCGCCCCCTGTGTTGCCACTGCAACCAATAGAGGGAGAGGGTGGGGCAGAGCAGAGCGGGGGGACGGGAGCACTGGCCAGCCATGCCTAGTACCGTTTCATATATAAATGCAGGCAGAAGACACACGCTGCCGGCACCTGCCTGTGACAGAGCGCTGCGTTCAGAAGCAATTAAGCAATTGCGGTACCTGAGGGGTTAATTGTCTCTGATCGCAGTGCTGGGTCACAGGCAGGTGCCGGCAGCGTGTGTCTTCTGCCTGCATTTATATATGAAACGGTACTAGGCATTGCTGGCCAGTGCTCCGCCCCCCCTCCGTCCCCTGTATTAAAACATTGGTGGCCAGTGTGGCTCCCCTGTCCCCAGATTTAAATACATTATTGGTGGCCAGTGCGCCCTCCCCATCCCCCCCTTCCTCCCTCCCTCCCCCCAGTAATAAAAGCATTGGTGGCAGTGGCCACAGGGTCCCCTCACCTCCTCCTCATTGGTGGCAGTGGCAGTGATCGGAGCCCCAGCAGTGTAATGCTGGGGCTCCGATCGGTTATCATGGTAACCAGGACGCTTCTGAAGTCCTGGCTGCCATAGTCTGCTCCCTGCTGCTGTGTGCACTGTGCACAGGGCAGCAGAGAGAGGGTGAGAACCTATTCACCCTGATAGAGCTGTATCAGGGTGAATAGGATGAAAAGATCCCAGGTTCTAGCCCCTAAGGGGGAAATGGTTAATAAATAAACTGTAAAAGAAAAAAAAAAGTTTCCCAATTTTACATATAAAATATAAACAATAAATAAAATATTACATATCGCCGCGTCTCAAAAGTCCAAACTATTAAAAAATCCACTTTTATGCGGTAAACGCCGTAAAAAAAATGCACGATTCGCCATTTTCTTTTAGTCGCCGTAAAAAAGTAGGATAGGACTGTTGTATTATGAGCCGGCAGTTCCATAAAATGTGGAATGCACGCAGATTTTTTTGGCGTTTTTTTTTTTTTTTCGCGTGGTATCGAATGGTATCGAGTATCGCAATACTTTTTTATGGTATCGATACCGAATCAAAATTTTGGTACCGAAACAACTCTAGGAGAGACATCTCCATCTCCAGCATCACTTCTCTTACCCTGCTCCTGCCAGTTTGTGAGGGGTGAGAAAGTTATATGTTCTAAAGCCTTTTGTGCCATGTATTAGTGGCAAAAGAAAAATATATTTGCTGTTCAGCGGTGCAGTTATATATTCTAAAACCTTGTATGGCATGTATAAGGGGAAAAAGAAAAATATATTTGCTGTTTAGCGGTGCAGTTATATGTTCTAAAGCCTTTTGTGGCATGTATTAGTGGCAGGTACCATGAAATCAGAGAGACTGGCATCACGTGGGTTAAATTGACAAGTTCCTTGTGGATCTTATTGTGTCTGTGTTTTGGTGAATACCACACCCCTTGCTTTAGGTGTTGCTTGTTGGTAATTTACCTTCCCTTTAAGTAGTCGCTTCTCTCTCTTGGAGGTGCGGTTTATAGATTTTCTTCATGCCTTCAAACTAGCTGATCAGTTGTACTCTGTGGTGCTTCTGGAGTTGCCAGTTTTCTACTTTAAGCTAAGTCTTGTCTTTCCTTATTGTATTGTGTTTGTTTTTTCCCTGTTGTTTGTATCTTGTCCTGAGACAGAGACTTCCATTCGTCCATCTGGGGAGGAATGGGTCGTCTCTGGTCTTTACCTTATTCCAGGGCCATATAGGGAAGTAAGGGCCTAGGTATACAGCATATAAATATTCCTGCCTTCAAGGTCTATTCATATTGATAGGTAGTTAGGTGCCTGGATTAGGGTTAGGGGGTGACCTGTGCCTTCCCTAGTTTTCAGGCCCAGTTACTTTTCCCCTAATCTCCTGTGTTCAGGGTGGAGATTTTCCCGCACACTGATTGTGACAGTTATATGTTCTAAAGCCCTTTGTGGCGTGTATAAATGGAAAAAGAAAAGTATATTTGCCATTCAGCGGCACAGTTATATGTCTGAAAGCCTTTTGTGGCATGTATTAGTGGCAAAATAAAAATATATTTACCATTCAGCGGTGCAGTTATCTGTTCTAAAGCCCTTTTGTGTCATGTATAAAAAGATACATTTATTTGCCGTTCAGCGGTACAGTTGTATGTTCTAAAGCCTTTTTTCGGTATGTAATAGTGGCAAAATCAAAATATATTTGCTGTTCAGCGATGCAGTTATATATTCTAAAGCCTTTTGTGGTGTGTATAAATGGAAAAAGAAAAATATATTTGCCGTTCAGCGGTGCAGTTATATATTCTAAAGCCTTTTGTGGTGTGAATTAGTGGCAAAAGAAAAATATATTTGCCGTTTAGCGGTGCAGTTTTATGTTCTTAAGCCCTTTTGTGGCATGTATAAGTGGAAAAAGAAAAATATATATGTCATACGGAAGATCTCATAATAAGTTATGGTAATTTTTGTGTTGTTCTAGGTAGTAGAATCGCATGGTGTGAATTGCACCAAGAATATAAAAAGGTAATAGAGCCCAGTGTGTTTAAAACAACCAGCGGACAAGATGCTAATAAGACACAGCTGATGGGCTATTTTCTTCAATGTATAATATGGGAACACTGTGGTGAACCAGTGTTCAATATCAATTATGCATTTAGTAATATACCATGTTTTCTTACATTGTATTTTTTATTTCTTCTTATTTCTTATTTTATTTTTATTTTTTGTCTTGATTTGTATATTCTCTTTGGGGCAAATTATAAATGTGACACAATAGTCTGCCATGTGCTCCTATTTATGGATCTATAGTAATGGGAATAGTCAGAATTAAATGCTACCTATGATTTGCAAACACTTGAATTGCAAACTGCAATCTGGGTATGCCATGACTGTGTATATATATATATATATATATATATATATATATATATATATATAGCAGATCTATCACAATTAAAACGGTTTTATGAATAAACATTTTGTAATGCATTATAACCGATGGGGTGATATATATGCTAATAGACAAAGTTGTATACTATATTGCAACATCTAGTATGTATCAGTATTTAATGTTAGTCATCGTTAATTTATTAATGTATTATGTGAACTATAAATATGTCCCATATTATGTTTTAAATTTGATTATCATTAACTTATTAACGCACTATGTGAATGACACATTTGAGTGATCCAGGCTACCCATAGAGATGATCCAGGCCATGGATTTGATTTGACTTTGATCAAGGTGACTTAAAAAGCTCCAATATGGAACCCCAGCTCTATATTCACTTTAAAATATACCACTAAAGAAGAAACACGTTCTGTTTCGAAACGCGTCTGGTTTGTGAGTGTGGACAGGAAGACAGTGAGGCCAACGATCTCCTTTTTTTATGTTTAAGTGGAGTATTTATGGATCGGCATACGGCGCTATAGCAGGATCGAGGGGTGTGCGCTTGTGTTCCAGGGTGGTGGTGAGTGTAGCCACTGAGTTTGTTCTAAGCCAGCTGTGAGTAACTCGAAACGAACAAGAAACACACAGCGAGGACACACACAAATGGTGGAGAATCCCGCAGAGAGGATCGCAGTTGTTAGTAAACTGCAAAAATCACCTGGCTTAAGCATGAACATATTACAAACTATTAAGTAAAACAGCGCACATTTACCATGGACTTTGCTTTCTTCAATCAACACCCTCTCTAAACTAGTGCCACAAAATTGCCAGCTATAAAATTCCACATTGCTATTATCCATGTGAATAAACATACTAATGCACGAATATACGCAACATCTGAATATCAACTTAAACGTGTAATCTTCATATGGGACTAGCTGCACCCCAATTAATGTGAACAACAACCTATGGGCATTAACATCTGTTGAATTACCGTCCAAAAAGCACAATCTTAATATACCAGTTTGGCCATTTTTTGATTTTTAATTTTGTTTTATGTGTGAGCTCCGCATATTATAGGCCTAGATCATTAAATAATGTACTTTTAATATTTTAATGTATGTTTATTGTTTATACGTAATAAGGTTTAATAAAATACATGGGATGTGTTGAGAGCCAGTCTCATTAGTGAAAAAGAAAAATTTATTTGCTGTTCAGCGGTGCAGTGAAATGTTCTAAAGCCTTTTGTGGTGTGTATTAGTGTCAAAAGTAAAATATATTTGCCGTTTAGCGGTGCAGTTATATGTTCTATAGCCTTTTGTGGTGTGTATTAGTGGCAAAAGTAAAATATATTTGCCGTTTAGCGGTGCTGTTATATGTTCTAAAGACTTTTGGGGCGTGAATAAGTGGAAAAAATATATATACATTTGCCTTTCAGCAGTGTAGTTATATGTTCTAAAGCCTTTTGTGGCGTGTATTAGTGGCAAAAGAAAAATATATTTGCCGTTTAGCGGTGCAGGTATATGTTCTAAAGCCTTTTGTGGCGTGAATAAGTGGAAAAAGAAAATTATATTTGCCGTTCAGCAGTGTAGTTATATGTTCTAAATCCTTTTGTGGTGTGTATTAGTGGCAAAAGAAAAATATGTCGTAGGATGTAGTAGGGTTAACACTCATGCTCTATGAGACGTGTTATCTAAGCTAAATGCAACTAAACGCGTTAAGCAATTGCTTTTCATTGGTTTTGTTTCAAGATAACGCAATGAGTTAAGAAATCTGAGTTAAGGGTTTGAGTGTTACCTCTGCTACATCTGTATGTTATAAAGCCCTTTTTTGTGTGTAATCGTGGGGGGAAAAAAGGGCTTATTAGCCGTTGTGTGGTGAAATGAGAAAATTACTTTTTTTAGGTGTTTTAATTTCCTTTTTATTTATTTATTTGATCTAACAGTATGTCAGACATAGGAGTGCCAGAGGGTTAAATGTTTCTGGCGCAGGCACAGGTGTCACTTCGAGAGGCCTGAGCTCCCAGTGTCTGCTAGCGGTCGTGTCTTTAATGGTTGACTCGATCTTCAACTTTGTCGCAAGTGACATCAGACACCCCCAGCCAAGAGTCGGTGGGTTTGTCAGACACAACCCTTAGTTGGCATGTTCCCGGAGCAGGCCCTGTGCCTTCACCTGTCCTCAACCTGCCTCTGTCCTTTTCTGTTCCCTCAGCCAGAGAAGTATTGTATGCTGTGCGCTCAGCTCCACTATACAGTGAGGATGAGCTCCTAGAAGACAGTCAGCAGCTACTGGCAAGCCAAGATGTGGAGGAGACATCCACCGCTTCCTCCACTAGGTGGGCAAGTAGTGATGAGGAGAGTGGCATGGGAGCTGGTGTTGCCAGCGGCCAGGCTCCTGACCCAGAGATGGTTGAGGAGGACATCAGTGACGTGCAGACAGTACTTGATGATGATGATGTACCTGATTGCACTTTGGATCCGGGTGACGAAGGGGCTTCATCATAATCTGGAAAAGAGGGTGGCAGCTTGCCTGTGAGGCAGCAGAAGAGCCAGCAAGTTGCTAGCATGGCCAGCAGTCAGCAGGGTGGCAGCAGTGGGAGGTCAGCAGCCAAACGTGCCCGGGGGAGACCACATGCTTCTCAGGAGCCTACCTGCCCGGAAAGTAGCTGTGCACGGGTTCACAGAGGCAGCGGCAGTAGCAGTCAGTCAGTGCATCGTACTTGTTGTAAAATCACCTACTCGGCGGTGTGGCAGTTTTTTGTTAAGCCGCCAAAGGAGGTGAACATGGCCATATGTAGAATCTGTGGGCAGAAGGTGAAGCGTGGCCAGGGTGCCAATGTTGGTACCACAGCCCTGCGTCAACATACAGTATGCAGCGTCACCATAAAGTGGCCTGGGTGAACCTTGGCTCCGATGCGGTGGTCCAGCCTGCAGCAGCAACCGCTGCATCACCCAGTGGCACACAACCGATTTTAGGCAGTCAAGGCTCCACCAACTTAGCCGAAAGGAGCTGTCTGTCCTTTCCATCATTTGCTGATACTGATGCTCCTGCACCTCACCCTCCTACTCCTTGTCAGTCATTCCGTCAGAAATCGATCAACGAAGCGATTGCCAGGAGACAACAGTATGCGTGCACTCATCCAACTGCGCAGAAGCTGAATGTGCTCCTGTCCGAGTTGCTGGTGTTGCAGTCCCTCCCTTTCCAAGGGGTGGACTCTGCACCTTTCAGAGAACTGATGGCTTGTACCGAGCCAAGGTGCAGAGTCCCAAGCCATCATTTCTTAGTCAAAAAAGCAGTACCAGCCCTGCACACATATGTAGAACAGAAGGTGGGCCAGTCCTTGAGCTTGTCGGTGTCTGCCAAAGTGCACAGCAGCGCCGAAGTGTGGAGCTGTAACTATGGTCAGGGACAATACATGTCCTTTACGGCCCACTGGGTTAATGTGGTTCCTGCACAGCCATACCAGCAACTTGGCCAGGTGATGCCGCTTCGGCCTCCATGTGCTCACGTCATTGGTCCTGCGACAATGTCCGCTTTAGCCTCCTCATCCTCCACCGGACAATTCACAGTGCCCCTCCAGCATACCACATGTGCAGGGCACGGCAGTTTCAAGCCGTTCTGCATCTCGTTTGCCTGGGAGAACGGAGTCACACAGGGGAGGAACTGCTCTGTGTGATTCATCAAGAATTTGAATCCTGACTTTTCCGCGAAAACTGAAAATCAGAACCATGGTGACCAACAACAGGAAAAACACGGTGTCGGTGCTGCGTCAAGGAGGGCTGAGCCATTCGCCCTGCATGGCACATGTGTTCAATCTGGTTGTCAAGCGGTTCCTGAAGTCTTCTACCCATCTGCAAGACATCCTTAAAATGGCCAGGAAACTATGCATGCACATCAGCCACTCGTACACCGCAAGGCACACCCTCCTTGAGCTGCAGCAACCGAACGGCATCCCCCAACATAGGCTGATGAGCGACGTTACCACCCATTGGAATTCCACCATCTATATGTTGGACCGACTATACGAACAGAGAAAGGCCATAAACGATTTCTTGATGATCCAAGCGGACAGGAGTACTTCCCTGAGTAACTTCTATGTCAGCCAGTGGCAGCTCATGACACCTGCCGTAAATAAGTGATGTTAGCTGCCTGTCATACAAACGCAAAGCAACTGTTTCACTACCACAGCAGACTACCTAGGCATGTTTCTGCAAGGCACAGTGTTCTAAACCAATATTCAGGCTGTCTGCAGCCGGGAAATTTTTATTTATTTTTTTAACGTGATACATAACAATTAAATTTGGATCGAATTGCATCTCTTTGGAAATTCGGCGAACCGTCCCAATAAAATTTTTGAAAAATTCTCTCATCTCTAATCACTACGCGCCTAGACGGAGACATTAGCACTGTTCAACGTTGCATGTCTAAGTGGTTGTGAGAACATCCATGAATTATATTGTCAACAATAGTTGCAAACCTCTGTACAGAAGAATAGTGTATAGGGATCAATACTGTACTGCACGTGAAATTGGATGTAACATCCAAACCTTTCCCTCAGGAGTAAGAAGCTCAGGCAATTTGCGCCCTTCACCGCTCTGTACAGGGTGGACTTTGCATACTTCCCGTGCTTGGTGGGGTAGAGCTAAGGCAATGATGATGCAGCTTCAATTCAGGTAGTTAAGCCCTTGTAGGCTTGTGTGTGATTTAGGATTTGAGTCAGTTCAATGACAGCAAGCGGGGTGAGCAACAGTCACTTTTTTCCGTATAAAATCTCTTTAAGATTCTCAACATAGTACAATAATTCGTCCAGTTTACATTAAGGCACAGTGTATAGGATCCTGTTCAAGCTGTCAAGATATGCAGACACCTGGAGAAGAGGTGAGGATGGGAGTAATGGTTCTTGCCCTGGCTCTCCCTGGGCAAATTAAGGGTGCATCCTTTCTTCCCTAGGGACACACCCTGGACTTGGGGCTCCTGCTTTGTGTCAGGTGTGGTGTAGTGATGGTTGGGGCTCCTGCTTTGTGTTAGGTGTTGTGTAGTGATGGGCGTGAATATTCAAATCGTGAATTTTAATCGCGAATATCGCCACTTCGATAATTTCCGAATATTTTGAATATGGTGATATACATTCACAATCTTCTAAAGTTCTAGATTATTTTTTCATCTGAACCCATGATCCCTCCCTGCTTCTTGCTTGTGGGCCAATGAGAAGGCTGCAATGTCTTTGTCTGAGCTTAGCAACATCCCTAGCAACCAATAGGAAAGTTGCCTACCCCTTTAGTATATAAGAACCTCCCCAGGAGCCATTGTATGCAGTATTTTGCAGATCTGTTAGTTAGTTAGTTAGCTTATATATATATATATATATATATATATATATCATACTGATAGTTAGTGGGACATAGTCAGTGTAGGCTAGATAGTGATATAGTGTAGTTCTGCTGTCTATACATACATGCTACATACGTACTGTAGTGCTGTGATGTTACAAGTTCACAACAATACTTAGTGCACCAATCGTTAATAGTCAGACCTGTTAAAATGTGAAGTTGCACGTATTGATTGGATATATATTGGAGCGCTCTATCTGCATATAAAGCTATTGTAATGTTCTGCCGTGCCAACCATTTTCTCCAGTCTCAGGAAACTTCTAGCAGCTTGAAAAATGTAGCTATGTCTATATATTGTGTGCATATTACATTGCCGATTTTCACAAACAAGACCATATTGGCGAATTCTCAAATTCGCGAATATATGATGAATATTCTACAAAATATTTGCAAAATATCGCAAATTCGAATATTACCCCTACCTCTCATCACTAGTGTGGTGCGCTTGATGTTAGGTGTTTGGCAGGGTGCACAGCAGGAGTACGGATGTACGGATGCATGATGGAGTCAGTAATTAGGCACGTTGATTTTAATAAATAAAGTTTTTCTTTACTAAATTGATGATGTCAGTAGTGGTACATATTGCAGCAAAAGGCACAGTTCCAGAGTATATCATAGTATAATCTCCTCCCAATAGCTGTGTATGGGCAGGAACTAATAGTAGAACACCTTGACTGTCTTTCTAAGGACACTTTTCAGCCTCTCAAAATAACCACAGGCATGCTATTCTGTTCTGGTTAACACTTTCTGCAATTTACGGGCCGAGGTTACGCAGAATTTAGCTCTAGATGGCCAGTCCATCTCAAAGTGTGGTAGGTGCAAGAGGCATTAAACCCTTTCCAGAACAGTAAAGTCTCTTGCCATAAGCGAGTGCTACTTTACTAATGTTATTTTGCACAATTTTGAGGCTTCTGGACCTTTTAAGACGGCTGATCTATTTTATTCAGGGGTACTCTGATAATGAAGGATCTTCTTTGGTAGCTTTAACCTAAGAGATAAAGGTTTATGGACTCTGGTCTACTTTTTAGAAGCTTGCACATGTAGGTTTTGTATCCACCTCAGCTCTCCTAAAACTTTCTAACTAACCGGGGTGGACCCAGTCCATCACCCTGACAACCCAACTATATGATGCCCATACATTGTTATTAGTTATATAGTGCATAAAGAAATAATTGTGCATTAACAACAGATCATAACATTTAACTCATAACATTAAATGAACCTTTTTATCAATAATTATCCCTTTGCGGTAATTTTCTGGGGCACTGCAAATCTGCAAATGAAAATGTCTAATGCTGCTGCTAAGACTGGCCATTTGTATGTTTCTTCCATTTTGGCATACACAAGGTTAGTATGGGTTGAAATTAAAAGCAGAAATCCTATAAACTATACCTTCTTGAGAGGATTGTCTGAAAAGATGCAAAACCAGTTCTAGTTTCAGCGAAGGCGATTGGTTGTCATTGGAGGTTTGATTTGCCACAAATTTCTGGTAACAACCTTTGCAATGAACATGTAGTAATACATTTGGATGGGTCAGATCTGTGGGAATGTTATTGACTTCGACTAATAGAATGTGGACCAGACATAGAGCCCCCTCTCTATAATGTCCAAATTTCTTTAGAAAAAAAGCATACAGAGAACTGTTGTCTACACAAGACAACCTCACTAATTTACCTGATGTTGCTGTGATAGCACCAAGCTTGTTCTCAAAGCATTCAGTAAATATGCGCACCAGCTATCTGAAGAGGAGACAAAGTAATAGTAACATAGTAACATAGTATAAAAGGCCGAAAAAAGACATCTGTCCCTCCTGTTCGGCCTGTTATCCTGCAAGTTAATCAAGAGGAAGGCAAAAAAATATATAAACTGTGAGGTAGAAGCCTATTTTCCCCACTTAAGGGGAAAAAAATTCCTTCCCGACTTCAATCAGGCAACCAGAATAACGAACATCTCTAGTAGCTATATCTTGTAATATTATTACACTCCAGAAATACATTTAGGCCCCTATTTAACTCTTTTAGTGAATTCACCATCACCACCTCCTGAGGCAGAGAGTTCCATAGTCTCGCTGCTCTTACCATAAAGAATCCTCTTCCATGTTTATGTACAAACCTTCTTTCCTCCAGACACAGAGGATGTCCCCTTGTCACAGTCACAGTCCTGGGGATAAATAGATGATGGGAGAGATCTCTGTACTAACCCCTGATATATTTATACATAGTAATTAGATCTCCCCTCAGTCGTCTTTTTTCTAAAGTGAATGACCCTAATTTTGATAATCTTTCAGGGTTTTGTAGTCCACCCATTCCAGTTATTAATTTAGTTGCCCTCCTCTGAACCCTGTCCAGCTCTGCTATGTCTGTCTTGTTTACAGGAGACTAGAACTGTACACAGTACTCCATGTGTGGTCTGACCAGTGATTTGTAAAGTGGTAGGACTATGTTCTCATCACGGGCCTCTATGCCCCTTTTGATGCAACCCATTATCTTATTGGCCTTGGCAGCAGCTTCCTGGCACTGGTTTTTACAACTTTGTTAGCGGTTCACTAAAATTCCTAGGTCCTTTTCCATGTCAGTGTTACCCAGTGTTTTACCATTTAGTATGTATGGGTGACTTGCATTATTCCTTCCCATGTGCATAACCTTATATTTGTCAGTGTTAAACCTCCTTTGCCACTTCTCTGCCCAAGCCTCCAATCTATCCAGATCAATCTGTAGCAGTATACGGTCCTCTTCCATGTCAATTACTTTACACAGTTTAGTGTCATCTGCAAAAATTGATATTTTACTGTGCAAACCTTCTACAACATCATTAATAAATATATTGAAGAGGATAGGACCCAGTAGTGACGCCCTGAGGTACTCCACTAGTGACAGTGACCCAATCCGAGTGTGTACCATTAATAACCACCCTCTGTTTTCTAATACTGAACCTGTTACTTACCCACATACAGACATTTTCTCCCAGTCCAAGCATTGTCATTTTATATACTAACCTTTTATAAGGTTACAGTGTCAAATGCTTTGGAGAAGTCCAGATATACGTCATCCATTGATTCGCTGCTGTCAACTCTAGAATTTACCTCCTCATAAAAAATGGTTAAATTAGTTTGCCATGACCGATCCCTAATGAAGCGATGCTGATATGGCATTATTTGCTTATTTTCATTGAGGTGCTCTAAGATAGCATCTCTTAGAAAACCTTCAAACAGTTTTACCCACAACAAATTTTAAACTTACCAGCCTATAGTTTCCAGGCTCTGTTTTTGGCCCTTTTTTGAATATTGGCACCACATTTGCTATGCGCCAATCCTGTGGAACACTCTCTGTATAGAGTCCTTAAACATAAGAAATAAGGGTCTGGCTATGACATTACTTAATTATCTTAGGATACAGGGGTGTATGCCATCTGGTCCTGGCGATTTGTCTATTTTAATCTGTTTAAGATGCCGCTGTACTTCTTCCTGGGTGAGACAGGGCATTTTTAATGGGGAATTTACTTTTACATTCTGCATTTCATCTGACAGTTTATTTTCTTCATTGAATACCGTGGAGAAAAAAAATATTTAATAGCTTTGCATTCTCCTCATCGCTCTCTGCAACTCCCCCCTCATCACTTTGTAAAGGGCTGACACCTTCTGAGTTATACTTTTCATCATCTATATAATTGAAGAACATTTTAGGGTTAGGTTTGCTCTCTTTGGCAATTAATCTCTCAGTCTCTAGTTTGGCCACTTTTATTTGTTTTTTACATATTCTATTTTTTTCCTTATAGTTTTGAGTGCTTCCTCGCTACCCTCCTGTTTAAGTAATTTAAATGCTTTCTTTTTGTCATGTATTGCTTTCTTTACAGTTCTATTTATCCACATTGGTTTCTTCTTGTTCCTTAACCTTTTATTCCCATAGGTTTCTTCTTGTTCCTTAACCATTTATTCCCATAAGTTATGTACCTCTCACAATTAGATTTTAGGATGCTTTTAAAGATATCCCATTTTGTGGCTGTATTTTTATTTTTGAGGACTTTGTCCCAGTTAGTTAGGCCTATGGCCTCTCTGAGTTGGCTAAATTTAGCTTTTTTTAAGTTTGATATTTTTGTTCCTCCCTGAAGAAACACGCTTTTGAATGATAATTGGAAGGCTATTACTCTATGGTCCCTATTTCCCAGGTGTCCCCCAACCTGCACATCTTTTGTTTTGTCAAGTCTATTGGTTAATACTAAGTCCAGTATGGCCTTCCCTCTAGTCGGGTCTTGAACCAGTTGGGAAAGGTAATTTTCTTTGGTTATTGCAAAGAACCTGTTTACATTATGAGATGTACAGGTTTCAGTTTGAGATGTACAGGTTTCAGTCTATATCTGGGTAGTTGAAGTCCCCATAATAAGGACCTCATAAGGATTTGCTGCCTCGTCTATCTCGTTTAGTAATAGATTTTCTGTGGACTCTGGTATATTAGGTGGTTTATAATAAACTCATATTAGTAATTTATTATTGTTTTTGCCTCCATGTATTTCTGCCCACAGTGACTCCACATGTTCATGTCCCTCACTTGTATGTTCTCGGACTGTGGGCTTTAGACAGGACTTTACATAAAGGCAGACCCTCCCGCTCTCCGGTTTTGGTGATCCTTTCTAAACAGTCTGTAACTCTGTACATTAACTGCCCAGTCATAGCTATCATCCAGCCATGTCACAGTTATTCCCACTATGTCATAGTCCTTCTTACACATCACTAATTCCAGTTCCCCGGTTTTATTAGTCAGGCTTCTGACATTAGTATACATAAATTTAGGAGGTTTATGTATATTTTTTACCCTACACCTTTCCTTTTGAACTGTTCTAGTTCCTCCTTCCAGTCCTCCCCCAGTCCCACTACCTTGCCCTAGATCTCTATCTGCACTATCTTCCCATCCTATAATGTCATTCCCCCCCCCCCAGTCCCTAGTTTAAACACTCCTCCAACCTTCTAGCCAACTTCTCCCCTAACACAGCTGCCCCTTCCCCATTGAGTTGCAACCCGTCCCTACAATAGAGCCTGTAGCCGACAGAGAAGTTGGCCCAGTTCTCCAGGAACCCAAACCACTCCTTCCTACACCAGTTCTTGAGCCAATTGTTAACCTCCCTAATTTACCGCTGCCTTTCATGTGTGGCTCGTGGTATAGGTAGTATTTTGGAAAATACTACCTTCAAGGTCTTTGCCCTAAGCTTTTGACTTAAATCTCTAAAATCATTTTGAAAGGACGCTCCACCTACCTCTAACTTTGTCATTGGTTCCAATATGAACCATGACCGCTGGATCTTCTCCAGCCCTCCCAATAATCTGTCAACCCGATTCGCGATTTGTCAATCTTGAGGGCCAGGAAGACAACACACCGTTCGACTATCCCAGTCTTTATGACAGATTGCCCTATCTGTACCCCTAATAATTGAGTCTACCACTACCAGCACCTGTCTGGCCTGCCCTGCTCTCCTAGTCCCCTGCTTACTGGAGCTGAAATTCCCCTGACTGGCAGAGGAAGTGTCCGGCTTCAGCAGTGCTCTCTCTGAACTGTCATCCCCCTCATCTGCCAACCTTGCGAACTTGGGGTGTGTCAGATCAGGGCTAGCCTCCATGGCACTCTACCCCACTTTCTAACTGTTATCCAGCGAGCTACCTCACTTTCCTCAGATTCCTCGCTACCACCCTCCCCCACATCTACCCCATAGAGTGCTTGCTCAGTTAGCAGCAAATCCTTTCCCAAATTGTCAATGCCTCTCAGTGTTGAAACTCTCCTTGTTATATACTCGATGTGCAATTCCAAACGGGCAATTTGCTCACATTTTGAACAAAGATATGCACCCTCAAAGTGCTGTTCCAGGACTGCATACATTAGACAAGATGTGCACTGGACTGTGTTGTCAATAATGGAATACATACTAAATGGGAATTACTCAAGGAAAGAGAAAAATACAATATAAGGCCTCATGCACACGACCGTTGATTGTTTCCGTGTCCGTTGCTCCGTTTTTCGTGATTTATTTTCTGCGGACCCATTGGTTTTCAATGGGTCCGTGGAAACCTCGGCAAATGCACCGTTTGTCCTCCGTGTCCGTGGTCCGTGATTCCAGTCCGTCAAAAAAATATAACCTGTCCTATTCTTGTCCGTGAAAAACGGTTCACGGACCCATTCAAGTCAATGGGTCCGTGAAAAATACGGATGGCCATCCGTGTGTCATCCGTGTTCCGTGTCCGTTTTTTTTGCGGATCCCTTGGCAGGCACTTGGGAAACATTGTCAGCCTGTCTTTTGGTAAAATCTTTTGGGTCATGTCCGCTAAAAAAACGGAAGACACACGGAAGCACAACGGAAGGCAAAAACGGACACGGATCACTGAACAACGGAACCCCTTTTTGCGGACAGCATAAAAAAACGGTCGTGTGCATGAGGCCTAATGCAGTGATAAGAAACTGATTTATTGTAGTCCCTCACTAAAGTCCCTGCATCTCAAGCCCCTTAATCTAAAGTCACACACTTAATACAAACACACACTTAAAAATCAAACACGCGAACGCTCACGAACTTGTGTTATTTTCCTGCTTGTATAAATGGAGCTCTCAAAACAGTCTGCTTTTTTTCAAATCAAACATTTCAAAATCTCCATGTTTTTGCCTATAAGAAGGTTGCAGTTCTCTCAGTGATCCGACCTTCTATAAATGACCCCACTTGGAAATATAAGCGATGTGTTGGCACTCTCACACCATCAAGATGAAAAATCATGCAACTGAGTTGTAATTGTGAGCATCAACCACTAGATGGTTCTGTGGCACTTCCAATAGAATGTATACTGCTCTCTGCATAGAGAGGGCAGTAGAAAAAAATACTGGCCTCTATGTAATGCAACTGCTGATGTCAGGTGAAAGAAGCCTATACATAAGGACTGTGGCAGTAATTTTAAGAAAGTTGGACTCATGACAAAGAAAAAGGACATTTACACCCTGCTGGGATTGAGCTCCAAGGACGCCATTCAGGGGTGGCTGTTGTGGCAGGGAAATGATGCAAAGCCTGCTCCAGAACTAGGGAACAGGCAGAGGAGAGGTCTCTGGCTGGGGACACTGAAAATGTAAGCATCAGGGGCGTAACTACCGTGGAAGCAGGGGAAGCGGCTGCTTCGGGGCCCGGGCTGACAAGGGGCCCGGCGCCCGGCAGCACGTGTCCACTCTCCTCTGCTTCCCCGCCCCAGTAATCAGCTGTTTGGGCGCTGCGCAGCAGAAGGCTATCTGCCGAGAGTGCGCTGCGCTCCATTAGACTGTCCACTGTGCCAGCGGGGCCCCCCCCCCTTTCAGTACAGTTTGGCCCGGGCCCCCCCCCCCTTTCACAGTTCCCCCTCCCCTCCCCTTCCCTCCCTCCCCTTTCACAGTTTGGCCCGGCCCCCTACCCTTTCACACTTCCCCCTCCCCTCCCCACCCCTCCCCTCTTTTGGTTACGTGCGTTATGCAGCATGCCTGTCCTGCAGTGTGGCGCCGCTGATTGCGATCCCATCGTAATTCTATCTTGCAGGGCAGGGAAGGAGGCGGTGCTGTTGAACGGCATGCCGGCCTGCAGCCTATCAGAGAGGCTGGCGGCGCGATGACGTCATTGCGCAGGCGGCGCGATGGCGTCATCGCGCCGCTGAGCTGCAGAAGGCATCAGAACAGCGCTGCCGCCGGACGTGGTGGGTGTAAGTAGCACAGTCACTCACAGTCAGTGTGACTGTGACCACATCATTTTTGGTTGGGCTGCCTGGGGGAGAAATCGGATTAATAATCAAATAAATGTGCATTGGCTACTGGCACATGGGGGGGGGATTTGAATTGAGAGGAAATCAATAATTCAGAATAATGGACTATGGGGGTGAAGGGGGGGGGACTGGGGAGCATTGGCTACTGGCAGTCTGGCACATTATGGGGGATGTGTACTATATTAGACATGGGTGGCTACTGGCACATTATAGGGGGGGTTATATGGCTGGGTGGCTACTGGCACATTATAGGGGGGGTTATATGGCTGGGTGGCTACTGGCACATTATAGGGGGGGTTATATGGCTGGGTGGCTACTGGCACATTATAGAGGGGGGCTATGGCTGACATCAGGGAGGCCGGTGAGTTGCACTCTGCGGCGCCCCTAGACCTGTCCCGGGCCCCCGCTTTTAGTTACTGGGCCCGGCCGCTGCTGGCACACTTACATGCTGGCTGGCTGCAATGCTCCGCCTCCGGCTCCATTGACAGGCCCACCCAGCGCCTGCCCGGCCCACCACTAACTTAGGGCAGGACGGCTGCTGGAGCGGGCGGAAGGCATTTTAGTGTGGGCACTGTTTTCAGTATTTCAGCCTTTGAATCTTTTCTTTACCTCTTGACTAGCCACAGGAGTGTGGGGGTTGCATGGGCGGAGGGCTAAGAATTGCCCAACAGTATTATACAATGACACTACATGACAGTGTGTGATATATAAGATCTCAAGATCGTGACTTGCGCAGGGGGGGGGGGGTCCATAACAAAATTTGCTGTGGGGCCCAGTCATTTCTAGCTACGCCCCTGGTAAGCATGGCTGTGGTGATCATGGGTTATATCAACAAATTTGACAGAGATGGCTGCAGACACCAGGGACAGCCAACCAAACAGTGGACTGATGTCAAAGCCACAACACAGACCAGAGGCCACAGACAGACCCACCACAAAACAGTGGAGCAGATCAACTGGAGTAGATAACTTGGCTGCAGACTTGACTAGACACTACCGAGGGTTGAGTGATGTGCTGCAGTCAAGTGATAGAGAAGCTGGATTAATGCTGCTGAGTAGTATGAGGAGTACTCTGCTGGCCCCAGGACAGATTCCTATGTCTATGTGTCTCTCCTCTGCCTGGATCACCTCTTATCCAATCCAGTGCTGAGCCACGCCCCCTGCACTGATCACATGACGGTGACGTCACCCCAGGTCCTTAGTGTTGTCCAAGGTTCGGGTTTATTGAAGAATCCCCTTATGGATTCCAAATGCCGTTATGGTCCGTGGTAGCGGAATCCATAACGGGATGCTTCGATAACCCGAACTCGAACTTTGGACGCCGAACTTAAAATACAAGTTCGCTCAACTCTAGTCCTGAGCTTTGCAACTTTAACAGATGAAACAATACATCTGTTAGACATCAGTTGAGCAATTTTATCCAGTAGTGTGAACAAAACTTTTTGCATAATGGATTTGAGGATTGCAGGTGTGTGATCACCCACAGCACCTGGGATTTGAGTAGTCTTCTTTAATATGCAGCGTAAGACGTTAATATTTTTAAATATAGAGGTATTTAATCACTTTAATGAATTTAGTTAGAGCTTATGTAGAGAAAAGCCAAAGGTTAGACACCTAAGGATGTGAAAGGTTTCCATTTATCACAACCATATATAGTTAATAGGGCAACTCTATTGTAAAGACTGTTATACTGTGAACCTATGCAATATTCAAGTATATACTATGGAGTGATCTCTTTTAAATACATATACAGTAAAGTAGTTTGGTTGCTGAACTTTGTCATCAAAACTACCTACATTCCCCATTCATTACATGCCCATGTAAATATCATATAATTTCAAAAAGATCAGCTTTGTGTATACCTTAGAATCATAATACTGTATATATAATTTTAAAAAAACACTGTTTCCTTTCACCTTTCCACTCCTGTCTCCTCTCACTTTTTCAACAGTCTTCTTAACTTTGAAAACTGCTGTAAAGACTTTTTCACTTTCTGAAGTTTTTTTTTTCTTGGATGCATCACAACTGTGATTAAAAAGTTAGGTCAAACAACTATAATCCCACTAGAATAAAAATGTTACTATTTCTTGGCCAATGGAATCTTTAATCTGTGGTAGTGCCCCAGAGAATCATTAACTGAAAGAATCTATAAGTTATAGATCAGCAAGGAGTGATGCAAAAGATTCATGATTATAAGACAACACAGAATGCTTCTTACTCATCTTCACATAATCGCTTTATGCTGCAAAAAAAAGAATAAACTGTAAGTAAATGCAATAATGTGGGAGATTTTACTGATATAAAATTAGCAGAGTTGAATGTAAACCTTACATATTGACCTAACTTAATTTACAACCTAAAATATCATATAGACTGAACAATTTCTAAACCTCTGTTAAGTAACTTTACTTACTTCTCTTCCAATGTACATTGTTAAACACCGCAAAATGTTTCTAAATGAGGGGAATATGTATTTGGAATTTCCTGAATAGGAAGGTAATTATAAGCAATGCAGCCATTCCCGTGAATTTCTTATATATTTAAAATACGAAGCATTTCTTTATCCTTATCGAGCAAACTTCATGAAATTCGTTTTGTGTCAGATTAAGCAAATTCTTTAAAACATTGTGGCTGAGTCGATTCTACACAATCAAATATGCTCTAATTGGCTTGAAAACTGGTATATGGCACCCTGAGTTCTACTAGGAATTAGTTCTTTTTTATATCTTTTCATTGTTGCTTTTGCATATATTTTTTTATTTTTCTCTTCCCCTCTTCCCGTTTAAGCTCTTTAATGCAATGACAGAAATAGCAAATAATGTCAGTGACAATGACATACACAGCTATAGGTAAATGCACTGTGGATGGTGTTAAGAAACAAACATGCTTAACCCCTAAAGGACTCACCCCTAGAGTAGAAACTCCAAAAAAGTGACTCGATCTAAAAAATCTACACCCCTGAAGGTATTCAAAACCGATTTTACAAACTTTGTTAACCCTTTAGGTGTTCCACAAGAGTTATTGGCAAATGGAGATGAAATTGCAGAATTTCAATTTTTTTTACCTTGCCTCAAAAAAAGTGTAATATAGAGCAACCAAAAATTATATTTACCCTAAAATAATACAAATAAAACTGCCACCTTATCCCGTAATTTCCAAAATAGGGTCACTTTTTTGGAGTTTCTACTGTAAGGGTGCATCAGGGGGGCTTCAAATGGGACATGGTGTCAAAAAACCAGTCCAGCAAAATCTGCCTTCCAAAAACCATATGGCGATCCCTTCCTTCTACGCCCTGCCGTTTGGCCATACACATATGGGGTGTTTCTGCAAACTAGAGAATCGGGGCAATATATATTGAGTTTTGTTTGGCTGTTAACCCTTGCCTTGTTACTAGAAAAATGGATTAAAATGGAAAATTTGCAAAAAAATAGCCATTTTCGGACCGTTTTTATTTTTTGTTATTTACATCGTTGAACTGACAGGTTAGATTGTGTGCTATTTCTATAGAGCAGGTTGCTACGGACACAGCAATACAAAATATGGCTACTTTTTGTTTCAGTTTTACATAATATAGCATTTTTGAAAAAAAAATTTTTTAGTGTCTTCACATACTTTCAGTCATATTTTTTTTTATTTTTTGGGCGACTGTCTTATGTAGGGGCTCATTTTTTGCGGGATGAGATGTCTGTTTGATTTAAACTATCTTGGGGTGCATATTACATTTTGGTCGCTTGCTATTACACATTATGTGATGTAAGGTGACAAAAATGACTTTTGACACCGTATTATTTTTTGTTGTTGTTGTGTTCACCTGAGGGGTTTGGTCATGTGTTATTTTTATAGAGCAGGTTGCGATGGACGCGCTAATACCAAATATGTATACTTTTTATTTATTTATTTAAGTTTTACACAATATTATCATTTTTTAAAACAAAACAAATCATGTTTTAGTGTCTCCATAGCCTGAGAGACATTTTTTTAAAATTTTTTGGGGTGATTGTCCTATGTGGGGTATCATTTTTTGCGGGATGAGATGACGGTTTGATTGGCACTATTTTTTGGTGCATATAACTTTATGATCGCTTGCTATTACAGTTTTTGAGATGTAAGGTGACAAAAATGTTTTTTTTACATTGTTTTTATTTTATTTTTTTAACGGTATTTACCTGAGGGGTTAGATAATGTGATATTTTTATAGAGCAGGCTTTTACGGATGCGTCAATACCTAATATGTATACTTTTTATTTATTTATTTTACTTTAACACAATAATAGCATTTTAGAAAAAAAAAATTATGTTTTAGTGTCTCCATAGTCTGAGAGCCATATTTTTTTATTTTTTTGGGCGATTGTCCTATGTAAGGACTGATTTTTTGCGGGATGAGATGGTGGTTTTATTGGTACTATTTTGGGAGGCATACGCCTTTTTGATCATTTGGTATTACACTTTTAGTGATGCAAGGTGACAAAAAATGGCTTTTTTACACCATTTTTTTGTTGTTTTTTATGGTATTTGAGTGAGGTGTTAGGTCATGTAATATTTTTAGATTTTTACGGACGCGGCGATACCTAATATGTGTAGTGTATTTGATTTTTTTTAATTTTTATTCAGTGATATGTATTTTTCTTATTTATTTATTTTTTTTACTTTTTTTACTTTTTTTTTTACCCAGACCCACTTGGTTCTTGTAGATCCAGCGGATCTGGTGTCTATATAATACAGTAAGTACACTATATAGTGTACTTACTGTATTTTTTACTTTACAAAGTCTGAATAGGCTTTTGCCTTTAGCAAAAGCCTATTCAGAGTTTCAGTACCATGGCAAGCAGGACGCTTCTGAAAGGGAGGGAGGGGAGCTCCCTCCCTCTGCTATCCCATCCTGTCGGGGGGCTGCAAAGGCACAGCAGCCCCCCGATGGGTGAGGGAGAGAGCTCCCTCCCTGTTAACACCTTCCATACAGCAGTCCGTACAGACCACGGCATGGAAGGGGTTAAATTGCTGACATCTGCAGCACAGATGTCAGCAATTTATAGCAGGGGGTCAGCAATGTGCTGACCCCCTGCTATACCCACTAGACACCAGGGAAAGCATTTGAAAGCATTTGCCTCCCGCGCCGCCCACCCGCAGCACCGCCCGCAATCCCCCCTGCACCGCCCAGGGGGACACTAATATGGTGGGGTGCAGGGGGGGTTAAAATGTATAAGTTTGGGGCATTTTTTAGTCTCTGATTCCCACGGTCACAGACCACAGGGATCAGAGACTACAGAAAGAGCAGCAAACCGCAGGTCTGAATTGACCTTCGGTTTGCTGCGATCGCAGACATGGGGGGGGGGGTCACAGGACCCCCTGGGCATTGTGCCAAGGTGCCTGCTGATTGATTTCAGCAGGCATCTTGTTCCGATCACCGCCACGTGCGCAGCGGTGATCCGATATTCGCAGGGTGTACATGTACGCCCTGGGTCCTTAAGTACCAGGACACAAGGGCATACATGTACACCCTGCGTCCTAAAGAGGTTAAAAACACACTGCGCCATCCCATAGGTTATGTTTTTTTTTTATTTACAAATAAACTTTCCAAAAATTACTCACGGTGTTATAAAAAAAACTGTGGCTTGTTGTGAGCAAGCATCCAAAAATTATGCCTTAACGGAGTCAGATAGCTGCCCCTGTTTACATATACACGCTAATGTCAGAAGAAATAGTTGCCTGTTCTACAAAAACATCCAAAAGTATGTGTTAATGGGGGCAGGTGGCTGTATTTATGCACACACTGTTTCCGAAGAAACAGTGACTTGTCCCTTTTATTTGGGAGCAGCAGTAGTACAGTATAGATGTGGAAAAGGTAACTTGTGTAGGGGTAATAACTGCCATTAATATTAGCACCAACAGTAGCAGCACAACATAGAACAGACAAGGCATTAGATGTGTGTGTGGCTGTGTTAGGATACTACTACTAGTAGTTGTGCTGGTTGTCTAGCGATAATGGTAGTGGCAGTAGGGGGCAAACATGGAGTAGCAGCTGTGGTGGTGGCAGCAGCAGCAATATGATTACAAACATAATGATTAGGCACCATCATTGGCCTCAAACTATGCCTACAACAACTGACTGCTCGTCAACAGCTGTGGTTATCTGCGTTCACAGTGTATCCTGGTAATAAAGCAATTTTCCCTCCCTTTAAGCAACAGTAAAATATTCTCCCATTTTACTTTGATAGTGAAGGTCTATTGTGATTCCAGTAATCATCAGGTTGCTTTATGTAAACTATACACCTGTCAGTATGTAAGCAAATAAGGTTGTCTTTGCTAGCGAACCCAAAGACTCAGTTCTTTCCAGCTCTGGGCCCTCACAGAGATGATTTGCATAATGGCTATTGTTATCATCGACAGCAACAGCAGCCTTATCTTCCTGCAACAGCAACTCCTTCTTCTCTTGCTTCTCCTGCTCTTCAGTAGCAGCTCCATGTCCTCCACGTGGGTCCCCAACAGCTCCAGGGTAGCCAGCAAGATGTGTATGCTGTTCATCTTGCTCTGCCCCTTGTAGCATCTGCTCTAAGATAACTATCAGGGGCATGACATAGTTTATGAAGCAGTTGTCTTTACTGTGGATCTGCTTGTTCAGATGCAGTGGTTATGTTTGACAGCACCTACTACTTTGTGAGCAGGCGTCATCTTTAAAGTTCCAGCCAGGGTCGTACATATATGGCGCTGGTCTGGAAGGGGTTTAACTGTTTGTTTGTTTTTTGCAATTGCTCAGTGTTTGCTACAGAATGTATGAGTTGGAGTGCTGGAAATAAGTCTATAAACTTTTTTACAAAAAAAAGTTGTGTACCTGTTCATACAGAAAATGTAATTTCCTTGCAGAATTTTGTAAGGCAGAACTAGTTTTCAGCTCTGAGTGACTAGTCTCTTATTCCCTTACTCTTTCAATATGCTTTTCATGTCCAAAGTCCCTACAAAATACCCTATTTTATTTCCCTATTTTCTTATTTTACATGCTACTAGTGTCCCTATCATGCTAGATTGGTGTCTTATGTCTGTAATAGCTTTTTGTCAAACACTGACACAAGAAATCCTTTCAGGACACAAGTTGAACACAGAATGGTGATTGCTTTTTCTCTGCAGAAGGACCTGGCTGAATACTGCCCCTGATTGGCTGATCAGGCTGTTTTTCAGCCTCTTAGAAGATCGCATAACACTTCCTCCAGGTGTTATGTGATCCTCCATCTTCTCCCTCCCTCATGGTATTCTGCTGCAAAATTCACAGTAAAATGAAGCTGGGTGGCATTTTTACATGATTAGTCGAAACAAATCTCTAAATCTACAATTTTTTGTGAAATTTATCACAAACCCAATTTATTTATAATTAGAGTTGAGCGAACACCTGGAAGTTCGGGTTCGACGGGTTCGGCCGAACTTCACCACAAAGTTCGAGTTCGAGACCCGAACTTGACCCCGAACCTGAACCTCATTGAAGTCAATGGGGACCCGACCTTTGGGGCACTAAAATGGCTCTAAAAAAGTCCTGGAAAGAGCTAGAGGGCTGGAAATTGAAGCAAAATGGGGGTAAGAGTGGGACAAGTGTCCTGCAAACAATGGAAATGACTTAAAATAACATAAAATACATAAAAACTAAAAATAAGTGTTATAAACCTGAGCACAAGTGAGTGACAGTGGCACCTGCCACCCCGCAAACAGAGGATGTGGCAGCAACACCACCACATCTTTCACCATCACCAAGCATCTCCACACTATGCCATGGAAGTGTTCAGCTGTCCATCTCCAATTAGAAAGAGAAATAAAAAGAGGAAGTACCCCCCTACCCAGCCACGATCCCTGGCCCTGAATGCCAGCATTTCAAAATTCCAGGTCTTTTGAAATGCTGTCATTCTGTCTGGTGGAGATGGATGGAGACTTTTAAAAAACGTATGGAGGTGGCTGTCCCACAGTACGTGGTTCCCAGCCACCACTACTTTTCCAGGTGAGCCATCTCTTCCCTGCACAATCAAGTGGCGGACAAAATCAAGGTGCACTGCGCAACGCCATCTGTGGCAAGGTCCACATAACCACCAATATGTGGACCGGTAAGCATGGGCAGGGAAGTTATATATCCCTAAAAGCACACTAGGTAAATGTAGTGGCAGCTGGGCCAGAGGCGGATAGCAGTTTGGCGCATGCCCTTCTGCCCCTGAGGATTGCAGGGCATTTCTATTTGCCTCCTGTTGCCTCCTCTTCCTACTCCGCTTCCTCCCCCTCTACCACCTCCTCATCCTTTCAGCGTAACACCTTCACCACCAACATCAGCACAGCCAGGGGGAAAGGACAGCAGTAGAGATGAGCGAACACCTGGATGTTCGGGTTCGAGAAGTTCGGCCGAACTTCCCGGAAATGTTTGGGTTCGGGATTCGAACTCGATCCGAACTTTATCCCGAACCCGAACCCCATTGAAGTCAATGGGGACCCGAACTTTTAGGCACAAAAAAGGCTGTAAAATAGTCCAGGAAAGGGCTAGAGGGCTGCCAAAGGCAGCAAAGTGTAGAAAAATCCCCTGCAAACAAATGTGGATAGGGAAATGAATTAAAATTAAATAAAATAAATAAAAATTAACCAATATCAATTGAAGAGAGGTCCCACAGCAAGGAATCATGCGTCATATCACCCTGCACCGGAGAATGTCACTCATGTATTTTGGACCAGCACCCAGACAGAGGATACAGGTCCCACAGCAAGGAATCATGCGTCATATCACCCTGCACCGGAGAATGTCACTTCATGTATTTTGGACCAGCACCCAGACAGAGGATACAGGTCCCACAGCATGGAATCATGCGTCATATCACCCACCACCGGAGAAGGCCACTTCATGTATTTTGGACCAGCACCCAGACAGAGGATACAGGTCCCACAGCATGGAATCATGCGTCATATCACCCACCACCGGAGAAGGCCACTCTCATGTATTTTGGACCAGCACCCAGACAGAGGAGAGAGGTCCCACATCAAGGAATCATGAGTCATATCAACCACCACCAGAGAAGGCCACTCTATTTATTTTGGACCAGCACCCAGACAGAGGATACAGGTCCCACATCAAGGAATCATGCGCCATATCAACCACCAACGGAGAAGGCCACTCTCATG